>OX335662.1:12890601-14335902 GCA_946894095.1 Incurvaria masculella | reverse complement strand
CTAACCTAACCTAACCTAACCTAACCTAACCTAACCTAACCTAACCTAACCTAACCTAACCTAACCTAACCTAACCTAACCTAACCTAACCTAACCTAACCTAACCTAACCTAACCTAACCTAACCTAACCTAACCTAACCTAACCTAACCTAACCTAACCTAACCTAACCTAACCTAACCTAACCTAACCTAACCTAACCTAACCTAACCTAACCTAACCTAACCTAACCTAACCTAACCTAACCTAACCTAACCTAACCTAACCTAACCTAACCTAACCTAACCTAACCTAACCTAACCTAACCTAACCTAACCTAACCTAACCTAACCTAACCTAACCTAACCTAACCTAACCTAACCTAACCTAACCTAACCTAACCTAACCTAACCTAACCTAACCTAACCTAACCTAACCTAACCTAACCTAACCTAACCTAACCTAACCTAACCTAACCTAACCTAACCTAACCTAACCTAACCTAACCTAACCTAACCTAACCTAACCTAACCTAACCTAACCTAACCTAACCTAACCTAACCTAACCTAACCTAACCTAACCTAACCTAACCTAACCTAACCTAACCTAACCTAACCTAACCTAACCTAACCTAACCTAACCTAACCTAACCTAACCTAACCTAACCTAACCTAACCTAACCTAACCTAACCTAACCTAACCTAACCTAACCTAACCTAACCTAACCTAACCTAACCTAACCTAACCTAACCTAACCTAACCTAACCTAACCTAACCTAACCTAACCTAACCTAACCTAACCTAACCTAACCTAACCTAACCTAACCTAACCTAACCTAACCTAACCTAACCTAACCTAACCTAACCTAACCTAACCTAACCTAACCTAACCTAACCTAACCTAACCTAACCTAACCTAACCTAACCTAACCTAACCTAACCTAACCTAACCTAACCTAACCTAACCTAACCTAACCTAACCTAACCTAACCTAACCTAACCTAACCTAACCTAACCTAACCTAACCTAACCTAACCTAACCTAACCTAACCTAACCTAACCTAACCTAACCTAACCTAACCTAACCTAACCTAACCTAACCTAACCTAACCTAACCTAACCTAACCTAACCTAACCTAACCTAACCTAACCTAACCTAACCTAACCTAACCTAACCTAACCTAACCTAACCTAACCTAACCTAACCTAACCTAACCTAACCTAACCTAACCTAACCTAACCTAACCTAACCTAACCTAACCTAACCTAACCTAACCTAACCTAACCTAACCTAACCTAACCTAACCTAACCTAACCTAACCTAACCTAACCTAACCTAACCTAACCTAACCTAACCTAACCTAACCTAACCTAACCTAACCTAACCTAACCTAACCTAACCTAACCTAACCTAACCTAACCTAACCTAACCTAACCTAACCTAACCTAACCTAACCTAACCTAACCTAACCTAACCTAACCTAACCTAACCTAACCTAACCTAACCTAACCTAACCTAACCTAACCTAACCTAACCTAACCTAACCTAACCTAACCTAACCTAACCTAACCTAACCTAACCTAACCTAACCTAACCTAACCTAACCTAACCTAACCTAACCTAACCTAACCTAACCTAACCTAACCTAACCTAACCTAACCTAACCTAACCTAACCTAACCTAACCTAACCTAACCTAACCTAACCTAACCTAACCTAACCTAACCTAACCTAACCTAACCTAACCTAACCTAACCTAACCTAACCTAACCTAACCTAACCTAACCTAACCTAACCTAACCTAACCTAACCTAACCTAACCTAACCTAACCTAACCTAACCTAACCTAACCTAACCTAACCTAACCTAACCTAACCTAACCTAACCTAACCTAACCTAACCTAACCTAACCTAACCTAACCTAACCTAACCTAACCTAACCTAACCTAACCTAACCTAACCTAACCTAACCTAACCTAACCTAACCTAACCTAACCTAACCTAACCTAACCTAACCTAACCTAACCTAACCTAACCTAACCTAACCTAACCTAACCTAACCTAACCTAACCTAACCTAACCTAACCTAACCTAACCTAACCTAACCTAACCTAACCTAACCTAACCTAACCTAACCTAACCTAACCTAACCTAACCTAACCTAACCTAACCTAACCTAACCTAACCTAACCTAACCTAACCTAACCTAACCTAACCTAACCTAACCTAACCTAACCTAACCTAACCTAACCTAACCTAACCTAACCTAACCTAACCTAACCTAACCTAACCTAACCTAACCTAACCTAACCTAACCTAACCTAACCTAACCTAACCTAACCTAACCTAACCTAACCTAACCTAACCTAACCTAACCTAACCTAACCTAACCTAACCTAACCTAACCTAACCTAACCTAACCTAACCTAACCTAACCTAACCTAACCTAACCTAACCTAACCTAACCTAACCTAACCTAACCTAACCTAACCTAACCTAACCTAACCTAACCTAACCTAACCTAACCTAACCTAACCTAACCTAACCTAACCTAACCTAACCTAACCTAACCTAACCTAACCTAACCTAACCTAACCTAACCTAACCTAACCTAACCTAACCTAACCTAACCTAACCTAACCTAACCTAACCTAACCTAACCTAACCTAACCTAACCTAACCTAACCTAACCTAACCTAACCTAACCTAACCTAACCTAACCTAACCTAACCTAACCTAACCTAACCTAACCTAACCTAACCTAACCTAACCTAACCTAACCTAACCTAACCTAACCTAACCTAACCTAACCTAACCTAACCTAACCTAACCTAACCTAACCTAACCTAACCTAACCTAACCTAACCTAACCTAACCTAACCTAACCTAACCTAACCTAACCTAACCTAACCTAACCTAACCTAACCTAACCTAACCTAACCTAACCTAACCTAACCTAACCTAACCTAACCTAACCTAACCTAACCTAACCTAACCTAACCTAACCTAACCTAACCTAACCTAACCTAACCTAACCTAACCTAACCTAACCTAACCTAACCTAACCTAACCTAACCTAACCTAACCTAACCTAACCTAACCTAACCTAACCTAACCTAACCTAACCTAACCTAACCTAACCTAACCTAACCTAACCTAACCTAACCTAACCTAACCTAACCTAACCTAACCTAACCTAACCTAACCTAACCTAACCTAACCTAACCTAACCTAACCTAACCTAACCTAACCTAACCTAACCTAACCTAACCTAACCTAACCTAACCTAACCTAACCTAACCTAACCTAACCTAACCTAACCTAACCTAACCTAACCTAACCTAACCTAACCTAACCTAACCTAACCTAACCTAACCTAACCTAACCTAACCTAACCTAACCTAACCTAACCTAACCTAACCTAACCTAACCTAACCTAACCTAACCTAACCTAACCTAACCTAACCTAACCTAACCTAACCTAACCTAACCTAACCTAACCTAACCTAACCTAACCTAACCTAACCTAACCTAACCTAACCTAACCTAACCTAACCTAACCTAACCTAACCTAACCTAACCTAACCTAACCTAACCTAACCTAACCTAACCTAACCTAACCTAACCTAACCTAACCTAACCTAACCTAACCTAACCTAACCTAACCTAACCTAACCTAACCTAACCTAACCTAACCTAACCTAACCTAACCTAACCTAACCTAACCTAACCTAACCTAACCTAACCTAACCTAACCTAACCTAACCTAACCTAACCTAACCTAACCTAACCTAACCTAACCTAACCTAACCTAACCTAACCTAACCTAACCTAACCTAACCTAACCTAACCTAACCTAACCTAACCTAACCTAACCTAACCTAACCTAACCTAACCTAACCTAACCTAACCTAACCTAACCTAACCTAACCTAACCTAACCTAACCTAACCTAACCTAACCTAACCTAACCTAACCTAACCTAACCTAACCTAACCTAACCTAACCTAACCTAACCTAACCTAACCTAACCTAACCTAACCTAACCTAACCTAACCTAACCTAACCTAACCTAACCTAACCTAACCTAACCTAACCTAACCTAACCTAACCTAACCTAACCTAACCTAACCTAACCTAACCTAACCTAACCTAACCTAACCTAACCTAACCTAACCTAACCTAACCTAACCTAACCTAACCTAACCTAACCTAACCTAACCTAACCTAACCTAACCTAACCTAACCTAACCTAACCTAACCTAACCTAACCTAACCTAACCTAACCTAACCTAACCTAACCTAACCTAACCTAACCTAACCTAACCTAACCTAACCTAACCTAACCTAACCTAACCTAACCTAACCTAACCTAACCTAACCTAACCTAACCTAACCTAACCTAACCTAACCTAACCTAACCTAACCTAACCTAACCTAACCTAACCTAACCTAACCTAACCTAACCTAACAACTCGGATCCTGGTCACGGCACCAATCCTGAGACGAAACTAAAATCCTGGTCACGGCACCAATTCTAAGAGCAACCTAACATCCTGGTCACGGCACCAATTCTAAGAGCAACCTAACATCCTGGTCACGGCACCAATTCTGAGACAACCTAACATCCTGGTCACAGCACCAATCCTAAGAGCAACCTAAAATCCTGGTCATGGCACCAATCCTAAGAGCAACCTTAAATCCTGGTCATGGCACCAGTTGAAAGAAGGTCTAACCTAATCTACAAAAACACACTTAAACACCAAAAAACCCACTTAAACACCTAAAAACCCACTTAAACACCTAAAAACCCACTTAAACACCAAAAAACCCACTTTAACACCTAAAAACCCACTAAAACACCAAAACCCCACTTAAACACCAAAAAACCCACTTAAACACCTCAAAACCCACTAAAACACCTAAAAACCTACTTAAACACCAAAAACCCACTTAAACACCAAAAAACCCACTTAAACACCAAAAAACCCACTTAAACACCTCAAAACCCACTTAAACACCTAAAAACCCACTTAAACACGTAAAAACCCACTTAAACACCAAAAACCCACTTAAACACCTAAAAACCCACTTAAACACCTAAAAACCCACTTAAACACCTCAAAACCCACTTAAACACCTCAAAACCCACTTAAACACCTAAAAACCCACTTAAACACCAAAAACCCACTTAAATACCTAAAAACCCACTTAAACACCAAAAACCCACTTAAACACCAAAAACCCACTTAAACACCTAAAAACCCACTTAAACACCTAAAAACCCACTTAAACACCTCAAAACCCACTTAAACACCTAAAAACCCACTTAAACACCAAAAACCCACTTAAATACCTAAAAACCCACTTAAACACCAAAAACCCACTTAAACACCAAAAACCCACTTAAACACCTAAAAACCCACTTAAACACCAAAAAACCCACTTAAACACCTAAAAACCCACTTAAACACCAAAACCCCACTTAAACACCAAAAAAACCCACTTAAACACCTAAAAACCCACTTAAACACCTAAAAACCCACTTAAAACCCACTTAAACACCTAAAAACCCACTTAAACACCAAAAAACCCACTTAATCACCAAAAACCCACTTAAACACCTAAAAACCCACTTAAAACCCACTTAAACACCTCAAAACCCACTTAAACACCTAAAAACCTACTTAAACACCAAAAACCCACTTAAACACCAAAAAACCCACTTAAACACCAAAAAACCCACTTAAACACCTAAAAACCCACTTAAAACCCACTTAAACACCTCAAAACCCAGTTAAACACCTAAAAACCTACTTAAACACCTAAAACCCCACTTAAACACCAAAAAACCCACTTAAACACCAAGAAACCTACTTAAACACCAAAAAACCCACTTAAACACCAAAAACCCACTTAAACACCAAAAACCCACTTAAACACCTAAAAACCCACTTAAACACCAAAAACCCACTTAAACACCTAAAAACCCACTTAAACACCAAAAAACCCACTTAAACACCAGAAAACCCACTTAAAACCCACTTAAACACCTAAAAACCTACTTAAACACCAAAAACCCACTTAAACACCTCAAAACCCACTTAAACACCTAAAAACCCACTTAAACACCCAAAAACCCACTTAAACACCAAAAAACCCACTTAAACACCTCAAAACCCACTTAAACACCTAAAAACCCACTTAAACACGTAAAAACCCACTTAAACACCAAAAACCCACTTAAACACCAAAAACCCACTTAAACACCTAAAAACCCACTTAAACACCTAAAAACCCACTTAAACACCAAAAAACCCACTAAAACACCAAAAAACCCACTTAAACACCAAAAACCCACTTAAACACCAAAAACCCACTTAAAAACCTAAAAACCCACTTAAACACCTGAAAAACCCACTTAAACACCAAAAAACCCACTTAATCACCAAAAACCCACTTAAACACCTAAAAACCCACTTAAACACCTAAAAACCCACTTAAAACCCACTTAAACACCTAAAAACCCACTTAAACACCAAAAAACCTACTTAAACACCAGAAAACCCACTTAAAACCCACTTAAACACCTAAAAACCTACTTAAACACCAAAAACCCACTTAAACACCTAAAAACCCACTTAAACACCAAAAACCCACTTAAACACCTAAAAACCCACTTAAACACCAAAAAACCCACTTAAACACCAGAAAACCCACTTAAAACCCACTTAAACACCTCAAAACCCACTTAAACACCTAAAAACCTACTTAAACACCTAAAAACCCACTTAAACACCAAGAAACCTACTTAAACACCAAAAAACCCACTTAAACACCAAAAACCCACTTAAACACCAAAAACCCACTTAAAAACCTAAAAACCCACTTAAACACCTGAAAAACCCACTTAAACACCAAAAAACCCACTTAATCACCAAAAACCCACTTAAACACCTAAAAACCCACTTAAACACCTAAAAACCCACTTAAAACCCACTTAAACACCTAAAAACCCACTTAAACACCAAAAAACCCACTTAAACACCAGAAAACCCACTTAAAACCCACTTAAACACCTAAAAACCTACTTAAACACCAAAAACCCACTTAAACACCTAAAAACCCACTTAAACACCAAAAACCCACTTAAACACCTAAAAACCCACTTAAACACCAAAAAACCCACTTAAACACCTAAAAACCTACTTAAACACCAAAAACCCACTTAAACACCAAAAAACCCACTTAAACACCTCAAAACCCACTTAAACACCTAAAAACCCACTTAAACACCCAAAAACCCACTTAAACACCAAAAAACCCACTTAAACACCTCAAAACCCACTTAAACACCTAAAAACCCACTTAAACACGTAAAAACCCACTTAAACACCAAAAACCCACTTAAACACCAAAAACCCACTTAAACACCTAAAAACCCACTTAAACACCTAAAAACCCACTTAAACACCAAAAAACCCACTAAAACACCAAAAAACCCACTTAAACACCAAAAAACCCACTTAAACACCAAAAAACCCACTTAAACACCAAAAACCCACTTAAACACCTAAAAACCCACTTAAAACCCTTCTATAAACTTCTATAATCTGACTTTTCCAAGTTTCCCAACTTAACTAATTTAACTTTTCAAAATTTCCGAACTTCTAGAATCTGACTTTTGCAACTTTTCCAACTTTTCCAACTTCTATAATCTTACTTTTCCAACTTTTCCAACTTCTAGAATCTGACTTTTCCAACTTTTCCAACTTTTCCAACTTCTAGAATCTGACTTTTCCAACTTTTCCAACTTTTATAATCTGACTTTTCCAACTTTTCCAACTTTTCCAACTTCTATAATCGTACTTTTCCAACTTATCCAACTTCTATAATCTGACTTTTCCAACTTTTCCAATTTCTAGAATCCTACATTTCCAACTTTTGCAACTTTTCCAACTTCTATAATCTGACTTTTCCAACTTTTCCAACTTCTAGAATCCTACATTTCCAACTTTTCCAACTTTTCCAATTTCTAGAATCTGACTTTTCCAACTTTTCCAACTTCTATAATCTGACTTTTCCAACTTTTCCAACTTCTAGAATCCTACATTTCCAACTTTTCCAACTTTTCCAATTTCTAGAATCTGACTTTTCCAACTTCTAGAATCCTACATTTACAACTTTTCCAACTTTTCCAACTTCTAGGATCTGACTTTTCCAACTTTTCCAACTTCTAGGATCTGACTTTTCCAAATTTTCCAACTTCTATAATCTGACTTTTCCAACTTTTCCAACTTCTATAATCTGACTTTTCAAACTTTTCCAATTTCTAGAATCTAACTTTTTCAACTTTTCCAACTTCTAGGATCTAACTTTTCCAACTTTTCCAACTTTTCCAACTTTTCCAACTTCTATAATCGTACTTTTCCAACTTTTCCAACTTCTAGAATCTGACTTTTCCAACTTTTCTAACTTTTCCAACTACTAGAATCCAACTTTTCCAACTTTTCCAATTTCTAGAATCTGACTTTTCCAACTTTTCCAACTTCTAGAATCCTACATTTACAACTTTTCCAACTTTTCCAATTTCTAGAATCTGACTTTTCCAACTTTTCCAACTTCTAGAATCCTACATTTACAACTTTTCCAACTTTTCCAACTTCTAGGATCTGACTTTTCCAACTTTTCCAACTTCTAGGATCTGACTTTTCCAACTTTTCCAACTTCTATAATTTGACTTTTCCAACTTTTCCAACTTCTATTATCTGACTTTTCAAACTTTTCCAATTTCTAGAATCTAACTTTTTCAACTTTTCCAACTTCTAGGATCTGACTTTTTCAACTTTTCCAACTTCTAGGATCTGACTTTTCCAACTTCTATAATCTGACTTTTCCAACTTTTCTAACTTCGATAATCTGACTTTTCCGAGTTTCTAACTTTCTAACTTTCTAACTTTTCTAACTTTCTAACTTTCTAAATTTTATAACTTTCTAACTTTCTAATTTTCTAACTTTCTAACTTTCTAACTTTCTAATCTAACCTAATCTAACATAATGTAACTTATCTAATCTAACTTTTCTAACTTTCTAACTTTCTAACTTTCTAACTTTCTAATCTAACCTAATCTAACCTAATCTAACTTATCTAACTTTTCTAACTTTCTAACTTTCTAACTTTCTAATCTAACCTAATCTAACATAATCTAATTTATCTAATCTAACTTTCTTACTTTCTAACTTTCTAACTTTCCAACTTTCTAACTTTCTAACTTTCTAACTTTCTAATCTAACATAATCTAACTCATCTAATCTAACTTTTCTAACTTTCTAACTTTCTAACTTTCTAATCTAACCTAATCTAACATAATCTAATTTATCTAATCTAACTTTCTTACTTTCTAACTTTCTAACTTTCCAACTTTCTAACTTTCTAACTTTCTAATCTAACCTAATCTAACATAATGTAACTTATCTAATCTAACTTTTCTAACTTTCTAACTTTCTAACTTTCTAACTTTCTAATCTTACTTATATAATCAAACTTAATCTAACTTATTCCTCCCCGACACATTCCCCCCGATCATTACCTGTTACTGTGTGTCATCCCTAGAGTGTTTTTTAGAAGTGCGGAGCCAGAAAGTCGTGCGGGAGGTCCCGAGTGCAGCGAGCAGTACGAGACCGTAGCCGCGTGGCGGTGGGAGGTCGCGAGCGAAGCGAGCGGGCGACCACCCCGCCGCGGCGAAGGTCGAGTGCGCTCGCTAAGCGAAGGGGCCGACCAGGCACGATTTTTTGGCGTAGCCATGCTCACCGACTTTATATAAAGTGACCTGACCTGCCCTTACTTAATCTAACCTAACCTAACCTAACCTAACCTAACCTAACCGAAATATAAAAAAAGACCAAAAATACAAAAAATTACCAAAAACAACAAAAAACACCAAAAAACACCAAAAAGACCAAAATGACCAAAAAGACCAAAATGACCAAAAAGACCAAAATGACCAAAAACCGAACCTAACCTAACCTAAACACCAAAAAAGACCAATAAACACCAAAAACCACCAAAAAGACCAAAATGACCAAAAAACCAAAAAAAGACCAAAAAGACCAAAAAACCGAACCTAACCTAACCTAACCTAAACACCAAAAAGACCAAAATGACCAAAATGACCAAAAAATCAAAAAAAGACCAAAAAGACCAAAAAGACCAAAAAACCGAACAACCGAACCTAACCTAACCTAAACACCAAAAATAACCAAAAAAGACCAAAATGACCAAAACCACCAAAAAGACCAAAATGACCAAAATGACCAAAAAGACCAAAATGACCAAAAAGACCAAAAACCACCAAAAAGACCAAAAACAACCAAAATGACCAAAAAACCGAACCTAACCTAACCTAAACACCAAAAATAACCAAAAAAGACCAAAATGACCAAAAAACCGAACCTAACCTAACCTAAACACCAAAAATAACCAAAAAAGACCAAAATGACCAAAAACCACCAAAAAGACCAAAAAGACCAAAAACAACCAAAATGACCAAAAAGACCAAACTGACCAAAAACCACCAAAAAGACCAAAAACAACCAAAATGACCAAAAAGACCAAAAAGACCAAAATGACCAAAAAACCGAACCTAACCTAACCTAAACACCAAAAACCACCAAAATGACCAAAAAGACCAAAAACCACCAAAAAGACCAAAAACAACCAAAATGACCAAAAAACCGAACCTAACCTAACCTAAACACCAAAAATAACCAAAAAAGACCAAAATGACCAAAAAACCGAACCTAACCTAACCTAAACACCAAAAATAACCAAAAAAGACCAAAATGACCAAAAACCACCAAAAAGACCAAAAAGACCAAAAACAACCAAAATGACCAAAATGACCAAAAACCACCAAAAGACCAAAAAGACCAAAAACAACCAAAAAGACCAAAATAGACTAAAAAGACAAAAAAAGACCAAAATGACCAAAAAACCGAACCTAACCTAACCTAAACACCAAAAATGGCCAAAAAAGACCAAACAACTGCAAAAAATGACCAAACAACCACAAAAGACAACCAAAAAGACGAAACAACTACAAAAAATGACCAAACAACAACAACAACAACAACAACAACAACAACCAACAAACAAAGTAACAAAGACTAACAAAGTAACAAAGATTAACAAAGTAACAAAGACTAATAAAGTAACAAAGACTAACAAAGTAACAAAGACTAACAAAGTAACAAAGACTAACAAAGACTAACAAAGTAACAAAGACTAACAAAGTAACAAAGACTAACAAAGTAACAAAGACTAACAAAGACTAACAAAGTAACAAACACTAACAAAGTAACAAAGACTAACAAATTAACAAAGACTAACAAAGTAACAAAGACTAACAAAGTAACAAAGACTAACAAAGATACAATACTAACCAACTATGTCACTATACTAAGTAACAAAGATACTATACTAACGAAGATACTATACTACTGACCGACTATTAATACGGTATCGGTATTTAGAAATACCAGCTACAAATACCAGCTACAAATACATTACAAATACCAGCTACAAATACATTACAAATACCAGCTACAAATACATTACAAATACCAGCTACAAATACATTACAAATACCAGCTACAAATACATTACAAATACCAGCTACAAATACATTACAAATACCAGCTACAAATACATTACAAATACCACAAGTTACACATACTAGTTGTGCATACCGAGTATCGATACTAGGTATCGATACTAGGGAACACTTTGTACCGTAGGGAATTCGTTATCTTATGAAGGACTCTATCGGATATGGCGTATGTTACGATAACGGTTATTCCTCAGTAACGATAACCGTTATTCTATACCGATAGCGGTTATTCTCTATGAACATTCCTATGGGGATTCTTATTTCGGACCGGTTCGTATGAACCGACTTCGTCCTAGACGAAAACCGTCTATGGGGCGTCGACGCGGGCGACGGGGACGCTTCTCGGCATCATAGCGACTCGGACGTGGGACGAGGATTTAAACGGAAAAAACACATTTAACCGTTTAATCCGTACTCGGCGACCGCTAATCGCCGAGTGCATACGCAGACTAGATGCGGTCGACGCGGAGGTCTCTATCGGTACTATCACCTTCGACCCGACACCCCCGCTAGTGGTCCATTTCGACGCGACGAACACGTTTCTGTTCAAAAGTCGAACTAATCGACCTCCAATCTCCGAGTCGACTATGGACGAAAGATACCTTCCGGCGGTCAGTCTCTAACTGCATCGGCACCTCGAGTGACTTTCGTACTAATTTCATACTTTATCACGCTAAACGCGTATTTTCTGTCGAAAGTCGATCTAGTCGACCTTCCACGTCGAAGTCGACTACGGGGCGGCGGCACGGTCCGGAGGGACCTATCCATCTGCATAGTCGACGTCGACCTAGTGTCGACCTTTAAGGTCGACACTCTCGCTAAGTCGACTCGTCGACCTTCCGCGTCGAAGTCGACTATGGGGCGACGGTCGGCGTCGACGAGAAGAGCCCGTAGCAAAAAAGAACGTTCAGATCGGACGTCCGGGAGCCGAGTTACCGGGCGATAGGTAATGTAGGTACTCTGAACGACCCCCCACCTAGTGACGGCCCCTTGCCGATGTCCGATCTCGCTCAAACTCGGCGTGTCGGTGGAGACCGACCATATAGACACTCCCACGGAAGGATATTCTCCTGCAGCCCCGCGTCTACCGGCCAGAGGCGACTCCGCCCCCGGGGGTGGGACGGGGGTGGGACCCGGATCGAAAGAAAGATCTCGTCCTAGATACCTTCGATCCGAAGTATCGTCGCATTCGGGCGGTCGGTTGGTGAGTTACAGGTCGGCAAACACGAAGTGAATGAAAGTTTTAAGCCAGGTTATCTCGGCTCCCCGTGGACGTGGAACGTCGAATGAGGTACCCAAAATTCGAGCTCGGTGAGATCTAACTAGTGGTGAAAACCGTATCGAAATCGGTCCATCCGTTGCAAAGTTACACTTCCAAACTCAATTCCCATACGAGATCGGGGTTGGGTACGGTAAGATTGTAGACATTTTTTTCACTTTTGTCAAAAACTTGAAAAATCATGCTAAAATCGCCATCTTTAGAGCTAGGACCGGCTATTTCTCGATTTCGACAGGAAATCGCGCGTAGAATCCGAAAAAAGTATTTCCAACCCCCTCAAACCACCCCTTCGGGGGGGTTGGGGGTTGTGGACCCCCCTAATAGTGGAATTTCGACAAAGTAGTTACCGATTCGGATAGATCTCGGGATCTTCTATCCGAATCGAAACGATCCCCCTAACCGCCCCCTACCCTTCTAAAAATTTTTTTTATACCGTCTCTCCCTGACGATCTACCGCTCGAGACGTCGTATCGTCTCGTAGCTCTCGAAATGTAAGTCTAGTTTAAAAAAATCTCCACACCGCTAGGACGTTCCGTTCCGGAGATATAGGGGGGCAACCGTCGATCCTGGCATGGTTTTTGTGACCTTTGAACGCCTATATCTCCCGAAGTAGCCGTACGATCGCGACCGTTCTCGCTCAGGAATCCTTAGAATTTATAGTTCTACGGCACCGTGTCGTTTTCTCGAATCGACATTTTGTATGGGGAGACGGTTTTCGGACTGGTTCGTATGAACCGACTTCGTCCTAGACGAAAACCGTCTATGGGGCGTCGACGCGGGCGACGGGGACGCTTCTCGGCATCATAGCGACTCGGACGTGGGACGAGGATTTAAACGGAAAAAACACATTTAACCGTTTAATCCGTACTCGGCGACCGCTAATCGCCGAGTGCATACGCACACTAGATGCGGTCGACGCGGAGGTCTCTATCGGTACTATCACCTTCGACCCGACACCCCCGCTAGTGGTCCATTTCGACGCGACAAACACGTTTCTGTTCAAAAGTCGACCTAATCGACCTCCAATCTCCGAGTCGACTATCGAAGAAAGATACTTTGCATAGATCAGAGTCTAACTGCATCGGCACCTCGAGCGACTTTCATACTAATTTCACTCTAAATCTACTGAAATAGATGGTTTCTGTCGAAAGTCGACCTAGTTGACCTCGCACGTCGAAGTCGACTATGGAAAGCGGGTCGGCGTCGTCGAGACGAACCCACAGCCGAAGGAATCGTTCCGATCCGACGTCCGGGAGCCGAGTTATCCACGATATACCTATCGAGGGACCCACCCCCACCTAGCGAGGACTTCCGATTTCGCTCATACTCGGCGTGCGGGTCGAGACCGACTAGATAGACACTTCCACGGAAGGAAATATTCCCGCATTCACGCGTCTACCGGCCAGAGGCGACTCCGCCCCCGGGGGCGGGACGGGGGTGGGACTCGGATCGAAAGAAACGTCTCGACCTGGACACCTTCGATCCCGAGTATAGTCGCATTCTGACGGTCACTTATCGAGTTACAGCTCGGCAAACACGAAGTGAATGAAAGTTTTAAGCCAGGATTTCTCGGCTCGCCGTGGACGCGTAACGTCACATGAGGTATCCAAAATTCGAGCTCGACGAGATCTAGCGAATGCCGAAAACTACATCGAAATCGGTCCATCCGTTGCGAAGTAGTCTCCGATATTCGATCTCCATACGAAGACCCCTCCTCGGGGGGGCTATTCCGGTACGAGGCGGTATTCTGTAAGCGTTCTCGGAATATGTCTAATTCGGTCGCCCGAAAGTCGAATTTCGACGAGTTCCATACGGATTCGGATAGAGAATCACCGCGGCCGTCGGACCCCAGAACTACCCCTCCCACTACCCCCCACCCCCGCCACCCGCATTCTATGTACGCGCGCTCCCGGACGACCGACCTCGCTTCTGACGAAAAAATCTCATTCGGCCCAAAATCTAGTGCAACATTGCAGAAGGCACCGTCCGCCTCCGACGCGCCGTTCCCGAGCTAGGGGGCGTCGACCCCCCCTCCACCTAGGTGCTCTAACGAACTTTGAATGCTTATATCTCCTAAAGTACTCGTCCGATCGACTTGATTCTTTCGCACGAATTTTTCTAATTTTATCCTCTATTAGCCCACTCAAAATTGAAAGAGGTCAGACACTGCCACACACGAGAAAATTCAGTACTTAATTCTTTTTTTTTTTTTTAAGTCCCAGAAAAGAATATTGATCTCTACTTTCCGTTTTTCATACTTTCGCACTTGGCGAATGTCAAAAATTCAAGGTCACCCTACTGAGAAAATTCGCCAAACTTTGCGGGAACGTCCCACCCGATGCCGGGATCGTTTTCCCGAAAGACTACTTTTTCTCGAATATTTAACCCGCTATGGGCGAATTTCGAAAAATCCCCCATACAAGGAAAATTTTTAAGGAACCTCCGATTTTGAAAATTTTTTGTCCGCATTGTAAGGTATCTCGAGAAGCATCTTTTGAGCGGAATCGAACCCGTGACACGACATAGCTTTTTTTCGAGAAAAACACATTTTTTCTTCAAAAAACGCTCAAAAAAAAATCTCGTATTTTTTTTCGGCGGTCATTTTCGAAACTCTATCCGTACGCAAAAGTCGTTTTTTGACTTTTTTTCGACCATTTCCAACAAAAGTGACCTCTAATGACCTTCGAAGGTCAAAAGCTAGAAATTACCTTATTTATTTTTCAGACCCTACGATCTGGCATTCAAACTTCATATCCAACTTTGACTTCATTTTCGACACTCAGTATGGAGCCATGTATGGGAAAAAAATCAATCTTAACCGATCGCGATGAAAACTAATTTTTCGTATTTCGCATTCATTTTAGATCATATCTAAGTCGAATGTTGTTATGAGAGTGTTTACACAGAAAGAGATATAAAATGATAAAGATTAAAATGATTTTAAAGAAACAACTAAAGATAAAAATGATAAAAAAGATAATCATAAAAATAGATCATTAAATAACAAAAAATATGACAAAAAGTTTCATTAAGAAAAGTCTTAAGATGACAAAGTTACAGCAGAAAATACTTTGTATGAAGAAAAAAATACCAGCTACGAATACATTACAAATACCAGCTACAAATACATTACAAATACCAGTTACAAATACATTACAAATAAATAAATAAAAAAAAATAACCTAACCTAACCTAACCTAACCTAACCTAACCTAACCTAACCTAACCTAACCTAACCTAACCTAACCTAACCTAACCTAACCTAACCTAACCTAACCTAACCTAACCTAACCTAACCTAACCTAACCTAACCTAACCTAACCTAACCTAACCTAACCTAACCTAACCTAACCTAACCTAACCTAACCTAACCTAACCTAACCTAACCTAACCTAACCTAACCTAACCTAACCTAACCTAACCTAACCTAACCTAACCTAACCTAAAAACTGGGATCCTGGTCACGGCACCAATCCTGAGAGCAACCTTAGATCCTGGTCACGGCACCAATCCTAAGAGTAACCTAAAATCCTGATCATGGCACCACCTGTGATGAAATTAAAATCCTGGTCACGGCACTACTTGAGAGAAGGTCTAACCTTATCTACATTACCACACCGTTGCACCGTTGAAAATCACACAGTAACACCAAAAACACACCCTAATACCTAAAAACACACCGTAACACCTACAAATACCCCGTTACAACAAAAACACCAAAAAACACACTGTAACACCAAAAAACACACCCTAACACCAAAAACACACCGTAACACCAGAACAACTTTTTTAATCTAACTTTTTTAAGTTCCCAACTTCTATAATCTGACTTTTCCAAGTTTTTCAATTTCTATAATCTTACTTTTCTAAGTTTTCCAAATTTCCAAGTTTTCCAACTTCTATAATCTGACTTTTCGAAATGTTCCAACTTCTATAATCTTACTTTTTCAAGTTTTCCAACTTCTACAATCTGACTTTTTCAGGTTTTCCAGCTTTTGTAATCTTACATTTCCAAGTTTTCCAACTTCTATAATCTGACTTTTCCAAGTTTTCCAACTTCTATAATCTTCTTTTTCGAACTTTTCCAACTTCTCTGATCTGACTTTTCCAACATTTCCAAATTCTATAATCTTACTTTTCCAAACCTAACCTAACCTAACCTAAGCTAACCTAACCTAACCTAACCTTACCTAACCTAACCTTACCTAACCTAACCTTACTTAACCTAACCTAAATGCACCACGGATTTCTTTCACAAAAGTCCAATACATCAAACTTTCTCACCTAAACTACGACTTTAATTAAAGATATTGATAGCTTTTTTCATGCGACCTGATATGGATGGCTAATACCACACAATCACTGTTATGATATTAGCCCAATTCCATACATTCCCGAAGGAATTAGGTGCCATGCCAAGACCTTCCCTTTATGAGCACGTTAAATTGAACTGGATGGAAAAATCGGAAAATTTTTCATTGCCGCTTCGACCATGTTTTCATCTAATGCGATGGTACAAACCCGCGCAGGTTTAAACCCTACCATCTAGTAGGGGCCCCTTCCCTTCCTAACCTACAGTTTTACATGGATTCCGAAACATGGAGCAGCTCCCATTCGTTACGAAATGTTATCGATCTCGGTCAGAATAAATAATAGTTTAAAAAAACTAAAAAAACACGCTTTTATAGCTAACCGAACTAAAAAATAGAAAATAATTTTTAATTTTAAAGAGTTTATATTACAGTAGTAGAAGATCGAACAATCAATCAGAATTTATCACCTCAAGATAAAATTATAATAAAGTTTCAGTTATTAACAAAATAATTCAATTCAGAGTAAAAAGCGTGGGGTGCATTTTACTACTTTTCATAACTCTCCTCTGATAGACAGTTGCAAATAGAATGATTGTTACATTTACTTTATCAAGCACCCCACGCTTTTTACTCTGAATTGAATTATTTTGTTAATAACTGAAACTTTATTATAATTTTATCTTGAGGTGATAAATTCTGATTGATTGTTCGATCTTCTACTACTGTAATATAAACTCTTTAAAATAAAAAAATATTTTCTATTTTTTAGTTCGGTTAGCTATAAAAGCTTTTTTTTTTAGTTTTTTTAAACTATTATTTATTTTTCATTTTTTAGTTTGATTTTTCGAATTCATATGCATTATTTGTACTCCAATCAATAAGACTTTATAATTACAATTTTTTTGATCGTACATTGTCACGTAGTGGATTTTTGGTAAGCCACTACAGTGTTCATAGCTCCTTGGCCAAGGCTAATCCAATCGCCTTGCTCCCTCCGTGGTTTTACCTAATTAAAATCTTCCTTACCCTCAGAAAAAAAGAGAAACGAAAATGATAATTTCGTAGTGCGGCGACCATTTTGGGTCGCCCACTTTACCAGCAGCCTTCGCAAAGAGCGCACCTCTACAAACCGCGGTCCACCTACCGGTAACCCAACTTCAATTTAATACCTTTTAGCGATTGCTCACAGCCCTGTTCATTTAATTAAACTCGTTCCTCCTTGGTCGCTATTGACCTGGCTTTATTTTAGCTCCTCAAGCACCCTGTAACCATTTTACGGCGCCCACGCCTCATTTTATTGTGAGCGCCCGTCTAAGTGTTTCGAAATTGACTTCAGCGGTTCCTGCGGGGCTCACCAAGTGGGCCCCAGTTATGTCTTCCGTTCACCCGAGACACGACTCGCCGATGGGCCGCCGTCGCCGGCAGCGACGTGGCGAGGTAGCCGAGCACGCTGGCCGGCCATCCGCGCAGCCGCGCCGATGCGCCCCGCGCCGAGCAGCGCTGAGCCACGCCGCCACGCCGTCGGCCGGCGTTGACGACGCGGCCGACACGCCGGCGCCGCTGCTCTGAGCCGACGCCCCGCGCGCCGCACCGCACGCGCGTGCACCCACCATGCTGCGCACCGACGTGGTCCGCCACTGAGTGAACCAACCACCAAGTTTTTCTACCCTTAACGGAGGCCTCAACGACAGACTTTCTAACTGCAAACCATTTACGTACCGCTTGAGCATTTTTGTCTATTTTTCTTTGTAATAAACGTCCACCTTTATTCTCACTAAAATTGGTCGTATTCTTTTCCCCGTCCCTGGTAGTACTTGGCTCGGCTACCCCCTAAGGGTACACCCGCTCCACATTTAATTTGGAGTGGTGGCGCGTGATGACGCGGACGGAGCCGCCGCAAAAGCGAGGGTTCCGGTCGAACGTCCTTCCTTATCGACTGTAATTTCAAAGCATTGGTGTTTACCAAATTTTGTCCCGTAAAATAAATAGATTAAAAATTTATGTTCGGTTGTACAATCTCTTTATTAGATAGGTAGGAACTAATGTTATTAAAATACATATTTAATTTAGACTTAAAGATAAAAAACTTCTTCTAAAAGAGCCGGAGCTTCAGCTGTACCTAGAATACTGGCGGTGTTGCCTCTTTGGATTTCGAGGCTTATTCGCCGGACAAAATGTGCCCCGGACCTGGGATCACCAGAACTTTCATTTAAAAGTTTGCCTAACGTTGAAGGAAAAGTTATCGCTTCTGGTGACCATGAACCGAGTGTCTCGGCGGCGAAAGCTAAAAACTCAAAAGAACTCGCCACGCAGCTGTATTTTTTATGTTTATTTGCTGCTGCCCTCTCAGCTGCCGCTCTGGCCGCGCGAGAAGTGGCCTGAATGTAGGACGGCGCCAGAGTATCCACACAGGTGGCGTCCCATATTAATGCCTTTCCACTTGCCCACGGCACTAAGGTCACCCCGTCCGGGCGTTTACGATCCGAGCGACTGATTCCTGGGGGCTCGGTGATGCTGGGGTAGTTTGCTGTCACCAGTGCTCTTTTTATAATGTTATTTATATTGTAATGGCGGGATAAACGACCAGCGCTCCTTTGGCATGATAAACCGTGGTGGCCCCATTCGGTAACGTTGGTACCACAGACGCACGTATGAGGATGGCACAATCTAGCACCGACTCGAAGGCCTATTGAAATTCTGAGAGTGTTACTGTCAAGCAGAGTGCCTAGGCTTGGTGATGGATAGGCCCCCCGCCCCGGATTCGGCGACTGATGATGCTAGAATGCGAGCTTTGTCAATGTCAGCACTATTCATCAAGAGGGAAGAGTGAATAGATTTTATAATCGGCAAATCCCAGGCTTTTTGGAGTTTAAGACGGATTGGAATAGGTTCTTCTGGGCACCTGGATTTCCAACCTTCGATAGCCCTGTTCAAGCAGTCCACCTCGAAATCACAGCCAAGTGATGGTGAAAGAATACTACCCACGAGTGGTAAACTGCTGTGGACGTAACTCAAAAATGCTGGAAGTGCAACATCTTTTGTGCATCGTATGCCAACTCCGCCGAAGCCTATGGGAAGAGAGGCTTGTATCCAAGCATTTCCTTCTAATTGAATGTTCGTTATTTGGGATAGGCCTTTTTTGACAATAGCGTCTATTTTAGTTAGTGCTTCTGTATTGCGCCATAAAGGGCAACAGCGCATAAATTATGTGAATCGTGGGATACCAAAACAAAATTTAAGGAGATGTAAGCCGACATGAGGTTGGATAGCACGAAGGCGATTTGTGAATATCTCTAACATATTGGTTTTATTTTCTAAAAGCGTTGTTGTGGATTGTTCCGTCAACGGGGCGCCCAGGAAGAATCTGTTCTCTTCAGTTAGAGTTTTGATTCCCGGTGTAATTTTTTCCAAAAGGCTTTTGATTTCTGTTGTCCTATCGGCGGTTAATTTCGAGAATATTGCTTCGCATTTTGTAGGGTTCAGCTCTGCATAAAGAATGAACAAGGTGAGAACGCAATTATCCTGAAAACATTTTTGCCTCCGTTGTACTGTACCAAGTATGGAGTGTACAGAGTCTCTACACTCCATAGTACCAAGTGCCCGAGCGAAAGAGTAAGTCCGAAAGTGCGGGCATGCGCAGATCTCGCGCTAGCTCTGTCTCTTTTACTCCACTACAGAGGATCTATAAAAGAATTTATTAATCCTGGCGGTCCTAATAAGGATAATGGGAAACTGTTATGAAATTATTGCATTGTCATCGGTCCTTGATACGTTTTTTTTTTATGTGACTGGACATGATGGCTAATACCACACCTTCTGTCATGGTATTAGCCCAACACACCACATGGGAACTAGGTGCCATGCCAGGACCTTCCTTATATTGCTCGGCTACATTGAACTGGATGGAAAACACGGACAATTTTAATTGCCGCTTCGACCATCGTTCATTCAATGCGATGGTACCAACCCGGGCGGGATTAACCCTACCACTTAGTAAGTAAGGAAGGGGACCTACAGTTTAACGTGGAATCCGAACCACGGCCAGCCTCTCTCAACGGTCTAATGGTCACCCATCCAAGACCAGACCGGACCCAGCGTTGCTTAACTTCGGAGAGCGATCGCCGAAGTGTCGCGCCACTGGGCCACTGAGGCTGAGAATGCAAAGTTTCAATTTAATCAGACTTCTGGAAACTGGTGAAAATTAATCTCAAAGATTCCATTACATACATAGATACATGCAACCCAAGCTAATAAAAGCGTGTTAATGATTAATCCTGGCGGTCCTAATAAGGATAATGGGAAACTGTTATGAAATTATTGCATTGTCATCGGTCCTTGATACGTATGCAAAGTTTCAAATTAATCAGACTTCTGGAAACTGGTGAAAATTAA
Source organism: Incurvaria masculella (assembly GCA_946894095.1). NCBI lineage: Eukaryota > Metazoa > Arthropoda > Insecta > Lepidoptera > Incurvariidae > Incurvaria > Incurvaria masculella. The sequence continues at coordinate 14,314,271 of OX335662.1, read as the reverse complement.
GTTCAAAGATTCCGTTACATAGATACAACCCAAGCTAAATAAAAGCGTGTTAAAAAGAAAGTGGTGCATGTCGGTATTGTCACGTTGTGTGATTTCTTGTTTCATAAAAAACAAATTAGAATGAAAACTCACAGTAGTTTTTTGTTACTATGAGGTGAATCGGACCATATAACCAAAGATAAGTCCGATTATTTGCACGTCTCAGTAAATTCATTAGCGTCTCGCCACTTCCCATGCATTTTATAGCGAGACGACACTAAACCAACACACTAATAGGTGCGCGCAACAAGATTAGAGCCAGTGCAAAGTCATGCTCGTCACTGCACGTCCCACCTTTAAGCAACATGGTGTGAAATTGACAACATCCATCGCAGTGCTCACCTCGCGCAGAAGTGCGCTTATATAAATACTTGAAACAAATAATAACCTAGCAGGAGAACCAACCAACATGAGAAGGAACATCGGCCCGGCTACTACTCCAATAATTCACGAGAGGCGCTAGACAACTTGAGGCACCGCGCCGGATCACCATCACGGCAGCGCCGAGCGCCTTTTTTTCTTTTCTCATTCTCTTCACTATCATTTTTCTCATTCCTTTTTTTTTCTCTCTCCCCTTTCATTGATTGGAGAGATTTTAATATACACGAACATACAATGTGACTGCTAGTCATTTTTACACTCACCTACTGTGAGTCACCTTCACCATCGACACACATATGAGAAGAAACGCAGTCAGCAGCACACCTCTCAGCCAGCAGACTGGAGGACACCCATCACATCCTAGAAGCTAAGTACCCAGATCTCACCTAGTAGAGAACGGCTCAATTCGGTAGATGTGTGCCCAGAACCTCCAGAAAGCTAGTAAACAATAAGTATCAATAAGTACTTTTGTAAAAATCTAAGAGCATATAATTCTACATCCTTTAATTTTTACATTGTACATAATATGTTCTAATAAACATCCCATGTAAGCACATCATTTCTTTGATTTCTGACCTTCATTTTGTAAATGCATACCACCACCACGTGTACCCTACGACCCTGCAGATACATATACATGACCCCCCTATTACACCCATACAAAACCTACCCGGGACAGTATCGAACCCAGATCTCTGGTACGGCCAGATCTCGTTCAATGCTGTGTTTTCTCTGGCCTTTGGCACCCTTTGTGTACGGAACCCTTAGATTATTTTTGTCAAAAGACCAAAACTAGACTAGGAGCCAAGTGCCGCGGCATTCAAAGTTTGGTGCAGAGGTTTATTTATTTATTTATATTAAAAATGAACATCTACAGTACAGACAGTACAAATCAAATCTTAAAATCACATAGGTACAGTCTTAAAAACCTATTTACATTTCTGGCATGTCACCCAATTAAAGGCGTTTACAATTTTTTTGTGACTATAAATTAAAAATACACTTCTAAATAATGTTCGATACAATTATGATGTTTTTTTTAAATTTGCAAGAAAAAGTTAAACTAAAAAATAAATAATGAACAAAAATATGATACATTTTTAAACATAACAAAAAAATAACCAACTTCAAAGAAAAAGCACTAAAAAGTAAAAAATAATTTCCATTTTTGTAGTTACGATTTCTGTTATTTTTTGAGTCGGCGTCAGCCGGGCACGCGCTGCGCCAATCAAGAGAACCTAACCTAACCTAACCTAACCTAACCTAGTCTCACCTTACCTAACCTAACCTTGGCTGACACCGACTCAAAAAATAACAGAAATCGTAACTACAAAAATGGAAATATTTTTTTACTTTTTAGTGCTTTTTCTTTGAAGTTGGTTATTTTTTTGTTATGTTTAAAAATGTATCATATTTTTGTTCATTATTTATTTTTTAGTTTAACTTTTTCTTGCAAATTTAAAAAAAACATCATAATTGTATCGAACATTATTTAGAAGTGTATTTTAAATTTATAGTCACAAAAAAATTGTAAACGCCTTTAATTCAAATTCAAAAAAATGAGGAGGTTATCAATTCGTCTGTATGTTTTTTTTTTTTTTTTATGTTTGTTACCTCATAACTTTTTCCTGGGTGAACCGATTTTTTTTTTGTTAATTTTTTTTTATTTCTTTATTTTTAGTGAATCTGAAGTAGACTTACTAATTTGTACACGTCCTTTCCAATAAAAAAAGAATCACCGAAATCGGTTGGCGTTATATTGAGTTATTCGTCCATTTGTCGCGCACATCTTAATACAAATTTAAGACTTTTATGATTTTCTCATAGATATCATTGTCAGAACTTAACCAAATTAAAATGGGACCACTTGGGAAGCACTAGCTATCATTTAAAAAAATAATCATCAAAATCGGTTCACCCAGGCAAAAGTTATGAGGTAACAAACATAAAAAAAAACAAAAAAAAAACATAATAGAATGGATACGGTACCTCCATACTGACAATAGTTCAAAAGCGTTCCTATTTTTAAAAAAACTCACACACCTATACTTTTACATGCACACCAAACTCTACTACGTAAAGGGTAATAGAGCAGGACCAAGGTATAAGGAAATGCATCATGCGAAAAAGTGACAAATAGATTCATCTAATCGCGGAAGAATGAAATGAGACAAAAATTTCCTTAAATTGAATTAGTTATAGCATGAGAAAAAGGGATGGTGACATTTGTGACATCTGGTCGTAGATATAGTGCAAAATTCATCCTAATCCATCATGACACATCAACGATGCGCGCATCCTAAGCCCTTTGAGCAGAATGGCGCATCAAAACTAAATTAAAAATGAAAGTGAAAACGGCAGGGTTGCCAAAAATGATCACGAAAATAAATAACAATATATTGTATTGTGCATTAAAATATTAAGGTTCCTATTTAGTGATAGTGGTCAGAACAAGTAGTACCATGATTGTATAGTTAACAAGGCATCAAATAATCTTTTCGCGAATTTGCAAGCGGGAAAATGAAAAAAATATTAATGGAATCATTCATTAAACCATCGTTATTCTGAGTAAAAATCATCGATATTAAGGATAAATTAATAAAGTCGAATATACACAATTTGTAAATATTGAAATCATAAAATAAAATAAACACAAAGAGGGAATCATTAATGTATTGCAAGTATGGGTCAAACATTGCAAAACAAATAATATTGATTATTCTTGAATTGTCCATGTTTGCATTTTATGCATTTAAAAAATTCGTTCAATGCGTTTTAGATGCTAAAAAATAGTCCAAATAATAGTCAGTACAGTGTTATGTAAAACCTGTTGATGATTATTGCCGTTCGCCGTAAATGTGTGATGGTATTTTGATAAACCACTTCTTTCCTTTTAATTTTTTTTTTATTTTCTTCAAATAGGTTCAGTTTATTACGCTTTTGTCCTTTTGTGGCGGCTTTAATCCCCGGATTGGGTTTATGTATAGGATAAAGTTTTACATTTACATATTTTTCGATAATAGCCCTAAGAAGATGGAGTCTATGATTAAATGTAGCAGGTTGAAGGAATGAATACTCATTCAATGACAAAAGGACATTTGAGCCAAGAAACGACTTGAGAATTTTAATCTTTATGGAAACGAGCTGTCTGTCACATGTAAAATTTTTACCATTTTCAAGGATGTACCTTTTTATCACAGCCTCAGAACTAAGACATATTATACAAACATCCTAAACGACATTATATAAAAATAATAAACAGTACGTAGACTATTGTTTTTTGGCAGCCCTACTTGTTTTTAAAATAAAATTTAGTTCAATATATAATACTGAAATGAAAACAAAAATAAAAATCGAACTGACAATTTAAGTTTGCTTGTGCCAACCCTGTTTGCGCCTTTACAACACATAAAAGGTTTCAGGTCAACTAAACTAAAAATATACTTAATATGCTTGCACTTATACGTGGAATGTGATTCCATTGCTCTTGTTGTCCTTTATGGCGTTATTTCCATATTTTTCAACAACACAAGACGACATTTTGTTGATACTTTGAAATCTCGCCCAACTGAATTCATCACTGACGTCTGACACCGACTGAGAGCATATCGGCTGACTAAGCTTACTTTTGACGGACCGTAAAATTTGTTTAGTCCCCTATCCATTCCTTTTTCATCTAAGCAGACGAATTGATAACCTCCTCCTTTTTTGAAGTCGGTTAAAAAGGTTTTCTAACATCGTAGGTATCCGTCAAAGTGGCATAAACATTCTCAAAATAATTGAATCGAATTTCATTGGCATTGGAATTAAATATGTCACTCGCCGCTTGCTCGCCGCACAATCTTGAAATCTACTAAAAGTTTACAGTCAAGTATAACACCGAGATCTCGAATTCATTTTACTTCAGTATTGGAGTTGAAGTCATGGTATATTGTGCAGATATAATTTATTTATTCCATGTAAAACCATTTGTTAGCATAGAAGATCATACCATTTGTTGTGCACCATTCAGTTACTGTATCCAAATCATGTTGTAGTACTTAATCGTGAGTATTCGGTCGATACTATACAATGGATGTTAACACTTTGAGATCGTTTATATTGAACATTTACTATGTCTGAAACATCAAGTACCTAATGTCGTTTATGAACATATTTATTTATTCCTTGTAAAACCATTTGTTAGCATAGAAGATCATACCATTTGTTGTGCACCATTCAGTTACTGTATCCAAATCATGTTGTAGTACTTAATCGTGAGTATTCGATCGATACTATACAATGGATGTTAACACTTTGAGATCGTTTATATTGAACATTTACTATGCCTGAAACATCAAGCACCTAATGTCGTTTATGAAAATATTTAAGCGAATAGGTAGAGCATAACTCAGGTATGCAGGGGTCTGAATCGTGTCCATTACAAACAAGGTTCGCTCATCGATGGCTTCGCCATTTCCAAGATATGACAACGACCCTCCCCCCTCCGGCTCATGAGGCTAAAACATCAAAGTCTTTTAAAAAAAGATTCACAGCGTGGCGTATGGCTTGTCGTTCCCATTTCATAATCATCTATACATGCAAAGCCTTATAATAATAAGCTGGCTCAGGTCTGGCAACAGAAAAGTTCACAGACATACATAACTAACTATGTCCTTCTGCGTTCTAAGGTGATACCGAACAGCTCCGGCGGAGGTGTCGCGGTGAGAGCGGCGGCGGCGGGTGCGGTGCGGTCGCGGAACACGACGGCGCGGATGGCAGCCCGCACGCGCGGCTCCGGCCACGCACCCAGCAAGATGCGCTGCGGCCGCCCACGCCCCTTGGGTCGCACCTCTGCAACGTGCCACTCTCTCAATAGGCGATCCCACGCAGATCCACGCAAACATATTTTATTGCATTTTGGGTTGCCGTACATCATGAACACGAAGGTCCGGTAGGTACAGCTGACCCGCGGGTACGGCTCCGGGGCTGGGTCCGAGCATGTCGTGCACGCGGTTGGCGTAGAGCACGAAGGTCGGGGAGGGGTGCGGTAGTGGTGAGCCTGCTCCGGGAGGTGGGAGGCGGCGCGGAGTAGCGGAGGAGGTACTGACCCGCGGATACGGCTCCGGGGCTGGGTCCGAGCATGTCGAGCACGCGGCTGGCGTAGAGCACGAAGGTCGGGGAGGGGTGCGGTAGTGCTGAGCCTGCTCCGGGAGGTGGGAGGCGGCGCGGAATAGCGGAGGAGGTACTGACCCGCGGATACGGCTCCGGGGCTGGGTCCGAGCATGTCGTGCACGCGGTTGGCGTAGAGCACGAAGGTCGGGGAGGAGTGCGGTAGTGCTGAGCCTGCTCCGGGAGGTGGGAGGCGGCGCGGAATAGCGGAGGAGGTACTGACCCGCGGATACGGCTCCGGGGCTGGGTCCGAGCATGTCGTGCACGCGGTTGGCGTAGAGCACGAAGGTCGGGGAGGGGTGCGGTAGTGGTGAGCCTGTACCGGGAGGTGGGAGGCGGCGCGGAGTAGCGGAGGAGGTACTGACCCGCGGATACGGCTCCGGGGCTGGGTCCGAGCATGTCGAGCACGCGGCTGGCGTAGAGCACGAAGGTCGGGGAGGGGTGCGGTAGTGCTGAGCCTGCTCCGGGAGGTGGGAGGCGGCGCGGAATAGCGGAGGAGGTACTGACCCGCGGATACGGCTCCGGGGCTGGGTCCGAGCATGTCGTGCACGCGGTTGGCGTAGAGCACGAAGGTCGGGGAGGAGTGCGGTAGTGCTGAGCCTGCTCCGGGAGGTGGGAGGCGGCGCGGAATAGCGGAGGAGGTACTGACCCGCGGATACGGCTCCGGGGCTGGGTCCGAGCATGTCGTGCACGCGGTTGGCGTAGAGCACGAAGGTCGGGGAGGGGTGCGGTAGTGCTGAGCCTGCTCCGGGAGGTGGGAGGCGGCGCGGAATAGCGGCGGAGGTACTGACCCGCGGATACGGCTCCGGGGCTGGGTCCGAGCATGTCGTGCACGCGGTTGGCGTAGAGCACGAAGGTCGGGGAGGAGTGCGGTAGTGCTGAGCCTGCTCCGGGAGGTGGGAGGCGGCGCGGAATAGCGGAGGAGGTACTGACCCGCGGATACGGCTCCGGGGCTGGGTCCGAGCATGTCGTGCACGCGGTTGGCGTAGAGCACGAAGGTCGGGGAGGGGTGCGGTAGTGGTGAGCCTGTACCGGGAGGTGGGAGGCGGCGCGGAGTAGCGGAGGAGGTACTGACCCGCGGATACGGCTCCGGGGCTGGGTCCGAGCATGTCGTGCACGCGGTTGGCGTAGAGCACGAAGGTCGGGGAGGGGTGCGGTAGTGCTGAGCCTGCTCCGGGAGGTGGGAGGCGGCGCGGAGTAGCGGAGGAGGTACTGACCCGCGGATACGGCTCCGGGGCTGGGTCCGAGCATGTCGAGCACGCGGCTGGCGTAGAGCACGAAGGTCGGGGAGGGGTGCGGTAGTGCTGAGCCTGCTCCGGGAGGTGGGAGGCGGCGCGGAATAGCGGAGGAGGTACTGACCCGCGGATACGGCTCCGGGGCTGGGTCCGAGCATGTCGTGCACGCGGTTGGCGTAGAGCACGAAGGTCGGGGAGGAGTGCGGTAGTGCTGAGCCTGCTCCGGGAGGTGGGAGGCGGCGCGGAATAGCGGAGGAGGTACTGACCCGCGGATACGGCTCCGGGGCTGGGTCCGAGCATGTCGTGCACGCGGTTGGCGTAGAGCACGAAGGTCGGGGAGGGGTGCGGTAGTGCTGAGCCTGCTCCGGGAGGTGGGAGGCGGCGCGGAATAGCGGAGGAGGTACTGACCCGCGGATACGGCTCCGGGGCTGGGTCCGAGCATGTCGTGCACGCGGTTGGCGTAGAGCACGAAGGTCGGGGAGGGGTGCGGTAGTGCTGAGCCTGCTCCGGGAGGTGGGAGGCGGCGCGGAATAGCGGAGGAGGTACTGACCCGCGGATACGGCTCCGGGGCTGGGTCCGAGCATGTCGTGCACGCGGTTGTCGTAGAGCACGAAGGTCGGGGAGGGATGCGGTAGTGGTGAGCCTGCTCCGGGAGGTGGGAGGCGGCGCGGAGTAGCGGAGGAGGTACTGACCCGCGGATACGGCTCCGGGGCTGGGTCCGAGCATGTCGTGCACGCGGTTGGCGTAGAGCACGAAGGTCGGGGAGGAGTGCGGTAGTGCTGAGCCTGCTCCGGGAGGTGTGAGGCGGCGCGGAATAGCGGAGGAGGTACTGACCCGCGGATACGGCTCCGGGGCTGGGTCCGAGCATGTCGTGCACGCGGTTGGCGTAGAGCACGAAGGTCGGGGAGGGATGCGGTAGTGGTGAGCCTGCTCCGGGAGGTGGGAGGCGGCGCGGAGTAGCGGAGGAGGTACTGACCCGCGGATACGGCTCCGGGGCTGGGTCCGAGCATGTCGAGCACGCGGCTGGCGTAGAGCACGAAGGTCGGGGAGGGGTGCGGTAGTGGTGAGCCTGCTCCGGGAGGTGGGAGGCGGCGCGGAGTAGCGGAGGAGGTACTGACCCGCGGATACGGCTCCGGGGCTGGGTCCGAGCATGTCGAGCACGCGGCTGGCGTAGAGCACGAAGGTCGGGGAGGGGTGCGGTAGTGCTGAGCCTGCTCCGGGAGGTGGGAGGCGGCGCGGAATAGCGGAGGAGGTACTGACCCGCGGATACGGCTCCGGGGCTGGGTCCGAGCATGTCGTGCACGCGGTTGGCGTAGAGCACGAAGGTCGGGGAGGAGTGCGGTAGTGCTGAGCCTGCTCCGGGAGGTGGGAGGCGGCGCGGAATAGCGGAGGAGGTACTGACCCGCGGATACGGCTCCGGGGCTGGGTCCGAGCATGTCGTGCACGCGGTTGGCGTAGAGCACGAAGGTCGGGGAGGGGTGCGGTAGTGGTGAGCCTGTACCGGGAGGTGGGAGGCGGCGCGGAGTAGCGGAGGAGGTACTGACCCGCGGATACGGCTCCGGGGCTGGGTCCGAGCATGTCGAGCACGCGGCTGGCGTAGAGCACGAAGGTCGGGGAGGGGTGCGGTAGTGCTGAGCCTGCTCCGGGAGGTGGGAGGCGGCGCGGAATAGCGGAGGAGGTACTGACCCGCGGATACGGCTCCGGGGCTGGGTCCGAGCATGTCGTGCACGCGGTTGGCGTAGAGCACGAAGGTCGGGGAGGAGTGCGGTAGTGCTGAGCCTGCTCCGGGAGGTGGGAGGCGGCGCGGAATAGCGGAGGAGGTACTGACCCGCGGATACGGCTCCGGGGCTGGGTCCGAGCATGTCGTGCACGCGGTTGGCGTAGAGCACGAAGGTCGGGGAGGGGTGCGGTAGTGCTGAGCCTGCTCCGGGAGGTGGGAGGCGGCGCGGAATAGCGGCGGAGGTACTGACCCGCGGATACGGCTCCGGGGCTGGGTCCGAGCATGTCGTGCACGCGGTTGGCGTAGAGCACGAAGGTCGGGGAGGAGTGCGGTAGTGCTGAGCCTGCTCCGGGAGGTGGGAGGCGGCGCGGAATAGCGGAGGAGGTACTGACCCGCGGATACGGCTCCGGGGCTGGGTCCGAGCATGTCGTGCACGCGGTTGGCGTAGAGCACGAAGGTCGGGGAGGGGTGCGGTAGTGGTGAGCCTGTACCGGGAGGTGGGAGGCGGCGCGGAGTAGCGGAGGAGGTACTGACCCGCGGATACGGCTCCGGGGCTGGGTCCGAGCATGTCGTGCACGCGGTTGGCGTAGAGCACGAAGGTCGGGGAGGGGTGCGGTAGTGCTGAGCCTGCTCCGGGAGGTGGGAGGCGGCGCGGAGTAGCGGAGGAGGTACTGACCCGCGGATACGGCTCCGGGGCTGGGTCCGAGCATGTCGAGCACGCGGCTGGCGTAGAGCACGAAGGTCGGGGAGGGGTGCGGTAGTGCTGAGCCTGCTCCGGGAGGTGGGAGGCGGCGCGGAATAGCGGAGGAGGTACTGACCCGCGGATACGGCTCCGGGGCTGGGTCCGAGCATGTCGTGCACGCGGTTGGCGTAGAGCACGAAGGTCGGGGAGGAGTGCGGTAGTGCTGAGCCTGCTCCGGGAGGTGGGAGGCGGCGCGGAATAGCGGAGGAGGTACTGACCCGCGGATACGGCTCCGGGGCTGGGTCCGAGCATGTCGTGCACGCGGTTGGCGTAGAGCACGAAGGTCGGGGAGGGGTGCGGTAGTGCTGAGCCTGCTCCGGGAGGTGGGAGGCGGCGCGGAATAGCGGAGGAGGTACTGACCCGCGGATACGGCTCCGGGGCTGGGTCCGAGCATGTCGTGCACGCGGTTGGCGTAGAGCACGAAGGTCGGGGAGGGGTGCGGTAGTGCTGAGCCTGCTCCGGGAGGTGGGAGGCGGCGCGGAATAGCGGAGGAGGTACTGACCCGCGGATACGGCTCCGGGGCTGGGTCCGAGCATGTCGTGCACGCGGTTGTCGTAGAGCACGAAGGTCGGGGAGGGATGCGGTAGTGGTGAGCCTGCTCCGGGAGGTGGGAGGCGGCGCGGAGTAGCGGAGGAGGTACTGACCCGCGGATACGGCTCCGGGGCTGGGTCCGAGCATGTCGTGCACGCGGTTGGCGTAGAGCACGAAGGTCGGGGAGGAGTGCGGTAGTGCTGAGCCTGCTCCGGGAGGTGTGAGGCGGCGCGGAATAGCGGAGGAGGTACTGACCCGCGGATACGGCTCCGGGGCTGGGTCCGAGCATGTCGTGCACGCGGTTGGCGTAGAGCACGAAGGTCGGGGAGGGATGCGGTAGTGGTGAGCCTGCTCCGGGAGGTGGGAGGCGGCGCGGAGTAGCGGAGGAGGTACTGACCCGCGGATACGGCTCCGGGGCTGGGTCCGAGCATGTCGTGCACGCGGTTGGCGTAGAGCACGAAGGTCGGGGAGGAGTGCGGTAGTGCTGAGCCTGCTCCGGGAGGTGGGAGGCGGCGCGGAATAGCGGAGGAGGTACTGACCCGCGGATACGGCTCCGGGGCTGGGTCCGAGCATGTCGTGCACGCGGTTGGCGTAGAGCACGAAGGTCGGGGAGGGGTGCGGTAGTGCTGAGCCTGCTCCGGGAGGTGGGAGGCGGCGCGGAATAGCGGAGGAGGTACTGACCCGCGGATACGGCTCCGGGGCTGGGTCCGAGCATGTCGTGCACGCGGTTGGCGTAGAGCACGAAGGTCGGGGAGGGGTGCGGTAGTGGTGAGCCTGCTCCGGGAGGTGGGAGGCGGCGCGGAGTAGCGGAGGAGGTACTGACCCGCGGATACGGCTCCGGGGCTGGGTCCGAGCATGTCGTGCACGCGGTTGGCGTAGAGCACGAAGGTCGGGGAGGAGTGCGGTAGTGCTGAGCCTGCTCCGGGAGGTGGGAGGCGGCGCGGAATAGCGGAGGAGGTACTGACCCGCGGATACGGCTCCGGGGCTGGGTCCGAGCATGTCGTGCACGCGGTTGGCGTAGAGCAAGAAGGTCGGGTAGGGGATGCGGTGGCGCCGCGCCGCCTGCGACAGCGACAGCCCCTCTCTCAGCACGGAAGCGATGGCGGCGGCCATGCTCGCCGATCGCCACGACTTGATCGGTCCGCGTTGGTGTTCGCGCTCGTGTTCCCGCCCGAGAGTGCGGTTCGTGCTCCAGCACTGTTGCCACGTAGGGTGGAGCTGGTACTGGTAGCATAATGCTGGAAAAGTAATTGCAAAGTTGACGCATCGCTCTTATTGACTCCCAATCAAATCTAGACGAGAACAGACTACATGGGAGTTAACATGTAAAGTTTAAATATTAGCTGGTCGTATCCTACCAGTATTAACCTCTGCTCCGAACAAGAAATCATGCCATGTTTTCCTCAGGCTCAATAAACAAGTATTACAATACTTTTTTCATGGAAACGGGACGCGTGAAATAACGGCAAGTCAAACTAGTAATTCATCGAATTGTAGTAAAATCTGATTTCTCATGATTCACTGATTGACACAAACTTATTAAAAAAAAAAAATTATGGACCAAAAAATAAAATAATAAGTAGGGCCTGCAACTCTTCCTAGAATAATGAAAGATTTTAATGAACACAAAAATAATACAGATGTGGACCTATTTGATGACTACCGCAAACGCACGGTTGACGGGACGGTACCTACCCTGATTCGGTTCCCTCCATCCTCCGTGTTCGGTTCCATTCCCTTACTAGGTGGTAGGGTTTAAGCCCGTCCAAGTTGGTACCATCGCATTGGATGAAAAGACGATCGAAGTGGCAATGAAAAATTGACCGTTTTTCTTATTAATGAGTTCTGTTATTCATAATTGTGTTCACCGGGTAATGACGCTTCCGCCTATTCGCGGTTAGTTTTCGCGGCTAAGTTAATTAACCACCTCCACTACGTAGGATAGAAAAAACTCCTTAGTAAATATTTACAAGTTATGTGATATGTATGTATGTATAATCGACCGTGAAGTAAGGACACCCACATTAATTAAAAGGACATACTATACTACAGTTACTAAGTTGTCCTCGCGATCTACTTAAGTATTTGTCGCACCTTTAGGCACAAACAAAAATATTCGGTTTTCACCTTTTGTAATAGTTGAGCTAACACACAATCAACTGTGCCACAATCTGCATTTCACACCGCTCGGCACATGTACCTACTAGTCGTGGGCGTTTCCACTTGTCTTCGAAAACGTTAGCAACTGTTATTGCTGATGCCGATAGCCGTTTGCGGAAACTGTTTCAAAAGAAATGAAAAAAAACTCCCTCTCCCTTTTCTCCTGTTTTTTTTTTTGCCTGGACATGAATGGGTATAATGACATCTAGCACGGTTCGATCATCTCACATGAATTCTGAATCTCGAGTGCAGTGACCTGTATTCTCAACAAAAATCTAAATCAAGAAAGAGGTTTTGTTACTATGTAGACAAAATACATACGACAAAATAATCCCCAGAAATAATATAACACAAATGATAAAAAAACGTAATTATCATTTATTTTATATGCCTATTAGCATTTAGAAATACTAATCGTTGGACTTTTTCTGTAAGCACACCAAAAAAGGCGGTCGTTAACAATGTAGCACTGCGCGCGCGCATTACAGTTTCGGTGGTAACCGGCGGTAAAGAGTCGCCGGCTACGAGCCGCAACGAAGTAATTATTAATATTACTATGTCGTAACTCCAGTTACGAGAGTCGCCGGCTCCAAGCCGGTTACAGATACTAACTGCCGCCCGCCATTGCGCGAGCGAGACAGTCGCGGCTGGCGGGTCGTTGCGTCTAGACGTTTCGCAACCTACGGGCTTTCGTTGGCGCGCCGCGTGCGCGATCCAGTGCGCTACAAGAAATGTGTAGCGGCCATACTGCTCGGCGTAAAATGAATACTTCGTTTTTACACTAGTAACAGTTAACCAAAATATCATATATGCAAAGAAACAATAGAAAGGTCTAAGCTATGCTCCCCATACAAACGTAGTTTAACAATCATTTGGAAACCGCTATTCCAATTAAATTGATATTTAATATCTAATATCAGGTAAAAAATATCTGTGTCTGCATGCTTTTGTTTTTTTGAAAAATCCAAACCGAATGAAATGAATGCAAAAAGAAAATCTTCATACGAATTTTGTTTTCTCTGTGGTTTGACCCAGAATACATTTATCGAAAAAACAAAGGCATGCAGACACAGATATTTGTAGCCTAATATTAGATACCAAATATCAAGTAAGTTGGAACAGTGGTTTTCAAATCATTAGTAAACTACGTTTATATGGGAGGCGAAATTTTCAGGTGCTTACGGGCCGACCTTAACTCTGATGTACGTGACCGTGATACTAAAAATACATTTATATACACCAATACAATGTACCAAACACAGACGAGCTAAAACTTCAAAAAGCTTTATTCACAATAGTGTTAGATTTTACAACAAGTTACCTGTAGAAATTAGAAATTTGCCTCTTAATAAATTTAAAAATAAAATAAAATTAGTGCTCCTTAATAAAGAGTATTACAATTTGAAAGAGGCTCTCTATGATAATACCCTCTTTAGTGATTTAATATTCTAGGACAAGTACATAATTGTACAATTTATATTAATTTTATTTTGACATTGCCACTACAATGGTAGTATTTTGTTTGACTTGATACACTTTATCTGTATCAAAATTGACGAGGGCTCTGTACACCCGACATAGCTGTTAAGTTGACGAAGGCGTTTACACCCGAAATAAATACTCAATATGTATAATGATTAGGTTATTAAGTTAAGTAATTTATTTATTAATTAAGACTTTTCACATTGTGGGTTGTAGTTTCCTTGTAGTTATTAGTTCTTTGCTTTAGACCGTTCTACCAATGTAAGTTTGGCAGTAGCATTTAGGTATGAAATCATAAATTGTGTTATATCATTTATGTAAACGAAAAAAAAGACAAAAAAAAACATATTTTACAGACCATTGAAGTTTCTTTGCGGGTTCTTCTTCACTGGTTGATCGAATCCGCGGATCAATCAAATTGTGACATGACTTAGTGTAGTTTTACTACCAGAAGTTGAATAAATAAATGAAATGAAATGAAATGAAATGAAATGAATGAAAAGTTTTACGAACCCATTTCTCATTTCTCGTCCCACGACTAGTACCTACCCTGTGGAGTGCAACTTATATGCAGCACTATTACTTATTCTGTGGCGGCAGCGGTTGAGAATACCTGAGAACATCGCGCGGGATTCGCAAATTCTACCGAGAACATAATATTATTATATAAATAGTTCGATGTCGCCAACTTTGTCGTATATAGATAGCGAATACACACGACTACTGTCAAGATTGTAGCCCAATACATCACAATCCCTAAGGAATGAAGTGCCATACCAGGACTCACCCTTTATGAGCACGGCTGCACTCAACTGGATGGATAACACGGACAATTTTTCAATACCGTTTCGATTAAAGTTTCATTAAATGCGGTGGTACCAACCCGGGCGGGCTAGAAAGGGTTACGAATGCGAGACGTCCATGGTGCGGAACCAATGCAAACTACTAGGTGAGCGCGCTCGTGCCGTGTTCTGTCGCGCGACTGCGTGGAAATAAACCGAACATGCGCGGGTACATTCGGTACGGGAACCGAATCAGGAATCCTAATTGTTGGGAAAACTAAAAACCACAACGTCGCCTTGACGACGGAGGATAAAGAAGAATCAACAAGAAAAAGAGATCAAGAACGAATGTTATAAAAAATACTTTTATCAGAAAAATAAACTACTTATTGCTACCACCACTGTCTCGTTAAACAACATGGTGACCCCGACGTGATCAAGATACAAATATTACTATATCGTTTTCTACATTTCTACTGCAAACGCGGACCACGGGACTTTGGCCTGAAAACTTGAAACCTGTAACTGACGACGCGGCGCGGCATGAGGGTTTAATTAGTTTTTCACCTGGTTTTCATATAACGGCGAAGGGAAGGCGAATTCTCAATTTTGCAAGCATCTCCTCCGTCCTGCTTCCGACGAATGTCACGACCAATACTTTTTCCGATTATTTTCAAAATCTAATGTTACAATGCTTCAAATCTAGATGTCGCTGAAACTCAAATTAGACAGAAAATATATTTTGTAAATTTAAGGTGGAGTGCACCAAATCTCTAGTTAATAAAAAAAATTGAATGAGTAATGTATATTCGACTTGGAGTCTTCATTTATCCTAAATATTGTCAAGGAAAACATATTTGGATTGGAAAATGATGAATTTAGACATGGTTTGAAGAACTATTCCATAAATATGTTTTCCATTTTCCTGCTTGCAAACTCCCTAAAAGATTATTCGATGTGTTTTCAACCTCAATCAAACCTGCCCGAATATATCTGGTGAAATCATTGATAGCTCGGACCATTAACTTCATACAAAAAGACACAAAAAATATTTGCAGCATGTAATCATATATAAAAAGACTTTTCAATGTGTTTTTAACTTAACAATAATGATACTACTGACTCTAAACATTTTGACTGAATGGGAACCTTCATCTTTTATTGTACTTACAATAAAAAAAATGTGTGCAGGTTTGGCAACCCTGCCTTCTTTATCATTCAGTTTTGACGCGCCATTCTGGTCGAAGGGTAGAGCATGCGCGCATAGTTGATGTGTCATGATGGATTAGGTTGACTTCTACACTATTTCTATGAGCAGTCGTCGCAAATGTCATGTCACCTTCCCTCTTTTTCATGCTTTAAATCATTCAGTTTCACAGAAATTTTGTCTCATTCTATTTTTCCGCGATTAGATAAATCTATTTGTCACTTTTTCGCCTGATACATTTCCGTATAGCTTGGTCCTGTTCTGTGACACGTAGTGGATTTTTGGTAAGACACTACAGTGTTCATAGCTCCTTGGCCAAGGCTAATCCAATCGCCTTCCTCCCTCCGTGGTTTTACCTAATTAAAATTTTGCTTACCCTCAGAAAAAAAAAGAAACGAAAATGATAATTTCGTAATGCGGCGACCATTTTGGGTCGCCCACTTTACCAGCAGCCTTCCTAAAGAGCGCACCTCTACAAACCGCGGACACCTACTAGTGGTAACCCAACTTCAATTTAATACCTTTTAGCGATTGCTCACAGCTCTGTTTATTTAATTTAAATTCATATTTTCCTTTGTCGCTATTGACCTGGCTTTATTTTAGCTCCTCAAGCACCCCTGTAACCATTTTAAGGCGCTCACGCCTCATTTTTATTGTGAGCGCCCGTCTAAGTGATTGGAAATTGACTTCAGCGGTTCCTGCGGGGCTCTTCTTGCGAGCCCCAAATGTAACAACGCACCGCACGAGGCACGGCTCGTGAGGGGTCGCCGTCGCCGGCAGCGACGTGGCGAGGTGGCCGAGCTCGCTGGCCTGCCATCTGCGCAGCCGCACCGAGGCGCCTGGCGAGGTGGCCGAGCTCGCTGGCCTACCATCCGCGCAGCCGCACCGATGCGCCCCGCGCCGAGCAGCGCTGAGCCACGCCGCCACGCCGTCGACTGGCGTTGGCTGGCGTTGGCTGGCGTTGGCACGCCGACGCCGCCGCTCTGAGCCGGCGCCCCCGCGCACCGCACCGCACGTCCAACATCCACTTTTAATTTCCCTAAAATCAGTATTATTCTTTTCCCCGTCCCTGGTAGTACTTGGCTCGGCTACCCCCTAAGGGTACGTTTATTCTACACCATTTACTTTATTTATTTATTTATTTATTTATGTATAGGTACACCAACAGTAAACACACGAACAACTTATAAAACTATGCTAACAGTACAATACTACAAGAGTAAGTGCCACATTCAGGGTGTGAGTACCAATAATAGGTATACACAGCACTCAAATTAAGCTCTTAAACTAAATTATTATTACGAAAGATAAATTATAAAATAATGTGTATAAGTCTAATCAATTTCTGACAAGTAGGAACCAATATATTGTTTAAAAGTATAACTACTAAAGTTAAAAATATCAAATTCTATTTGACTGGGGAGATCATTATAACGACGTAACATTCTCGGCAAGCTTGACTCTCATGCTAAATTAGAAGTAGTAAGTGGAACTTCAAAAGTTTTGTTGTTACGTAACCTAGAATTTAATCGTGGCACCAAGATACCGACTTTACTTTATTTGGAGTGGTGGCGTATGATGACGTGGACGGGGTCCCCGCAAAAGCGAGTGTTCCGGTCGAACGTCACATCTGTTACCCTTTACGTAGTAGAGTTTGGTATGCATGCAAAATTATAGGTTGATGAGTGCGTTTTTTAAAAATGTGGACCGCCTTTGAATTGTCGTCAGTATGGAGTATCCATTCTTTTTCATCTAAGGGCACGGCGATCTGTTCGGCGGCGTTTGGTGGCGTCGACGCAGGCTCTGAGCCGGTAGTCTCAGTTCTCACCTTAATTGGCGTTAACATAACTTCGAAGTTCCGTAAAAACGTCAAACTCCATACAAGTTTTTACTAGATATTCTGTGGTTTTACTTCTTCAAGCTGTCAAAGTCAAACTCGGACTTCCGATTTGTATGAAAACGCGGAGTCGACGTAAACGGCAACGTCGACGTATTTACGGCAACGTTCAGTAAGCTGTCAAATCAAGCTCGAACTCGCAAATATTAGTTCGCTTAACGCCCACTGCGCGCGCTCTTCAATTTCTCCATACATTTGAAAACGCCAGTCGATCGGTTTGCCGTAAACGCCAATTTAGGTGACAACTGAGACTACCGGCTCTGGCTGTGGTTGGAACTGCTGGGACCTGCTGCATGAAGATATTAATAAACAGAAAGACAGAAAGGCTGTGTTGTTTTGTTTGCTTACAGGGAAGTACACCCAGGTGTTGTTTTTCCATCCACATTCTGCTACTAATATTTTTATAATAACTCACTTATTGTCCGGTTTGCACTATCTTTCACGTTAAATAACTTAAACTCTGTAAACATGGCGAACGATTTAAAATCTCTAATTAAACAACGTGGCACTATTAAGGCCAGAATAACGATATTTGCTAAATTTGTCAATACGGCAAGAATCATTGAAACAATAAACTTTACTAAAGTCACATTGACTGAACTTAAACTGAAACTATTGTTACGCGGGTAGGGTGCGGATTAGAGTAGAAACACCAAAAGTTAACAAATGTTCCTTTATTGAAAACAATTCACAAATGTAACACAAACAACGACAATTTTGTGTCACTTCGATCACCAAATTCTAATTATCGCTGAACTGTATCACTGAGAGCTAGTTCACTCACTGCACTATCGCTTGTTGTCGCTCGTTTCACTATTCAAAATAGACTGGCGGCAGTGATGGCTGAGGCGCCTTTTATATCGGTGGAGCTTCTTTCTAGAAAACTCCACCGAATTCTAGGCGCCCCCCCCCACCTGGCGGGCCAGCCGAGAACAATCTCCATCGGGAATCGCCCGACCGTTCCAGAAATTGCTCTCAGCCAGATGCGCCAAACATTTTTGTTATATTGTACCAGCACTGCCGAATCACTATCGCGATATAAGTTGTAAGCAGCGCCATCTGTTGACGAAACGCATCGACGTTGCAGCCGAGCTCCAACAGATGGCGCGTTCGTAGCACTATTAAGATTGAAGGATCTGTTTTCACAATTTGACGATTTAAAAAATAAGATCGAACTTTTGGATATTGAGCAATTGGAAGAAAACGCATGCATTGAAAATGACTTTTGTTCGAATAATGCTTTGGCTCAAAGTATTATTGACGAGGTGCTTGCTAGTTATGTTCCTGTAAAGTCTACGCCAAGCTCAAGTTCTAACGGCCATCACGTTGCTGGTAGCCCAAACTATAATAATAATATAAGGCTTCCAACTATCCAACTGCCGTCCTTCGATGGAAACTATACTAAATGGATGGAATTTAGAGACACCTTTGATTCTTTGATAACCAGTAATGATTCCATTCCGGATATTAATAAGTTTCACTACCTTCGAGCGTCATTACAGGCAGAAGCGTCTAACGTTATTACATCGATCGAGTTTACTGCTGATAACTACAACTTGGCTTGGAGTTTGCTTGTGAGCCGCTACGATAATAATCGAATACTGATAAATAACCACTTGAAAGCTCTTTTTACCTTTGAAGCGATTAACAAGGAAACATTCAAATCACTTCGCTATATGATTGACTACTTTAAAAAAAATATTTGTGCCTTAAATACTTTAAAAGAGCCGACGGCTCACTGGGACACTCTGATCGTGTATTTGATGTCATCAAAACTAGATGGCGCCACAAGTCGAAAATGGGAAGAACACAGGAGTAACTTTACTTTTTCTCCTTAGTTTTTCTCCCAATCTTAATCACTTTTATGAATTCTTGCGCAACCGCGCTGATGTTTTGGAAACCTTGCAGTATTGCAAAACCGATGTTAATAAAGCTGAAAAACATGCCCACTCAGGATATTACGAAAACAAGTTTACTAAAGCATTTGTTTCTTCTTCTAACTTGAATAGTACGAACTGCGTTGTATGTTCACAGAATCACTTGGTCTACAAATGTGAAACATTTAATGCAATGCCTTTGGAGGCTCGATACAGTGAAGTATCGAAGCATAAGCTTTGTTTTGTTTGTCTGCGTCCTGGTCATTTTTCTGACAGTTGCATTTAAAACGGATTGCTAGTAACTGCAGCTTAACTTTTGAAGAGTTATACACACTGTTTGCGCAGATTGAGGCTATTATGAACTTCCGTCCACTTACTCCAATGTCAGCTGATCTATTAGATTTATTTCCGATCACACCTGAGCACTTTCTTGTGGGTCAACTTTCAACTTCACTACCTGCACCTGTAACCGAGCGAGTCAGCATCAACCGTTATGAGCTGATTGAACGCTTAAGGCAGCACTTTTGGTTCCTTTGGAAGAAAGACTATCTGGCTACTCTGCAGCAAAGCGTCAAATGGACAACGCCAATCGACAACGCAACGTGCAGATTGACAATCTAATACTAGTCATGGATGACCAACTACCACCCATGAAGTGACTGTTAGACCGAATCTATCATCTCTATTCAGGGACGGATGGAATATGCAGAGTCATTGACATCCGAACAAAAGGCGGCATCATCAAGAGAGCCGTTTCAAGACTTTGCCCCTCAGAAGGAACCATACAATTCCCATGGCTTCACCGGATCCACAACGCAAGTTGCAACGTCCACACTGATACCTATTTATTGCTACTATTCTCTGTTTAAGGACAGTTAAAATTTAGTAGTTTTTGGTAGAGTACCTTTTTCGAATTACTATTAATGTACGTACCTATTACGGTTGATGAGCCGAAAGAGTGAATAGGTATTAAAGATTTATTTTAATGGTTTGAACAATACCGCTTGATAAAACGAATGACGCAGATCAGATGATTGAAAATTACGGCTGACTACAACACAGGCGTGCAGCTGTCCAGTTTCTAAATGTAAAAGTAATTTTGACAGATTTGAATTGACGATTTAAATACTACGTAAGAAAGAATGGTAAAAACTTAGGGTAAAAATACTAAATTTATTTATTTATTTATTTCGCAATAACAAGGTTTTGTACATGCAAGAAATGCAAAGTAGGTATTGTTGAAACATAAAATTTCAGATGCGGGTAGCGGTGTCACTTCACATTTTCTAGGTTGTGGCTGAAAGGCTATCGAACTAGTACTCCGTTGAATGGGGCATTTGAGACATGCATGAATTCGCCCGTCCATGAAATCTTCAGAATGTGTACAAATACAGGTTTTAAAAATGAATGACTCAGAATCCAACATTTTTTTTTCCCGGAACTTAGGTATTTTGGCCAAAAACACAAAATATGCGGTATCATTTGCTGCAAAAATGGCCCGCCAAATTTCTTTTCAATGTCTAGTAAAATGGGTTAATAGGTATATATGTGTTCAGGAATCCAACATTTTTTTTACACAAAAGCGAGTTTTTTTTAAAAAATACACAGTTTTCGCTCTCATAAAATCGGCAAAATTGGCCAGCCCAATCTGTCGTCACACATTGTTTTTTAATTCTAATCAGATCGATAATTTCAAAGAATCCAACAAAATTGTAACTGGCAACACATATATTTTGCAAATGCCCAAATAAAGTGAACAGCATAATTGGACCGCGCACTTTTTGAAATATAATGACAATAAAAGATATAATCGAAGATACTTTTAACAGAATCCAACAAAAAAGTTACACGCCCGTCAGTTTTGCAGCGTTTAACGCAACTTTGAATTTCGCGCCAAAACCGTAAGATGAGCGCGGGTGGTAGGCTGAGGCAGACCGAAGCGGGACGGCAGCGGCGGCTGAGGCACGTGTTTCAATATGTGTGATTGCGTAAGTGTGCGTGTGCGCCGACCTTTGCTCGAGGCAACGAAACGCTCGAGGCGCGGGGCTTTGGAGTGTGGTGGCAAAGATAATACTAATAATTACTTCGGTGGTGCATAATCGAATGTACCTAAAGCGAGCGCTTAGTTGGGAGCTGGCGAGCATTGCGGATGATTTTGGTAAATAAATTGGTCATGTACGTGCATAACTCGTGTATGTTTCTATGGCAAGTGACACATCTTTATAACCGGCTCGACTCGTAGATTCTAGCAGTTGTATTCAGAGTGAACTGTAATAATTTTATACGGATTATCACTGGACTAACCATGCAAAATAATACATAGGACGGACATAATCCGGGTCGTCAAGTTAGACCGCCCATTCTGAATACTACTTTTTTAGGGTTCCGTAACCAAAGGATGCCAACGGAACCCTATTACTAAGCCTCCGCTCTCCGTCCGTCCATCCGTCCGTCTGTCACAGGGCTCTATCTTATGAACCGTAATAAGAAGAAGGTGAAATTTTCACAGAGTATGTATGTATTTTATTTATTTATTACTTTTTAATATGTTGTTATATGATTAAAAAAATAAATAAAATTTTACACCCACAGGATTTTTCTTTGAATTAAAAAAATAAGTGAATTTTATGTTTCCTTCATATTGACTTTGATGTGGCTTGAGAAAATTGATAATAAATTCAACTTATCAGTATATTCACTCCATTAGCATGAAAAAAGATCGTCGGTGTATAAAGTATCGGTGAAAATGCGTCTTAACAATGTTTTAAATTTTAAATGTATGCAAATAAAAATACCGTCCATCTTTTTTCGCTTATGGAGTCTTTGACTTGCTATCTTTAATGGTGAAAACCTCATTTCAATCTGACCATTAATTTCCGATATATTCGGATGTCAATACTGTCAAAATTGTACAATAAAATTTCAAAAATATAATTAAAAGGATTTTTTACCGATTTAAAAATAACATGAAAAATATGTTCAATATCGAAAATAGGCAACGTTCGATAGGTGAACATGCCTTAAACAATGTTTTAAATTTAAAAGTATGGAACATTTACTGTTTTGAGTGTATTCAAATGCGAATATCTCGTAAATGAGTCGTCAGATTTTAATTAAGTTTTCATCATTTAAAATAACAGGTTGAAGACTCCATTAGCAAAAAATATGGAACCAAAAATTATGAAAATTACATACAAAACTTTTTTGTGTTATATCTTGTACGATGGTACGGAACCCTTCGTGTGCGAGTCAGACTCGCACATGGCCGGTTTTTCATGCCCATGGAGTCGTTGACGTGTTATTTTAAATGATGAAAACTTCATTAAAATCTAACGACTAATATACGAGATATTCGCATTTTAATACGCTCAAAACAGTAAATTTTCAATACCTTTACATTTAAAACATTGTTAAAGGCATTTTCACCGATCCAACGTTATCAATTTTGATATAGAACACATTTTTCATGTTTTTTTCAGACCGGTGAACAAGCCTCTTACAAATTGTTTTAAGTTTTAAATGTATGGACAATGTACTGTTTCGACAGTATTCACATGCGAATATCTCGGAAATTAATATTCAGATTTTAATAAAGTTTTCACCATTCAAAATAATAGGTTGAAGACTCCATGGGCAAATAAAGATCAACGGTATTTATATTTTCACACATTTAAAATTTTCTAAGTTTTTTAAAGGAATTTTAAAGAAAGAGGCATTTATACCGATGCAAATGTATGTACCGTATTTATAGATTTAAATAAGGTTTTCCCCATTAGAGATAGCACGTCAAATACTCCATAAGCAAAAAATATGGAATTAAAAAATAGTCAAAATTACGTACAAAACTTTTTTGTGTTTTGCCTTGTAAGACGGTACGGAACCCTTCGTGCGCGAGTCAGACTCGCACATGGCCGGTTTTTAATGCTCATGGAGTCGTTGACGTGTTATTTAAAATGATGAAAACTTCATTAAAATCTG
This sequence comes from Incurvaria masculella, assembly GCA_946894095.1. NCBI lineage: Eukaryota > Metazoa > Arthropoda > Insecta > Lepidoptera > Incurvariidae > Incurvaria > Incurvaria masculella. The sequence goes on along the minus strand of OX335662.1, from coordinate 14,291,089 downwards.
ACGACTATTTTACTATATATTCGCATTTGAATGCGCTCAAAACAGTACATTTTCAATACCTTAACATTTAAAACATAGTTAAAGGCATTTGTACCAATCTAACGTTTTCTATTTTCGTAATAGAACACATTTTTCATGTTTTTTTTAGACCGGTGAAAACGCCTTTTAAAAATTGTTTTAAGTTTTAAATGTATTGAAAATGTACTGTTTCGACAGTATTCACATGCGAATATCTCAGAAATTAATGGTCAGATTTAAATAAAGTTTTCACCATTCAAAATAACAGGTTGAAGAAGCCATGAGCAAACAAATAACATATTTAAAATTTTCAAAATTTTTTGAAGGAATTTTAAAGAAAGAGGCATTTATACCGATACAAATGTATGTACCGTATATACTGATTTCAATGAGGTTTTCACCATTAGAGATAGCACGTCAAAGACTCCATAAGCAAAAAATATGGAATTAAAAATAGTCAAAATTACACACAAAACTTTTTTGTGTTATGTCTTGTACGACGGTACGGAACCCTTCGTGTGCCAGTCAGATTCGCACATGGCCTGTTTTTCATGCTCATGAAGTCGTTGACGTTTTATTTTAAATGATGAAAACTTCATTAAAATCTGACAACTAATTTACGAGATATTCGCATTGGAATGCGCTCAAAACAGTAAATTTTCAATACTTTTAAATTTAAAACATTGTTTAGGGCATTTTCACCGATCCAACGTTTTCTATTTTCGTAATAGAACACATTTTTCATGTTTTTTTAAACCGGTGAAAACGACTTTTAAAAATTTTTTTAAGTTTTAAATGTATTGAAAATGTACTGTTTCGACAGTATTCACATGCGAATATCTCAGAAATTAATGGTCAGATTTAAATAAAGTTTTCACCATTCAAAATAACAGGTTGAAGACGCCATGAGCAAACAAATAACATATTTAAAATTTCAAAATTTTTTGAAGGAATTTTAAAGAAAGAGGCATTTATACCGATACAAATGTATGTTCCGTATATACTGATTTCAATGAGGTTTTCACCATTAGCACGTCAAAGACTCCATAAGCAAAAAATATGGAATTAAAAATAGTCAAAATTACATACAACACCCTTTGTGTTATGTCTTGTATGACGGTACGGAACCCTTCGTGTGCGAGTCAGATTCGCACATGGCCGGTTTTTCATGCTCATGAAGTCGTTGACGTGTCATTTTAAATGATGAAAACTTCATAACATCTGACAACTAATTTACGAGATATTCGCATTGGAATGCGCTCAAAACAGTATATTTTCGATACTTTTAAATTAAAAATATTGTTAAAGGCATTTTCACCGTTCCAACGTTATCTATATTCGATATAGAACACATATTTCATGTTTTTTTAGATCGGTGAAAATGCCTTTCAAAAATTGTTTTAAATTTTAAATGTGTGGAAAATGTACTGTTTCGACAATATTCACATGCAAATATCTCAGAAATTAATGGTCAGATTTAAATAAAGTTTTCACAATTCAAAATAACAGGTTGAAGACGCCTTGAGCAAACAAATAACACGTTTAAAATTTTCAAAAATTTTTGAAGGAATTTTAAAGAAAGAGGCATTTATACCGCTACAAATGTATTAGTACGAGAGCGGACCGTCGTCAACCCTACGTCATCGAGTAACACCATGGGACCCATTTGTGGTTGTGCGGATTAGAATAGGCTTCCTAAAAATACTAGGTTGCCTGACCCAAACCTGGAACGTTTTGTGCAGTAGGTAATATTAAATCACTTTTTTGGTAGAATTTAACGTCATCGAGTAACAACATGAGACCTAGCACAATCGGTAAAGGTCATCAAGAAAAGCTAAAAAAAAGTAGGTTGGCTCGTCCTACCCTGGCACGTTCTGAGGTTGGCCGGTTTTAAAATGTCAAAAAATAAAAAAAAATACGTCATCGAGTAACAAGATGACAATACCACCATTCGATAGTCCTATGAACATACTTCATAAAAAAATTAGGTTGGCTGCCCTCAGCCTGGCACGTTTCCTACGCGGCCATGTTGAACGTCGGATGCGCCCAGTTCTTATATTCATCAATTGTTAAATTAATATAATATAACAGTTTTGTGATATGTCTATCTATAAACAGTGATGTTTTATTGATCAGAACTCATCTTGAATAGGTTAAAAAAACCCAAAATGAAATATTTGTGATATAGGTATTGATTGATTACGTGATATTAGGGCATTGTCGTATCTAATTATTAACTAAGTTTAACTCAAGTTAACTTTAGGTTATGATGCACATAGTTCCGCATACTTGAAGAGTAAAAACCGGAAGTTTCATATACATATGCTTTCGGAATCTACCGTATGGATCATACAACGTAGGGAATCGCAACTCCAGTCAGCCCATGCCTACGGCATTAGAGGCGCACGCTTTAAATTCTGCCACGGCCCTCGTTATTACAAAATTTTAATCAGATTGTATGTAAACATAACGTAATGAAGATTTTTTAATAGTCAAAATAAAATAAATCGCCACAAAACTTAAACCCATAAGTGAAGTATCTCAAAGTTACTATTCTTTAATTCACATGAATTTAGGGTAAATATTCTAGAGTATATTTCCATTCTTTAAACATTTCAATGTATATGTTTTCTATTAATATATACGCAACGTTGCCGGGTCTATACAAAAGTACATGTCCACATCGTCACTCACATATTAAGGAAGTTTAGTAAGCTTTGGCGTCACTCTCTTTTCTTTATTTACGTATCTCTTTTATTTTATCGTAACAAAGTTGCAATGTATCCAAACCGAAGCGGAATTTTTAATTAACAGCTCTTAAGTCGTAGGTATAGTTTAAATAATACCTGAAAAGCTCTGTAAAAATATTTATGTATTAGTTATAGAAAACAAATACATTTATATGTTCAAAGGATGGAAATAACCATGAATATTTAACCTAAAGTCTTGTGAATTAAAAAATAGTAACTTTGTGGCGATTTATTTTATTATGACTATTAAAATTCTTCATTACATTAGGTTTACATTCAATCAAATTTGAATTATGTAATGAGGAGCTCCGTCGCCGAATGTAAAGCGTGCGCCTCTAATGTCGTAGGCATGGGCTGACAGGGGTTGAAGAAAGGACCTTAAAGCGATGCACACTTCAGTGGCAACAAGAAAACTTTTAAAACCTGTGTACGATTTAGTCCTTCTGATGAGTCTAGTGTTAGATCCAGAATTTATACTATTATTTTTGTCACGAACTACTATAGTGACCTGTAAACAAAGAGACAAATTACAAAACCTTATTATTTTTACAGCAAAAAAAAACGACATAATATTAAACCTTTAAATGCTACCACCTACAAAAAAATAAGAGTACAATGGTTTGAGAACAGTCAGTCAATCCGTCAGCGTGTTTGCGACCACTGCGGGACATACGCCTCTCCAATCCTTCTCCAGTCCTACCGGCCCTCAGCGGTACGGACCCACTGCTTTCCCCGACGCACTTGATGCCGTCTTTCCACCTGGTGGGTGGTCTTCCCACACTCCGTTTGCCTGTCCACGGCCGCCAGTGTAGGACACGGTTACTCTAACGGTCGTCATCTCGTCGGCTGACGTGACCAGCCCACTCATAACTGGGAGGACGCACTGGTCATATGTTCGGGTCTTTAAATTTTGCGAAAGGTCAGACCTCAGAGCGAATTTAAGCTTTCCGAAGGCAGCCCAACCCAGTTGAATCCGTCGCTCAACCTCCAAAGACAGTCTTTGTATACCAAGCCGCAGGATTTGACCGAGATAACAATTTGTCCTCCCGTCACACCCTCAGTCGCCATGACCTTGATTTTATCGCGGTTCATCTTCAGACCTACCTATCTTTCTACTACTTATCTTTATAAAGGTCTTCCAGCATTGTTTGAAGCTGAACTCTGGAATTTGACAGAAGAACAATGTGATCGGCGAAGCGAAGATGACTGAGGAAAATATTAATTAACGTTGATACCCATGTTGTCCCATTCAAGCGTCTTAAACACATATTCCGATGCGCTTTTGAAGAGCTTGGGTGAGATCACATCCCCCTGCCTAACGCCTTTAGCAAGAGGGATGGGTTGGGTATTTTAATGAAGCCTCACAGTCATCGTCGCGGACCAATACAGATTTCGGAGTACCTCGATGTAGCGGTGGTCGATTCTACACCTCAGGAGGGAGTTTTCGACAGCCCATTTTTCAACTGAGTCGAACGCCTTCTCGTAAAGGACTAGAAAAGAAGTGGAAGGCTACAAAGAGCGGCTTGTTGTACTCCTCGCACTTCTGCACCACTTGTCTCACAGTAAATATGTGATCCATTATGCCGTATCCTTCCCTGAACCCAGCTTGCTCACGAGGCTGGTACTGATCCAGCCTCTGTGTCAGCCAACTCGTGATGACTCATGAAAATACCTTGTATACGTGGCTTAGAAGTGAGATAGGTCGATAGTTCTTCAACTTCGCCTTATTTTTTTGAGAACTGCATTGCACAGTGTTTGCAGTTCCTGATGGTCTCCCGCCAGACTTTAGCAGTTCCATCGTTATCCCGTCCTCATCTGGAGCCTTGTGTTATTTTAGTCCTTTCAAAACAGCCTTTATCTCATAGACACTAATCTCCGGCAGATCCTCGGTGTAGTATCTAGTGAGCGGGGCACGCCTATCAGAGTCGAGTGGTTTGCTTGGGCGTCATAATTTTTTACCACCGCCTCAAGTATATCCGTCTTTATTGCAGTGACAACCCCATCCGCTCGCTCGAGTTTTGAAATTTAGTTAGCGCCGGTAGAGAAGGCACGGGAAAACACTTTACTGTCTCGATTTTCCTCTATAACGCGCTCAACCAACTTAATGTTCCCTTGGCGAATATCGCTACGGGATATGGTGTGTAACGAGGCAATCCGCCGACGTACCAAAGTAGTCGATATTGGACACCGGGTGGCTAAGCTAGCTAGAAGGAGGAGTAGCCGCTCTTTGTAGCCTTCGTGGAATACGAGAAGGCGTTCGACTCAGTTGAAAAATGGGCCGTCGAAAACTTCCTCCTGAGGTGCAGAATCGACCACCGCTACATCGAGGTACTCCGAAATCTGTATCGGTCCGCGACGATGACTGTGAGGCTCCATTAAAATACCCAACCCATCCCTCTTGGTAAAGGCGTTAGGCAGGGGGATGTGATCTCAAATCAAATAAAATCAAAAATATCAAATCGAAATATTTAATTCGCAGTGATTACATTACAATATTAAGAATTTGCATAACAGATTATAATATTGATACCGATCATGTGAATTCGTCGTTTTACACAATAATATTAAAATAACTTAAATCGTAGAAAGTTTGGTCAAGCAACCATGTACCTAACTTCTTTTTAAATCTTATGTTAGTTTCTTCTCGCAAGTCTCTTGGTAGCTTATTATACATATTAATACTATTGAAGTGGACCCCCTTCTCAAATTTTGATGTTAAGTGTGCAGCTGGCTGGATCACATTTTTATTTCTCGTCGAATATCCGTGTTTAAAATTATTATATGATTCCGGATAATTTCTCACATAAAAAATAGTTCTTTGTACGTACACATCATACATAGTATGCAATTTTAGGTTTTTAAACAAAGGCGTGCAAACAAGTGCGTCCCATTTAGAGTGTGTAATTATCCGAATTGCTTTCTTTTGTAGTCTAAATACTGAAACCGCTTCCCCTGAAGAACCCCAGAACTCAATGCCATAGGTCATTACAGAGTATAAATAACCGAAGTAGGCACTCTTCAGGGTATCCAAGTCACAGCATTTAGACAGGGTTCTGAGGCAATAACAAGCTTTTGTTAATTTATCACAAACATGTTGAATGTGTTTGTCCCATCGTAACTTTTGATCCAACGTGAAGCCTAAGAATATAGTAGATGTTGCAAACGTTATGACTTCACCGTTATATTCGATAAACATCTCATCATTCACTTCATGTTTAATATTTTTCATCTTAAAATGTACACAGTGTGTTTTAGCACTATTTAACATTAACCCATTTGCTGCAAACCATTTACCCAACTCCTCAATTATTTTTGTTGTTTTTGTAAGGAGTGTTTCAATACTTTTATCAGTAACAATTACATTTGCGTCGTCAGCGTAAATTACTATGGTTTTCGCGAGAAGTACTAGCATAGTGTCTTTTGCAATGTCATTAATAAAAATAATAAACAGCAATGGTGCCATGATTGAGCCTTGAGGTACTGCGTAATCGGTTTCAAACAATCGTGATACAGAGTTATCGATAATTCCATTTGGTCTGTTTTTATATCTTATATTTACGTTACTTTCTCACCCACATTTTCTAACCCAAGCTCTTCACAAACGCATCGGAATATGTGTTCAAGACGCTTGAATGGGAAAACATGGGTATCAACGTTAGTGAATATTTTCCTCAGTCATCTTCGCTACGCCGATCACATTGTTCTTCTGTAAAGTTCCCGAGTTCAGCTTTAAACCATGCTGGAAGACCTTTATAAAGCATCGATAAAGGTAGGTCTGAAGATGAACCGGGATAAAACCATGGTCATGGCGACTGAGGGTATGACGGGAGGACAAATCGTTATCGACGTAGAAGTGATCGAACAGGTTGAAGAGTACGTATATCTCGGTCAAATCCTGCGGCTTCGTATACAAGGACTGTCTTTGGAGGTTGAGCGACGGATTCAACTGAGTTGGGCTGCCTTCGGAAAGCTTAAATTCGCTCTAAGGTCTGACCTTCCGTAGAAATTTAAAGACCCGAACATATGACCAGTGCGTCCTCCCGGTTATGACATGACGTACGGGTGTGAAACGTGGACTCTGACGGTCGCCGTTGTCCAAAGGTTAAAAGTTGCCCAGCGAGCAATGGAGCGAGCCATGCTGGGAATATCGCTACGGGATATGGTACGTAAAGAGGCAATCCGCCGACGTACCAAAGTAGTCGATATTGGACACCGCGTGGCTAAGCCCAAATAGCAGTGGGCTGGTCACGTCAGCCGAAGAGACGACGACCGTTGGAGTTACCGTGTCCTACACTGGCGGCCGTGAACAGGCAAACGGAGTGTGGGAAGACCACTCGCCAGGTGGGAAGATGAGACAAGTGCGTCGGCGGAAAGCAGTGGTTCCGTACCGCTGAGGGCCGGGAGGACTGGAGAAGGATTGGAGAGGCGTATGTCCAGCAGTGAACGCAAACACGCTGACTGTCTGACCGACATTGCGAAAATTGTACCCATGTTCTCGAACCACAGGGTCCATTTCAGTGAAGATATGGTCCTTGTCACACAACCGCTGTGCTCTCAGTCTCAATGCTCTTGCGACCGATTCCAAATGCCAAATGTAGACAACGATTTGTGTGTGTCGGCTTGCGGTACACTGTGTGGCTTAGGATTCCATCCAATCGTCGAGCAACAAGTACTTCCAAGAACGCCAAAGTGCCTACCTTCTCACAATCTACTGTATATTTTAAATTTGTGTGAACCTAATTAAGATGAGAGATGAAAACGTCGAGTGATTGGCGACCATGTGACCAGATTGAAATCACGTCATCCACGTACCGTACTCAAAACATTGACTTAAGAGGTGAAGTTTGCAATGTGCGGTGTTCCAGCGGTTCCATGAAAAGGTTTGCCACCACTGGTGTCACTGGTGACCCCATTGGCTACACCTTCTCGCTGGATGTAGTATTGTCCTTGCCACAGAAAGTATGTCGTAGTGAGACAATATGGCAGGAGCTTGACGCACTCAGTGTCGATGTCGTTGCTGATGACTAAGTTTCTGATGATGTCGAGGGACTCTTGGACTGGTACGTGTGGAAACAGCGACTCGACGTCAAAGCTCACTAATAGATCCATGCATGCCAACTTCACTGTAGACAACAATTCCACAAAATGTGCCGAATCTTTAACGTAGGACGACGTCTTGCCAGACAGGGGTTGAAATATTGAGGCGACATGTTTAGCGAGGAGGTAGGTAGGAGCATTTATCTGGCTGACTATTGGTCTAAGGGGGTTCCCGTCTTTGTGAATTTTAGGAAGACCGTAGAAGCGCTATCACCGCATTTCCGCTGCCACCTCGACCCACACCTATGACTTACGACCACGGCGAGCCTAGTTGTCAGTCGTCTGCTGCGTATGAACGTGGCGGACAACCTCCTTGACAACGGGCTGAACGATCAGCTCGATACGTCGGCGAATGTCTCCTCCCGCCGCGTGAAAAGCCATATTAATTTTCAAATATATTTAACGACCACGGTAACCCCAAAAGTATCACAAGTAAGGTTATTTCTTTAGTTATAGCTGAAGATAGATCATTTGCTGTATTTAATACATCACAATTCACATTACGTATTTGGGCCCCAGTGCATTAAACTCGTTTTACTGTCATTTAAAAGTAGGTTATTGGCTTCACACCATAATTTAAGTGAGTTCATAGCTTGTATAAAGGACTCCCGTAGTTCTGATATACGATTTTTTGAAATTGATGATTTGTCATCCGCAAATAAAATCATATCATTATCTGTTGCGATGCAGCTTGAAATATCATTTATAACAACATATAAAACCACGGTCTTAGAACTGAACCCTGCGGTATACCCATAGTGATTGATTCTACATCAGACTTAGTACCGTTTACTTCACAATTTTGTTGTCTATTTAATATATATAATTTACAAATACCTCATTTATTTTCCCTAACACCATAAGTGTTCTAGTTTTCCTGGAAGTATTTTGTGATCTACACAGTCAAAAGCTTTTGATACATCACAGAAAATGCCGTAGGTGCTCATAGATTTAACTAGAGAAGTTAAAATAGATATTAACATCAAGGCAATGGCATCTCCTGTTGACCTACACTTACGAAATCCGAATTAATTATAATTAATAACACTGTGAATGTAAGGACACAGGCCGATAATTTTCAACATCATTATGAGATCCCTTTTTAAGCAATGGTATTACCCTAGTAATTTTTAATAAGTCTGGAAATGTGCCATCTTAAATACAATTCTAAGAGGTTCTATAATACTGCCCCATATGGACTTTAACAGATTAGTAGATATGTTCCATAAACCTTGCGGTCCTTTGGACTTAAGGTCTCTGTTACTTTTTGAATCTCAGAACAGCTAACAGATTCAAAAGTGACAGACTTCTTATTGCGTGGTAAAAATATTTTGAGTTGCTCTAATGCGAGATTTACAATTTATTGGATGTATTTAGTTGTATCTTGCGCGACAGAAGAAAAATATTTGTTGAAATGAATTTTTTTGCAACCATTGCACCCAAACAATCAATACATCACAAATATTTCATTTTGTTTTTTTTTACCTATCCAAGGTGAGTTCAGATCAATAAAAACATCACCGGTTTATAGATACACATATCACAAAACTGTTATATTATATTAATTTAACAATTGATGAATATAAGAACTGGGCGCATCCGACGTTCAACATGGCCGCGTAGGAAACGTGCCAGGCTGAGGGCAGCCAACCTAATTTTTTTATGAAGTATGTTCATAGGACTATTGAATGGTGGTATTGTCATCTTGTTACTCGATGACGTTTTTTTTTTTATTTTTCGACATTTTAAAACCGGCCAACCTCAGAACGTGCCAGGGTAGGACGAGCCAACCTACTTTTTTTTAGCTTTTCTTGATGACCTTTACCGATTGTGCTAGGTCTCATGTTGTTACTCGATGACGTTAAATTCTACCAAAAAAGTGATTTAATATTACCTACTGCACAAAACGTTCCAGGTTTGGGTCAGGCAACCTAGTATTTTTAGGAAGCCTATTCAAATCCGCACAACCACAAATGGGTCCCATGTTGTTACTCGATGACGTAGGGTTTACTACGGTCCGCTCTCGTACTATATGTACCGTATATACTGATTTCAATGAGGTTTTCACCATTAGAGATAGCACGTCAAATACTCCATTAGCAAAAAATATGGAATTAAAAATAGTCAAAATTACATACAACACTCTTTTGTGTTATGTCTTGTATGACGGTACGGAACCCTTCGTGTGCGAGTCAGATTCGCACATGGCCGGTTTTTCATGCTCATGAAGTCGTTGACGTGTCATTTTAAATGATGAAAACTTCATTAAAATCTGACAACTAATTTACGAGATATTCGCATTGGAATGCGCTCAAAACAGTATATTTTCGATACTTTTAAATTAAAAATATTGTTAAAAGCATTTTCACCGTTCCAACGTTATCTATATTCGATATAGAACACATTTTTCATGTTTTTTTAGATCGGTGAAAATGCCTTTCAAAAATTGTTTTAAATTTTAAATGTATGGAAAATGTACTGTTTCGACAATATTCACATGCGAATATCTCGGAAATTAATGGTCAGATTTAAATAAAGTTTTCACCATTCAAAATAATATGTTGAAGGCTCCATGAGCAAATAAAGATCAACGGTATTTATATTTTTACACATTTAAAATTTTCAATGCTTTTTAAACGAATTTTAAAGAAAGAGGCATTTATACCGATGCAAATGTATGAACCGTATTTACAGATTTAAATGACGTTTTCACCATTAGTGATAGCACGTGAAAGACTCCATAAGAAAAACATATGGAATTAAAAAATAGTTAAAATTAAATGCAAAATTTGTTTGTGTTATGTCTTGTGCGACGGTACGGAACCCTTCGTGTGCGAGTCAGACTCCCACATAGCCGGTTTTTCATGCTCACGGAGTCGTTCACGTGTTATTTTAAATGATGAAAACTGTATTAAAATCTGACGACTAATTTACGAGATATTCCCATTCGAATGCGCTTAAAACAGTAATTTTCAATACCTTTACATTTAAAACATTGTTAAAGCCATTTGTACCGATCCAACGTTTTCTTTTTTCGTAATAGAACACATTTTTCATGTTTTCTTTAGACCGGTGAAAACGCCTTTTAAAAATTGTTTTAAGTTCTAAATGTATTGAAAATGTACTGTTTCGACAGTATTCTCATGCAAATATCTCAGAAATTAATGGTCAGATTTAAATAAAGTTTTCACTATTCAAAATAACAGGTTGAAGACGCCTTGAGCAAACAAATAACACATTTAAAATTTTCAAAAATGTTTGAAGGAATTTTAAAGAAAGAGGCATTTATACCGCTACAAATGTATGTACCGTATATACTGATTTCAATGAGGTTTTCACCATTAGAGATAGCACGTCAAATACTCCGTAAGCAAAAAATATGGAATTAAAAAATAGTCAAAATTACACACAAAACTTTTTTGTGTTATGTCTTGTACGACGGTACGGAACCCTTCGTGTGCGAGTCAGACTCGCACATGGCCGGTTTTTCATGCTCATGGAGTCGTTGACGTGTTATTTAAAATGATGAAAATTTCATTAAAATCTGACGACTAATTTACGAGATATTCGCATTTGAATGCACTCAAAACAGTAATTTTTCAATACCTTTACATTTAAAACATTGTTAAGGGCATTTTCACCGATCCAACGTTATCTATATTCGATATAGACCACATTTTTCATGTTTTTTTTTAGATCGGTGAAAATGCCTTTCAAAAATTGTTTTAAGTTTTAAATGTATGGAAAATTTACTGTTTCGACAGTATTCACATGCGAATATCTCGGAAATTAATGGTCAGATTTAAATGAGATTTTCACCATTAAAGATAGCACGCCATAAACAAAAAAGATGGACGGTATATATATTTTCATACATTTAAAATTTAAAATAATGTTTTGAGACATTTTCACCGGTACTTTATACACCGAAGATCTTTTTTCATGCTTATGGAGTCTTTAACGTGTTATTTGAATTGATGAAACTTCACTAAAATCTGATGAGTAATTAACTAGATATTCGCATTTGAATACGCTCGAAACAGTAAATTTTCCACACTTTTAAATGTATGGTTAGTATTATATGACCGGTGCAAGCGAATTGCGGGGTATTTTACAGGCGTGCTAGGGTCTAGCGCTTTCGGCTCCTACTTGCCCTGAGGCCCAGGCACAACATAATTCAATAAGTAAATATACTTTTTCGTACTAAGCTAGTGCGGCACTGAATCCAAGAACGTGATATATCACGTTCTTCATTCATGAATGTATGTATAATCCACCGTGAATCAATTTGTGAATTATAAATATGCAGTTTATCTAATTTCAGTGATTTATCTTTGCGGAATTATCTTGCATAAAAATAAAATAACTCAAATTGTATTCAACCTTTACCAAAGTATTTTACTCATTTACATGTGTATATTCGACGATCACTAGCAATTACAAAATATAATACCTTTATCGAATTGGCGAATTAATTAATTTAAATTTCACATAACACTTTATAAACTCTTGTCCATTATGCAGGTACTACGCATGAAAACGAACTATACATAAGTATCACCAAAGATAATACTAATAATTACTTCGTAATTGGTATCACTAACACAGGCTAAACCCTTTATTACCGCCGCAACCGTTCCCACGCCACCGCGCCGCCCTGCCTCCGCACCGCGCCGCCTACCACCCGCTTTCGCCGAGCTATTTTAGCGCGAAATTCAATGTTACGTTATACGCTGCAAAACTGACTGGCATGTAAATTTTTTGTTGGATTCTGTTAAAAGTATGTTCGTCTATATAATTTATTATCATTATAATTAAAAAAATGGGCGGGCAAATTATGCCGTTTACTTTATTTGGCCATTAGCAAAATATATGTGTTGCCAGTAACAAATTTGTTGGATTCGTTGAAATTATCGATCTGATAAGAATTAAAAACCAATGTGTGACGACAGATTGGGCTGCCCAATTCTGCCGAGTTTATGAGAGCGAAAACTGTGTATTTAAAAAAAAATACTCGCTTTCGTGTAAAAAAAATGTTGGATTCCTGAAAACATATATACCTATTAACCTATTTTGTTAGACATAGAAAAGATATTTGGCGGGCCATTTTTGCTGCAAATGATACCGACTATTTAGTGTTTTTGGCCAAAATACCTATGTTCCGGGAAAAAAATTTGTTGGATTCTGAGTCATTCATTTTTAAAACCTATATTTGTACACATAACTGAAGATTTCATGGACGGACGATTTAGTGCTTTGGTAAGCCCCAAATTTTAGCTTCATTCATTGGCCTATAGGCGGTGTCGCCTGTATCTCGACTAATCCTTTTGTGTGCAATGAGCGGCACTTCTTTAAATATATTATGCAAGCATTTATAGATAAAAAAAAAAAAAAATAGGATAGTCCCCCCACCATACGATACATATATTAAATTATATAAATATATATAGATATGAAGTTGTAAATTATAATTATATAAAATAGGTATTAGTTTGTTTGCACATTCCTTATTACTTTTTAAACTTTTATTTTTTGTTTTGTTTACGTAGCTGATTGTTAAAAAAAAAACACAGAACACAATAATATAAAATGTTGTTGTTTTTTTTTTTTTTAAACGTTATTACTAGAAATCTAGAAACAGTTTTCACACGGTTACGAAAACAGTTTATAGCCCTCAGTTTTTTTTTTTTTTCGGATGAAGCGGCAATGAAAATTTGTCCGTGTTTTCCATCCAGTTCAATGTAGCCGTGTGCTCATAAAGGGAAGGTCCTGGCATGGCACCAAATTCCTTCGGGAATGTGGTGTATTGGGCTAATATCATAACGGCAGCTGTGTGGTATTAGCCATCCATGTCGGGTCACATAAAAAAAAACTCAGTAAAATATTTAATGGTCAGCTGTTTTTACGCGGTTAGAGTAACCAATTTACTTAGTTGGCTCCATTTGAACGTTGCAGGAAGATAGTTACTATCGCAATTACAGTTAGATTCACTGGTTTTTTGAGTGCTGGAAGGTGGCATGCAAGTTTGACTGCACACCTGCATGCAAGAGCAGCATGCAGAACGAAGCGAACGTGACCTGCAGGACGGCGAGCCGGCGGAGGAGGTGACGGCGGCGGAGGAGGTCCCGCGGCGGCGGTGAGGCCGCGGATCTCGAGCGCGGCGGCGAGCTGCAACAGCGGCGCGAGGCGGTCGGTGGCGAGCAGCACCTCCCCGCGGTACATGAAGTCCAGCGCGGCGCGCAGCTCGGCGGCGCGCACGTCCGGCAGCACGAGCAGCGCGTCCCCGTCGCCGCCGGCGAGCAGCGCGCGCAGCAGCGGGCTGGCGGCGGCGAGCACGGCGCGGTGGGCGCGCACCGAGCCGCCGCCGCCGGCGCACGCGAGCGTCACGTCGCGCTCGGCGAGCGCGTCGCTGTGCAGCAGGCGGGCGCACGCGGCCGCGAGGCACGCGCCGTGCTCTCCCCAGCGCAGCCGCACGTCCTGCCGACCTGCCGCCACCTCCGCCGCCGCCATACCGCACCGCACGCGACAACACCGGCACCGAGCACTGGCGGCGAGAGCGCGCTGCGGCCGACGAATACTGGCTGGGCTGGTTGCTAACTGACGCCGCGGGTGCTACTCCAGCCCCCTCGCCTCACCCCCTCCGGCATCCCTCCCCCAACCGCCGCTTACAGCGACTCCTGCATCCTTGCATCCCTCAGCGTTCCTGCTCTCTAGGAATGGATGTTTTAAGATATAACAACCTAAATTTATTAGAATAGTCATAGAGATACCCACAACAATAAAAAGTTATAAATAATAAAACAAACTGGACATGAAATGTTAATATTACCATGTGTGTAACAAGGACTTCCCGTACTTCCCGTCCTATTCCCACTTCGATGGTGTCGAGTAGTGTCGACGAGGGTTGTGGGCCGCACGCCCCCCCTCCCCCCCTCCGCCGCTCCGGACCAATGACACGTCGCCGTCTCCGCCGCGCGCTCCCTCCCCGCACACCGCACACCCCCCGCCCCGCCCCGCTCAGGGGTGGAACCGGCTTATTAACCGACTTCAAAAAAAGGAGGAGGTTATCGATTCGTCTGTATGTTTTTTTTTTTCCTTTTTTTTTCTCCTCGGAATGAATACGAGAAATTCAGGGAAAACGCCACTTTTGCACCGGGCTCGCTGTCAAATGACGTCATACGAACACTCGAAGAAATTACTCCCACAATCTTGTCGACGCCTCAACTTTTCAAACAAACAAAAAACTTTCTCACCGGGATGACAAATTTGCGAGTTTTTGACAGCTCACTCTTAGACTAATTCTGCTGACCAACTCGCAGCAAATTTATCAACTTTTTACGATTAAATGCTGTCGTTTGATTGGTAGTATGCTAATAGCCTGGAAAAGCTATTGGATAATAATTAAACTACTTTATATTGCCTGGGATCGAATAGCTATGTTATTTAGGGCTCAATACATGAACTAGACGATGATTGCCCTAAAACCCTCCACGTCACCATGAATTATGAATTGCTTTTAAGATTGGTTAACATATTTAAATTAAAGGTGAACATTGATTAACTTATATAATTAAAGGGGTTGGAAGCGGTTTACGTTTTCTCCCGTCAGCATGCAATTTAAATGAATAATTTCGGAGTCATCACAATATTACCGACGCGGACGCGACCCGCATTTTTGTTTGAACGTGGAACGTGCTAATCTCAGGAACTACGAGGAAGATATGCCATCTAGCGCGCCTACTGTGACCCGCTGTCTCCAGTTTTCTAAAACTACTATCCCAACATACATGCCACATGCAAACATAGTCGCAGACGTAATTGAGGGTTTGTGTGGGTGGGGACTGACGCGACGAACTAATTTTTTGAACACATTCGCGCGCGATGGCGATGTTTCGACCGTGTGGTATACGACGCGCCGCCGCCTCCGGATTTCCCATTCAATTATATGGTCACTTTGAGCATCCGGCGGGGACGCGATATCGACCGCATTCCCCTTTTCCCTTCTCTTCAGTGATCAAATCCTACAAGGAATTAGTTTGAGCTTATTTAGGTTGATTGTTTACTGGCAACTCAATCTTGAAGGTGGTAAAATAAGGGGTGAAATTATTTATGAACAACCAATAATAGCTCAAGTTCTTGACATATTTAAGCTTTTAGTAAAACTAGAGAGCCACTTATCCGAATTCAATGCTAAATATTGTATGGCTTGATTTTCCCCGCAACTACAGGGCTACTTACTTAGGATCACGCTTAATTACCAGAGGTGTGAGCAGAGGGGGGGGGGGGGGTTCAATGTTTATAGCAAAATAATGAATTAACTGCTCTTGAATGGACTTCCAAGAAAATTGTCTCAATTGTCAAAGCGGTGACCAATGGGGTTAAATACATATAACTTGCGATCACCGGATGTTTTTTACGTATAGCATCTCTATGCGCGGTCAGGTTCAGGATGGGTGAACGAACGTTGTCGATATCGAGGCTGGCTGTGCTTCGGATTCCACGTTCCTCCTTTATTACGTGGTAGGGTTGAATCCGTCTGAAATGGCACATACCGTCGATTAGAAGAAAAGATTGTCCAAGCGGGAATAAACATTTTCCGTGTTTTCCATTCATTTAAATTTATTTATTTTATCAAGGAACACCAACAGGTGACAATACAAAACAGTGATACAAATAAGATTTGTATACATGTCGCAGAATAAAAAAGTAATCCTATGTATTTACGGTGCCTAGCGCCATATAGTCACAGAACCTCTGTTTGACATATTGCTCCGAGAGCATCCTAACGAACTGTCAGTTTTCCTTGAGTCAGTAGTTCGGCCAGGTGGACTGTCAAACTTGACTCGACGTCCGGGAGCCGACCGCGCCGGGTGTGCGCACTGATTCTTCTCCTTGAAAACGTGCTCACCATTGACGACGAACGAAATCGACTTTCATCCTCGAAATACATGTACATTTCTGCCATGTCACCTAATTACAGGTGTACACAACTTTTTCAAACCGTATAATTTTGAGAGACTATTAATTAATATACAAGCCTAAAAATACTGCTCGATAAACATGTAAGTATGAGTTAAATTAAGAAGTAAATAACGAGCAAAACATACAAATATAAAACATAAGCATTTACAATATAATATCGGTGGATATGGTAACAAGCCTCTAAAAACATGCTTAAATACTTCACTCCTAAAATCCTTGAGATTGGAATGAAATAGCAATCCCCGCACACTTTTCAAATCTATATATTAAAGCTTTTCATACACGTGGTATTGTTTTGCTAGGTTAGTTTTCTCGATTGTTACAAATCATTGAACTAGGTATAGGTACAATTAATTTAATCTTTTCCAAAACTTCGGGTGCATCGATACAGCCAGTGAGGATATTTATTATGAAAGTCAAGTCGTTCATAAGTCGACATTTATGCAGTGAGTGGAGTTGAAAAAATTCAAGGCGTCGTACGTATGGGGCCCGATGTGATTTGCCAGGAGTTCTATAAGTCAATCTTTTGGTAAAGACGCGCAAATTTCTTTCAATTATATCCATGTGAACTTTGTATAGAGGATTCCATACAACACTTGCGTATGCTACGAACTAGGCACCAAACAATCTTATTTTAGTTTTTAGTTGTTTAAAATCCTTGCTGTTGCGCATTAAAAAACCAAGCATTTTAAAACCAGTTGACACAGTTTAATTGATATGGGGTATAAAATAAAGTTTACAGTGTAGGTAGTATAATACCGAGATCACGAATTTATTTTACTTTATTAATAGGAGTAGAAGATATTGTACATTTTGCAGGAATCATGTTTTTATTTCTGGTAAAGGAGAATGTCCATTACAAAAGCGCTAGCAGTTAGCATGTACAACAATGAATCCACTTTACTTTCATTCCTCGCATCATATAAGTAAAAAAGGGTGACTTTCAGTTTTTTCTATAATGGGGATAAGTCAGTAAACACTGCTAAAGATGAACTTTGAGGTTATTTCCCACATTACCAGTACAAGTACCATCGGTGGTGGATATTTATTTGCTAGACAACTTTAATGAGTGTTGCTGTCACAATGGTTACTTACATAAGGTATGTTTAGGCACTTTAGAATTTACTTAAACAGTATCAGGGAAAAGATAGTTGGCACTATTATTGCTGTAGCGAGTACTCCAGCCATATGTGAACTCTACTGAGGGTAAGGGAACAGTAAGGGTAAGGGAACAGAATAAACCGATAGTGGTGCCTTTTGACAGCGGTTTTCATACGTTTGTATGGTATTACTAGCTGCGGTACCCGGCTCCGCTCGGGTCAATGTCGTGATGGATTGATTTCGGTCTGAATTATTTCCTGAATAAAAAGTAAATACGATTTAACTGATGAAAAGTCGCTGAGTTTCGGTTTATATACCATCGGATATCGAAATTTCTATTACCAGAACACTCTAGAACATTCAGATGTAGATCACTTCGATCTGGATCTTCTAGACCGATTACAGGAGTTTTACACATTTTAGAAATTTCTAGATCATTCCAGAAATTTTTAGAACTTTCTAGAACATTCCAGATCGACGTGTAGTCGCACACAATTTAGAGCTATCTAGATTATTCCAGAAAGTTTTAGAACTTTCTAGATCATTCCAGAAATTTTTAGAACTTTCTAGAACATTCCAGATCGACTATAACAGTTGCACACAATTAAGTGTTTTTTATATCATTTCCGGAAGTTCTCATAAGTTAGAAAAGGGCAGATATATATTTTTCTACATTTTCACCACCCACAATCACCCACTTCCACCCACCGCGACCAAACTCCCTTACTCCCACCGGGAGACCAAGAGGTATTTACCACCCCAACGGGAAGTTGATTGGAGTTAATGGAGATAGAGAAAATCCTGTCTTTACGTACGCACATTAGCATTTTATATATATATATAGATATTATCTGCAGGTCGTCTTAGAGTGGTATAAACGAGGGTATAACTTATAAATAGGTACCATTTATTGATCTACTAGAGTTAAGAATTATTTAAAATGGGGAAGATTCCTTGCTGTGCGGGCTCAGCCATTGAACATTAATACAAGTTATTCCAATGCATTAATTTATTCCTGTGCATGTCGTACGAGCCGTCTAAGGTATTTGAGGCTCGGTATGACCAGTCCAGAAGTGAAATCTATTTATTTGTAAAACAAAAAAACAATAAGTTGGTACCTATTATAAGTAACTAGAGATGGAGTAGCGGTTAGCACCCCACTTTGAACTGGCGTCAAATATTATTTACTCTGTGGCTTAGATAAATAGTCGTAACAGAAACTAAGACTAACGAAAAGTAGTACTTTGTGACGTCACTTTGAATTACTCAGGATGAGATAAATAGTCGTAACAGAAACTAAGGCTGAGATAAATAGTCGTAACAGAAACTAAGACTAACGGAAAGTAGTACTTTGTGACGTCAATTCGCATTACTTTGAGATTTCGTCCATACAAAATGTGTCAAAGTGACGTCACAAAGTACTACTTTCCGTTAGTCTTAGGCTGAGATAAATAGTCGTAACAAAAACTAAGGCTAACGAAAAGTAGTACTTTGTGACGTCAATTTGCATTACTTTGAGAATCCGTCCATACAAAATGTGTCAAAGTGACGTCACAAAGTACTACTTTTCGTTAGTCTTAGTTTCTGTTACGACTATTTATCTCAGCCTTAGTATCTGATGCGACTATTTATCTCAGCCTAAGACTAACGAAAAGTAGTACTTTGTGACGTCAATTTGAATTACGTTGAGATTTCGTCCATATAAAATGTGTCAAAGTGACGTCACAAAGTACTACTTTTCGTTAGTCTCAGTTTCTGTTACGACTATTTTCTCAGCTTTAGAGATTTCGTCCATACAAACTGTGTCAAAGAGACGTCACTGAGTACTACTTTTCGTTAGTCTAAGCCCCGATTGCACGAAGAGACAGCTGAGTTGATCAGTGTTCATACACGTCACTTTTAGTGAACCGAATGGAGTTAATAATAATAATAATAATAAAATTCTTTATTGTACACCATTATAAAACCGTTTACAAAAGGCGGGCCTAATGCCAAAAGGCAGACAAAAAAGGATAAAAGAAGTAAGAGTTCCTTCCATACTGTCCATAGAAAGTGACCTGTTTAATCAGTCACATTGACATTGATTTAGATTTTTTGTTCGTTCGTGCACTCGGCCCTAAGTTTCGATTACGACTATTTATCTCAGCCTGTGACTCATAAAAGTGGTGTAGCAAATAAATATCAACCAAAGATGGTATGTAGGTACAATATAGCCAAAACACAGTCCATGAGCGCGCGCGCAGTTCTGAGCAAAAATAACCTCAAAGTTCATCTTTAGCCGTGTTTGCGGACTTATCCCCATTATAGAAAAATGTAAAATTTACAGATTGTTAATTTTATGATACGAGGAATAAAATAAAATTGGTTTCATGTCTGTACATGAAAATTTCTAGCGCTTACTGGAATGAGCATTCTCCTGTTAG
Organism: Incurvaria masculella; assembly: GCA_946894095.1. Classification (NCBI taxonomy): domain Eukaryota; kingdom Metazoa; phylum Arthropoda; class Insecta; order Lepidoptera; family Incurvariidae; genus Incurvaria; species Incurvaria masculella. The sequence continues at coordinate 14,270,718 of OX335662.1, read as the reverse complement.
CATTTATAGTCATACCATTTGTTGTACACCATGCAGTAACTCTATCTAAGTCGTTTTGAAATAGTCGTGTATGTTCGGTCGATAAAATAGGTCTAAAAACTTTAAGATCATCCGGAAACATTGAATAAATGCTGTGTTTGAAACATCGAGTAATGTCGTTTATAAAAATATTGAAGAGAATAGGGCCTAAGTGAGAACCTTGAGGTACACCTGACGTGGCTATGCAGGAGCTATAAATCTTCAATGTAGCAAATATTCAATGTAGCAGGTGCGGTTAGGATTCCGAGGGCTCATGATTTTAAAAATCTTTGAAAAAAACTAATTTTGTACGTTTTCTAATTTAAATTCCTTCCATTGGTATGAATAGTTTGGAAATGTCTTATTATCCACCCAGGCCGTATCGATACATGGCCGTGAAACAACCTTTTAGACCAGCCCTTTCGACGACTTCGGGAAATAATTCAGCCCGACATCAGTCCAAAACCACATGGACCCGAGCGGAGCCGGGTAACTCAGCTAGTTAAATATAATACATTATAACAATCTGTGATATTTAACTATTTTTTATTTTTTATTGGAAAGTAATAGAATTTCGTTGACATCGTTTACATGTTTACAAACCAACAGCAGTTAAATGTTATCGGAAAAACAATGAATAAAAATTAAAATAATGGTAAAAAATATCAGCATGTTGAGCCCACTGTGCACGCAGCAGTGGTCGGCGCGCAGCCACAGCTCAGAGCCGGTAGTCTAAGTTGTCACCTAAATTGGCGTTACGGCAAACCGATCGACTGGCGTTTTCAAATGTATGGAGAAATTGATGAGCGCGCGCAGCGGGCGTTAAGCGAACTAACATTTGCGAGTCCGAGCTTGATTTGACAGCTTACTCAACGTTGCCGTAAATACGTCGACGTTGCCGTTTACGTCCACTCCGCGTTTTTATACAAATCGGAAGTCCGCGTTTGACTTTGACAGGTTGAAGAAGTAAAACCACAGAATATCTAGTAAAAACTTGTATGGAGTTTGGAGAAAACGCCAGTCGATCGGTTTGCCGTAAACGCCAATTTCGGTGAGAACTCAGACTGCCCACTCTGCAGTCAACCTGCGCTGGAAGCCGCGCGGTGCCTATTGGCGAAGAACTGTGCCTTAGGTTTAGGGTTGCCATCCGTCCGGGTTTCCCCGGATTGGTCCTAGTTTAGAGGGCATCCGTGGAGCGTCCGGGCGGGGCTTCATTTGTAGTCCTGTTTACAAATTCTAACTGATTTGTAAAACAATTTGTAACATCCAACATCGGCTGCCTTCAATGAATTATTTTACCTTTGAGGCAACATATTTCATTGGATCGCTCTCCGATCCACATTTATCTTTAGTTTTAGTTTTAATTTAAATTTTACTTTTAGATGTTAGATTATTAATTTAAATTGTTATAGTTAGACGGTTTTTTGAAATTTTATTTCGTGTTTATACAATCTCTAAATAAATAAATGAGAATTGACAAAAAAAACTTTATTCTGTTTTATTAGGTAAGTACATTTAAAATCATGATAAAAGATCACAAAATTTAATTTTAATGTGATTAATGATATTGTTAACTGTTTTTTTATTATACTGACTGTTTAGAAAAACCTCTCCTCCTCTCACCTCTTTTTGGTGGTCTACGCCCATTTTTATTTCAGGTCTGTAGGTACCAAAATCACTTAGCTAGGATACAAGCACCTACCTACCTATTGAAGGACTCTAACAAGAAGCTAATTCAATAGATATGTTTGACACAATGACTTGTCCCTATCATTACACTTGTCGAAGGCTTTGCAAGTTTCTTATAAGTATTTCTTATGTGTATTCTATTGATTTGGACATAGAATAAGTGATAGTTTTTGGGAACGCAATATTAGAACGTTTTGTGGCGGTCTGACACATCATCTGACGTCATCCAACACCTCAATTGTGAGCAGTGGGTATTACCTCCCCCCGCGCGCGCGCCCTCCAGTCTTCCCGTAACATCGTACAAGACGATGCGCATGCACCTACATTGTGAGCTCTCATTGCGACCTCGTGTTCTTGACGAGGGGTTAGTCACTCGAGCAAAAAGTGTACACCAGATTCCCAGTAGTCAAGATTTCCTTGGGATTTCTAGATTCCTAAAGATTTCCAAAGACTACCAAAGATTCTTAGAGATTCCTAAAGATTTCCAAAGATTCCTGGAGATTCCTAAAGATTTCCAAAGACTACCAAAGATTCTTAGAGATTCCTAAAGATTTCCAAAGATTCCTGGAGATTCCTAAAGATTTCCAAGGACTACCAAAGATTCTTGGAGATTTCAAATATACTGGGATTTCGTAAGATTTCTGAGGACTACCAAAGATTCCTAGAGACTACCAAAGATTACCTGGATTTTTAAGGACTACCAACACATTTTTGGTACATTCCAATGATTTCGGGATTTCTAAAGATTCTTAGTGACCACCAACGATTCATAGAGACTTAAAATTGCGCGTTGCGCGCAGCACGTGTCCGTGACGTCATCGCAGACAGGCGGGCGGCGCGGCCGGCGGCGGGGGTCGGCACGGGCGCGGCGTCCGCGCGAGGCGGCAACAGCGCGGGCACGGGCGGCGGGGGCGAGCGGCGCCCGCAGGAGACGGCAACGGCGCGGCGGGCGGGGAGCCCCCGCGCCGTGGCCGTGCGATATTCGTTTTGGACATATTTACCCAGGCGGAATTCGGTTAAATTAGATCCCATATTATCTCAGCGATCTTTAGATCAGCGCTGATTTTTTCTTTCCCTGAGGCATTATACGATACCATTTTTGAATCCACAGTACATATTTCACATACTAAATTTCAAGATGAGGTACTCCGCTCTTTCGAAATCTCTTAGAATCTCAGCCATCATTAGGTCAGGGTTGATTTTTTTTTTGCCTGGGTCATTATAAAAGGCTATATTTGAAACCTTAGCAAATATTTCACGTAGAAAACTTCGCGATTAGGTAGGTACTCTTCTTTTTCGAAATCCCTTGCAGTCGTAATCACTGTGAACCTGTAAAAACTTGGTACGAGATTAGCACCGGACTAACCATACAAAAACCGGTTTACTTCGACCTTAATACGCGTAGTAAAGTTAGTCCGCCCCGAGCTCGGTTCACAACATACCTACAATCATCTAATTATTTAATCAAAATACATACAATAAACACAGTAAACAAACCGGCCAAGTGCGAGTCGGACTTGCACACAAAGGGTTCCGTACCATCGTAAATGATTTAACACCAAAAAATCATATTATTTGTATTTTTTTATTATCTTTAAATTTTACTTATTTGTTGTTATAGCGGCAAATTAAATACTCACTCTGTGAAAATTTCAGCTACGTACTTATTACGGTTCATGAGTAACAGCTTTGTGACAGACGGACGGACGGACGGACAGCTGAGGCTTAGTAATAGGGTTCCGTTTTCACCCTTTCGGTACGGAACCCTAAAAAGTAGTATACGCATGATAACCTTCTATTCGCTTAGTACGCTTATTAAGGTCGGACTAAACCGGTTTTTGTTTGGTTAATCCGGTGCTTATCCCGTACTAAATTTTGACAGGTTTACTCTGAATACGGCTGAATATGTTTTGGAATTGTGTCGTCGGGCACACGCGGGGTGCGCGCTGCGCACACTCGTGCGCACACGTGTGCGTGATTTCTTCGCAAACTGGCGGCCGCGCCCACGGCCGCGCTATCATTGTTAGATTAGATCCCGTATTATCTCAGCGATCATTAGGTCAGCCCTGTTTTTTTTTTGCCTGATGCATTATGCAATACCATTTTTGAAGCCATAATACATATTTGACATACTCAACTTCACGATGAGGTACTCCGATCTTTCGAAATCCCTTAGTATCTCAGCCATCATTAGGTCAAAGTTGATTATTTCTTTGCCTGGGCCGTTATAAAAGTCTATATTTAAAAACCTAGTAAATATTTCACGTACTCGAGATAAGGTACTCTTATTTTAAAAACCTTTACAGTCTTATTCAGAACTAACCTGTCAAAACTTACGTACTGTACTAGAATTGCACCGGACTAAGCATACAACCGGTTTAGTCCGACCCCGACAAGATTATCTGAGATTACAAAGACTTTGATCGGATTGCCAATGATTCGCTTAGGATTCCTACACTCCCTGGGAGTACTCGAGACTACCCAAGATTTTCCTATTCCTCGGACTCCCGCCCAGGATTACTCGAGATTTCCATTAATTTGAAAGGATTCCCAATGATTTCCTTGGTATTCTCAGGTTCCTTAGGATTACTCGGGATTACATAAGATTTCCAGATTCCTCGGACTCCCATCGGATTCCTCGGACTCCGCCTAAGATTACCCGAGATTTCCATGAATTTGATAGGATTCCCAATGATTTCCTTGGGATTTCCAGATTCTTTAGGATTACTCGGGATTACATAAGATTTCCGAGATTCTCCGGACTCCCACCAGATTCCTCGGACTCCCACCTAAGATTCTTGAGATTCCCAAACGATTGTACACCAGATTCCTTGAGTGAGTGACCCCTCGGTTCTTGACTCCATTTGTAGTCTATACCGATATGTATGTTGGACACAAATGTAACTAAATATAACTTAACGTAAATCTAAATAATTAAATAATTATTTATACGGACTACTTTAATTTTTCACTGACAACACGCAATACAGTTTGACGAGAACTATAACACTCTTACTTATTCTGTGCTATAACCGTTAAACTTTTTTGGCAACATCTAATTTGGTTCACTGCTTAGTGTTACCTACAAATGAGATAATTTCATTTTATTGTTGTTTATATTTTATTCATCATCCAAAGATAGCACACAGCACCCGGATATGTCATATTTTATCATTAGCTAGTTCAGCTCGCGGCGAAGAAACTCCGCTTTTTTTTCAACGTATTTTACTCGTAATATTCTCAATTAGCTCGCCGCCAGCCCGCCGCCTGAGTCTCTGTGGGGGCGAGATGACACGACACCGACTACGGTGCCACCCCGACACCATCCAACCGCCCTCCACCCGACACCCCCAATTCAATCTATACTGCAATCATTTTACAAAGATTCCCGTCTGCCTCCCCACAGAGGGCACGGGCCCACGTCACGACATGAACCCTATTTCGCCGCAGGTGCTATTCAGATTGTATTGCGTGCCACGCTGAGATGAGAGCTACCTAGGGTTGTACTCTCCCCGCGCCCTCCCCGCGCCCTCGCCGCGCCCTCCACGCCGCCACTGCCGCGCCCCCTGCCGTCAACCATTAGTGACATCAAATTGTTAAATTATGATTTCCATTACATTTGGGTTAACAATAAACTTGCGATTTGTTAAGTTGGTGTCCCGCCCGGTTCCTGCGGTGTTTAGGATAACAATGCGTGATTACTCACTCCCACAGTCCGTACCACCTGTGGTACCACGTCGAGTGGAGCCCAACGGTGGAGACCCGCATGCGATATTTCTGGACCTATTTTGCTCGGAAGGTTGCCCGCAATCTTTAGACGGAACCGATGGCGCATTAGTACAATTCTCTCTTCGGTTCTTATACAATTCAAACGAATAATAGTAACCGTTAGAACCAATATCACTAAGGATTCAAACAATATTTGAAAGAGAAAGTAGATACGTTTTGTCACTCAACTGCTGGTCGGAGGAGGAGAAGAGGAAACGTTTCTCATTTCGTCTGATCCAGGCTAATTTGTCTTTCCGTGCCTAAAGCAATTTCACTTCAAAACTATCCGAGGCAATGTACCTGCCTACAATATAATAAGAATAATGTAAAATGCTCAGATCAAACAAAGTACAATTATCAAAGTACAATTATGAATGCAATGAAATAGCTAGTTCGTAAATTATAAGTGAATTTGAAAATAAATGAAGTCATCACACGTTATAAAGCAATTCCGTGCATGGCGGGAGACTCGGGGCGGGAGGTCCTTGCCTCGCTACGACGCACGCCGCGCTAAGACAAACACTATACAATTCGTAGCACTGCTACGTGTCGGCGTAGCTCCAAGCGCGGTTGCAGTCATTGTGGAGTCAATAGGGAGATTGGATGTATGAAGACCCTACAGTAATTCGTCCCCTTTAGAAACTTTGCACTTTTGTTAAGTACCGCAACAGAATGCAATTGACAAAATATCCAATATACAAAATTGAGGAAGTTAGGTTTGTTGACCATAAAGTGCTAAATGTGCATATCATTGACCGGAAAAATACTCCGTCGAAGTTAGTCTAGGTAACAATTGTCAAATATTTTTAAAATTCAAAGTGGGAAGTTTTTATAACGTTTATCGGCTGTAGTTCTTACAAGAAAATTGCTCCATTAGATTTATATTCCCACGGGTTATTTTTATGCTATTTGAAATAAGTACTTTAAAGATCCAAAAATAAATAATTATCATTATACTGTTTTTGCCATTTTTTAAAACTCATGGAAATTTCCTCACAGAAACAGGCACGACGTGTTGTATGGAACTTGATCAACTCATTAGTGGATATCATAATAAAAGTATGACTAAACTTCGCATGTTCTTATCTATTGAAGTAAAAAAGTTTAATAAAAATAAATATTTAATTTTTTTTTGTAGGGTGTATAGTATAAATATATGTGGTGTATTCTCAACCGGGGGTTTATTTGCATGGCATTGGTTGAGAATGCTATAAATAAATAAGATCCTCTTTCTATATTTTGTTTTTTGTATATACGGCTAAAATACGCACCCGTTACAATAAAAAACACACAGACAAATTTTGCCCGTAAAATAAGCTACGTTTGGAGGTTTGTGTTCGGGTGAGTGTCCGCGACCCATTTGTTTGCATAAACAGTGCTCTAGCCCTAAAATTATTTATTAAATTGAAGTATGCACGTGGGCTCAGGGGCTATCCACGAAGGGTAACTACCACAGAGGATAAAGGTCTATCCTCCGTGGTAACTACGAAGAAAATATTTCAATATTGGAATTGTAAAACAATGGCGTAATATATAAACAGCTATATGTCTGTTCAATAAATTTTGTCCTTCTGATATAAAAATTGTTTTTGTTATAGCGTCTACTGTAAGTGGTGGGTGATTTTTACCTAAAATGGGTTGAATGTACCAGTCGTAATCTTATCAAAATATTATTGGTAGTGACATCCGTCGGAAGCAAGATTCAAACCTTTGCATTACATGCCCACTGCTCTTAAAAAACGTTTTCTAATTATTTTGAAAATCTATTTACATTCAATGGTTTCAATTTAGATGTCGTTGAAACTGAAATGAATGGATACTATCACTAATCAGAGATGGTTCACTCCACCCTTCATTTATTTACCATAAAAACATGAAGTTTGGTTTATTTATTGAACCCCTACTATATATATATATGTATACTATACTACCCGAATTCCATAAATACAGCGATATTAACGTCAAAAAAACGTCATATTAATCACTTTCTGACCAAAAACCTAACGTGACCTAAGTTGACCTAAAACGTTGGAATGTGGCGTCCAGCTGGGTTAATGGATAAAGGGTATTTGGGCAAAGGAAAGAATCAGAAAGCAGTGAAATTGGAAATATTTTGCAAGCAATCGATTTTGCAAGGCGCGTGGAGCAGCCGGGGCTGGGGGACCTCGTGGGGAGCTGTTGTCGAGTGAACAATATCGTCCCGAGCGGACCCGGGAACCTCAGCTAGTAAATATTTATCATTAATTTACAACAAATAATGAAATCTCATTAAAAAGATAAGAGTGTTTGGTGGACGACTTTCCCTTCGCTGTTTATTATACATATAGCGCTCCCGCGCTCCCAGTGACCAACCGTTAGACAATGCATAGGGAAACGCTATTCCCGCTGAACGCCCGAAAACATCCAGGCCCGACCAGAGCCCCGGAGGTCCTCGGTAGGTCTCGCCACCTCCGCATCAAAATTAAAAATGTGAAAAAGGCAGCGTTCTCAACTTCGCCAACAAAATAATTGAGCTCCAAATACGAGTAGGTGCCCAGTTCTGTAGAGAATACGGAACTTTATTTAAAAGGAGAATATACAACATTCTAAAATAAATTTTAAAACATAATCTCTTATTTTTGCTACAACAATGTTTGTTTGCAAATTACTATAGCGTAAATGAAGCGTTTAAGGATTTCTGTTAGTAGGTATGTGGGAACCATATATTGCTCCCACATACAAATAGTAGCTATAGCAAACATCTATCAATATATGTAGGTCCATATATGAACATTTTACTTGATCAAAAATAGGGAATTACCTCTCGAACAACGAAAGGCCTGTTTTGCTAGCGAGCGTGCTGTTGGTCTGAATGATGTCATGGCTGAAAGGCTACACTGCATTGAGGAGAGAAGTGAAGTTTGTGGCGAATTATGTACATATTTTAAGATATTATTGATTATGAAATGAATTTTATATCACATTTTATTAATTATTTGGTATACTTGTTTGTTTTGACTGAGGTGTTTTAATATTTCATGAATGATATTATTTTGGTTGATTTTGCATGAATGGTATTGAAATTAGTAATGAAACTATTCAAACACTATAAAGGATTACATTTGAGAATAATTGTGAGCACATTGATGCGTGTATTTAGGATTGGAAAGTTATAAAATATATATTTCCTATTTGGATCGCTGTATCGATGGTCTTGGCTAATCAGTGTAACCATTTCTGTTATAAACAAATGGACACGGTAGGGACATGGGTCCTGAGTCGGGAGTGGGGAAAGGAATAAAAACTCACGCGCATTCGAATTCAGGACAGTTCAAGGAGAGTCGAGGGGAGTTGAAGGCAGTCGAGGGCAGTTCAGGACGATCGAGGATAGTCGCGCGGTATTTTCGGTCGGCAGTCCAGGACAAGTCGCGCAGTAGATTTTCAGTCTACATTTTTAAGTTCTCGGGGAGAAATTCGTACCTGTAAGGAGCGATACGACGGTTCGTTTTTCGACTTACAGAAATTTCGCGGGGTGGAATAATTAGGTATTAGTGTTTATTTGCTTTGGACGCTTAGAGCTGCTTCAAAGGCGCTTGCTCCACATTTAAATATAGAGTCAGTGAGAGTTTTATTAAATTTGTGATTTTAATTGCAAGAACATTAAATGTAAATTTTGGATTAAGGTTAAAGTGATTTGTGTATAAATCTATTATTTCGGGCGCGTAAAATCTAATAGACTATAGACTTTTATTGAACGAGTGAACGGGGAAGCAGAGTTCCAGACCCCAGCCCAGAGCAGATTGAACGCGAATCGATAAGTTTTTTTGCACAGTAATTACTGAATAATGTATTGCAATAATTCATTGTGTATCTGTGTAAAATGTTGTATGTCTTTATTTTCAGAGCCTTTATTTTGTTTCAGATAATGTGTTGTTTTCTGCAGGTTTACAAATTTATTTCGGTTTATTAATTCTGCCGTTTTGTTAATTTGCGTTTAGATTGCGTCGCGCGTAATGTGCGTAAAATAAAATAATGCGCAGTACTATTAGAGTTTAGAAAAATGTTATTTAGAGAAATAAATGTCAATGGAAATTGTTGGCTTTAGATAGGAGATAGATTGGAGTGGTTGAATATTTTATTTGAATATGTGGATGTATAGTTTTACTGAATTGACAGATAGAGTGTGTTTGAGTGGATTCAATGCGATAGTTTTATTTGATATTTTGTGTGAACTAGTATTTTCAAATAGAATGTTGAGAGAAGTACGAATGATGGGTATGTTTGATTAGGTTTTTCTTTGCTTTGCAATAGTTGAAATATCGTAAATGTAAATGTCGATTCACTTTGCATTTTTATTACCGTAGATATGAAACTTGAAGAAGGTTCTATTATTTTGGGTTAAATCATTAAATTATTAGACTTTGTTTTAAATTCTTTAATTTGATTTAACCTATATTGCAGATTTCTCTGTGATATTTTATTACAAAATATTCAAGGACAACATCAAATAATTACCTTGGTATTTTGATGGTTTCAGCGAGTTGCCTAAGTTGAAACTATATAATCTGCTGATGGAAAATATACAATGAACTACATACAAATGCACTAAATAAATTGTGGTTCAAGAAATGAAATACATTTTCATTTATTTTTTTTAAGCTTCAAATCAGTAAATTTCAAATCACGTAGATTTTGAAGGGGAAAGGCTTTGATGTGTTTCAACCAATATTTTCTGAACATCATATGTTCAATATATACTCTACTCGTTTTGAGTTGTCTTCGATCACGATATGTGTGAGATAATTTTCACAGACGTTTTCCAAATGTTTGATTTATTAACGATTATATACTTTCTGTATTTATGTTGGTGGATTTATCAACTTTAAATTGATTCTTGATATTGATTATGAGGTCGGCTACAATTCAATTTAACTGGATTGTAGAATACCTGTCTTGATTAAAATAAAATGACATGGATTCTGTGGAGATCTCGATAAAATGATAAAACCAATAGAGTTCACCACATTGTTAGTTGACCGTGTTGTTCGATGGCCAATTATGGAGATACTAGCTGCGGTACCCGGCTCCGCTCGGGTTAGTGTCGGCTAAATTATCTCATGGATAAAAAGTAGCCCACATGACTGGTCCAATATAGGGTCAAACTGGTCCAGGACAATGTATCCATGTACCAAATTTAATCAAGATCGTTCGAGCCGAAATAGCATGATTTAATGAGAAACATCCAATAATTCCCATTTAGAGCTTCGTTGACGTTTGGTGGCTATTTAAAAAAAAAACATTTGCCGCGAGAACCTTTCTGCACTTTCACTGCTACATTGCTTACCTAGTAAGTAACGTGTAACGTAGGTAAGTTTTGCGTGGACTCCAACCCACAGCCAGCCTCAACATCGAAAACAGTAACCCATCTCGAACCTGACTGCTCCCAGAGATGCTATACATTGATAAAATACGCATATAAATCAGGTCAGTGGTTCGCATGTTATAAGACTTTAAGACTCACTACTTACCCTTCTGGTAATGAAGCGTTATATTATGTAATCTATAAGTTTTTAGTAGAATCAGGCTAGACGTAGATACAATGCACATCTAAATCGAGTAATTGGTTCTCAAGGATTTTATTCTGTTGGTCGCTCCTCCGGCGATTTAGCGTGATGCCAAGTAGTCCTAAAGTTGCAGGAAATACCAAGCCGTACTTCAGTAAAAGTAAGCGCTGCCGCCGCAAAGCCGAGCCGTGCATAGCATTGCAGTTTGTATGACAGCCCCATCTTAGCGTAAGCGGAACTGAATTCTATTTAGCCAATCCTAATTCCCGGGTAGTTAAATGTACATGTACTAAGTTTTACAAATCGCTAGTGCCTTGAAAATTCGCCAAACGGACACCAAACTGTCACGACGTCTGCCCTCCCCCCGCCGCCGCTCCCCGCCACCGCCCCCGGCTCCTCTCCCCCTAGTGTGAAGTATCGCTACCGGCATCGTTTTATTGTAAAGTTTCATTAGAATCCATTCAGTAGTTTTTACGTGAAAGAATAACAAACATCCATCCATCCATCCATCCATCCATCCATTATTACAAACTTTCCCCTTTATAATATTTATTAGATGAGTGCCTTTTGTGTTCATGGTTTAACTAGATGTGGAAAATCGTTTATGTAGAAGATCCTTAGCTGAAAAGCGGGTGACTACCACCGTTTGGAACAGATTTCAGTTTGGGACCTGCAAATCTGCCTCGTTGGAGGTTTGGCTAATCCTCAAAGCCAGTCGCTTACCCGAAGCGCACCGAGATCAGTACTGCTAGTAAATTGACCATGAAGACATAGGAAAATCGTGGTTTCATATTGTTCCCAGAGAACAGCTGAAAACCCCATACAATGTCAATGCGAATTTGAGGTTCGGTCATTGTGTATTTCAGACTATAAAGTTTGAATTGCTGTAATACATTACATAAACAGTTTCCTGAACCATTCCATATTAGGGCACTGTGTCATATAATGACCGTGTTCACTGAATCAGCCAAATGTCCGAGGAAATATGCCAAAACCACACCTATTTAATTGATGGCGAGTCCTGTACTCATTTGGAGGGTTTAGCACGCTGTTGCGTGACGCTGTGACCTGTGTGAGATGGCAGTAAAAATCCAACCCTCCATAGTTGGTATGCCTTATGTACGACAAAACTTCTACAAATGACTATGTCATTCATGCAATAAATCCAACCCCTCATAGTTGGTATGCCTAATCATCATTGGAATAACAATTCTCCGTAAAATATCCGATAACCCAATCGGTTGGGTTTCATTATAAACATCTAAATCGACCATGTCATTTAGCAGTAACATCCAACCCGCCACAGTTGGTATGCAAATAGATTCAATCAAGTTATAAGATCATATCATAAGCCTGACCTCCCCGTCAGCAGATGTAAAGTAGAGATCAATGACTTAGGAGATCTCTTTATTGTTTGTTAATTTTGAGCTTGGAAAATTCTTCAAAATTTGCATCAACGAAGAGGAGAAAGCAAGGTAAATATTTTTTTGCTTGGCCGGCTTTCACTCAGTTGAGCGGTGGAGAAAATCTTCAATTTTCAAGGGGCTCTACTGTTAGGGCTTAGCCCAAAATCGTCTTAATTTTCATCATTCTTTTAAATTTCCGCAAGTTTCATGTTTTCTTAGTTATAGAGTATGAGAAGAATGTATACAATATAGTATGGATGAGTAACATTTTTAGTTAAATACTACGGTTAACTTTATATGAGGTTTAGTATAAATGATTGGATTAAAATTAAATTAATTATTCTAGACGACACGTGCCATTATTTAGTTGAGTTGAGTTTAATGTAGAGATGTATGTAAGGAAAAATAGGTATATAAGTTTAGTTAGGTAGAGTAGATAGAGATAGGTTAGGCTAGGTTGGTTGGGGCTGTGGGTGATTACAGGTACTCCGACATTATAACAAGGACTTCTGAACTTCTACTAATATTTTGACACAGCTACTTTTGTATCTTCATAATGTGATGACATCGATATTACTATGTAATATAAATAAATTGACTAACCATTTCAGACTATTATGTAATATTTACATAAATATATATATTTTTTATTTGCCGAAGGCTCTTTACACCAGATGCATTAATCGTTATTTTTTTCAGAATACATTTTTCAGAAATTAGTTAAATTTATAATAAGTTTAGCTCTTTGAAAATTCGTATGTCTGCATGGCCTTCTGAGAACTGGCATTGTTGTGATGCAAGATAATGCTGCTTTTACCGTTATTTTTCGGAGTTCGTCATTTACTTCCATCAAACAGATGGTGATATACAAATCACTATTCACAGTCTCCAAAGCAACAGTCTGCATGCCTGTCTGTTTCATGTTACGGCGCACATCATTTATCTTTTTGTTGTATAAAGCTGACCATCACAAAATTAGTTACAAGATTGACGCGATAGTCGCCTTTCATAGTGTTTCATCGCCAAAAGCAGTTCGAAGCCGAGCAAGGCTTTGTAAACTGTCAAATAACACTTAAAATCGTATAAAATCTGATATAGACACGCATTTTTTTAATGACGCCACAATGCAAATACAAGTGACAGTAAGACAAAACAAACAAATCAAAAAATCAAAAAATCAAAAAATTATTTATTAAAAAATATAAATATACATGCTTTACATTCATAGACCCCTGCACTAGATAAATTCTGTCTTGCAGAGGTCATTTTCACTTTAAACATTTTTTTTTAAATTCCTTTGCGCTTTCGAAAAAAAAAAAAAAACAATATGAGCTAAAGCTACTAAAAAAAATAATAAAATTAAAAACAAATCAAATATTAAATCAACAAAACGAAATTCAATAATATAATAAAATTTGTATGTTCATTTCAATCTAATCAGGTGTAAATCAAGTGTGTTTGAGGAGGTTCAAAAAGGGGGGTTAAAAAAAAAAAAAAAAAAAGGTGGGGGGGAGGGTGAGGAGTGTCGGGATTCTGTATATAAAGGTGTTTGCAGGCGTATTTGGTTTGAATTTGATGATATCTAGGAGGAGATTTGGAGAAGTTTTTCGGTTTTATCATAATCAAGCGAATTCAGCCACGTTTTAAGAACATTTTTACGACTATTAATGGTGTTTAAATCCAGAGTGTGCGCTTTGTTTATTTTATTATACAAATGTGGTGCGAGAAAAGAACTAAAACGTTGGGCAAAAAGCGTTCTGCATTGTGACGGCTTTGGTTGGTTACGACCTCTGGTCTGAATCTCGCCTAGATCGGGGCGGGCGGGCTTGCTTTCAAAATTTTGCAGAAGACGACTTATGAATAGCTGTCGCACTGACAACATACCGGTTTCGTACAGCAAACTGTAAGTGCTGTAGCGAAAGGGCTTTTTGAAAATCACACGAAGTGTGGCACGTTGTGCTCTTTCTAATATTATTAGATCTGTTTTTGCCGCACCTCCCCACACTCTTATGCAATAGGTTAGTATAGACTCAGTCATTGCGTAGTACACGGTTTTTAAAAGTTTAATGTTAGCTATGGTCCTAATACATTTATAAAAATATATTAATTTTCTCATTCTTGAGGCAATTGATTCAATATGGTTACGCCACGTCAAGTGCTCATCCAAGATCACACCCAAATACCTGATGTGACTCACTCTTTCTAAGTGCTCACATGAACAAGGGCCGAAGAGGGAACACGTATGTAATGTAATCCGGTGATCCTCACGTACTCCTCTCGCCCTCGTTATAGTAAAGCACATATACTTAGTTTTGCTAGCATTTACAGTTAATAAGTTATGATCTAGCCATTTCTTTACACTAATCAACCCTTTCTCCGCCTGAATAAACGTTTGCGCCCAGTTGTAGCCTGAGAAAAGCAATACAGTATCATCTGCATATGTGATTATTTTCGAATCTATTATTGATAAATCACACAACTCATTTATGTAAATTAAGAACAGCGTTGGTCCTAGGATGCTACCCTGAGGTACTCCATATTTTATTTGACACTTGTCGCTAACTAAGTCCTTTATTTTTACTTGCTGAGTACGTTCATTTAAATAGGATTCAAACCATAAAAGTGGCAGCCCTCGCACTCCTACCCGCTCCATTTTTGCTAGTAGTAGTGGTATCGAAACCGTGTCAAACGCTTTGGCCAGATCTAAGAAAATGCCTACTGAGACTTTTTTCTTATCAAGATGCTCGACAACGTAATCAACTACAGAGGTAACAGCCTTTTCCGTTGACCTCTTTGGTTTGAACCCATATTGGTTTTCTGATAGTAGTTCGTGTGTTTCTAAATAATTGCATAGTCTAGCTTTCATAATCTTTTCTAGAATTTTGGAAAGTGATGGCAGCAAAGAAATGGGCCTGTAGTTTTGTACGTCTTTCTGGTGGCCGGATTTGTAGATTGGACATATCATTGCATTTTTGAAGGCAGTAGGAAAGATACCGGTTGAAAGGCTGAGATTACATATGTGTGTCAGAGGCTCAAGTATATGTGGTTTGATCTTTTTTAAGCACCTGGCGGTAATGTTATCCCACCCCGGAGCACTATCATTTTTTAGTTCAGCAATGATTTTGGAGACCTCGTAAATATCAGTCGGGCTTACGAAAAAGGTGTTAGAATTTTTTGTCGCCTTGGTGGCTTCCAAAATCAGCGCATCTTCTGTTAAGTTTAGGTTTCCTAGTTTTTCCTGTGCAAATCTTTCTCCCACCTCCACAAAATACTTATTTATTTCGTTTAAGCGTTGCAAATTTGTGTTTGTGGTGTTATTTGGAATTGAAAGCAGTTGTGTAGCTGTGCTGTCTTTTGACGCGCCGATGTTAGCAGCCTCCTTCATTATTTCCCAAAGTTTCTTAGGGTTGTCCCTGTTGTACACAATTTTGGTACTATAGTAAAGATCTTTCGCTGTTTTACAGGCCAAAATACAGGTATTTCTATATTGCTTGTATGTATTTAAATAGGTAAAAGGATACTGCCGTGAGAGCATATGTAGACTGTCTCGTTTGTCTATACATCTTAACAAGTTCGGTGTAATCCAGGGCTTTTTTATTATAATTGTTGTTTTGAGAGTTTGCGTCGATGTGTGTGCTTGTATTACGGATTGGATCGTCTTTATGAAAGTATTTGCGGCGGTGTCTACATCGTGCTCCATGAGTATATCAGTCCATGTTTTGTCCTTCAGGCTATTGCATATATTAGTAAAATCTGTTTTTGTAATGGTTTTAGTGCTGTTTTTGCTCTTATTTTTAATCTTATGCAAGCATGCTAGTACTGGCAGATGGTCCGTAACAGGTGAGTCGCAGATGATTGTAGTTACATCGTTTCGGCTTTTAACCATTACATGATCCAGACAAGCTTTTTCACGCGTTGGCTGAGTTACCGCTGGCAACAGTCCCAACTCTGAGCACATACATAGGTATTGCATAGCTTTATTATTCCTAGATGATGGTGTGATGTCTAAATTGATATCGCCTGTAAGGATAAAATGCTGGGCCTTGTTGTTCTTATCAATAGTGTCGTGTAACGAATGCAGAAAAGGATCAATATCATGAGTCGAAGGGGATCGATATATAGCAAGTAAAACGGTATTGTGGCCGACTCGTAAAAGTAAGCTGTTGGCATCGTCAATATCTGGCTCCTCATAGGAGACTTGCAGATTTTGTTTATAGTATACTACAACACCGTCGTTTTGTAGCCGGTTTTTTATTGTTCTGATCGCCGTGTATCCCTCCATATACATTTCGTCAGGTACCTCTTTCAGCCAGCACTCCGTGAGTACTATGACATCAAAAAGTATGTCCAATCTGTGTAAGAGAATGGTTAAATTGTCAAAGTTTTTCTTGATGCTACGTATGTTGAGTGTAAGTGTAGTTAGCGTAGTAAACTGGTTCAGTACAGCCTTGCAGTTTTCTGCTTGTGATATTACTATTGATTTTACATTGCACACGTTGTCGATGTCATTGCACATATCTATATTATTTGACGCGGCCATTATCTTGTGTGATTGGTTTAAGAAAACAGAATAAAAAGCCATGAGCAATTTGAGTTGAATAATGTATGCAGTTATAGTATACATATGTATAAGGATGGGTTAGGGTTTCTGTAGGTATGTATGTGGTTGTGTTGGGTAATGTGTATATGTGAGCGTCACAGTCGACATTAGTTTTACATTGAAATAGAATGAAAATATTAATTAATAAATGAGATGAGTAGTTTATGGCCCATTTCAGTATTGTACTTAAAACGAATTTGCTGAACATACTATTGAGAACAATTCTCTTAAACAAAATTAATACCCCTAAATACCAAGGACATATAAACATATCTAACTGTAAGGGTTCCAATACAGTTAACACATAGCCATATGGTACATGCAACCTGAAAAATGATAAAATAAAATGTACAGTAATTTTATAAAATGCGAAGGACATTTTAAGATATTTTGTTTTTAAATATATAATGTTCTTAAATGTTTCAAAATCATCACCAGAGTTAATTGTGGCATACGTTTCGTAAAACAGATCTACAATAAAAGATAAAACCATTTTGTCCCAGAATAATATAGTCCGTGCAAATAGAAGCACAGTGTACATTTGGTGATAACAATACATTATTTTTAATTTCATTTCATAATAGTAGATAGTCGATATTTGAGAAAACAAATATGCTATATAATCCAGAAAGAATCCTAAAAATAATAATATTACAATTTCACTTAATGCATCTAGAGAGCTTAAATTTATAAAACAGAATGTGTAAAAATAGCACCTATTTTTTAAATCAAAATTAAAAATGTCATAACACAAATGAGAATGATATTTTTTTGAATATTTTTTCAGCATCATTTTTTAAATACAGGTGTAGATATATCGTATGACGTTAAAAATATTTATGAAATTCTCTTCGGGCCTTCTACCTTTATAAAATCACTTGTCGACCTAATATAGTGAACTTTGTTCGTCCCTTCCTCTTTTTTTAAGAGTATTTGACCATTTTTGGTCCATACAAACTTATAATTATAATTTTTCGCGAATTTCTTTGTTTCTTGAAGCAGCACTTTCCGCTGCTGCGTAAGTTGTTCGTTGAAGTAGAGTTTAGGAGCGGTGGCCACCGGGATCTTTGGGTCCAGTAGGTTGGCCTTCAGCTGTTTGCTTCTGCAAGCCGTCAGCACCCTCTGCTTCGTTTCCACGTTGTTTAGCTTGTAGATGATAGAAGGCGTGCGCAGCGGCGCCGGCGCCAGCGATGCGGGTGCACCTTCTCCGGAGGGGGTGCCGCGCGTATGGGGAGGGCGCGGGGCGGGAAGGCGGCGTCCCCACTCGACCTCGGCGGGGGAGAGGGGGCAGCCGGCCTGGGAGCACACCTTCATGATTGCATCGACGGGCTGCACGTTCTCGGGCACACCTTGCACCTCGATATTGGCGGCGAGACTCTCTTGTTCCACGTTGTCGAATTTGTACCGCATTTCGTGAACTATCTTGCGAAGTTCCGCTCGTTCCTCGTTTGCTTCCTTTATTTGTGTAGCTTGAAATTTCACCAGCTTTTCCAGCTCATCGCCGCGGTCGCCCTGGTATTCCAAAGATTTCAATATCTCTTTCTGAGTCTCCTTCAGATCGTTAAGTTGCTGGTGGTAGTTCTGCAATGTAGCCAGAATTAGTTTTGTATCTTTCTGAAGAGATGAGACAGCATTACCGATATCTATTGATGCAGAAAAGGGGCTGGATGGGTGTTCGATTGGATCGTCCATAACTATTGAGGGTTTTTTTTTATTTTTGCACGAAGGGCATTTCCATTCAAACTCGTCGTTTTTCAAACTATTTACAGCTGCTGGTGTTAACTTAGCACACTTTGTGTGGAACCAGTTACTGCAGGCTCCCATACATTGGAGTCCCGGTTTGGATCTGGCGATTTTATCATTACAAATAGTACAGCTATTCATTTCAGCTGTGTTCACGTATGCTTGCAAGGTTTGCAAACGTACCGCTTGTGTGCTGTAGGATGTCGTTGCTTCACAACCGAAACATAGATGTCGCTGAGTTTAAGATCATGTAGCCGGTATTGGGAGTTGAGGTATTTACCAACAGATGTCGCTGACTTTTAGATCATGCAGCCGCAATTGGGAGTTGAGCTATTCTCCAACAGGTGTCGCCATAAATGTTTGAGGGTAGGTTATGGCGATATTATTAGGATATTAATGATTTGCACATGCATTTATAGTTATATTGTTCAAAAGTCTTGAGTATTTGACACTGACCTTTCTGTGTTCCTTTTATTTCGGTTTTCATAAAGTATTTACTCCATTTTACGTTTATATTTTTTGTTCATATTTTTGTGTTTTTAGAACTATTTGCCACACTTCACGTTGTAATAACACTCACACTACTAATCCACATGCAAATTTATTTAAGTCAGATGTTTTTACACTTTAAATCGGTATATTTGATATTATTTTAAACCTTTTCAGCAGGAGCTCTTTCGTATTATTGTTATCCGAGCTAGCGCCATCTAGCAATGATCAACAAGTCATAACAGCCTAAGAACCGATTGCACGAAGAGAGGGATAAGTAAACAATGTTCAAACACGTCACTTTTAGTGAACCGCATAGAGTTCCTTTCATACTCTCTATGCAAAGTGACGTGTTTAAGTTGACGATGATTTAGATTTTTTGCCCTTTCGTGCACTCGGCCCTATGCGTTATAATACCAAAATATTTAATTACTTTTTCGATATTTTTTAGCTAAGTGGGCAGTTCCGAAAACTTATAGTGTGCCCTATGTATTATAAATATGAATGTTATAATATTTCTTATTTAATTAAGCTATATCGGCTCCATCCGTTATGATTAAAAAGTAGCAGATAAATTACATCGCTATTGACCAGCCTTTTGGACTAGCCGTTTGGGCTACTTTTTATCTAGGAAATAATTCAGCCCGACATCAGTCTAAAACAACATGGACCCGAGCGGAGCCGGGTACCGCATCTAGTTTTAAATAAAAGACGATAATATTATTAACACTTCATTCATAATTTCATAAATTTACAATTTGTATTAAGTTATGAAAAGACTGTACATATAAGTGTCGAAATAAATGAAATTAAAGTGTTTTTTTTAAGTCATAAGACTGAATTGTTTTGGCCGATAAGAATGTGATTGTATCCTGTCTTTATTTTGAATTGTATAAAATAATTTATAAGTAAGTAAAAACCTGTCTGCGATTGACAATATTACAATCTAGATTGATAAACTAGACAACTTAGTCAATCGAAAATAAAATTGCGGAAAATATAGACTTAGTTATCTTAATAAAATAAATTACCGAAAGAAATGCTATAAAAGTAAAATTTAATCATATTTTGAAATAAATGTTTATTACATTATTTCCCTTGGCTTTTTTTCGCATGGGTTTGAATAGTAGATAGGGGGCGCCGTAGAAATCTCGCCCAGGGCGCGGGTATTGTTAAAACCGGCACCGGTTAGATGACGGACTTTGAAAAATAAACCGATATTTGTCATGAACTGTTGCATACGGCATGAACGGTAGATTTTTGTGAATCTGTGTTTAGTTCTTTTATCATCAACGATAAATACTTGCTATTTAAGTTACAAGGAATTAAAATAATGTATTTACACAAACTGGTACCAATAACCCGTATTTCTGTAAGCAGTGGCCAACAAATTTGTAAACTTAGACTAAGTGGACGTTGAAAAAAATTAAGCGAAGTTTCTTGCCAGTTCTTCTTCGCCGTGAATGCTGAACTGGCTTAAAATATGATAAATGCGAGTTCAGTGTGCTGCCTGTGGATGATGAATAAACAATAAACCATAAAATTTGCTATTTGAAAATATAACTTCTTATTTGCGCCTAGTCCGGCGCAGCACAGTCGAATTATTAACACAAAGCAGAAAGCTCAACATTTCACTTTCCTAGTTTTCACATACCTACACAATTATTTTACATTATGATAAACTTATCGACCAGAATATTTTTTGAATTTTACTGTTTTGAACGGCATGGAATGTAACAGTTTGAACCAGGTTTTTTTAGACTAATTTGACCCTCATTTTAGGGTTTGTAACAGTGGCGTAGCATGGGGGGGGGAGGGTGCAGTTAGCACCGGGCGGCATCGCGGCACTTTGACGGGGAGGCATTTCACAGGTGGCGGAAAAAATATTTCCTCCGACATTGTTTGTCAATGTTTTGTTGTTTCCATATATACAGGCACTACGTTTTATGCATGTGTGACGTTTCTTCAATAACTTTTATTTAGGAAATTAATTATGATACGATTTTATTTTTTCCAATTGTTTGTACTTCGCCGTAATGACTGAATAAGAGTACCCTATTGACCTTGCTTTAATTTTATGCACGGTAAAAATGCAAATTTATGATCAATCACAAAAATTAAATGGCGGCAAATATGGGATCCGCACCGGGTGCTAGTGACCTTTGCTACACCACTGGTTTGTAAGAAACGACTTACTCAGGTGTGTCGCTGATGTTGCACGACGTTCCGGACAAAACATTGGTCCATCATCCACGAGGTCCATCATCATCGACACACCGTGGGTAAGCCGTTTCTTACAAACCCTAATATGAGTGTTAACCACGGTAATCTCAAATCAGGCCCAAAGCTCAAGTTTGCCCGGTTTCAGACCAATTTTCCTCCCCTCCTCCCCCTCCTTTTTATTGAAAACATGTCCCTCAGGGCCGGGGGGGCTGGAGGAAAATTGGAGAGGCGTATGTCCAGCAGTGGACTGACATAATTTTGTTCCACGTTCAGCCAGTTTGGGCTCCTTCCCTTGGAGACAGCTCTGTTTCAGCTCCATGGATCCGTTGAGCTGTGCTCGGTCGGTCGGTAATTGGCCGAGTCGATCAGACTAAGGGTAGTCTGATAGACTCAGCCAATTACCGACCCATGGCCATTACCTCTCCTATCTGCAAAGTGATGGAGCGCATCATTAACTCTTAGTTGATGAGGTAACTAGAGATCAATGAACTTCTGAGCGATCAGCACTACGGCATTCGTCCGAATCTGTATCTCCTAGTTTACGTCTCACATGAGATGGGTGATGCGCTCGAAAATCATGGCGAAAGTATGGCTATCGCGAAAGCACATAACCAGGTCTGGTACAAGGCACTGCTTTCCAAGCTACCGTTCTATGGCCTTCCAACCGATCTGTGTGACTGGATCGCCGACTTTCTGCATGTTGTTACTCCAAAGCTATGTCAGTGAATACCCGCTGTGACGTTATCCCGGATTCCTCGCTTTTGCGGAGGCCCCGTCCACTTCATCACAGGCCACCACTCCAAATAACGGGAAAGAAGTGAATGAAAGATCTACCCTTAGGGGGTAGCCGAGCCAAGCACTACCAGGGACTGGGAAAAAGAATAAGAAATTTTTTTAGAAGAATAAAAATGTACAGTTTGTTTAGAACAAATTTAGGTACTAATTATACAATGACAAAAAGTCAAAACAAAATGATTTCTTCGGGTTAAAATGTCTGTCCTTCTGTTGAGGCCTCTGTTAAATATGAAAACTTCTCTGCCACGGTTATCGAAGGTGATTCCTATGGCTAGCACGTCAATGCACGGGTTACCGGTAGTTAGTGGACCGTGGTTTGTGGAGGTGTCCTCTCTAGGATGGCTGCCAGAAAAGTGGGCGAGCCAAAATGGTCGCCGCGAAAAGAAATTATCATCGCCGTTTTTTTATTGAGGGTAAGCTAGATTCAACTTTTAACTGGAACCACGGAGGGAGGAAGGCGGTTGGATTAGCATTGGCCAAGGAGCAATGAACACTAGTGGCTATTCAAAATCCACAACGTTTCACGGCGTACCACAAGGCTCTGTGCTTTCCCCAATCCTTTTTCTGCTCAACTTGGGTGACATTGATTGCTACGCTGGTGACAGCACGATGCTAGCCAGGTATACTGTCTCCGGACCGCAATCCGGGCTGAAGTGGAGGAGGATAGATGGCGCCTCGTTGTTAGACTCGAAGAAACCCTGATAAACGTTTCCGTATGAGGTCTCCAGAATGATATAAATGATATACCCCTGTTTTCACCACCTCCAGTTACCTGAAATCCGATAGTTAACTTTCGGCTACATGCAATATTTGTATGATGTAACTGAAAGATAACTTTGGGATTTTTGTAGCTGGAGGTGGTGGAACCGGGCGATAATGGTGTGCAGAAAAGCACAAACAAGGCATCCAGTATTCAGTATTGCCATATGAAATGCTAAACCGCAATATGAGTTAGTCCGAGATTGTCTTTCATTAATCTCGTTTTTTCAATTAATCAAATTCAATTAATCAGCTCAATCACAGATTAATTAAATAAGAGCCTCAGCCTCAGCCTTCTTTCTTTGATCAGTAATCTCAATACACCATATTCCTGAAGGAATTAGCTGCCATGGCAGGACCTTCCCATTATGATATGATACACTGAACTGGAAGGAATACGAGGACACTGTTTCATTGCCGCTTCAAGCAAAGTTTCATCCAATGCCCACCGCGCAATTAACCTGGTAGGGGAAGGGGACCTACAGTTTTACATTGGTTCCGAACTATGAAACAGCTCAGATTCATGCACTTAATATAAATGCACTTACCCAACTCAGAAAGAGATAGAAAGTGGTGCATGACCGGCAGTGCAATTACGAAGCACAAAATTGGATGTAGGTTGCTGTACTTACAGCAATATGACAGCTTTTGCGATTACGAAATCGATGCATTCACAAATGGTGCGGCACTCAGCGCTACCCGCAGCAATTAGGTCAACTCCATACATTTCGCGTCGAATCGGTATTACGAAACGGCAAAGAACTGTCAAATGCGGGGAGGTAAACGCCTATTTCGTCTGCTCGTCTAGTCAAGTACCTCAAAAGTTGACCTATTGTCGACACAGATTGGTCCGTGCTGGATGTAGGTGGATGAAAAACGGCTTCGTAATCGCGCTTTAGAAATGACGGGGGCGCACCTACACGTACCGCGGCAACATCCTCAAATTATGCGTAATCGCACTGCGGGTTGGCTGTGGTGCCAACCGCTGTGAATTGTGTAACAGTGGTACAGCGTTTTAGTAGGTAAACATCTCGTCACCCACGCCCCCAGTGAACCACCCCGGACCCCTCGCATCAAAGGCAAGTCCTCTAGTCCCTACACCGCGAGCCGCACTAGATAGTGTCCTTTGAAGCTCTCACGTGCCATGGAACTCGATTTTTGGAATTAGTGAGCGAATTCATAAGCATACTCACTCGTCCTCCGGCGCTACAGACATTGTATGTGAAAGTGGCTGCGCCGCGCCTCCGCCTCGCCGTCATACAAATGAGTTGTTGGCGCTTCCGTCCTTGCTTCCTCGCTGGGAGGAGTCATTGCCCATTTCTTGTGTACCACGATGACATCAATTGTATTCGTCGATGCAACGAAGTGTGCAGCGACGCGGCGCGGGGGAGGCGGGCGGGCGGGGCGGTGGCGACGACGACGACACGGCTCGAGTGAAAGTGTTGCGTGGTACTACTGCTAGTGCGGCGACGTGACGTCGGTGGCGCCCGCGACACGCGTGCCGGTGGTGGAGGGAGCGCGAGTCGGTCGCTACCTTCCGCCGCCGCCGCCGCTACACCGCGCTACCGCGCCAGCTCCTCCGACAGTCCTTCGCGAGCCTCCTCCGCCTCAGCTTCGCCGCCGCTTTAGCTAGTTTCTTAACATTTACCTACGATAGCGGAGGGTAGATACATTCGAGCAGTGCTGGTGTCCGCTGCCGCCGCTCGCCCGGCAAAGCTCTCGGGTACAGCCCCGCGAGAACCTCTCACGCACGTTGCTGGCAGT
Source organism: Incurvaria masculella (assembly GCA_946894095.1). Taxonomy (NCBI): domain Eukaryota; kingdom Metazoa; phylum Arthropoda; class Insecta; order Lepidoptera; family Incurvariidae; genus Incurvaria; species Incurvaria masculella. The sequence goes on along the minus strand of OX335662.1, from coordinate 14,245,921 downwards.
GTGTCGCATCGGGACTGTGGATCGAGCTGCGCAGAGGCAGAGGCCACGTTTTGGTTGTTCGCCGGTACGTATGCCTACACCTACTTCCGTTCTCAAATATAATGCTTATCTCTCGCCTGCCTGTCGCACGCTGGACATGGATGTCTAGTCCTAGCCCAACACACCTCAAACTAAGTGCCATGCCAGTGCCATTCAATGCGATTGCAGAATTGTCATGATGGATGTTGGCAAGTCCCCTTATGGCCATTTACCTATCATTTCCCCATACTACGGGCGATAACAGTTTCCATGCTAGGTTTTGGAAATCTATGTCTGGATGTTTAAATTTTTGGCCCTTTTATTTTGGATAATTTTCACCTTTTACATTGTAAAATATTTGCTAATAAAAATTGGAAAAAGTTGTCTTTTTTAGGTTCATTTTCGAATTTATTTTTACTGAAAAATACGGATATTTACAAAAAAAATTAAACATACGGACATAGAATGATGGATTTTCAAGAGGGAAACGTTGCGAATTCTTAGAAGAATATAGAGAAACCATACATGAAAAAAACCAGATTTAAAAGCGGCATTTTAACTGCGAAGAACTTGGATGAAGAATTAAAAATGTAACCTGTGCTTGAGCCACAACAATAACTCGACATGTTAAATGTCAAGCTGGTGAAACTGCCCTCACCGCGGGCAGTTTCACCTATATGAAACCTATAACTTCTTAAGAAATCTAATTTTAATTTAAATTTTACCTTTAATTCAATCAATGAAATATTTAAACATTTAAATGAGTAGGTAATCTATTTTTTTGTATTTTTTACGATATAAAAAACATATTCTTGAAAAACCAGACCTCCTCCAAATCTGTGGTGATCTTAATTTAAGATATTTATATACTCTAAATCAGGTATAAATGGTTGCATGCTGTGTGATGAAGTCATAGGTAGGTCAGAAATATTGTTTGCCTGATCAGACTATGGTTGTGCCCTGTCTTTATTTTATATTTTAACAAACTTGCAAGGCCTCCAAGATCCAAGATAGCATTGCGAAGTTTTGATCACTATAAGGTAAGGACTTTTTCTTAAGAAAAACTTAAGTAAGTATAAACCTAACCTATATATTTCAATCCAGATTAACAATATTGGGAGCTTTGTCAATCGATAATATAATTTTGTATCTAAATAAAAGAGTTTTCCGAAAGAAAGGCTCGAAAAGTAAAATTTTGTTAGTATTTTTTTATAAATTGTTATTTTCTTATTTCCCTTGCCTTTTTTTCGCTTGGGTTTGAACGGGAGATAGGGGCGGGGCGCCGTAGAAATCTCGCCCAGGGCGCTGGTAGTGTTAAAACCGCCACTGCATGTACTTACAAGCCGATGCGCGACTTAATTAAGTAAGTCGGTATGTTTTGTAAGAAATTGCAGCTCTCGACCGACACACGCTCGGCTCGTGGCTGGCGTGCGCGTGCGCCAAACTGAACTCGCTGATTGAGTAACACACGGTAACACTAGTGACGTGCGGTTCGGCTGGCAGTGAACTCGTGACATACATTCCTCCGCGTTACCTATTCACAGATACGCCTAGCACTCTAGCTAATTACTAACCAAATATTCGTGTTTCTCTAATGCCTATGGAATCCACCCGAGCTGCCCAAAACCCAAAGCCGACTCAGGAGCCGCATCATGCAATGCCATAAACACTCGCATAAACATTGAACTAATTTATATCGATGGCCATAAACGAACGCAATAATACGATACAAAACACATCGGCATTTTTAAACGACTTCAAAAAAAAAATTAACAAAAAAAAATAACCGACTTCAAAGAAAAAGCACTAAAAAGTAAAAAATAATGTTCATTTTTAACCAACTTCAAAAAAAGGAGGAGGTTATCAAGTCGTCTGTAGGTTTTTTTTTTTTTTTATGTTTGTTACCTCATAACTTTTCCCTGGGTGAACCGATTTTGATGATTATTTTTTTAAATGATAGCTAGTGCTTCCCAAGTGGTCCCATTTTAATTTGGTTAAGTTCTGACAATGATACCCATGAGAAAATCATAAAAGTCTTAAATTTGTATTAAGAAGTGCGCGACAAATGGACGAATAACTCAATATAACGCCAACCGATTTCGGTGATTCTTTTTTTATTGGGCACGCGCTGCGCCAATCAAGAGAACCTTGGCTGACACCGACTCAAAAAATAACAGAAATCGTAACTACAAAAAAGCAAATTTAACAAAAAAAATAACCGACTTCAAAGGAAAAGCACTAAAAAGTAAATAAAAATAATTTCCATTTTTGTAGTTACGATTTCTGTTATTTTTTGAGTCGGCGTCAGCCGGACACGCGCTGCGCCAATCAAGAGAAACTAACCTAACCTAACCTAACCTAACCTAACCTAACCTAACCTAACCTAACCTTGGCTGACACCGACTCAAAAAATAACAGAAATCGTAACTACAAAAAATGGAAATTATTTTTATTTACTTTTTAGTGCTTTTCCTTTGAAGTCGGTTATTTTTTTTGTTAAATTTGCTTTTTTATTTGTTTTGTGAATCTGAAGTACACTTACTAATTTGTAGACGTCCTTTCCAATAAAAAAAGAATCACCGAAATCGGTTGGCGTTATATTGAGTTATTCGTCCATTTGTCGCGCACATCTTAATACAAATTTAAGACTTTTATGATTTTCTCATGGATATCATTGTCAGAACTTAACCAAATTAAAATGGGACCACTTGGGAAGCACTAGCTATCATTTAAAAAAATAATCATCAAAATCGGTTCACCCAGGAAAAAGTTATGAGGTAACAAACATAAAAAAAAAACAAAAAAAACAAAAAAAAAACATACAGACGAATTGATAACCTCCTCCTTTTTTTGAAGTCGGTTAAAAATGGAAATTATTTTTTACTTTTTAGTGCTTTTTCTTTGAAGTCGGTTATTTTTTTTGTTAAATTTTTTTTGTTAATTTTTAGTGAATCTGAAGTACACTTACTAATTTGTACACGTCCTTTCCAATAATAAAAAAAGAATCACCGAAATCGGTTGGCGTTATATTGAGTTATTCGTCCATTTGTCGCGCACATCTTAATACAAATTTAAGACTTTTATGATTTTCTCATGGATATCATTGTCAGAACTTAAACAAATTAAAATGGGACAACTTGGCAAGCACTAGCTATCATTTAAAAAAATAATCATCAAAATCGGTTCACCCAGGCAAAAGTTATGAGGTAACAAACATAAAAAAAAAACAAAAAAAAAACATACAGACGAATTGATAACCTTCTCCTTTTTTTGAAGTCGGTTAAAAAATAATTGCCATTTTTATAGTTACGATTTTTGTTATTTTTTGAGTCGGCGTCAGCCGGGCACGCGCTGCGCCAATCAAGAGAACCTTGGCTGACACCGACTCAAAAAATAACAAAAATCGTAACTACAAAAATGGCAATTATTTTTTACTTTTTAGTGCTTTTTCTTTGAAGGTTATTTTTTTGTTAATTTTTTTTTTATTTGTTTATTTTTAGTGAATCTGAAGTACACTTACTAATTTGTACACGTCCTTTCCAATAAAAAAAGAATCACCGAAATCGGTTGGCGTTATATTGAGTTATTCGTCCATTTGTCGCGCAATCTTAATACAAATTTAAGACTTAAGGTGGCCCTTCCCGCTCATCTCCCCATACAAAAGGGGAAAGAAGATCACGCCCATATTTCTTGTCAGAGATCCAAACTTTTGCTCAAAATAGCTTTATTTGATCGAACTAGATGTCTGATGACCGTTCGCATTGTAAAGTTGTGTTTGGTTTCTACGTTATAAGGTCCGAAAGTTTGAATTTTTCACGCATTTTATACAATAACTTTGGAGGTGGATTACGCAATGATAAAGTAAGAACATCGTAAAAAGATTAGTCATTAGACATAGCTTATTTAATCGAGATTTATGATCTATTCGGTTTTTGTTAGATTTTTGACTACAGCGGTCGTGGTTTACTTTTAGCTATAAGTCGTTTTGAAATTAAAATTTTTGTAAATATTACCAAATCATACACTATGCACATTATCTTTTTTGTGGACATGTTGCATCTTCCTCATCACGGAGCCTGTCTTATTCTTTGAAACAGAGAAGGTCCCAGAGCGCAACAGCACGGTTTTGTACCGAGCCCGCGAATGAGTTAGGCCCGCCGGGTTGGGCCACCTTAAGCCAAGGTAGCCAAGGTTCTCTTGACTGGCGCTGCGCGTGCCTGGCTGACGCCGACTCAAAAAATTACAATAATCGTAACTACAAAAATGGCAAAATTTACTTTTTAGTGCTTTTTCTTTAAAGTCGGTTTTTTTTGTTAAATATGTTTTAGTTATTAATTATTAAGGCATTGATGTTATTAATTCGGCTTTACACAACTCCATCTGACGCACCTAACACACGCGAGCAAACTCGGTGGTTAGTTAGATAGGTATACAGCACAGAACAATTAGGAGGTAAGAATTGTGAAGTGGGCGGAACTCGCGCGCCGGTCTTTAGCGGGGACCCGCTCACATCATACGCGCATGATTCACTCCCCTGCGGCTGTCCTGTGCATTAACTCATCCGTGATACAATCTAAAATTGAAAAGGAGTAATGCCGTACTGTGCCATAATAACGTGCAAACACGACCGCCGGTGCACAACCTTCATAATGGAGGAGTTTCGTATCACCGGTAAGTTTCATTTACATGAATAGCGATAAAACTTACGACAATTATGCATTACGAAACAAATGGCGCCGCGCCGTCATTTTGCTCGCCGGGTCATGTCTCGCTACGTTGTTTGTGACCACGTGCGTGTGAGGCGGTCGGCCGTGTTCGAAAGTGACGTAACATTTGATTGCAAACAGTATTGGAATTCCAACATAGAGTGATTACGTTAAGGTTCATATTTACTAAACAAATGTGGATTTGTTGTTTGGTTATCGATTAAGAAGGGATAGCCGAGGGGATAGCCAATTGCGACTGTTATACATTCGCGGAGCAAAAAGGTCTTAAGTAAAACGGTAACAGCGGTCCTGGAACAAATTTACAAACGTTTCACTTCCTGCCTCCTCAATATTCCGTGGTATACAGAGTGTTTGGTAATTCGATACATTATTTCTAAGGGGTCATTCTAGAACTAATATGCAACTAATTTGACCCCTTTGAAATGGGGTCAAATTCAATAGTCTAATGTCAATAGTTTTTTATTTATTTAAGTTTTAATTTAGTTTCTGTATTATAATGAAAAAGTGATGATTATAAAATAAATACATGCTACACTCTGGGCATTTTATCAGCGATTTTCGAATAGCATATAAATGAGAGACTACTTAAGAAAATAAATGCATTCAAAACATCCATAATCTACGGAATAAAAGGTCATAAATGACAGTTTATGTAAACAAAATTACAACATTTATTTAAATCAAAGAGTATTACTAAAAAAAGTATGACACATGGTATACAAATTATTGACATAACTTCATTATTTCATAAGCTTCCAGAAAAGGTATACATTTGGTGCGCTTTTTCCACGTTTTCCGTGCCATGCCAGGACCTTCCCTTTATGAGCACGGCTACATTGAACTGGATGGAAAACACGGACAATTTTTCATTGCCGCTTCGACCATCTTTTCATCCAATGCAATGGTACCAACCAGGGCGGGCATAAACCCGCTAAAACTGAGCCAAATTAGCTCTAAAATGACCCCTTAGAAGGAATGTATCGAATTACCAAACACCCAAAATTAGATACAGAGGGTGTTAACGGGCTTATGGATTCCTAGGCACATTTGGAGCAAAAAGATTACCTGGTTAACGTTTGGACCACAGATCAATATTCCGTGGTTTGGACTATAAGACCATTCTGTAAATATATAGGTCTTTGGCGTACGATGGATTTTCGAACTTTCAGGGGGGCTGCGAGAGAGATTCAAATTCAAATTCACCCGTAACTCACTGGTGACTCATCGGTGCAGCTGACTTTCAAAATTCGCACCAGGTGACTAATTTGAAAGGATGGCGAGGTGACTAATGGCTAGATAAAAAAACGTTTATTAAGGCGCTAGGACTAGCCAACTACTCGCGCCATACAAATGCACTTTTTAACAAATGTAATAATATGTAGTGAAACGCTTCAGCAAATCCAAATAGAACTCCAGACTGATAATGGATTGTTAATATTTTTTTATTCCATCATTTATTTAAATAATAATAAAAATAAAAAAAGTTGATTTTTCTCATTAGAAATCTGAAAGTCATTCGATTTCTAGATGTAAGCAAAAACAGCATATATGCATAAACAAAAAATTCCATTTGCTTTTAGATTTCTACATTTAGTCAAAAAAGTTCGGAAATGGACACCGTTTCCGCAATGTATTTTGTATAGAAAAAGGAAACATACATTAACGAAAATCATTCGATTCCTAGACAAGGAATCATATATTGTAACGATGACACTTATAATCGTTAGACTTAGTTAGTTTACTTGGGGTGCCTCGTCTAACTTTGCAATTTGGCTAGTACCAGGCCCTTAAGAGTAGAATTTAATTTCTTAGTGTAGGTACTTTTATTTTTTAACCAACAACATAAAATAATGTGTTTTTAAAAAAAAGTGCAGCAAAGAAGGACCTATAATTTTACTTGAAATCCGAAACACGGCCAACGGTCGAAAACTGTCAACCGGATTACCTATATCGATGACTGTCACCCATCTAGAACTTGAACTTCACTGGGTTGAGCTACCGAAATAACCGTTTCTTTTTTATACGCGTCATAAAAGTTTATTATTTTTGGATTTTTGGTAATCCACAAAAAGGTTTTGTATTGTTACAAATGAAAACAAAACAGTCTTGCAAAAGCATAGCAGCTGGGCGCAAAACATCAGGTGGCGCCCCACGTGTATTCTTCCTTCGATCTCCTGTGAACCTTCCTATTACACACATTACACACACAGTCACAGATTGAACATACATTAATCCATGTGAAACATGAATAAATTAATTAACATTCCACACAAATTACTACACGTTTTCTCTTTTCAAATAGGTATCCATTAAATTCTATTGTTCGACGACGTTTGGCTAAGCAGGTAACTGGCACGTGCGCGCACCGTCAACAATCATATTATGATCCTCGGCGAGTGTGAGCAGTGAGCACGGACATTGACACCAATATAGCTAGTAGAATGGGCAATGTTACCAGTTCCCACGCAGCAGGTGGGGAGCGGCAAGGGGCTGGACGTTGTGCTAGCGCGGTACAGGACCTCATAAGGTGCACAACAACGCACATTATTTCAAACTTTCATGGGGGGCGAGATTGCAGAGAAAGACCCTCGGTACATCCCTTTGGAGTTGGAGGGTGTCCAAATTCAGGGACCTCGGGCCCGTCCGACGCTGTATCGAGTCCAGGAAACCGAGCAGGAGCTTAGCTGAGCCGTCCCACAAATGCGAACAATACTCTACGCATGAACTTGTGCGCCTTGTAAAGGAGCAGTTGGACATTTTGATACAAATCTTTAGAGGCTAGATCATGGATATAAGCTAAGTTATCAACAAAATCTAAACGTACAGACCTGGACCGTAGTTGATTTATTTATTGTGCAAAATATCAGGAAAATATTTCTTAATTTGCTTGAGGTAACAGGCACGAGCCAATTTATATTGTAAAAATACTTTTATTAGTCGAAGCTGTAAACATTATAACAACCATTTATCTGATATCGACCATTTTAATATCACACTTGTTGAGCGAGCTGGGCAAGAGGCTGCGCGAATCGTCTGGGGACAGCCGAGCCGGGTCGTTCCTCCTCCAACGCATCAGTCTGGCTGTCCAGAGGGGGAACGCAGCGAGCGTTATGGGGGCCTTCCCGCACTCGGTGCCCATGGATGAGATTTTTTATCTCGTCTGATGGGCACCAGGGTTGTCGGGGGCCCCCGGCACTGCTGCAATCCCGTCTCGACTGCTCCTGGACGGTTTTATCTCGTCTGATGGGCACCAGGGTTGTCGGGGGCCCCCGGCACTGCTGCAATCCCGTCTCGACTGCTCCTGGACGGTTTTATCTCGTCTGATGGGCACCAGGGTTGTCGGGGGCCCCCGGCACTGCTGCAATCCCGTCTCGACTGCTCCTGGACGGTTTTATCTCCTCTGATGGGCACCAGGGTTGTCGGGGGCCCCCGGCACTGCTGCAATCCCGTCTCGACTGCTCCTGGACGGTTTTATCTCGTCTGATGGGCACCAGGGTTGTCGGGGGCCCCTGGCACTGCTGCAATCCCGTCTCGACTGCTCCTGGACGGTTTTATCTCGTATGATGGGCACCAGGGTTGTCGGGGGCCCCCGGCACTGCTGCAATCCCGTCTCGACTGCTCCTGGACGGTTTTATCTCGTCTGATGGGCACCAGGGTTGTCGGGGGCCCCCGGCACTGCTGCAATCCCGTCTCGACTGCTCCTGGACGGTTTTATCTCGTCTGATGGGCACCAGGGTTGTCGGGGGCCCCCGGCACTGCTGCAATCCCGTCTCGACTGCTCCTGGACGGTTTTATCTCGTCTGATGGGCACCAGGGTTGTCGGGGGCCCCCGGCACTGCTGCAATCCCGTCTCGACTGCTCCTGGACGGTTTTATCTCGTCTGATGGGCACCAGGGTTGTCGGGGGCCCCCGGCACTGCTGCAATCCCGTCTCGACTGCTCCTGGACGGTTTTATCTCGTCTGATGGGCACCAGGGTTGTCGGGGGCCCCCGGCACTGCTGCAATCCCGTCTCGACTGCTCCTGGACGGTTTTATCTCGTCTGATGGGCACCAGGGTTGTCGGGGTCCCCCGGCACTGCTGCAATCCCGTCTCGACTGCTCCTGGACGGTTTTATCTCGTCTGATGGGCACCAGGGTTGTCGGGGGCCCCCGGCACTGCTGCAATCCCGTCTCGACTGCTCCTGGACGGTTTTATCTCGTCTGATGGGCACCAGGGTTGTCGGGGTCCCCCGGCACTGCTGCAATCCCGTCTCGACTGCTCCTGGACGGTTTTCATTTTAGCTAGTACGTATTTAATTCTTGTTTTTGATATAGTTTTTATTAAGATTCGCATACAAAAATATGGCCAGAAATTGTTTATACATATACTTACTGAGTAGATCACAGAAAAAAATCACTCATTCGTTAATTTTATATATGTTTGTTTTTTAATTGTGTGCACATCACTTGTCTATGTGAACTCCATAGTATTTGTAATACTGTTATGTTATGTGTGGAACACTCTAGGTTTTCATTATGTTAATTTTGATATGTTTTTTTGTATGACTGTGTTCAAAATAAATAAAAAAAACTCGCTCACCTCATTATCCTAGATTATAGTGCCTATTTCTACTAGTGCTACCGAAGATCAAACACAGAGTAGCCGGGGCGGGGCGGGGCGGGGCGCACGGGACGGGAGAAAGCATGGGATGCCCGTCGCAGTATAGTTTGTATCGCCGGCAGGTGGCAGGTGGCAGGATGTCGGGCGGGCGGCGGCTGCAGGCGCTGGTGCTGTTGGCGGCGGCGGTGGTGGGGGCGCTGGGGGCACCGCTCGGCGGCGGCGAGCCCGTGAGGGTGGAGCTGCCCGTGTACCGGCCGCCCGTGCACTACGAACTCGCCGCCGCCGCCGACGCCGCCTACTACCTCCCGCCCGCCGACTTGGCCGCTCACGAAGCGTACGCGGCGCAGCTGCACGCTGAGGTGAGCGAGCAGTGAGCACGGCTAGCTGAGTGGTCAGTCTGAGTTCTCGCCTAAACCGATCGACTGGCGTTTTCTCCAAACTCCATACAAGTTTTTACTAGATATTCTGTGGTTTTACTTCTTCAAGCTATCAAAGTCAAACGCGGACGTTCGATTTGTATGAAAACGCGGAGTGGACGTAAACGGCAACGTCGACGTATTTACGGCAACGTTGAGTAAGCTGTCACATCAAGCTCGGACTCGCAAATGTTGTGGCGCGCGCTCTTCAATTTCCGTGAAGTTTCTTTGCGGGTTCTTCTTTACTGGGTTGATCGAATCCGCGGATCTTTGTGACGTAACTTGGTGTAGTTTGACTACCAAAAAGTTTAAATAAATGAAATGAAAAATGAAATGAAATTTCTCCATACATTTGAAAACGCCAGTCGATCGGTTTGCCGTAACGCCAATTTAGGTGACAACTTAGACTACATACCGGCTCAGATTACTGACTCGAGCTGGCTCCATGCGCGTCTCATCGTTGCCGATTGCTCCCGATTTCCCGACCGAGCTGGGGGGGGGGGGGGGGGGGGGGGGTGAGAAAATCTCTGAAATTATAAGAAATTACGACATGATGCAACTCACCCTTATCCATGGTCGGATTCCGTATGTACCTAATCCGTTTGTGAACATTCCAATGCCGAAACGTTATATGTTAAGTACGAAGAACAAGTAAGAAGAAAACTTCTGTTTTTTTTATTAATGCAGATTTGCAAAAATATTTAATAATAATTATAAAAAACCTTATGTATCCACCTATCTCACCCAGCACTCCATCTTCATTAGTTTGGCGAAGTATCAAGAGAATAAACCCTTACAAATTATCAATTCATTCTTCAGCTATCGGGTAACCTGTAAAACTATAATTATCATCCAATGTTATCATCCCAACCCTTAAACCTAGTAAATATAACAACGAGGCGCCGCCTATTCTTCTCCCTTTCAACTCGACTTGCAGACCGGTGACTGGTGTACCTGGCTAACAACGTGTCAGTCAATCTCTCTTAATATGGAGCAGGAAATGGGTTGAGAACAGCACAGAACTCTGCGGTACACCGGCATTCACTGACATGGCTTTGAAGAAATAACCGTCAACCAAGACTCTTATGTCGCGGCCATGCAGAAAGTCGTATACACAGGTCGGGTGGAAGGCCATAGAAGGACAGCTTGTAAAGTAGTACCTTGTGCCAGACCCAGTCAAATGCTTTCGCGATATCCAGGCCGAAAGCCATTCCTTCGCCATATGTTCGAGCGCATCGCCCATTTCGTGCAAAAGATAAACTAGGAGATGCCCAGCAGACTGATTCGGACTGAAGCCGTATTGCTGATCATTGAGAAGTTCATCACTCGATCATCACACGATAGGCGGTAAAGGCGGGTTAGGACAGAAACTAAATGGAGCAGATTTCTTCAACATCAGCTCCGAAATAAAATCTAGAGCGAAGAGCTCGCGCCGCACAGCTCCCGGGCGGAACTTTATGTTCGGATAGAGAATTCTCTCCCAGGAATGGGTGGCGGAATCAGTTTCAGTTTCTTTATTTCCTCCGTTAGATGTATATTACAAACCAGATTCGTCTTTTTTTCAATTTTTTTTCCTGGCTTCTGTCTTCTTTTTTTTAGTTCTGGCGAAGAAGAGCCGACCAGAAGGTTCGCCAGGTTGGTCATTGTATTATTTTATTATTTTCATGTATACTTCCTAACTAGTTTACAGTGATTGATTGGTTACTACTGCTCACAAAGAACATTATAGCATATTATAGTAAGAACATTATATACATTGGTGAAGAGCAAACTCTTGACTACCATAATGACAAATATAAGACATAGCAGCCGCAATCACCCAGCCGTGAGTTTGCCACCAACAGCCCCTTGAGAAGGTCGACACAGCGAATGATCCGTCAGGCTGCTGTAATGGAGGGTGCATTTGTTTTTACAGAAATTTGCTTTGACTGCGAGGGACTACAATTAACACATTTTTCCCTCTGATTAACCAAACTGCTATTTTAGGTAGGTAGCTATGCGATACCACTCAAAACTCTAAATTCCCTTTCAACCAATATGAATTGCCTTATTTCTCCATTTAACTTTTAAATTCTATAGTTACTTGCTTCTTTTATCGGTGCAAATTCTTAAACGGTGAGTTCTTTGTTTTATTTTTCGTTGTCAAATAATTTAAAACATTATTAGTGGTAATGGTACTATAAAGTTGGAGATTGGCGAATGTATTAGATACACGAGATAAGGGATCCAAAGAAGAAGGATTCTGTTCCTGTAATATACAGCTCCGTAGAGCGGCTTTTTTGTTACGTTTCTTCTGATTTCTGTTTAAAGTCAATATGGGACTGGCATAGGCTTTGCTTGAAAAGTCCTAATAATAATGGAGAAAACATAGGTACTCTGAATTGATACTTGTATCATTGATTTCAGTCTGGCATCTTTTCTGCGCCCGTCACGAAGCTGGAGTCAGCCGTGCTGCAGACTGAAGGCTTCGAGAGTAAGCCTCTCACCGTCAAGGAAAATTTGCAGAACATCGTCGCTGGAATATTTCAGGTAGCTAATATTTAACTAACCAAACACTATCAAGGCTCATTTATATTGGTCGTTTCAAAACGACCACCGCATGCGCTAGATTTGTGAAATGTCCACCGCCCGCTGCGCAAGCCCTTTACACTATTCGTTGCATCCTGCATGCTAGAAAATGTATGGTCATTTCGAAACGACTCCTAGGTATGCTCTATGGGTTGGCGCCAGCCAGTCGACAAGAGTGCAGGAGATACACTATTCTGGTCGCCATCTGATGATCAACAGGTGGCACCACTAGTCCGTCCTCGGTTTCTTTCCGATCATAGAAACTGGCTGCTTCTTTGAGCCGCGCGACCGCGCGAGACGAATCGGTCAATTCTGCATCCCCACGACGAAGCGGTACGTCGATGTTTTTAGGGGTCCGTACCCAAAGGGTGAAAACGGAACCCTATTTCTAAGCCTCCGCTGTCCGTCCGTCCGTCCGTCCGTCTGTCACAGAGCTTTATCTCATGAACCGTAATAGGTATGCAGCTCCGTATTTTGTTCATACCTCTACAAAGACAAAAGTGATTTTGATGAGTGTAACTAACATTCAAAAAACAATTTACTTGGGTAATTGTTTTGTTTGTTTATCCGTTAAACCGCAGCTAAATAGTTATAACGAAAACAAATCACAACTTTATGCTTTTTACGATTGTTACAGCCCAAGCCGATCGTGGACACCATATCGGAGGTGGACAAGTATGGCAACACGGGCGATAAGTTCGCGGTAGTGGGACGAGCGGTGGTCGGTGGAGCAGAGGGCATCTCCAATCTCGTCAACAAGGCGCTAAACGTGAGTCGTGCTTCCATTCGCAGATGTCGCGTCACATCGCCCACCTTGCACAGCTACCTATACTACATCTATTATGTAGGTATTACGTATATTGTCTAGTACGTAGACACCACATCAGTCAGAGGTGGACAAGTATGGGAGCACAGGCGACAAGATCGCGGCAGTGGGACGAGCGGCGGAGCCAAGGGCATCTCCAACCTCGTGAACGAGGCGCTAGGCACGACTCTTTTCTCTGATGTCGCGTCGCATGGCCCCTGTACATGACCCTATCTAAAGTTCTACTTTATCCTCTGTGGGTATTAGGTACGTTGCACCACGCAGAACCGACTGAGGCACCGATTTTATGTGGTTAGAAACGAATTCGAGATGCCTTTCTGTAACTTCACGTCGAACTTGCAGTGAAAGAAACTTAGGAATTATGCCATTTCTAATGTATTGGAAATACGTGTGAATACACTTCACTCACAGACGTAGGGTAGTTCCATAGACACGAGTTGCACACCAGAGAAGTTTCTAAATAGGTTAGGTATACCTCGCCGCCACCAATACATTCAAACAACACGGATTAAGATTATGAACGCACACATGTCTTGTTGCAGGTTCCTGGTGCCATATTAAAGAAATTTACGAGGAAAGCGTCGGAGAAGCTGAACAATCTTGGCGGTCGCCTCATCGGGCTCGTGTGAGGCGGCCAAGCCTCACTCATCGCCACAACTCACCCCAACCATCTCCCCCTAAGTACTCTGCCTGCCTGTAAGCGTGCACTACCCGCGCTTGAACTTCAAACACTGCAATATCCAACACTACATAAGAAGTAGATACCGGTCGCTTCTGCTAACACTTTGGCGTTTTTATATATTTAGTTCCGAATAGGAATAGTTTTGAACGAACTGCATATCTACTCAGGAAAGCAAAAACGAGTTAGTCACAGATGAAAGTGAAACGCTTTCGCCTGACATCATCAATCATAAAACGTTATGTTGTGTCATCGAACTCTAATTAGAATAATAAGAGTGACTCTGACCCTAGGGTGACTCGTGGCTGTCATTTCATAAGTGCGAAAGCGTTGTGACTCACAGGTGAGAATCTCATGAGTTAAAGGGGGCTTAAACTTTTTTAACACGCCCTCTGCCACAGAAGTAGCAAAGGGTGGCCCAGTGGGGGCGGCCGAAAAGCCCCACAATCCTTCCGGCCCATCTCCACATTTCATGCACGCAGTTCTAAATACACAACAATATTTCAGGAATGATATGAAAGGCTCTAATAAGGATGTAATTGCCATTATACTGGTTATCTCGCATAACCTTATTCATGGTCCTCTCGAAGTGAAATCAGAGGCCAACCACAGCAAACATTAATTGCTATGCTGCCCTATGAAGCACAGTCAGCGGGTTCGGCATTTCGCCGAGGCAAACATCCTGCAAAACTCTAATGCACTACTATTCACTTAAATGAAAATTAAGAAAAAACCGACATACGGGTAGTAAAACAGACTTCAGCAATGGTCTACAGTCACGTATACTTCATATTGAAGAATACAGCATGCAGTTTTGTTGCGCCCACGCCACCCTAAGCTACGCTACACACGTGGCGCGGATGCACCGTTCCCAGATTTATGTCAGTGAGTGGAGGGGGGTGACTGACGTGTGCGGATGTGTGGCGACTAGTCGTGGGCGTTTCCACTGGTTTTCGAAAACGTTAGTAACTGTTAATGCTGATGCCGATAGCCGTTGGCGGAAACGGTTTCAAAAAGAAATAATGAAAGAAAACTCCCTCTCCCTTCTTTTCTCCTTTTTTTTTTTTTTTTTGGCTGGACATGAATGGGTATAATGACATCTAGCACGGTTCGATCATCTCACATGAATTCTGAATCTCGAGTGCAGTGACCTGTATTCAAAAATCAAGAAGAAGAAGAGAAAAAATCCAAAAATCAAGAATGAGGTTTGTTACTATGTAGTTATCGCAAACAATTAAGAAGTCAGACAAAACTTTTTATCCTCGACAAAATAATCCCCAGAAATAATATAACACAAATGATAAATAAACATATTTATAATTAATGGCGGTCGTTAAGAATGTAGCCCCTCTTCCCCGCGCGCGCATTACAGTTTCGGCGGTAACCCCAGTTGCGAGAGTCGCCGGCTACAAGCCGCAACGAAGTAATTATTAATATTACTACCTATTACTCGTAACCCCAGTTACGAGAGTCGCCGGCTTCAAGCCGGTTATGGCTACATTGCGCGAGCGAGACAGTCGCGGCTGGCGGGTCGTTGCGTCTAGACGTCTCGCAACCTACGGGCTTTCGTTGGCGCGCCGCGTGCGCGATCCAGTGCGCTACAAGAAACTTGTAGCGGCCATACTGCTCGGCGTAAAATGAATACTTCGTTTTTACACTAATAACAGTTTACAAACCCATTTCTCATTTCTCTTCCCACGACTAGTGCCGACGTGTCTGGCTACTGAGATTCTACCCGAGACGTATTTGCGCGGCAGCGATTCGAGTTTGCCATCATGACCAAATTCGCAATTGTTGTTTCCATTCCGAAAAGAAGCTAGCTTCAAAATGGCCTTAAGAAGAATTAAACAACACGAGGTGATTTATAATAGTAAATTAAATTAAGCGTGTATTTCTTAAAACTGCATTTGTCATGCCAACATATATCAAGAATTGTTCTTCGTCCGCTGCTAATAATTTCATCAACACGTGGTATTTGCCAAAAAAAATTCCCCTCTTCATTTTAGCCATATATCCAGTTATCTTTTTTTGTTTGTTTTTGCCTTTATTTGCTAGGCGATTCAACGCAACCAATTACCGATCTTCTTCAAATTCACTTCCAGGTTAGATTGTTCCGCGCACTCTATGTAACAACCAACAAGAGACTAACACGCCACACGTTCGTATGTATGTGTCGGCATAGTGGGTTTCTAGCTTAAGTGCCTATTTCTATCTAGAGCTGCCAAGGGCGTTTCTTTCATAAACAATATTATTCCTAAAAGCCATTTGGAACAAGGTGTCGACAAAGGTGCCTTCAAATACTTACTTAAAAATTGTTTTGAACAGTTCCTGTAATCCATGTTACGACACAATAAGTGCACTATGCAGTCTTCAAATACTATAGATAAGACCACAGCAGTGATGAGTTATCACTCTAACCAAATTATGTTCTCTTCCCGCAAGCTGATTAATAACTAATTATTAAATTAAATACCAAAGAAGTGCAATGCCAGTACTACCCCTGTCAATGCTTATAAAAATCGACCGTTCACTCCCCAGAAAGAGGACATTTCTTGTGTTGTGAACGCCAATTGAATCCATTTTCCACATTATTTTAGTGCTGGAATTGTCAAATGGGTGTTAGCATTGATAACAATGAAATCGCAATGTGTACTGAACAAAAATGTAGCCGGAGCAGAAGTATAAAAATAAAAGTATCGATAAATCAACTGACATATTTTATTTACAAAATCATGTATTTGCAACATTATTTTACATGCAACCGAGCAAAATCCACTCCCTTGATATCGGGCCCGCTAACGCTCTGCTCTACCTATTCCTATCTGCTTGTAAGCGCGGGCCATCTTGTATAGTTGCGCATTGCTAAGGGCCGGCGCGAGCGCGTCTCGCACCCGAACCGCCTGGCCCGCCGACACGCCGCCCGCCACGTACATCTTCTTGTAGGCAGCGGCCATCTTGTCGTGGGAACGGTTCGCTAGAGGCCGGCGGCGGCGGCGATGTCGTCGATGCGCGCGAGTGCGTCCGCACCCGAACCGCCTCGCCCGCCGACACGCCACCCGCCACCGGGCTCGCCAAGTACATCTCCGTGGACGCGGCGGCCATCTTGTCGTGGGAGCGGTTCGCTAGAGGCCGGCGGCGGCGGCAATGTCGTCGATGCGCGCGAGTTGGTCCGCACCCGAACCGCCTCGCCCGCCGATATGCCGCCCGCCACCAGGCTCGCCACGTGCATCTCCTTGGAGGCGACGGCCATCCTGTCGTGGGAGCGGTTCGCTAGAGGCCGGCGGCGGCAGCGACGTCGTCGATGCGCGCGAGTGCGTCCGCACCCGAACCGCCTTGCCCGCCGACACGCCGCCCGCCACCGGGCTCGCCACGTACATCTCCTTGGAGGCGGCGGCCATCGTGGGAGCGGTTCGCTAGAGGCCGGCGGCGGCAGCGACGTCGTCGATGCGCGCGAGTGCGTCCGCACCCGAACCGCCTCGCCCGCCGACACGCCGCCTGCCACCGGGCTCGCCAAGTACATCTCCGTGGACGCGGCGGCCATCTTGTCGTGGGAGCGGTTCGCTAGAGGCCGGCGGCGGCGGCAATGTCGTCGATGCGCGCGAGTTGGTCCGCACCCGAACCGCCTCGCCCGCCGATATGCCGCCCGCCACCAGGCTCGCCACGTGCATCTCCTTGGAGGCGACGGCCATCCTGTCGTGGGAGCGGTTCGCTAGAGGCCGGCGGCGGCAGCGACGTCGTCGATGCGCGCGAGTGCGTCCGCACCCGAACCGCCTTGCCCGCCGACACGCCGCCCGCCACCGGGCTCGCCACGTACATCTCCTTGGAGGCGGCGGCCATCTTGTCGTGGGAGCGGTTTGCTAGAGGCCGGCGGCGGCGGCGATGTCGTCGATGCGCGCGAGCGCGTCCCGCACTCGAGCCGCCTCGCCCGCCACTCCCCCCTCGCCCGCCGTCGCGCCGCCCACCGCCAGGCTCGCCACGTACATCTCCTTGTAGGCGGCGGCCATTCTGTCGTGGTCGCGGCCGGCTCGCGCGCGACAGTGCTGCGTCAGGCTCTTGAGCACGAACTGCAGGCGGCTCGCGAGCAGCGCCACGAGCGCACCGTCGTCGAGCGCGCCCCCCTCCGCTGCGGGTTCCAAGGGCGCGGGCGCGGACTCGGATGGCGCGGATGCGGACTCCGCGTCACGGCGCGCCACCAGCGCCAGCACGGCCGCGCTCCGCCGCAGCAGCTGGAGGGCGCTCTGCAGCGACTTCAGCCTCACGTTGGGAGAATCTGGAATACAACAACCCCTCTCAGAGTTCAAAAGCCCATGTATCGTCTGGTAGCTCAGAGGTGAAGGCCTGGCGTACGCTATATGCCACACTTATGATAACAAACATTGTGGCTACTGTCAAGAGTACCAGGGTATTTTGTAAGGATAGGAAGAATAGGCGTTTGGAAAATGTTAACCTTGTAGAACGCATGAAGTAGTTATCCTTGGAGATGAAATTGATTCCTGTTCCCCACAAATCAGGATAAATTTTGTTTTGATAATTCATTTACAAATAATTGAATGATCAACTTTATTACTGTCCTGGTTTTTGTAAAGTTGTTTCAGGCTGTCTCGTACATTGGAAATTTATTTATTTATATATTTTGTATGTCAACCACATTATACACACTGTTTTTAGGAATCTGTATTTTTATTCTACCCCATTAAAAATTCGATGCATAAAACGTAGATCCATCAGATCCCGGCATCTCCTAACATATTCAATGCCATAGAAATCTAATATATCTTGGTAAGGAGTTATGCATACTTATTTATTTTGATCCTTACAACAAAGATGGTATAGAAACATTTTCAGAGTTGTTCGATTCAGGCAGCATGTACGGCTTAACACGGTTTCCAATGGGTCTCACTCTAGACTAAATTAGAGTGATTTTATTGTGACTTTATGAATTTTAAAAGATTTTAAGCTGTCGCATTACAAGACCCAAAATGTTTTATGCTTTTTTTTTATTATGTCATATTGTTCAGTATCTTTTTTTTCTAAAACAACTCTCAGATTGCGAATTTCCCAGACTTAAGCTAGTGGTTTGTTATTGATTATATATGTATAACCAGTGAAATGCATTATGAGACTATCGTATGTATAGAGGTGCATTTGTCACAACACCATTTGTTAATTAATACCATCGAGGTATTTTTGTAGTTCATCGCAGTCACCAGTGCATTTTATTGTTTTATCATTTTTTTTTATTTAAATTTTTAAGGCGCATGATCACAAACGCACCTTATTATGTAACAAACCACAATTTGCATCAAGATCTGGTTATTATAACAGTGAAGGAAGAAATTAGGGTAAAAACTGAAAACTATAGAAGGAGAATCCTTCTACACCCAAATAATTTACCTTCGAAATGAATGACACCAAAAGTAACATTTTCAAGGATTAAAAAAAGAGCTCCACAAGATCTCCTATATAGTTATAGAATGAGCATATATCAGTGGATATGTGACTCCCAAGACCATTTACATATCAAACCTATCGCTCAATGTATAAAAAATACAGATTGCAATAAAAGAGGAAACAAATAATTTTTTTTAAGACGAATGCAGAAATTTAGTATTTTCTGTGTTGGATGTAACTAATGATATTGTTAATGTAAACAATGAAAAACAGAGGACCTAGGTGTGCGCCCTGAGGCGCACCCGATGCAAAAACATGGACATACAGTTTGAAACCTTTCAAAACCACTAATCGTGAGCGATTGGAGACATACGATTCACACCAACGAAGACGTGTTCCATGTATACCGATGAGCGACAGTTTTTGAATACGTATCGAATGGTTAACTTTATCAAATGCCTTGCTAACTAGTACTCAGAAGATCATGGCATTACGTATGATAATAGCCAACATCTCCAGAAATATAAAATAAATATACTGACTGGCGGCTTGTCCTTCGAGCGCGGCGACGTGCTCAAGCGTGACAGTGAGAGCCATTCCACCGTCCTCGAGCTGCGTGAACAGCTCGCTCGCCTGCTCATAGTTTGTGCGCGCCAGTTGAAGCAGCGTGCGGCGCCGCGCGCCTTCCTCGCAACTCTCCCTGCACACATAACATCTCTTCACGATCATACGAGTATCATGAGTGAGTAAGTTATCTCACTGCAGGCGACACTACACACATGCTCATTGGCTAGCATTGCCCAAGTGAATTGTACCCGCGACTACTTGTCGAGAGCAATATAAAACACGTTTTTGCTGTGAATGCTCAATAAACTCGGTTGAATGCAAAAAATGTACTCGAATCAGCAAGTGCAATCCAACTGACACAGAAGTTAACCTGTCATAGACTACTACAGGGAAAAGCACAAACTGTCACAGAGTCATAATTCCTGTCTGTGCTCAACTAAACAGCTCACTGCATGTGTAATTTAATTACTTTATGTCAAAACTTTATTGGTCTAAGAGTTTTTATTAAGTGTGTTTACTATTGTTTGGGATAAGACTGTTTGGTTCGCAAATGAAATGAAATAAAAAAAAAGTAAATGAGAGGAATTTTCCTGACCTATGTTGCTTGTGGTAAAGCGAACCAAGGCGGTGGTAGATCATTGCTGCTCGGAACTGGTAGAGGTACTGGCGGCGGCCGGGACCCACATGGCAGTGCTTCAGAGCATTCTTCAGGGCGTCGATCACCTCCGGGGCCTCCTGCAACATAGCCATCACTACAACAAGCTGTAGCCTAGTGGTGACAGTTGTTGGCTTTGAGCATTATCACGGTGCAAACACTCCAGGTTGACATGACTCACGACGGCCGCTTCGACGGCGTGCTCCTGCTGCAGCGTCGCGCGCGTGTAGGCGGCGGAGGAGAGCTCCCAGCAGACGAGGTCCCACACTGCGCTCGCGCCGCTTGACTCGCGCCCGCCCAGCGCCCGCAGCGCCAGTGCGTACAACAAGCCGTAGACTAGTAGTGACGCTTGTTGGCCTTAGGCATTATCACGGTGCAAGCACTCCAGGTTGACATAACTCACGGCGGCCGCGTCGACGGCGTGCTCCTGCTGCAGCGTCGCGCGCGTGTAGGCGGCGGAGGAGAGCTCCCAGCAGACGAGGTCCCACACTGCGCTCGCGCCGCTCGACTCACGCCCGCCCAGCGCCCGCAGCGCCAGTGTGTACAAACTCTCTGCCTCTTCGTACATTCGCCTCTGCTCCACGCTGCAACACACATTCACCCTACTGTTTACTACTGTCTACTGTGTACATCCAAAGGGCCCTTTCATGGACACGTGTTCTTAGTCTAAAAGCGTTTGCAAGGCATTGGTACTTAGGTACTTATTGTTAGGGATAGATGTCACGGTGTAAAATTTGAACCGTGTCCATTGTTCATCACTCCTTGCCGGAATCACATCCTTCAGACTTCCTAACTCCATGCTTTTCGCTACAATCCGCTGGCCCCTAATTTCTGCTACCCACAGGAAAAAAAAAAACACCGGTAGCACTCCGGGAGTGCCGGCAGAAGTGAAAACGTTAGTATTAACGTTGTGTTTAATTATAAGTACAAAAATACTATCATTTATGAGGTAGAATACAATGTTTATTTATTGCGCTATCGTACACAAATATGACAATTTACATGTTATTATTCATAATATTATATCGTTATTTATTTATATATTACATTAATTTTTATCTCTTAGAAAAATCAACTTTCATCCATAATTTCGACGACTTTTTCACCATCGTTTGCTCAGCGCCGCTAAAGAAGTTTTCACTTCAATCTTACGCTTTTTCGATCAGCATCACGTGACCCTGACGCGAGTTTGGAAGTTTTTACCCATCCAACAAAAAGTGCTCAGCGCCGCTAAAGAAGTTTTCACTTCAATCTTACGCTTTTTCGATCAGCATCACGTGACCCTGACGCGAGTTTGGAAGTTTTACCCATCCAAAAAAAAGTGCTCAGCGCCGCTAAAGAAGTTTTCACTTCAAAAATCCTTATGGGATGAGCCCCATGATTCAGCCACTTATAGCCAATATAATAAAGCTGAAGAGTTTGTTTTTTTTTTGTTCGAAGTTTGCGCTAAATGCTGGAACAACCAGTCGCATTGTTTTTGCATTTGATAGCCCAATTCTTTAGGAAGGCTATAGGCTATTTACCATCACAATGCGACCCTAAGGAGCTCAGCGAAAATAAAACTCCAAACTACCCTTGTTGCTCAATGGGCCGACCGCTAACCCATTGTCTACAGATTAACGTCCTACCCTCATGGAGCTGTTGACTCGTTCATTTACTTTTCTCCAGTCACCGAGTCGAGAACTCCGACCCACAAGATCGCGATATTTCCCGGTTGGTAATGGCCCAGGCTATCGCCCGCCTCCATTTTGTTGTTTATCGAGTGTTTATTTTCCCATTTGTTTTGCTGTAGATTCTTAATTCTTTTTAATTACGGCCTTCTAGCCCCTGAACCCTGGCTTCGCTTTTCAGGCCAGTGCACCACACACAGTAATTTGATTTCACTTAAGTTTAATTGCGCGGTCGCTGGCGAAGCCCTATCTTCCCTTTTGCAGTCGCATCCTTGCCATTAATGTTTAAAATGTAATTGCTGAATAGGAAAATAAATTCGTTATTTTGTTGTTTTGCTAATGTGGCGATTTTCTATTGCCACTAGTAATCTCCCAGGGGCTTAACAGCCACACGATTTATTTGACGCCGTGGCCCGAGCCAAGGGTTTCATGCCAGTCGACGCCTGACGCTGCCGCGCTCCGCCATGACGTCTAAGAGATAAGTCCCCATGTAAAGAGGGACACCCCGGTCGCAGGCCCCTCAGGGACCCAACGTTATCGTTACCTTGTTGTTTGTTTTTTGTTTAATTTTATTCCATAAAATAAATGTAATGTAAAAAGTTATTCTTGTGTTCTCCTTTGTGTTTTCCCAAGCTCAGTTCGGTAGGCACAGTCCTAGTAGACCCTTCTGGGAGGGCCTCACCCTTCATTCTTTAGGGTTAGAGAGTATGATTTGTAGCGGATCTGTTGGCATTGCCGAATAATTCGCTCCTTTTTTTTAAAGGTTAAATCATGATTAACTTCAGTCCCTTGTGTCTCTAGACGTATATTCATATCGCTTTTCCCTTTTTGGCTTCACCTAAAAGTAAAATTTCTTGAATCCGAAAGAAAAATTTGGTGACAATCTCGCATCCAATGCACACCCTCCTTTTGATCTCCCGTTAACCTCACTTAAGGTGGCCCAACCCAGCGGGATTAACTCATTCGCGGGCACAGTACAAAACCCTGCTGTTGCGCTCAGGGACCTTCTCTGTTTCAAAGAAAAAGACAGGCTCCGTGCTGAGGAAGATACAACATGTCCACATAAAACACAATGTGCATAGTGTTTGATATGGTAAGATTTACGAAAATTATCATTACAAAACGACTTATAGCTGAAAGCCACGATCGCTGTAGTCAAAAATCTAACAAAAACCAACTAGATTGATTAAATAACCTATGTCTGATGACTAATCTTTTTAAGATGTTCTTACTTTATCATTACGTAATCCAACTCAAAAGTTATTGGATAAAACGCGCGAATAATTCGAACTTTCGGACCTTATAACTTAGAAACCAAACACAATTTTACAATGTCAACGGTCATCAGACATCTAGTTCGATCAAATAAAGCTATTTTGAGCAAACTTTGGGATCCCTGACAAGAAATATAGGCATGATCTTCTTTCCCTGTTTGTATGGGGAGTTGAGCGGGATGGCCCACCTTAAAACTTTTTTTTATCCATATTTTCCTCCACGTGACACTTGGCAAGGCGAAGGATGCGGCGGCGCCCGGAAGTCCCTAAAGCAAGGGACTTACGAAACAGAAACTTGGACTCAATTGTTCAATGCCACTATCTGAATTTCCTTTATTTAACCTTCTAGCTCTGGTTTTCTTTCCTAGAAATGCTCTAGCTCAAAGAAAACTTTCATTTTGACTTTTGGAGTGGAGGCCTGCATAACAGAGACGAGCAGAGCCTCTGCGTCCGTCTGACCTCAGGTCCACTTACTTGCAATCCACAATAATTTTAGTCTCGTTACACAACGCAAAGCTTAGATTGATTCTGCCCTTTCAATACAATAATGTTAATATTTTGTCTCCCCAGCGATATCATGCGATAGCAGCATACAGGAAATGCAACAATAAAACTGTAGCAGCAGTACGTCAATGTCGGCAGGCATTTGAGAAAAACATTGTCAAATCTGGATCAAATGCATTTTATGGACATGTTCGTAGACAATTGAAATCGAAAGTGTGTGTCCCGATCGTCGAATTCGTCGTTGCCAACAAACTGCCACAAGAAGTAATCAGTGCTATAACAGTGAACGGGTTCAAAAACCAATTAGACAATTATTTTAAATTTCAAAAACAGACATTTTGATTAACAAATAGTGCACTCAACCGCATCAGGCTGCTAGTGAATATAAATAAAATGTAAATAAATTATAATTAATTCGCCTTTCAACAGCTTTGCATCAGCAATGGGTGTTCAATAAATATGTAAATAGTTGGGAGAGTCACCTGAATCCGCCGAGCTGACAGTGCGCCCGAAACCTCATGTAGCGCCCCTTGTTGCAGTAGAGCAGCGCGAGGTTGGGCATGTCGTTGACTCGCCGGAACAGCTCCGTGGCCTCGTCGAGACACACGAGCGACTTCTTGGCGAGGTCGTGGTGCTCCTGCAGGTTCTTGTTGTCGATCGTCACCTCCTTCGACTCTTCGATCTCTTGATAATACTTCACGTAGGCATCTGGGACAAACCGGGTTTGTTTAAATACCGAATCGATCAAGCGGTTGAAAATCTTTAAGCAGAGAAAGCTGTTTGTAAGATGTTGTGTAACCTGTTGTTCACTTGATACGACAGTATGGAAAGGTCCCTTGCCTACCCCTGACAAAAACATTTGAGTTGTCTTTGATTTTGGCCAGGCAATGGCAGGAATCCTTTTCTCTGACACAGCAAATTTTGAGAAAACAGTTTTGAATGTTGGTCGACATAAAGACCACGTGTTTTGCAATCTCAAATGGGAGTAGGGCCATGCAGACATGAGTCTGAGACATAACGTAAAGTGTCGGATACGGTACAAAGAGAGCGCCTCCATTCAGTTCCTTTTTTTTTTTGTTCTTTTCATTGCAATCTGTCGCTATGGCAGGACATTCAGCAATTGGTTTGATCCTTTTTCTTTATGTCTTTTGTGGGATGTGTCCTTTGGCGCACCCACTCTTACAATGATAACCGTAGTTAATGTTTTGTTCATTTCTTCATACACTCATTTTCTGCTGGGTAACAAGTCTTGTGGGATTCTGCGCTTCAGTCTCCGGGGTTGGTTTTTTCCGTCCATTAGGTGGCAAGCCAGGATGTTGGGGTGGTTAGATAGTCTGTGCTTATATTTTTCGACTGTATTGGTTATCTCTTCCTTAACCATTGGAATGTGAAGGTCATGGTGTAGTCTTATATTGGTCATGTACCAAGGAGCACCAGTAATTATGCGTAGCATTTTTGATTGGAATCTTTGTATGATTTCTACGTTGGAGTTGGAAGCAGTGCCCCACAACTGTATACCGTACGTCCATATCGGTTTAATGATTGACTTATAAATCAACAGCTTGCTCTCCAGGGAAAGCTGCGATCTTTGGTTGGGTAGCCAGTACATTTTACGCCGTTGTATTCCTAACTGCTTCCGTTTCCCAAATATATGGCTTCTCCATGTCAAGCGCCTATCCAGGTGTATACCTAAATATTTGGCTTCATTGGCTTGAGGGATTTGGACGCCGTTTATTTTAACGGGTGGGCAAGTATCTGTTCGCGTGGAGAAAGTTACTTGTACTGACTTGGTCTTGTTGACTACAATGCGCCATCTCTTTAGCCACTGTTCTATTTCATTCAGGCTAGTCTGGAGCATGGTTGAGGCAGTGTTGGGGTCTTCATGGCTAGCAAGTATTGCTGTGTCGTCAGCAAATGTGCCTATTGCAACATCTGAAGTTGTGGGTAGGTCAGCTGTATATAGCAGATACAATACTGGGCCAAAGACACTGCCCTGTGGTACACCAGCTTGAATTTTGTGTAGATTCGTCACAGCGTCTTCGTGTTTTACAAAAAAGTGGCGATTCTGTAGATATGATTTTAGGAAGATGTAAAAATGTACAGGTAGAGATCGTTTTATTTTGAACAATAGTCCTGTGTGCCAAACTTTGTCAAAGGCCTGTGCTACATCCAAGAAGGTGGCAGTACAGTATTTTTTTGCCTCAAAGGACTCATGGATTTTGTCAACAATCCTATGGACCTGCTCTATTGTTCCATGTTTGCGTCTAAAACCAAATTGGTGGTTTGAGATTATCTTTTTAATCTCGAGTATTGGTAGAATTCTCGTGAGAAGCAGTGATTCAAGGACTTTTGACAATATCGGAAGCAGGCTTATTGGGCGGTAAGACTTAGTTTCGTGAGGGTTTTTTCCAGGCTTTTGGATCATAATTATTTGGGCTACCTTCCACTGTGCTGGGACTGGGACTCTCAATCACCTTATTCAACATTTTCACCATCAACCTCCGTACAATCATTGAATGCAATAAAAGTTTTTTAGTGAACGACTCAAAATTCTTTGCAAATCCCATTATCCACAGTGGTAAGCTTCAAGATGATCTGAACAGAGTTCACCACAGGCTTATCAAACTAAATGCTCAGAAGTGTACTGTCCTGCACCTGGGAAAGCAGAACCTGCAACACCATTAACGCCTAAACAACATGCAACTACTTGATGTGTATCAACAAAGAGACTTGGCAGTCCTGGTAAATCATGACTTGAAGTGGGAACCCCACATCACGAAAATAGTAAAAAAGGCTAATTCTTTAATACCATACCTCATCAGAAAATCCTTTATCTACCTTACCCCTGAAGTCATGCTAAAAATCTACAAGTCTTACTTGCAACTCCTACTAGAATACGCTTTCCAAGTTCGGCAACCCTACTTCGCGAAGGACGTTGATATACTTGAAAGGATACAAAAAATTTTACAAAAATCCCACATCAATAGAAAAACATTTTTAACAAATACCGACTCAAGTATGGCCAAATCCTCAAATTAAATATTACAATCCTCGAATTACCGTAGCTAGAACAAAGACAAAGACGAGGTGGTCTAATCAAGGTTTATAAAATGCTTACAGCCAAATACAATTGCTAAGCCATTCAAGAGCTGTTCAGTCTTAACAAAAACCCCTAAACTACGTGGCCACGCTTGAAAGTGGACACAACAGAGCACAAGACTAATGTACGCAAGAACTTCATTAGGTACAGAGTTGTAGAGGACATCGACTTGTCGGAAGGAAGGCCTACTTCCTGGTACCAGTATTAGCCTCGCTCTATATGCGATGGTCAGTGGTGTCTGCTGGCTGGCGGCTGACAGCTGGCGGCTGGCGGCTGGTGTCTGCTGGCTGGCGCCGTGCGCTCTGTCGCCGACACTCGACGTCTTGCACTTGTATCGCCACTGAGCCCACTAAACTTGTTTGTACTGGTAACTAATACACACCCTTTTTAGTTTTCTTTGATTGATATGTATTCATAGATATTATATTTATTCACACTGACAGCCCAACGCCCAAAAAAACAACATGTTTTGTCAGGAAGTAGGTAAAGACATTCCATACAAGCGTCCTGCCTAGTAAACCGCGTGGGTACCTTGTGAGAGGTGCATGTAACGCACGCCCAGCTCGTTGCCGACGGAGGCTAGCCGGCGCATCAGCTCGTCACGCTTGGCGGCGTCGCTCACGCTCAGCGCCAGCTTGTACTTGTCGCAGCTCAGCTGCATGGCGTCCGTGGCGCTCTCTGGGAGCTTTATCTCTGCAATCACGTCTAACTTGTAGGACATATATAGACTAGTCGCTCCCTTATGCAAATGTAGGAAGAGGATTACTCTAAGGGCCGATTTTTCAATAGTCTGATAATCAGTCAGATAACTATTCGATTAATTTATTTCCGCCGCTGGGGAAATATGGGCTTACTGCAATGGATAGATAAATCCGTTGCAGTATATATGCAAGCCGCTATTTTTATGAGCAAAATTACAATAGGATAATAGTGATAGGAGATATAATCATCCTGTAGTGACTATTCGTCTCTTGGCAAAAGTAAATTTTGCTATCACACTGATACTAAACATAAAAATATTTTTTTTACTAACTAATACTAACTAACAAATAGTGCACTCAACCAATTTTATTTAGGGCCGATTTTTTAATCCTCAGATTTTACTTATTGGACTGACAGTACAAATTCTCGGTCGTCAAGAGACGGATAGTCATTGCCGGTGAAATATATCATTTGATATATATATATATATATATGAAATACAATAATTTTATTAATAAACATATGGACTTACTTTATTGAATGGATAAGCAGAAGCGTACATAAATCCGTCGAATAGTTATCTGGCTTATTATCTGACTTATGAAAAATCAGCCCTTACTTTACAAAGATTTGCCAACAGCTTGACACATTAAGATTCTATGTAGCTGTTACATTCTTAGTCGAGTGTGGACTGATCGGTTCGTTGGAGGTCAACGATACGTGTTTTCAGTGCTGGGAGCCTATTTTGGATAGCCTACATGTCGCGGAGGGCCTTGAGAATGCAAAGTGCACCAAGAACGCATATAATGCAACGAGTGTTGCGTTCCAGCCGCGTTTCAGCCAGCTGCCGCCGGGCCGCGTGTCACGCCAAGGTTTGGTGGGTTCCTATCCCTTCCCTGACCCATATACTCACGCCCTTGTGGTAAATGGGTAGGCATAGGGGCAGCATTTCGACGGGGTAAGCTACAGCCTCTTAAAACAACATACATTTTAAAAATAACAATGTGCAGAACAAATAACGACGATAATAATTAGCTAATAGTGAACACTAAGAGAAGGCTAAGAGTGCGGACAAGCGGGGCGAAGACACGAATGGGTGGTGAAGGTGGAGGCGGAACGGACAGCCCAGTGGTATTTGAAAAATGTTACGGGTTTTCACAAGACGGGAGGAGACATTCTCTGACGTTTCGAGCTGATCGTTCAGCTCTTCCCGCAGCGTGAAAAGCCTAAAATTTTTCAAACATGTTAAACGACCGCGTAACTTCAAAAGTATCAGCCCAGTGGTTAAGATGACAACTGTGGAGACATTCACGGACTTTGACTAACCTAACCTAATCTTACCCAAACCTCTGAATGTGACGAAATCTTGACCAATGACGTACAAGCAATAACTTAAAGCTGCTAGAGTATATAAATAACTAACAAAAAATCAAATTGTGTGTTTGTAAAATTGGAAAAAATTGGTATAACTGGAATATTGTTAACTGTTGTTTTATTTTTCCTCTAACTACCCGCACCCTAGCAACAGACATAGCTGTACCTAATGCAACATCATCATCGGTCCGAACGTTCCCCGTCTCCTCGCTGAGATCGTTCTCGATCTCTCGCCGCAGCCGCCGGTCGGTGTCGTGCTCAGTCTCGAACTGCACCCGGAAGCGCTCGAAGCTCTCCCAGTGCTTGGAGAGCTGGAAGTAGGAGTCGCCGGCGCGGCCGAGCAGGCAGCTCTCGTCGACGACGCGGCTCGTGATCAGCATCCCGCTCAGCAGCCGCTGGCACGCGCTCGCGAGCCGGATGTACCGCAAGGCGAAGCCGTACTGCTCCCGGGCGTAGCTGAACTCGGCGAGCGTCGCGTACGCGAGGCAGATCTTCTCGTAGAGGAGCGTCTTGAGGTGAAGCTTCCAGGCGAGCTTGTCGTCGCGGTCGGGCTCGCGCCACGTCGGCGCCGCGCGCTCCTTCCGCGCGAGGATCGCGTTCCGGTCAACCTTGCCCGCGCCGCTCTCGATGAGGCTGTTGCCGCAGCGCTCGGCGCGCTCGCGGCGGCGACGGCGGCCCCCTCCGGCGCGCCTCCGGTCGAGCGGCTCGTACTGCAGCTCGATGGGCTCGCACGGGTTCGCCATCCTGGGGTTCTGCTCCTCGCGGAGCCGCTGCTGGCGGAGCCGCTCCTTTTCTTCTTCCTGCAAGTTGAGAAACTCGGTAATTGCGGCGGCTCCGTAAGAGTTATATAATTGTGTGCATTAGCAGAAACTCAATGTAGCCAACAATTTACCTTGGCTCCATCAAGCGTCAGTATAATCACTCAAAGTTTTCATAAAGCAAATCAACCAGCGTATCCGTGCCCAGCCCCCACTCGCTGTTCTATGGTGTCGGTGCTGCAGGGAGGGAGGAGCTGCTGGGGTTACCTTGCATTTGTCGAGAGTGACAGCGTGCAGCGCGCGTAGGCCGAGCAGCGCGTGCTGCAGCGCCTTGCCGCAGCGCGCCGGCGCGTCCGTGCCCAGCCCCGCACTCGACTTGCTTTTCGACTTCTCCTGAAAATCACACAATCGACAACATCCCCTCAGTATTCCTGCGAATCAATACGATTGGGCTGCTTAATTTAGGTTGTTAATGTGTGTTTCAAAGATGGGTTGGCATTTTGGTGCCTGGCTTTGATGCATCAGGCATCTCGAAAAAAGACGAGAGCGGTCGGGGTGTCCCGATTCCCAAATCTTGGTAAAACACCTAAGAATGGTGCTGTCTTTACTCTCTGGTGGGGATGTTCCTAATTTAGAAGATGATACGGCATAATTGATTTTTGCTATTTTGTGTAAATTCATTAGTTATCCGAACACTCAGGAAGGCACTAAATTCCGTACAGAGGCACCCAGTAAAGAAAAACATAAATCAGATTATCTTGATCAAAATGCTTGTACGCTTGGATTAAAGAAAAAATGTTCCGTGCATAAAGGTAAGGACAAAGAAAGTAGCTCCCAACATGCACTCAACTCATGTCACACAGGGACTAATCAATGGCTCTTTACACACGGTAGAAAGAATCACTTACCGGACTCGATGGCCGAATACTCTTGCCAATATCTTGTAAAGCCAACCCTCGCATTTTAAGGGCAAGCTGGGTAGACTCCTGCTCCAGAACGTCATTGGCCTCAATCTGCCCTGTTCCCTGATCTTGTTCCCCAACCCTCTGCTCAACTGACACTCGCTCCCCAGACCTGTTCTGAACTGGCACTCGCTCTCCAGTGCATTGCTCATCTGAAATTCGCTCCCCAGCACTTTGCTTAGCTGACACATGCTCCCCAGCGCTCTGCTCATCTGACACACGCTCTCCAGCCGTTTGGTCGTTGGATTCTTGGTCATTATCGTCCGTATTCGTTTCCTTGCATTGTTCACTTGCCGGGTCAACCTCACTTTCAAAGTCGTCATCTTCAAGGTCAGAGTCGCTGGATTCTTCTGTGAATTGAAAGAGTAAAATTTAATAAATTCGTCGATGTCACAAAAAACCTCACCAACCTCAAGTCTTCAGGCTAATACTTAAATTGTGCAGAGAGAAGTAAGAATTTAGTGTATGGGCGGAATCGGCAGTCAAGAGAGTCAAAGGCCAGTCGTGAAGTTAGTTCAAGGATAATATATGATATTACCTTTGAAGTGGGGCGCGGCGGGGTCGGTGGTGGCGGGCACGTAGACATCGCTCAGCATGTAGTGCGCGGAGGCGAGGATCTGCGGGTGCGAGTCGGGCGCGAGCAGCGTGACGGTATGCTCGAGCAGCGTGCGCGCGTGCGCGGTGCGGCGGCGGCGGCGCGCGCGCGCCTGCAGCAGGTTGCGCGCCACGCGGTACAGCAGCATCGCGACTGGCGTCGTGAACGGGTTGTCGGTGCCCTCCGACGCGCCCAGCCCTGCACACATTCAATCCCCCCGCATAGAGAATCAATATATCCACATCTCGCTCGCACACTTTCCTCCCATGATACAGTTAAAGTGGGGTAGACAAAAGAAGTGGAGGCGAATTTGTTTATGAAAAACCGGTATTCGTGGCTGTGCTGAGGACCACAGGTGCTCAGAAAAGCTACATACTCATCGTAAGACAGGCTTAAGGGGGCCCAACCCGGCGGGACTAACTCATTCGCTGGCCCTTCTCTGTTTCAAAGAAAAAGACAGCGTCCAGGATGAGGAAGATGCAACATGTCCACAAAAAAGACAATGTGCATAGTGTATGATTTGGTATGATTTGGTAAGATTTACGAAAATTTTGATTTCAAAATGACTTATAGCTAAAAGTAAACCACGATCGATGTAGTCAAAAATCAAACAAAAACCAAATAGATTATAAATCTTTATTAAATAAGCTATGTCTGATGACTAATATTTTTAAGATTTTCTTACTTTATCATTGCGTAATAAACCACCAAAGTTATTGTATGAAACACGCGAAAAATTCGAACTTTCGGACCTTATAAATTAGAAACCAAACACAATTTTGCAATACCTATGGTCATCAGACATCTAGTTCGATCAAATAAAGCTCTTTTGAGCAAAATTTGGGATCTCTGATAAGAAATATGGGCGTGATCTTCTTACCCCGTTTGTATGGGGAGTTGAGCGGGTTGGGCCACCTTAAAGTTGCAGTGTCATAAAACACTCTGATAACTGTGACAACATTACAGATTCCACCGCCGGTTCGCTGTGTTTGTGCTCGTGGTGCTTGCAGACGAGTCTTTATGTAAAACATTTAGTCTTTTATTATTACTTTCTCTCTAGCCGGACCACATTTTTGCTAGTTGTGTACACCTATAATAGGCACTTGGACCATGACATAGTATTTATGTAATGTTTTTTATCAGTGTATTATCTCTTGTGCTGTTGGTGTTTCTATTTGAATAAATAAATAAATACTAGAAAAAAAATCACACAGAAATAACTATTTTACCGATGTATAATAACAGTTCAAGAAACTCTTACTTACCAATTTACTGTTTACTTTAATTTAACTATTAATGGGTATATACATAATTATATGAAAATTAAATGAACATGCGTATGGAGACCAATGTTACACGTATTTCATGCAAATATTGTTGCAGGATAAGCCCTCATAACTTATGTATATCTCACGTGTAATGCCCAAGTCTTATATCTCTACTTGCGGAACCTCGTGTTACATAATTTGTATGAAAGTACTGATTTTGAAAATTTACACACAAGTACAGATAATCATCAGAGGTATACAATACGAAAAAAACAAACCTTAACTGTAATAGCGAGAGACTGGCATGATTTATCCTATTCTCCCACCTAAACTGGCCACATGGCTGTTTCATACAGGGTGTGTGGGACACAATCACAATAAATTTAACCAAGAACTCAATTTCGGATTCTAAAAACACCTAGGTACATCATTTTGAAAAACTTTGCAATGAGTAAACATACAAAAATCAAGTGTAAAACAGGTCTAACGCGATCAGGTGATGCACAACCGTGCACCTCGCCTCCCTCGCCTCCCTCGCGCCCCCGCGCCGCCGCCGGCCGCGCCGCTCTTAGTGAATAAGTACATTAGGTAGGTACAAGCGCTATTTGGTACTCACACACAGACGACTGCCTTCACAGCCTGTTTTCTATGTGGTCGCCCTGCATTGCAATGCAGACGACTGCCTTCACAGCCTGATTTCTATGTGGTCGCCCTGCATTGCAATGCACATTTTGCAGCGCCGTATCATGGAGCGGCGAACTCTTCTGGAGAGAAGACCATCAGCGGAGTCTGCTCGAAATTTGTTGAACGCTTCAATGAGACTCACTCGCATACGTTTTAAAAACAAGGTCTTGTGCTCAATTCAAACCGATTACGGGCCACACAAGTACTGGATGTCGGGTTTTTTTATTTATTTATTTTATACTAGCTGCGGTACCCGGCTCCGCTCGGGTTAGCGTCGGCTAAATTATTTCATGGATAAAAAGTATCCGACATGGCTGATCCAAAATAGGGTCAAACTGGTCCAGGACAATGTATCCATCTACCAAATTTAATCAAGATCGTTCGAGATGAAATAGCATGATTTAATGAGAAACATCCAATAATTCCCATTTAGAGCTTCGTTGACATTTGGTGGCTATTTAAAAAAAAAGCATTTGCCGCCAGAACCTTTCTGCACTTGCACTGCAACATTGTTTACCTAGTAAGTAAGTAACGTGTAATGTAGGTAAGTTTTGCGTGGACTCCAACCCACAGCCAGCCTCAACATCGAAAACAGTAACCCATCTCGAACCTGACAGCTCCCAGAGATCCTATACATTGATAAAATACGCACATAAATCGGGTTAGTGGTTCGCAAGTTATAAGAATTTAACACTCACTACTCACCCTTCAGGTAATGAAGCGTTATATTATGTAGCCTATAAGTTTTGAGTAGAATCAGGCTAGACGTAGATACAATCCGCATCTAAATCGAGTAATTGGTTCTCAAGGATTTTGTCAAGTAGTCCTAAAGTTGCGGGAAATACCAAGCCGTACCCGCCCCCGCCTCCCCGCACCCGCCCCCGTCGGACCGCCCGCCTAATCACGAACTAAACAAACACTAACTAACTAAACACTCTGCACAAAACACGATATACGAATTTGTTTCGTGTATCAGTTGACAAAAGCAAACTCAGTAGATTAGGTAACAGACAACTTTTTTTTTTTAAATTTGATATGACTTGAAGTCAAATCCTTTTAAGCCGTACGAATTGTTTTATTTATTTAAAATTTGGATATTAAAAATAATAAAACACTGTTGGTAATGCGATTTTTGTTTGACTGATGTAATGACGTGGAAACTGATGCAGTTTATCTCGCGTGCCGAAACTAATACAAAAGAAACGCGACATTAAACTCCTCCAACTATGTATTCTGTGCTCCAACGCACACACGCACATTGTTTTGATAGATATGATCTTTGACGTTAGGAACACACCTACATTACTTAGACAACTGTGAGTGCTTGTAATTTAATATGAACTTTATACCATAGCAATAAAGCACAAATTGACTACGTTTTAGTTACAAATCATTTGTATGGGAAAAAGAAAAGGGCTATTTTTAGGGTTTTTCCAGCAATAATTCTAATTTTTCACGCCGTAAAAACCATCCTTGAACTTCAACGAACATTTAAAAAAAAGATTTGGCCAAATTGATCCAGGCGTTGTTGAGTTATGCGCTTACCAACACATTTTGCGATTCATTTTTATATTATAGATTAGACAGGCAGCCTAGGCTGATGTGTCTAAATCGAGTACATAGTTCATTGATATATTAACAAAAATTTTTTTTTTACTTAATCGGTTTCAGTTCACTTAGTTACTTATTTTAAAAATGTATTTATTTAGATAAGCGTCCAAACGATTCTTAAATTGATTAGTGTTGTTTGCACTCATAATGTCCCCTGGAGGTTGGTTCCAATCGTCAACCACTCTGTTGGTTATGAAGTGCTTCCGTGTGTTGGTTTTGTGTTATGTTTTATTCAGTTTTAGAGTGTGGCCACGCAGGTGAGTGTTATGATTAAGTGTGAACATTTCCTTCATTGCTTCACAGTTGTATTTCTCAGTAAGCATTTTGTACACTTCTATTAAATCGCCTCGCATCCGTCTTTGGTGCAGGGTTGGTAGTTTGAGGGCCTTCAATCTTTCTTCATAGGGTAAGGTTTTTAGCTGCCAAGGGATTTTTGTAAACTTTCGTTGTACATTTTCTAGTAGAGTGATATCTTTGATGAAGTAGGGTTGCCAGACTTGAAAGGCGTACTCCAGGAGAGGTCGTACATATGACTTGTAAATTTTGAGTGTGACTTCAGGAGTGAGGTGGCGAAAGGACTTCTTGATGAGATAGGTCATGGAGTTAGCTCTCTTTATTATCTGTGCAATATGAGGCTCCCACTTTAGATCATGATTTACAAGGACTCCTAGGTCTCTTTGCTGGTGCACCGCAGATAGTCGGATTTTGCCGAAAATAAGCCAACACTTCCTCCTCTCGAGCAATAGCAACCTCGCGGCCCGCACCCTCCCCTTTCGTTATGACACTTTTGTTTTCACGCACAGCTTGCACAATAACATTGCCGTTTTCTAGTGTTCGGCGATTAGGAAAACTTTCGCGGTACGTACGCAGAGCTTGATGGGCGTTTTAATGGTACTCCCCGTATAACAGAATCATATCCATGTACTCTTGCGAGGTAAACACGTGCCGTGGCATGATTACGTACAATTATTTTAACACAAATAAATACAAAAGTCACAAGATACAAATAACTGAACACGTACGGACGCGGCGCGGCGTGGCGAGTACACGGCACAATGAAGGCACTTGCGCAGGCGACTGAAATTCAAAAAATCCCCTATTCCACCCTCCTCCTCCGCCGCGCCCTCCGCGCCGCCAGCGCGGAGCGCGGCCCACCCCGCCTCCCGCCGCCTCAGTACTTCAGCACGCAGGCCTTTAAGGTACGGTTATTTTGGAAAATCCATGAAATTTGAATGCGTATATCTCATAAACTAGCAGAGATAAAGACATGCGGTTTTCACTGTTAGCCTATATTCACATAGCTCAATACCCGTTTTAATTTATTGTGATTATGTCCCAAACACCCTGTATGTGATATTTTCAGTTGTGCCATAAGTGTCTAAATTTGAGTAACTCTAGAAAGTTAAAGTTATAGGGGCTCCACTCGGTGAGGGAGTCAGAGCAGAGTCTGCGAAGTTAGGAGCAGGACAGAGCGTACGGAGGCAGAAGGTACCGACCTCCGCAGAGCGAGGTGAGGTCGTAGAGTTTGACGACGTCGTCGCGCGCGCCCTTGAACAGCCAGTACGTGTGTCCCGCCTTGGTCGCGTTCGCCTTGAGGAAGGAGAGAATGTTCTGCGCGACGTTGCGGATGACGCGCGGCGAGAAGCGCGACCCCTCCAGGTGCGGGAGCTCCTCAGTCTTCATGGGCTCGTATTTCTGCACGATACCGTCGATATGGTAGCCTGAATCGAGACAAAATCATCAGTAGATAGGATTCAATTATAGCTGGTGCCGCCGCGGCCAGAGCGGAGAACCTTAAGCGCGGCAAATACAAAGACCTTTTAAAGGACTTTGAATTTGTCGCGTTTGCGGTAGAAACGTTCGGGCCGTGGAGCGCAGCCGCAAAGGCTTTCTCGGAGAGACTTTGTGTCAAATTAAGGGAGGAAACCGGGGTCCCACAATCGGGGGCCTACTTTTACCAAAACAATTAGTCTGGCTATTCAGCGCGGAAACGCCGCTAGTGTTCTAGGAACATTCAAAAAAGACGTTGCAGAGGAATATTTTAATTTAGTTTAGTTATAGTTATTTTAATTTTTGTTTGAAATATTGTTTTCGATTAAATTGTGTTATTTGAAAAAAAAAATTATACCCTGTTCGCTGAGTCGAGCTAGTATAGCGCTCTCTGTCTAAAATTCACATACAAACGCTAAGGTCGAAAGACCAGGATGCCACGCGTACTAAAGTTAGTCCATTCGCTCTTAATACTGGAGTGGACTCAAAATATTAGAAAATTAATTTTTAACATTTGACTAGGTACTTTAATATTCTATTGAATTGGAATTTATTATTTTAATTGTACTCGTAAAATTGTTTTATAGTACAAATGTTGATAATATTTATTTCTTTTCATACCTTTGTATGTAGACTCAGCATATAGGTATAAAATGCCTGACATAAATATTTTTTTATAAAAAAATAAATCTTTCGCTCAAGCTTTCAAAATTGTGATTCATTTGATAAATGTGTTGGGTCTACTATATCTACTACGTCAGAGCATGTTACGCATCTGCCCGACGGACGGAGCCGTCTGAATGCTACGAAGCGTATATCAATGATCAATTAAATTGTGACATGACTTTCTGTAGTTTGACTACCAGAAGTTGAATAAATAAATGAAATTAAATATGAATAGCCAAATTCTGCCTCGCAAAGTAAACGCGGCCTATGCGTAGTGTCTGCATCCAATCACGTGCAATGACATCTTTCCTGTACTAGGTCGGCTCGGCGAACAGACTATTGGTTGTAGTGTTTTTTTTTTAAAGCATAAAAAAGTAGAAACAAGAAAATCAGCGGTAATCGCACATTATTTGGTGTTACCATACATTATAGATTACATTTAGTTAAATTGGTATTTTGATTTGTATCAAGCAGGGCACAGCCTCTGTGAAGTATTGGCACACTTTAAGTTTTGTTTAAGGACCACTAAACATACTATAATTACAATTAAATTGGTATTTTGATTTGAATTAAGCAGAGCTTTGATATAGGGGATATATGCTCTGACTACTATAGTCGTATAAGTATATATGAGGTATATGTGTACTATGTAGTATATGTGGGTCAAAGTCAATGCGTGGCCGATAAGCTAGTCATAGGGGGCTGGCCAGTGCCATTGCCGCGTCCAATGTGCAACGGATCCAAGCATGCAAGTGACTTTGATTTTGCTACACCGATGGTAGCAGCCCGAACACTTCCCATGCTGGGGGGGCAGAGGTGAGACTTACACATGAGCACCTCGGGCACGTTGCACATGAGGTTGTCCAGCCAGTAGTCGATGCCGGTGAGCACATTGATGGGCTCCGTGGCGTCTCGAAGTCGGAGGCTCACGCAGGGTCGCTCCGCGCCGCCGAATATGGGCAGGTCCGACCCGATCAGCATCTGGATGTCCTCGAAGGTCCACAGCACCGTGCGGCTGTACTCGTGGGGCTCGTGCGGCTCGTGAGCGCTGGATCCTTCCGCGCGCGCCTCCGGCTCCGGCAGCGACGGACCTGCACACGCGAACCGTGCTGCACGCTGCACGCACCGCTGCGGGTGGCTTCAACAATCCTGGCTCGAAATGATAATGCATGACCGAGCACCAAATAAGAATAGTACAGCGGTACTTCGTGCACTATTGAACCTTTGGCTGATTCAATATAACCTGGGCATCGCCCGCTAAATAAACAAGTAGTTATATTGGGTTTTCCAAGGGTCAAATGGATACAATCGTATGCAGCAATATACAGAAGTTGCACAGAAAGTTTGGAGGATTTAGACTGCTCCACATTTCTGAATAGTTCGGTTGACAGACATGAGAGTAAGCAAGTACTGACACACACAATGGACGAGTCGAAATTTCAGTGTGGACACAGGCTCGAAGCACTAGAACGAATTAGGAAAGGGCGGTCACCTGCGAGCGGCGGGGCGTGCTCGAGGTGTGTGCGCTGGACGGGAGCGGGCGGCGGTGGCGGTGGGGGTGGAGGCTGCGTGGCGATGCTGTGGCACAGGAACTGCGAGGTGAGGAGCGGCGCGGCGCCGGCCCGCTCGGGCAGGCGCAGCGCGCGCGCGCCGTCCTGCTCCGACATGCCGCCGAGGATGTCGTCGCGCAGGAAGCCGCGCAGCCACGCCCACTCCGACTTCATCAGGTACTCGTACATGTGGAACTCGTCCAGCAGCAGGGTGTTCTCCACGCGGTGCACCATCATGCTCACCTGCAACATAACACACACCATCAGGTGACATAAGGCCCCTGAAAAGACTCAACATGTGTGAAATTATTTGTAATTCGTGAACAGTACGATTGATTGGTCAAACCCACAGACCTAGCATTGTGCTGTGCTTACA
Organism: Incurvaria masculella; assembly: GCA_946894095.1. Lineage (NCBI taxonomy): Eukaryota > Metazoa > Arthropoda > Insecta > Lepidoptera > Incurvariidae > Incurvaria > Incurvaria masculella. The sequence goes on along the minus strand of OX335662.1, from coordinate 14,206,610 downwards.
AGACGAACAGAGTGTGGGAGTGAGACATCAACTCAAGTACGGTATACCTCAAGTAGTTGTTATAAGTAAATAGGAGCTGTGCCCATGCAGTGTGAATATTTTTTTGTGAAATGTTTATTATATCTCTTGTTTTCCTTAAGGTGGCCCGATGGGACTAACTAATTCGCGGGCACAGCACAAAATCGTTCCGTTGCATTCTGGCACTGTCTCTGTTTTAAAGAAAAAGACAGTCTTCGCGATGAGTTGGATGCAAAACGTCCACGAAGCAAACAGAAAGAAAGAAAGAAAGAAAGAAAAAGTTTATTAAAAAGAAAAAGGTACAAGTAAACAATGTTTTTACTAAAGTAACAGTATAACTTCATTTGATGATATAATAAAAGTAGTTTTGTTTATTTAATGTACCTGAATATTAACTGTAGTCAAAACCTTGTCACCTAAACTGGCCGTTATGGCTGTATTTTAGGATGACAGATGTATGTTTAAGTTGGGTAGAAAGGGTATCATAATTTTAACAAATGAGAATTGATTTTCAGGAAGGTACGTAACAAATGAATCTAAAAGGGGTTTTTTAATAAATGAGGTTGTGTTATGGAGTGTGAGGGTGCGTTCGCGTGTCAAGTATTGTGCGGGCGCAAGCTTGACAGAACGCACGCTTATGCGGGCCGGTAGATTGTGCGGACGTCCGCACAATTTTAAGGTGCCGTTTCAAATATATAGATCGAATCCTCAGGTTCTGATTGGTTCACTGGTGAAATATGGGCGTTTCCAAATGGACGCCCGCATAATACTTGTTTTGGTCTAGTTTGGTTAACACACGCTAAATTTTTAGTTCCAGAGTGTGTCCGCAACTGGCGCCACCAGTCCAAAGTGTGTAAATTTTCGTACACTTATCAGATTATGCGGACGTCCGCACTTTATTCGTAGTTGGTACAGGAGGAGTGTGTTGAAGTAGGTAAAAAATATATTATCGTATATTTGTTAATGTCAAGTGTGTAAATGTTCGTACGCTCATCAGATTGTGCGGACGTCCGCACTTTACTTGCAGTTGATAAAGGAGGGGTATGTAAAGGTAGGTAAATAAATTTATTTTCGTACGGTTGGTAAGGTCTGCAGACGTCCGCACTTGATTTGCAAGCGGTACTGGAGGAGTGTGTAGTGAGTTACAAAATTTGCGTATTTAAGCAATGAATATAATAAACATGCAAGATATAAATGAAAACGAATAAAGGAGTAAATATTTTATTTACCTTAACATCATTATTTAATTTGAATCAAAATTAACTAAAACTATTAACTGCGTCTTTCGTCATTATTTTTAAAAAAATATTAAAAAACTTGAACTCTCAGAATACGTAAAACTCAAATTTATAAAAATTCTTACAGTGATAATAACATAGTTTTAAAAGTAGTACCAAGACCGTAAGTAGTACCAAGTAGAATGCAAGCAGTACCATGTTTCGGAACCCATGGTAAGCTGTAGGTTCCCTTCCCCTAATAGGTGGTAGGGTTAAACCCGCCCGGATTGGTACCACCGCATTGGATGAACCGCTTACTTGATAACTATGCTTGAACCGGCAATGATAAATTATCCGTGTCCTCGCGAACCACGCTCAGCGAGGCACCATACCAGCGGATTTGCGGACTATTTCTAAGCTAGCGAGTTTGTTCAAATGACGCTTGAAAACTTCCAGGTTATAGGTATCAGGAAAGGCACCCGCCGGCAGACAGTTCCATTTCTGGGCGGTGCGGCAGAGAAATGAGTTTGAGAGACGTTCGATATCAAAAGCCTTATGTCAACCACAAGAGAGTGCTCAGATTCTCTGTGGCTGGTGCTCCGGATATAGGTAGAATGGGGAGGAATAAGGGATGCAAGTTCCATAGAGTAACGTCCATGTTAGTACATGTAGAACAGACTAAGCGACTCCACAAACCGTCTGTGGCTCAGGGACTCCAAGCCAGCAGTGAATTGTGGGTCCCAAATAAGACGGAACGCTCGGCGCTGAATTGAACCCAAAGACGCCAACAGGTACTGGGGACTACCTTCTCATATGTGGCTACAGTAATCTCTATATCAATGTTGTCATAACTTCAGCATTTCTTATCCTTATTCTATGTAGGTAGCACTATTAAAATATCCTTCAAGTACGAAGGAACAAAAGGGATCAGACTGCACACTCATATTTTCTTACTGGCATTAACTAAAACCTGACCTGTCACAGTTTACCCGAACCAATTAAAAAAAATCTTATCCAGAAAATTTTTTAAAGTTTAAAAAAAATATGTATGATAATTTATTTTTAAAATACATGTGACAATACAATTTAGCAACACCGTTTTTTCAAATTAATTAACAAAAAGTAACTAAAACTATTTAAATAAAATTAAACTAAGAAAAATATCTCCTCTTTCTTTTATTTTAAGTTTTCCGAAAGCTGCATGCTGCATTGCCCCGCTGAATAGCAAGTGCTATCCGTTGTCGAAGAAATATTTTTGAATCTTTGCCTACGGATGATTCAAATAATTTAGAGCCTAAAATATGGACCAAATTGTGGGCTCTTTTGCTATCTTTTTTTGAACCTAGTATGGTCATTCAATTAAAGTGCTGATTTTTCAATAGACTGATAAACGGCCAGATAACTGTTCGATGGATTTATTTACGCTTCTGCTTATCCATCCGATAAAGTGATTCCATACGTTTATTAATAAAATTATAGTCAGATTATTTTGATAGAAGATATAAGCGGCAATGACTATCCGTCTTTTGACAAACGTGAATTTGTACTATCAGTCCTATAAGTCCTATCTGAGTACATATTTGGAGCGATGATTTCTTTCTATACTTTTTTTGCATTTCGTTGATGGCATTATTAATATCTATATCAATATTTTCATAACTTTTGCATTTTTACTCTGAAAATTAAAATAAAAAACATGTTTTTATGGCAATGTTAATTTGATAAAGATTTATAAGAGGAACTTACCTATTTCAATATAATTAGATTTTTTTAATAAGTTAAAAATTACAATGAAGTGAGAAACAAAAAAATTATAATGTAATTTTTTTTTATTTAACTGAGGAAACGGGCACGAGCCATTGTATGGAACTCGATCACCAGATGCAGTCGCTACCTGAAATACACTGTGCTATGCGGGAGTTGTTGTGTAAATCAGTACGGCATTTAATATTATGCGGGGAGTGTAAAAAAGTACGTCAAATGTGTTATGCGCACGTTGTGTACATAAGTACGGCATTTAATATTATGCGGGCGAGTGTAAAATAGTTCGTCTAATGTTTTATGCGGACGTTTTGTAAATAAGTACGGCATTTAATATTATGCGGGCGAGTGTAAAATAGTACGCCTAATGTTTTATGCGGACGTCGTGTAAATAAGTACGGCATTTAATATTATGCGGGCCAGTGTAAAAAGGTACTCTCAAACGTTTATGCGGTCAGTGTATTAAAACGTATGTATTGAGGCATATGCGGTCGGACCGCACGAACGTTGAGGCCCGCAGAAGACCGATTTTTGTCACGTTTTTTAATTACGTATATATCCGTCTCTATCGAGTGTATAGATATTCCGGATAGACTGCCGTGTTCGAAAGAGATGGCGCTACAAAGTCTTCCGAAATACACTCGCGTAACTAGTCGGGAACACCTAGCCCGCACAATCGGTAAATTTGTCAAGGTCCGCACGATCCGCATCCCGCGAACAAGGGTGTGTAGATATGTGTAGGTTATGTGATACGCCTACCCAGTAGTCGTGGGACGAGAAATGAGAAATGGGTTTGTAAACTGTTACTAGTGTAAAAACGAAGTACTCATTTTACGCCGAGCAGTATGGCCGCTACAAGTTTCTTGTAGCGCACTGGATCGCGCACGCGGCGCGCCAACGAAAGCCCGTAGGTTGCGAGAAGTCTAGACGCAATGACCCGCCAGCCGCGACTGTCTCGCTCGCGCAATGTAACTGTAACCGGCTTGAAGCCGGCGACTCTCGTAACTGGGGTTACGAGTAATAGTTAGTAATATTAATAATTACTTCGTTGCGGCTTGTAGCCGGCGACTCTCGCAACTGGGGTTAACGCCGAAACTGCAATGCGCGCGCGCAGTGCGCACTGTAGTCGAAGAGGGGCTACATTCTTAACGACCGCCGTTGTGGTTTCCTTACAGAAAAAGTCCAATGATTAGTATTTCTAAATGCTAATAGGCATATGAAATAAATTATAAATATGTTTATTTATCATTTGTGTTATATTATTTCTGGGGATTATTTTGTCGAGGATAAAAAGTTTTGTCTGACTTCTTAATTGTTTGCGATAACTACATAGTAACAAAACCTCATTCTTGATTTTGATTTTTGGATTTTTTCTCTTCTTCTTGATTTTTGAATACAGGTACGCTGCACTCGAGATTCAGAATTCATGTGAGATGATCGAACCGTGCTAGATGTCATTATACCCATTCAGAATTCAGAAGAAGGGAGAGGGAGTTTTCTTTCATTTCTTTTTGAAACCGTTTCCGCTAACGGCTATCGGCATCAGCATTAACAGTTACTAACGTTTTCGAAAACCAGTGGAAACGCCCACGACTACTACCCAGGCAATTTGTAGATGGCACTCGCTTTTATTTACCTCATTTGGGTTCTGTAACACCTCTGCAAATATGCAATAAATTATTTGATTTTTTGATTTTGATTTTGATTTTTGAGTGTGTGAGGTCTATGAGGTTGAATAAGGGAGAAGTGGTATGGCATGCTGTGTGAGGGTATGATAGTGGGTTGCATTTGTGTGGTGAATGTGACTTTATTTTAGTGCTTGTATTTGTATTGTATTTCATTATCATATTATTACCCGTAGAAGCTCTTCGGTGCTATCATAGTCTTTCAGCAAAAGGTATTTTTTTTACTTTTTTTCCTACCACTATATTAGGTAGACTTTTTAAATTTCATTCGGTATTAATATTATTCTGTTTCTGCTGTAATAAGTAAAACTGTGTCGTCGGCGTATGTGATGATTTTGCAACTTTGAAGATTAAGGTTAACAAGTCCGTTCATATAAATAATAAAAAGTATAGGACCAAGAACGCTACCTTGGGGAACACCGTATTCTATAATGGCCTCTCAACTCTTCATATTTCCAATTTTGACTGTTTGAGTTCGTTGGCTAAGGTAGCTTTCAAACCACTTAAGTTGGATACCTTGTATGCCTATAAATTCTAGCTTTTTTAGTAAGATACGAATGGACACCGTGTAGAAAGCCTTTGCCAAGTATATAAAAATTCCCATGCAACGTAGTCCTTTGTCCATGTTATCAACAACGTGGTTTGTCAGTAGACTAACGGCATCTTCAGTTGATTTTTTTTCCTGAAGCCAAACTGACAGTCTGCAAGTAGATTGTTGTTTTCTAAGTAACAGTTTATTCTGGTTTTCATTAGTTTTTCCAATATTAAGTTAGAAGTGAAATGGGCCTATAATTGGCGGGATCCTTTTTATCGCCATTTTTGTGAATTGGAATTACAATACTTTTTTTAAATGCTTTAGGAAATATACAATGCGCATCGTGTTTGGTTTGATTAGATTTACAAACAAACAACTTTTAGCAAAAAGTAAATCAAGGACCCTGTAATCATTTATTTTGAATCTTCATGAAACAAGCTATTTTGGTTGTATCGTCCATGACCAAACTTACTGCATAAAATGCGCGTAAATTTTTAGCTTTCGGACTATCTAACTTATAAAGCATATCAAATGTTTCAATGCCAATAATAATCAAACATATAGTTTGATCAAATAAAGCAGTTTTGAGTATAATTTTTGATCTTGACAAGAATGTGTGCATGATTTCTTCATTCCATGTTTGTATGGGTAGTTAATATGGAAGGCCAACCTTAACTTTTCCTAATTATTTCAAATTAAAACTTAAAAAATAACATCAGATAACGCACTATACCAAGATTAGTCCGAAAAGCCATCGAGATTAAGAAGCACAGCAACTTCAAACGAGAAAACTTTTAAGCTCTCTGCAATGTGGAACCCCGTACTTCAGCCACTCAGGTAGGTCAAGGAAGACGATAATATCGGTGACGATATTGTCAGCTCATACTGCCTGTCGTCAGCTACGAATTTACGACCACAGCGATATCTGTCAGTCGTCTGCTGCATACGAACGTGGCGGATGCCTCCTTGACAACGGGCTGAATGATTAGCTCGAAACGAGGCGTGAAAAGCAGTAAAATTTTTCAAACATGTCTAACGACCGCGGTAATCTCAAAAGTATCACACGTCCACCTCCTCTAGCGAGGGGAACATGTGCGCCATGAGGGAACTAGAGTAACTAGTCTCACCATGAAGTTGGGCTGGCGGTGGCTACAGCAGAGTCTTGACGCACTCTGTGCAATAGACCACGCTCACTTCGCCTACTAAAATGAAAATTGTGTGTCATGAGGGAACTCGTGAAACTAATGTCTCTCTGTGGAGTGTAGTTGGTAGGGCAGCTAGAGTAGAGCGTAAATGGGCTCTGCGCCGGAGACCTCGTCCACCTTGCCCACAGAGGGTAATATGTGCATCATGAGGGAACTAGAGTAACTAGTCCCACCATGAAGTCGGGCTGGTGGTGGAGCTTTAGCAGAGTCTTGATGCACTCTGCGCCGGAGACCACGTCCACCTTGCCTACTGAGGGGAAAATGTGTGTCATGAGGGAACTAGTGGAACTAATGTCTCACTAAGGAGTTGAGCTGGTAGGGTAGCTGGAGTAGAGTCTTACTGCGCTCTGCGCCGAAAACCGCGTCCAACTCACCTAACGAAGGGAATATGTGCATCATGAGGGAACTACAGGAACTAATGTCTCACCGTGGAGTTAGGCTGGTAGGGCAGCTTTAGCAGAGTTTTGATGCACTCTGCGCCGGAGACCACATCCACCTCACCCACCGAGTCGGGAAACATGTGCGCCATGCGGAAGCTGCACAACAAACAAAAAAAGGTTTTCTCTTAACTGCAAGCATAGTGGAGTCACATGTTTAGATCAAACATAGGGCGAACTATTTATTTGTTTCCTGAAGCCTAAGTCCGCTAATAGATAACTACACTTTCGAATGTTAGCATTATTAGAGTGTGATACAGTTGGAGTGATTTGCTAAGATTTTGTGTAATTCCGGGATTATCTTATAACGCTAATGCTCAAAAATGGAGTAATCCATTAGCGGACTTAGGATCTAGCTATAATTGTTTTTTTACATCGTGGCATCATTTTAAAAAATTGCGTATCCGCATCATGTTAGATATAACCATTGAGCATTTTTGTAGGTTGTATTGAGCTGATTTTGAGTTCCATTAGAATTTTTGAGAAATTTAAACACTACATTCTTCCCAGCATTGTAAAAAAAATTTACGACGAAACTATGCACCTATCGGTAATGGTTTCCAAGATATAATTGAATATTCAAATTAATTAATGCACCCGAACTTCGTTAAAGCGGCCCGCGCAGGCGGCAAACGGTGGCGCCGCGCGGGGAAGCGGCGGTATATGCTACTTACCTGCCCGAACAGTTTTGCCTTTTTCCCACTTTGACACCCCGCCCCGAACAAATCCATAGCAGCGCAGCTGTAATGTAGGTAGGTATGTACTAGGATATCGAGCTTCTCTATTCTTGGTCGGTGTGCCTAACCATTTTACGTCCTTTTCCGACCGATCGACACTCGCTTCACTTAAATTCACTCGGGTCCGATGCATACATAGGTCTGATGAGCTGGGGAGGCGGTCCTGCCTGCGCTCGCGGCAGAAGTAAATTGTGTCTTGCGTCAGTGGGTCACAGTAGGGTCATTGCCCCGTGGTTGACCTATTTTTTTAATTAGGCAGTTGAAGAGTTAGTGCACTTTAATATTTTTTTTTCTTGGAAACCGTCACCGATAGATGCATAGTTTCTTGGCAAAAGTTGTTCTATATCAGATACTGAATCAACCTTAAAAGGCTTGTAGATTATTAAAAAATCACATTATACATAAGTAATTATTTTATTAACATATATTGACTTGATACACTTCATTCGTATCAAACTTGATGATGTTTTTTTATACCTGACATGGGTTAAGTTGACGACGGCTTTTACACCAGAGAATACTTGTAATGCTATAAATTACATTAATCTATATTATTGCATTAGTAACTTTGTTAGTTGTAAGTAATTTTAACTGAGGGTTTCTGTTTCTATTGTTCTTTGTTCTTTGCCTTAATCTGTTTTACCAAGGAATTGATTGGCAGTAGCATTTAGATATAAGTATGTATTTCATAATTGTGGACAGAAAAAAAAAAGTTAATATAAATAAAAAGTTAAGTATAATATAAAGTTAAAATAAAGTTTCTTTGCCGATTCTTCTTTACTGGGTTGATCGGATCCGCGGATCTATGTGACGTAACTTAGTGTAGTTTGACTACCAAAAAGTTTAAATAAATGAAATGAAATGAAAAAGTAGTTGTGAGGTATTAGTCATCCTTGCAGGTTGCAATGCACAGAAATGCAATGTTTTCGTTTTTGTCGGATAACATAGGTCTATGTTGAAAAATTGTTAATTTGTTTTAGCCCCATTTCCCTTATTGGTAGGTAGAGGGGTGGTTGTTACCTGGAGCAGGTGGCTCCGTCGCGGAGCATCCTCTGCAGGCCGTAGGAGACGCTCGCCCCGCTCAGCCAGTCGGCGGGGGGCAAGTTGAGGTCAGTGTTGCACTGGAGCCGGGCGAAGCCCACCGGCCCCGGCACCGCTGTGTACTTTACAACCGCCCGCGACTTCACGCCGGGTGAAAGACTCCGCTCCTACCAAAACACATTTTTGAATCACCGATTGACGACTTCCTAAGCCTAAGCTTGTTATTTTGTTTAGTGTTTCTGGTGCTGTCTCATCGTCATGTCATATCATATCCTATCATATCATAAAGAAATAATAAAAACAGTTAATCTGGTTGTCTGTAGCTGCACACTCCCTCTTGTGTCCCACCCCACCATCTCTCCGCTTTATGTGGATCGGGTGACGCGAGCTGCACCCCTGGAGCTGTTATGGGGTGCGGGGAGCACAGGATCGGGAATCAGGAACCATTCCTGAAACACAACATAAAGGTGTTAAAACGCAGTAATATTTCGGCATTAGCCGTTTTCAAACCGAGTTTTATTTGTTATGGTAACGTTGTTTTAGAATTATTTTCAGGTTTCATTGCAGAACCAAGCAGAAATTAAAAACACCATTACCATACAAATAAAATTCAGTTTGAAAACGGCTAATGCCGAAATATTACTACGTTTACCACCTTTATGTTGTGTTTGAGGATCAGCTCCTGATTCCCGATTCTGTGCTCCCTGCACCCCTACCTCCCACCAAACAACGAACAAAAGTGGGAAACAAGAAAATGTAATCTTAGTACCAATCTGTCCTTTCCGCCGTTTTCTTTCTTGGAATTAGAAGTCATTTCTATTTGGATGGAAAAAGTTTTGATACCTAACCTAAATTTACCAAAAATCGCAATAAACACAGAATTTACTATTTGTTTGACTGACACGACAGGTTTGTTCGGGAAAATCAACTGAACTAATTTATTCTGTGTAACTAATTTCGTTCTAATGGTCAGTGAAAACGGCGAATGGGGAAGAAAACACTAAGCCCCGGTTGCACGAAGAGACGGACGAGTTAATCAATTTTCAAACACGGCCCTTAGGGCCAAGTGCACGAAAGGACAAAAAAATCAAAATCAACGTCAACGTCTGATCAAACACGTCACTTTGTGTGGACAGTATGGAAGGAACTCTATGCGGATCACTAAAAGTGGCGTGTTTGAACATTGATCAACTCGGCCGTCACTTCTTGCAACCGGGGCTAAGTAACCTCACCATAAAAATGTCAAAACTTTCATTTCTGTCAAGTTTTATGTACGATATTTTAGATAGTGGTACATACAGACAGGCGACATAATTGAATGAAAGGTCATATCCTTATGACCTTTCATTCAATTATGTCGTCTGTTGCGGTATTCCGATATCCCTCTTTCTTTACGTTTTTTCTGTAATTCTTGCCTTAGATTCTTGCACGGTTTTACCACACAATTGAACATAAAAAATGGGCGCATTATTAGCCAGAGGCGAGGCTCAGGCGCATGTGGTCGCGGTGAGCGACACCAAGGACCTGGAGGCCCTGGCGACTATTGCAGACCAGGTGATTGAGACACACCGCCAAATCGACGTGGCTGCCGTGAGTACAACCACGCCAGCGTCAACATCCACCCTGGAGAACACGGTGGCCGAAATGTCACGGCAGTTAGCCAGGCTTACCGCCGAGATGTCTCACATAAGAGAGGCGCGCCCACGCTCCCGTTCACGCGGACGCGACAACAGGAATGGCCGCAACCGGAGCTCTTCAGCGAAACGGCAGCAGTGGCAGCAGAGGCGCGCCGCCGACAACCCTGACTGGCTGTGCACCCCGCATTTCCGCTATCGGGAAAAGGCGAACAAGTGCACCCCTCCATGCGCGTGGGAACGCGTAAAGAAGACCCCGGAAAACTAGGCACGGCGCAGACCGAAACGGATGTCTGCGTCATACAGTACTACCGCCTAAAAGTGCTCGACCGTGACAGTGGTTTTAGGTTTCTAGTGGACACAGGCGCGGCGGTATCAGTGCTACCGAAACCGAAGAGGACACGCGAGTGCGACGTAAACTTAGGGTATACTCTTTACGCCGCAAATGGGTCGGCCATTAGAACATTCGGCGAAAAGACTATGAAGTTGAACTTAGGACTACGGCGGCCTTACTTGTGGACATTCATCCTGGCCGACGTAGGCGTTCCCATACTCGGCGCGGATTTCCTGAAGCACCACAACCTACTCGTCGACCTTAAGAGAAAGAGACTCATCGACGGGAATACCCGGTTGGAGGTTGTGACAGTGATAGACCGAGACAGTCCACGGATAGGTATAAGGACCCTAAGTGAACAGGTACCATTCCACGACATACTAGGTGAGTACCCTAGGTTAAGTATCCCCGTAAAGTTTGGTGCGGAACCCCTTTTACACGATGTCGTACATCACATTGAGACGACTGGCCCCCCAGTATACGCGAGGGCAAAGCCACTGGCGCCGGACAAATATGCACGAGTAAAACAAGAATTTGAGCATATGTTAGACCAAGGCATTTGCCGGCCGTCAAAAAGCCCATGGGCCAGTCCTCTCCATGTGGTCAAAAAGGATAACGGTGAACTGAGACTATGTGGCGATTATCGCCGACTCAATTTAGTGACTAAGCCAGATCGATATCCCATACCTCGATTACAGGACTTTATGTATTTAGCTTACAACAAACAGTGTTTTAGCAAACTTGACATGAAGCGAGCCTACTATCAAATTCCAATATTTAAGGAGGACATAGAAAAAACTGCTATCATAACCCCCTTCGGATTATTTGAATTTCCCACTATGTGCTTCGGACTCCGGAATGCCGGTCAGACATTCCAGAGATTTATGCACATGGTCTTAAGAGGTCTCGACTGCGTGTTCATATACCTAGACGATGTGCTGATTGCATCCGACGATGCGGAACAGCACAAGACGCACGTTTGGGCAGTATTGGAACGCCTCAACCAATATGGCGTCAGATTGAACGTACCAAAATGTATTTTCAATCAGACGTCGCTATCGTACTTGGGTTATGCTGTGTCGAGCGAAGGTATACGCCCATTAGACGAAAAGACAAAGGCGATATCGGATTACCCACGCCCGAGTACAGTCAAGGAACTCCGGATGTTTCTCGGTATGATAAATTTCTATCGCGACTGCATTCCGGCAGCGGCTGAGTATCAGCGAGAATTAAACAAACACCTCACAGGTACCAAGAAAAAAAACGATAGCAGTGCGGTGGCGTGGACCCCAACGTCGATAGCAGCATTCGAAAGATGCAAAGCTAGCATTAAGGACGCGGTGACGCTAGCGTTTCCTTCAACGGACGGAAAATTGAGTTTATACTCAGACGCGTCGGCCACGTGTGTCGGCGGGACGCTACAGGAGGAAAACCACGAGAAAAAAAACCAACCATTAGGATTTTTCTCGAAAGCACTGAACGAGACCCAACAAAAGTATAGCACCTTTGATAGGGAATTGTTAGGGATCTATTTAGCTGTCAAGCATTTCCGCCGACTCATCGAAGGGCGTATGCTTACAGTTTATACAGACCACAAACCCTTGATTGCTACTTTTAGGAATGGGTGCAGTGACAACGACACTCCCCGTCGCATACGGCAGTTAGGCTACATTTCCGAGTACTGCTCGGAGGTAGTACATGTGGCCGGCGTGGACAACGCCGCCGCGGACGCGATGAGCCGAATCAGCACCATACATTGTCCGGCTCCGATTAATTGGGTAGAGCTGGCGGACCAACAATCGAGCGATAGGGAGTTGCGGGAACTCATCGGCAAGAACCCGTCACCCGTCGTGAAACTGGATATGCCGAGCGATAACGTTCAATTGTATTGTAACATACAGGACGGCAGAGTACGACCTTATATTCCAGAGCAATTCCGCTCACAGGTTTTTAATACCGTGCACGGAATCGCTCACCCCGGAATAAGAGGAACCAGACGGTTAATATCCGAACGCTTTTATTGGCCGAGGAACGACGCCGCATAGGCGTCCTCTGCCGCGCTCCCGCTATCTGCGCTGATTTTGTGTGGGCATAGATTTACTGGTCTATGATTGGCTTTTTCAAATGGATAGAGGAGATTAGGACGCTTTTGATTGGCTAAACCGCGACCCAATAGCTGCAACTTCGTAAAACAAAATATTTTTTTGAAATCCGCGCGGCTCCTCTCGCTGGCCAGTCGACCGAGGTACGTTTGCGCGCGTGGTTCTGTGCCGGCTGAAAAGGATGAGTGACGAAAATATTACGTAAGTATTGTAATTTTTTTTATATCAATGAAATTGTAATATATTCAGCTATCTATCAATGCAGTGGTTGTAGGTTTTTGCAATTTCTGTAGGCAGCAAAAAAATCAAATGTTTTTTGGCATGTTCAGATTTCAAAGATTTATCACATTTGTTTATAAAATTTGTTCACAAAAAATTACGTTTGCTTGAATATAATTAGTCCGGATTGTGGCAAATTTTGTGTAGAATCCGGTGATGTATCACACTTGATATATTTTCTTACATAAAAATGGAAAAAAGACCGAAAATCTAGAAAATCATATTTTGTAGTATAAACATTGTGAGTGTATTGGTGTCGGCCGCTCGGCCGCTCGGCCGCCCGCTGGCCGTTGGTCAAGTGTGATTCAAGTCATTTGTCGAGATCTCAGGAACTTCGTGAGCGTGGAGTTATAATACCAAATTTTGTTGCTTTCAAATCGTTTGGTATATCTAATAAGTAATCCCATTGCATCATCTGCATACATTTCCATAGGGCAAGACGCATCTGGTAATAGAATAGAATTAAAAATATGTACTATTTGTTTCTGTTACATAGTATTCTTGTTAGGGTTCCGTACCCAAAGGGTGAAAACGGAACCCTATTACTAATCCTCCGCTGTCCGTCCGTCCGTCCGTCTGTCCGTCCGTCCGTCTGTCACATGGCTGTATCTCAGTAACCGTAACAGATAGACAGCTGAAATTTTCACAGAGTGTGTATTTATTTTGCCGCTATAACAACAAATAGGTAAAATTGAAAAATAATTTAAATTAAAGGGGGCTCCCATACAAAAAACGTGATTTTGTTATGTTAAATCTTTTACGATGGTACGGAACCCTTCGTGTGCGAGTCCGGCTCGCACTTGGCCGGTTTTTGGTTACTAGTCACACTGGGTCAATTGCCGTGCATGCTGTATTACATTTCGGCGAATTCTGCCGTGCATGTCGCACGCTAACGGGTGGTGTGTGGACACGAAAGATGCCTAAAATATACTTGCGACATGCACGGGAGCACTTGCCATGCATGTCAAACAACTTCAAAAAATTTTTTTCGTCATATCTTGGGAAACTCTGGTCTTAGACTCATCATGCGACCCCTCAAACTAGATGGCCCGACCTGATCTACCTACCTGTCATGTCAAAACTTGTTTTCGTCATACATTGTAAATTTTGTAACTTCAATAATAGGAGGAGGTGTCTGACAGACGGACGGACAGACAACGCACAAACTCTACTTCAGATATAATCATTAGGTGTTTTTTTTGACCATCCGTCGCTAATTCGAATTTCTATTCATTTTAGGTTTCACTTTTACAAAATGTTAAAAAATATACTTGTGCTGCTATATTTCTATGAACTTATATTTACGTGTTTTATTTCAAAGACCATGTCACCAATGCTTCGTGTCACGGAAGCCTGCTTCTACTCCAGCAACAAGTTTCGACCTCGTCACGCTGAGTAAGTGCCTACCTATATAGATAGAACGCGCGCGCCCACCTATCTATAGATAGAGCGCGCGCTCACCGACGTGTGTTCAAGTGGAGCGTTTGCATGTATGAGTGCGCTGAGTGCAATTTTATAGCCGAATTTGAATGTTCAAAATAAAATGTTTTTGATTACATATTATAACATTATCTTACACAAAAAAATTGTGTATATATAACAGTTTATGATGATATAAAATCTAACTCGATTCTAATAAGATTAGATTCTAATTAGACTGTTAGTAATGTAGAGAGATTTTTCGGGTTTTTCCTTTACTGAAAATGTTATGTAAACTTTTTCTTTACAAAAATTTTATGTAAATATTTTTCCATCATTATTCAATAAATTAAAAATAAATTCAACTGAGATAATATCGTAAATAATTTATAATAAATTCTAAAATATTATTTTGAAAAACAATAAGTGTCGCTTTTGTTCGCGATGTTTGGAACCAAATTATTATTATTTTTTGTATGGCGGGGTCATTAGTTTTTGACACAATGTTATAGCAGCTATCATAAACTACGAAATAAAAATTTGTTTCATAACTTTTTCTTTTTACCCTAAACCTCGAGTAACATCACAGAATATTAAAAAAAAATCTAAAGTCAATGTTATATGATTTTTATTATTTTATATTTGAACCAAACTACTATAAAAGTAACGTAAATAAATGGAGGCACTATCTAGCTACATGGAACAGTTATTATTCTGAAGATACCTTGACAAGTGTCTTAGATATAGATTTTTATTCGATTCGGGAGCGCGGTACAGGACGCCGATGCTGCGTCGTTCGCGCTCCAAAGGTTAATAGATGGACGAAAACTTGCTTAGATTGTCAGAAATCTAAAGTAACCAGACATACTCGTTCCCCGCTAGGATCTTTCGAGGACTCCGGACGTTTCGAACATATTCACGTTGACCTAGTCGGACCGTTAGCTCCAGCGAAAGACTGCAGGTACGTGATTACTATTGTAGATAGAAAAACGTCCTGGCCGGAAGCTATCCCGGTAGCAGATCAGACAGCCGAGACTACCGCTCGTGTCGTGTACGAAAACTGGATCACTCGTTTTGGATGTCCACTTCGTATCACGACAGACCAAGGGCGAAATTTTGAATCTGACTTATTTGCGTCACTAAGCAGATTTCTCGGCTGTAAAAAAGTTCGTACAACCGCTTACCACCCGCAGGCCAACGGGAAAGTGGAACGTTTCCACAGAACCCTAAAGGCAGCGCTGATGGCACGTGGTGATACCGAGAATTGGGTGGACGAGATACCTACCGTCCTACTCGGGTTACGCGTCGCCTTGCGTGATGATACAGAGGTAAGTGCGGCACAGTTTGTGTACGGAACACAATTACATCTGCCAGGCGAATTTTTTGTACCTTCCCAGCCGAAAGGGTCGGACGAAAACTTCGTCGATCGTCTACGGAAACACATCGAGAAGATAGCTGCAGTACCCAAAAAGGAAGCGCAGCGAAACTCGATGTTTGTACACCCGGAATTGCGCAAGGCATCTCAGGTTTTCGTCAGGACAGACCGAGTAACAAAGCCATTGGTTGCACCGTATTCCGGACCTTATACTGTTAAAAATAGAACAGATAAGTTTTTCATTGTACAACTTCCCCGTGGCGACGTAGCGATAAGCATAGACCGACTTAAGGCAGCTTTCAGTGTGCATAATGACGATGCAAATGATGTAGCTGGCTCCTGGTCTAACTGTCGAACGCGCGACGGCGGCTTCAGATTGCAAGATGCAGACGCAGCAAAAGCCAGCCCGGCGCCGTCACTCGACGCCGCCGCCAGGCCGGCGCGGATAATTTCGAGTACTACGACGACGCGGACTGGACGAGTAATCAAGCCGCCAATTCGTTTCCAATAATTCGCCACTTCGGATCATATTTCGAAGTTGATAGTGTAACCATGTACATTGATGATAACAGTTTAATTAAGACTCAACATGTTTATTTTACACCGATTTATTGATCAAACATAGTTTTACATTTACAAATGAACATCATGTACTTAGATAGTATTTTACACCTGTTTACAAGTATTGTTTGATTTACATTTTTATTTCTTTTGTACCCTTAAATGTTTTACATGTCTTTAGGATATAACTTCTATAGTTTTTACAAACATTGTTGTTGTCATACCTTTTTACAATTTTTTTATGTGTATTAACTGTGTATATGTAACGTGTAAACTAGCTTAGAATATACTTTATACCTGTTGGACATGGATATGCCCAATGTCAATAAGGCGTATATACATATATAGCTATAGGTTTAAACATTTTAATGTTGAAGTGCCAAAGTCGCGAACATAATTATGCTGGATGTTTAGCTGTAAGGATTTTCGATTACCCACTTTGTTGTATTAGAAATAAGACATTAGGAAATTCACACAGTTTCAGCTGTAACGAATGTTACATGTCACTTATACACTTGGGGTAGTAGGTCAGGCGAGCCGGCGTATAGCTTGTGGACTATACCGGCGACGTGTATTGCGGAGGGGCAGCGCACGGTTGTTGTTGACCTCGCATAGCCGCAACCTCCTTCCGCACCCGTTTGGACAGCAGCGTTTTAACCTTGCCGAAGCACAGGTATAACACTAGCAGCCCGAACAGCATGACGGTGGCCACCGACGTCAGCGTCAGCCAGTACAGCAGGTCACTGGGCCCGGCGACGACTTGGTTCGTGCTTGTGAGTTTGGCGCCGATAACTTCCTCGTTGTTTTGGCGGGAATTGTAATTGCCCATGACGACGACTTTTAATTAATGAAATGAAACTGTTTAACACTCGAGGTGCCTCGGTATCGTAATAACTGAAATATGGAATAACACCTCATATTTATGCTGTAGGTTAACCAGGTCAGTACAGCAGTAGGTCAGGCGAGCAGGCATCAGTTCGACTTAGTGACAACGAAAATTGCACTAGTGCAACCCAGATGGCAACTGACCATGCGCTGATTTACATTAGTGAGGAAGTAGCAACGTGTGTTAATTGTACGAGCCGTACTGAAGGCTTTAGCATAGATAATTTTAAGTTATTTTTGTGTTTTTTTGACTTTTTTTGTACTTTTGACTTTTTAAGAAAAAATGTAATCTTTTTTGTAGTATTTTTTGAGGGTGGAGTATTGTGGCGGTCTGACACACGGTCATCCGACACCATTATTGCGGGCGGTGGGAGTTACCTCGCCCCGCGCGCGCGCCCCCTTGCCGGGCCGCATTGCCACGGTACTCCAGTCTTCCTGAAACAGCGACCTAGACGGTGCGCATGCACCTCGTCGCGAACGGTCTTTTGAGACCTCGTGTTTGTGACTCCGTTTGATTGATACAAATGTAAATGTAATACGACTAAATATAAGTGAACTTAAATCTAATTAATAAAATATCAATATATTTATGGACTTCTCTCATTTACTACTATCGGACTAGAGCATAGTATCGCTAAAAACTCTTTCAATTTTCATATAATTTACCAATTTTTTTAAAATTAAATATTGTGTTATTTTCTCTCGTTCGACTTCATTTGATCAGCATAATTTGGAAGAATTCATTTTCAGAATAATAACGAGAAAATTTAATTATTTTAATTGATTAGGTTGAGTATTGAAAAAAATCAAAACTATTCTGTATGATATCTGCCAGCTTTGACAGACCTTTTAAGGTGGCCCATCCCTTTCAACTCCCCATACAAACGGGGAAAGAAGATCACGCCCATATTTCTTGTCAAAGATACCAAATTTTGCCCAAAATAGCTTTTTTTGATCTAACTAGATGTCTGATGACCATTGGCATTGTAAAATTGTGTTTGTTATCCAAGATATAAGGTCCGAAAGTTCGAATTTTTCGCGCGTTTTATACAATAATTTTGGAGGTGGATTACGCAATGATAAAGTAAGAACATCTTAAAAACATTAGTCATCAGACATAGCTTATTTAATCAAGATTTATAATCTATTTGGTTTTTGTTAGATATTTTACTACAGCGGTCGTGGTTTACTTTTAGCTATAAGTCCTTTTGTAATTACATTTTTCGTAAATATTATCAAATCATACACTATGCACATTGTCTTTTTTGTGGACATGTTGCATCTTCCTCATAACGGAGCCTGTCTTTTTCTTTAAAACAGAGAAGGTCCCAGAGCGCAACAGCACGGTTTTGTACCGTGCCCGCGAATGAGTTAGTCCCGCCGGGTTGGGCCACCTTAAGTGAGCTTGCTTAGACGCCATCTCTCGTGATAAATAAGATTCTTTCTATGGTCATTCTGTATGTCAAACCGCTATTTCTTGCTTCTTCTTGCACCGAATGGCACGGAACAGTTGAACAGTCTGCGCGAACATAGTCTGCGTTCGGTACCCGAAGTCCCAGTTATAACCTAAATTGGCGTTTACGGCAAACCGATCGACTGGCGTTTTCAAATGAATGGAGAAATTGAAGATCGCGCGCAGTGGGCGTTAGGCGAACTAACATTTGCGAGTCCGAGTTTGATTTGACAGCCTACTCAGCGTTGCCGTAAATACGTCGACGTTGCCGTTTACGTCGACTCCGCGCGCTCATACAATTCCGCGTTTTCATACAAATCGGAAGTCCGAGTTTGACTTTAACAGCTTGAAGAAGTAAAACCACAGAATATCTAGTAAAAACTTGTAACGAGTTTGACGTTTTTACAGAACTTCAAAGTTACGTAAACGAGTACGTAAACGCCAATTTAGGTGAGAACTCAGACTGACTACTCAGAACATAAAATATCCTAACGTCAGTCAGTACTATGATACCGTCAGTTTTAATTATAAGTAAATATTTTTTTGAGTTTTAAGTACCTATACTGTTATTGCACTCAAATTGTTATATACATAAATATATTTCATTTTCATTTCATTTCATATCAGTCATAGAATATAAAAGACTACTATTATTTTCTGTGGTTGCTCCTGCGGGAAAATCGAAATGAATTATTTTAATGAATTGAATTCGCAAAACAGATAAAAATGCGTTTATCAGCACTGCTGCTGGCAACGGCGAGGCGCTCACGCCCCTTCTTTGTAACGACACCGATTTTCTACGTGAATGCCGGTCAGTTAGTAATGAGTTTATTTTTGTTTTGAGGTTATAAGCTGATCAGTGGATTAGACCCTATCAATTCGAACGTCTTACAGGTAGACCAAACGTTGAATTAAATAAGTTTAGTAATTACCTCAACCCCTGAACGATCGCAAAGACTCAGGGTTCGACGTTATTTTTTTTTATTTGGGCATCCTCCACTTTTCCCAAATCTGGGAGAGTTCTAAACTGATGCGCAGAGAGCATCCAGGTTTTATGTACGCATGCAATTAAGATGTAAGATCTGTGTCATGAAATTTGGTCTGTGGGAAATTACTATTAACTTTCTTGCACAATAGATCTAAATAACGCTGGTAGTGCATGGCCTTACCGAGACTTTATATCCACATGTGTGACACGTAAGGGTAATCATATTCTACTTTGCATTACCAAAGCTCTTACCCAAGTTGAAATATAAAAACATAAACACAGGTAGCGAACGGACTGTGCTAGGGCTGCTTATGTCATTGCGACCAATAAAGTATTTTTAAATCTCAGTTTAAAGAGATTTCCTCAGCTTTTACTCCCTAATGAAATCCTGATTGGATCAAGAATTCGCCAATGAATTCCATGACCATGACGGTGTGTAGTGGTATTCAGCATAGTTCGTATGGTCTTATTTTGAAATATTTTCAGTATCTCTATATTACTATGACTTGTTGTACCCCACAGTTGGATAAGTAGGATTTCATGATGAGAAAGAAGTAGTGATGTACCCTGTCCGATATCCAGAAAAATAGCAGAACAGAATTGTTTGTTGTCATGGGTCCGTCCTAATAGTGTTTACAGCTCTATACACCTGTTCTATTATACCATGTCACTCACGGAAACCAATAAGGTACATTGGAATTATCTTGGAGAAGTGGGGATGCATTCTGTTTAGTATTAATCTTTCAAGAATCTTTCCTATCACTGGAAAGAGGCTGATAGGTCGACAGGATCCAGTTTTGTGGTGGTTTTCCAGGTTTTGACATTATAATTATTTGTATCTTGGGCAAGATATATGAAAAGTCTCAAACGTGCATTGAATATTATTGTTACCATGATGATGCCCTTCTTGGGCAGGTGTTTTAGTAGTGAAGCATCTGTCAGCTGGTAGCCTGGCGCCTTGCCTCTCTGTAACCTTGTAATCTTCTGTTGAACGTCTTTTTGGGGTCTGGCTTTCTAAGTTAATCATTATTTTGGTTTTTGGGCCTTTTCAGGTCTTCTGCGTATTATCGGTCTGCATGATTACTGGTTTTGTGGTTTTTTTTTCAGAAAGCTCTCTTTCATCTCAGCATAACAAGAACAAAGGCTGATCAAGTCCCCTATACGGAATGTGTAAAATGTACAATGAAGGGCAAGACAAATATGATATTTTGAATAATTCCATTACTGAATTTAAGAAAAATTTTGAAGTTAAATATTTAATTTTGAAGTTTGTTCTTTGTTTCTCTCTTTATTTGTGTGTTAAATCTTGTATGATGGTACGGAACCCTTGGCGTGCAAGTTCGACTCGCACTTGGCCAGTTTTTTACTTTGATGTTTTTGCCACAAAGTACATGTAAATTAGGAACCAGGTTCCATGCCAGGACATTCCTTACTTTGCACGGCTGCATGAAAGTGATGACAAGTTAAAGTTGCCATTTGTGCAGCGCCGCACCTGGGGCACGTGTACTCGGCGCTGGTGGCGGACGCGGCGGCGCGCTTCGAGCGGCTCGTGGACCCCGCGTGCCGCGTCGTGCTCAGCAGCGGCACCGACGAGCACGGCTCCAAGATCCAGCAGGCGGCCGCGCACCACGACCTGCCCCTGCCGCACTACTGCGACACCATCTCCGCCCAATATCAGGTCATCATCCCATGTTGGTTGTTACCAACCTCCCAGTATGGGCACTGGCAGCAGGCAAAAACATTTTTTTGTCTCATCTGCTATCAGTCCTTGGACTACGTATTCGTGAGCCCCCTACTAGAGACACCTCATGTCTTTAGTTACCAGGGCGGTACAGTATGTTGGGGTGGTCTTTCAGAGGCTGCTGGTATTTCGTTGTCATGGACCAGAAAATCTAATAAATTGTAGATCTATTTATCTATGGACAGTCTGTTGCGTTCACGCAACCGGTACAGGTTTTTGCATCTGATCTTCAGTAGATTGTTCTTCACTTTTGGTTTTGATGTTTTCCAGGTGTAAGCCAAGATAGTTTACAATCGTTGTTGGGCAAACGGGGCAACATGTGTAACCATTCAGTAACCACTGTTTATTTGGAATAGTATTCCTGTGGGGCATGGATGCAATATCGAGATGTAATTTTGGAACAGCCATAAGCACCTGTGGGCGGAACGAGCCATGCTCATAAATGGAAGGTACTGCCACGGCACCTAGTTCCTTCAGGGAAGCGGTGTGTTGGGCTAATATCATGACCGCGGGGATGGTATTAGCCATCTTAGTCCAGTTACATTAAAATTATATATAAAAAATGCCAACTGCACTGAAAAAGAAGACCTAGAAACATGGTTGGAAAAGCTTGGCCTCAGCACTCTACAGGAACGAAGAAAGCGAGGAGATCTCATTAAAACATCTAAAATTTTGAACTCTTCTCCTCCCCCTTACATGATATGCTCCCAAGTTACATGATATGTTCACCCTTGCTTACACTACAAACCTGAGAGGGAACCCAAAATAGCTGTATCACCATCCGTCACAGCAGAACCCTCGATGACACTTTTTTAACAACAGAGAAGTCTACCCAGTGAAGTTGTCAATACTTTCTCCGTAAATTCTTTCAAAATAAACTAGTCAATCAAATATAACATAAAAAATTAACACAAATAAATAAAAAAAAATACCAACTTAGGCCTTTCCCACGTCTCGAGACACCTGATTTAACGGATTTTTTTTATCGAAAAACTGGCATAGGAGGCTGATTAGACATAATGCCTCATACTGGGATTATGCTGTTTGCCTGAGTTAAACCTTTTCATAAAATAAACATATTTTCCAAACTTGGCGACTTGTGTTGACTCGAGTGCACTGCAAATGAGTATTGGGTGTGGCCAGATAGTAACCCTTGGACGTTTGGTGTGGCGCAGGATCTCTTTCAAGAGTGTGGTGTGGCACTCACTGATTTCGTGCGCACTACGGAGGAGCGTCACAAAAAGGCCGTCCAACATTTCTGGGTAATTAATTTCAACCTTACATTTTTCATGATTTATTTACTAAGTTGAGACATGTTATGGGATAGGTTATATTTTTTGTCAAGCAATTTTATTTAAGCTGTCATTAATGTAAAAAAGTGTGAGGATGAATGTTACCCCTCCATGAAAGTGAACTTGCTTACTTGTTTTGTCGAAGATTCAGAAAATTGGTTAATATCGCTCTTTCAGCAGGATTTATGCAGATTATACTAGCGGGCAAGTGGCTTTCAGTTCAATATAGCCGTGCTCCAAAGACAAGAAGGATGATGAGATGCATGTCACAGTTATTTCGGGACGTGATGAGTTACTAGTAGGTATGGCAGTAGGTGTTTGGTTGGCAATTATTTTATCAGGTATTATTTTCCAGGCCTGGCCTAAAAAAATAATTGTAGTTTTGCATTGATCATATATATATTACACATTCTTTGTGAAAAACAAAAAGATGTGCGTAGACCATCGCTAAGACGGTTCTGGTGGGGGCAGCTCTCTTCTCCCCAAGAAAATCGAAATTTTTCAAACAAAACAGATTTTTTGAGAGCAGCGTTACCCATCATTTTAAACTATGGAACCCTAAAAGTTCAACCATTATCTTAAAGGAGCCCTTAAAGGACGAACCCGAGTGTGTAATATACATGCAAGCATTTAATAAAAAAAATAAAGAAACTGAAACTAAAAATTAACTTAGCAATATAGTTTCAATTTCGAAACGAAGACTTGGAGGTGATGAATGATTAAGTATTGCACTTTTATTATTACAACACATTTTGAAATTGAAATCAACCCCACGGACATGCTCACGGAACCCTTGTAGTAGAGTATTAAAATTTTGCAAGTTGTGTTTATTGTGCCTACTTTTCGTCTTTTACCATCCTCTATTTTGGTGGCCCTTTTTTGGTGGCACCATTGAATTTGTGTGATGTCCACAGAATGAGTTGGTGCAACGCGACTGCGTGTACAAGGCTAAGTACGCGGGCTGGTACAGCGTGAGCGACGAGACCTTCGTGCCGGACAGTCAACTGCGTGACGAGACACGCGACGGCCGAACGGTACGCAACGGGCACATTATCTACTTGTAAGTACACTGCTGGTACAGTGTGAGCGACGAGACCTTCGTGCTGGACAGCCAACTGCCTGATGAGATACCTACGTACATTTATTTAACGCTATATCTGTGTTACAGACCTTGCCTGCAAAGATTGGACATTCAAACATATTGCCGTCGTCACCAAAATCGTATTGTTATCAGACGCCAGACCCGGTCCTAGGTTGACTTAAGTAAATATACTTTTTCGTACTAAGCATGTGCGACGTACATAACTAGGTATAATCTTAAATACTGTGTTAGTAGGAGGCATCGATTGATAGAGCGACTGTAGGAGAATTCCAAATTATGGTTATACAGCAGTTGGCAAAATTGGTTAGACGCAATACCCGCGAATGATGTGTTTTGCTGGTTCAGGTCCAGCCTTGCATTATATTCGTAAAGTAGTTCTTTTTACAGGGATCTTTCTTGTCCTTACTTCACGGTTGATTATACATACATACATGTCACATTCCTTAACTCACACGGATGTTTTAGATTTTTTCCTTTCAATAACAGATGAGAGGAGAGGTGTTAAGGATGTTCCGACCCATACAATGTTTTTTTTACACAGAACGCAAAAAGTATTGCACTTTAAGGCACAAATTCGTCAAAAATATTAAATATAGCCATAGTAGTTGCAGCGAAAACATATTCACAATTTCAGGTTTAATGGTTTCGTTGTAAATGCCGATTAAAAGTTTTACACCGTTAGATGGCGCTGTTAAATAAAAATCGTATTTAAATTAATTGTAACAAAACCAACAATCCTGAAATTGTGAAATTGTTTTCGCTGCAAGTAATATGACTATATTAAACGTTTATTATTAATTCGTGCCTTAAAGTGCAATACTTTTTGCGTTCTGTGTGCAAACATCTTTATATAGGTCGGAACATCCTTAATGAACAAATTACTTTGACACTTCTCTAGGAAACACCTTTCACTTGGACACGGCATACATGCAACCGAAATGCTCTCGTAAAGGCGTTTCTGGGCTTCTTCCGCCAGCCACTTCGGCAGTAACTGCAGACAGGTCGTGACACTATTCTCCCTCATCGCAACATGTACAGTTGTGGTGTCACATATACAGGATGGTGTGACATATACAGGATGGTGTGACATATACAGGTGGTGTGACATATACAGGATGGTGTGACATATACAGGATGGTGTGACATATACAGAATGGTGTGACATATACAGGTAAAGGTGTCAGTGGAGTCGGGCCACCCTGTGGAATGGACGGAGGAGAGCAACTACATGTTTCGGCTGAGTGCCTTCCGCCAACCACTGCAGCAGTGGCTTCAGACAGGTCGGAACAGGACTCACTTTCATAGATAAATATTGCATCCTTACAATAATGTTGATGATTCGAACTATATTTCAGTACAATTAATTGTGTAAGGAAAATGTTTATCATGCTAAATGTTTGCTGCTAATAGTAGCTCTTTCTGTCCCCAGCATCATGCACAGAAATGTATATAGTCGATGTCACTGCGGATCTAAATAAACGAGATCAGCTAAGTCCCTTACATCGCTGGGCCTGAATGTTCAAATTCAATTAAACACACACAGTGGATATGTGACGCCCAAGACCATTTCTATATTAAACCTTTCGTTCAATGTCATTTAGAAAAGCCACAAGTTATGTCTTTGATAAATATGTTGAACATTATAGGACAATAGGAGAGCCCATGTGGAAGTGTAATTATTTGATTCAAAGCTGCTGATTACGACCTGCATCACGCGACCATACAAATATGATGAAAACCAATCTAATAGCTATCCAAGTATGCCATATCCATGCATGCATTTGCTGCCATAGTATATTAATTCGTGACCATGCAGTGAGTTCGCAGCGCTGCAATGAGTTAGCAAATTAACACTTAAAGAATGTGGTTTTCCCGGATTATAGAGTATGTTATAAAATAAACTGTTAAGCTTTAATTTTATACAATTTTCGTGAATGGTACTCAAAAAAGCTGAGCCGGGGGCAAAATGGCTGATCCTCTTTATGTATAATGATTTTTGTATTCATTTTAGGGTTTGTGGAAAACGGCTTACTCACTGGGAACTGGTTCCCCCTTGACCGCCGCCGGCGTGGGTGCTCGCCTGATGATGGACCGAACGTTTGGTCCGAAACGTCGTGCAACATTATCGACACACTGTGAGTAAGCCGTTTTCCACAAACCCTAAAATGTGTGTTAACCACGGCAATCTCAAATCATATAGATATGTGTATTCCTTCATTCTCGCATTATTTGGTTTTGGAGAAAAGCACTTCAATAAAATAATGTAATGCCACAACGTGACTTCCAGAGGGTGTTGTTACACCCGACAAATACCAGCAGCAGCTGCAAGAGGCCGTGTCCGGTGACGCCTACCTTTCAGACATCTCCATCAGCCGGCCGGCGGCGCGCGTGCACTGGGCTATACGCGTGAGTGATGTCACAAGCTCCCTCATACATCTGACAAGTACGAGCAGAAGCTGCGAGAGGCCGTGTATGGTGACACCTACCATCCCGACATCTTACTTTATTGGTATCCTTCTTACTTTATTGTTAAGGCTGCTCTCAAACCCATTATACACTTAATTTTCTGTAAGTGGTTGCATTTAAAGGGATTTGTATCTATGTGATCAGCTCACTGTAGTAGTTTATGACAAAACTAATAGTATTAAAACCAAAAGTGCAAATATTTCACAATTTTTCTTGTTGCCACTGGAGTAGTGCATCACTTTAAGGTCCTTGTTCGGTGCTCAACGCTTGGTTCGGGTCACCTCTTTCCCTAAAATATGGTTGAGAGAGGTGATGGCCGTACCCGGCGTGATGCTCGTAAATGGGTGCTGTTTGTGGGAACTGGCCTGCTCCAATTGGCAACATATTAGTTGACGTGGATAGTTTTTTTCAAATAAACTGATATTTGTCATGAGTTGTTGGATACGGCATGAATTGTTGTCTTTCGTGAATTACTGGCTGATTAAACTGAACATTCAGAAATGCACTGTTCTCCATCTAGGGAAGCAGAACCCGCACCTTCCATACTTTTTAAACAATACCCAAACATCTGCGGTGCACCAGCAAAGAGACCTAGGAGTCCTTGTAAATCATGATCTAAAGTGGATAATAAAGATATACACACAGATAATAAAGAGAGCTAACTCCATGACCTATCTCATCAAGAAGTCCTTTCGCCACCTCACTCCTGAAGTCACACTCAAAATTTACAAGTCATATGTACGACCTCTCCTGGAGTACGCCTTTCAAGTCTGGCAACCCTACTTCATCAAAGATATCACTCTACTAGAAAATGTACAACGAAAGTGTACAAAATGCTTACTGAGAAATACAACTGTGAAGCAATGAAGGAAATGTTCACACTTAATCATAACACTCACCTGCGTGGCCACACTCTAAAACTGAATAAAACAGAACACAAAACCAACACACGGAAGCACTTCATAACCAACAGAGTGGTCGACGATTGGAACCAACTTCCAGAGGACATTATAAGTGCAAACAACACTAATTAATTTAAGAATCGTTTGGACGCTTATCTAAATAAATACATTTTTAAAATAAGTAACTAAGTGAACTGATACCGGTTAAGTAAAAAAAATAATTTTGTTAATATATCAATGAACTATGTACTTGATTTAGACACATCAGCCTAGGCTGCCTGTCTAATATGAAATAAATAAATAAAATAAAATAAAATTATTTTTAGTTTAGTGTTTTAAACTGTGTTTTTGTGAAAACATTTGACTAACGCTTATGTAAATTTAGACTAAGATGTTGAAAAAAGAAACTCAACGGAATTTTTTGCCAGTTCTTCTTCGCTGTGTATTGTTTTGCTGAACCGGCTAATGTTAAATATGACAAATCCAAGTGCAGTGGATGATGGAGGATGAATAAACAATACAATACAATCTTCATCAGCCGGCCGGCGGCGCGCGTGACCTGTTCTATACGTGTGAGTGATGTCACGAGCTCTCTCATACACCCGACGAGTCCCGACATCTCCATCGGCTGGATATACAATCGTCGATATGTTCCACTGAATCATGTTCCAATGACAGATCATCCACAAATCTATACGAATTGTGTAGCGGCATCTGAGTGTTAGTCATATAGTTTACCGAGTGTTACGGTGGTAGGTCCCCGGTGATGAGGAGCAGAGTGTGTACGTGTGGCTGGACGCGCTCGTTAGCTACCTTACCGTGTGTGGGTATCCTGACCCGGACCTCATGCGACGCTGCGGCAGAATCTGGCCAGCAGACCTTCACGTCGTCGGCAAGGACATACTCAAGTGAGTCGTTTTTGCTGTGCACGTTTCTCTGAAATATTTTATATGCCTGCTGATATCTTACTAACCAATAAAATAATAGAATGGGACATGAGAAGTAGGAACTCTATGCCCCCTGCTGGGTTGATTTATTTATCTTTAATTTGATTCGGGAAATGTACAGTTATTACAAACATAACAGAATCGAAAACAAAAGCCTCGAACCATAAAATTTTTTTTTACATATAAAAAGAAGAATACAATTCAGAGTAAAAAAATTATTACGCACCAGAATAACCATATAAAAGTGAAATTTTGTCCGGCGAAAATCCTGTATCTATTCTAATGTGTTGACGGTGAAGGTTCCACGGCATCTACTGGCCGGCATTCCTGATGGCCGTAGGGCTGCACCCGCCGCGGCGGCTGCTCTGTCACGCGCACTGGACGGTCGATGCGCAGAAGATGTCCAAGAGCCTCGGCAACGTGGTGGAGCCGCGCTCCGTGCCGGGCGGGCTCGACGCGCTGCGCTACTTCCTGCTGCGGGAGGGAACCATGCACAGCGACGCCAGTCAGTACTATTTCTATACCTTCGTGTGTTCTGTAGTCGGGCTGCACCGGCCTGCCGGCTGCAACCCCATTAAAATTCAATATATTATTATTATTATATACACTAGCAGCTGCAAGCTGATGCGTGTACTTCACTGATTGAGTGCACATTGTTTTTATTTAATTTTTGTTTTTATTTTAAGTGTTCCTAATACGAATGGTTTTTTTTATATTTTTACATGATTTTATCAATCAATGTTTAATATTTTTTTCTTAACCAGAAGGAACTCTCTAAATATTACGTTTCTATGTTCACAGGTTCTGGAGATTTGTGTCTATGGCTGAATCTGAGTTTTGAGGGGTGTTTGTTTGTCTGTTTAGGACTCCTTTATCCAAATTCTGGAAAAAGTTGTAATCTTTTAGAGCAAGGCCCGGTGAGTATGGTGGGTGTCGGAGACATTCCAATCGCAGCTTTTCTAATTCATTGACCGTTTGTTGTGTAGTGTGTGGCATTGTCCTGAAACAGCAGTGGGCTAGAGCAATAAACTAGTCTGAGTAGTTTAACGGCTAGTGTTTGGTTACCGAATTGAGTTTGCACTTGTTTGCACGCAATTGAGTTTTCCCACTGTCACTGCATTAAGACAGGTGGCCCGTTCGTCGGGCAGGGTCGTGTTTTGTTGGCAAGAAAAGGATACCTTTTTTGCGTGGCTCTTCGTTTTCGGATAGTCTACGTGTCCTTGAGGTTTGTTTTGTCAATGCTGCAGTGGCCAAGAACTCATTCGCAAGATACAAGGAGGACCGACTGCACTCTTCAGCCAGCCAACACCTTCGCTACGCGAGATCTCGTCAGCTCCTATTGTCCTCTCCCAATACCATATCCCAAAACTTCGAAATTACAGCGCAGCAAATTCGGCGGGGTGAGTCAGCCTCCTAAACAGCTAGCCTTTCCATCAAGGTTTGCAATTGTTGACAATACAGATCTGCCGTAATCGTCTGGCCTGATCTTAGAAAGCTGTAGTGGATGACATCAGAACTTTGCATTACAATCAAAACAGAGTTTTTACAGTTCATAAAGGATTATTTCAAGGGTTTCTTTCACAGACGGCTGCAGAGCGGTCCGGAGATTAAAACTATGTCAAGTTTGTGCGTAATGATTAGGGTTCCCACTTCAGCTTGTTTTGGTGTCAGACCATTTAAGTTCCAGGTGCCTAGAACCGAATCGTAAATTATTCCACGTGACCTTCCATAAATCTAATCTTGGCTCTCACTCGTTCATTCCCAGGAGAAGCGTCCTTATCAATAGCATTAACTCAACTGAAGCTGATATTTTTCAATGTTACCCAAAAATGTTTAAATGTTAACTAATTTTTAAACCACAAGATTTGTCTTTATTTTTAAAAATATTTTTGTATTCATAAATGTTGTAATATGTTTTCATTAAGGTGGTTGTTTAACATTACCCATATTTTTGGTTGTAATTTTAGTTTGTCTATAATATTTATTGTATTGTATTGTTTATTCATCATCCACAGACAGTACACTGCACTTGGATTTGTCATATTTTAACATTGGCCAGTTCAGGTAAACAAAAACACAGAAGAACTGGAAAGAAACTGCGCTGTTTTTTTTTTTCAACGTCCACTTAGTCTAAATTTACAAAAGTGTTTGTCAATTATTTTAACAAAAACTTAGGTAAAACCCTAAATTAACATGAATTAACAAAATTTACAATCCATGCCGTATGCAACAGTTCACGACCAATATAATTTTATTTGCAAAGACTATCCCCACCAACTAATATGTTGCCAATTGGAGCAGGCCAGTCCCCACAAACAGCACCGGTTAACGAGCATCACGCCGGGCACAGCCATTACATCTCTCGACCATATTTTAGGGAAAGAGATAACCCGAACCAAGCGTCACCGTAAGCAAGGACCTTAAAGCGATGCACTGCTCCAGTGCCAACACAACACTGTGAAACACTTGCACATTAGGTTTTAATACTATAAGTTTTATCATAAACTACTACAATGAGCTGATCACATAGTTTTATACCCATTTAAATGCTACCACCTACACAAAATTAAGAATATAATGGTTTGAGAGCAGCCTTATCAATAAAGTAAGAATAGATTCCCGTATGAGATTTTGACCAATACCGAGAAACGAAATGTTGTAAATGTGCTGTTGATTTACCTAATAAATAAAAAATAAATCAATGAGCTACATTACTTTTGTTCAAAGGATTGCGGCACAATGCTAGCCATAGTTAGGTCGCAACCACCTACCAAGAGCCCACGACTGCGAAGTTTTATGGCATTTGGTTTTATTGGCATTTTTGTAATTTTACATACCTTTGTGTTTCTGAAACATTGCTTGCTTTACATCATTTAAGATATTCTCGATGACGCCGTTGAAAAACTTAGACGTCCAAACTGAGAAACTACGTGGAAAAGTAATGTGTAGTGCGGTGTGCTCCCGCACAGACTACAGCAAGACGAAGCTAGTGCGCGTCGTGAACTCCGAGCTGGCGGACACGCTCGGCAACCTGCTGTCGCGCTGCAGCGGCGCCGCGCTCAACCCGCGCGCGCACGTCCCCGCGCCGCCGCCGGCCGCCGCGCATGCGCACCTCGCCGCCGACCCGCTCGCCGCGCGCCTGCTGCGACAACTCCGCGAGCTTCCCGGTCGGTACCTCACTCGACACTCGACGCTACTGACTCTTCGATCTAATGTTATCTCGAGCCTGTTCACCGTTCACTTCTCAGTCTTTTAAAATCTTTCAAAATTTGCACTGCTTGGGACTACAATACGGGCATTCATTTTCTACTCTGGGTTTGACGAGAATACGATAAGTTTCGGTTGTAAAACGAGTGAGTACACCCAGACCGGAGACATTCTAGTTCTACTTAATAAACAAGTCAACTTCCAACCCAATGAGTTTTTCATGGCATATTTTAAGCTTTCATAAGGCAAACACAGTATTTACCAATCACCAATTTCAGGAAAGTGTTGAGGGGACAGGACCCCAAGGAGTTTTATCTAATTTGAAGTACTTATTATATGTTTAATTAAATACTTTATTCTAGTATTATATTTACCAAGAATGTTTTTATCATCTCTTCTTCATATTTTTGTGTTAAAATTTTGTTTTTGTGTTAGTCATATGACTAACCAAAAGTTGCCTCACTTGCAATAACAATGCATGGATTGGACTAAGTAGATCTGTAACACAAAATCCCTGTATAATGTTAATTATACACATATTTAGCTAAAGAATCGAAGGCTTGGGGTAATTAAGTATTTGTGTGAGTAGATTGAATAGAGTTGTGAATGTGTGACAGATGTGTGCGAGCGCCACTACTCTGCGTACAAGTTCTACAAGGTCGCGGACGAGGTGATGTCGACGCTACGCTCCGCCAACGCGCTGTTTGAGGCACGCAAGCCGTGGCTGCTAAGGAAGGCGCCAGAAAAACAAGAGGAACTGGAGGTGGGTTTTGCTCTGCGATGTTCCCCTATGATTAGTTACAATTCAACCAATGCCCTGTAATTATGTAAATGAACTTTGTTTTTCAATTAGCATTCATTCCATCGAACATTTTCGGGCTTGCTGCCCTCGCGTTTTCATCTGTACCTTTACAAACCATGAGTTTAAGTGATGCTCACTTCGAGCAATCAACGTTAACAAAATTGTTGTTGGAGAAAATGGCAGCGCCTCTAGCGTACGATCTTATTGCTAAAAACGCATCGCAACGTTGTCGAACATCTATGACCATCATCGATACGGTTTGTATCAAAAACGCTACCACGAGTGTCCATCTTGACAGTTCAACGTGCTTACTTAGATAAAAAATTTCTCTCTTCTTTCTCGTCTGCGGATTCAAAACTGTGACAAATCCGAGTGTCGGAAATGCTTGATGTTTCAGAATTGAAGATAATGTTAGTTACTCATTAACTAGGATGCTAAAATATACTGACATAGGTATTTTGCCTTAACAATGCTAAAATTCGGACTACCTATGTAACATATTTTTTCCAGTGGACACGTTTAAACGCTTGTGTAAACCTTTTTAAAGAATGAATATAAAAAAAAAAAAGAATTTTAATAGTCATTATTCTACATATTTTTTTATGCAATCTAACTCTCTAAAAGGAAAGAAAGTATTAAAAACATAACTTTTTATTGGTTATCAATAAGATGATAAAACAATAATTGCATCTAAGAAAACAAAAATCTATTATTGATTAAATTTGTCGCGAAATATAATATGATACTCTTTATGCTCCGTACGCACATACGGTTTTACTCGATCGAGTAAAATTTACGTTCTTGGCTCGAAGGCTCGCCCTTCTGTCCACACATTCGAGTAAAATTGTATCGAGTGGCTCAATGTTCATTTGCGTCTGAAACCTCGCGAGCCAACCATGTCCGACAGGCGAAAAGTGCAGTGGCTGTGTTTAGCAGGACTCGCAGCATTTTCTCATGGCAGAATTATGAAAAAGAAAAAAGTGAAAAAATCGAAGGTGAATCTGGGTGAAGGAAGTGTTCAAACAACGTGATAATTTAAGCCATGTCAACGTTATAAGTTTTCTAAGTGCACCAGACTGCAAAAATTATTTGCGAATGCCAGAAGAATTATATAAACGGTTACTTCTCATGGTTACTCCTATTGTTCAAAAGAAAGCTACACACATGAGACCAGCGATCTCAACTCTCATTCACACTCTCTATAAGTATTGATAAATTCTTCTATGAACTCTCGCGAATACGTTCGGAAATCCATTGCGACGACGCAGAGACACTCACTCGTTGCCGGCAAGCGGTGCACTCAGTTACTCGACGACGCGTCCACACACGCGAGCCGGGCTCGAAGGCTCGCTCTAACTTACTCGGCAGAAATTAGGAGCTCCGAATACCTTCGAGCCGGCTCCAATCGAGCCGTAAAAACGCTTCGAGCCTCGTCCACACGGTAAGTTTTACTCGATATCGAGTAAAACCGTATGTGCGTACGGAGCATAACAGATGGGAAATTAATACATATGGTAATTTACCTATGAGTCACGCTTATTGTCTTATGCCTTTTTTAACCTTACCAACCTTTTGTTGTCCGCAAATATCGGCTGCCAACAATCTACCGACGGTATGTTTCTACTATTTATTTATTTATTTATAAGGTTCTCAAATAGAGTAATGTGTATGAAAGCGTTTGATGAGTGAACAAAGTAACCCATGGCAGGAAGTTATGGAAAACACGATCCAGTACAACTCCGTTCGAAACGTGTCGCTCGACCGCCTTGCCGTCCCGCCCGCACGGCGCGCCCGGGGCCACCTCCTCCCGTCGGACCCTAACGTGTTGCACGTCTGCAGACGCTGCTGCACGTGACGCTCGAGGCGCTGCGCGTGTGCGGCGTGGCGCTGCAGCCGCTGGCGCCGCTCACCGCCGGCGCGCTGCTCGACCGGCTCGCCGTCCCGCCCGCACGGCGCGCCCGGGGCCACCTCCTCCCGTCGGACCCTAACGTGTTGCACGTCTGCAGACGCTGCTGCACGTGACGCTCGAGGCGCTGCGCGTGTGCGGCGTGGCGCTGCAGCCGCTGGCGCCGCTCACCGCCGGCGCGCTGCTCGACCGGCTCGCCGTCCCGCCCGCACGGCGCGCCCGGGGCCACCTCCTCCCGTCGGACCCTAACGTGTTGCACGTCTGCAGACGCTGCTGCA
This sequence comes from Incurvaria masculella, assembly GCA_946894095.1. Taxonomy (NCBI): domain Eukaryota; kingdom Metazoa; phylum Arthropoda; class Insecta; order Lepidoptera; family Incurvariidae; genus Incurvaria; species Incurvaria masculella. The sequence continues at coordinate 14,172,301 of OX335662.1, read as the reverse complement.
CGTGACGCTCGAGGCGCTGCGCGTGTGCGGCGTGGCGCTGCAGCCGCTGGCGCCGCTCACCGCCGGCGCGCTGCTCGACCGGCTCGCCGTCCCGCCCGCACGGCGCGCCCGGGGCCACCTCCTCCCGTCGGACCCTAACGTGTTGCACGTCTGCAGACGCTGCTGCACGTGACGCTCGAGGCGCTGCGCGTGTGCGGCGTGGCGCTGCAGCCGCTGGCGCCGCACACCGCCGGCGCGCTGCTCGACCGGCTCGCCGTCCCGCCCGCACGGCGCGCCCGGGGCCACCTCCTCCCGTCGGACCCTAACGTGTTGCACGTCTGCAGACGCTGCTGCACGTGACGCTCGAGGCGCTGCGCGTGTGCGGCGTGGCGCTGCAGCCGCTGGCGCCGCACACCGCCGGCGCGCTGCTCGACCGGCTCGCCGTCCCGCCCGCACGGCGCGCCCGGGGCCACCTCCTCCCGTCGGACCCTAACGTGTTGCACGTCTGCAGACGCTGCTGCACGTGACGCTCGAGGCGCTGCGCGTGTGCGGCGTGGCGCTGCAGCCGCTGGCGCCGCACACCGCCGGCGCGCTGCTCGACCGGCTCGCCGTCCCGCCCGCACGGCGCGCCCGGGGCCACCTCCTCCCGTCGGACCCTAACGTGTTGCACGTCTGCAGACGCTGCTGCACGTGACGCTCGAGGCGCTGCGCGTGTGCGGCGTGGCGCTGCAGCCGCTGGCGCCGCACACCGCCGGCGCGCTGCTCGACCGGCTCGCCGTCCCGCCCGCACGGCGCGCCCGGGGCCACCTCCTCCCGTCGGACCCTAACGTGTTGCACGTCTGCAGACGCTGCTGCACGTGACGCTCGAGGCGCTGCGCGTGTGCGGCGTGGCGCTGCAGCCGCTGGCGCCGCACACCGCCGGCGCGCTGCTCGACCGGCTCGCCGTCCCGCCCGCACGGCGCGCCCGGGGCCACCTCCTCCCGTCGGACCCTAACGTGTTGCACGTCTGCAGACGCTGCTGCACGTGACGCTCGAGGCGCTGCGCGTGTGCGGCGTGGCGCTGCAGCCGCTGGCGCCGCACACCGCCGGCGCGCTGCTCGACCGGCTCGCCGTCCCGCCCGCACGGCGCGCCTGGCGCGACCTCGCCGCCGCCGCCGCCGCCGCCGCCCGGCCGCTCGCGCCTGCCACCGGACCGCTCTTCCCGCGTATAGAAGACCCCCACCGCCGCGACGTTACTCGTGCATGACATCACAATCTTGACAGCATGCTACAAATGTAAAAATTATACCCAGTGATCCGCCGCCCACTGTGGGGCTTAAAGTGTAAGTTAGTGTAAATTAAAGTATGCAGAACACCTTGAAGTGGTTTTTAGAATGAACTAGGCAGGGTAGATGTGGCCACCTCGTTGGCCGTTTTGACTTGGTTATTGTTAAATGTATCTATAGAAAACTATATAAAGACCATATTTGAATGTTCATTCTGTTTGTTTAGTTTACCTGAGGCTTCATGGAAAGGTATTTTGCCTTTTCATTTAAATACAATACTGACAGTTTTCTTTTGCCTTTGGAACTGTCAATGCTTTGATTAGGAATTGAGTTGCTTTGCCCCAGCTCCAAGATCTTAAAACTCCATATCTCTCCCTGTCCTCTGACCCTATGGATTCCCCATATGGGGATATGCCCTATGAGAATTGAATATCGCCCTGGAACATGTTAAGGATTCAGCTACAGTAACCGATAGAATCCCATACTCTTGTAACGTAGCGCGGCGTCACCGCCTACGTAACAAGCACAGAAGAGGCGCAGCGGCGCACGGGGCGCCGAGGGGCGGCCTGCGGCGCGGGGCGAGGCAGCCGAGCGAGTCAGCCGTCCCCACTACCGGCGCGCCAATATAAAAGGCCGCCCGCCACACAGCGAGTCAGTTCAGTGCAGCTCCCGGCACTGAACGCACCTCCCCCTTCAGGTTGTTTGGTGGCTCTCGTGGTCCCCGCCTGAAGTCCCTTCCCGCATACCGTTCCGTCCTCTTCAGGTTGTTTGGTGGCTCTCGTGGTCCCCGCCTGAAGCCCCTTCCCGCATACCGTTCCGTCCTCTCCAGGTCGATTGGTGGCTCTCGTGGTCCCCGCCTGGAGTACCCATCCGTATACCGCTCCGTCCTCTCCAGGTCGATTGGTGGCTCTCGTGGTCCCCGCCTGGAGTACCCGTCCGTATACCGTTCCCTCTTGTCCAGGTCGATTGGTGGCTCTCGTGGTCCCCGCCTGAACAACCTTTCCCTAGATCCCACCTATACCGCTGCGAGTAGGTAGGTAGGGTTAGGACTAGTCTTAAGTAAATTCCTGTGGGAAATTAACAGAGCTACCCATCCGGCTGGCACAGAATACTGGCCAGCAGGGAGCTTCGTTACATTGGCGCCCGAACTAAAATAATATAATGCCAAAAATGGCAGAAATCCATAACATGAGGAAAGAAGAGCTCATGGAGAAAGCCCAACAATTAGGCCTAAGCTCCGAGGGGACTGTAGAGGACCTTCGGAAGCGTTTAAAGGCACAGCTCATGAGAGAAAGCGAGCTTAATACCGGTAACAATACCAAAGAAGTAGATACCCCGGAAACGGGAGGCGAAAGTGTGCAGATTATGAATAATATCCTCGATTCCGTACGAAAATGGAATATAAATTTCGATGGAACTAGAAGTGCCGTCGAATTCCTGGAAAGGATAACCGAGCTACGGGAGGGGTACAGCTTTTCGGAAAAGCAGCTTCTTCAAGCGTTACCACACCTGCTCAAAGATAACGCACTCTTGTGGTATAGAAACAACAAGGATAATTGGAAACAGTGGCAGGATTTTGAAGAATGTTTCCAACTTTATTACTTTCCACGAAATTACCAGGAAGAGATACTCGAGGAAATACGTACCCGAAAACAACGATCAAATGAAAAATTCACGGACTACCTCACGGACATACAAACTAAAATACGACGTGCAGGGTTAGTAAAAGAAACCGAACAACTAAACAAGATTTACAAGAATATGTCCCCGGAATACAAGCTTTACATCAAGGAAACAGATTTTAAAAATATTAGAGAACTGATTAAAATGGCCGAAGAATACGAAAATATACAGAAGGAGAGGTCGCGCAACACAAGCGTAGTAAAAACCACGTGGGCTATTAACCCAAGATATGATTCGGCGACGTGCTGCTGGAACTGTAGTCAAAGGGGCCACAGCAAACGGGAATGTCGCCAGCGACCGATGTTGTTTTGCAGTGGTTGTGGCAGGCCAGGGATACGTTCCATAGATTGTTGCAGAACTGCTTCAAAAAACGAAGCGAGAGTTGCCGACCCGAACAACTCTTCGCAACACAGGGCATAATCAAAGAAGACAAAAGACCACATATAGAAGTAAAAATTGGAGAAAAAGTATTCAAGGCATTGATCGACACAGGGGCAGAAGTCTCATATATAAATGGAGAAATAGCAAGTTATTGCAAAAAATTAAACTCACAGATAGACAAAGAAAACACAAATGCTATTCTTGCTGATATGTCGAATATAAAGATTAAAGAAAGTATAACAACTGCTTTAGAAATTAAAAAATATCACCTATTTCATAATTTTTTGGTGATCCCTCAATTAAGCACAAACATCTTAATAGGATGGGACTTACTGGAGCGACTTGGATTCGAGTGGACGCTTAATATGGTAAAGGAGCCAACTTTATGTACGGTGGAAAATAGTCACTTGACGTGGCAAGAAAAACGACGTCTGGAAAATTTTCTAGCAGATACATTACCAGTCTTAAGGAAAAGTAAAAATATAACTTCGTTAATTGAACATCGAATAAAATTAAAAACAAATGAACCCGTTAAGCAAAAGTACTACCCAAGGAACCCAAAAATGCAGGAGTATATAAATAAAGAAATTGATTCGATGTTGCAAGATGGAATAATAGAAAAATCGCAGAGCCCGTACAGTTCACCAATTGTACTAGCAAAGAAAAGTAATGGTGACTACTGTATCGATTTCCGAAAGATAAATGAGGTTTCGGTAAAAGACGCGTATCCACTCCCACAGGTAAACCACACCCTAGACAAGCTAAGGAAAGCAAAGTATTTGTCAACATTGGACCTGAAGAACGGATATTGGCAAGTGCCACTTGCCGAAGGAAGCAAAAAGATTACAGCATTCACAGCCCCAGGAAAAGGACTATACCAGTTCAAAGTCATGCCATTTGGTCTCCATTCAGCACCAGCCACATTTAAACGACTGTTAGACACAGTCATAGGAGCGGAGCTGGAGCCAAATGCATTTGCATATTTAGACGATATCATAATAATATCGGAAACTTTTGACGACCACTTGAAACATTTAGGAAAAGTATTCGAGAGGTTACGTGAAGCTAACCTGAAACTCAACGAAGAAAAATGCAAGTTTTGTCAAAAAGAACTAAAATATCTGGGCCATGTTGTAAATCGAGAAGGAATTCAAACCGATCCGGATAAAGTGGAGGCAATATTGGATATAAAACCTCCCCAAAATATTAAAGAACTCAGAAGAATACTTGGAATGACGTCTTGGTACAGAAAGTTTATACCGGAATACGCACAGATTACGAGCCCGTTAACAAAATTGTTGAAGAAGGAAAATGCAAATAAACAAAATAAAATAATAAATTGGACAAATGAACAAAATGAGGCGTTACAGCGCCTAAAAGAAATACTCACTAGCGCACCAGTTTTAAGATGTCCTAACTTCGAAAAACGGTTTAAACTCCAGAGTGACGCAAGCAACGAAGGACTTGGAATCGTACTCACACAGGAAGAAAATAACAAAGAATACGTAATTATGTACGCCAGCAGAGCCCTTAACGAAAGGGAACGAAAGTTTTCTACATCCGAGAAAGAATGTTTAGCCATATTATGGGGTATACAAAAAATGAGACCGTATTTAGAAGGATATAAGTTTACCGTTGTGACAGACCACCAAGCCTTGAAATGGTTAAACTCCATGCAAAACCCCTCCGGAAGACTAGCCCGTTGGGCTTTAGAATTACAACAATATGACTTCGATATTCAATACAGACAAGGAAAACTTAACAAGGTAGCCGACGCTTTATCAAGACACCCAGTAGAAACGGAAATTGCTGCACTAGCAGGCCGACAGGAACCGGAATGGTACGAAAAACTTAAACAGGCACTAGAAAACAAAGAGGTTGATGAGAAGGAATACCGTATCCAAAATGGAAATATATACAAACAAGACCACTCCAACCAGTATACAATCGATTTAAGCCCAGATACAGCTTGGAGATTATGCGTTCCGATAGACGGAAGAACAAAAATACTACAGGAAAATCACGACGAACCGTTAGGAGGACACATGGGTGTAAGCAAAACATTTAAACGTATATCACAACGATATTATTGGCCAGGAATGTTTAAAGATGTGGCAAAACACATAAAAAAATGCGAGGTTTGCCAAAAACAAAAAACCGAAAAACGTCTTACGCCAGGTTACATGCAAACGACACAGGCATCGAGACCGTGGCAGATCGTCTCAGTAGATCTTATTGGACCCTTACCAAGGTCCTCAAAAGGCCACACATGGGCATTAGTATTTCAAGACAAATTTACAAAATGGGTGGAAGTACAACCAGTGCGACAAGGTACAACTACAGCAGTAACGAATTCACTGAAAGAACGAATTGTTATGAGATTTGGCTGCCCAGAAACGATAATTTCCGACAACGGAACACAGTTTACCAGCAGAGTATTCACAAATACTCTAAAAATATATGGAATAACCCACCGACCGACACCAGTATATTCACCGCAAACAAACCCCACGGAAAGAGCGAACCAAACATTAGAAACGATGATAAGATGCTATATCGAGGAAAACCATAAGAAATGGGATCAATATATACCAGAGCTAAATTTTGTCATAAATACATCCGTTCAGGAATCCACAAAATATACACCTGCATTTCTGATGACCGGTAGAGAGTTTAGAAGACCAAAGGACGAAAATGAATTGCCTACGCCGAGTGTCGCAAACAGCCAAGTCTTAACAGAACTCTACGAAATGGTAAGAATTCACCAAAATAATGCATCGGGCCAACAAAAAAAATATTACGACGGAAAAAGGAGACATTGGGAACCAAAAATTGGTGAAAAAGTGCTAAAAAAAAATTATCTCCTTTCGAACGCAGCCAACAACTTCGCTGCCAAATTGGCACCAAAATATAGCGGACCATATCAGATAATGGCAACACTATCTGGGTCCGTCTATGAATTGCTAATTGGAAGGAGGAGAGTGCGGGTACATATAAAAGATTTGAAACAATTCGTAGAAACTGATTAAAAAGAATGGCATAACCAATCGCCAAAGAAATCACTCAACACGGATTGAGTCTTTTGTGTGCATTATGTTTCGTCTACCTAATAAACCGGCCCCAACAGCAAAAGGGACCGATAGGGAGTGGAAAGAAATTATGGAGTTTTTTAAGGAGTGCAGGAACATACGTGCAATAAGCCCACTCCCGGTAAGCGACAGCGATGTATTAGAAATTAATGTGGACCTCGAAACCCGGGAGTTTGTCGAAGCAGTGACAAAAAATCACACTTCGGGACAAAAACAGGAAGTAGTGAGCTCCATTACATCGGACGGGCCGCCGCAGAAAAAGAAAAGGCCGAGGCGACGTGGCGGCCTAACAAAGAAGAGGGATGGCTCAACTGTAAAAAAAAGGAACCAGGGCAAGGAATGTCAAACAGAAGAAAAATAGGAACACAGATACGTTTTTCAATCGTTTATGTTTTTTTTTTATTACTGACCCTTTCACACTGTAAAATTAATAAATATATATCCATCCAATAATAAAGTTTTTTTCTTCTAAAAAGTTATTGTTGTGATTTTGTCCGCCTCCGGGAACAAAATCTCTCAGCCAGGAGGGGAGTGTAACGTAGCGCGGCGTCACCGCCTACGTCACAAGCACAGAAGAGGCGCAGCGGCGCACGGGGCGCCGAGGGGCGGCCTGCGGCGCGGGGCGAGGCAGCCGAGCGAGTCAGCCGTCCCCACTACCGGCGCGCCAATATAAAAGGCCGCCCGCCACACAGCGAGTCAGTTCAGTGCAGCTCCCGGCACTGAACGCACCTCCCCCTTCAGGTTGTTTGGTGGCTCTCGTGGTCCCCGCCTGAAGTCCCTTCCCGCATACCGTTCCGTCCTCTTCAGGTTGTTTGGTGGCTCTCGTGGTCCCCGCCTGAAGCCCCTTCCCGCATACCGTTCCGTCCTCTCCAGGTCGATTGGTGGCTCTCGTGGTCCCCGCCTGGAGTACCCATCCGTATACCGCTCCGTCCTCTCCAGGTCGATTGGTGGCTCTCGTGGTCCCCGCCTGGAGTACCCGTCCGTATACCGTTCCCTCTTGTCCAGGTCGATTGGTGGCTCTCGTGGTCCCCGCCTGAACAACCTTTCCCTAGATCCCACCTATACCGCTGCGAGTAGGTAGGTAGGGTTAGGACTAGTCTTAAGTAAATTCCTGTGGGAAATTAACAGAGCTACCCATCCGGCTGGCACAGAATACTGGCCAGCAGGGAGCTCCGTTACACTCTTTTCTCTGTAAATCCAGCGAAAAATGTCTTCAACAAAAAAAATACCACATAGCAACTAGATTTATCAAGTTAATCACTGGATTTAGGGCTGATTTTTAAACATTCAACAGATTTATTTAGGCTTCTGCTTATCCATCCGATATGGTAAGTCCATATGTTTATTATATCATATATAATTCTCCGGCAATGACTATCCGTCTTTTGACCAACGTGAATTGTACTGTACTAATTGTAGAGGTGTGCTGTGATCGTACCTTATGACGCTCTATCCTCTCTGCCAACCCCTCCCCAAAGCGGTGTGAAGGCAGGTATGTATGTAAGAAAAATGTTTGTACATTGATGTGTGAAAGACTAGCTGAGGCTCCGCTGTGGTCTTTACTTTTGGACTAAGCCGGTAGTCCCAGTTGTTTTTTTGTTTTTCTTTATTAAGGTTCGCCAACAGCGATTCGTACGGCAGCGACTAGGAGCAAAAGTCAGTCGGTTTAGAATTGTACTGCCCACCCGAGGAACACTTCAATTTATTTGTATCAGAAGTTCAGGACAGTCGATGCTTCCATTCAGTAGTTTTTTCAAAAATATGATGTCCGTAAATGATCGACGCAGAGCAAGTGTCTCCATTTTAAAGTGACTTAATCGGTCATTGTACGTCAATAATGTCCGGCAGAGCTTTTGATGGTATGCTAAGTGGTATAAAAACCGTTTTTGCACCCGTTCTAGTCTATTAACGTGAATATGATACACCGGACACCAAGCTGTACTGCTATACTCCAAAATGCTCCGTACAAGGGAGTTTTAAGAATTATGAAAGTTTTTGGTTGTTTAAAAATTGTCACCTAAAGTGGCGTTTACGGCAAACCGATCGACTGGCGTTTTCAAATTTATGGAGAAATTGAAGAGCGCGCTCAGTGGGCGTTAAGCGAACTAACATTTGCGAGTCCGGGTTTGATTTGACAGCTTACTCAACTTTGCCGTAAATATGTCGACGTTGCCGTTTACGCCGACTCCGAAGTTCGAAGTCCGAGTTTGACTTTGACAGCTTGAAGAAGTAATACCACAGAATATCTAGTAAAAACTTGCATGGAGTTTGACGTTTTTACGGAAAACGCCAGTCGATCGGTTTGGCGTAAACGCCGATTTAGGTGACAACTGGGAATACAGGCTCTGATTTCGGGCTGAACCGAAAGTTTAACAACCAAGTATCCTATGTTTTAATCCAGGTAATAAACTATCTATGTGCCACATTTCCTCTATATCCATTCAGCCATTATTGCATGATTGAATAACAAACATCCGAACATACTTTACATTTATAATATTGGTAGGAGTAGGATGAAGGGATAGATAAATGAAATTCCTTTTCATTTCAAATTGTATATTTCTTATATATGATTTGCAGAACACTAAAAAAAAGTGAATAAAACAACTTCATGATAAATCTTAAAAGCCGCCAAATGATATTTCTCCTCCACAGCTACTTATATTTACATATACGGGCTTCATCTTTGGTTATATTTACACAATATTGTATTGTACATCATGTACCATTTATATTTAGGGTTTCAGCACCAGTGAAGCTGGCATATAACATTCACAACCCCCGGATTCTGATTGATTATAAACATTATGTACTAAATGTACAAGGCCTGATATCACAATGGTCCATGAACATTCTCAATGATTATCAAACAAAATGCATTACTTGTGACCTCTCGAAGCTGCATTTGTTGTTATCTAGCGACTAAATATAATTTGGATGTCTGTTTTTTTGCTAACCACATTGAGCAAGTTTTGCACATTGAGCTCAGATGTTTTGGAAACCAGAACTAGATTGAACCAATCGTAGTTTCCTTTGTCTGAATTAGCTACATCTTTGTCTAGCTAGAATATTCTTCTAATTATTTTCTATTTATTTCATTATTCCAGCAAAATGGCAGTAATTTTATGTAACTGTAAGTACATTCAATTATATTGTTCAAAATGTATCCAAAATAAACTCCTTTACAACACTTCATCTTGCGTCCCCTATAAAAAAAATATATATCCTAAATTGTGATAATCTATTTGTTGTTTTAAGTGACATTTCTATGAACAGCACCAGAGTCGAACATTACAACACCATAAATAAACAGTTAGTTGCACTCAGTCGAATCCCATCGGCTTCTACACACCACACTGCTACACTACGTGGAGCCGACACACCCTACAATACACTAAACACACAACCACGGTTCCACATCCATACACACACACACCCTCTCCCTCTCTCTCTTTCTCAAATACACACACCCAGCCGTTGGGAGACATGGGAACGCAGCACCCTATGCAAGTATAAATAGAAACAAAATTTACTTCAATATAAACAAGTGGATGGAATCCAGTTCCAGTGTTTGTGAAACATGTTGCATAGAATTTAGAGAAATCTGTTCAAAAAGAAGTAAATTTTTAATATAAGTAAACTATAGTAAGGGATCAACCAATGGTCGAGTCACAAACGATTCTTAAAATATCTGGAAATTTCATTTGGTTCTTATTTGTCCTTAAAACTATTTTGCTTAGAAAAATAAACTGTCCTAGAATGTTTACACTTCATGCTTGCTTCCCTTACTCACTTGATTGGAAACATATCTATTGAACTTTCACTTGAGTTGAAGTGTTCATGTTATCACAAGAGACTAGCTCCGGCTATTTCCGGATGTCGCGACCGACGGACTTACGGTTCTCAAACTTTTGCTGCAGGCTAGCAACGTTGGAGGCGCGCGTGACCGCCTTGCTGCCGGCCAGGGGAGTCGCCCCCACCTTCGCCGCCGGCTTTGGCTTCATCTTAATGAGGTTATCAGCCAGTTTCGTCGCATCCACTTTGGGGATGGGTTTGGTCCCGTTGCTCTGTTGTTTCAGTGCTGCGCTGGCCGGTTTGGGTGGCGGAGTCACTTTCGATGTAACAATTTTTTTTTCAACGGTTGGGGCCGCTTTTATGGGAGGTCTATCAGTCGTTTTACTAGGGACCGTCGTTTTAGCGGCCGTCTTGGGTGCGGTTTCGTTTACCGGAGTTTTGTTCCCGTTACTATTGATAACGTCGGGAGACTTGCCTGTCTTGACGCTCCCGTTGACGGCACAACTCGACACGACGTCGGGACTGTTGGCTATCGCTTTCGCGGCGACGAATTTGGGAGCGTTTTTGGGAGACGGAGGAACGTTCCGAAAGGAGTTTTGAGGCCGAAGTCCCGGCGGCGTGAGCTGGCGGCCGAGCGTCGGGATCTTCGAATTGGGTCCCTTCGGCGGCGGCGAGTCGGGAGCATCCGTCGGTTTCGGCACAGGTTTGGGAGCGATCTGCGGCGCGTTCGCTTCGGAATTGTTGTTCAGGAAGCGCGGGACATTGACCGCGGAGGGATGGAGGTATCCGCTGCTCGTGGTGGAGGCGTCGTCGAGGGAGCGCCGCGGGTCCGCGTTGACGTACGAGCCGTCGTCGTCGTCGTCCGCTCCCGCTCCGGCGAGCCGCCGCTCGCGCTCGCGGCGGCGCCGCGCGAGGCTCGACGTCGAGTAGATCGAGTCGAGGTTCCTCGTCTGGATCTCGGAGACGATCTCGCCGAGCAGACCGGCGCCGCCGACCGGCTTGGGCGTGTTGTAGCCGACGGGCGGCACCTGCGGGATCGTCTTGACCGGGAGGCGGTCGGCGGCGCGCGCGAGCGGACCCTCCTCGATGACCGCGTAGATGTTGTCCCCGGGGGACTCCTCGTCGATGTCGGCGAGCGGGGCGGGCTCGTCGCTCGCGCAGTCGGCGTAGTGAGCCGGCGCGGGTGCGGGCGGCGCGGGGTCCGGGCGCGGCGGCGGCGGGGCGGTCGGCCGCGAACCGAGAGCGGCGGACAGCGGCCGCGCGCCGCCCACCGGCTGGCGCATCGAGCCGAAGGCGGGCAGCGCGGGCCGCGCGGCGCCGGCCACGCGCACACTCTGCGCGCGACCCGCGAGCCGCCGCGAATCGTTGGGCTCCTCCGAGTCCGAGCCGGCAGGCACCGTGCTCATCGTCAGCTCGATGTCCTTGAGCAGGATCGGATTCGAGATCTGCAAGTTCCGGAGCGCAGTCCTGTCGATCTTGATCGTTTTGATCTGGTGGTTCGGGTTCTTGGGGAGCGAGTGACTCCGCTCGACCGGGTGCCTCGCTCGCTCCTGCTTGAGGAAGGACGCGATCCTGTTGAAAGAGATGCCCTCCTTGGGTCTCTCGAGGGCGGGCTCCTCGGGCAGCGGCTTGAGGAAGACGTCAGTCTCCACGCTGCGCGGGCGGCGGGGCGCGGCGGCGGCGGCGAGGCGCGGCGCGGCGGGCGCGGCGCGCAGCGTGCGCGAGCCCTGCAGCGGCGACACGAGCTCCTTGGCGGTGCACGTGGACGCCTCGAGGACCGGGCTCGAGATGGTGGGGCGGGCGGGGTCGGCGGGCGGGGGGGGCGCGGCGCGCGCGGGCGCCGGCGGGGCGGGCGGCGCGGGGGAGCCGCCGACGAGGGCGAGGGCGGGGGTCGGCGCGCCGCTCACCTGCGCGCGCTCGAGCGGCGTGAGCGAGAACCCCTTGAAGTGTCCGAAGAAGTCGAGGTGGGGTGCGGAGGCTGGGTCGGGCCGCAGCAGGCTCGAGGAGATGTCGTCGGGCGAGGCGGGCGGCGGCGGGTGAGGGCGCGGCGGGGCGGGCGCGTGGAGGCTCGCCGCCAGCTTGCTCGCGCCGCGCGACAGCCGCCGCTGCAGCGCGCCCGCGCGAGGCGACATCGACCCCGTCCTGCACACACACACACACACACATCACCTGGTGTCGGCACGCCCCGTGCTTCCTCCGGCGGCGGCAAGCGGCAAGCGGGATGACAGATTACCGAATGCAACTTGACTCCCAGCAGACATTGACCCCCCCCCCGCATATTTTTATGGACAATTTGCAGCAAATTATTAATTAAAATAACATTATTTGTCTCAATATAATTTGCGTTCTTTGTCAGATTTTTTGACAAATTTTAGATTAAGTTATATATATTCAACCACATAGACGTCCACTCGGTAGAATATTTAAGATTTGAAGCAGCAGGCAGAAGAGGCAAATCATTGATAACAAAAAGCCATGCAGATCAGCTAAGAATTACGAACCAAAGCAGGCAGAATTAAATTTCCAAACTCACCAAAATGACTATTCCCAAACCGAAATGGACTCGAGAGTCCGAGGACAGCCAGCTCAGGACAAGGGGAGCCTTGCTCAATGTGTGCATTACAGGAGTTACGAAGACAGCTTTAGTCTAACAGATCAGTTAGAATTGGATGTTTGGTGCCAAGAGGCTTGACATGTGTCTTTAACATGTTATTAGTCGAGATTGATAACATTGCAACTAGATTTACGCTTCATATTTTGTTTTATTTTACATTCATTTCTTTATTATGTCTATTAGTAATATACTGAATAAATGTAAGATAAATAGGCTAATACAACCTGTTTTTAACAATTGCTTCGAGACTGATAGTCTCAAAAACGTCCTTCCTGCATCATAAGAAACACAGAACAAAGTAGCTAGTTTTTTTTTATTACGAACTTAAAATCCAATACTACCGGTCAAAAGTGACGTTCCTGTGTACTTTTGCACAAACACAGTCAAACAAACACAACAAGAAGGCGTTACTTATCCTGAGTTGACTGTAGACATACGTTATGTGAAGAGTGAAAGTATTAGTTGAGGGCATAGGTGAGGGTGAACAGATCAGGGGGTCAACATGGCTGTTCTTCCTCGCAATGTCGAGTGCGAGTAAAACGGATGAGTGGCCGTTTTGGTACCGCTGTAGCTGTTAATTGTGCCAAATTAGCGAGTCCACTCGAACTCGCAGAACAACTCGACATTTCGAGTGTTAACAGTTTGGTCGACATGCTGATACAGAACAAAAGAGAATGACTGCCAGGAAGAAAACATGGTATTGTAGTAGTCTTTATTTTGCATCTACAATATGTTATAAGATAAAAAAATATGTTGTACTATATACACACACACACAAACACCAACAAGCAAAACGATACGAGCAGCGTGAATGTATTTTCAATCAAAATCCCAGCTCCAAGCGAGATCATTGCCAACTAATTGTAAAGCATTCTCACATAATTTTACTACAAACTAACACAAATATAGCAATCTTACAACTAATGGAACATTCCCATACCACGTGACCGATTTTAGGCCACTTTTAGACCTATCCTACCCCCTGTGACCATACGTAGTATCTTGCACTTGACCTCCCCTCCGTTTTCACATGGTATTGCAAAACTTGCTATTTTCCAATATGGTTATGTTTCTTTTATATACTAAGGTGGCCCAACCCGGCGGGACGAACTCATTAGCGGGCACGGTACAAAACCGTGCTGTTGCGCTCTGGGACCTTCTCTGTTTAAAAAAAAAGACAGGCTCCGTGATGAGGAAAATTCAACATGTCCACAAAAAAGACCATGTAAATTGTCTTTTTTGTAATTAAAATTTTAATTACAAAACAACTTAAAGCTAAAAGTTAACCATGACCGCTGTAGTCAAAAATCTAACAAAAACCAAATAGATTATAAATCTTGATTGAACAATCTATGTCTGATGACTAATCTTTTTAAGGTGTTCTTACTTTATCATTGCGTAATCCACCTCCAAAGTTATTGTATAAAACGCGCGAAAAATTCGAACTTTCAAACCTTATAACTTAGAAACCAAACACAATTTTACAATGCCGACCGTCATCAGACATCTAGTTTGCTATTTTGAGCAAATAATAAAACAATAAAAATAAAGCTATTTTGAGCAAAACTTGGGATCTCTGACAAGAAATATGGGCGTGATCTTCTTTCCCCGTTTGCATGGGGAGTTGAGCGGGATGGGCCACCTTAAGTGCGGTATATGTCATACGCCAGGAGGACCTCTTAAAATGCCCGACGACGCCCATGGGCTTTCGAACTTTCAGGGGGGGTGCTAAATTATGACTGTCGGCCACTTGCTTCTTCACACCACTGTTGAAGGATCCCAGGTTGTACTTCGGAGGAATACCTCGGCAGGGGATAGATAAAGGATCTAGAGGATTGGTGGATTCTTATTTTTGAAATGTCGACTGTAAATTGGTGCCTTTTCTCCCTGTTACACGTTGTGCGAAGTTAGAATGGGGATGCAGGGACAGTGTTATACAGCTCCAACAAGCATTCTCCTATATTTTAAAACACCGTGTGACCCAGCGTGGTATTTTATAAACCCCTCCCCCCCACTAAATCGGTCACATTATGATTATTTTTATTATATTGTAATGCACTAGAAGCATTATGCTGATGCGTGCACTTCTTTTTATGCACTTGCACTTTTGTTTTTAAGCACTTCCACTTATTTATTTATTGTCTTGTCTATGATTTTTTTTTATTTTAAGTAAAGATCCAGTTTGTTTTTGAAAACATTTAATGACGATGCACTTATTATTTCCTCAGGTAGGCCGTTCCAATTATCCACAACTCGGTTTGTTAGGACATGGTATGGGAACGTTCCCTAACTTCACACAATGCTCTTGTGAATCTACCACTACTAGGGAGCAATCTCTTTTATAAATGCAAAAAATAAACATGATTCATAAAATGTTAATGCATTCATTTCAAGCCAGCCCTGGTTATTTTTACCATATTTGGTCTTACACAATCCAGAACAAGAGGAGGAAGGAAACTAGATATGCAAACATTTTGTGATAAACTGACATATATTCATCAGAATATCCCATAAGCTACGAGTATGTTCCCCATACAAATGTTGGAGGGAAATTGTTTAAAAAAGGACTTTGCCGGCTTACTGGCCGGCTAATAACCTCAGTTGTATAAGTTTACTAATGCTAGATTCCAAAGATTCAATTTGATTTAAACCATGGTTTCAAACTGTGTTGGTATGGAGAGCGCAATCTGGTGTTAAGCGCAGAGTGCAGCAGTCATCATGTCTTAATGCTTTCCAAAAATTTAAATATCTCGACATTTAGGCTAATTACTCAGAGTGATCTTCACCGGGGCCGTTTGCTTCTCATGCAGCTGTTTTATTTCTAAACTCACAAGACGAAAGTTTTGTGTGGTTATACAGCCATCACGGTTGCATTCATCGCCCGCCAAGTTTGAAGGGTGTTTATTTATGATCATAGATTATTCGGTAAAGTCCCAGATTGTCGACCGAAAATATCATGGTGCAATGTTTGTTGTCACATACATGCAGACATGCGTCACGCCGTCCCGAAAATCAATGACAAAATGGAGACTGTATTCCGTACGTCGGCGCAAGCGCCGCGTTTGTCCGCCGACCGGTCGCAGAGCGTTTGGGCAGTGACCACGACCTGCGCGATTTTACTAGTTGCCCGCCAGCTCAGCGAGACCCGCAAACATTCGCATATGGTCCGTTAGAAATAGCGTCGTTAAATGTACTACCTATCTTTACCTACATATCCACATTTCTTCGAGTTGCGGTCCACCACCGTGGCCGGCGCGTGTGAAAATCGATTCCTGAGTTCTTAGCCCTAGAACATCAGTCCATTTCGATACAGAATTAAAGCATAGTCTAGATGCGGGTGGGGGTCGTGTCTGCGGGCTTGTCAGGCCGAACGACCCGAGTCCTCACATCCATGCGGCTCACACCACTCAAGGTCACATTCTTTGAATTCATTTGATTGACTTTTCCCCTGACTGAAGCGGAATTGAATCCTTTAATTGATCTTGCTGGAATGTCTCTGGATTTGACTGTTGGCTTTAAATTTATGTTTGGTTTCACTTCTGTAGAGTACAAAGGCATTTTGGTGCTCCCAACATTTTTATTTAGATTCAGAATAGTTGAATTTGGATGGTGTATTTTCTCTATCTTGCTTGAATTTATATTGGGTTTGTCTTTTAACTCACTGGCAATAGATCGGCCATCTCCAGCCAAATTCAAATGAATAGCGTCATTCGTCGTGGAAGCCAAACCGCGGAACTCAATCTTTGAGGCAAGCGGCATCTCAATGTGCCTCTTGGTCGCCACCGTCCGCAATGTTTCCAGCTGAATGGAATTGTTCATGAACTTGATGTGTCGGGTGCTCGTGAAGTTCAAACGCGTCTTATCTTGCGATCCGGATGGAGCGTCCGAGTGTGGGTTAGGCTTGTTCATGAACTCGAAGTGTCGGGCGCTCGTCAAGTTCAAACGCGTCTCATCTTGCGTTCCGGACGTAGCGTCGGGGTGTCGGTTGGGGTTGCTGAACTTGATGTGTTTGGTGCTTGGGAAACGGAAGGAGCGTTTAATCTGCGAAGCGTTGGAGGGTGCCTGGTCGGGTCTAAATGCGGAGGTGAGGAAGTGTCGGAGGCGGGCGGCGTGTACGTACAGTTTGCGAGGGCGCCACCACAGCAGCAGGTTGTGGCGCGAGTAGTACGCCAGCAGCAGCAGCAGCAGCGTCGCTGGCACGACCCCCAGGAATATAATGAACATCGCACGCATGAAGTTGCGTTGGACTGAAACATTCAATGGACAAGTCATCAACTGGGCCTTCAGGTGGCCAAAAAAGTACGCCACATTTGGGTGGCCCTCTCTGCACTAAAATAAATATGTTACCCCAAAGTTCAACTACTACTCCGTTTAGTTTGACGGCTTACCGCGCGTGTGAGGAGCAGAACGTCCTGTTCCTCACACACGCGGTTAGTAATCAAACTAAATATTATAGTTATGTCCCGCGTAAGTTTTAAAATATTAATACTACTCCGTTTCCCCGGAGGGGCAGTCATAGATGATAGAGCGCCATATAAATAGATCACAGCATACTTCTTTCGCTTCCTCTACAGCTTTTCGTCTTTTTATACACACTCTACATCCTTAACCCACCAGAACTGGAGACGGTTTGTACTTGCCTTTGCTGTTTATTATACAGCCCTCGCAATGACCAACCGTGAGTTAACCCGTAAAGCGCGAACGACGCCGTATAGGCGTCCTCTGCCGCGCTCCCGCTATCTGCGCTGATTGGCTATTTTTTGTGTGGGCATAGATTTACTGGTCTATGATTGGCTTTTTCAAATGGATTGAGGAGTGTAGGACGCTTTTGATTGGCTAAACCGCGACCCAATAGCTGCAACTTCGTAAAACAAAATATTTTTTTGAAATCCGCGCGGCTCGTCTCGCTGGCCAGTCGACCGAGGTACGTTTGCGCGCGTGGTTCTGTGCCGGCTGAAAAGGATGAGTGACGAAAATATTACGTAAGTATTGTAATTTTTTTTATATCAATGAAATTGTAATATATTCAGCTATTTATCAATGCAGTGGTTATAGGTTTTTATATCAAAAATTTATAGCAAAAAAATCAAATGTTTTTTGGCATGTTCAGATTTCAAAGATTTATCACATTTGTTTACAAAAAATTACGTTTGCTTGAATGTAATTAGTCCGGATTGTGGCAAATTTTGTGTAGAATCCGGTGATGTATCACACTTGATATGGTTTCTTATATAAAAATGGAAAAAAGACCGAAAATCTAGAAAATCATATTTTGTAGTATAAACATTGTGAGTGTATTGGTGTCGGCCGCTCGTCCGCCCGCTGGCCG
The DNA here is from genome assembly GCA_946894095.1 of Incurvaria masculella. Lineage (NCBI taxonomy): Eukaryota > Metazoa > Arthropoda > Insecta > Lepidoptera > Incurvariidae > Incurvaria > Incurvaria masculella. The sequence continues at coordinate 14,154,166 of OX335662.1, read as the reverse complement.
TTGGTCAAGTGTGATTCAAGTCATTTGTCGAGATCTCAGGAACTTCGTGAGCGTGGAGTTATAATACTAAATTTTGTTGCTTTGAAATCGTTTGGTACATCTAATAAGTAATCCCATTGCATCATCTGCATACATTTCCATAGGGCAAGACGCATCTGGTAATAGAATAGAATAAAAAATATGTACTATTTGTTTCGGTTACATAGTATTCTTGTTAGGGTTCCGTACCCAAAGGGTGAAAACGGAACCCTATTACTAATCCTCCGCTGTCCGTCCGTCCGTCCGTCTGTCCGTCCGACTGTCACATGGCTGTATCTCAGTAACCGTAACAGATAGACAGCTGAAATTTTCACAGAGTGTGTATTTATTTTGCCGCTATAACAACAAATAGGTAAAATTGAAAAATAATTTAAATTAAAGGGGGCTCCCATACAAAAAACGTGTTTTGTTATGTTAAATCTTTTACGATGGTACGGAACCCTTCGTGTGCGAGTCCGGCTCGCACTTGGCCGGTTTTTGGTTACTAGTCACACTGGGTCAATTGCCGTGCATGCTGTATTACATTTCGGCGAATTTTTCCGTGCATGTCGCACCTGTTCTCATGCTAACGGGTGGTGTGTGGACACTAAATATGCCTAAAATATACTTGCGACATGCACGGGAGCACTTGCATGCATGTCAAACAACTTCAAAAAATTGTTTTCGTCATATCTTAGGAAACTCTGGTATTAGACTCATCATGCGACCCCTCAAACTAGATGGCCCGCCCTGATCTACCTACCTGTCATGTCAAAACTTGTTTTCGTCATACATTGTAAATTTTGTAACTTCAATAATAGGAGGAGGTGTCTGACAGACGGACGGACAGACAACGCACAAACTCTACTTCAGATATAATCATTAGGTGTTTTTTTTTGACCAGCCGTCGCTAATTCGAATTTCTATTCATTTTAGGTTTCACTTTTACAAAATGTTAAGAAATATACTTGTGCTGCTATGTTTCTATGAACTTATATTTACGTGTTTTATTTCAAAGACCATGTCACCAATGCTTCGTGTCACGGAAGCCTGCTTCTACTCCAGCAACAAGATTCGACCTTCGTCACGCTGAGTAAGTGCCTACCTATATAGATAGAACGCGCGCGCCCACCTATCTATAGATAGAGCGCGCGCTCACTGACGTGTGTTCAAGTGGAGCGTTTGCATGTATGAGTGCGCTGAGTGCGCTTTTATAGTCGAATTTGAATGTTAAAAATGAAATGTTTTTGATTACATATTATAACATTATCTTACACAAAAAAATTGTGTATATATAACAGTTTATGATGATATAAAATCTAACTCGATTCTAATTAGATTAGATTCGAATTAGACTGTTAGTAATAGAGAGAGATTTTTCGGGTTTTTCCTTTCCTGAAAATGTTATGTAAACTTTTTCTTTACAACAATTTTATGTAAATATTCTTTCATCATTATTCAATAAATTAAAAATAAATCCAACTGAGATAATATCGTAAATAATTTATAATAAATTCTAAAATATTATTTTGAAAAACAATAAGTGTCGCTTTTGTTCGCGATGTTTGGAACCAAATTATATATTTTTTTTTTGTATGGCGGGGTCATTGGTTTTTGACAGAATGTTATAGCAGCTATCATAAATTACGAAATAAAAAACAAATTTGTTTCATAACTTTATCTTTTTTACCCTAAACCTCGAGTAACATCACAAAATATTTAAAAAAAATCTAAAGTCAATGTTATATGATTTTGATTATTTTATATTTGAACCAAACTACTACAAAAGTAACGTAAATAAATGGAGGCACTATCTAGCTACATGGAACAGTTATTATTTTGAAGATAACTTTGACAAGTGTCTTAGATATAGATTTTTATTCGATTCGGGAGCGCGGTACAGGACGCCGATGCTGCGTCGTTCGCGCTCTAAAGGTTAATAAACAAAGGTAGACTCTATGCCCATTAGTTCAGGTTACGTTAGCTTAAATTTGAAGCCAACGGTGGGTGCATACCCAACTTCTGCAGCACCCTAGTGGAAACATAACAAAAAGCCCGACCCGTATTTTGGGCTTTCAGTGGGAATAGCGTCTTTCTTTGCGTCTCGGTTGGACATTGGCAGCACTATATCATAAACAGCAAAGGGCAGTAGATGCTGCACAAAACAACTGCAGATAGGGCAACACACCCAAACAAAAGTGCAACATCTATATTTATAACAATGCGAATCACGGTTACATAAACTCTTCATCAATTCGTCAGCTGGATAAGTGAGGAGAGCACTGCACGTACCGTTGGGATCGGCGGCAGGTCCGGAGTCGAGCGAGCCGCCGTGCCCGGGCAGCGCGCACAGCGGCGGAGCAAAGCCACGCTCGCAGTGACAGTGACCTGCAACCGAAACAAATTCGTCATTATCAGTACTTTGATGAAATATCTTGAAAAGTAAAGCACTCAAAGATTGGAATTTTTCGGAACAAAAAAATCACGAGCAATGATGAGAAGGTAACGATGCTAGGTTAGCCCTAGTTAACCCAAAGTTTCAGTTTGGCGAGCCCCTTAGGTCACACTTTCTAGGTACTACACTGTCTTCTCAGTAGGTCTACATGGTGTGAAGAACTTGATCATTTGAGTAGCATAATATTCTGTCTACAGTCGACTATACAATATGAATATGTTTTGGTTCTTTCGAGTAGAGATACATTCACCGTCTAATGACATTGCCGTTCAAAATGCATGCTTCAAGACCTCAATACGGTGTAGGGACACGTTTAGAGGGCTTGGAGTGCTTTTGGATTTCATCAATTGCCAATATATTTGAAAGCTTCGGAGTCAGATTTTCCGTGGCCTGTGTAAAGTTGTCAAGTTATTGGCATAGGCTTGGTTATAGGCTCTTCTCGAACTGAATGTAAGATATTAGCCTAACACACCACATGGAAACTAGATGCCATGCCAGGACCATCCTTATATTGCTCGGCTACATTGAACTGGAGTATGTACTCACCCAGTGAGTTGCAGAGGCCATGGCCGGAGCAGTCGGAGGGGCAGTCAGAGCCAACGGCGGCGGCGACGCGCTCACGCACGCTCTCCACGCCCATGCAACGGCGGCCCAAGCACATCTGCACAACGCAAGGAGAAGGTAGTGCAATGCCTGCGACCGAGTCATCGAGTGATGGCGCCACTAGTCTGTATAGGTTCCACCGTCGTTTTGTCACGCTGGTCCTCTTTTAACTGATTTACTTTCCACCGAACAATATTATGTATTGTGGTGACATGTAGAAGCTTGTCAGCACACTAACCTCTAATAGGCCTCGAAAAACCAATAATACTTCCATAGAGGTAGACAGCACGCTCAAATAATAGGTGGCGCTGACCAGTCGGTTTGGAGCCCTTGTTGGATTGACTTTCAACAATACACATTAGATATTAACACAACCACTATTTCATGGGGTAGTTCTGCACACTTAGTCAAATAATAGTACCCCATGGAGCATGTAAATGGATCGTAAGTTTCACGGTGGCGGTGCGATACAGCAAAAGGTTACCTTGTTGGGTCCGCACTTGGCGCCATCGGGCACCAGCCCCGGGTCAATCACATCGATGCCAAGGTCGACAAGCGCAGTGCGGCACGGGATTATTGTACCTGGCACATGTTCAAGTGGAAGTATATTATCGATTTTCAAGTGTGAGCTAATTTCCTACCAATTACATATACATGTCTTCATGCAACACCAGTTTCGCGAGGTGTGAATTCGTGAGAGTAGGGAGTCCAAACATCGCCGCAGCACGTAAATATACTCCCGAAATAAAAGTTGCTATAGCGGGTCTCCAAGTAGGCGCGCTAGATTGCACATCTCTTTCCTTTTTGGTCTGAGATGGCGACAAAGTTGCATGCAGTAACTTTAAATATTAAAGACGTCATTTTGTTAGCAACTAGTGTGAAGTTAACTGCAAAACGTACTCAATCAACTGACATTTAACCAGCAGCGGGAGCACAAATAATTTTATCTGGCCGACAAACTTACGTACATAGTCTTTATCTTGTGTGCGGGACACTTGTCGCTAACTGATAGCATAAACAATGTTATGTCGAGTGAGGTTGTCAAAATAAACCCACACCATAGACAAATCTCGACAAAGAATAAATTTTGTCCATTCGTGGAAGCACAAATACATTTAATCCTACTAATTTGACGTTTGTTGAGGATAATTTTGTCACCACCACCGGGAGGGTGTGTTAAATCCTAGAAGGAGGTGTTTGTTCGTGTTACGAATATGTGCGTATGTAGTGGCGATGGCACAGGCGTTTCTTAACTTTTTCATGGTTCAAAGTCATGGGGAAAGCGGTAATAAGAGCGAAAGATGGATGGGTTTGTTTGGGCAAAGACGTTTCCATTCCATCCTTTACTTTCCGTTATAGGAAGTAATCAGGCGGAACGGCTTAGAGCAACGCTCCAGCTGAACAGGAAAACGAAAAAAGTGCAGAGATTAACTTCACATTGACATTAGATAAACTACAATCCTTCTAATCTAACAAGGCAAATGGACTAAACCAAGCAATTTTTATCTAAATTCATTAAAAACGTACTTAATTGTGCATCCATACGAAATTCAATTCGAAATAACTTATATGTAGGCGATTTGTAGAAAATGGCATTTTGTTCGCCGCTATTCTGTAAAACGCTATTTCTTGCTCCTTGCACTGAATATCATGGAGCAGTCTGCGCGAACGCAGCCAGGGTCGGGAGGTTTAAAGTGACAGTTCTTGTGGACAAAACGGTGGGGGTTGCCACTCTCTATCGAGTTAACTCTCGATCTCGATAAATTAATCGAGCTCCCCATTTGTGATATCACAGTGGATAAAAATCCTCGACAAAATGTCTTATCCCTCTAGCTCGACAAGTGTCCACTTTCATTTGTGCTCCCGCTGCAGGACTCACAAAATATATAGTTAAATCAAAAATGTTCAAAACTCCATTTCTTGCCGAAGAAAAAAATCTCATTCCTTGTCATCAACATAGATAGATTATTGATAGCAGGGAAAGATTTTTAACATTATACAAGTGTTGAATAGGAATAATAAAAGTCAACAGATGGTGTTGCAATTCATATTTGAGAATACATTAAATACAAACGCAATGATATTTTTTTGTTTACAATGCCATTACTTAATTTATAGTCAAATCGTATTTTTTTATCATGCCTGCCTAGGCAAAATTTGAAATTAAGCTTAGTTTGGTACTTAAGTACGGTGTAACTAATTCTAGCAGTGACAGGAGGAGGGGCTGTTTAGAAATGTCATAGTAACAGGGAAAATAAGAAGTATTTAGCGAGTTTTGTACGTTATATGATGTTAGCAGTCTATCCCTACTATCCTTTGTCTATGTCATCAATTAGCTTTCAGTCATAAGCATGGAATAATCGACCAGGATTAAAGGTAATTAAAAAAAGGAATCTCACACATACATGATAAAGTCTGGCATAGTGGAGTCCTTTGGAAACACAAGATCGAGGTGACTATCTCCTTATTTTCATGCCATTTTTAAATGGGTAGGAGAAGTGACAGATTTGTAATCAATAACGGCGTGAGTCCTTCAAGGAAGTGTATACTGGGGAAGTTGTCACTACACGTCTGCTGTATGTACAGTGCTGACTTTAGATCAAAACTCTGCAAATGTGTTTTTTACATTTCTCGGAACAGTCTTAACAAAATCCCAGTCTGCCTGGAAACCGGAGGATGAAGGTCCACGAGAAGAAGTTGGTCCATGTAACTAACTCTTTTTGAAAAGAGATGTGCCCTAAAAAATTTTTAATAATAGCAGGCAATGACAGATGTTACTATGTGGTTTCAGTTCCACTCCTCACGCCTCACCGTCAATGTTAATGAAGGTGTGCGACTGCAGCGCCACTGAGTCCACACCGAACTCGAGCTGCTCGTTGAGGTGGCGACAGTGCAGCATGCCGCACATGGCGTGCTCCATGTCGCAGCGCTCATAGCGCATGCTCAGCCGGTCGTAGCCGCAGTTGCCGTGCCTGCCGACACACAAACACAATGGCATGTCGATGGAGGTGTGCGACTGCAGCGCCACTGAGTCCACACCGAACTCGAGCTGCTCGTTGAGGTGGCGACAGTGCAGCATGCCGCACATGGCGTGCTCCGTGTCGCAGCGCTCATAGCGCATGCTCAGCCAGTCGTAGCCGCAGTTGCCGTGCTGCCGACACACAAACACACTGGCATGTCGATGGAGGTGTGCGACTGCAGCACCACTGAGTCCACACCGAACTCGAGCTGCTCGTTGAGGTGGCGACAGTGCAGCATGCCGCACATGGCGTGCTCCATGTCGCAGCGCTCATAGCGCATGCTCAGCCGGTCGTAGCCGCAGTTGCTGTGCCTGCCGACACACAAACACAATGGCATGTCGATGGAGGTGTGCGACTGCAGCGCCACTGAGTCCACACCGAACTCGAGCTGCTCGTTGAGGTGGCGACAGTGCAGCATGCCGCACATGGCGTGCTCCGTGTCGCAGCGCTCATAGTGCATGCTCAGCCAGTCGTAGCCGCAGTTGCCGTGTTGCCGACACACAAACGCACTGGCATGTCGATGGAGGTGTTCGACTGGAGCGCCACTGAGTCCACACCGAACTCGAGCTGCTCGTTGAGGTGGCGACAGTGCAGCATGCCGCACATGGCGTGCTCCATGTCGCAGCGCTCATAGCGCATGCTCAGCCGGTCGTAGCCGCAGTTGCCGTGCCTGCCGACACTCAAACACAATGGCATGTCGATGGAGGTGTGCGACTGTAGCGCCACTGAGTCCACACCGAACTCGAGCTGCTCGTTGAGGTGGCGACAGTGCAGCATGCCGCACATGGCGTGCTCCGTGTCGCAGCGCTCATAGCGCATGCTCAGCCAGTCGTAGCCGCAGTTGCCGTGCTGCCGACACACAAACACACTGGCATGTCGATGGAGGTGTGCGACTGCAGCGCCACAGTCCACACCGAACTTGAGCTGCTCGTTGAGGTGGCGACAGTGCAGCATGCCGCACATGGCGTGCTCCGTGTCGCAGCGCTCATAGCGCATGCTGAGCCAGTCGTAGCCGCAGTTGCCGTGCTGCCGACACACAAACACACTGGCATGTCGATGGAGGTGTGCGACTGCAGCGCCACAGTCCACACCGAACTCGAGCTGCTCGTTGAGGTGGCGACAGTGCAGCATGCCGCACATGGCGTGCTCCATGTCGCAGCGCTCATAGCGCATGCTCAGCCAGTCGTAGCCGCAGTTGCCGTGCCTGCCGACACACAAACACAATGGCATGTCGATGGAGGTGTGCGACTGCAGCGCCACTGAGTCCACACCGAACTCGAGCTGCTCGTTGAGGTGGCGACAGTGCAGCATGCCGCACATGGCGTGCTCCGTGTCGCAGCGCTCATAGTGCATGCTCAGCCAGTCGTAGCCGCAGTTGCCGTGTTGCCGACACACAAACGCACTGGCATGTCGATGGAGGTGTGCGACTGCAGCGCCACTTAGTCCACACCGAACTTGAGCTGCTCGTTGAGGTGGCGACAGTGCAGCATGCCGCACATGGCGTGCTCCGTGTCGCAGCGCTCATAGCGCATGCTCAGCCAGTCGTAGCCGCAGTTGCCGTGCTGCCGACACACAAACACACTGGCATGTCGAAGGAGGTGTGCGACTGCAGCGCCACTTAGTCCACACCGAACTCGAGCTGCTCGTTGAGGTGGCGACAGTGCAGCATGCCGCACATGGCGTGCTCCGTGTCGCAGCGCTCAAAGCCCATGCTCAGTCGGTCGTAGCCGCAGTTGCCGTGCCTGCAGACACACAAACACACTGGCATGTCGATGGAGGTGTGCGACTGCAGCGCCACTGAGTCCACACCGAACTCGAGCTGATCGTTGAGGAGGCGGCAGTGCAGCATGCCGCACATGGCGTGCTCCGTGTCGCAGCGCTCATAGCACATGCTCAGCCGGTCGTAGTCGCAGTTGCCGTGCCTGCCGACACACAAACACACTAGCAAGTCGATGGAGGTGTGCGTAATACTTAATGGTTACGGATGTACAGTGTTAAATAAAGCTAACTCGAGCTGCACACTGATGTCGTGTAGTAGGGATGAACACTCACCGGGTGCCATTGCGGTTGATGGCATAGCACTTTTCGTGTGACTGTGTGCCGGAAGGTCCCCACAGAAGTCGACACTGGTCCGTGTGTGAGCGGCACGAGCCAGCCGCGCACCACGCCTGTCAAATGCACACACAAACTCTCCTTGAGTGAAACGGTCATAAAAACCGAAAAGTGCATTGATGATGATCAAGCGCAAGAGATGTATACTTGGATCTCTTTGTCAACATTTGAAAATAGCAACAGTAAAGAAACAGTGGTGGTTTTTAAATGTATTTGTGTTTGGTGAAGCAATAACATCTTCTGGTAGTTCGTTTCAGGCTTCAACCACCCGATTAAAGTAGACGCCAGAATTCGGCGAACTAGTTTGACGGAAAGAATGTTACCAGCTGCGGAAGAATTTAAATAGTGATGGGGTAACTGTCGATATTACAGTATCGATCGAATACCGATCGAACAGCAAGTGCAATTTTCCTTTTAATGTGATATGTGTATAAACACAGCGTATTTATTAACATAATTGCATAATACAATTAATTGGATTGAAATATTAGGCTTGTGCTGGGCAACATTAAAATTTTATTTGAAGACACACAAAAGCTCTTCTTTTTGTGTAAACTTTATTCTTACTATCATGGAGTTTATAAGGTCGATTGATTGATTGATTGAAAATTCTTTATTACGCCACAAAAAAAAACAATTTACAAAAGAAAGTATAGTGCAAAAACAACATAAGTGGGGCGCAAAGGCGGGCTTATCCCTCGAAGAGATTTCTTCCAGCCGACCTTTGGGTGTTTGAGAAGTTTAATAGGTATATATTCGTAGGTAGTGGCGGTAGGTTTGGTTTGTTACTTTGAGTATAAGGTGAGGTTACTCATAGGACATCTACAATAACACAAGTTTTCTTCCTGGAAAAAAGCAAATAATTTTAAATAGTCTTGTAGTTTTGCCTGGATATATTTGGAAAAAGTAAAAGTGCTCTATTATTTTAATTTTAATTATGATATGGATCAGCCTTTGGATGGATTTGCCTTTTGTCTATGTAAATTGCCGTAAAATAAAACAAGCTTGTACTTTTTATTTTATTTATTAGGAGAAATCACGGAAACGTGTACACATGACAATGAAAAAATAAGCATATAAAACAGTAAACATTAAATTTGCCTCTATTACGAATTCTCATTAAAATACGTTTGATGGTTAAAAAAATTAAGGCGTTTCACAAAAGACATAAATAAATATAAATAAATAAAAACATAAACAGTTATGCGACTGTATAGTCAAAATGTTACGGCAATACTTACATTTTTAGTATAACAGGGACAAATAACCATGGACTAGTTAATATAGTTGAAGAGCATTTGTCAATATTAGTTTTTACCTCTTCCAACTTAAAATTCTTGTTTTGTCTTGCGACGTGCCCCTTCACTTGTGCCCACACCAGCTCAATTGGGTTGAGCTCACAGTGGTACGGAGGCAGTCTCAAGATTGTAACAACATGTTGATGTGCCATTTTCTCAACTACGTAGTGATCAAATTCATGTTTACGAGGTTTCGCAATGTCAATTAAATCACTTTTAGTGGCTGTTTCTGGAAAATCCATATTGTTGTTTCTCATCCATTCCACTATAGTTGCTTTGGTCCAACTCATGTTGGGAAAGGAATCAATTTTCCTTGAATGGTACGGGGCATTGTCCATCACTACCACAGCGTTGGGTTTTAATTTAGGGAGTATGTTCCCGAACCATTCCTCGAAGCACCTGCTGTTCATATCTAGATGATAGTCTTCCTTCCCCGACTTGAATGTAAACATCAATAACCCGTCTTCTACAAAACCTTCCTCGTTGCCAATATGCGATATAATCAAACGGCGACCTATTCCCGATGGCGCTTTGAGACCAGTGGATAGACCTTCTAAAAATGCCTGACGTGGTGTCTGTACAGTAAGGTCTATCCACGCCTTCTTCATTGTGTGTCCAGAAAAATAATTTGATTTTAGAAAACATTATTAGCAAATATGGTGACTGGTAGTACTCGAAAGGACTTATAAAACGTATTTTACTATTTCTGTTGTATTCCAGTATGACTTGGACTACCTACATACTTTTATACATATTTCACACAAAATACCAAGGGGGAAAATCAGTATAGTGCTCACTTTAAATGTCAAATGTATATTTACCATCGTTAACCCACGATTCGTCCTCGTAATAAATGGGTACACCTTTTCTTCGAAGATCTTTTATTTTCAGCAAATAATTTCTTCGCCACGAAATAATATCTTGTCTATCTATGAGCATGCTGCGTCGCGTTCGTGTCATATATTTAAAATTTAAATATTTAAGGATTCCTCTCATTGTGGTCAATGAGAAGTTTGGCAAATCATTATTTTCATTCACGGCCTGAAGTACCTAGAACACGATTATAAATTTAGTTTATTATAATTATATGACTATGTGCATGTATAAGGAGAAGTTTTTTCTTATTTTCAATTCCTCTTTTCCTCCTCCTCTACACCGAAAGTGATTAACTCCACCTCCTAGGTGGAGTTGATCACTTTCGCGCTAGTGCCATGACACTGCAGAAAAAATGACCGTATTTTCATTCCAGTTCAATGTTGCAGTAAAACAAACAAGGCATAGCAAAAAGTTCCCATGTGGTATTTTTTCCATTAGCTTGTTAAAGTAAAAATCTAAAATAAAAATGTCTTACCTTTGCCACTCTCGGGGTGGCTGAGATCCCTAGAGAGCGCGTTCCCCAGGTCTGTCGGTGCTTCATTATTGTGAAAGAATGCGTGCACTTTGCAGCGGATCGCCAAAAACGTAAAGTCGTCGTTTTTTGTCTCAAAGTTCCTTTTTGGTCCGGGCTTATTAGGTGGACTAAAACAATCATTTTCTTTAATTTCTTTCAATACTTTGTATATTGACGTCTTCGATGTGCCTAGGATTTGAGCACACATTCGTTTTGATTTACATGTACGTTCGACACACCTGGCAAATCTGTGTCACGCTTTTCTTCCTCAAACTTTTCTTTGAACACATGTTTATACACATTATTTACCATTGTTTTTTCAGTATCACTTAATGCTCGTTGTTTCCTTTTTTTCGGAGGCGATACACAACTAGACGCCGATGGCGGGGGTGTTGTAGATTCACTTCTACAGTTTTCATGTGGCGTATCCATAACATGTTAATTATTGAGAGTCACAACAACAACAAAGTCAATAACAACAATAACAAAACAAAAACGTAACTGAAAACAAATAACGAGGGCAAGCCGTGCGCAAAAAGAGGTAACACATCCGAACAGTCCGAAGAGTGGAAGACGAATGGACAGATTCCATCTATGTGACCTGCTATCTGCGCTCACGTCCGTTTTGAGGTGAGACGTGAGCGCAGATAGCAGATAGCGATCACGTCTGTTTTGCCCCAAAACTGACGTGAGCGCAGACACAGAAACATTTTGTTATAGTATGTACATATTTGATCATACGTCCGTTTTGAGGTGAGAGGTGAGCGCAGATAGCAGATAGCGAGTACGTCTGTTTTGCCCCAAAACTTACGTGAGCGCAGACACAGAAACATTTTGCTATAGTACGTACATATTTGATCATACGTCCGTTTTGAGGTGAGAGGTGAGCGCAGATAGCAGATAGCGATCACGTCTGTTTTGCCCCAAAACTGACGTGAGCGCAGACACAGAAACATTTTGTTATAGTATGTACATATTTGATCATACGTCCGTTTTGAGGTGAGAGGTGAGCGCAGATAGCAGATAGCGAGTACGTCTGTTTTGCCCCAAAACTTACGTGAGCGCAGACACAGAAACATTTTGCTATAGTACGTACATATTTGATCATACGTCCGTTTTGAGGTGAGAGGTGAGCGCAGATAGCAGATAGCGATCACGTCTGTTTTGCCCCAAAACTGACGTGAGCGCAGACACAGAAACATTTTGCTATAGTACGTAATACTGTTTTCGGTATAAAAATTACCCATTCAGCAGTATTTTCTTTATGGAACTGGAATACTTATATATATATCTATTACGTCTATCTATATTTTTTTCATTCTGCATGAAATTATATATTATTGGCATCTTTTTCCATTTTAAATACAATGGTCAACAAACGAAATAACTTATTAATACAAACTTACATCTCAAATTAAGTTTATTCAAATTTAATGGCCAACTAATAAATCAAACGCAAGTATTCGGTAATGTCGCATCACAAGTCATATCAAATTTAAATATTTAAATTGATCCACAATACACAAATATATTTTTAAGATTAAATATCCGAAAATAATAATTTTCTTAACAAAGTATTTTTATCGAAATGCAAAGATATTTTGGCCAGTATTATGCCGAAAAAGTTTAGTGCAGTAGTATGATGACGTTACACCGGCAAAAGAGAAAATTCATGACCACTTCCTGTTATTTTGCCATCGTCCGTCCACAAGTTAGAGTGGAGACCGAACCGCGCGATGTGGCAACTATCGATGAAAGACTTCACTAGCGAAATTGTGGCAACATTCGTGCATTTTGAGCTGTCAAACTAGTTCGCCGAATTTTGGACTCGACTATAGGTAGGAAGTGCTTTCAGATGTTTGTATTTGAAGCTGAGTGGTTGAGTTTTTTACTGTTACCACGCAAGTCAAGGTTCTGGTTCATGTCAAACATCTTAATCAGATCGGGGCAGTCATATTTTTCAGTAACACTCGTTGGTTACGCCGATAATTATTCGGTATTCTGTTACTTTTTAGGAGCCACTGAAAGTTTTACTGAAAGGCTCACAGTTTACAAAAATAAGTTTTAGACTTAAAATTGATGCCAGAAAAATACTTCAACTTCTCTTGAGTAAGTTATCTTACGAGGTCGCGTTTGGTCCACTCCAATTAAATGATTGGAACGAACAGAGTCAAATCATTTAGTATTGGAGCTTAAATAGAGCCAACCCAGTATAATTCAATCGCAGCAATCGATGGCAATCATTTGATAATGGAGCAATATGGGTCAGTCAAATGTCATTCCACAACTGATCATAGCCGAATTTCAGGATCTAGATTCAGGGATCTGCACATCGTTATCATGTTTTTCAAAATGACAACGCTATACGAGCACATTTCGTGATCCTAACCAAACTCGTCCATTACAGTTCGCAAATCGAGGCGGTCAGGAAAGGATGCGGTATCAATAACAACAAATCAACGTAAGTAACGAAACAACAAATAATAGGGAACCACTCCAAATTTTATTTTGAAAAGAAACATATAATTAGACGAAGTTTTTTTTTTGTCCAACAGTTGCGGTCGACAGGATGGCGGCCTTTCCTTATATACACCTTTGACCCATCTTTGTGATCAAGTTTAACCTACGCCTCACTTCTTTTATCCGATGGATATAATGAACATCAAAACGCATTCTATGAATGCGACGTTGAATGAACAACATTCCACATAGTACCCTAACATCAAGAGAAATATAGCACTTGATCTTCACACCATAACTTCGTCCAAGAAACCACATCACAGGCACATGCGAGCTTCTCTCGCTGCATCTTCACATCGGCAAGTTGACGGCCTCACCGGCTTCTTGAAGCTGAACCAACAAGAGTAGAAATCCGGGGGGGGGGGGAAACAGCACACCAACATTAATCAAGCTAAGTACCACCGAGCATCCAGACCTTGTTAGTTTCCTAGATCTCTAATCACACTGTAAAACCATGTCATATGTAAAACATTCTATTTTATATCAGCGAAGTAACCTCCAAATTGTCATCTGTGTGATGTAATTATCTAAGAGAATATAAACTTCATATTGTACCTACAACTGTGTTTGATTGATGGCATACATCTGAATATGACATAGGGGCACGAATTACGTTCACCTTTCCACGACCCTGGAGCTCATTTCTACCTGTCTGCCAGTTACTTATCTGTTGGTTAACTATCTGTCAGTTAGTTAACTGACAGGTAACTAACTGTAACCCGTTAAACGGCAAGCAGACCAAAAACAAAGAGACCCGCGACACATTGTCACTTTGGCCCACAGTCCACCATGAATACGCCCACATTATATTGCCACAAGTCATCCGTGTAAGGATTGCAGTCAACAGGACATCAAAATTATATATTATTTGAATTTGTGCCCAGCCATGTTGATTTGGGTGGACATGAACAAAACTAGTATATTTATCTTGTTTGTAATAAAAAAATAAACATGGGTTTCTCGTAAAGGCTGCCTTGGATCAGGCCACCGTGGCCAGACATGGGATCGAGCGTCAACAAGTGAAACAACCGTGTGAAGGCTTTATTAGATGGGAGTGGTAACTCGCCACGTCTTCGTGGAACTATCTCGTACCCTAGTTAGACCCTCTTTGTCGTTAGCCCAATGCAGAAGTTCTGCCACCACAACCCACAAGCCCGTGGACTCTGCGTAGCCGTGAAGATATAGGTTATCGTACCTGGCCATTGTCGCAGGGCAAACTGTCCATCTTGTAGACATCGTCGGGACAGAACTCCGAGTGTCCGGTGCAGTACTCGGGCAGGTCGCACTCCTGCACCGCTGCGCGACACTCGCCGCCCGCCGCGCGCACGGTGCACGTCTGCACACACACACACAAACACACCCTTGTAGACGTCGTCGGGACAGATCTCCCAGTGTCCAGTGCAGTACTCGGGCAGGTCGCACTCCTGCGCCGCCGCGCGACACTCGCCGCCCGCCGCGCGCACGCTGCACGTCTGCACACACACACACTCACCGCTGGAACTGGAGTTCACATTTGTGCAGTTCGGTAGTTGTTATTAATTGTTCTTTTAATATTATTTTTTCAATCTTGCACAATAAAGATTCAATCCAATAAATTCCAAGAATTTGCTCAAGCGGATAACTTGAATTAGTATACAAATACCTAGAGATTCCTATTATTATTCTTATTATTTGGTTTTCAACATTAGAAGCTGGAAGCTGATGCGTGTATATCGGGTTTAAGATATAGGTTTCATGTTATTGGACACATTGCCAATAGATCTTATAACAGTTTATATAGTGAACAAAGATGGAACTACCATAAAAGGAATTTGGGAGGCCTACATTGTGCAGTGTCAGTGGGCACATTGAGAGAGAGGAAGTGCAAGACTGACGGTGAGGTCGCAGCAAGCTCCGGTGGCGCAGGTGGCGTTCCGGCGCAGCATGCACGTGTCGGCGTGACAGCAGGCGGCGCACGCGCTGCCCGCGCCGCCGCCGCAGTCGCACTGCTCGCCCGCCTCAACGAACCCGTTGCCGCACGTCGGCATGTCGTACAGCCTCTCCGGCTTGTTCCTGGTGTTCATTGTTCATTGTATTCATTGATCCCTTGAACCTACAATGGACGAGTCAAACAATCTAGTTATGAAGTAACTCTACATTACAAAGGGAATGATTTCAGCTATTGATGGATTTACCGAAGATATCCAGACCTATTTGCTTGGAGGATTTGCAAGAGGGCAGCGGTGTTGCTAGACGGTGACATGATGCACTTCATGGATGTGTGAGAACGCCGTGGTGGGAACGGGAGTTACTAACCGAAGGCAGTAGTCCAGTCCGTGCTCGAAGGATAGTGCAAGCGCCTGCTGGCTACACGAGGACCAGTGCACGGGACTGACGGTGTTGCTGGACGGTGACATGATGCACTTCTTGTCAGGACATTTGCAGTCCTCTTCGTTGTCGTGTTCCATGCCTGCACGTGTACACACATCCTTATGTACCTCATAGCCAAGTGTATATCGCATCGGAATTACACACTGGACCCTCAGTTTAAGTTTCCAGGCATGCATCTCTTTCTTCCATTTTGATGTATTTTACCACATTCTACCACATTTAAGAAAAATATCATCAGCAGGGAAAGGTCACTGATTATTGTTTTCTGTATAGTTCAATGTAACCAAGCACAATAAAGAACTTCCCCGGCGTAGCATTCCTGGCAACCTAATTCCTTCGGGAATGTGGTGTGATTTGTTTGCATCTGATTTGTCTTCGGCTGGCAGCAATGTGATCTTCTTTGAAAAAATTGCTACCGGCCTCGGTTGAAACGTTTTGGGGTTGCCTATATCTGATAATGGGTTCTACAATAGAGAGATATAACAAGACATAGTCCAAAGTGTTCTGAGCAGTTGAATCTGTTATGCACCTAATATAACTCTTTACAAATCTAGCGCTAGAAGACGGAACCTCACCAAAATTGTGTCCCATCTCGTGCGCGATGGTGGTGGCCACCAGCCCCACGGTCTCCGAGTGGTTGGTGTTGATGCCTCCCGAGTATTCGTAAGTGCACATGGTGCCCTTAAGTGCCTTCCCCACCACTCCGTTGTCGAAACGTTTCCGCCTGCAAATATCATTGTGGCTTGCTAAGATTGAGTTTCGTTTCTTATTCTATGTCGAACTTTTGCATCCTCTACAAAAGTCTTCATAAAGTCATGCAAAAAGATGGGAGTTAATCGTGCCACAGTAAATCGACATATACAGAATGAAGGATACACAGAAAGACACTTATGTCAATAGCTCAACTTTGGCATTGCGGTTGCTCCGCAGCAGTACCTCGCGCCGGTACTTGAGGATACTGTTGAGAGTGTCGTCGCCGCTGTTGACTAAAGGTCCCGCTCAGCAAACTGAGATACTTACATCAGAAGCTGAGCGTTGTCGTTGCGGTGGTCCCGCAGCAGCACCTCGCGCCGGTACTTAAGGAAGCTGTTGAGTGTCGTCACCACTGTTAACTAAAGGTCCCGCTCAGCAAACTGAGATACTGACGTCAAAAGCTGAGCGTTGTCATTGCGGTGGTGCCGCAGCAGCACCTCGCGCCGGTACTTAAGGAAGCTGTTGAGTGTCGTCACCACTGTTAACTAAAGGTCCCGCTCCGCAAACTGAGATACTCATGTCAGAAGCTGAGCGTTGTCTTTGCGGTGGTGCCGCAGCAGTACCTCGCGCCAGTACTCGAGGATACTGTTGAGAGTGTCGTCGCCGCTGTTGACTAAAGGTCCCGCTCAGCAAACTGAGATACTTACATCAGAAGCTGAGCGTTGTCGTTGCGGTGGTGCCGCAGCAGCACCTCGCGCCGGTACTTAAGGAAGCTGTTGAGTGTCGTCACCACTGTTAACTAAAGGTCCCGCTCAGTAAACTGAGATACTTACGTCAGAAGCTGAGCGTTGTCATTGCGGTGGTGCCGCAGCAGCACCTCGCGCCGGTACTTAAGGAAGCTGTTGAGTGTCGTCACCACTGTTAACTAAAGGTCCCGCTCCGCAAACTGAGATACTCATGTCAGAAGCTGAGCGTTGTCTTTGCGGTGGTGCCGCAGCAGTACCTCGCGCCAGTACTTGAGGATACTGTTGAGAGTGTCGTCGCCGCAGTTGACTAAAGGTCCCGCTCAGCAAACTGAGATACTTACGTCAGAAGCTGAGCGTTGTCGTTGCGGTGGTGCCGCAGCAGCACCTCGCGCCGGTACTTAAGGAAGCTGTTGAGTGTCGTCACCACTGTTAACTAAAGGTCCCGCTCCGCAAACTGAGATACTCACGTCAGAAGCTGAGCGTTGTCGTTGCGGTGGTGCCGCAGCAGCACCTCGCGCCGGTACTTAAGGAAGCTGATGAGTGTCGTCGCCACTGTTAACTAAAGGTCCCGCTCCGCAAACTGAGATACTCACGTCAGAAGCCGAGCGTTGTCTTTGCGGTGGTGCCGCAGCAGCACCTCGCGCCAGTACTTGAGGATACTGTTGAGAGTGTCGTCGCCGCTGTTGACTAAAGGTCCCGCTCAGCAAACTGAGATACTTACGTCAGAAGCTGAGCGTTGTCGTTGCGGTGGTGCCGCAGCAGCACCTCGCGCTGGTACTTAAGGAAGCTGTTGAGTGTCGTCGCCACTGTTAACTAAAGGTCCCGCTCCGCAAACTGAGTTACTCACGTCAGAAGCTGAGCGTTGTCGTTGCGGTGGTGCCGCAGCAGCACCTCGCGCGGGTACTTAAGGAAGCTGATGAGTGTCGTCGCCACTGTTAACTAAAGGTCCCGCTCCGCAAACTGAGATACTCACGTCAGAAGCTGAGCGTTGTCGTTGCGGTGGTGCCGCAGCAGCACCTCGCGCGGGTACTTAAGGAAGCTGATGAGTGTCGTCGCCACTGTTAACTAAAGGTCCCGCTCCGCAAACTGAGATACTCACGTCAGAAGCTGAGCGTTGTCTTTGCGGTGGTGCCGCAGCAGCACCTCGCGCCGGTACTTGAGGATACTGTTGAGAGTGTCGTCGCCGCTGTTGACTAAAGGTCCCGCTAAGCAAACTGAGATACTTACGTCAGAAGCTGAGCGTTGTCGTTGCGGTGGTGCCGCAGCAGCACCTCGCGCCGGTACTTAAGGAAGCTGTTGAGTGTCGTCGCCACTGTTAACTAAAGGTCCCGCTCCGCAAACTGAGATACTCACGTCAGAAGCTGAGCGTTGTCTTTGCGGTGGTGCCGCAGCCGCACCTCGCGCCAGTACTTAAGGATACTGTTGAGAGTGTCATCGCCGCTGTTGACTAAAGGTCCCGTTCAGCAAACTGAGATACTTACGTCAGAAGCTGAGCGATGTCGTTGCGGTGGTGCCGCAGCAGCACCTCGCGCCAGTACTTAAGGAAGCTGTTGAGTGTCGTCGCCACTGTTAACTAAAGGTCTCGCTCCGCAAACTGAGATACTCACGTCAGAAGCTGAGCGTTGTCGTTGCGGTGGTGCCGCAGCAACACCTCGCGCCGGTACTTAAGGAAGCTGTTGAGAGTGTCGTCGCCGTTGTTGACGAGAGGAATCTCATCCCGCTCCGTCCACACTTCAACGTGCACCAGCGCCACGAATATGTTCAGTGGCGCGTACATCTGTAGTGCACAACGTTCCATTAAAGTCTCATTGCGGATATGAGCCCGATATGAGGGTTAGCTGCTCAATCAGTCGTGGACATTTTGGCGACCCATCTGGACCTCGATAGTCTGGCGAGGTAGCAAGTCTAGATCGTGACCCGCCAGATAAATGTGGAAGAAACAATCATGGAAATTACGCCCAGAAGTGTACTGGCGATCCTGGAGAATGCCTTCTTAAACTGACTTCGAGCTGCGCCGCATATTCTGGTAAACGCGATACTCTAAATCTAAAACATTTTTCAATTGAGATTTCCTCCTACAAGCTTTGGTGCAACACAAACTTTGAATAATCGGCCGTAAACAAAGCCTGCAATCAACTAAAGCCACTGAAAACCACTAAATAATCGAGGCCCAGCTGGTGTCCTTCTCTGCTGCTTTTTATTAAATATCACCAAATTACTTAAGCCCCAGAAACTAAAACCTCATATTGAAGAAATTACAAAATTGGGTATAAAGCTACCATGAAAGGGCAAACATGTTCGGGACTCACACCACGAGAAGCGTCTAAAAAGAACGATATTATCATAATAGTTTATTATTACTATACCAAATCACAAAAATGCCGTACGACACCTCCTCATAGTCTGTTAGAACATAGACAAAGGATAGTAGGGATGTACTCCTAACGTCATACTACGTACAAAACTCGCTAAATACTTCTTATTTTCGCTGGAACTATGACATTTCAAATCTCCCGTCACTGCCAGAACTAGTTAGACCGTTATTAAACCAAGCTTAATTCCAAATTTTGCCTAGGCAGGCATGATGAAAACGTTACATTTTAACTATAAATTAAGTAATGTCATTGTAAATAAAAATATATCTTACATTTTCATTGGTTTGTATTTAATGTATTCTCAAATGTGAATTGCAATGCCATCTGTTGACTTTTAATATCCCTATTCAACACTTGTATGACGCTAGCAATCTTTTAGTACTATCATTTATCTATGGTTAGACTGATCACAGATGGAAAGTGGACAATTTACATTTAGTTGGGGTTATGGGATGTATTAAGTCCTAAATGGACACACATGCAGTACATACGGCGTTGATAATATTGGCGATGTCCTTGCACTCGCGGTGGAGCGCGCGTAGATCTCCGCCGGCGGCGTTAAAGCCCTCGTGGTCCACCACCAGCGCCAGCTCCACGTAGCGGGACTGCTCGTTGGCGCTGGACGGCGCGCGCAACGAGTACTGCAACCGACATACACCGCGCGATAACTCCACCGCTTGCGCCCGGGAATAGAGACTCCCGCTCGGCTCTACGACGATTGACAACTACGATGGGGTGATGCAATAGCAGTCGCTGCCCCATGTCTGCGCCAACACTACACGAACAGTGTTTCGAATTCAGGAATGTATCTGCATCTCTTCGCTTAAGACGTGGGCGAGTGCCTTTCTATATACCTGTAACCTGGGAATCTTCAAATGCAGTTGAAACATACTCGATAGCTTTTTGCCAAAACGGCTGGAATGGTAACTCGCGGATTGTGGATTTTGGAGGTCCAATGTTATTCTAATCCCTCAGCACAGTAACCATATTAGTAACTCGGAAAAAAAAAATACAGCTTGAGTTGATGACCAAAACCTCTCGAGTCACTAAATACTGCGTCATGTGGACGTCTTGTTCGAATGGTTATTGACTTGAAAACCCAAGGACTTGCCAGAAGAAAGATTTCACCATAAACACTCAACGCTATGCTGCAATTGACTCTACGTTTAAACTACTTACCTAAAAATGCACATACGCATACTTTTTGCTGCAGGAGAACACACTTTTATTAGTCACTAGCTGCGGTACCCGGCTCCGCTCGGGTCCATGTCGTTTTAGACTGATGTCGAGCTGAATTATTTCCTAGATAAAAAGTAGCCTAAATGGCTAGTCGAAAAGGCTGGTCAATAGCGATGTAATTTATCTGCTACTTTTTAATCATAACGGATGGAGCCGATATAGCTTAATTAAATAAGAAATCAACACCTAAAACGGTCACCCATCCGTAACTCTAGCGCACTCAGAGATGCCAAACGTAGATACAATTCGCATATAAATCGGGTGAGTGGTTCTCAAGTTATAAGCATTTCACCCTAATGCTCACCGCTCTGGTAATTTAGAGTTATTTCATGTAGCTTTTAAGTTGTGAGCAGAATCAGGCTAGACGTGGAAACCAAACTTTATAAGCATTTCATACCACTGCTTATTTGCATACCCCTCTCATAATTTTGCATGGGGGCCCAATCAGGTAAGAGTGAGATCGAATTCGTCGTTAAATATCAACTAATTATATATTTCCCAGCTATTTTTAAGTTAACTCACTTCGAACTCGAAGTCACTCTTACCTGAATGGGCCCACTGATGCTAATTAGCCCTAAAGTTGCGGGAATAATAAAGCCATGCGTGTCTGTACAATTAGCTAGTCTGGAAAGAAGAAACATAAGTGCAATCAGTGATGACCAACACCAAACTCATATTCTTGACCAAACCATAGAAACTATTCATTAAAAAACAGGTGCGTGTTCTTATACCTAGTTTGAAAATTTCTTTTCACAGCGCGTGTGATTAAACACGTCACTTTGTATGGACATTATTGAATGAACTCCATGTGGTTCGCTAAAAGTGACGTGTTTGAACATTGATTAACTCAGCCGTATTCGGGAACAAAATTTCTTCATACCATGAATTAAAATTGTTCCTTTTTTTTTTTATGTGACTGGACATGGATGGCTAATACCACAAGTTCTGTCATGGTATTAGCCCAACACACCACATGGGAACTAGGTGCCATGCCAGGACCTTCCTTATATTGCACGGCTACATTGAACTGGATGGAAAACACGGACAATTTTCATTGCCGCTTCGACCATCGTTCATCCAATGCGATGGTACCAACCCGGGCGGGATAAACCCTACCACCTAGTAAGTGAGGAAGGGGACCTACAGCTTAACGTGGAAACCGAACCACGGCCAGCCTCTCTCAACGGTCGAATGGTCACCCATCCAAGACCAGACCGGACCCAGCGTTGCTTAACTTCGGAGAGCGATCGCCGAAGTGTCGCGCCACTGGGCCTTAGGAAAATAGTTTTGCCATTAAACTTCGCCACTTGTGGGGTGTGCACGAACGCTATATTTTTGTAACACATCTCCTTTTGTAAATTGTACGTGTATTACCCTGTTGGCGAACCTTAATAAAGAAATAAAGAAAAAAAAATTACGTAAAAAAACCAGAAAAAAAATTTGATCTATTATGTCGAATCCATGTTATAATTATATGCGAGATAAAAAAAAACAGAAAAAACTAATTGAGATTTCAGGATTCGAACCTGAACCCTCCCTCGAACAAAATATATTCGAAACAGTCGATTATGCGCGCTATGCCATCCGGCTTTCTACGTTTAATGCGAAAATTGTTAATCGGTTCTGGCAAAATGACGCCGTCATGCGCCACGGGATGGTATTAATATTGTTTGAGAGTAATTTCATTGATATTGCTCAGCCCTTAGAATATTTAGCGTGATGGTATGTATCCTAGAGTGAGCCCAGCGATATTTTCTGTACACTCTTGCATGTGGACAGACGTTCCCTTTTATATAATATATAATATTTATTACGGAGTTTACCTCGAACATGTGGACAAGTGTTCTCTTTGATATAAGTAGAGATAAGTCTAATCCATGCTATAATTATTATATGCGACACCCCATAAACAATAAAATGTAAAAAACGAAAAAAAAAATTGAGGCTATCAGGATTCGAACCTATACCCTCCCGAACAAAATACGTATAGAAGAGTCGGTATTCCGCCCTGCGCCATCCGCTTTCTGACAATTAGTGCGAAAATAGTGAATCGTTGAATGACGTCGCAAGTTAATTTTGTTTGAGAGTAATTTCATTGATATTGCTCAGCCCTTTGGATATTTAGCGTGATGGTATGTACGCTAAAGCGTTCCCAGCGATGTTCTCTTTAAATTGGTTTAAATCGCATCTTGATCTGTTTTGTGGTTACGGAGATTACCTCTCGCATGTGGACAGACGTTCCCTTTTATATAAGTAGAGAAGAGAAGAAGAGATAATAATAATAATAATATCATATATAATATATAAGAGAAGAAAAAAGAGACGAAGTAAACGAAGTAAACGTAAGCAATTCAACCAATAACAATTAGCAGAATCTCGGCAAGAATTCAACAGACCATATTGAGGAAGCAAATATGGCCACACTAAATCACGCATGTGGATTTTGGACATGTGTTTTGCGGATAAGACTGCCATGCGCTTTTGATTTTATATAGCTCTCCCAATGTCCAAGCGTGAGGTAATACGCAAAGGGACTCTATTCCCACCAACGCCGAAACGCCAGCGGGGAGCATATTATGATTACTCTGAGGGAGCATAGATTTGTGGGCTCATCATAGTAATAATATATTCTGAGTCTGTAGGTTTTGCTGCCTCAGATTCGGAGGAAAAACAATGTTTGTCTATCGTTCGTTGAATGGTAGCTCACCCCACCGGTGGTGTCCCGCCGGCGCCGGCGCAGGCGGTGCTGCGAGCGGTCGGCGGCGTGTCCGCAGGCGCGCTCGCCCGTCGCGTCCTCGTGTCGGTACACGTAGTGAGGGGAGCTCATTTCTGCGCCTGCGCGGACAACTGTCCCGTCACTAACTGTGCAGCCCCCAGGTCTGGGATCAATACCCAATGCATAATAGTCCAACAACAATAAAAGCACGGTTTTAGTTACATATTTGAGGAGAACGCAAAGAGGAGTTCTACAAATACTTAAGTCTTGGTATGGGTCATGACCGCGCCTTCTCAGCTGATATTGGCCGAATCCGAGCAGAGTAGTTGACAAGATAAATAATCCGTGCATATTTTCCGCACCTGACGGCTCAATGTAGAGCAGATGTTCGCCGTCGTAAAGGAGCCCGCGCAGGCCGCGGCACGTGGACAGCGCCGCCCACGACGACTCTACGCCTCGCACGCCGCCCTGGTAGTGGCACAGTTCCCCGGCCTCCGTCTGCACAACAAGTTATATGTAGAGCAACTGTTGGCCGTCGTAAAGGAGCCCGCGCAGGCCGCGGCACGTGGACAGCGCCGCCCACGACGACTCCACGCCTCGCACGCCGCCCTGGTAGTGGCACAGTTCCCCGGCCTCCGTCTGCACAACAAGTTATATGTAGAGCAACTGTTGGCCGTCGTAAAGGAGCCCGCGCAGGCCGCGGCACGTGGACAGCGCCGCCCACGACGACTCCACGCCTCGCACGCCGCCCTGGTAGTGGCACAGTTCCCCGGCCTCCGTCTGCACAACAAGTTATATGTAGAGCAACTGTTGGCCGTCGTAAAGGAGCCCGCGCAGGCCGCGGCACGTGGACAGCGCCGCCCACGACGACTCCACGCCTCGCACGCCGCCCTGGTAGTGGCACAGTTCCCCGGCCTCCGTCTGCACAACACGTTATATGTAGAGCAACTGTTCGGCGTCGTAAAGGAGCCCGCGCAGGCCGCGGCACGTGGACAGCGCCGCCCACGACGACTCTACGCCTCGCACGCCGCCCTGGTAGTGGCACAGTTCCCCGGCCTCCGTCTGCACAACACGTTATATGTAGAGCAACTGTTCGGCGTCGTAAAGGAGCCCGCGCAGGCCGCGGCACGTGGACAGCGCCGCCCACGACGACTCTACGCCTCGCACGCCGCCCTGGTAGTGGCACAGTTCCCCAGCCTCCGTCTGCACAACAAGTTATATGTAGAGCAACTGTTGGCCGTCGTAAAGGAGCCCGCGCAGGCCGCGGCACGTGGACAGCGCCGCCCACGACGACTCCACGCCTCGCACGCCGCCCTGGTAGTGGCACAGTTCCCCGGCCTCCGTCTGCACAACACGTTATATGTAGAGCAACTGTTCGGCGTCGTAAAGGAGCCCGCGCAGGCCGCGGCACGTGCACAGCGCCGCCCACGACGACTCCACGCCTCGCACGCCGCCCTGGTAGTGGCACAGTTCCCCGGCCTCCGTCTGCACAACAAGTTATATGTAGAGCAACTGTTGGCCGTCGTAAAGGAGCCCGCGCAGGCCGCGGCACGTGGACAGCGCTCCCACGACGACTCCACGCCTCGCACGCGTCGTGGCACAGTTCCTCCACAGGACCTCCGCCTGCGAAGACCTGGCGTAACCGCTGCACCTTCCAGCCTGCGATTGAGAGACAGCTGGGTGAAGTTCGGGTATGAGCGGCGCATCCGTTAGAAGCAGCCGACAGGCCGGCGGCGAGCGAAGCAATGGAAACTTGGAGAATTGTTTTTTTTTTGTTACGCCCGGTATATGGCATGCCCTTGGTCTTTAGGGGGCTGCAAAAACAATGACTGCCGTCAGGTAATACCTCGGCGAGGAGAGCATTTCATAATTATATTGATCCTTTGTATAAAGTATCTAGAGGTTCGGTTGGTTCAAATTTTGGGAAATGTCCCAGTGTAGGGTCGTATTCCCAGCCCGTTCCGCGTTGAGCGATGGTAGAAAGGGGACGCTCTGCGCATGCGGACGTACTCGGGCGAATGCGCATGATTCTGTGAAGAGAGGAAGCGTTTATCTGCACTTCCCGCCAATTTCCCACAATGCTGTACATTATTTGCTCGATTTGCAGGAATTAACGCATTTAAAATACAGTTTTTAAAACGGCCAACGAATATAATTGTCCAAATCGGAATGAATTCGAGCAGACATATATGCCAGAGCCTAACCTAACTACCTCGAAAATGCCTCGTAAGTCTCGAGAGTGGTTATTCCAGGCCGATAATTGTCTGATTAGACTAACAAACGGCGAAAAGCCTTCGTTATATCAGACTATAAGTTCACACGATCAGAGAACTACATATAAACACGTTTAATGACGATTTGATGACAGCCATTTGACAGCGTAAACGGCGCACATGCTCTCAACCGTGCGCGCTTTGTAAGATCTGTGTGCGGTCTAGAGTCACGTCCCTTATGTCAAAATGACGTTCACGAGAGTGAATATAAGTAATTCGGAACGGTCGTGTACGCATACATTACTGAATTCTTTGCAATATAAGCATTTCGGTACGCAGTGTAAGTGTATGACGTGACGAACCTGGCCGTCGGGCGCGCCGGCAGCGAGGGTGAGGCGCTCGCCGCGGCGCGTGTAGGCGAGCGTGTGTCCGCGCGGCAGGAGCTCCGCGCTGAGCCGCAGGTCGAGCACGCGCCGCGCGCCGCCCGCCAGCGGCAGCGTCACCGTCAGCTCGCCCTCCGCCGCCTGCAACACACACCGCACGCCCCACACTCAACGTGAGGAGACTCTATCTGAATCAACCGACGCCGTGTGCACTGTCACACAACCCCTTTGTTACTTACGAGGTGGTATTTTTTATATAAAGCGGGGCATATGGCGTAAGTTATCTATTAAGGTGCCCGACGACACCCATGAGCTTTGGAACTTTTAAGGGGGCTGCGAAAATAAATGCCGACCGGCTAGGTGCTTCTTCACACCACGTTTGAAGGACCCCAGGTTGTACTTTAGGGGAAATACCTCGGAATACATTCATTCCATTGTTTTCCGACCCTATAGATGAAGGATCTAAAATATTCTTAGGTTCGTGTAGCCGAGCAATATAAGGAACGGCACCTAGTTCCCATGTGGTGTGTTAGACTAATATCTGACGTTCAGTTTGGTATTAGCCATCCATGTCCATTTACATAAAAAAATATACTTCATCAACTGAGAGATAATGATGCGCTCAATCACTTTGCAGAAAAGAGAGGTAATGGCTATGGGACGGTAGTTGGCCTGGTCTGATAGATCGCCTTTGTAGGCACGGGCTGAATGTTGACCGATTTCCAAGCTGAAGACACATATCCAGTGAAGTACGGTAAAAGCGGGTTAGGCCAGGAGCAAATTCTGGAGCACATTTCTTCAACAGCAGCGCAGAAGTGCCATATGGGCTACTCGCCTTCTGGAGTCTAGGGCGAAGAGCTCACGCCGCACAGCTCCCTGCCGGAATTGTATGCTCGGCATAGAGACTTCGCACCAAGGAATGGCAAGCGGAATGGAGCCGCCATAATCCAGGCGACAGTTCGCCGCAAAGATGCCCACGAGAAGGTCGGCCTTCTCTTTGGCGGAAAAAGCTAGTGATCCGTCAGGCTGCAGCAATGGTGGAAGTGAGGAGCGGCAGAAATTTGCTTCGACAGATTTGGCGAGGGACCAGAATCGACGACTCCCAGTTGGGTGACTGATCAGGTTTTTGCCAATTCTGCCCATATGCTCAAACTTCGCTCCGGCAATTGCTCTTTTACTGGATCTGGAGGCTACGTTAAAGGTCTGTTTCAGCGCCTTTATGACTGAGTCACGTCGTGTTCGCGTACGGAACCATGCACGGTGGGCCGCGTTCTTAGTAGAACAAGCGACTGCGCATTCCGCGTTGAACCATGGCTGGCGTTTACAACCAAGGAATTTGGTGGAGCTCGGAATAAAAAGTTCCAAATCTCCCTGTGTCTGCGTTTTAAAGTTACCGAGTTATTGCTTCCGAGCTTATTTTATTAAAATTCACCCGGGTCAGGTGTCATTAACTGGCCCGCGTTGTACATAACTACTACTGATCTTGCATTGAACTATCGCTGGAGGGAGTTCAACGCGCAGGTTTTGAGCAAGGATAAAACTCTTGACTATCGACACATTTCGCAAGCGTGTGATATGCCGTGTGAGGGATGCGCGCGTGCTGTGTGGAATGTGGAGGTGGAAGGCGGAGAGGTAGCTCCAGCATGCTGTTTGCGGACTCGAACGATCCTCACCCGCGAACAAAGTGTGATAACGTGATAACGCAGGGTTAGTGAACTGCCTCCGGCTATCGGCAGGGAGTGGGAAACGGACGGGCGGCGGTTGGGACAGACGGACAATCCAGTTAGCACTAATTAACACTGCATGTTTGCATGTGAATACGTTGAATCAGCGAGCGGTGAGCCAATGTCGACTCATTTTCATGCACGCACGTGTATACATAACACCTACGTGTATTTGTGATTCGGTGCGCTTCTCGGACTCGGTGTTATGGTGCGGTCCATCAAGAAAAGGTTTTTCGCTCGTTGGTGCAGTCCGGGCAGTAGTATTAGTAGGTCGTAACGCACCCTCGGCACTTAACAATAACGACATTTCTATTCAAGGACGTGAGGACGGGGTAGCGGGTGTACCTGGGATGCGGACGAGCGACGCTGGCGGGCACGATGAAGCAGGGGCACGGTGACATGGTGCCGCCTGAACTCGGCGGAGGGGCCTCCTGCAACACACACAATCACACACGTCACTTCACACCTCCCACAACGAGGGACCACAACGGACATCCTAAGAGGACTTGTGGGAATAAGCATTTAAACGATATACTAATAGATACATTGGAAATGGCACTTTGACATAACAGTAGAGAAAGGGCATCTGGTATAAAACTCCATTGCCTTAGCAGCTTCGAGGAGCATGGATCGTCAGCTAAGATAATTCGATAATTCTGTTAGGTGGATACGGAAAACACCAAAATTAATCATTTCATTTCTTTTCAAAGAGTTACAACATTGAACTCACAAACACAAATTTCATTACACGTCGATACGTCACTTCGAACACCAATATCTAAACACAATTATTTGAGAACTCTTTTATTTGCAAGATAACTAGGATCACTTGCATCATTTGCATGCTATAGCTTGTGTCCGCCTCTAGTGCTCGGGCACGTTATAATATATCGGTGGAGTTTATTCCTAGACCAGTCCACCGAGTTTTAGGGGCTCTGGCATGACGTAAGAGTCGATAACAATATCCTTCGCGATGTAGTTCTTGATGTTCTTTCTACTATATTGATCTAGGGTTATTTTTATTAGGCAAAAGATATGTGTTATACAAAAATACCAATATTTAAAGAGTGCGCCATGCAAACAGGTAAATGGCGCCATCTTTTGACCAAGTTCGGTCCGCAGGCAGTTTTGCTGCCTAAGCTTTTGTGCACAACTCCGAAAAAAAAATTTAACAAAAAAAAACCGACTTCAAAGAAAAAGCACTAAAAAGTATAAAATAATTGCAATTTTTGTAGTTAAGATTTTCGTTATTTTTTGAGTCGGCGTCAGCCGGGCACGCGCTGCGCCAATCAAGAGAACCTTGGCTAACTTGGCTGACACCGACTCAAAAAATAACAAAAATCTTAACTACAAAAATTGCAATTATTTTATACTTTTTAGTGCTTTTTCGTTGAAGTCGGTTATTTTTTTTTATTTGTTTATTTATAGTGAATCTGAAGTACACTTACTAATTTGTACACGTCCTTTCCAATAAAAAAAGAATCACCGAAATCGGTTGGCGTTATATTGAGTTATTCGTCCATTTGTCGCGCACATCTTAATACAAATTTAAGACTTATATGATTTTCTCATGGATATCATTGTCAGAACTTAACCAAATTAAAATGGAACCACTTGGGAAGCACTAGCTTTCATTTAAAAAAATAATCATCCAAATCGGTTCACCCAGGCAAAAGTTATGAGGTAACAAACATAAAAAAAGCAAAAAAAAAAAAAAACATACAGACGAATTGATAACCTCCTCCTTTTTTTGAAGTCGGTTAAAAAGCAGTCATAGATGGCTCTACGATCTAGCTGGATACTGTTTTATTTGGAACGAAAGCTGACTTTATGCTTACCTCCTTTACAAGGTTTGCAAATGAAGAATAACTGCGTGAATGTTAACATAAAGTTTTATTTTTTAATTTTAAAAATAATATCTCGGAAATTCCTACATGGACTATCCCGAAGTTTTCAGGATTATCTCCGGAGCGCACAACAGATTGATAATTTGTGAAACGTGTGGAGTAAACCAAGCTCACCGTGCTGAATCTGCAACCGGCGCGCGGCGGCAGCGCGATAACGAAGCGTGAAATGAGGTGCATGTGTTGCACCTACCTTAAACTGACTGAACTGAGAACTTCGCATACAAAATAAGTCATTGCGCTTCTTAATCGCACTGCCGGTCTAAGAGATAATGATTGAAGGAATAAGCTAATCGACTTTCTACCGGTCAATAGAACCAAAAAATTAAGACACCTGGGATCAATTCCTGGTATCCACTACCACCTTGTGCGCCCGGGCAAGAAAGTCAATATAGATGCATGCGAGTGTCTGCGAGATTAGAACACGTATATATGTGTGCCCTCGTGGGAACATTTCTGTCTTCGAATTTTGCATCATAGTAATTGGGCATATGCAAGCAAGCGGGAAGTAAATATTGGAGGTAATTAGCTAATATTATACCCGGTACAACACGATAGCAGCAGGCACGCGCGGCCTACTCGATAAGACTTTGCAAGCTCGCATCGATCACAAGTCGCTATCAATTATACATACATTTACATACACATACAAAATAAATACGATGAACACTGTTTGCAAAGAGATTACATATTGTTGTGGGTTGATTAATGAAAGCGTAAACATAAGATTATATGAAACATAATCTGTACACTCATTAAAATGTGAAACAGGCCCCTAGATTGAGGGGTTTGATGTCGGAGTAGGGGATTTGAATTCTAGGATATCCATATATTTTTCTCCTATCGGAGATTGAAAGAGCAATTTCGTTGAGAATTTGGGTCACTCCATGGAACCCATTTAAAGTTGTAGGTCCCTTACTACTTACTAGGTGGCAGTGGTGTTAAGTCCTCTATACGGGTCGGTACTTGTTACCATCGCACGGAATTAAAGATCGGAGCGGTAATTAAATATTCATCCATGAGGGATGGGGGCTTGAGCAAAGTCGTTGATAATTTTGAATGAGCAAAAAAAGCTCATGCGGACGATGGTCGCCGAAAACATTTGGCAAAGCGTGAAAACGAACAATTCCCCATATCCCTCAAGTTTTGCCACACCAGAAATGTTCTGTTGTGAACCCCTCTGACCGCTTTTATAGGTATGTCAAAGCGATTTTCTGAAGGAAAGATTCCTCATACCTTAGCCCGGAATGTCAAAGGCCTGCTGAACATGCAACTCACACACATGTATTCAACTCGGAGTAATATTGATAGCAGCTGCTCGCACCGCTCTCGCACCGCTCTCGCACCGCTCTCGCACCGCTCTCGCACCGCTCTCGCACCGCTCTCGCACCGCTCTCGCACCGCTCTCGCACCGCTCTCGCACCGCTCTCGCACCGCTCTCGCACCGCTCTCGCACCGCTCTCGCACCGCTCTCGCACCGCTCTCGCACCGCTCTCGCACAGCTGTTGCAGGCGACATCGGCGCCGTTTCCCGTTTCCGCTCCCACATGCTTCCATTTGAATCACGGACCTGAGGCCGGGAGCTCACTCTGTCGTTTCGTTTTAAGTTTTTCGGAATTAGGTGTCATGCCAGGAGCCAGGACTTTCCCTTTTTGAGCACGGCCGCATTGAACTGGACGGAAAACAAGGATTTTTTTTCATTTCCGCTTCGAGTATCTTTCCATCCAATGCGATTGTACCAACCCGGCCGTGCTTAACCCTACCGCATAGTTTTTATTTTAGAAGCATTATTAGTTTCTCGGTATTGGTTAAAATCTCATATAGGAATCTATTATTACTTTATTGATAGGGTTGCTCTCAAACCATTATACTCTTAATTTTCTGTAGTTGGTAGCATTTAAATGGATATGTAACTATGTGATCAGCTGACAGTAGTAGTTTATGACAAAACTTATAGTATTAAAACCTAATGTGCAAGTGTTTCACAGTGTTGTTTTGCCACTGGAGCAGTGCATCGCTTAAAGGTCTTTGCATACGGTGACGCTTGGCTCGGGTTATCTCTTTCCCTAAAATATGGTTGAAAGAGGTAATGGCTGTGCCCGGCGTGATGCTCGTGAACGGGTGCTGTTTGTGGGGACTGGCCTGCTCCAATTGGCAACATATTAGTTGGAGGGGATTGTCTTTGCAAATAAAATGATATTTGTCATGAACTGTTGCATACGGCATGGATTGTAAATTTTGTGTATTCATGTTAATTTAGTGTTTTACCTATGTTTTTGTTAAAATAATTGACAAACACTTTTGTAAACTTAGACTAAGTGCCACTTAGTCTAGTCAGTAAGTCGACGTTGAAAAAAAAACCTCGTAGTTTCTTTCCAGTTCTTCTTCGCTGTGTTTTGTGTTGCTGAACTGGCCAATGCTAAAATATGACAAATCCGAGTGCAGTGTACTGTCTATGGATGATGAATAAACAATACAATACAATATAAGTCAATCGTGTTGTCACGAGTTGTTACGAGTGATTAATAGTAATATAAGCCGCCCGAGGCGTATGGTGCTGCAAAGTATACATCTTCAGTCCTTTCGGTAGAGCGTCTCGGTGCAAGAAACCAGAATGAGTTATTTGTATTCAACTAAACAAATATTTTACAAGACGGCGGCAAACCAGGAAGTGCATTTCATTACAATATAATAATGTACGTTGTGCTTGGCACTAGCGACCTCGTGCGTCGCGTTGTGCGCTTGTCTGAGGCCTGCCTGGTGCATGTGGTCGTGGTAGCGGAAGCAACAACACCTCCTTGCCAGAGGTCATGGGTTCGATCCATACGAGCTCCATGGTACGGGATCTGTGTAAAACCGTAGTCCCCTTACCGTAGGGTTAGGTAAGTTCAGGTAAAGGCCGCCCGGGTTTATTCACTCTCCGAGAAATTAACGAATGACTGACGGCAACCTAGCATTTATTCAGCCCTGCCTACTCAATAAACAATACAATGGAGGAACGTTTCGTTCGGATATGACATTCCCGCAAATTCTATTTGCAGCTGCGATGAATCTTCGTCGTCGGCGTCAGTCGGCTGCTATTGGCTGCTGTCGGCTACTGTCGCGTGACAATCCGTGAAGAACGCTCGGAATGTTTCCGAGCAGAGCTCTTCCAGTGTCACAGGGCACATTTTGTGGCAGAATCTCTAATTATGGACAGCGTTGCCTGGCTCCGTGTCACCCAAAGTTTTTGCCCAAAGGTTGCAACCTGGGCTCCTCCGATAGCGTGCTACGGTCCCTCCCGAATGATCAGGGCAGTCCTAGATAGGTACCTACTACCTAGGTAACGCACGGTGCATTTGACGCGCTTTCTATAAAAAAACGCAGCGTCCTTAGAAAGTACGACATTTATGAGAGCACGGCAACATTGTGCGCACGGAATCACCGAGAATTATGCGAGCATTAGATGGATTGCACTTATTTATCTATGGATTGCACCAAGAAATATTTCTTTTCATCCGGATAATATCGTCGCCCCGCGCCGCTGCCGCCGCCCGCCGCCACGTGTCACCTCCTCCGCAAGTGTCGAATGTGACGCCGTCTAAATATAGCAACGTAACCCCGCTGCAACGAGGTGCAGCGTGGTGCGGCGTGGTTCGGCGTAGTGCGGCGTGGTTCGGCGTGGTGCGGCGTGATGCGGCGTGGAGCGGCGTGGTGCGGCGTGGAGCGGCGTGCTGCGGCGTGCCACACGAAAGCCGACGGACGCAAAGCACGATACCGTCTTGCAAGAGAGTCACTGTTGTGGCGAATGTACGTACACTATCTAAAAACTGTAATTATTATAATCTTCGACAACGTATGCTGACTATTTCAAAGCTCTACATAAGTACTATCAAGAATTTACAGATTTCATTTTGGTTGGTGTGTTTAGTTTATTTTATTGCATCATCGAGTGATGCATAAACTGTAATCTATGGATGAATTTTTCAGGCGCCTTATCTAGGTAACGCCGAGGGTAACGCAGATGAGGCAGACCGACCTATTTAGCATCAGATGTTTGGTATCTAGCCTGTGAACCCAGATTCAGCCATTTACCTTATCGTGACCTCCCGGAATTTATATTTAAAGATCCCACGTGTGACGTTT
Source organism: Incurvaria masculella (assembly GCA_946894095.1). Taxonomy (NCBI): domain Eukaryota; kingdom Metazoa; phylum Arthropoda; class Insecta; order Lepidoptera; family Incurvariidae; genus Incurvaria; species Incurvaria masculella. The sequence continues at coordinate 14,120,263 of OX335662.1, read as the reverse complement.
CAATGTCACGTCGGAAACGTGCGACGCATCGCTCACTCCACAGCATCGCTCGGTGCCCACTCGCGAGCTATCGAGTTACCGGCGCGGTTGTGGCGCGGTCGCGGCGCGGTCGTGGCGCGGTTGTGGCACGCGACATGTTTGTTTCGAGGTTTGTTTAGGTTTTGGGCCGTCAGTATGAGATAACAAACGCGTGGCGCACGCCGCTCGCGCCTTCCGTAAATATCTGGCACGCGATGCATTACGGAAATGTCAAATGAATGAGAGATTTCCCCATCTTTCCGATAAATTGGCATCGCAAGTTCGATGTGCAACGCCCACAAAGAGTTCGATAGGTTGTTGCAGAGCAATGCAACCGCCCGCGTGTCACGTCTCCGGGCGGCCGCGGCAGCGCCACGGAAGTGACGCGAAACTGAGGAGCATTTTAAAGATAATATTCTCGGTTTCACAAAAAAAAAATCGATTCCACCAACATGTCCAAAAAGGACAAAGTTTGATAAAAAGTGTGTAAAGTCGTAAGAACTTGACGCCAGGTATTTATGCTGAGCTGAGCTGAGGTACCTGGTTCCGCTCGGATCATTGTCGTTTTGGACTGATGTCGGGCTAAACCTAACATTTTATGTTATGTGAGTTCCCCATACAATATTTATATCGCCGCAATTCCTATTTGGAGTCGGAATGACCCATCATTAATATTATACATACATATGTAACTAGGAGGAAGCATCCTAAGAAGCGAGTGCCGAGTGCTGGCCTGTAGGATGCCTGTAGGAGAGAAGGAAATGTGCGATTATGCAGTTAATCCAATTACTTGCAAGCTTGTACAAGCGACACTCCTCCGGGCCAGAGTTAACGGACCTAAATAACGGTCCGACAGCTGGAGTTAGAAGATAGAAAGGCCGCGTGATGTGGTCGTTGAGTCGTGAGTTCTGGAGAACTAACGCTGGTTGTGGTTGCATCATGAGTTTTAATGTAAGTAAAAAAGCTGTATGGATTTTTAATTATGTGATCTATTGAAGGTTCCATCACCTATATTGCAGCTGAAAGATGGCAATGTCTTAAAGTTTGTATGTTTTACAATGAAATACTTTCATTTTGAATGACTGCAATCGAATAGAAAAACTGGCCACATGAAGCGACTAGCGCTTCGGGGGTGCTATTGCAGATAGACTACAGCCCTCGCTACAGCCGCAGCGCCCGCAGCCGTCAAGTCCCGCCCGGTGCCTGTACCGCTGATATTATAACCACCGACACTACTTTTCCATAGATCATCACAACTCTCCATAAAGTTCGGTCAATCTAAACGAAGAGAAGCCTCTACAAAAATAAGCCCCGGCGAGCCTCAGCAAGAGTCTGCAGGCCTTGACACATAGACCCAGCACCGGTCAGCAGCGGCCGCGGCGCGTCGACGGCACTCGATACCCACTTCCGCTAGGTAGACAAGCAACATATTGAGAACGTCACCTTGAGACCCTGACCTCACGCACACCACCACCAGTTACACCACCCACACCCACTATATTTTAGTAAAAGTGAAATTATATCGCATAGACTCAATTAGCGAATCCAATCATTCATAAAAATGTGCTCGTGACTCAATGTAGAAGTCGTCGCCGTCCTCGGATTGTCTGCCTAGATGATTTATAAGCCTATTTTCTTAAAGGTATATCTAACTTGAATAAAAATACGCGTCTACTGCTATGGTACCTATCAGCCTAAGGCCTAAGCCATCTAAGGTCAAAAGTCGGAATACAGTAACTGTCATTCTGTAAACCGAAATTGTTTATAAGATGTGTAGATTATACTTAGTAAATTATGCAAGATAATGATGAGAATTTCGTGGTATTTTCCCGCGAGATGTGACTCACGCGTCAGTCAGCAGCGTGAACATCACCTCGGCCGCGGCGCCTCGAGATACTGATTCACCAGGTGCCATTGTTTGGGTCCACATTGCGCTGCCTCCGCGCCGCCGCGGCGCCGCCGCCGCCATCCCGCTATAGCCACTAAACGATTGCTGAGCCATTCAGTAATTGGCAGAGTTAAAATAGGGTGATACTAAAAGTCACCCAACAACACGACACTGGCAAAATTGTCTACACTTTCAAAAATTGAACTGAACTGAAAATTTCAGCTGCCTATTTTAGGGCTGTATCTCAGTTCATGAGATACAGCCCTGTTACGAACGGACGGACGGACAGCGGAGGATTAGTAATAGGGTTCCGTTGGCACCCTTGGTTTGGGTACGGAACCCTAAAAATCATCATCATCATTGTTAACGTTGCGGACAGTGCGATGCGCCGCGCGACACCGTCACACATGAAACTCATCTTATTTGTCACCTCATATTTGCATAGACTTCACGGCGCGGGCGCGGGCGGCGCCACGACACATTCCCGTACGGAGGTGTGAGCTACGGTATGGGTGTTGCTTGCTAAAGATGAGACAAGACGGCCACCAGAAGATTGAGTCCACTAATAGATAACTCCACTTTCGGGCGTTTGCGTTATGAAATAACAAACAATTTAGTACATTTTTGTGATCCCGGGGTTATCATAACGCTAACGCTCGAAAGTAGAGTTATCTATTAGCGGACTCAGACTTCAGGCCAGAGACTCAAGTCGGAGTTCTCACCTGAATCGGCGTTTACGCCAAACCGATCGACTAGCGTTTTAAAATGTATGGAGAATTGAATAGCGCGCGCAGTGCGAACTAACATTTGATGAAGTAAAACCACAGAATAAGTAGAAAAAACTTGTATGGGTTTGACTTTTTACGTAACTTCGCAGTTCCGTAAACGCCACGGACTGACCATACAGGCACCAAAGCAAGTAGGTAGGTTCGGTTTAATTCCCACTACATAAAGTCGTCGCAACTTCGGACTAAAGCATATATTTAAGTAATTTGCACAAACAAAAGCTCTGAGGGCACCGAGAATAAATTCATGAACGCTATTACGAGTCAGGGTGCATGACGGTGCAGTGCAGCTGTGGCGATGACGTCACGTCGACAATGCCCATATCCGGAGCTGGCTGCGGGGGAGGCGGCGGCGGAGGTACGCAACACAGCTGGTAGGTAGGTAGGTAGGTAGGTAGGTACTAGGTAACGTTCAGCAATAATGCGTTGAGTTGCGTCGAGTTCGCGATGGCGGAAGAGAAAGCCGCTGCGGGCTCCGAGCTGGCGACCTTGCGGCTGTGCTGCCACGTGCCGCCACCACCGCCACCACCACCAACACACAGTATTACAACTAACCTATCAAACTTACCTATCAAAATCAAACTCGGACTACCGATTTGTATGAAAACGCGGAGTCGGCGTAAACGGCAACGTCAACGTATTTACGCCGACGATGCGTAAACTCGGACTCACAAATGCATTGGCCACCGTAGTGGCGCGGGGACTTGCCTTGCATACCAGACGTTTGGGTTCAAATGCTCGCCCCGTTTATGCACCACTTTATTTTTCTTTCTGATTTATGTAAAAGTGAATTTCGTCACGAATACGAGCTGCTCCATGGTTCGGAATCCATGTAAAACTGTAGTACTAGGTGATAGCGTTTAAGCCCACCCGGGTTGCTACCATCGCATTGGATGAAAAGATGGTCGAAGGGGCAATGAAACATTGTCCGTGTTTTCCATCCAGTTCAATGTAGCCGTGCTTTTAAAGGGAAGGTCCTGGCATGGCACCTAATTCCTTCGGGAATTTAGTGTATTGGGCTAATATTATAAGTATAGTTGCGTGGTATTAGCCATCCATGACAGGTTGCATAAAACAAAATTAGCCAAGGAAACATTTTGCACGGCGACTGCAATTAAACTAGCGAAACCGTCTTCCAGGCCCTAACGGTTCCCTACCCCTAAAAGTTGTCACATTTTGACGTCATGAGTACCTACCAAGATCATGAATCCGGGAGCGATATGTGGGTAGCAAACTGCAATGACGGCGGCGGCTCTACTCTCCAATGCGAGATTCTTGCGAAGGCTTCCGTCATGCTCCCATCCTTTTGGATCGGAGCGGCCTCGTAGGGTTTGTTTTGGGATAAAGTGTTAGCGCCCGAGGGTATTAAAGCCTTTGCGTCTTTGGAGTGTAGAGAAAGGTCAAAAGAGAAAGCATATGCATCAAGAACGTTTCAAGAGGTAACCTTCTCGGGTTTGATTAAATGAACGTTATTTCGCGACCTAGCGACCTCTACAAAGAGCTGCTATTAACCACATGCCAACAAACGCAACAGATTAGTAGAAGCCAGTTAGCATGGCGCTAGATGGCACTACCCACTGGAATGTCCAACATGTCAAAATCGCAAAAATCTATATTGCACTAACGAAGTTTCCCAACGAAGTAACACATATACAGCTAGAGAGCAACTGCGCAGCCGTGGGTCTCAAGTGCTGACCCACCTTTTCATCCCTCCACATTAAGGTGGCCCAACCCGCTCATTTCCCCATACAAAAGGGGAAAGAAGATCACGCCTATATTTCTTGTCAGAGATCCAAAATTTTGCTCAATATAGCTTTATTTGATTGAACTAGATGTCTGATGACCATTGGCATTGTAAAATGTTTCCAAGTTACGTCCGAAAGTTCGGATTTTTCGCGCGTTTTATACAATTACTTTGGAGGTGGATTACGCAATGATAAAGTAAGAACATCTTAAAAAGATTAGTCATCAGACATAGCTTGTTTAATCAAGATTTATAATCTATTTGGTTTTTGTTAGATTTTTGACTACAGCGGTCGTGGTTTACTTTTAGCTATAAGTCGTTTTGAAATTAAAATTTTCGTAAATCTTACCAAATCATACACTATGCACATTGTCTTTTTTGTGGACAGGTTGCATCTTCCTCATAACGGAGCCTGTCTTATTCTTAGAAACAGAGAAGGTCCCAGAGCGCAACAGCACGGTTTTGTACCGTGCCCGCAAATGAGTTGAGGCCGCCGGGTTGGGCCACCTTAATGAAACATAATAAGCACCATCGATAATAAGCACTAAGGCAGTCACACCGATTGTTAGGTCGAGTATCCGGTCCGGAGCGGTCGAGCTCACTGGGCCGGAGCTGTGACCTCACGCCGTCTCGCCGCCCCGCGAGCCGCCGCCGCCGCCGCGCCCGGCGCCCGCCGACGATCTAGATCTAGAGCGATGAACTGGACCGCACCTATTTATTACTGCACGCACCGCGCCCGCCACCCCTCCCGCGAGACACTACTCGCGTACAGCCATTCGTTCCGTTTAGCGACCTGTTGCGTCTCGTGACACTTGCGCGCGCTGGACCACAATCATCCAGATACATACATAGTCACGCACGTAGACATTGTTCCTATCGACAACTGGGGAGTGCGGTGTGATCACGAGGCAGCTATCGGCAAACGTACGTGCCTACTTGTAAGCAAGTACGGCAGTGTGTTGGGCTATAAGCGTGGGTGTGATATTAGCCATCCATGTCCGGTTACATACAAAAAGTGATAATCAGCAAACCAGCGCTATAGCCACACCGACAACGGATACGGGAACAATGAAAGGATGGTCGGAAATGGCTCTCCCTTGGCGCGACGCACGCGCGTCACTAACGTGCAGTATACAAGTATACAACGCTGACACCTCCACCCACCGCCAATCGAAAGTGGCATCTGAGTGGTCAGTCTGAGTTCTCACCTAAATAAGCGGTTACGGAACTTCGAAGTTAGGTAAAAACGTCAAACTCCATACAAGGTTTTACTAGATATTCTGTGGTTTTACTTCTTCAAGCTGTCAATCAAACTCGGACTTCCGATTTGTATGCAAACGCGAAGTCGGCGTAAACGGCAACGTCAACGTATTAACGACGACGGTGTGTAAGCTGTCAAATCAAACTCGGACTCGCAAATCAATTTTTCCATCCATTAAAAAACGGCAGTAAGCGCCAATCTAGGTGACACCTGGGACTAGAGGTTCTGAAGACTATTCTAGTTTGGTTAGATGATAAAATAGATTGCAGTGATTTGGACAGTAGCAGTCGCGACGGCTGCTATAACCGAACGTTTCTTCTCTCCTCCTCTACAGTGTGCAGGCAGCGCGTGCAGTTCCAGTCGACTGGACCTCGACCGATTCAAGCTGCCACGCGGTTGCTCATTCAGTTCCAACGCGTGAGAAAGTAATGTTTGTTTTTTGCCATGGTTGCGAAAACGGCCGCATAGAAAACTCTGTGGTACTGCGTAGGTTTTGTTTCAAATAAGTATACTTCCGTATGTCAATGTCGTCATTCGACGAATGAACTCATTAATGTACGGGATGAAATACTACAACAGGTGGGGCAATATGGAGGTTGCGCGGGACGCGGAGAGGAAGCCAACTGCAAAATGCGGTTCATCTGTGGCAACCTAGCCGGCAATTTGCGGACGGTCAATGCGAAACTCGACCGCAAGTCGGCTGCATGTTCTGGGTACTACCGCAAGCAACCAGGTTCGTGCGGTCCGCGTACCATCATTTTGTTTCACAACTGCAGATTGACTGCTTGACTGCAAAACGCAGCCCTTCTATGGCGGCAACAGAGAGTGCTGCGCTCGTGCAGTGTGCGAGTGAGAAGTCAACCTAAAGCACTGCTATCGCGAGTTAGAGAGAGATGGAGCATACCTACCCGACGTTTCAACTTTTCAAATCGCTAGAACCACACAGTGACTTTTATTTTAATTTAAGAAAGCATAATGTTGAAGCCGCGGTGACCTCACCAGTCAACGATACAAGCGGGCGCATGCGACCGCAACGAATGTATGCACGCGTGCAACCTTTGCAGCGGAGCGGAAGGGCACAACGAGCTAGATTGCATTCGTCCGTGCCGGTCGGGGAGAGTGCTCACATCACCGGACACACTCCCTCCCGTCGCCTGCACCAGGGTCCCTCCCGAGTCATCCAATTCACTTTCAAGGGTGAGTTCACATTGCATTGTCCAACTTCAATAGATAGCAGGGAATGGCAGCTACTCGCATGAATGATAGTAGCAAGCACAGGACTGGTGTGGTGGGGGTGGGTGTGGGGGCGAGGGGGGCGGCGTGGTAGCAGAGCGTGGCGTCACGGGTGTAGCGGTGCCTCGAGCGGTGCATTCGAATAATGGTGGGATCCGAGCATCACAGACAATAACATGGGCGAGGTCGAGGGCCAGCTAACACCACGGTGACGGAGTCGTGCAGGCGACGCGACGCGAGTTGCGGGGAGGGAGACGACCAGGGTCAGATTGCCCGCAATGTTTAGCTCACTGCGTTTAATGGAGACGAGAAATGAGAAGATAATGTGGAGATCATTTGGAACCCATAGAGCGAATGAGTGAGTATCACAGTAAGTGATTTTCGGCGACGCTAACTTTTGTTAGTGAATTACCTACTCCACAAATAATTCTGTGCAGTGTCCACACTAGGCCACGCCACACAACATCGCACTGAGGATCGATGTGCACCAAGCGTTGAAACCCTGTCAAAGCAAACTTTTGACCGTTTATAACGTAATGTAGGCGAATGAGAAATAAAAAAAACGACTATACAATTACGATTGGACATTACGATAATTACTTCAATGTTAATTCTACTTCGGATACGGAATCATCGTACCTACCTAGTTACCGGTTCTCGTTTTGCTTCCATTTCCTTTAAATTTCAACAGTTTCGAAACTAGTAATGATGGATCCCTGCTCAAACTAACGGCAATGATAAAAGAATGACAAGGAACCAGCAGTGTCCAGCAGTGTTACAGGGGGAAAGATAACGTAATGGTATTTATTTCTGCCAAAGTACAATGGCCGGCCGGTGTGGTGTTCGCAGCGCCTGTGGAAGTTTGAAAGGCGATGGGTAGCGATGCGCGTCAGGTCGACAGTGTTCCCGCGCGATCGGTTCGACCACCCGCGGTGCACGACCACCGCAGGCCGCCATATTTAATTTAGCGAGGCTATAAATAACGCTTAAAGCCAACGCAACAACCTAGTTCGGTGGCGCAGCGGCGCGGCGGAGGGACAACTCACCTCGCTCGCCTCGCTCCTTGTATCGCCCGCCGAGCTGATAAGAGCTATATCTCTGCTCGGGTTACTTCTCCCGTATCCCTACCGACGCCAGAGTTTACACGTGGCACGTGGGGTGCACCAACAGAAGAACAAAGTCGAATTCAAATCGTTTAATAAGCGCCACACATAACATAAAAACAACAATGAACAAGACATAACAACTGAACCCAAACCTACAGAAAAAATGTTCTATTCAATGAATTCTCTATTCAATGAAGTAAACGTGCGGCATCGATGATCTTAGCGATTTTGCGATAATTGATTTGTAACTCGTAATAGGTAGAGGCTCAGGTGTTCTAAGTCACTTCGTAAACTTTCGAAGACTCAAGAAATGGGGAATACTCAAGCCAGCCCAGCCTCAAATATCGCGCGGTCGCCCCCAGAATCCGACCGGTTCAGATATGACTAACCTCGATGTTCCAACACAGGCGCCGCCGCGACCCAAAGCGACCTAGGGTGACCATTTTTACAGGCTGACTACAACTAAATCTATCTACCAATAGATATCTTAAAGCAATCTTAAAATAGGCAACGTTACCAGCGCGAGTGCTGTGCTAATGGAACCACATCTTAATTCGTCGCTTCCAGCGGTTTCAAACTGGTAATAGCATCGACCTTGCTCGGCTCAAAACTAACACATATACCTACTTACTATCCTACACACTGTCAATCAGATGAAACCATTCGCTTAATATTGATAGCGATTCCTATATCGCACTCCAAGTACATACATACATGCCAATGTGTGTGTTACTTAATAGATGTTCAAGGTATATCAAACTCCTGGCACTTCACTCCACTCACAGAAGAACTCCTCTGCGGTTCCACTGAGATGCGTGGTGGATATTGCGCCGGCGATGTTGTTGGCGCAATATCCACATCCACAAGTTTAAAAAAAAAAGTTTCAAAGTTTTTGATTTCAGGAAGCCAATACATGAATGTCTTATAATCTATTTATTACACATATGATATAATACTCTAAATATTTGTAATTAGGTAATACTTAACCTTACTGATATACATATAACTTATTACAATTACAAGTATTATAAAATTAAAACAGCTTTGCTTATTTGTTCACAACAGTTTTGAATCTTGCCTTCTGCACTAGTTCGAAGACTGTGACGCAGACGGCAAGCGTAGCCATAGAGCCAAGCGATATGAGAACTGTCACGAATATGGGTTAAAATTTTAACGATCGTTAGGTAATTAATGGTCGTTCATGTAGGTAATTAATGGGGATAGGCAAACAGCATAAAGAAGGTATAGAGTATTTATTTAGTTACTACACTGTGAGTATAAAAAGTTCTTCCGTCTTTGAATAGTCCATTGCGTTAAGCCATTGAAATGTACGTTATCTTAAGGAATTTCGATGTTTTTTATGAATTAGTATTTTTTTATCAGCCAAGTTATAGAGAAAGGGTGCGGTGAAGTTTCGAAAACGCTGAGCAAATGAAGTTCTCGTTTTAGGAATTTGTAATTTATGTTGAAATCTGCTTGAGTGACTTCTTTTTGCAGTGACTGGTTGCATGTGAATCCATTGAATAAGTCGACTGATAGCAATTTGTCGTACCGTCAATATCTTACACTCTTGGTATAGGGAATGGGTAGAGAATTGTGGCGGTTTTTTGAATAAAACGTTTAAGCATGCCCTATCTGCCCTTTCACCGGGCATTAGAAAACATTTAGCAGCCCCACCCCATAGAGTTGCGCAGTAAGAAATTAAGGATTGACTAGAGCAAGAAAGATTGTACGCAGCAGAATTTTGTCAGCAATATTTCGCATGCTCTTAAAAACGTAAATAAGCTTGCGCATTCTGCGAGTCAAACTATCTACAGGTGATCTTCCCATGAGAGTATATCATCCAGGTACTTTATCACGCCAACTAATTCTATATTTTGACAGTTACAGTTGTTACGGATTTTACATGTATGCATTTTTAGTGCTTGTGGCACAGAAGGTTTACCTGCTTGGTTGATACTGAAGAACATATGGTTGGTTTTCTTAACGTTCAAGGTGAGCATGTTGATGTTAAGCCATTTTTTGATCTCTTGAAGTCCTTCTTCAGCTAGCTGGTATGTTTCCGACCACGAAGGGCCACTGAAAATTAGCACTGTATCATCCGCAAAAGTTACAATCTTACAGGCTTTTATATTAAGATTGCATAAACCATTAATACAAATTAGAAGTAGTTTGCTAGCGTAGATCTGTCTGCACGTACGTCTTCCTCCTCTCCTACATTTTTCTCCCCTCTTCACTCTTTACTGCAGAACTATCTGCTACATTGATTGTAGCTAAGTTGCCTGCTACATACACTACTTTATCTCTACTTCTGCTTATACGTATAATTGCTGTATCTCTTCGTATCGTACTGCATGCCTTCCCATGCATGTCGTAAGAGGCGACCAAGGGATTAGTCGTTCGCGGTTCGGATTCCACGTAAACCTGGAGGTCCATGTGGAGAGATGAAAAGGTGGGTCAGGCCTCGAGCCCCACGGCTGCGCAGTTGCTCTCCCCTAGTCGTGATTTTGAATGTTGTATATGTGTTAACTCGCTGATAAACTTCGTTATTGCGATATAGACTTCATGTCTAGCTGGTAGCGCCATCTAGCGCCCGCCATGTTAACTATAGCTTCTATGCATCTGTTTGTTGCATTTGTGGCATGTGAAACTAGCAGTAGAGGGCGCTAGGTCGCTACATCCACTTCATTACCGTCGAGTTAGCACCATCGCATTGTCGGTGTGGTCAAAAGCTGCAATGAAGACGGTACGTATTTTCCATCTAGTTAAATATAGGTAGCCGTGCAATATATGGAAAGATCTTGGCGTGGCACCCAGTTCGCATGGGGTGTTTTGGGCTGATTTTATGCGCACCAAAACATAAAATGTGAAAGTGTTCTATGCACGTTCGGTAGGCATAAAGAACAAGACAATTTTGGACTCTTTTTAAACACCTCTTTGAAATTGGCCTCAATTGTTACGTGGTTTGCGGAGAGCGAATCTTATTCCACAATAACCAGGTGAGGTTAATGTCGACGCTGACTCACCTGCAACCAATGTCTGCAGCACATTATCGGCATAGGTACTTACTTCTGGAAAATATGATCATTGCATGAACGCTTAGTCAACGTGAAGCAGTCCACACACACACACACACACACACGCCTATACAGTGCTCGTAAACTCGCCAGCAGCCTTGCATCTCGCAAATGAATTCGTTGAGCAGTTGAGATTCAGTGGTTTTTATAGGTTTTTATTACTAAGCCTCCGCTGTCCGTCCGTCCGTCCGTACGTCTGTCACAGGGCTGTATCTCATGAACCGTAATAGGTAGGCAGCTGAAATTTTCACAGAGTGTGTATTTATTTTGCCGCTATAACAACAAATAGGTAAAATAAAAAACAATAAAAATTAAAGGGGGTCCCATACAAAAATCGTGATTTTTTTGTGTTCAATCTTGTACGATGGTGCGGAACCCTTTGTGTGTGAGTCCGACTCGCACTTGGCCGGTTTTTTCAGCTTTGGTTGTTACTCTCAAGTATCGAAGGAATTAAGGATTCAGGTGCCATGCCAGGACCTTCGCTTTTATGAGCATGGCTGCATGGAACTGTATAGAAAACACAGACGATTTTTCATTGCCACTTCCACCTCTTTTCATCCAATAGAATGTTACCGACCCAGGTGGGCTCAGGAGGGAGGACGGGACTTGTCTAAAACGAACCAGTATACATACATATAGACAGTATCAGACCTACAATCCAACCTAACCTATAATGTATCAGTACATAGACAGTATCGGACGTACAATCGTAAAGGAAGCCGGCAATACAAGAACGTAAGAAAACTATGAACAAAATGAGGAAGATTGTAACAACGAAGACGGCACACCTCGCATCGAAAGCGGTGCTGCGCGGAGACGTAAACGCGACGACAGAGATGTGGAGTGCGGTCGCGCGTCACCGTGCCGCGGCGCCCCGGAACAAGTAACAGTTGGCCCGTGACGCACGTCTAGCCGGGACGGGGTCGACGTCCCTTGCGGCTCGTCCGCGACCCTGCTTCCAGCACATCACAGTGCATATCTACAGTTTTCAACTTCCATTATTTGCCGCAGAATAGGCCACTACTCACCTAGCCAGGATTCGTATTATAAATTCTTCGTCGTGAGGGTCTCGCCTAAGTTTAGTTAGGAGGATGAGTTTGGCCAGTTTCGAAGAACACGTCCGGAAAAGATTCAAATAGCAAAATAAAAAAGTCGAACGCTCTTTGCCTAAAAAAGGCAAGGCCCGATTGAACTTCGGCTCAAAAAACAAGCGGGCCGATACGGAATAGTGTCTATAAATGCGGAATGTTAAATTATCAGAATCCCATTCCCGAATGACTTGAAACCGAAATAGATATGTTTTTACGGGGGAATGGAAATATGAGTAGGTGAAGCTGATGAAGAGTGTTGAAAGGAATCATAAATGCAGAGGAGGTGAGGTACTGAGACTAAATTTCCATATGTATTCTATATCCTACTTATAGACTAGGAGGTCGCGACCAAAATGGTAACCATAACGTAAATGGCTGAAACCGGGTTCACATCATAAAGACCATCCCTCTGAAGCTAAATGTGTCGGTCTGCCTGTTCCAAGTGGTTGCGTTACGTAGATAAGATAGATATTTAGTAATGAAACCGTCTAGTTATTGTTGTATAATTAATAGGTATCGATGTTTCCAGACAATCAGTATATTAATCAGCAGGTACATACCAGAATCTATTTTATATAGTCAATCTAGATAACGCAACCACTTGGCACGGACAGACCGACATATTTAGTATCAGAGGGTTTGTCTCTAACCTGTGAACCCAGCTTCAGCCATTTACCTTATCGTGACCAAAAATGTCGTGACCTCCCGGAATATTATTTTGGCCCCTGGGTAATTTTCGAACTGCGGCGGCTGTAGGCATCCGGGCGATGAAATATCATAACGGTTGTGCGGTGAGTGTGAGTCGCGTCCGGTATCCTCAACTTTTTCCGGGAAAATTTCGGCGATTCCTAATGAAACCAGAATTGGTATCGCTCTACAAATATACGTACATCAGCATGTTTTTGTTTGTAGTTTCCGCGTTTGATACATTCGATCTCGGGTATAAGTGTGAAAAACAATTCGAGCGATTTAGGAGTTTATTACGATCTATTTGTTAGGATATTATTGCAAAAACCGGCGAAGTGCGGACTCGCACACGTAGGGTTCCGTACCATCGTACATGATTTAACCCAAAAAAAATCAGGTTTTTTTTATGGGGACCAATGATTTCAATGGGACCTTTTTATTTTTTTTATTTTGTTAATGTTATAACTTTTTGTTACAGCGGAAAAATAAATACACACTCTGTTGACATTTCAGCTGCCTACCTATTATGGTTATGAGATATAGCCCTGTGACAGACGGACAAACGGATGAACGGCCGAACAGCAGAGGCTTCCTAATATGGTTCCGTTGGCACCCTTTGGGTTCGAAACTCTAAAAAAACGAACTTGTGTTTTTTCTAGCGTCTATGCGTCTATGTCTTCACTATTCTTGTGAAGTTCGCTGCTTAGTCAGGCCATTATACTCCAGGAACTTTAGCCTTAAATCAGCACTTAGAAAAACATTAAATCCGAAATGCAATTTTTTTTCTCATAAACGTAGTATTACATATGGACGTGTGTACATTAAGTTTGCAACATTTTGGGGGATCCGGAAGATAGAATTAAAATATGAAATATGTTTAAAAAATGATATTTCCTAAACAAATATTTAGAAATGTTATTTAAAAATTTTATATGTTAGCTAATTTTAGGTGTAATATTACTGTGAATTTGCAACAATTTCTTATTTACGGAACTGTGTAAATATATTTTTTTTGTACTATTTTCATAATATCTGCAAAGAAAATAATGAAAATTCTATTTTATTTTCTGAAATTGGAAACTGACCGCAAACTCTATATTCTGTTAAATTTTTAAAATGTTGCAAATATTAGAAGCACATTTTTTTTTTCATTTATAATTTTTACATTCACACAAAAGCTAAACAAAAAATTCGAAATACGTATAAAATCGTTCGTTGTATAGTTTTTAAAGAATTTAATTTTCTTTTACATATTCTAGAAAGAAATATAGCAATAGCAAGTTAGGTTCGCGGCATAGATTTTTTTTAGTAAAAACATTTTTTTAAATACATTTCCGTAATTACAAAATTGTTGCAAATTCACAGTTTCATGACGCCTTTAAAGTCTTAACAAATATTATTTTTTTAATATCGTTTCTAAATATTTGTTTAGGAGACATATATTTTTTAATACATTTAAAAAAATTTTTCTATCTTCCGGGCCCCGCTAAATGTTGCAAACTTAATGTAAGCATATGAACATGAAATTATATATTTCAGAGAAAAAAAAAATCATTTCGGATTTCATGTGCTTCTCAAACCGTATCTATCCCGGTCTATTATGGCATGGTCGATACTAGATAGTTAGCATCTACAGCTCAATATTGCTAATGGTGTATTATGTATTTATGAGCCGTTTCGAGATCACGTGACCGAGTGGTGTCGAGGGCGGCTGGGGGGTGGGGGGAGCAGATAGCAGCGCATTTACATTGGGTAAGTAACTGACATGTCGCCCGCCACCATTAGTGGATCAACGCTGAAGCCGACACCGACGCAACGTCAAAACTACATTAGCCTGTTATTAAACACATCACTGTCTAGGGTTCCGTTCCCAAAGGGGGCCAACGGAAACCTATTACTAAGCCTCTGCTGTCCGTCCGTCCGTCCGTCCGTCACAGGGCTGTATCTCATGGACCGTAATAGGTAGGCAGCTGAAATTTTCACAGAGTGTGTATTTATTTCGCCGCAATAACAACAAATAGGTATCATTACAAATTATAAAAATTAAAGGGCCCCATATAGAACACGTACAGTCGTTTTCAGAGAGCACCTGTCAAAACTTAGTGCGAGATTAGCATCGGACTAACCATAGAAACCCGGTTTAGTCCGGCGGATTAAAGTTAGTCGGACTACTCTGAATAGACCCTGGTGATGTTTTGGAGTCAAATCTTGTACGCTGGTACGGAACCCTTCATGTGCGAGTCCGACTCGCACTTGGCCGGTTTTTATTTGAAGTCCGAACAATGACAAACTTCTGCGTGGACAAAGTAAACGTAAAAAATACGTGCACTGCACATAAAGTGGTAAGAATGGTTAAATCAATAAAATTTTATAATAATGCATAGGTATTCGAGTGCGACATAAATATTAAATTAGGGAGGGAGTTAGCGCTGGCTGCCGTTTGCCGACTAATTGTGAGATTCATAGACATTACCAACTCGGTATGGCTTCCGACTGTCACATTTGACATTCCTTTCATACATTTTATGTCAAAACTGACAGTTGGAATAAATACTTTGGCTTACCCCTGATTTCACCTCCTCCTAAATTCAAATAAGTAACTTTCGGTTACATGGCATATTTACATAGTGTAACCGAAAGGTAACTATGGGATTTTTTTACTGGAAGTGGTGGAAACGGGCATTAGCCAAGTACAAGTGATGTCTATGAATCTCAGCATAAGTACGCCAGTACTGTCTATGAATCTCCGCATAAGTTGCTCGCCCAATGTAAATGAACCTCGAATTGTTTTGTTGCTGACCGCATCAATTCACCAACAAATGAACGAATGTTAGCGCTCTGTCCCAATTTCGCGCGATAGTCATTTAGCATGCGACGACGCCCACAAATCTCTGGTGTCGGTCGCGCACCCAGCTCGCTATAGTACCTAAACCTACCTACATATCTTCGTATTACCTACGCGGCCAACATTGCGTGCAGCTGCCCAATTATTGCAATCATTCTGCGCGCTTTTTAGGGTTCAGTACCCAAAAAGGTGAAAACGGAACCCTATTACTAAGCCTCCGCTGTCCGTCCGTCCGTCCGTCCGTCTGTCACAGGGCTGTATCTCATGAAATAGGTAGGCAGCCGACATTTTCACAGAGTGTGTATTTATTTTGCCGCTATAACATAAAACAGGTAAATTAAAAAAAATATAAAAATTAAAGGAGGATTCCATCCAAAAAACGTGATTTTTGAGTGTTAAATCTTGTACGATGGTACGGAACCCTTCGTGTGCGAGTCCGTCTCGAACTTGGGCGAGTCTAATAGTCTAATAGTCACAACGTATAATATTCCTAACAATATTTGAAAACGCTAGAAGTTGGAATAAGGGATGAGCCACTTATTTTGTTGCTCTGCTCGCTGCTCGGCGAGTGAGCTATAAGTGGCTCGACGGCGCGGCGGGGCGGCGGGGCGGCGGCGCGGCGGGACGGGAGGTCGCGTACGGCGCGCGGCGCGGAGCGAGATGGTGAGAAGCATCTCCGGATAACTCTGTGCTGCCCACCAACCGGAAATACTCGTAACGACGCGACGTCACGTCTATAGGACGCTTCACATCCGCACCTCTTGGGACCACTGTAGAGACAGGAAGGGGAAGTGACATGCGGTCGGTTACGCATCTCCGCTATATGGTCAAAATTACCATATTATTGTATGGGAATCCGGCGCCGCGTCGAATGCCACAGTCGAAACATCGCCACCGCGCGCGAATGTGCTCTGAATTAGCGTTCGTCAATTCGGTTCCCACCCACACAAACCCTCCAGTACGTCTGCGACTATGTTCGCATGTACAATTCAGTTGGATTGGTAGTTTTTGAAAATTGGACACAGCGGGTCCCATTGTAGGAGCGCTCGATGCCATGTCTCCTTCATTTGTATCTATGCTTGGGGCGCTGCATGCCGCCAACGCTGACCGTGTCGGCAAAGAATACCTAATACAGGGGGTCGGTGCCGACCGCGAACGCCAACTCATTCCGTACCAAACCGACGACGCGACGCCGACTCGATCAGCGTGGTGCGACTTGCATATTGCTGAAGTAGCAATATCACGCCGTCTTGCAAACATTTATATGTGGATTATTTATTGATCTAAGGTTACCGCACGGCTCGAGTTTACGCCTCCTCACTACATGAAATTCAAGAAAGGCTGCCAAATACTGTAACAGCATCGTCTGCGTCACTTCGGGAAATGCAAGCCGCCCACCGCGCCGCCTGCCGCGCCGCCTCCGCGGCCGCCAGTGCGCACTGTATATTCGATTCTGAATACAGCATCCATCTAGTTGCTTGGACACTTCACAAAAAGAAATCGTCAGTCCGAGTTCTCACATAAATTGGCATTCAAAAATAGCTCAGAGTGGTCAGTCCGAGTTTCCACCTAAATTGGCGTTTACGGAACTTCGAAATTACGTAAAAACGGCAAACTACATGCAAGTTTTTAATATATATTCTGTGGTTTTGCTTCTTCAAGGTGTCAAAGTCATCGTCTATCGTAGCTGACACGGAATCCAACAAGGGGACCTTCTAAAACGCTTCGTGTGCAGTTCAGATCAGAAGCGAATGTCCTCGAGACAGTGAAACGGTTTCCCATGGCGCATGGCGGCGGCGCGGCGGGCTGCGCGGCGCTCGTCACACGCACTCCGCGACACGTGTGACGCGCCGACGTCACGCCATCCGGCGCCGCTCCGGCTTCCCACTGCCTTCCAGCCGCCACATATGAGATTCGATGGATGTCAGCTCCATTGCCTCCTCGATTGCCCTCATACTTGTCTGTAGAGGGGCACATTGTCCGTCTGTCAGATATTTGAGGATAATACCACCTCCTGCACCTGAAAGAGACGATAGCTGGACCTGTTGCTTTGATTTCTCAAATGAGGTTAAATTTAAACTTAAGCCCCTTATGTAACTGATGTAATCGGCCTTACATATGCAGTTTAGCGGAAATAGACTAGAATAGATAGAATAACGACGAGACGACGCGACGTGACAATCAACTGAATCCGAAGATGCAAGCTGTTATTCTGAGGTTTGACTTACTTCATCCTGTCAAAATCAAACTAGGACTACCAATGTGTATGAAAACGTGGAGTCGTAAACGGCAACGTCAACGTATTTACGGCGACGATACGTAAGCTGTCAAATCAAACTTGGACTCGTAAATGTTAGTTCGCTTAGCGCCCAATTCCATCTCCAATTCTCCATACATTTGAAAACGCCATCGGTCGGTTTGGCGTAAACGCGAATTTAGGTGACAATTCGGACTAGGGGCTCTGGTACGTACTGGCCCGAACCAGCTACCCTGCTGGGCGCCAGCAGTTACGAGCTATATTCTACACAGAATCGAATCTCTATTTCTTTTAAAATTATTTTCTAATAAAATGTTTTTAAATAAAAATGGATATACTGCGGCCGCTCTTTTTAGGATACCCAGTTTTCAATTAGCATTTACCTATCACGAGTTTTACTCGAAAACTAAACAATTGTTTTACATAGCAAATGACAGTTACTTGAAAATCCTGGGAGTAAAAGACCCAAACGACCCATTTGGGGGCTCGGGAGGGAATCAATTCGCAAAGAGCCGACGATGCTTCGGTGACAATACGCAGCTGCAAAACGATAGCAAGACGATGCGGTACCGAAATAAATGTTTGGCAGTAGTGGTACGGGCGCGGAGTGAGGAGTGAGGGGCGCGGGGTGCGACGGGAGACTCCACGCACGAGTATTTCGATCCGAGATCCGAGTTGAGTGAACCGCGGGCCAAGTCCGCTGCACTTCGCCGGATCTGCGGGTTACCATTGTGCATTCACGCTCCGGGTGAATAGGAAAGAGAGTGAATAAAATTGACGTTTAGTTGCATTTCGGACCATACTAGGTAACTGGTAAATGTCAGTTCCCTTGGCCGAACACGTCGTTTAACAGTTAGCACGGCACGATATGTACCTAACTAACCGTCAGATTTAATGCTTTGCTTGCCTGTTCACCCGGCGAATGAATTTACAGTGGTACCACCCTTTTTATATTTTTTGGAACTGACATATATGACTAATACAAAACTCCTGTCATATTAGCCCAATACACCACATTTCTGAGGAATTAGGTGCCATGCCATGCATCCCTTTATGAGCGCGGCTACACTTAACTGGATAGAAAACAAGGAGAATTTTTCAATGCCGGGGTTGAACCAAGATCCGAAATCCAAAATACTTCAAAATGTCATTGAATAACATCAAATTAATGAAATATGTAATTAACTACTACCTAAATATAACATACAAACAAAAAAAATATGAGTACTTACTTTGCTTACATTTATTTTATGGAATTATCGGTCAGGTCAGATCAGTATCAGTTAGGTTATTGTGTACGATAAAATAAAACAATAAAATCCAATTATTTGTTTGATTTTATGCTTTCAATTAATTTATTCATATTAATATTATTTAGAAAAAAATTAATTGATCATAACAGAAGTGACGAACAATTTTTTGCCGCATTCAGTCCGCCCAATCTCGCACCCCGTGAACAGTGAACACGCAGGTTAAACAACCAAGTGCCCGCTTCTGATACGCTAGCAATAGGTAGGTACAAATAGTCGATGCTCCCGGTGGTGTGGGTACGTCCAACATATAACCAAAGTACGAGGCCAAGGTTGGAATTTAAGCTGAGGCCAACTCGAAACTAATTAACAATTAATACCAATTAATGAAGGTATATAAAGAGTGTCGTCATAGCCTCAGATCTAAAAAGGAATGAGATGTGCCATCTAGTGCACCTCCTACGCGCTACAAGACCAAATGTCTCCTAGTTTCTAAACATACCTATCGTATAGGTATCAAAATATAACTATAACACTGTTGACACGCTCTAAATATTTTACTAGGTTTTGGAAATTTTGGAATCTAAAATACATTGTAAAAACGTACGTACGTATGTTTGTATATTTTTTATTTACATTTTAGATTGGAAAATGTTGGCTAATAAACATTGTAAAAAGAAGTCTTTTTTACTGTGCATAAAATGCAATATGTGCGTTACATAGAAATAAAAACATACATTCTTTTACTAAAATTACTAGGGAAGTTTACTAGGAAACCGTTGGAGCCCGGAAGAGAATTTTACTAGTTCATTCAAAATTGGCGTGTAAATATGTGCCTTGACCAATGAGTATTTCTTCAAATTTTCAAATCTCAGGGCCCATTGACTTTACGACGTTCTTAACGATGGTCGTATTCAAAAGTCCAGGAGCACATCGCAAAGCGATTGCTCTGAAGCGCTTGCATCACGCGGAGGTGAAGTGGGATCAGAGTGTCGCAACGCCCGCGCGGCTTGCGGTAGGACGCCCCACCTGAATAGCAGTCACCACGGACAAAGATATTCTCAGACATATTGGAGGGAGGGAACTGTGGTGAACGCATTTCGGGAGTACATTTGCACGCGGTGGCGATGTTTGGACTGTGCGCCAAACGACGTGCGGCCAATTACAATTGGATGACATGAACAATTTGTCTATTTTGGCAGTCCCAAGTAACGACCACAAGGCACTTCTCCTTCCTTCCCTCTTCTGTGGGTATATTGTAGTGAGGCATGGCCCGATCGTTAAAATAATATTTTGCAGAAAGCTTTCAAGCATGCTGTATTCGAAAAATAGCTATCAACCTATACCGTGGGATTCAAAAATACATGATTAACATTTGGCAACCCTATTAGCAACATTAGGGTTCAAGAGCAATGCCCGAGGCGACGGCGGTGCTCTGCGGCGGCGGCGGCGGCGTCATGGAGGTCGAACATCTGCCATCACCCCAGGCCGCACCAACGTTTCCTCCGCCGCCGCTAAAATGTACCCTTAAATTAATACAATGTGATATTGGTGACATGTGTACTTTCCTGTCAGAATAGACACAACCAATGTGTGAGCACTATGCTTTCAGAAATTATTTCGCTCCGTTTAGGTGTCAATACAACTGATGGAACAGTGAAGCAGAACTGCATCGTCACATGAACAGGAAAATACTTAGGGCCGAGTGCACGAAAGCACAAAAAATCAAAATCAACGTCAAAGTATGATCAAACACGTCACTTTGTGTGGACAGTATGGAAGGAACTCTTTGCGGATCACTAAAAGTGACGTGTTTGAACATTGATTAACTCGGCCGTTTCTTTGTGCAACCGGGGCTTAGATTATGCTAATGTGTAAATGTAAGTATCTAATTAACATCAGGTTACAACACTGCGATCTGCAGTGTTGTAGTAAACAGGTCAAAACTTGCATGGGCTGGACAGGATCACCCCGACGACGTAATGATCGGACTGCCCATTCCGTCCATGCTAGCTCGTCTGTCATAGGTCTGTCATTGCAAAAATGAAAATGATTTCTTACTAATAAAGTGGCCTAGATGGGCATTAATAAGTAATGAGGTATTTTAAAAATCACATAATTGTGCAACCAGCAATTCTTTCCATCACAGCGAAGCTTGTATTTATTTAAGGAAATATTCATGGAAATAATCTGAACTTTGCGGGACGGTGGCACAAGCCAGGCAGTTTGGTAGTTTAAATGGCTGCTCTATTGTGCAGATTATATATTCCGATCACACGACACAGATTGTAACTACCCAGGCAGGTAGATCCGTTGGAAATGCCTACGCGACTCCAATTTGCATGGGCAAATATACTGTATATCCTGTGACAGGAATCAACCAGCCAACGGTGACCATTTACTGTTATTTTAGGAGTGCGAGAATCACCGGAAATATCATGGGCTGCCAACTGACTAAGCAAGAATATGAAATTAAAAGAAATATCTTTTCACAATTCACCAATCCAGTAATATCATAAATGAAAAATTCAGCCAAGTGCGGGTCGGACTGGCACACGAAGGGTTCCGTGCCATCGCACAAGAGTTAACACAAAAAAAATATTTTTTTTGTATGGGGCCCCCCTTTAAGTTTCATTATTTCTTTATTTTACTGTAGTCAAAAGTCAAACAAAAACCAATATGATTATAAATCTTAATGAAACAAGCTATGTCTGATGACAAATCTTTTTCAGATGTCTTTATTTTTTATCGTTGAGTAATTCACCTCTAAAGTTAATATACTTTTTCGTACTAAGCAGGTACGTCGCTTATTCCAAGGAATGTGACATGTATGTATGTATAATGGACCAAGAAGCAAGGACACATTAATTGAAGAAAGAGCCCAGTAAAAAGAACTACTTTACGAAAATACTGCAAGGCTGAACCCGAACCAGCAAAACATACCATGCACGCACGCACGCATGCAACAGCACGGCATTGTACCGTGCCCACGAATGAGTTAGTCCTACCGGGTTGGGCCACCTTAAATTAAATTTATATTCTTGTTTTCGAAAAAGTTATCCTGACTCAAACCAAAGACAAGAACATTTTGTATGAAGATTTATTATTTATCCGCTATTTGACTCGGCTTTGATTTTTAAAAAAATAATTTTCTTTTGCAAACATTTGAGTTTTAAAATAAATATTTTTCATAGCATATTTGTTTTTCATTCCCTCACTTCACTGAATTATGTTCACCAATTATCTCATCAAACCATCAATACTTAAAGATTGAATGCCAGAAGCTTATATGTGATAATGTTCATTATAAATTAATCGAAATAAAATACCTAGTATGTACATAAGAAAAAGAGTTAAAAAATCAAGAAGTGAAACAAAGTTGGCAAATTGTCTACACTGAGACAGAGACAAAAAAAAATCCACAATTATATTCCATCCCCGCCTCATTTTTTAGGGTTCCGTACCCAAAGGGTGAAAACGGACGGACGGACAGCGGAGGCTTAGTAATAAGCCTCCGCTGTCCGTCCGTCCGTCTGTCCGTCTGTCACAGGGCTGTATCTCAGTAACCGTAACAGATAGACAGCTGAAATTTTCACAGAGTGTGTATTTATTTTGCCGCTATAACAACAAATAGGTAAGATTTAGAAATAATTAAAATTAAAGGGGGTTTTGTATACATTTTTTTACGATGGTACGGAACCCTTCGTGTGCGAGTCCGACTCGCACTTGGCCGGTTTTTTTCTGTTGTCCTGATTAATGAAGCTGCTCCTTTATACGATTATCTCCCTCTACTCCAAATTCCTCTTTCAACCAATATAAATTGCTTGCTCTCTTCATCTAACTTTAAAATTCTAAAGTTACTTGCTTCATTTATCATTGCAAATAAACTAATTTCAAAACCTTTTCCATTATTTGTATATAGCTATGAACTTTGACATTGGCGAAATGTGTTAGATGCGCGAAAGTCATAAAAAGGGATCCAATAGTATGACCCTGAAAAGAAGAAGAACCAAGTTTATCCAATTTTTACATTTACTTGAAAGTTACATTAAGAAACAGGCTGGTATGGGTATGTAAGTACCACCAAGCCCAACTAAATAGTATTATACTGCTTCTGTGGTCAGGTTGGGCTCCATCCGAGAAATTAGTTCTGACGTAAATAAGCAAACAGCAACAAAGGCTAACTTACTGCTCTGAAGGGATTCCTTTGTCAAGGCTAGAAGAAGCAGGCAAAAGAAACCAAACAAGGCGCTGGTTGGAAGCATCGTCTCCACATCACACGACACAGCCACACAGCCTCACAACACAGCACACTAGCACTGAACAAGGACAGGCTCACTTTACATTTTTAGCAAATTTATCGCATCCATTTTAGAGACAAATAAACCAACAATTTTAAAACACCAACATGACGCTACCTACAACTACACTACGCGAACAAGAAGCACAATAACCGATCCGACCGACTTTCCGAAATGATCGGCACTGATTGACTGGTTGGTAGACACACAACGTTGCCGACTACAACTCTTCAAATTCCCCAAAAACGTTCTTAGGATTCCCCGAAATCCGTAAAACTCCGGAATAATAACCAAGTTTTCTTTGAAAAATTTTAAAAAGCAAAAAAAAAATGGTCGCGTAGTAATTTTTTTATGGTTTTCGGTAAATCCAAAGTTGTCCCGATTGCTTCGAATGAGCAAAAAAAAGTTGTGCAGCCAATATGTCAAAATGGAAAGTAGTTGAATATTGGGGATATTTTTGGAATATAAAAAAAAAAAATCTAAATTCCCAGCAGATTGGCCAAT
This sequence comes from Incurvaria masculella, assembly GCA_946894095.1. NCBI lineage: Eukaryota > Metazoa > Arthropoda > Insecta > Lepidoptera > Incurvariidae > Incurvaria > Incurvaria masculella. The sequence continues at coordinate 14,096,216 of OX335662.1, read as the reverse complement.
TTCCCGACAGTTGCATTTCCCACCATTTTCCCCACAAGACCTAGAAGTTCCAGCGGAACGGGGAATCGGGGAGCGATCGGCAACGCTGCTAACACATTAACGTGACGTGACGGTCACGCAGATGTGTCTCCGGCCGGCGATGGAGATATCGGCAATGCATATGTTGGCGATGCAAATATAAGCGATGAAGCTTGAAGACGGAGTTATAGACGATGTAGATGCAGGGCACCGTCAGTAGTAAGGTGCTCTGTGCTCTGAGCGATGGATCGTTCGCTAACGAACGGGTCAGAGCCGGTAGTCTAAGGGCCGAGTGCACGAAAGGACAAAAAATCAAAATCAACGTCAAAGTATGATCAACCACGTCACTTTGTGTGGACAGTATGGAAGGAACTCTATGCGGATCACTAAAAGTGACGTGTTTAAACATTGATTAACTCGGCCGTCTCTTCGTGCAACCGGGGCTAAGTTGTCACCTAAATTGGCGTTACGGCAAACCGATCGACTGGCGTTTTCAATTGTATGGAGAAATTGAAGAGCGCGCGCAGCGGGCGTTAAGCGAACTAACATTTGCGAGTCCGAGCTTGATTTGACAGCTTACTCGACGTTGCCGTAAATACGTCGACGTTGCCGTTTACGTCCACTCCGCGTTTTCATACAAATCGGAAGTCCGCGTTTGACTTTGACAGCTTGAAGAAGTAAAACCACAGAATATCTAGTAAAAACTTGTATGGAGTTTGGAGAAAACGCCAGTCGATCGGTTTGCCGTAAACGCCAATTTCGGTGAGAACTCAGACTGCTTACTCTGAAGACCCGACTCGTCTGTTCTGAACGACCGAACGCCTCTCTTGTTCGCAAAGATCCGTGTCTACGCGACCCGTATTTTCTACCGATTCGGCCGACTGAATGAGATGACTGGGAACCTACAGTTTTACAAGGATTCCGAACCATGGAGCAGCTCGCATTCGAGACGAAATGCGCTTATCAAACTCAGGAAGAGAAAGAAAGTTGTGCACGAACGGGGCGAGGATTTGAACCCAGACCTCTAGTATGCTAGGCAAGTTCTTGCGCCACTAGGCTTCGAGCCTTTGGTTCGCCAACAAATAGGATGTATTCTGTGGTCGTACTGCACTTCGAGCATGAAAGTATATGAAAGTATAAGTAAGTAAGTAGTAAGAGACTCAACGGTGCATCTGTATTTTATGATAAGCCCCAAGAGACGCACCCGGGAGTCACCTGTAACTCACTGGGACTTTCCGGTGAATTTGAATTTCAAGAGTAGCCTCCTTTCTTGAAATTAAAATTTAGTGATGAGTCATCTGTGACTCATCACTAAATTTGCATTTCAAGAGTAGCCCTCGGGACGCATAGACCACCCATACGAATGAACGAACGGGTCAGAAATACCCGTTCAATTTTCGGGTCGTTCGGTTAGACCCGGATTGCGAAAATCTTGCTAACGAGCAACGCTAGTGCCAAAATGTCAGTTTTATTCAGCGTTGCCGATCGCTCTCCGTTTCCCCGAACTACCTGGAATTTGAGGTCTTGTGGGGAAAATGGCGGGGGAATGCAAGTGTCTCGTCTCGTCGGGGTATTGGGCAATCCGCGGGAATTCCCCTTTCTTTTGAAGCTCATCAACGTCATTGGCTGCATCTTACGAATATTAAAGCAATTGGGACAACTTTGGATTTCATTTCCTCCCAAAAGTTGTCTGGACCGAGGTTTGGACCTCGGTTTGCCGTCGTCGTCGGCTGCCCCACAGACCTAGCATGCGCGCCCACCCCAGCGTACTGTGCATCCTATTTCTATGGGCTGCACGACCTTTTATTTTCTCTTTGACATTTTTAAGCAAGATGAAGAAAAATAATAAAATTTTAATGAAAACTTCTAATTCCGGATTTTTACGGATTTCGAAAGTTTTTGGGAAATTTGAAGAGTTTTAATCGGTAACACTGGTTTTATTTGAAAGTACTCAAGTACCGGTGCGATGGACAAAACTTTGTGGAAAATCTCAAACAGCTCTATTCAGATAGGGCGGACTGACTTTAGTGCGCGCTTTAAGTTCGTACTAAACCGGGTTTTGTATGGTTAGTCCGATACTAATCTCGCAGTAAGTTTTGACAGGTGAAAGAATTGAAAGAATTTTGTTGAACATTAGTATTTGTAATGTAGGTATCTAATGGAGGTTCCAGTGTGTGTGGCCCAGTGTTTCGTGCACAAGATGGGTCTACGGTCCGCTCGCAGCAACCCGGAACTGCGAAACGCCCTTCGCGACGACACACCGCACTTGCTGCAGCGCATACTGCAAGGCGCGACTCTTCCAGCGGGCGTCAGCGTGGTTGGACTCCTGTCCGACGAATTGCAAACATTTCTAACGGACTTTCAAAACAACCTGAAAAGGTCGTGCAGAGATGACTTTCAGGAGTGTTTCTCTTCGTCTGCACGGCCGACATCTGCCACACTGGAGCCGATCGACGAGACGGTGGTAGCGGACGCTTGCTGCGCCGCACTCGTAAAGGTGTTGCCACCCTGCTTCTTCGGGCACAGCGTCAACCGAAGGCTGTTCGTCAGTCAGGTGCGCGAGGTGGTGCGCAGCGCCCACGGACAACACTTAATGCTGCTCCGACCCCTTGCACGCTGGCGTCTTGACGCCCTGACCTGGTGCGGTGAGATCAATGCAAATGTTAAAAAATTTCTTCTGTACTATTTCCTGCTTTGGATTTACAAGAATGTGCTGGCCGTCATTATTTTATTAAATTTGTATGTCACAACGACCAAGTGTACGGATGATGAAAGGAAGCTATTTTATTTCTCCAAAAATCAATGGCAGAGCTATCAGGACAGCAAGATACGGGACCTTATCGAGTCCGGTGTCATATCGAGGCACGAGGCATATTGCCTTGGGGTTAGTTGTTGTCGGAAATATAGTGCCATGGAAAGGTTAAAACTTAAAGAACTTTTAATAAATATTCCCAAATTACACATTATCATGAAAAATAATGATAAATTCAGACCCATTGTGCGCTACAAATCAAAACACCAGATTGAAAAAAAACTGAAGGCCCGAAAAATATTATTAAGGGCCTTAATTAAATCGATTTATCCGTCTCAGACCAGCTTTGAGTCTGAATACATGAATTTGTTTAAGAAATGGGTGGAAATGAAGAGGCCAAAGCTATACTTTGTGAAGGCCGACTTGACCGATGCTTTTGGGTCCATTGACAGGGGCACTCTCGTGACCATCCTCACTGAGTGTTACAAGAATTGCCGGGAGAGAGAAACGAATCTGCATACCAAAAGAAAAATGGCCACTGAATACAAAGCACTGATATCAGATCTGCGAGGGTCGTTGCTGCTGCGCTGCGGTCGCACGGTGTACGCGTGGAGACGCGGCCTGCTGCAGGGTCTCCACAGCTCTCCAGCACTCTCAGATATCTACTACTCCTATCTCGACAGTAAATACTTGGGGGCCACACACACTAACAGAGGTGATGGCGTCCAACTTTTTCGCAGAGTTGTGGATGACTATCTCTACATCACAGATTCTCTCGAGAATGCTACAGAGTTCCTCACTAATCTGTCAAAGTACAATAACTTGAACTACTCCAAAACTGTCACCAATTTCATTCATCCTAACATCCAAGTGTCCCATCAGATCACATTCCTGGGCTACGTCTACAATACGGCAACATTAGAAGTAGGCCGCTCACACGATGCCTTCTGCGGCCAAGTCTGCTATAAAACTGTATTCACTCCAGCTATAGTCGATGTCGGCAAGTTTGTTGAACGTAGAATCAATCAATCCAGTCTCTCTGTCAACGCTCACATTTTCAACATGTACTATAATACCGAAAAATCCTTATGGAAGTACACATTCCATACTCTGTGTCTATCTGCCAACAAATTTTGTACTATATTAGCAATATTGTGCGATGATGACCGTATGAGCCAATTTTTGCCAATCTATAAAACGCAAGTGGGCATAAGATTGTGCAACTCTATTATTGATAAAATTGCCAAAAATAAACCAAAAGAAATAAATTTTTACTACTGTATAAATCATTTCAGATATTTGGCATACAAAGCTCTATTAATATGTGCCTCAAATACAAAGAAATGTACAACGATGGTGCCTGAGATTAAAGCTATGCTGGCTAAAACCAACTGTATGTCTGGAAAGTGGCGGGAACACAGTAGCAGAGTGGATCATGATGGGGTGTTGTCACAGCTAGCACATAGGGATATTTGTCGAAGACCTGAAATAAAAAAAATCCTGCAGTCATATCTTACTATGCCTGATGGGTTTGAATGCTATAATTCATGAAAGTTTGTTTGTTGTATCGTGCTGATTATACCAGCAAAAGCAATGCAGACTGATGTGTGGTTTCCCGACTGTACATGACATCTGTCAGTTATTCAGATGACCTTGAATTTGCAACCTTTAAATTTATGTTCTCTCTGTGTTGTTTATTAGGTAAAAATGCTTGTTTGCCTTGCTGAGCATTTCATAGGAAGACTATGATAAGAATAGACATTACTTTATATCTACACATGTGAGTTCAATAAAACAGGGAAAAGTTTCATTAGACGCTAAGCTGTTTTCAAACATAAGTAAGACAGTTTATTAGCAGCATGTTTTATTTCCAGACATATTGTCACAAACATGATAAAGCATTAAGATAAAACTGTACCTACATAATCAAGTAGTCTGTTATATTCACTGATTGTAGCAGCACAGTGGCCTGATGTTCTAATATGGCTAATAAAAAGATAGTTTCAGACTCATTAAAAATATTCAAACAGTGTGTCAATGCAGTGTTACCGACCCAGTTAATCAGAAAAAACGTCACATATGATCCAGCACTTAACATCTTGACAGTGTCCAACGAATCCTTCGACCTCAGCAAAAAGAATGTGCACGTGGTAGGCACTGGCAAGGCCGTTCAATACATGGCGCTTGAAATAGAACACCTGCTAGGGACAAAAATAAAATCTGGCATCATAAGTGTCCCCGTGGGTAGCCTGAAATCTTTCCATTCTAAAGGTAGCGTCAAATACTTTGAAGGAGCTGAAAATAACTTGCCTGACCTCAAGGCTGAGGCTACTTCCATGAAAATAAAGAATCTTGCATCAAAACTCAGCGAAGATGATGTCCTCATAGTGCTCATATCCGGTGGAGGTTCAGCTCTGCTTACCCTTCCCTCCCAGCCAGTCACACTCCAAGAGAAAGCGACCCTCGTGAGAACCTTGGCCAACATCGGAGCCGACATCAAGGAATTGAATACAGTACGGAAGAAACTATCCGAGTTGAAAGGCGGGAGGTTGGCTGCCATCGCGCAGCCCGCTCGCGTCGTGGCGCTGATACTCTCTGACATTGTGGGCGATCCCCTCGAGCTCATTGCCAGCGGGCCCACCGTGTGTGACACAGACCACCCTCTTAAAGCTAAAGAAATAATAGAAAGGTACAATCTATTTGACACTCTACCTGAGACCATTCAAAGCGTGTTGCTAAAAGAGACTGTGAAACACTCATACACTCACGACAACATCAGTAACTATATCATAGGTTCTAATCAATTAAGTCTCAATGCGGCTATGCAGGAAGCCACATCATTGGGCTACCCTGCTGTCATAGTGTCGAGCAGCGTCGTCGGCAATGTCACGGACGTGGCGAGAGACTACATCACCCTAGCCAAATGTTTATGCGACATGCACTATGGCCGAATGTCCTATTTTGAAGCGGAAAAGCTGCTCAGAACCTTAAACCTAACCAAAGGTAATGTGGAATTTGTTGCAAATGTGTACGAAGTCATCTGCGGAACCTGCATTTGTCTCCTAATGGGAGGCGAGACGACCGTGCATGTGGGAGGTTCTGGGCGTGGCGGCCGGAACCAACACATGGCTCTCGAGATATCTAAATCGTTGCATGAGAGGAAAGAGGAGTTGGTCGGGGCGGATGTACACGTGCTGTGTGCGGGGACGGACGGCATCGACGGGCCGACAGACGCAGCCGGAGCGGTCGCCCACGGTTACCTGCTGGAGGAGGCGCGCGAGCAAGGACTGAGTGTGGAAGAGTATCTGTGTAACAATGACTCCTACACATTCTACAAGATGTTCAATGCGGGTGCGCTGCATGTCATCACCGGACACACGCACACTAACGTCATGGATGTTCATGTCATGATATTATCATTTGTACAATAATAATAATAATAATAATTAATATATATTTTTTTTGTGTACATTGCTGGTATTGTCTTTCTATTTTTATTGTTTCCCCACCCGTCATGATATTAGCCCAACACACGTCATGCCAGGACCTTCCTTTTACTGGCACAGCTACATTGAACTGAATGGAAAATACGGACAATTTTTATTGCCGCTTCGACTATCGTTCATACAATGCGATTGTACCGACCTGGGCGATAAACCCTGGTAGGGCGGAAAGGAAGTAAGGGACGTAAACTGTGGGACCTACAGTTTAGAGTAAATCACAAACCATGAATGGCGAATCCCTTAGATGGCTCTTACGACATGCGCAGGAAGAAATGCAGCGGGCCCAATTTTATTGTTTTTAGGTGCAGGAACCGTCACAGCACCACCGCAACCTTTGTCTTAGAACACATGCAGTTATTTATTTGTAGTTTTTGACGCATCAACATAGTGCTGGGATAGATCGACACCCGCAAGATGGGTCACAACACGGAGGAGGGAGGTAGACAGGAGATGGTCTAAGCAAACTGTCTCTGTGTCCACCAAGTGGGTCTCTACTTTACAGCCCACGTGACAAGAAGGCGTGGCTTAGCGTCAATCGCGACATGGCGCTGGCGGTGTTAGATTGTTGGACAATATTATATTCTGCGGCGCAATGTTCAGCGAACAGTCGATTACACGATGAGATTTTGTGTGAAATGTTGCAAACATTACACAGGACAAAATAATCTAAAGTTTGTAGGAGAAATTGCGTTTTATTTGTCAGTAAAACACCTCATATTTTATAATTTGAGTTAATATTCGAGCATTGTATCGATGTATCGCTCTTGCTATGTAATGTATGCCAATAGATGGCGCGCAATAATTTTATTTGTACGATAAGAAATCTAGATCTCATGATGCTAATTTTTATGCCACTTTCAAATCAATATTATTTGAATCCACGCGAATGGTTAGATTTAAATTTCGTAGGTTTTTTATAGAAAAACTAACATAAAATGCAAAAGGCGCCATCTAGTTGTAGTCTTGTAACCACTAAGAATAGCTCTCGGAATAGCTGCTACCAGAATACCGGTTCTTCCGGTAGATGGATGTAGCACAAAAGGCGGAGCTTGAACCCCCACCATGAAATGTTTTTCTCCCCGCTTCCCCGCGCAGTGTCACGCTGCGTTCCTTAGTAATATGAAGTAATAACACCTCCTCTCTCCCTCCCTCCTCCGTGACTCTGAACCACGGCCAGCCTCAACGGTTAAAAAAGGTCACCCATCCAGAACCCAACCGCGCTCCGAGGTGCTTCACCCACATTATCGAATTGCAAACCGTCACACCACTGGGCTGCCGAGGCTGATTTAATTGTAATCATTGACATATCTAAGTGCAAGCAGAATTTCAAAATGAAAAGAAAAAGAAAATTAAATTACTTCGTAGCTTATAAAAAATATACTTGTAAATATACCTGTTTACCTACAGCTGGTTTTGTTTTTTTATGAAACCTGACACGGGTGGCTACCGTTATGATATTAGCCAGATAAAATTCGGTGCCAAGCCAGGACCTTCCCTTTGTGAGTACGACTTGAACGGGATGGAAAACACGGACAATTTTTGATCGCCGCTTTCAGCACTGTTTCACCCAATGCGGTGGTACCCACCCGGGCGGGCTAACGCCTACCCTAGGCTTAAGCCCGCCCAGGGGACCTACACTCTTACATGGGTTCCGAACCATGGAACAGCTCGCATTCGTAACAAAATGCACAGACAGACGAACGACTGCATGATTCGTATTGTGAGGAACTCTAAAAACGGATGAAAGTGGGGACAAGACTAGCGAAATCTCAAAAAAGTTCAACAGTGGTTTTTCGTAATGTTTTATTACATCTTATAAAGGTTTACCTATTTACAATAAATTAATATTCTACATAACCTAATGACTGAACACCGTTATCACAGTTTGTACAAGTTCACGTTCTCGCCCCTCTACAATCGCTATTCCAAGCAATCGAGCAACGACATCTCCCTAGCAGCCTTCAATGTGCCGACGCTGCACTCGGACCATGGCGTTGCGACTCGTGCGGGGGGAGCTGGCGGCTCGGGGCAGCCCGGCACGCCCCTCATCAGCGCCTCGTCTCCGATGCCGAGGAGGCGCGCCACCTGCTGCGCCAGCGCAACCTCGCTCCTCCAGGCCTCGTGGCGGCTGCTGATGATGCCCATATACTTCTCTCTGCTGCAGGCGCCCGCACTGAACGACTTGCCGAGTTCGTCCGGAGATGAGAATGCGAGGTGCCTGGTGGGAATTATATTCAATAGTAAGGAATATATAGTAAGGCTGAGCTCAAGGGCAGTGGGCTCACGTCAGCCGAAGAAACGACGACCGTTGAAGTAACCTTGTCCTACACTGGCGGCCGTGGACAGGACAATAGAGTGTGGGAAGACCACCCGCCAGGTGGGACGACGACATCAAGTGCGTCGGCGGAAAGCAGTGATTCCGTTCCGCTGATCGAGGGCCAGGAGGACTGGAGAAGAATTGGAGAGGCGTATGTCCAGCCGTGGACGCAAACACGCTGACTGACTGACTAAGGAATAAATACTAAAAGTATGCCCAAAAATATTGTATGATTAAACTCTGGCTTATTCGGACGACGAAAGAACCACAAAGACATCTTTGGATGCTTTTCTGTTACATCAATCAGGATTTGTTTTTCTGGAGCACTTAGGCAACACTTTTTCTTCTTCTTTGGTAAGGCCATAATATATGATTTAAGCTAAAGAGTTTTAAATTTCTTTGATTTTAAACCAAGTTTACTACAACCTGCTATGTTATCTTGTTGTAAAATATCGTCATGGAGGGCCTCTTTTATAAGATCTTGAGTTCTATCCGCCGACACCCATAAACCGTTGTCCTATCTATATATTTTTATAATGAAAAATCGGAACGGTATGGATGAGAGACAAAAATTGTATGTAGGTAGGTAGGTAGAGAAGAGGCACTCGCCGGTAGACAGTTCCATGCCCTGGCGGTACGATTCGTTCTCAAAAGCCTAATGCAAATAATGTCAATTTCATTTTACGATCGAATTTGCAAAGAAGAGTGAAATTGACATGGGCCGATGCACGTTAAGCCATAAGAATAAAGATGACCAATTGTTTTGGCGCACTTACGAAACGAGTATGGCAATGTAGTGTTTCGGGAGTCCTTTCTTGAGCTTCCCACGCCTGACGATCCTCTGGAAGTCGTATAGGTTCTCCATGTTCATTTGCGTTTCCACGCTGCTGTCTAAGCGGGCCCACCCCGCCAGTTCCACCGTCACGCCGAGAGGTGCGAAATACTGCAACCATTACCACAACACATTGTAGAATAGCTAGAAACCCGAATATCTAACCATAAAGCAATCTTCTAGGCTAAGATGTGCGAAGCGCGTCACAGGAAGCGCCACAGAAGGCATTGGCATTTGTAAGGAAGCGTATTTGGGTCAAAGTTGTATATGGGCACACTTCTTAGGCATGCTTAAGTAATAGATGCAGATAACATTACAAATTCGTTGATTTTTTTATAGAACCTGATATGGTTGGCTAATATCACTCAACTAAAGCACCCGATACACCACATTACCGAAGGAATTAGGCCATGCCAGGATCTTCCCTTTTATTGCCACTTTAACAATAGTTTCATCCATCGCGGTGGTACCGACCTGGGTGGGCTCAACCATAGGGCTCACCTAGTAGGGGAAGGGGACGGAACCCATGTAGGGTTCAGAAACATTCGTAAATAAATCCACTTATCCATCTCAGAAAGAATTGAGAAAGAGTGGGGCTTTGACCATCTTTTCACCGAGGGTGAAAATTGACGTTATGTGCCTTACTTGTGCTACAGTTGTGACTGATAGGTACTTACCGAATCAACTGCTTCTACTAAGTCGCGTCCCCTAGAATATGCGTTTTCTCCTCGCGCAGCCAGCGTGGAGTTTCCGAACACGAGTAGAAGCTTCACTCTCATTTTGCGGACTTGTGGTCTGCGGGCTACACTCTCGCCCGAGGACTCGGAGCTCTGCTGAACCCTGGTCGGTGGACGAGTGGTCGGCGCTCGCACGTGCAGGTCCTGGATCTGGTCGCTTGGCGCGCGCCCGGAGCTGTGTTGCGGTCGCTTCATCGCCTTTGGTATTGACTCGTCCCTGCAATGTTCACAAAATATATGCTACCATCTGTATCTACTTCTAAGCGTGAACTTTTATGGTTCATGCACCACTTTCTTTCTGAGTTGGACAAGTGCATTTCGTAACTATGCGAGCCGTCCCAGGGTATGAAACCTATATAAAACTGTAGATCTCCTTTCACTAACGAGTTTGATGAAAAAATGGTCGATATACAATGAAAATGTGTCCATGTTTTCCATCCAGTTTACAATGAGTCATAAAAGAAAGGTCCTGTCATGGCAACTTATGTATTTTAGAATGTGTTGGGCTAATATCATACGGTGGGTGTGGTAAGCCATCCATGTCTATTTAATTAAAACGTCTTTTCTTTGTTACCTTGAATGCTCCATACATTGTGAAATATTTAACCGTCATTCAAAAATTCCTTTGAGATAAAACATAAGGATTGATGAAGCGATCTTACATCCCTTCACTTCTTAACAATCGATCAATATGACGTATCTGCTGGATGAGCAAAGAAAATGAAATTGCTGTGTCAGTCAGTCAGAGTCTTTGCGTCCACTGCTGGACATAGCCTCTCCATTTTTTCTCCAGTCCTCCCGGCCCTCAGCGGTACGGAATCACTGCTTTCCGCCGACGCACGTCCCACCAGGCGGGTGGTCTTCCCACGTTTACTCGATACGGTTACTCCAACGGTCGTTGCTGTGAGTGACGGTAACCTGCTGTGAATTACATACAATCAAAGATATTTAGATGATAGTAGCGATGGGTACGCACCAGAGGCACCGCGCGGAATCGCTCATATAGAAAGTCCTCCAGGTATCCCGGCTGCACTCGGACCAGTCGGGGACGAGGTCGTCCCGCAGCGAGCCGCTCATGATGCGGCCGCCCCCGCCGCTGGGACAGCTCGCCACGCCTTCCACACGCTTGCCGTCGTCGCTCATGCCCAGCACGTGGCCCAGCTCGTGCGCGAGCGTGAGCGCCGTCAGTGCCTCGGAGCGCTGCTCGCTGGAGACGATCGCGTTGCCCGACTCGGGCCGGCACACTTCGCCGGGGATCGAGCGACCCTTGATCGTGTATCGGCTGTCGGCGACGCCCTTGTTGATGTAAGGGTAAGAGTGCTCCCTGGAAGAATTGTAAACACTATTGAACAGTTTTGGAAGTTTCATTTTCCCGGTATACGACATGCCAAGTAACTGCTACATTGCCCACGGGAGATATAGTTACATACCTAGGTTGTTTTTAAATAGTTACTGAGTTTTTGACTATGGAGTATTGGTGCATTTTTATCTTATATATACTTACGAGAGAAGTACTGCGATGTGGAATTGTTCTTTGGTGGCGTGATGCAGTTTGCTCGCGAACTTATTGAAAGCTTTGAGCGTGCTGCTCGCTGACATTGCGTTCACGAGCTCTTTCTCCACGTAGCTGTTCACGTACTTCACGCCCGCCCTCTGCAGGTCGATGCCCAGCGCCAAGTAGTACTGCGAAAGAACCGCAAGCTCTATTAAGTACAGGTCGCGACCTGGAAGCCCACGCGCGAAGAAGTAATCTAGTTGGTCGAACCAGGCGTATGCACTGAGCTGCTTCAAAGTAATAGGCGGCGCAGAGAGAAGCAGCAACGACAGATTTCTAGTTTTTTTTGCCGATATCCGATATTAGGTGTACTCGAAGACACCAGGTCTCAGGCACTGCACCATAGATGGAGTTATTACATATTTGACCCCGCTGCATAGGTACACACTCTTCGAAAGTTTTCGACTCAAGGCCAGGCATCGAAATGTATGTCCAAGTGCACGTACGAACACTTCTAAAGACAATTTCTTCTTCTCCCATATTTTATCTAATGCGATGGTAACAACTCGGGCAGGCTTAAACCTACCACCTGTTAGGGGATCTACAGTTTTACATGTGAAATATTGCCGAGTTTGTAAAAAAAGTTTCGAATGGAAACTTTTTTATAAATATCGTCTTCTTCATTTTAACGACCGTCTCCTTCCCAAAGGAATCTAGCCTTTCGTTGTCATCTGCCACCGATACCGCCGGCTGCTGATGGTTGATTACTGAATATTTTAGAAGACCGACAGGAATGCAAGATGAGATCGCATTACAGTAAACGCCACAGAGCAGCTATTGGTATTTGTAAGAAAAAAATATTTGGGGTAAAGTTCAATGTGTGGCGGTTACGATGATGCCGTTTTACGTATAGGTAAGGAGATGTTTTGTGCGGATTCTACTTCCATTCGCTGTTTATTAGTGTTAGTTAGTAATTATTATAAATAAAAATGCAAGGTTTAAACTCACAGTCCGAACAGTCTGCATGAGTCTGTTACAGTATTCTTGCCCGCCGTACTTCCTGTAGGTGGACTCGCCGACAACGAGGAGTACTCTCACAACCACTAACTTCTCCGTAATCGCAGTGTTGGAAGCCAAGTCTCCAACCTCGTTGCTTTCGTCGTTTGATGCTCTCTTTGAATGTGAAAATCTGTCGGTGGCACCAGTGACAAGTGGTCAGATATTTTAGATTTACTGAATGGTTGACAAGTAGTAGGCATTTAAAAGGAAAATTTGTGCGAAACCATCGTCGATGTGTGGGTGAAAGTCCGGTTACGGTGATGCCGTTTGAAATCGTTATGAAGTCGCAAAAAAATATCGCAGTCCCCTTACATGCATGTAAAAAGGTAAAGTATTTAAAGTCAGTTATTGTTGAGCGAGTTGAGTAACAGGCTGCGCGAATCGTCCGTTCCTCCTCCAGCGCATCAGCCTGGCCGTGCAGAGGGGAAGGCAGCCAGCGTCATGGGGACCATTCCACAATCGGTGCCCATGGAGGAGATTTTTTCATAGTTTAAGGCCCTGGTACTAGCCAAATCGCAAAGTTAGACGAGGCACCCCAAGTTAACTTACAATATAGTCTTACAATATATGATTCCTTGTCTAGGAATCAACCTATTTTCGTTAATGTATGTTTCCTTTTTCTATACAAAATACATTGCGGAAACGGTGTCCATTTCCGAACTTTTTTGACTGAATGTAGAAATCTAAAAGCAAATGGATTTTTTTGTTTATGCATATATGCTGTTTTTGCTTATATCTAGAAATCGAATTACTTTCAGATTTGTAATGAGAAAAATCAACTTTTTTATTTTTATTATTATTAAAATAAATGATGGAATAAAAAAAAATTTACAATCCATTATCAGTCTGGAGTTCTATTTGGATTTGCTGAAGCGTTTCACTACATATTATTACAATTGTTAAAAAGTGCATTTGTATGGCGCGAGTAGTTGGCTAGTACTAGCGCCTTAATGGGCACCGCTACAAGGTTTATTTGGAGAGTCTAGTTTTCTCATCATACGGCTATTCAGAAGAGTGTGTTGTTATTAAGTAACCATGTATTTTAAGAGTAATTTTAAAGTAACCCCAGAATAAATGGGATTCTGTAGGCACAAGCGGTCGATACGCACCTCAAACAATCGGCGAACGTCGTCTTGAGGCCGTCGTTCCAGGCGTTGACGCTGCAGCGCGAGAGTCGGGGGTCGGTGTGGTCTCCGATGACCGAGGCCATGATGTGTCGGCCGGAGCGGTCGGGGCAGCCGCTGGCGGGCGCCGCGTCCCCGTCGTGGCGCAGGCCTAGCAGGTGGGCCAGCTCGTGCGCCAGCGTGATGCCCACGCTGCGCGCGCGCTGGCCCGTGGAGACGACGCCGACCTGGTGGCCGGCGCTGCACGCGCCGCCGATCCACGACGACCCAGTTGTGCTTGTGTCTTGTGAAACGTAGACGGCGTTCCTTTTTTGTGAATAATACGACGTTTTCATTTTTTTCATGTAACTGGACATGGATGGCTAATACCAAACTGAAAGTCAGAAGTAAATATATTTTTTCGCACTAAGCAAGTACGTCGCTTATTCCAAGGATTTTCCTTGCAGTGTATTCGTAAAGTAGTTTTTTACTGAGCTCTTAATTCAATTAATGTGTCCTTGCTTCACGGCGGATTTTAAATACATGCATATCAAATACCTTGAACGTCAGAAATTAGCCTAACACACCACAGGGAACGAATGGCCATGTCAGGACCTTTATTATATTGCTCGGTTACATTGAACTGGATTGAAAACACGGACAATTTTCATTGCCGCTTCGACCATCGTTCGCTTCGGCCGTCGGCCGCTTCGACCATGAATGGTACCAACCCGGTTGTTACCATTCATGCGATGGTACCAACCGGGGCGGGATTAACCCTACCACCTAGTAAGTAAGGAAGCGGACCTACAGTTTGCCGTAGAATCCGAACCACTGCCAGCCTTAGCAGTAGAAAATGGTCACCCATCCAGAACACAACCGCGCTCAGAGGTCGACTTCGTTTCGAGCATCTTTTCATACAATGCGATAGTACCAACCCGGCGGGCTTAAAACCTACCACCTATTAGGGGAAGGGGGCCTAAACGGGGCGGGGATTTGAACCGGACCTCTGATATGCCAGGTAATTCCCGTCGCCACTAGGCTATTGCTACAGTAATGTTCAGTTAACTGGAGCAGCAAGCTACCGTTCTCGTGCATCCGATTTTGCAGCAGAACCATGCAAATGAATTCGCGAAACTCTTGGGAAATTCAAACAGAGATTTGACGTGAAACAAATGTTGATTTATTTTTTATTGATTGATTTATTCCATTTATTGATTAAGGCGTCTAACGACGCACGAAACCCTGAGCCAACTCATGTAGTAGATATAGGCATACGCAATATAGACCAGTCTGCACACAAATAAATTGCAATGAGTACTTAAGGATACTTACGACATCAATATAGCGACGTGGTACTGATCGGGCATCGTGTCGCGCTGATCTTGCATGTGGTTGCGGAAGTTAACCAGCGTTCTATTAACGGACCGGACGTCGACGATGCTGCTTTCAAGGTCGAGGCTCAGGGACACTGTATCGGTCAAGTGCACTTTGACGCCGAGAGGGGTAAAGTACTGAAAGAAAACATAAAGACCCCTTGATTGAGAAGTTCACGTGCGTCGGGTACAATACGGTCACAAGGGTGCAATGAGAATGATCTTGGTAGTTACGTACATAATTGACAGCTTTGATGAGAGACAGGCCGTAATATTTTTCGGTATTCCCACGCTGCGTTCGCTCACGGCGTGTCGTCGTTTCATCCATGACCAGCAACACGTGGAGATCTATAGACGTTGAGGCCAGAATGTCATTATCACTGTCGACTCCCCACGCTGACGGCAAGATGGAGGATTGCCTCGGTGGCGGTGGCAGTATCTCTGGCGTGGATACTTGGAAGTACTTTCTTGGCTGGTTTCTGTTTAACAAAAACATCATTAGCCAAACATCAACGAGCACCCATGAAGGAGTTAACATTCTAACAGTCATATAGATGTAAGATATAATGTATTTGTGCTAATTCTATGTTTATGTTAATGTGAGAATTGTTTTTGGAAATAGTCTTACCCCTTTTTCTGTAAAATTTTATCTTCTTTGTGCGAAATTGTCTAACTCTATTAATTCTCCTAACAAATAAAAAAAAATCAGTCGCTCAAAGTCTTGTATCGACGAACCGGAGATTATCCAATTTAGTTTATTTTTTATAGATTATTTTATTATTTATTATTATTTATTAAGTCAATTTAGACCTATCTAATAAATCCAAAAATTTAGTTCGCTAACTCTGAATAAGCCTGTGTGTGGACCTTCTCCATAAAAGACCTTCGCTTTATTTGTGCTGGGAGAAAAACAAATTCATGGCTGCTTCGACCATTTTCCTTTCAATGCGCTGGAACCAGGCTACCTCTAGTCTAAATCACAGTTTTTTATGGGTTCCGAACCCTACAGGTACCCGCATTTTTAATGAAAATTTTAAAAAGGCCGGACGCATTGATCAGAGTACTAACCTCAAACAACTATGGCCAAGCCCGAAGTATCTTTCTGTGACCTCCCGGCTGCAGTCGGACCAGGCGTCGCCCGCGCCGGTGTCCATGACGCAGCCCGCGGGCGACCCGCACGAGGCTTTGCACGGGCCGGCGGCTCTCTCGTCGTGCATGCCGAGGTTGTGGCCCAGCTCGTGCGCGAGCGCGGAGGCTGCTCGCGCCGGCTCGTCGAACGCGAACAGCACTCCGCACGACCAGTCGTGGGCGCAAATAGAGTCCAGTACGTAGCCCATGCCGACAGTTCCTTTGTCGAAACCCCTTTTTCTGTAAGCAAACAAATTGAAAAATACATGTAGACGACGACGTGACGTAAGAAACTCATCGACCAGAAATGATTTCAGTAGTAGTTGCTTTGATCGCAAACAAATAATGTTTTATTTCACAATGCGAGTAATCTAAACGTAAACATTCTGGAAGATGAAGTGTGCGAGTGAATGGCTGTAGGTCTCCTCGACTCCACACCACAACGTCGGCGAGCGCCACGCGTATGTTGAGTGAGGTAAAGGGACTCACGTGAGGAGGTGAGCGTTGTCATGCGGGATGGCGGCCAGGGTCCGGCTGCTGCGGCGGTACTGCGCAAAGTTCCGCAGCGTGACGTTGGAGTCGGAGACGACGTCCATCTCGTCTCCTCGACTCCACACCACAACGTCGGCGAGCGCCACGCGTATGTTGAGTGAGGTAAAGGGACTCACCTCACGTGAGGAGGTGAGCGTTGTCGTGCGGGATGGCGGCCAGGGTCCGGCTGCCGCGGCGGTACTGCGCAAAGTTCCGCAGCGTGACGTTGGAGTCGGAGACGACGCCCATCTCGTCTCCTCGACTCCACACCAAAACGTCGGCGAGCGCCACGCGTATGTTGAGTGAGGTAAAGGGACTCACGTGAGGAGGTGAGCGTTGTCGTGCGGGATGGCGGCCAGGGTCCGGCTGCTGCGGGGGTACTGCGCAAAGTTCCGCAGCGTGACGTTGGAGTCGGAGACGACGTCCATCTCGTCTCCTCGACTCCACACCACAACGTCGGCGAGCGCCACGCGTATGTTGAGTGAGGTAAAGGGACTCACGTGAGGAGGTGAGCGTTGTCGTGCGGGATGGCGGCCAGGGTCCGGCTGCTGCGGCGGTACTGCGCAAAGTTCCGCAGCGTGACGTTGGAGTCGGAGACGACGTCCATCTCGTCTCCTCGACTCCACACCACAACGTCGGCGAGCGCCACGCGTATGTTGAGTGAGGTAAAGGGACTCACGTGAGGAGGTGAGCGTTGTCGTGCGGGATGGCGGCCAGGGTCCGGCTGCTGCGGCGGTACTGCGCAAAGTTCCGCAGCGTGACGTTTGCGTCGGAGACGACGTCCATCTCGTCTCCTCGACTCCACACCACAACGTCGGCGAGCGCCACGCGTATGTTGAGCGAGGCGTACACCTGTGATGTATTGAGTTTTAGCTTTGTGGAGACACTGGAGAGACTGGCCTCATCTATGATATCATCATAGGTTGTGATAGAGGAAACGGAAAAAAGTATTTTTTATTCTTTATAAACGTTTCAAACGTTGAGCAAAAGTAGATCGGAACTCAAAACATACATGACGGTTGCAGTAGGCCAGTCTGCACAAATTGAATCCGTTTACGAGGATCCCATCACCAAGGAATGGAATGAGGCGACCAAATGCCTCCACGTGTTATGTCCCACCTATCAAAAGGAAAGTTTGTCGCCGGAAAACATCTAAGAGGAAAACCACAAAGGATGCTGAGAGCTTGTGGTTTTTAATGCACTCATAATGTGTGCCGGGACTTTCACTGCATACGGAATTATCTTAAAAGTTAGTACGAGATTAGCACCAGACTAACCATACAAAAACCGGTTTAGTCCGGCGCATTAAAAAGTTAGTCCGCCAACTCTGGATCCGGCTGATAGTTTTAGCACGTTTTAATTCTTATAAACACGATAGGTATTTAAATTTGTTTTTATTTAATAATACAGTTTTTATTAAAACATTGTTTCATGTTTTGCTTGTGTGTGGTTTCATTTCTGGTTCACATGAATGTTTAGGTTGAGTTTAAATTTTAATACTTTAGCGAAACAATCCCTTAGTACCAGAACAATTGTGACTGCTGTATATTGTTTTTTTTAATATTGCGAAAAAATGCGACATGAGTATTCATTATTTATTAATTCACTTATTCGTTGCATATTTTCTCCATGAGGAGAGATCTACAACCAAGCTCCGATTGCTCTCCTTCTTCTCAGACTTCAGATATCTAATGCATTTATAAGGGTGGTCCTAATGGTAACTAGGAAGGTCAGGGATGCTATTTATTTGAGTTATTGCGACGCTGGAACCCACCCGGTCCACGTGCTCAGCGACAGCGTGGCAGTAGCGCTGGATGCTGGCCAGGTCTCCGCCGTGGTGGAGGAAAAAGCTGTGGTCTGCCACCAGCACCAGCTCTATGTACAGGGGCGCGGCCGCCTGTCGCTTGACTCGGGCGCGAGGAGCGAACTGCTCCTGGCATCCTCCGGAAACGGCTGCAGGACAATACACTCAATTCTTTGCACGACTTTTTATCCCCGGCGCCATAACTATTGGCGTTCCTAAAACTAATCAGTTTCTCTGAAGGAAAGCCCATCGTGTGTGTTAAGCTAATATCATTGATGACAAGTTGGATAAAATCTCCAATTTTGGGCTTGGGAGGTAAATTGTTTAAAAAAATAGAGCATCGCAAATATCACTGGAAGATTGTGTCCAGATGTTTTTGATCGCTATTAGAACAAATTGAAACTTCAATTTGAAGGTGATTTTCACCTAGAAAGAAATACATTGTTCGAAGATAACTATGTAGCCGACAATCGCCCATTTGCACCACCTCCAGCAACAAAATCCCAAAGCTATCTTTCGGTTACACCACATAAATATGCAATGTAATCGAAAGTTAACTATCGGATTTCAGGTAGCTAGAGTTGGTGCAATCAGGGGAATATGAACAACGAGACGAAACATCATTTGTCTAAAGCTGCAATACTCACTCAGAACCCTGGACTCAGCCGGTCCGACGATGAGGGAAGGCAATACCGAGAGACACAGGGCAGCGGCTGCCAGAACTGCACCACCTGCCATTTTGCGTGTCGATCAAGTTAGGACCAATGAACAATACTAATTAAAGCTAACGTTCACTAGTCCTGAGCGAGCGAGCATCGACTGTCTGCTTCCGAAGCATCCTGCTGTATAAATACCGTAGGTACATGAGGAAAGTGAAAAGTGCTGAAGCTGTGTCCCGGCTGGCAGTGCTCCATGGGATCCGCTGTGACGTCGAATGGTTTTTTGCGGTTGCATCAATTAACTACGCATGTGTCGGTTGTGATGGGCTGCAGCCACGTGGTCGACGCGCAGACTCGTCTCAACGAGTCGCCGTCATTACTGGGATTTCCTCAGTGCAGATAGTCGATCCCCTATTTTTACATTACCCTATTGGGGTTAGGTCGCGAAACGCAGAAATCGTGCCAATTGAAATTTAAGATGGCTAGATACATAACCTAGTGTTTTTTTATGCAACCTGACATGGATGGCTACACAATGATATCAGCCAAATACACCAGATTCGCGAAGGAATTAGGTGCCCCGCCAAGACCTATCCTTTATGAGCACGGATACATTGAACAGAATGGAAAACACGGACAGTTTTTAATTGCCTCTTCGACCATCTTTTTATCGATTGCTAAACCCGGGTTAGATATTAAATGTTTTCTTGGGTTAGAGTTTGATGTCGTCACGTCTCGTGTGGCCATTGCATTGGCCCCTGGTTACGTACTGGCGGCGTAATACGAAAAAATATATTTAGTTAAGTGCCTCTAGCGTCTGATGCCAAAGACGATTTTGGTGACGACGGCAATATGTTTTTAATCTTTACTCATTGCAGTCAACGCTTGATAAATTCCAGCCAAATGCAATATTTTTATTATATTCTTCCATTTGCCGGCCTAATCGCAAACGCCTAGGCTTTGTATAGAAATCCTGATTATTGCATAAGCCTCCGACACATATCTAACGAAGGGTTAATGACCCTAAGTCTTGCGGTTAAATTTATCGAACCGCCACGAGAAATTAGGTAAGTAGAATAAAATGTATGTAGGTAGGGCGCCGCGTCAGATTTTTACTAAAATGCCCGCCGCCTATGGCGTCACTACCTTCCATGTAGAGTAGGACTTTTGACGCAAGACCGAGCGCAAGACTCGTCTTAGTACACGTCTTCTTCGTGACGTCTTCATATTATGCTCACGCTGGTCGACATGTCAGTCCCGCTAGCTCCAACTTTAAACTAACGTAAGAGGAGTGCGGTAGGTTGAAGTTGAAGTTGAAACGAGGAAACGTAGATCCGTATTATTATACGGTGAAACGGACCTATCAAATATTTATTCTCCTGTCGCTCGTGGTTTCGTAAAGGAGTCCGCGTAAAACTGTAGGTCTCCGTTCCTTATTTACTGAGTAGGTGGTACCTAGGTGGTAGGTGGTAGGTTGCAGGTGGTACGGTTATTTTACCCGGCATGAACATAAGCTGTGATTCCGCCCGATGAATGGTTCAATGTAGCCGTGCAATATAACGAAGGTCCTGGGATGGCAACTTTGTACCATGTGGTGTGTTTGTCTATATTTGAATGGACTGATGAAAATAGTACATTTTTTCCATCCAGCTCTAAGGTGCCGTGAAATATTAGGAAGGAGTGGAATCTAATAATTTAGAGGTGGGTTTCAGTTTGTAAAACCAATAGGTTGCTGCCTGGTATACTTTATAGCAAAGTACTGAAGGTGATGATTTAGAATGAAACGATGTCAAAGGTGTTTCTCTTTGTGTCCGTTGAATACAAATGTCGTTCAGGCTGCGCTAACTTTCCACTCTCACGTCACGCCGACGGCGACGGGGCGGAGGAGCTGGCGATGGCGGCACCATAGTGGAACACCACATTTCCATCGAATCGTGTGTCATGTTCTGACGTGTAACGCCTTTTACATCGATCACTGTGTCCTGAGTATAGTGGGATTTTGTCAAAACAGTACTCGTACCTACGTTCGTTCAGTCAGTTACCCAAGTAATATTTTTCGAACGGTATAGTTTCCAAAAATGACTTTTAGTCTGAAAAAGGTTCTACTTTAGAATGTCTTTAACTAATAAGTAATATTCAGAGCTTATTAGTCTCGCAGCCTTATGGTTCTATGTTTCACCTAAAAGCTTTTTCCAAGAGGTCAAAATAGCGTCGTGCTTGTCTATTTTGCGGAGTTGTAAAGAGTTGTAAAGAGGCCATAAATTAGTTATTTTTGAAACGAAAATGCCTCATACACGACTTTATGCGCATTTGTACAACTTTATTAGGACTTAAATATAACCTTATTTATTTGTCTATGCGTAAATAGCATATTTTTTCAGAACCCTGTAGCATTTCCCAGGAGTAAGCCATGCTCTCAGAGTTGAGAAAAGAGCTTCAAGGTGCTTATAACAAGTGCCTTATAACATAATTTTAAACCTTTTGCGCTGTTTTGTAACCTTCTAGTAGTTTGAAAATCGATTCAGTTGCGCCTGCGGGAAGTGCCCATTTATGAACTTAAAGTACATATATTGGTGATTGTAAAGGATGGCTTTAAAAAAACTTGTTAAAAGTGTAAATTTTAAGAGGAAGGTCCGAAAAAATTTGCAAAGAATTACTGATGAGATGGTATGTTGATTCCGAATACCGTTTTACACAAATTTTAATGTTTTAGGCAGTGAGAGTGTATTAACTGTACCTGTTTTACTTATGCGAGTTCTAGCTTCTAGTTAATTTAATGTAGTTAGTGAGTGAAAATATCATGGTTACAGCTCTTTTACTCGTGAAATTCACTTTCGCTTATGACTTGCCTGTCATCCACGTAACATAGGCTCCGCTCGGGTGAATGTCAAAACGACAATTACCCGAGCGAAGCCGGGTACCTCAGCTAGTATGATCATAATTTAAGCATGTAGAGTTCACAACATAGTAGGGTGTACATTAGTGCAGGTATTAAAGAAAGAAATAATGTGTATTTTTATATTTGTACTTATTTTAAATTAAATTTATTAGTTTATGATAAAGCGTTCCTTTTTTAACCGACTTCAAAAAAAGGAGGAGGTTATCAATTCGTCTGTATGTTTTTTTTTTTTTTTTTTTTATGTTTGTTACCTCATAACTTTTTCCTGGGTGAACCGATTTTGATGATTATTTTTTTAAATGATAGCTAGTGCATCCCAAGTGGTCCCATTTTAATTTGGTTAAGTTCTGACAATGATATCCATGAGAAAATCATAAAAGTCTTAAATTTGTATTAAGATGTGCGCGACAAATGGACGAATAACTCAATATAACGCCAACCGATTTCGGTGATTCTTTTTTTATTGGAAAGGACGTGTACAAATTAGTAAGTGTACTTCAGATTCACTAAAAATTAACAAATAAAAAAAAAATTAACAAAAAAAATAACCGACTTCAAAGAAAAAGCACTAAAAAGTAAAAAATAATGTTCATTTTTGTAGTTACGATTTCTGTTATTTTTTGAGTCGGTGTCAGCCAAGGTTAGGTTAGGTTAGGTTAGGTTAGGTTAGGTTAGGTTAGGTTAGGTTCTCTTGATTGGCGCAGCGCGTACCCGGCTACAAGCCACAAGACGACTAAGCCATGGTACCGTTTCTAAAAGTATTTCACATTATTAATTAGTCTATCGACGGATTACTTCAGAAATCCTAAAATAATTTTAAATGCGTCCTTCATTGGGCTGACTTATTGCGCTATACACAGCAAATAACAAAAACCTATCTGTTTTTAATAGTCTCTGAAATTTGATTCTTAGCTCTTCATTCTAGGCATATTTCATTAGGACGTGGCAAATGTCTTCTTCTAGATTACAATATGTACAATTTGAAGAAATTATTTTTGCCAACAAGGAATTTAAATTTATTGATTGGAATGTGTCCCGACCGAAGCCTATGAGCCATTACAATTTTATTTCTTTGTAATCCAGACCCAAAGGACCATGCTATCTAGGGTGGTACGGCCTGAAAGGTTTTATACATATAGCGTTCCTAATGAGCAGCCATAAGGCTATATCAAAAGGCTATTCCCCTAGCAGTGACCACCTGCGGTAGGTCCTGCCGCTGAAGTCTTGCACGCAGGCGCCCGAGTACTTTTCAAATACAGGAGCGCCTGCTCCTCGTGACTCGTGCACCAAGATGGCACTACCATTTGCCCAGACAACTGGTTCAGTTGTACTGGAGCTGTAATGTACATACGTTCACGACACGTAACGCATAGTGGTACTAACAATTTGGCGGTATATTTTCTGGCTTCCTATTTCCTTTGTCTTACTACTTATACTTCCTCTCATTGATAAAATTAATAAGTATTTTTTGTCGTGTGGGTCGGGCACGAAAAATTATTCAAGAGGGGCCACTGCATTTCGTCTCGTGCATGTCGTAAGAGGCGACTAAGGGATTCTTCGTTCGTGATTCGGATTCCTCGTTATACAGTAGGTCCCCTTCCTTACTAACTAGGTGGTAGGGTCAATCCCGCCCGGGTGGGTACCACCGCATTGGATGAACGATTGGTCGAAGCGGCAATAAAAATTGTCTGTGTCCATCCAGTTCAATGTAGCCGCGCAATATAAGGAAGGTCTGGCGTGGCACCTGGTTTTCATGTGGTGTTATAGGCTGATATCATGTCGGTGAGTGTGGTATTAGCGTATTAGCCATCATGTTGGGATTTCATAAAAATATGTAAAATAATAGTTAAAATTACTTACCTAGTTAGTGATTCAAAGAACACTTGTCTAAATTAGGTTGGTTTATGATCCATTCTCTTTTGTGGTTAGCACCAAATATGGGTAGAAATTTAAAAAGAACTGAATCATAATTTTTGAATGTATTTCCGTTTTAGTTGCATATCGTACCGTCACAAGTACGTTTTATTCCCCGCCAAGCCGAGCGGTTATTTTTTAAATAGCTTAATTACAAGGATTTAAATCAATTATTCTGCTACTTGCGAGTTTGTTTATTAACAAATTATTTGAGCCAGTCTCTCTTTGGGTTGAAATAATCAAGGAAACGGCAGCTTGTAGAGAAAACTTGAGATTTTTTAATGATGAGTTTAATTTTATAAGACATTTGGTTTTTTTTTTGACATTCCAAAATTTCGCTCAATCGAATATTAGTTTTAATATATATAAAATTTTCCAACAATCTTGTAGTCCGTGGTAATCTTACGAAATCTCAGAATCTTTGGTAATCTTAGCAATCTGGTAGTCCTTTAAGAATCATGGAAATCTCTAGGAATCTTGAGAATCCTTGGGAATCTGGAAATCAGAAGTTAATCCTATTGATAATCTTGGTGTCAGTGACTGACCCCTCGTGCCAAGCCAAGATAACAAATCACTATCACTATCACTACATAGTATAAAAGCAAAGTCGCTTTCTCTGTCCCTATATCACTATATGTACGCTTAAATCTTTAAAACTACGCAACGGATTTTGATGCGGTTTTTTTTAATAGATAGAGTGATTCAAGAGGAAGGTTTATATGTATAATAACATCCATTAAATATTGGAGAAATACTGTTATCTTTGAGGTTTCCAATGTGATGTCGTAAAAAAATATTTTTTTTCCGCTTACATTGCAAACGCAGGCTGAACCCTACGAGATTTATCAAAATAATGTATACATGTATACATTGAAAAGGTCTACAGAAAACTCCGCGATGGTATATTTACTTTATCATTTACTTTTTATGACAAATAATGGCTAATTTTCGAAGCGATTTTAACCAATACAGCATTAATCTTTATCCAATTAAATACCTTAAATACATTGTTGATTTAATATAGATCTATACGGCCCTTTACAACATATGATTTAAATGAATATTTTCGAAGATATTATAGATTTAAAAATTGCGGGATGTTGTGTTTGCGGCGGGAGCGTGCCTCGGAGGCCGCGGTTCTCCCTATAGCAATTTGAATTTATTATTTCTCTACTATCTAATAATCATTAATAATAATATCTAAGTTTTTTTTATTTCAAATATCTCAATGTAGGAACTCTACGTAAAAATGGTTTATTTGTGTATCATTGTGTCAAAATAATATTTTTTTAAATGACATTATGCCCGTGCAAATATCTAAATGTGACAAAGCATCTTCAACCACATGTCTCACTTTTTTTACTTAAAAATTGTTTCTGTATCCTTGTCCTATATGGCCATGCAAAGATTCGTTGTCAAAGTTGGACGTTGAAAAATCTTAAACATAAAACTGGAAGATGACAGTTGGATTCAGGCAACATTTCCAATTTCCTTTGGAGGGATTGGCATTCGGCGCGTGGAGGATATAGCCCTTCCAGCTTTCCTCGCATCTACTCACGCCGGTTTGGACCTCGTTGGTACGATATTAATTCCATCACTGGGAAGTGATTTCGAGGTCGACAACCTGAGTAAGGCGAGGAAAGCTTGGATATCGAAATTTATCAAACCGCCTGAGATGCCCATTCTTCCAAAAGTGCAAAAAAATGGGACCTGCCACTGATTAAAGAAAATCATTTTCGCCTACATAGGCCTAGAATTTTGGGAGTTTCCTGCGAGGAATCGGGGGCTTGGTTAAAGGTTTATCCATCACCGCACCTTGGTACCCTCCTTGACAAGACTACACTGAGAATCTGTGTGGGTCTTCGTCTCGGTGCCAAGGTGTGCCATTCACACGTGGATCTGTGGAGCCAGCGTCGACTGCTACAGCCATCACGGGCTGGCATGCCAGCGAAGTGCAGGTCGTTTACCACGCCATTCCGCCATCAACAACATAATCAAAAGGTCTTTAAATTCTGCTGGCATGCCTAGCTTGTTAGAACCTCTAGGGCTTTGCCGGTCAGATGGAAAGAGACCAGATGGCATGACGCTGGTTCCTTGGTCTAAGGGAAAGGCGTTGTTGTGGGATGCTACGTGCGTCGATACGCTAGCGCCAAGCCATGTCCTTGCTTCCTCGCAGGCGTCCGGGGCTGCCGCGGCCTCCGCCGGGCTACGTAAGCGAAAAAAGTACGAATCCCTACTACCCCTCTTTGAGTTTCTACCCTTGGCGCGTGGGCCCTCGATGCTTTATCCTTTTCAGTTGCAATTGGAAACCTGTTAAGTGAAGCATCGGGTGATTCACGCTCCAAAGCATTCTTTATTCGCCGCATAAGCGTGGAAATTTAAAGAGGTAATGCCATAATTGTATTAGGGACAATGGCAGCCTCGGATAAATCTAATGAAATTTTCTATTTAATTTAATTTTAATTTCTTAATCTATTATTAACCTTGTATATTGTCTATCTTTACCTCTATTAAAAGCTTATACTATTTAGACAATGACAATATATGGCCAAAAGCAACGTCTATCCTCGCCACAACCTTTTATGAAGAAGTTTACACCTCACCGAATCCATGACATTGAATTAGTTTAATAATTCAGCGGTTTCCTTGAAGTCAAAATAAATAAATATATGTCAGTGGAATATTGTGCAGGAAGCAGGAAGTGTCTGCACGCAAGCTGCGGATAACTTCCGGCTTGTTTGAAAACACGACGTTTGGGAAAAACGGAAACGATAAACGCTAAACAAACACTCCTTCTTAGATTACACAAGTCGACTTGAGGGACTGATGCCTAGTACTATATTCTTTACTAGAACTAGTTTAATTTTAGTCTTGACATTTTCGGTAAGATTTATCTATTATTTACGTGCACTAAATTTATTATAACCAGGCCGACTTATCCTATAGCAGGGTTTTCTGTACAGCTTGTACTTAAGGTGGCCCATCCCGCTCATCTCCTCATACAAAAGGGGAAAGAAGATCAAGCCCATATTTCTTGTCATAGATCCAACATTTTGCTTAAAATAGCTTTATTTGATCGAACTAGATGTCTGATGACCAAGGGCATTGTAAAATTGTATTTGGTTTCTAAGTTATAAGGTCCGAAAGTTCGAGTTTTTCGCGCGTTTTATACAATAACTTTGGATGTGGATTACGCAATGATAAAGTAAGACCACCTTAAAAAGATTAGTCATCAGACATAGCTTATTTAATCAAGATTTATAACCTATTTGGTTTTTGTTAGATTTTTGACTACAGCGGTCGTGGTTTACTTTTAGCTAGAAGTCGTTTTGAAATTAATATTTTCGTAAATCTTACCAAATCATACGCTATGCACATTGTCTTTTTTGTGGACATTTTGCATCTTCCTCATCACGGACCCTGTCTTATTCTTTGAAACAGAGAAGGTCCCAGAGCGCAACAGCACGGTTTTGTACCGTGCCCGCGAATGAGTTAGGCCCGCCGGGTTGGGCCACCTTAATTAATTAACTCATTACTATCAATTCCCCATACTAGGAACGATAATTAAACAATTATCGTTCCTAGTATGCTCTTTATGTTTTACTAGGTTTTTGTAAATTCTACAAACTATTTCCGAAATCTACGTTTGTTTTTTCTTAAGGCGCTAGGACTAGCCAACTACTCGCGCCATACAAATGCACTTTTTAACAAATGTAATAATATGTAGTGAAACGCTTCAGCAAATCCAAATAGAACTCCAGACTGATAATGGATTGTTAATATTTTTTTATTCCATCATTTATTTAAATAATAATAAAAATAAAAAAAGTTGATTTTTCCCATTAGAAATCTGAAAGTCATTCGATTTCTAGATATAAGCAAAAACAGCATATATGCATAAACAAAAAATTCCATTTGCTTTTAGATTTCTACATTTAGTCAAAAAAGTTCGGAAATGGACACCGTTTCCGCAATGTATTTTGTATAGAAAAAGGAAACATACATTAACGAAAATCATTCGATTCCTAGACAAGGAATCATATATTGTAAGGATGACACTTATAATCGTCAGACTTAGTTAGTTTACTTGGGGTGCCTCGTCTAACTTTGCGATTTGGCTAGTACCAGGCCCTTAATTCATTATTTTGGAAAATATTTGCTTATAAACATTGGAAAAAAGTTGTCTTTTTAGTTTTTGTTAATTTTCGTATTTTTTTACTGAAAAATACAGACATTTACCAAAAAAAATAAAAACACACGGAGATAGAATGAAGCTTTCTCATGGGATAGAAAAAAATATTAAAATGTGATAACTTTTAGCGGTAGGGAAACGTTAGGGCCTGGAAATCGATTTCCCGTGCAAAATTCTGCTTTGGCCTATGGACAAAGAATGCGTTTCTTAAAAGAATCAAATCATACATTTCCTGTGACTTCACGACAGCCATAAACTTATGTTTGTTTAACAGGAATATTGATGACATACGTCTCGAGCGAGCGCCGCCCGCGCCGCCGTCGCCAACATCTCTCCCGAGCACAGAATATAATTCCGATTTCTGTGCTCCCGAGCGACAGCAACAGCGACCAATTTAACGTCCTCCTGAGACTCTTCAACAACAAGCCTCTAAAGCGATCCCAGCTCTTCCAGAGTAACAAGGTCAAAGTGTTCCTTAGATCCAAGGACTGAAGCCCCCCATTAACCGGTAGTCCAGACCCCCTGACGACGCCAACACCGCTGTCGCTCCAAGACCTTACTTATGTCATGGTTACAACGTCGAGTCAAATTACACTAGACAAAAACATTAATTTCAAAAATGTATATATCGGTAACTATACCCTTTAGAGAAAAAAATCTAAACCTTTCTGTCTCGGAAAAACATGAGTATATGTACTGGCCGTTACGGCATCCTAGTTGTAAAGTCCACCTGAATACAACGTTATGGTGCATGGTGCAACAGCTGTTGGGGACCCACAACTGTTCGATCGGCCAATATGAATCAGAAAACGCGGACGCAAAGTTAATTTTGAAAAGTGATGTCATCAGGTAGCTGGGGTCAATTAAACCAACGTAAGCAAAACCACACAATAATTTGTATACACCATACCATCCTTCCTCAAAGCTTATCCTCGTTAAACGTGAAGTTATGTTTCTATTCGCTCTGCGATGAGTTTAGAGATAAACTTCGAACAATTCCTGTTCGAAGTACCAACCCTGGCGGACCTAACCCTAATTTACATGGTGCAGCCGAAAGATAACTTTGGGAATTTAGTAGCTGGAGGTGGTGGAACCCGGCGCTACTAGACCTACATGTTTTACATGAAATCCTAACTATGGAGCAAGCGCGCATTCGTGACGAAATGATAAGTGCATTTCAGAAACAGCATAAAAGTGGTGCATGCACCAGGCGGGATTGAACTCAGGCCACGAATGAGAAGCGAGGCGTCGCGTTTACTTATTAATCGTATTTCAAAACTACAAGAAGATTTATGCAAGTAAAGTCAACTGGAACATTTGAAGTAGTGCCTTGCCTTACAGACAGTTGCTCAGACAGACACATGAGGTTATACAACAGGTGGTGAGTACACTATCCCGGGTCAGCTACCTTCTGGGCTGCCTAGTCTACGTCTATCTATGCTCGTGTCTTGCCACAATCTGAAATCGGTCCATGAAGACTTTTCTCGTCGAATAAATACACATTTTACTTCAACAATTTATTTACAACATAGCTAAGGGTCCGTTTAATAAATAAAATAAATTAATAACATTACATTGATGAGGTCCTCGTTCTGGCGAGCGCGCGGGGCGCGGCGTGTCATTTGGGGTTGAGATGGACAGTCGGAACTACCAACATTACACTAATCAGAAATGACATTTCATTTATGGATACGATCTGTATGAGACAATATTATTAGTGTTAGCATACGTGCGACAAGAGTTCCTGTACGGAACGCGGGAGACTACATGGAGAGAACCAGCCTCCGCCATTTTGAAGTCCAGCGGACGTCGCCTACCGCTACAGAAGTAAACTGGACGTTAAGATTATAGCGATATTTAAATTTAGTTTAATTTATCATAACAATTGACTGCAAATACCATGTCAATACTTTGTCATGGTATTTTGATCAGTTGATACGAAATATACAATTAAATTACATTTAAAAAATGATATAATGTTATCGTCGCGTTTGTGCTTCCGCCGCTGCTGGTCATTGTCCTCCATTTCGCTTGTTTGGGCTCTAAGCTAGTTTAACGGTGTTGAACTGTCGCGAATGGTCCTTCGAAATCATCTTTTAAAAATAACAGAACTAACAGTGCTCCGCTAATATTTAAGCGACAACCCCGTCACTCCATGGAGGGAAGGTATTTATCTCGAAAATCTCCCGAATTGAGCTACCGCTGTGACCCCGGTCGCGCAGGTATATGTCTACAGTGCCCCAGTTCCGACCGTCCATCGCGCGGCGCCTAGCGCTGCGCGGCGTACGCCATGCTGTGAGCGTCGGCGGCGGCGGGTAGACTGCGGGCCTGGTAGGGCGCGGCGTGCGCGTGGTGCGACGGCGCGTCCCAGCCGGGCGCGTGCTCGACGTGGTGGTCGACGTGGTGTTCGACGTGGTGCTGCGGGTAGTGGATCACCTCGTAGTTCACAACCTTCGGCTTTGTGAACTTGAAGATCACCATCGCGCCTGGGGGAGAGCGTTCACACGTTCCACGTTAGGGGGGTGTGTGCGTTCATGTAGATGGTGCCACAGTCGTTCGTCGCTATTCGTGATATAACTCCCCAAAAATAGGAAGTTACAAACTACTACTAACTGTATTGGCGAGATCACTAAGAAACATGTACTACACATAATACACAACGTATTTAATGTCATAAAACAATGTATAAATAAGGGTGTCATTTGTGAGCAATTACCTATGAGGCATAGCGCAAAAAGTTGTTAATAGTGAATAGCAACTTTTTTCACACATCCTCAGAATTATCTCATAAATTCCAGCTTATTTTTTTATTATTTATGAGATTAAATACAGAACCGCTTAAGTTGCTCGCCTTTTTTTTGGTTTGTAACTTAATAATTTTAAGGAGTTATTGCAGAAACAGCTACGAACGACCGTATCGCCATCTACTTTAAAGCCCACCCACACCTCCTTAAGCTTTCTTAAAACTGTGTTCGAATTTATCGAATGTGATATATATGCAGAATCGATCGTGAAGCAAGGATGTTTGAGGTCTGAGGTAGTGTGAAGTGTGTACCGGAGAGCACGAGCGAGATGAGGCTGAGCGTGTCACCACTATTTGGAGGTGGTCAACACAGGGCTAGGTGGGTTGTGTGTGTGAGGTCTGAGGTAGTGTGAAGTGTGTACCGGAGAGCACGAGCGAGATGAGGCTGAGCGTGTCACCACTATTTGGAGGTGGTCAACACAGGGCTAGGTGGGTTGTGTGTGTGAGGTCTGAGGTAGTGTGAAGTGTGTACCGGAGAGCACGAGCGAGATGAGGCCGAGCGTGAGCGCCTTCCACGTCTTGAGCGCGATGAGCGCGAGCGCGAGCGGCACCAGCACCGACGCCTTGAACTTGAGCCCCAGCAGGAACGGAACCACCACCTTCTTGATGAACCCGTGCTCTGTACACACACACACGCACACACAACATACCATTATGATTATGTTTAATAACGAAAGCTCTGTACATTTATTCTGGGGCGTTACCATGCTAAGTTAACTCGCTGTGCGAACAGCAGGTGATTAAATCTGACGTTTGGTTGCATTTCTACCATGCTAACTGTCAAACGACGTGGTCTTCGGCCAAGTTTATTAAATTTACCAGTTGGCATGGTAAGAAATACCACTAAACATCAGATTTATTATTTTACGGTTAACCTGCTATTCACCTGGAGAGTTATTTACCATGGTTACCCCTCTGATGATTGAAGAATAAGTTTATATGTGGCTAAATGATAACTAAACATGGTACCTATGGTGACATGGTACTAAACATGGATGGCTTGAACACCCCCGGTCATGATATTAGCCCAAAACACCGCATTCCTGAAAGAATTAGGCACTATGCCAGTATCTACCTTTTACATTACGATGTCAATTGCGGTGGTAACAACCTGAGCGAGCTTAGCCATATAGTGAAGGTATAGTGAAAGGGGGCGTATAGTTTAACCAGCATTTTGAACAATCGAACAGCTGGCATTCACGAACAACTTGAAAAGTGAAATAAAGTGGTGCGTGAACGGGGCGGGAATCAAATCCATGACCTCTGGCATAAAAGGCAAGTCTTCGCGCCCCTGAAGCCCGCTAACGTGTAACGGACAACCTTTTTAAATCTGGTTTATTATAATTAAATTAAGATAACACATCAATTGAAGACAAAATTAATCCCTGGTGTCATGATGAAGAGTACTTAATAGTGACAGGGAAGATCACTCATAAAACGGTTAGTAGAAGCTTCTTACTTCTCATCTAAGTCGTCGGGCACATTAAGGTCGGCCCGTAAGCATCAGAAAATTTCGCCTCCCATACAAACGTAGTTTACTAATAATTTGAAAACCACTGTTCCAACTTACTTGATATTTGGTATCTAATATTAGGCTACAAATATCTGTGTCTGCATGTGAATGTATTCTGGGTCAAACCACAGAGAAAACAAAATTTGTATGAAGATTTTCTTTTTGCTTTAATTTCATTCGGTTTAGATTTTTCAAAAAAAAACAAAAGCATGCAGACACAGATATTTGTTACCTGATATTAGATATTAAATATCAATTTAATTGGAAGCGATTTCCAAATGATTAGTAAACTACGTTTGTATGGGGAGCATAGCTTACGGGCCGTTCTTAAGAGGTCCTGGCGTACGCCATAAACAAATCTAAATGATAGAATGTGCGCCAGCTTAGCTTATGGGGCTCTGCATAAATCTGTACTAGTTCTCACTTCTGATCTTCTTGATGATCTTGTGCTTCTTGGACCTCGACTCCTCCTCGTCGTCGTCGTCCGCGAGCGGCAGGCTCAGCTCGTCGGGCAGGTCCCGTAGCAGCGCGCGCGGCACCGCGCCCTCCTCCGCCACCGCCGCCAGCGCCGCCGGCACGCGCACCCGCACGCCATGCGTCGCCACGAACGCCTCCACCTCGTCGAGGATCCGCAGCGCCGGCTCCGCCCGCGGGTCCGCCTCCTCCCGCTCCGCCATCCCGGTGCGCACTATCCGTAGGTCGTCCGTGATGCGGATCTCGTCGTCGTCCGCCACCCGCGCGAGCCACTCGAGCGCCCGCGGCTTCACGCACTCGATCGAGTACCGGCTCAGGCACTCGCCGTACACGCCCCGCAGGAGAGACGCCGCCGAGTCGCTGCCGCTGGCGCCGGCGCACGCTGCCAGCGCCGCGAGGATCACTACCGCTCGGGACATGTCGCTGGGGTCGGGTCGAGGTAGATGAGGCGGCCTGCAGCCGTCCGGGTCGGTGACACAATGTACGGGATCGACGGGCCGGGCTCGGTATATATAGTGGCATTAATACGTGAGGAGCCGCCGGAATGCGTGCAGCGCCTTGTCCGGCGAGCACGCGCGCGCCTGCATGTTAATTCGGTTGTGATAGTGCGAAGGAAACTATCACCTGGTCGGTATCCGGCAGAGGAGCGGTCGGATGACTGCTAATGTATCGCACCGATCGATCGGTATCGACGTGCAATGTTGTGCCTTCGTTGTGTCCGTGAGGCGTTTCTCGCGTTGGTTTCCATTATACAATTCAGCCAGGTTGACCTATTTGTTGTCATCCCCACGGACTATTTTTATCCCTTTCGTCTTCGATTTGTACAATGACATCAAACTGGATAATGTGTCTCATCTTTCGAATAAGGGAGTCACGCAGACACGGGGATATGACTTTTGCCCAGTAACTTCCTCTTGACAACTCGCGCTCAGTAGTTCAAGTTGAACACACTTTCTTCCTCATTAAGGACTGATCTACACTTAAACAAGTTTTAATTCCGTGTCAAAAATAGATACAATCTGAAAGGTACATTTTTTGTTCGAATTTGTGGGAAGGCTCAGTTATATCTGCTTGGCTCCCTGGACTCGATACAGTTTTGTGCCGAGCGTCTCGTCGACGAACCTCCTACTGCGAAGAGATGTAGGGTCTCTCTGAATGTTATCGTCTCTACCTGGAGAATCCTCGTTAGAACTGAATGCCCTTTCTACCATCCATGAAAATTTCGAGTCTTTCTGCATAGATATCTCACTTGCTCCAAAGTCCTCGGCCTGATAAATGCTTATACTCACGGTTATGTTATTATTACGTATATATGATGTTTTTTTATGTCCGGAGGGGATGTTCGGCCCTTATGATTCGTCTAGTAATGTATCCATCTCACCTGTTATATTTGGACTAATAGAAGAAGTGAATGGGCTTATGTATGAGAAGCGTGATATGATGAACATTGAAATAAAACGAGTGAATGCTAGAAGCCGAGTCAACAGTGAGATGAAGAAGAAGACTATGTTCATTGACAAATTAATACATTTCATCCTGCGCTACCGAGAGTAGCGCAGTGGCGCGATGTCTTGTCGTTCAATAGTCGAGGTGAAGCAACTATGGGCGCGGCCGATTTCTGGATGGGTGACAGTTTTTTGCCCGTTGATGCTGGCCGTGGTTCGGATTCCACGTAAAACTGTAAACGGTTTCTTCCTAACTCACAATAGATCGTAGGGTTAATCCCGCCCGGGTTGGTACCGGTTCGAAGTCGAAACACATAAGGAAGGTCTTGGCATGGCACCTAGTTCCACGCCGCTCCCATGCAAACGAGTTTCGGTTTCCACTCCCGTCCTTCCCGCCACGGACGGCCCATGCGCGGGAGAGAGTCCTCAATGGACGCAATGTTTAATTCAGGACGATTTCGCTTTTGAAGCCAATGCGCGCATACGATACAAGTCACAAGCTTGCATGAACCCTGCATTTCACATCTTTTTGTTCATTTGCCAAGTGTTTATTTGAGATTTACATTTCAACCGAAAAACGGTACATATTAAACGGTCACGTATTTTATTTATTACAGTAAAGAGAATAAAATCGTAATTCTCTTTTACGCAATGGGAGGCGTCAGAGAACGAGATCTCCAATCTCTCTCTATTTCCGCTGAAACGACAAGAAATTACGCGACTGTACCAACCTGTATTTGATTGTGAGATGATAACGTCACTAATATACCTACCTTCTAATATTAGGTGGTAATTTGGGAAGGAGGCATTTTCTATGCAAGTAGACTGCAGTGCAGTTATGCAGTGCATTATATGTGGAGTATCGTAGATCGGTTTTATTATGGCCGACGCCAAGCCAACACATGAGAGGTTCCCAACGAAGCCTCTTTAGAACTCATTCGGGGACTGCGAAAATTGTGTCAGTCGGTCAATAAATAAATGAACCTCGAGGATCGGTTGGCTCAGTGGTTGGTTCTTATTTTGGGACTGTCGAAGTTACTTGGTGCATTCCCTGTCTCAGCGTCTGTCTCTCATTCACTCGGTGCGTTGAGTGTTGGTAGAAAGGGGAAGGAGGGTTGGTGTATGCAGATCCGTAGAGCACGCATAAAGTTGGCGATCCAGTCACACACGTCACCCTACGGTATCATATGCCCCATCTCAAGTGCGACGTAAACTAAAATATCCCCATCAGATTAATTCGGAACAAATCAGTTTCGGTGATCGATGGGGAGTTCATTGCTCTCAATGGCTCTCTAGATACCTCATCGAGTTTGATGCGCTCCATCATTTACCAGAGAAGAGAGGTAATGGCTATGGGTCGGTAGCTCGCCAGGTCTGATCGATCACAGGCTGAACGTTGGCCCATTTTCAAGCTCCAGAGACACATCCAGTGGAATAAGTTATGTCAGGAGATAATTATGGAGCACACATTTTAAAAAGCTAGCGCATGCACGCGAAGGCCACTCGCCTTCCTGGAATCTAGGGCCGCACACTTCGCTGGTGAAATTGTATGTTCGGCATTGAGTGAGAGTGAGTGGCAGAATGGAACTGCCATCATGAACGATGGTCGAAACGGCAATAAAAATTGCCCGTGTTCCTCATTCAGTTCCAATGTACAAGGAAAATGGCATGGCAGCTAGATCTCATGAAGTGTGTTAGGGTAATATTATGACAGTAGGTGTAGTATTTAGCTATCCAGGTTCACTCACATAAAAAAAACCCAGGCGAGAGTTCCCTTCAAAAAATTCTATCACCATAAATTTGATTTGAACCTTAAATGTATTCAGTCAGGGTTCTTCACATAGAGAAGAGACTGGAGATGTTGGCAGGCGGGTCACGTATACTCACACGTGACAATCCATGCGCGTAAGAGGTGCCACAGGCTTCGATACAAAATAATTCATTCGATTAGAAGGAGCAAAACGCTCTTGTACAAATCAGGAGAATATGAGCACGAGCGAGCTCGAATTCGATGGCCAGGGGGACATCTCATGACATGAAAAGATGGCCTTGTTTTACATGACACCTAATTCCTTCAGGAATACGGTGTGTTGGGATCATATAATGACAGTGGTGTTATTAGCCATCCATGTCCAATTAGATACATGAAAACAGTATGAAAAAAACTCTGAAATATTTAAAAGCCGAATCATCATTCATTTGGTAAGAGAACTCGTTCTAGATCAAAATTCATCTAGCTGCAGACGTTCGCTTGATGTGAACGAACCGTGTCTTATCAACCAGCTTGGCATGTGAAAAGTGTGCCATGGTGTCACAGGTGTTATATTGAATAGGTACATAGTTAGGTGTAGCGCTAAGTTATTATTTATATTCGTTACTACTTATGTCACCTATTTAGTTTAAAATGGTACTAATTGCTAAATTCTCATTTTTTTAGAAACGGTTAGGTACTTTTTAAATGAGAAATGTTTTAATCTAGCGTAATTAATTGACCTTTTACTTAGGGAAATCTGAGTGGCAAAATAAAGCGCTTTCGATAAAATCTCTCAAAAGCATACAATATTTTTGACAGGTGATATCGCCTCCTCGATAGCGCCTACTCGATAGCGCCTACTCGATAGCGCCTACTCGATAGGGTTGATTGATTGAAAATTCTTTATTACGCCACAAAAAAAAAACAATTTACAAAAGAAAGTATAGTGCAAAAACAACATAAGTGGGGCGCAAAGGCGGGCTTATCCCTCGAAGAGATTTGTTCCAGCCGACCTTTGGGTGTTTGAGAAGTTTAATAGGTATATATTCGTAGTCCATGGGGGCCATGTCTAGGCCTACCCGCTCAACTCCCCAAACAAACGTGGAAAAAGATCTTGCGCGCATTTATTGTCGGAGATCCAAAATTATATTCAATAAATTATACTCAATGAAGCTTTATTTGATCGAATTTGATGCTTGATGATTTAACTATTAGAATTGTGTTTGGTTTCTAAGTTACAAAGGTCCTATAGTTTCAAACTATCAGACGTATTCAGAGAGAAGCTGCCAAAACTTAATACGAGATTTGTACCGGACTAACCACACAAAAACCGGTTTCGTCCGACTAAAGTTAGTCGTACTAAAGTTAGTCGGCCCACTTTGAATTCTGCTGAATGAGTTTGAGTGTGGATTACTCAACGATAAAAGTGGTGACTCGTGGCAGGATGCCACGAGTCACCACTTACTAAGCCACCTTAATAAGAAGACCGTTTTTTTTTTTTAAAACAGACAGTGCTAGAGCGTAATAGAACGATGTCGTGCCGTGCCCGCGAATAAGTTAGACCTATATACTGTCGGAAGGATAGCCACCTTATAGCCACGGTAGCCTACGGCGGCGCGACGCCTTGCGATTCAATACGCTTGGTGAAACACCTCTGAGCGCGGCTAGGTTCTGGATGGGTGACCATTTTCCGCCCTTGAAGCTGGCCGTGGTTCGGATTCCAGGTAAAACTGTAGGTCCCCTTCCTTACTTATTAGCTGTAAGCATTGCTGTTGGTGCATTTGATTACGCATTGAATAACCGATGGTCGAAGCGGCAATAAAAATTGTCCGAGTTTTCCAGCCAGTTGAATGCAGCCTAGCAAATATTTTTTTATTTTTTTTTTATTTTTTTTTATTTTTAATTATTTATTAATAGGTTAACAAACAGAGTAGTACACAGGATACACTGAGAATCACAAACGGCATTTTAAAAAATGTGCACACTCCACTGGTAGTGAACACAACATGCATAAAAACAAACAAAACATAGAACAAATAGGTTATAAATCTGTTACATAACATTAACATTTAAATTCAAAGGTTTCTAAAAAATTTAATTTCAAACACAAAAAAAAACTTTTACAAAAATTAATAAGGAAGGTCCTGGCACGGCACCCAGTTCCACGTGGTGTGTAAGGCTAATATCTGATTGTCAGTTTGGTATAACCATCTAGATATTTTCAGCTACATACAAAATAATGTAAGTAACACCTGAAAAATAAAAGACATATTACCGGATATTAAACCTGTAAGAATTGTTTGTGAGGCAGTATAGCGAATGCTCTTGTCTTTCCGTGTTGAAAAAGACACGAGAAAATATGCTTCACTGACAGTGTTCTTTGACGTAGCTTAGATTTTGGCAGGAATACGAATCTTTGGAACTGAGCGCCCTGCTACTTTTCCAAGCGGAAGGAAAATATTTGGGTGCTGTTGTATTAAAATTTAGCTAATTCTAAAAACAGATGAAAAACAACACGAAGAAAAAGAATCTGTTGAACTGGAAGAAGTCGAAGACCCCTATGTAGTAGGATTGAACTCGGGAAGCAAAAAAGGGTGGGAAACACTGAAAGAGAGAAGTCTGCTCTCAATTGCAAAGCTATTAATACCAGCTGTTTTACCTCAAAGATTACTCAAGAGCCTCGAAGTATCGCGTGCTAAATTGAGATTATTGTTTTTATAGTAAACCCGGATTTAAATTGACCTATCCGGGATGGATACTTCAGGAATCAATCGATTTCTTTTAAAGGTTGTATCGTGCCCAACAAACATTTTATCAACAGTTAATTATCTACTCATACTGTAATAATATATGGTTATTTTAAATTTTCTAATGACATCTTATCTACAATCTAGAATATTGTGGATCTTACGTGTACAGAGTGTATCATCCTCGGCGACACAATAGGCTTTGGCGATTGCAAGAAAAACGTATGTGGGTCAAAGTTCAATGTGTATTTTACATTTAGAGAGATAAATTGACATAAACAGATGCCTGAAAATATAAAATAAATACAGAAATTAGGCTTGGGAGATAATAAAATAAAATGATAAGCTTGGTTGTATGGTACCATAACCTTTGCTTGCTCAGATGAAAAAACTTGCCAAAAACAATTCTAGGAACCTTTGCCTTTCCATTAGGATAAAACAACATAAACAAATTTGACGTTTATTTTGAAAAACCTTAATTTTCTTTCGGTGCTGTTGATACGATTTTCGTGTTGGGCCCGTGAATTTGTTTGTATCGTCCAAGCCCTCGGTGTCTCGGACCCACAGAAAATTTCTGTGCTCGGACCGCACGTTATAAGAATAGGTAATGAGTAGTTTCAGCGATTTAGATTTTAACTTCCGAACAAATCATAGTTTGAGGGTAGTTCGACTCGGTCCAGCTTCCTGCCCCCGGAAAAGAGCATGTTATCCCCGGGAAAGATTTGGTTAGTTCGGTACTAATTACGTGGCACAAGTGATAATGGTGAAGGAAAACATTGTGCGCAAATTAGTTAGGTATGTCGTTGGCGGAAACCCACTACTTCGGCAGCATCAGACTTGCCAATGGTTCTGCGAATGTTAAATATCTCTATTGAAAGGAGATTCGTCAAGTCAAACGCTGGGATCACTGTGACTGAATACTCGTTTATTTGGGTCCAGACGTTACACCCTTTCATGTTTTTTTATTTTTCAGGTATCTACTTACGAGTTAGCATCAGGAACCTGCAGTCAAATAAAACGATCGGCGACCTGCGTAACCTTGTTACTAGGTGCCAGTTTGATGGTGTGGTGGCGGCGGTGGCGGTGCCATGGAGAGCTACTACCGCAACGCAGTGCTGTGCGGACAGATCGACTACTACTGCCTGCTCTGTGAAGAGAGCTTCTCTCAGCAGGATCAGGTACATCCGCTTCTACATTGGGATTTCATTTTACATTGCAAACATTTGCCTAAACTATTACATATGAAAACAAATACGTAAAGAGACACTAGTTAGCAATTTACATAAATAGCTAAAAAATATATAAAATATACAATGAACCCCTACCACATTCATGAAACAATTATTTTATATATCCTATATAATATTAAGATACTTCAATGCACCAAATGGGAACTAAGTGACTTCCTAAAATTGCACGTAAAAATAGAAATTGGACAGAAATCATCGGTACTGCTTCGACCACTGTTTATTCAAACTACCGGCTGGATTGATCCTACCACCTAGTAAGTTAAGTAAGTAAGTAAGTTACTAGGTGGTAGGTAGCTTATTTTCTTAGACAGTCACCATGCTGGTCTATATCTAAATCTTTTCATATTTATTGATATTCGTTTTATTACCTTTCATTTAAATATTTATATTATAAATTGTGTTATAAGGAATGTGATCATGAAATGAGCAAGGACACATTAAATAAAAAAATTGGGCTCTTTCTTCAATTAATGTGTCCTTGCTGCACGGTCGATTATACATGCATATATATCACATTCCTTTAAATAAGTGACGTACCTGATTAGTATGAAAAAGTATATTTACTTTAATTGTATTATATTATGTTTATATATATGTCATATAATTATTAAAACTGTTTTTTATTCTATCTAAATGAAATGATAAAATATATAAAAAATGAAATATATTTATTTATATAACAATTTGAGTGCAATAACAGTATAGGTACTTAATATTAAAAAATATTTACTTTTAATTAAAACTTAAAAGTATTAAAATCCATTATTGCCGTGTCAGACCTTTCCCCTTAAACTAGCCTTACGTGCTGTATCATAAGGGGCAGCACTTATATAAAAGTGTGTAATGGTATTTGTGATAAAAAATAAGCTAAAGACACAATCAACAAATAAACAAAGTGAAAAACTTAAAAAGAAGGAGAAGAATACAAAATATAGTTAGTATGCGTACAAAAAGTTCACGAGCCATTTTTAATTATAATTAATAACTAAGAATATCAAATTTTTTTGACTTAACTTAACAACCATGCTTTGATTTTTTTTTAGCATGATTATTCAGGGTGCCGCTCACATTTAGCAGAAAGAACTTTTGGGCAAATGCTGTACGCGTTTTAGGAACTGGTACGGTGCCTTTCCCTCGCGTGCGTTTGTCACTAAGTCTAAGTAAGATACATTTATACCAAAGCACCTAAATAATTATATTTCGTACTATACAGAAAAGACACTAAACGTATGGTATCGTGATATATGTGCGCAGTGGAATTAATATAATCGTTTCTGAGCCAGTTTTCACCAAGGGTAGCTGTTTAATAATAGAAATAAAAATTGAACTTACTATCTTAGCAATTTATCGCTCACCCTCATTTGATAATGTAGATGTATTTCTGAATGAATTGAATTTACTACTCACACAAAAAAGAGCTTAATATGTATCGTTTCAAATACAAAAAACTAGCTCAAAACATCTCTGCTGAAATATGAGATACCGTGGAAGCCCTGTTCGCGGCGTGGTGATGCTGCGTTGTGCCATGACACATGGTGTTGCACGTGATTGCAGGTGGAGCGGCACGTCCGCTGGAAGACGCACCGCGAGCGCCGCGCGCAGCATCCTCCCCACCACAAGTACAAGGAACACCTCATCACTAAGGTACGCACCTACATGGCGCGTCGTACGCGTCTCCTCAATGCAGCGATTCCCTAAAGGTTGTCTGCGGATACTGGGGTGAGCTTCACACCGGCTCCAGCCATATTTTAGGGAAAGACGTGACCTGAGCCAAGCGTCACCGCACTATTCCAGTGGCCACAAGAACATTTTGTAAATACATTTTCATATTTTGTTTCCATACTATTATTTCTGTCATGAACAACTTCAGTGACCTGAGCCGGTAGTCTAAGTTGTCACCTAAATTGGCGTTACGGCAAACCGATCGACTGGCGTTTTCAAATGTATGGAGAAATTGAAGAGCGCGCGCAGCGGGCGTTAAGCGAACTAACATTTGCGAGTCCGAGCTTGATTTGACAGCTTACTCAACGTTGCCGTAAATACGTCGACGTTGCCGTTTACGTCCACTCCGCGTTTTCATACAAATCGGAAGTCCGCGTTTGACTTTGACAGCTTGAAGAAGTAAAACCACAGAATATCTAGTAAAAACTTGTATGGAGTTTGGAGAAAACGCCAGTCGATCGGTTTGCCGTAAACGCCAATTTAGGTGAGAACTCAGACTTCACCTTCTG
Organism: Incurvaria masculella; assembly: GCA_946894095.1. Taxonomy (NCBI): domain Eukaryota; kingdom Metazoa; phylum Arthropoda; class Insecta; order Lepidoptera; family Incurvariidae; genus Incurvaria; species Incurvaria masculella. Next base: position 14,053,681 of record OX335662.1, on the reverse strand, counting down.
AAAACATAGTGACATAATGAAGAGCAGAATTTATTTTAAATTTGATGATTTCTGAAAAAAATACTAATAATAAATAAATAAATAAGTGCAAGTGCTTAAAAACAAAAGTGCAAGTGCATAAAAAGAAGTGCACGCATCAGCATAATGCTGCTAGTGCATTACAATATAATAATAATAAAATATACTTCAGAGCAGTAACAGTCTGGTTGTACACCAGAATCACACACAGTCTGCGTCAGATAATAATAAAATTTAATATATAATTATTACGTTAGTACGTATGTATTCTCCTTAATTATTATGGATCTGAATTATTAATGATTATTATGACTTCCAGATTAAAGATGTGTTCTACTGCGGGGTGTGCAACGCGACGGTGGGCGCACGGCTGGCGGAGGTGGCGTCGCACGTGGCGGGCGCGGGGCACACGGGGCGGCGTGCGGCGGGGGTGGGGGTGGAGGGGGGCGGTGCCGCGGAGGTGCATCGCACCGACACCGGGGTCGTGCTGTTTGGAGAGTTCCTGTGCAGCGAGCGGGCATGGAACGGTACGCTACTCAAGATAACCTTTTTTTTAAAATGAATTTAAGTAAATTAATTAATGAAAATAACGATATTTATTCTTTACAGTGGAGCCTCACTAATCTGGATGCCCCAAAAGATAGCGGGCCCCGATTAGAGGATATAATAACAGTATATACTGACAATACCAAATCTGAAATCTACAAACTAGGTGGCTGTAGGCACGGTAGGCAAATTAGGCATTGATAAAAATAATTTTATGAAATTGGTTGATCTTGCGATCAATTAGATTTAAATTTCGCGGTATTTCATAATTTGCTACCTACCCCCATATATTCCCTTCCATTTTTCTTCCAATCTACCTTTCAAAAATGAGATATCCATCAACCTGCGTCCTGAGTGGTTCGAGCCGTGCTCTCCCGACGGAAAATATCGAAAAGAACATCAGCGAGTCTCCAAATCTACTATTACGCCGTGCTGTACTGTGCTCCCATCGTACCGCGACCGTGTCGCGCAAGTTTGTGGTCGAGTGCACCCCGTGGGGCGCGATTTAGCGCCGGAGGGACCGACGCGCACCGCAGCACCCCCATACTACAAGACGGTGGAACGAAGAGGAGACACGGAGGCCTAAGCCCAGCGACCGAACCATCAGCCTCCATCGCCGCGGCGTCTACAAACCGTGAGCGAGTCCCTTTTTCCGTTTCCCACCGCACCAGAAATATTTAGGGAAAAAGATTTAATTTAACCCGTCCTCTGTGTAAGGGCGCGGGAAAAACGGGCGCTACGGGTGCAGCGTATTTATGTTGTTTTCGCGCGGCCGCGAAGGGTTTAGAAAACACAAGAGTATAGATGTTTTTTTTAAAATATCGTAACAATTGAAATGCCAATATAAAGCGCGCTAAATGTAGCATCCATTGGTGAAAAAACATTTTTAATAAAATCGTTATATATAACCAAAAGTACAAAGTTAAAACAGAAAATTCAACAAAAAAATGGCTTATAAAATGTAATCTAAGCTACTGCACTTCCACTGTAGGTATAAACTTCATTCAAACTCGCTAAGTACATGAACACATCATTCCTCTTTCATTTTTTATATTCACATTTAGGGTAGGTAGTATAATTATAGAGTTATTTGAAAAAAACACACAGGCACTCAGAGTGACCAAAACAGGCATCCGTGCGCCTTCACAGAAAGTACTGTCGGAACAAACAGTAAGTAGAAAAAAAATTTTTTTTTCTTGTAACGACATGAATGCCTAATACCTCACCTATTGTCATGATATTAGCCCAACACACCATCTATCCATCCCCGAGGGTCTGATGATGACCAGGAATGTTCTTGCTGGAACTCAGGAATGGCGCTAACAGCAAGCTTCGGGTTTGGTTTGCAAGCTGAAACCTGATTGGCATTAACCTCATGCCAAATATTCAGGGTCTGATGATGACCAGGAATGTTCTTGCTGGTACTTAGTAACGGCGCTAGCTACAAGCTTCGGGTTTGGTTTGTAAGCTGAAACCTGATTGGCATTAACCTTATGCTGAACATTCAGGGTCTAATGATGACCAGGAATGCTCTTGCTCGCCCTCAACAACGGCGCTAGCTACGAGCTTCGGGTTTGGGTTACACGCTGAAACTTGATTGGCATTGACCTCATGCAAAATATTCAGGGTCTGATGATGACCAGGAATGTTCTTGCTGGTACTCGGCAACGGCGCTAGCTACGAGCTTCGGGTTTGGGTGGTAAGCTGAAACTGGATTGGCATTAACCTCATGCCGAACGTTCAGGGTCTGATGATGACCAGGAATGTTCTTCGTCAATCTATCAAAATCCGTAGCTTCTAATATACCATACAAATGAAAAGCTACAAAGAAACTGCGCTGGGTGGAGTTTTTTATTTTTAATCTAAACTTATTACAATATAACTTATGAAAGAATGCTACTGAGTGTTACAATTGTAGTTAAAATTGTCAAAGAAATTACATGAACAGGTTATATGAATTACAATAGTAGCATTAGCCAAAATGGCGAAGAAGTTACTTGAACTGATTAACTCCTCAAGCTTGATCTTGAACTCCTTGCAGAAATGTCGGTAGCACAATGCACAGGGAATAGGATTAATGTGAGACAGGCAATAAAACTTACGTAATTCGATTCATCGTCTTATATTGGAGTTGCCGCACATAAACCCCAGGCGTGTTCCCGAAGAGGGGCAGATTATCCAGATTCGGCCTCAGGGAACCGCCCTGACATCATATTCGAAATCGACACCTCCGAAAAACTATAACACGAGTACCACGACGTAGCAACTGAACTAAGGTGTGGCGGCAATTTTCTTTTAAAAATGTCACGTTTTACCTTAAAACAGACATCAAATTTTAAATCGAGACCCCTGAAAACTTATAACATGAGTACCATCATGATGTCACTGAACTTAGGTGTGGCGGCCATTTGATGTCACGTTTTATCTTAAAACAGACATCATATCTGAAATGGACACCCCCGAAAACATATAACTTGAGTACCATGACGATGCAACTAAACATAGGTGTGGCGTCCATTTTGTGTTTGAAATGTGACATTTGATCTCATAACAGATATCATATTTGAAATACATACCCCCGAAAACCTATAACACGAGTACCATCACGATGCAATTGGACTTAGGTGTGGCGGCCATTCAGTTTTTGAAATGTCACATTTGATCTGAAAAAAAAAAAACATTATATTTGCAATCGACACCCCCAAAAACCTAAAAAAACGAGTACCATGACGATGCAACTGAAGTTTTGCGTGGTGGCCATTTTGTTTTTTAAATGTCACGTTTGATCTCAAAACAGACATCACATTTGAAATCGACACCCTCGAAAACCTATAACACGAGTACCACGACGATGCAACTGAACTTAGGTGTGGCGGCCATTTTGTTTTTGAAATCTCTCAAAAAAGACATCATATTTGAAATCGACACCCCCGAAAACATAATAGGTCGGGGAAAAAGTCTTTTCGCATTATAGTATGTATGAACTTTTAATAAAATCTCTTTGGCTATACTATTTGTATCTGGCTGGTTTTGGTATCATTGAAAGTTTAAATTTTAAAGAACATAATTCCAAATTCAAATTAGGAAAATGTGTGATTCTCATTTGTTTTTCGTACTGTCAAAATGAGTGAATCTAATGAAGAAATTCGATACATTTTAAAATTTTACTACAAAAAAGGTAAAAATGCAACGCAAGCCGCGAAAAAAATTTGCGATGTTTATGGACCTAGTGCAGTATCTGTGAGAGTAGCACAAATTTGGTTTAAGCGTTTTCAATCCGGAAATTTTGATGTCAAAGATGCACGTCGCTCTGGTCGCCCTATTACGGATAAAATGGATGCCATTTTTGAAAAAGTGGAGCAAGATCGGCATATCAGTAGTTACGACGTAGCTGAAGAACTAGGAATTGACCACAAAACAGTTTTGGCGCATTTGAAAAGAACTGGGTACACAAAAAAGCTCGATATTTGGGTACCTCACGAGCTCACTGAAAGAAACCTAATGAACCGGCTAGACCTCACACATCTTTAGCCACTCAGCAAAAACTAAGAGAGTTTGGCTGGGAGGTGTTAATGCATCCGCCGTATAGTCCTGACCTTGCACCTTCAGATTTCCACCTGTTTAGGTCTCTTCAGAATTCTTTAGGCAGTGTCAGGTTAACATCACGAGAGGACTGCCAAAACCACTTGTCGCGGTATATTGATCAGAAGTCCCAATATTTCTATAGCAATGGGATCATGTCCCTACCTACAAGATGGCAAAAAGTTATCGAACAAAATGGTACCTACATACTTTAGTTAAATGTAAATAAACCATATTAAAAAATGTTTTGAATTTTCTTAAAAAATGCGAAGAAACTTTTTCCCCAACCTAATATAACACGCGTACCATTACGATGCAACTCAACATAGGTATGGCGGCCATTTTGTTTTTGAAATGTGACATTTGATCTCAAAACAGATATCATATTTGAAATAGACACCCCCGAAAACCTATAACACGAGTACCATCACGATGCAATTGGACTTAGGTGTGGCGGCCATTCAGTTTTTGAAATGTCACGTTTGATCTGAAAAAAAAAACATTATATTTGCAATCGACACCCCCAAAAACCTAAAAAAACGAGTACCATGACGATGCAACTGAAGTTTTGCGTGGTGGCCATTTTGTTTTTTAAATGTCACGTTTGATCTCAAAACAGACATCACATTTGAAATCGACACCCTCGAAAACCTATAACACGAGTACCATGACGATGCAACTGAACTTAGGTGTGGCGGCCATTTTGTTTTTGAAATCTCTCAAAACAGACATCATATTTGAAATCCACACCCCCGAAAACATATAACACGAGTACCATTACGATGCAACTCAACATAGGTATGGCGGCCATTTTGTTTTTGAAATGTGACATTTGATCTCAAAACAGATATCATATTTGAAATAGACACCTCCGAAAACCTATAAAACGAGTACCATGACGATGCAACTAAACAGGTGTGGCGGCCTTTCTTGTTTTTGAAATGTGACGTTTGATTTCAAAACAGACATCATATTTGAAATCCATAACCCCGAAAACCTATAAAACAAAGCCCAAACACTTTCAAAGTCGTCTAAAACAAAACACAAAAAATCAATATTCGCAATGTTTTACGTCTCTTCCTTTTTTTCCACTCAGTACAGCGATTTGACGCGACATCCGACTTCATTTCACAATCCAATATAAGCTTTATGACATATGGCCTCCAAACACAATAGAGTTCAAATTGGCTCAACAAGTTTAGTTACCGAAGTTTGGCTTTCTTATTTTGTTGAAAAACTTGTGAAATTCGTGGTAAATCGTTTAGCAATGATCAAAAATAAGATTAGATGACGTTCTACAATAAAACTATCTAGGATGCGTGTACATTCATCTGTATAAAATGGCGTCAGGCGTGGGTAAGCAAATCAGACGAGTTTTTGCCCAAAAAAATTTATGATGTTTATCAAACAAACACCGCAATCGAATTCACGCTTCTAATGGTATATAACACTTGCCGCTTTCGTTCCATCTTGCACTTGCAAAACTTGTATTTTCACCACACGACAAAACAAATGGCGTGCGCTCAATGCAACTTGCAATGTAATGGCTTGCAATCGTAAAAAGTCTATGGGGGAAGTCAATCTGATGTTTCCAGAGTGTAGATCTGTTCAGTATAGCCATATAAAATGCGACAGCACGCACAGAAAATCTCCACAGAACGCGTCCATAATTAAAACTCGAAGGATTGGTAGCCGGCACATATGTCGTGCCAGACACAGTCAAGGGAATTTTCGTAGGTGGCACGACAAGCCAAGCACGACGGCAGCCAAGGGGTTAAATTGGGCTGTGAACAGTCGCAGCAAGAGTGCGTGCGTGGTAAGTGGAAGTAGTAGGTAGTAACATAGGTAGGTAGAAATGGTAGAAATTTTACAAATGAGGGTGGAACCCTCAGCACACGATTCAGACTCACAAGTCTGAGTGCGGTGTTTTTGAATGCTGCAGGTATCTCCGGCGAGCAGTGCGCGGTGTGCGGCGCGGCGGCTGTGGGGGAGGGAGCGGCGGCGCATGCGGCGCGGAGCCCCCACCTGCTGCGGCTCATCGCGGCGCCCGTGCGCCGCACCGCCGCCGCCGACCTCCTCTACCGCGAGGTGACACGCTACTTCCCCAGTCTCGCTTCCGGAATGTGCTGTGTGGGTTCTGGATCCTAAAAAGAATAGAAGTGGGCCCACTGCATTTTTTTCCATGTATGTTGCGAGAGGTGACCAAGGAATTCATCATTTGGTTCGGATTCCACATAATACTTTGTGTCCTATTTCCCTACTAGGGGGAAGGTTTAATATCTTCGCGAATGCGTGAAAAAATTAGGCCAATATCATGACAGTGAGTGTGAATTTTCAATCTATTTACACCAAGGATTGCTGTTTCCCTTGGTCTTTGTTCTTTGTCTTAAACTGTTCTTCTAAATAATTATTGGTAGCAGCATGTAGATCTTAGTGTATATGACATTATTGTGGACGGAACAATTATGTTAATCAATTAAGGCCCAACCCGCTCATCTCCCCATACAAAAGGGGAAAGAAGATCACGCCCATATTTCTTGTCAGAGATCCAAAATTTTGCTCAAAATAGCTTTATTTATTCGAACTAGATGTCTGATGACCATTGGCATTGTACCATTGTGTTTGGTTTCTAAGTTATAAGGTCCGAAAGTTCGAATTTTTCGCGCGTTTTATACAATAACTTTGGAGGTGGATTACGCAATGATAAAGTAAGAACATCGTAAAAAGATTAGTCATCAGACATAGCTTATTTAATCAAGATTTATGATCTATTTGGTTTTTGTTAGATTTTTGACTACAGCGGTCGTGGTTTACTTTTAGCTATAAGTCGTTTTGAAATTAAAATTTTCGTAAATCTTACCAAATCATACACTAAGCACATTGTCTTTTTTGTGTTGCATCTTCCTCATCACGGAGCCTGTCTTATTCTTTGAAACAGAGAAGGTCCCAGAGCGCAACAGCACGGTTTTGTACCCTGCCCGCGAATGAGTTGGGCCCGCCGGGTTGGGCCGCCTTAAGGTTCTTTACTGAGTTGAACGAATCTGTGCATCTGTTTGTGACGTAACTCCGGCCCGGTTGCACGCATGGTCGTGCACATCAACATCACCATCAACTTATGATTAAATCCTGATCATCATTGTTTTAATAGGTGAAGTTAACCGCTAACCGTAACCACTCCAGACCCATTGACTGTCTCGCAGGACATGCAAGATGAACTGGAACGACTACAAAATGTGTGCATTCATTTCATTTATGGCTTACACAAGTTTGACCATATTTCGGAATACCGAGCTAGACTGAACTGGCTTCCAATTAGATATCGAAGGGACTGTCACATTCTATTTATGATATATCGCATTCTTCATGATCCTCATGCTCCCTCGTATCTACGTGAAAAATGTTCGTTCCTCTTCTATGCGTCCGTTCCCTTGAGTGTAAGACCTTGGCAATCCCTGAGCACCGTTCGTCAAACTCATTTACAGTTCAGGCTGCCAGACTTTGGAATGAGCTGCCCGACAAAGTAAGAGTAAGTGAATCTCTAAATTAATTTAAGTACAGAGTTAAGAACATATTTAAGCAGAAATAAAAATTATTTTACCTAATGTTTATTAGTATATCACATCAGTGTTTAATTATCGTTCCGAAAATTTACTGTAGTTGCGTATGTATGTGTGTGTGTGTCTATGATTTTCGTTTATAAGTATTTTTATATAGTCTCGTTTTTTAATCGTTTTTAAGAAAAAAAATTTTTTATGTTAAACTTCTACTACTCTATACACTTTCTTTTTCGGTAGGGTTAGTTGTAAGATATTGCTTTTTAGCAATAAGTTCGCCCTTTACTTGTATGTATCAAAGAGTAAATAAATAAAATAAATAAATTGATTAGCGTCAAAGTTACGATTACATATCAATTAAAGTAACAAAAGCCACTATTTTAAATTTTGGTAGTCTTATAGGACCATCAATAATAGACAAACGACGCCATAATTGTTTTCCATAATTATCCACATAATATTTTCCACAGATCAACGATTTCAGTACCAAATATGAATAATAAAAGTTACGAAACCCGGCTGGACAAACCTGGCCTCAGCACTCTACAAGGACGAAAAGAACGGGGAAATCTTATTGAATCATTTAAAATTCTCAACTCTTCTTACAACTCTACCAAGCTACAAGATATGGTCACCCTTGCTAATATTAAAAACCTGAGAGGGCACTCAAAAAAGCTGTATCACAATCGGTCAAAGCAGAACCCTCGATGACACTTTCTTGCCAACAGTCAATTTTCTTGCCAATCTTGGAACAGTCTTCCCAGTGAAGTTGTAAATGCTGTCTCCGTAAATTGCTTCAAAAATAAACTGGAAACTCATATAAAACATAAAAATATATATATAATAAATAAATAAAAAGGTGTGGTGATATAGGCGCATCAGCTTAAAGCTGCTAGCCTATCAATAATAATATAATAATAATCTGTGGTATCAAGCCGATATATTGGGCATTAGTAGTGCCACCCCACGGCTCCCAGAGCAATTGTTTTTATCTGTTAGGACGAATGGTTGACGGTAGATGGTGCTCCAAAAAAAAGGGAACTTTTTGATAATATACTTTGGCAGAAGGACAGTACTATGTCAGCTCAGGCGGTGCTGTGAGTTCCCATACAGCAAAAATGTTTGCGGATTGTTTCATTTTAAATAGTCCATTTGTGGTCTGACGCCTGGCAAGCTAACTTTGACGAAAATATGTTACGTGCAACTCGATTTCATGATGGGCGATTAACCGTCACATCATCGTTGAATGTAATCATATCCGATAACATTGTGCGATACGTCGTGTACTCGGGCTTTAGTGTAGTTTGACTACCCAAGTTTAAATAACTGAAATATGAAACATAAAAAATTAACTAGCGTTTGGTTATTGTTGCAGATAGATGATGCGAGCTGTCAGTGCGTGACGTGCAACGTGCGGGTCGCGCGCGCCGCGCTGGCGGAGCACGCCGCAGACCCGCAGCACGCGCGGAGTCTCGCCGCCAGCCGCCTCGCCACCACCACCACCCACACCACCACCACAGCCGCTACCACCGCCACCGCCACCGCCACCGCCACCGCCGGGGACGACATCGGCACCGACAGCTACATGCGCGCGGGGCCTGGTGAGACAACGCGCGCTCACTTTGTGCTTTAATGTCATTCACTGAAAACAGAATTAATACCTTTATGTGCCATCTTTTTTTAAGTTAAGCGCGGCATATGGCATACGCCAGAACCCATTGAGGTGCCCGACGACGAAGTGGGTGAACTAGTTTGAATGGGAAATATATTATTTCCTGCATATAAATAATCGTCATTGACTCGAGTGGAGCCGGTTACCTCAGCTAGTTTCTCATATTTCACGCCGGTTCAGCCCCTGGTGTCGGAGTGGCTTGATATTTTCCAGATCTGGCAACCCTACTTTGCATCAGACATCCAGCAGTTGGAACGGGTACAACGAAGATTCACCAAGATCCCCCTTGAGCTACAAAACCTGAGCTACGAAGAGAGACTTGAAGCTCTAAACCTGCCTACTCTGGAGTCACGCCGTCAAAGAGGGGACCTAATCGAAGTTTACAAAATTCTCACCTTTAAGTACGACTGCCCAGAACTCATTGAAATATTTGCACGCAACTAGAATGTTCATCTTCGAGGGCACAACATGAAACTGCAAGTCAAGGCCTCTAGAACGAATACTCGCAAAAACTACATAACCAACCGAGTAGTAGAGGCATGGAATAAACTTCCAGAAGATGTGATTAACGCTACGACCACCAACCAATTCAAAAATAGACTGGATAACCATGTCAAACAAAATGTAATATTAAGAAAAATAAGAAAAAAAGAATTAAAAACCACTTAGCAACTTAATTTATAAAGTTAAACACTGGATTTAGACGCATCAGCATATGCTGCCTGTCTAAAACTTATAAATAAATAAATACTTGGATGGATGTGCATGTGTGTAGTGTACGCGCGTAGTGCAAGGTGTCGGTCGTCACGGGCCTTGTCTTGTGCAGGCGGGCGGACGCAGTGTATGCTGTGCAACTGGACTGTCAGCAAGCAGAGCGCGGGCGGGCACGCGCGCGGCGAGCACCACCGCACGCTGCTGCGGCTGCAGGCGGACGTGCGCGCGCAGCGCCGGGACGCCACCCGCTTCCGGTCAGTACTTGTCGTGATACAACCGGTTTTCGAAATGCAATTTGTGCAACTCTTTGGGTCTTCTTTGAGATTTAAATCAATGCATGATTTGGAACCCATAATGTTTAGTTTACCAAAGGTCGAAATATGGAAACGAATATAATGACAACTGAGATAATCGTTCTTTGTCTGACTCTATTGGCTCTCTGACAGGAAAATGATTGGGCTCTATTAGAGCCCCAGCATGGTAGCTTCATACCATGGCATTGCCTCCAACTTCGAAGGGATGTAGGGTCTCTCTCTGTGTTCTATTGAACGTTCTATTGAGAACGCTCGTCAGAGCTGTATAATGCTGTCATTGCATCTCCATTCTACCTTTGCATAATGCATAAATTTCCAGTCATTCCAAAAATAAGAATCATCTAGATCCTTGTGTCTATAGGGTCGAGTAACAACGCCCTGCCAAGGTATTTCCCCCTAACAACTGGGGTCCTTTAACAGTAGTGTGAAGAAGCTTCTGCCCGGCAGGCATGGTTTTAAAAACAGCAAGTTTTGCGATACCACGTGAAAATGAAGGTGGGTATTGAGATTAGTCAAGATACCGCGCATGGTCACAGGGGGAGAGGAGGTCCAAAAGTGGCTTAAAAGTCGGTCACGTGGTATGGGAACGTTCCCTTAATCGTCCATTTTCCATTGCCTGGCCTTTGTCTTTCAGAGAGGGCGCGGTGGACTCCGACGCTGCTGGGCTCGTGAGCGGTGTGAACAAGTTGTCGATATCGAAGAAACCTCTCGATGACAAAGCCAAGTCGGAAATTATCGCAAACCGAGATAAGTTTGAGAAAAGGAACATCGCGATCAACTTGGAACGCGAGAGCGCGCGCTGCTTGAGCTGCCACGTGGCACTTGAGTTGACGTGTGAAGAGCTGGAAGCCCACGAGAAATTCCATCGCAGCCTGATTGATGAGGTTGGTTGTGTAATTAGTTAACCCTGCGCTGGTCGCACCTCTAAAAGTTACACTATTGGTCGCATGCGGACTCTCAATCCGCAAGTGTGCCGAGCCGTGTACTTCCTTATGTATTTCTTTTATCATTATTTTCATGATATCATGTAAAGGATATGTTTGTTGATTTTCGACAAAAAGAACATACACATTGGAGCTTTAGATTTGAAGTATACATACGTAGAAAACAATAGAGGAGAGTAACGAAAAAGTTTTAACAGAGCATTACAGATATCTTTTAATACTAAATTATTACTGTAGAAATAATTATCATATTATTACAGTGTTTTTTCCAACCAGTAAAACAACTACAGGATAATGGTATCTAGTTCTAAAATGCTTATTGAATATTCATGTGGGGTCTACCCAAAGTTAGCAAAATGTCAAAGTCCTCGTTTACTTGTATTCTATTTTGTCATTACACTCTGAGCTGAAACTGATGCAACATCCTCCAGACACACAAACTTTTGACAGCTGGTGTTGTGACAACGATATTTTGTCGGCCTGTTCTTCTTGCGATCGCAATATAAGCATCTTCCGCGAGTTCTGGGTAAATTTTGTTGACTGGTACTGGGCTGTTGATTTAGGATTTGAAATTATTGAAAAATGAAGAATAACTTTTAAATAACTAATTAAATGCAACATACCTGTGAATTGTTGATCTTTGTGATTGACGAATAAGTGGAAACAACTTGAAAACAAACTTGAAATGAAGCAGAAAAAAGCTTACCACTTGTGGTCGCACGCGGACTCAAACTCCGCAATCGATAACGTAAGTGGTCGCACGCGGACTCAAACTCCGCGTAAACGATGAGTGCGTACAGTTTAAGAGCTAGCAAGCGACTGATTGTACTTTTGACATTACCCCCCTGAAGTATGAAAACTCTTGATAGCGTTTTTCTAGCGGCTTGACACTTTAAGGTCGGCCCGTAAGCACCTGAAAATTTCGCCTCCCATACAAACGTAGTTTACTAATGATTTGAAAACCACTGTTCCAACTTACTTGATATTTGGTATCTAATATTAGGCTACAAATATCTGTGTCTGCATGCCTTTGTTTTTTCGGTAAATGTATTCTGGGTCAAACCACAGAGAAAACAAAATTCGTATGAAAATTTTCTTTTTGCATTCATTTCATTCGGTTTGGATTTTTCACAAAAACAAAAGCATGCAGACACAGATATTTGTTACCTGATATTAGATATTAAATATCAATTTAATTGGAATAGCGGTTTCCAAATGATTAGTAAACTACGTTTGTATGGGGAGCATAGCTTACGGGCCGTTCTTAAGAGAAATAGATAGCGCGCGACCACTGCAGGGTTAATAAATAAAATTTCGGAAATGATTCAAAATCAAATCAAATCAAATCGTTTATTCTTATTGCAAACTCCTGCGGTAATGCAAGATCAAGGCGACATGTTTCGGGTGACGTCGCATGTTGTATCGGATGTCTCTGGCGGCCGTGTGACGTGCACGTCTCACGGTTCGTGTGTCTTTGGTAGGTAACAATTTGGCGATGCAGGTGATGGCGGAGAGCGCTGCCCGCGGCGACGACATGTTCCGGGTGACGTGGCGACAGATGTCGCTGGCGGCGGGCGCTGCGGCGGCGGCGGCGGCACGTGCGCATGGACTGCTGTACAAGCGGCAGCGCAGCTACTGCCGCGTGTGCGACGTGCACGTCGTCTCGCAGGTGCTTGCATGGTCATAGTATTTTTCCGTTTGGTCCATCCGACTAAGGTAAAAGTTGACTTCCATCTCCCTTGGAAGCAGGGCAGAGCCCTGATGTGGTACGCGACATGGAGCCACATGGAGGGTTTTTCTCGGGTAAAGGTAGAACTTTTAAAAACCATTAAATACAGCACAGCAAAATCTAACTACGAGTTCGTCGCCTTTGCTGTAGATACTCTTGGAGTTAGTAGCCCAGATGCCAAAAAGCTTTTTACACAGATTAGTAAATTATATAACTGGGCGCATGCACCCAGTTATCTTATCCAGAAGATCAGCCTATCCATTCAGCGGGGGCACGCAACGAACGTCATCGGCATAATGCTAATTCAGCCAAGTCTCGCTTGCATACATAAGTGCACCAGCACACAGTTATGAATCGCTATCCGAGCTGTAGGCATCTAACCTCTTGTGCCTTTGTACATCCAATGATATCTACTAAATAGTGTTAAGCGTTATGCATTGACTTACAAGGCATTACTGTGAATCATTAAATCTCAACCGTCATTCAACTGCTGTTCAACTGTCATTATTTTTATTTTTTCTTTACTTTGGTTTTTTACTTTTGTTGTTATATTCTAGACTCTCTCATTTATGATGTTTTCAACTTATTATATTATTTTTTTATTAAATATGTTTAAATTGTGCACTCGGTGTTAGACACTGTTCTGAAATGTTGTGTTCGCCTATAATTGGTATGCACACCAGGAATGTGCCCCCTACTATGTTTGCTATTATATAAAGTTTTTGTGTGTACACTGTTGGCGTACCTTTTGTAAAATAAATAAATAAATAAATATCTGCTAGAGACGACCGTGGAAGGACCGGCGTAGAAACCGATGTTCGTTTGTATGGGCCAGCGTTGTCATTGTTACGTACAATATTTGCAGCGGTGGAGAGTTAGTTCGCTACGAATTCGTTGACTACTGATTTTCTCGAGAACACGTAACAACTCCACAGGACGCTATTTAGTTGCAACGAACAATCTATGTTGCGCATCCGGAATTCTTAGGCCGACTAACTCACGTGGCTACGCTACAGCCGTACAAATGAGCATCGATCGCCACTCCCGTCATTTGATGCTCGCTGTAGAGAAGCAAGAGAAATGTCGCAGGTGAAGTGCATTGAGCAGCACGCGGCGGGCGCGCGACACCGGGCGCTGGCGGCGCTCGCGGAGCTGGCGCCCGGGCGCCCCGCGACCCCCGCGACCCCCGCGTCCCCCGCGACCCCCGCGCCCTACGCCGCCGTCCGCATGGGCGGCTTCGTGCGCACCGTGACGGCGCAGCGCGAGCGCAGGATGTTCGTCGTCAACGGTCGCGTCCACATCGACATCCACAGGCGAGTTTCTAAAATCAGACACTTTTTCTCTGTAACTACATTTGTCACAAGCGGAACCAGAAGACCACCCGCCAAGTCGGACGATGACATCAAGTGCGTAGGTGGAAACGATGGTTTTGTACCGCTTTTGAGCGGCTCGTAGTCTAGTGGCGCGGGGACTGGACTAGCGTACCAGAGGCCTGGGTTCAATTCAGACTTGCACCACTGTCTTTCTCTTTTCGAGTTTGAGACGTGCATTTCGTCACGAATGCGAGCTGCTCCATGGTTCGGAACCCATGTAAAACTGTAGGTCCCCTTCCCCTACTAGGTGGTAGGGTTTAAGCCCGCCCAGGTTGGTACCATCGCATTGGATGAAAAGATGGTCGAAGCGGCAATGAAAAATTGTCCGTGTTTTCCATCCAGTTCAATGTAGCCGTGCTCATAAAGGGAAGGTCCTGGCATGGCACCTCACTCCTTCGGGAATGTGGTGTATTGGGCTAATATCATAACGGTAGTTGTGTGGTATTAGCCATCCATGTCAGGTCGCATAAAAAAAAAAGGGCCGGGAAGACTGGAGGAACATTGGTGAGGCGTGTGTCCAGCAGTGGTCGCAAACACGCTGATTGACTTACTGACTGACTGACTGACATCGGTCACCTCTCAGGTAATTTAGCTTGTTGGAAAGCAGGTTATAAATTGATGGAAACAAATACAAAGATATTAACTGCATCAAAATCCGGTAAGCGTTTCTCAATTTGATAACAGGAAAGACTGACAGAAAACAGAAGGCTCCAGACAATGGATTTTAAACATTAGTGATCAAAACTCTGTGCACAAACACACGACAAGCCATAATATAAAGGTTGTTCCAGTGTGTGTAGGTAGACGAAGCGTGGGTATGTTGCAGTTTCGCGCTGTGCAAGCTGGTGCGCGGTCCGCGCGGGCGCGCCGTCAAATGCCTGGCGTGCGGCGAGTGCTTCGGCGAGGCGGAGGCGCGCGCGCATATGGCGCTCCCGCGGCACCGCGCCCGCCTCGACGCCGCACGCCTCGTCGTCACGCTGCCGCAGCAGTTCGTCCGCGAGGTGAGCGCGGCGCCCGATGGAAACTTGTCCTATGATGCAAACACTCTGACAGCGTACACATCCCTAGGACGATATGATTTAGTGGCACTCCTAATACTGTTTGCGACCCTTATAATTTGGACCAGAGCTAAGCATGTCCCACCAAAAGATGACCACCAATATTTTCAAACTTAACCACCCACATGGGTTGACCTGCTACTGAGAACTCGCAGATTTGATAGATGTTTGACAGCGCACTCACTGCACTGCCACAAAAACATGAGCACCGTGAGCATTCAAATGATATAATTTGAGCATAGTTCTGACGCGTCGTAAGCGCATTGTGAGTGCTTTGAGTCACCAAAAGTTTAATTCGAACCGAGGCCTTGGATTTGTCATTTCGTAAGTTGATATGATTAATAGTTCGTAAAATGGTTGTCAGTTACGGCCAGGCGTGTACCACTGCGGGTACTGCAACGAGCTACAGCCGGGCTGGCAGCTGCTCCGCCGCCACCTCTCCTGCTCCAAGCACCTCGAGAACCAGGTCGTACTCTCTCTTTCTCTGTGTTGCCACATCATCCGACCGTTGTCAGTTGCCCTTTAAGCCTTTCTATTGTACGGCTACATTGAAACGGATACAAATCATGGACAGTTTTCATTGCCTCTTCTATCATCGTCTGGGTTGGTACCATCATGCAAAATGATACCACCTAATAAGAAGACCTACAGTTTTATATGGGGTCCAAACCACCGCCAGCCTCAACGGTTACACCCTGAGTTGTTTAACCTCGGTTATCGAACGGCTAGGCATCTCGCCACGAATGCTGCTCTTGGGCTATCGAAGCTGAGAATTTATATCATTGTTATAACTATTTACCACTCGTATTTTTTTTTATATTACCTTTTTTGAACTTTGAATGGAACCGAAATAAGGCTTTTGCACAATGATTCTCATACGCATGGCTCTGGTGCTGTTCTTGTTAAATCTTTAGCAGCAATGCGATGGGCGCCGATTGCAGGTGGCCAACATGCACGCGTCGCGGGAGGCGCCGGACGGGGGCTCAGACAGCGAGGGCGAGGGGGTGGGGGCGCGGGAGGGGGGACGAGATGCGACCATCAGGAAGTTCCTGGCGCACCTCGCCGCTCTAAAGTCGCTGTAGTTGCGGGAGGAAGGGGGAACACGATTGCGGCATGAACGTCGACATTTAATTTTTATATTACTCTGTGGCGCAAAGAAACGTTAGCCTCATGTTAGAGGAGTCGTAATCATTATAAGCAAACCTAAGTCATTATAGTAGCATTTATTCATTTGTGGTTTTAAAATACTACAAACTGTAAATTGTCAAAATCTAAGAGGATGTCTGTGTTTATATATTTTGCACTTGAGGGCTGGTATTGTGATCTATTAAGTATATCAGTGCAGACCTTGTATTAAAAGAGAATGGAGTTGTGCCATCTAGCATGCGAAAACTAAACTCCAACTTATCGTACATGCCACACACAAACATGGTCGCAGACGTATTGGGGGATTTCTGGGGCTTTACTTGACTGTCGCGCTCTCCTGTCGCGCTGCGCTAGCACCGCGGGCCGCCGGCCGGGCTACCTATCTTGCTCTGATTATTTCATTGCACCCCCGCTCACAGCGCTGGGTGCGGTCCCTATCTGGCTTGTGATAAGCTAGCGCGGCCGGCTCTGTACTTTACTGCCTCGTCTATTTTCATAATTGTTCTATTCATTACACACATTTACAGCACGCAGAAATATACAAACACAACTACACGAATTTCAGTAAACATAGCATTGTTTAGCTTGGCCGTCGCCAACACAACTCAATATTATTTATTTACTTGATGAACGAGCAGCCTAAGCTGGAATGCTCATGTGTGAGTTCACTGGTTCTTTGATATTACGGTTACTTTAATTTAGTGTTTTTAGGTGTGTGAGTTCACTGGTGCTTTGTTATTATGGTTACTTTAGTTTAGTGTTTTTAGGTGTTTGTCAAGCGGTTCTTTGATATTACGGTTACTTTAATTTAGTGTTTTTAGGTGTGTGAGTTCACTGGTGCTTTGTTATTATGGTTACTTTAGTTTTTGTTTTAGGTGTTTCTTAGGTGCGTTCGGGCCTAAGTGTTGACAGTTATAAGAAATCTGTTATAAATTTTTGCTCGATTTGATTATTGTTGCAAAACATGTTCCAGTTGTAAGTAATTTGATACAAAAAAATTTTGCCTGCAATAAATAGTTTTTGGTTACATACTCTTTGTGTAGATGTCTAAACATCCAATTAGAATTATATGTTCCTTCTGTTTTTTACAGTCACTAATTTCAAACAATACGTACTATGTATTATAACATTGTTAAACAGTATTATTAAAAAATAATTCCTCCAAAAATTCAGTCTCTTTTAAACCGACTTCAAAAAAGGAGGAGGTTATCAATTCGTCTGTATGTTTTTTTTAAATGTTTGTTACCTCATAACTTTGGCCTGGGTGAACCGATTTTGATGATTGTTTTTTTAAATGATAGCTAGTGCTTCCCAAGTGGTCCCATTTTAATTTGGTTAAGTTCTGACAATGATATCCATGAGAAAATCATATGAGTCTTAAATTTGTATTAAGATGTGCGCGGCAAATGGACGAATAACTCAATATAACGCCAACCGATTTCGGTGATTCTTTTTTTATTGGAAAGGACGAAGGAAATAAATAACCGACTTCAAAGAAAAAGCACTAAAAAGTAAAAAATAATTTCCATTTTTGCAGTTACGGTTTTTGTTATTTTTTGAGTTGGTGTCAGCCAAGGTAGCCAAGGTTCTGTTGATTGACGCAGCGCGTGCCTGGCTGACGCCGACTCAAAAAATTACAAAAATCGTAACTACAAAAATGGAAATTATTTCTTTACTTTATAGTGCTTTTTCTTTGAAGTCGGTTATTTTTTGGTAAATTTTTTTTTATTTAATAAGTCTGTTGTCTATTTTAATCGGAGCCTCTAGTCCGACTTAAATTGGTGCTTACTCCACCACCGTTTTCAAATGGAGAAATTGTAGAACGCGCAGTCGGCGTTAAGCGAACTAACATTTGCGAGTCTGAGATTTATTTAACAGCTTACTCATCATTGCCGTTAATATTTTGACGTTGCCGTTTACGCCGACTTTGCGTTTTCATACAAATCGTAAGTCCAAGTTTGATTTTGACAGCTTGAAGAAGTAAAACCACAGAATAAGTAGTAAAAAATTGTATGGGTTTAACGTTTTTTACGTCACTGGGACGTGTGTGGGTATAGTGTGACATCAAAGAGGCTCCCGTAGACACCATTGGCTTTCGAACTTTCACGGGGGTTGCGAAAACCACACTGGGGGCTGCGAAAGCCAGCTTCTTAACACCATGTTTAAAGGGCTCCAGGTTGTACTTTCGAGGAAATTTCGGCATTCCACAGTTTACACACCGTATAAATAAATGATTTACATTATTGGTTGGTTCTAATTCGGAGAAAGTCGACAGTAAATGGGTACAATCCTTACGTGTTCCACATGGAGCGATGGTAGAAAGGGGACAGAGGGACAGCGTTATGCAGCTCCGACGAGCATTCTCCATGGTAGAGAGGATAGAACACAGAGAGACACAACATCCCTTCGGAGATGGAGGGTCCCTTAACCCTTTCCCCGCCAGGAACGTATATATCCGTCAGAGCAAGGCATTTTGCAGGCGCCATCGTCGGATATATCCGACAGAAAACTACTCCACTTCTAACATTAATAAAACTTTACTGATTACGAAATAATGTATTTAATTGACATAATTGCACAGTACATACTAGCGTTCATTAGATTTCTACTGTTTCAACAGTTGAAACACACTATTTGCAACAAAACAAACAACAATTCAAGACTGCATATTATCGAAATAATTGTAGTGTGGCGTATTGAGGATTGTGCCAAAAAACCTTAGCGGTGAAAGGGTTAATCTTGGATACCTCGGGGTCGTCGACGAGACGCATTCCACAGCGCTGTATCGCCTACACTGAACTCAAATTCAAATTAGGGATTCCACCTAATTAGGGAAGGGGAACTACAATTTACATGGGTTCCGAACGATGGAACAGCACGCATTCGTAACGAAATTCATTACTCTAACTCAGAAAGAGGTGCATGGCAGGGGAAAGTATTTGAACCCATACCATCTGGCATGAAAGGCAATCCCTCTAGCAGCTATATCACGAGCTGCACAAAAAGGATCTAGAGGTTAAGAAACACTGGGTTCTTGATGGTGACTGTTCGAATGTTAAAGAAGGGTCAATAACGACTGGGTTGGTACCATCACATTAAATAATAGACAATTGTAATGGCAATAAAATTGTCCATGTTTTACATCCAGTTCAAGGTAGCTATCCATATGAACTCTGTTAAATTGGTCAACAACCTATAACTTCGAAATAATACGGTGGCACAGGTTTACGTGGCGCAAACGGTGGCAAAGTTTGACAGTCGTCCTCCCCATCATGGGAACTGTCGTATTCAATGCCAGTTTACTTAAATCACATGGATAATAAAACACAGCTATTATGTAAGAAAGGGTTCTTCTTCCTTTCAAAAGTTTTTACTTTCACCAGATATACATTTAGATTTCCAATGACATGTAGAATATTTACAGAATGACATGAGTCCTAAGCTAGACGTCTGGACGTTTGGGCCACATCAGCCTTCCCTCACTCTTCTCAATCTCCAGTCCATTTAAATTCATATGATCACAGAATTAAAATGTGTATACAGTAGAGCGCCCACTTTCCGATCTTTCAGGTTTTTAAAAAAATATGTAATTAGGTTTGAAACTAGATAAGAGCTAGGCTACTAGGGCATATTAGCCCAGTCGGGTTAGGACTTCAATATACAAAAACAATTTTAGTCACTTTTTTACATTAAACTTGGAAACTATTGATAATACGACTGAAGTTGTAGAGAATTAACTTTACACCAATTTAATTCTTGTATTATTTTTAGAAATTTTACAAGCAACCTAGTTATTGAGTAAAAATGATTTTACCTTACATTCAAAATTCCGAGTAACGCAGAAACGGACAGAAACGGGTTTGCCATTTTGAATTTACCACTGACTCCAATCCATTTCGTACCTGACTGTAATAATTATTGTTAATTCGTTAGAATGTAGATATGCCTAATGCTCCTATAAAGCCACCCGTGCATCATGTTAAGGACACCCCAGTTATCACCGTCAAACCGCACGATCGTACCGCCGCTGAGCGGTGCAAGGATTCGTAGCGAGGCTTTAAAATAGTGCACAGATGTACGGTGCGAGATGTGTAGCGGGCTCGTTTGTTGTAGAATGGAGCGTAAGCGCCACTGACCGCTGCTTGCGTGTTGTCGTGTTTCGGGACTTGTCGTCGATCGTTGTTACGTTTGTGAGACATAATGGACGAAAAATTTATTGAAGTGATTAAAAAATATCCAAATTTGTGGAATACTTCTTTAAGATTTTTACAAATGTAACGAAACTAAGGACATTTTTTTGGTAGGCTTCCGTCCCTAGCCCACATTCCTCGCAACACATCCCTCACACACATCCTTCCCTCTGCTGAGTCGTTTTCACTACAGCTGTGCTCGCTACATATCCTCGCACATCTCTGGTGGAAACGCAGCCTTATCCTTCTGGCGAATATCTTGTCTCGCTTTCACCGCCTACAAATTTCTGTTGCCCGAAGCAAGATGCAGCAAAATAATTCGGAAAAGTATACCAGGTATTAAAGTATTGTGTACCAGTTTTATTAACACCTGAGATGAGTGGTGTTCGGACGGTTGGCATTCTACTGTATTTTTACTTTGGTAAAGTTGCACATGCGTTGGTTCCAGACTCACAAACTGTGCCATCTAGCTAGGTACCCCCCTACAAACAGGAGCTGCGCCTCGCGAAATGGCAATCACATCCAGAATTATTGCACTAAGATTGAATTGTGTCTAAATATATTTAGATGCACGGACTAGGAACAACCTTTGGTTAAGCGACATTTTCTAGCATTACGCAGTCGGCGTAGACGTCTCCTACATTACATCACAAGTCTACTCGTTAGAGAGTTGAAAGTCTTTAAATATATTTTGTAGAAATATATAGTAGCTATCGACAGTCGCACAACACCTAATTACCCTTTCGAGTTACACTGTCCAAAATAAGTAATCACTGCAGGACAAACGTGAAATATTTAAAACTTCTGCCTTATTCAAACTGCTTGATAGGAGGCGGACGGAGTTACAACATCCTGAAACACTCAAACGTGCGACAACAGTTGCACTGCATGACAATGCCCTAATAAATTGAGACTGAACAGCTATACTGCATAACACGAGTCAGAAATAGTTGCCCTGCGTGACATAAGTCAGAAATAGTTGCACTACGTGACATAAGTCAGAAATAGTTGCACTGCGTGACATACATCAGAAATAGTTGCACTGCGTGACATACCTCAGAAATACTTTCCTAAGAGTCGGAAATAGTTAGGGTATGTGCAGATGGGCAGTATGAAAGCGGTTCTGCCAGCTTGCGGCCGGTTGCGGCAATCTGGCCGAACCGTTTTGAAACTGCCCGTCCGCACATACCCTAAAACTGCGTGAGCGAATGAGCCAGTACAATAGTAGCAATGCTGTTGTTCTATTTTCTGTAGACAAAGAACATTTAGTACTTTACAGAAGTGTCATTGCGTGTATAGAGTATATGGACAATTGTACATAGGCCTACCTCTCCAAATTTATCATCAAAATATAACAATAAAGTTCTGTGTCAGTCCACAATAGGTAATAAGTTACAGTTTTAGAACACTTCACTTATAAATATTACTTACATGATAAAAATTGTAAAATAATATAAATAAATATTATCTATAAATTCATTGCAATCTCCATCATAAGACAATTTGGACGTATACAGAATACTTCCATTCGTAACTCAACCTAGATACACAATTTACACATGATATATAGCAAATTAAATCAATTAATACTGCATCAACTTAGAAACGATTCATTGGTACAAATTAAAATTATAAAGAAGCAAACTATGGAAAGAAAAATTGGGTACGTATGTATATTCAAATCATAAGTGTATAAAGAAATTGTACTCACAGGATCATGACTTGGGGCTTAGTGGTCTCTAATACCCTAATCCTTTCTCACTACCTCCAATTAGACCGGAGTCACTTTCTATCTACAAATATAGGTACATAGCTACTTAGGTCACCTGATATAGAACTGCTCCTAAATCCTAGGGAGCAGCGTCAACTCCATATTGACTATTTTTAAATCTCATGTTGTCCAAACATTTTCAAATTTCACAACATAAACTCTGCAACTAATAACAACTACGACAACTGTACAATATCAGTTACAGAACAGAGCTTGCACACGAAGGAAACGTAACTTTTTCACGAATTCACACTGTCGTAACAGTTATCCGATGTGACTACTCGCAAGAAGGCTATAAACTCTAATTAATATTGCACACGAGGATAGTAGAAATCTCTTCATAAACATTAGGCACTTCAGTGCGTGCAGCGGAGAAAGTCTCAGAGATGGCGGTATCGTATCCTCACCAAAGCGATCTTCCATTCGCTGCATTAAATTCGTCCACAGCGCACAGCGGGCTCCGTGAGGCGAGACTTGATACCCGGATCCAGTGCCACCAGTATAGTCCGCGGAGGAGTTAGCTCCGACGGAGGGGGGATCGAAGAGGGGGAGTGCGATGCGCTCAGCCGTCAGCGGGTGGTGGGGGGTGGGCGGGTGGCGCGAGGGGTGCGGCGGGAGCGGCGGCTCGCGGCGCGGGCGCACCCTCGGAGCTGGGCTGCGACCGGCTCCTGAGTACAGCCAATGGTAACAATTGAAACGAAACGAGACAAGAAAGCCAAAAAAGACCGGAACCAATGTGGTTGGAGATATTGGTTTTATTCTTGGTCGTAGCCACAATTTTAATGAAAACAATCCCAAATGCGGTACTATTGAGACGTTAGTGAATAAGTCTCTTAGTCGAATTGCATTTTCTATTCTGAACTGATTATTTCTGCAATCTATCTGTTCGATCTACATAACATATAAAAAAACTTGGCCATCGCATTCTGCATTCTGTGATTGCATCACATTACACATGTTTTTATATTGGTAACATCTTAGTTAGGTTAGGCTAGGTGGCAGTTGTAAAGAGCCCATACCCTTGTCTAAAGCGAGTTAGCTTTAACGATGTGTAATGCCCGTTGAGACGCGAATGCCGATGGTTGTCCGAATGCAGCGTCTGGCGTAGTCATAGATATGGATCAAAATCAATTACGTATCGACGTAGTGGATTGTGATCACACCAGTTTATAGCCACCATTAGGTCAGTTCAACACATAGAGTAAGAAACGAACCACTTACTGTTAGTGGGACCACTGTACTTCACTGTCCAAAATTAATGAAAAAGTAACTCACCGATGCAAGCTTAACCGTCACAACATGTGGCAGAGCCTGGCGCGGGGCTTGCCCGCCACCCCTGCCTCCTCGCTCTTGTGCGCGGGGAGGGCGGCGGCGGCGGCGGGGTGCGGCGCGGGGACGGCGGGCGTATTGTTGTTCGTGCGGTCGGGGTGCGGCGGCGGCTTGTCCTCACGCAGGGAGCTCGGCGCCGACGATGCGTACATGGACCTACCGACACGACAATAAAGCATTCTCAACGAATTATGGAACAGTCATACACTCAACTTGCCATTCTACACCGTTATGTTTTGCTGGCACCCCTCGGAGGCAGATGTGGTCATCTGGTAAGCTTGCGGCGCGCGGGCCGGCTGAAGGCGGGCGCCTTGCCGCGGCGCAGCGACTGGAAGCGGAAATGGCACCCCTCGGAGACAGATGTGGTCACCTGGTGAGCTTGCTGCGCGCGGGCCGGCGGAAGGCGGGCGCCTTGCCGCGGCGCAGCGACTGGAAGCGGAATGGCACCCCTCGGAGGCAGATGTGGTCACCTGGTGAGCATGCTGCGCGCGGGCCGGCTGAAGGCGGGCGCCTTGCCGCGGCGCAGCGACTGGAAGCGGAAATGGCACCCCTCGGAGACAGATGTGGTCACCTGGTGAGCTTGCTGCGCGCGGGCCGGCGGAAGGCGGGCGCCTTGCCGCGGCGCAGCGACTGGAAGCGGAAGTGGCACCCCTCGGAGGCAGATGTGGTCACCTGGTGAGCTTGCTGCGCGCGGGCCGGCTGAAGGCGGGCGCCTTGCCGCGGCGCAGCGACTGGAAGCGGAAATGGCACCCCTCGGAGACAGATGTGGTCACCTGGTGAGCTTGCTGCGCGCGGGCCGGCGGAAGGCGGGCGCCTTGCCGCGGCGCAGCGACTGGAAGCGGAATGGCACCCCTCGGAGGCAGATGTGGTCACCTGGTGAGCTTGCTGCGCGCGGGCCGGCTGAAGGCGGGCGCCTTGCCGCGGCGCAGCGACTGGAAGCGGAAGTGTCGCACTCCCCCCGTGCCGCCCCCCACACCCGCCGCCGCCGCCTCCGGAGCCTTCTCGCGTAGCGTCGTCACCACCAGCTCCACGTCCTTCATCAGCTCCGTGGACGCTGTAAGGACACATACACATTTTTGTGGGACCTTTTAAGAAAACCATATGATAAACCAAAGATCATTCATTTGAAAATGTTTAGCTACAACCACACACTTAGCGTGGAGTGCACAATCACTGGTTATTGATAATTTTAAAATTAAAACATATTCGTCCTTATTTTTTGCCTTAAGAATAACCATAACTATTATATTTATTTATTTATTTTCGCAATTACAAAGTTTTGCGCAAGCAAGAGATGAAAAGTAGGTATTTTTGAATGATACATGAAGATTTTCAGATGCGGGTAGCGGTGTTACTTCGCATTATCTAGGTTGTGCCTGAAAGGCAATCGAACTAGGCGATGTTTGGTTTAGGATAATATATTGGTAATCATTTATTAAGGTGGCCCAACCCGCTCATCTCCCCATACAAAAGGGGAAAGAAGATCACGCCCATATTTCTTGTCAGAGATCCAAAATTTGGCTCAAAATAGCTTTATTTGATTGAACTAGATGTCTGATGACCATTGGCATTGTAAAATTGTGTTTGGTTTCCAAGTTATAACGTCCGAAAGTTCGGATTTTTCGCTCGTTTTATACAATAACTTTGGAGGTGGATTACGCAATGATAAAGTAAGAACATCTTAAAAAAGATTAGTCATCAGACATAGCTTATTTAATCAAGATTTTGAATCTATTCGGTTTTTGTTAGATTTTTGACTACAGCGGTCGTGGTTTACTTTTAGCTAAAAGTCGTTTTGAAATTAAGATTTTCGTAAATCTGACCAAATATTCATTATGGACATTGTCTTTTTTGTGGACAGGTTGCATCTTCCTCATCACGGAGCGTGTCTTATTCTTAGAAACAGAGAAGGTCCCAGAGCGCAACAGCACGGTTTTGTACCTTGCCCGCAAATGAGTTGAGGCCGCCGGGTTGGGCCACCTTAATCTACGTTTCACTCACTGCTGCAACATTATAAATCGCATGTTGTGTTCACTAGTTGTAGAGTGTGTGTCCATACTATGTATCTGTTTGTTATTTTATTTTTACATGTTCTAACACATTACTCTGTAAGTGAACCTTACAAATAAATAAATAAATAAATGTCGCCGGTATGTCGACTGATCCTTTACCAGATTTTCCTATACTGATTAACCAGACATTGTGCACTCCAGCCTACAATCACCAAACAACAACAACCTGCGAATTCCTCGATGGGCTTGTCGATGGTGTCGTGGTCGATCCAGGTGAGACCCATCTCCACTTTCTCGGCGAGGTCCTGCCAGCGCTGCCGGTTGTCGAGCGTGCCGGCCAGCAGCGGCGCCACCCACGGGAACGTATCGGCGAGGGTCCGGTACAGCGGTACACAGATCACATCTATGAAGCCGACCTGCATCTGAGGTAGCTCGTCTTTTCGCTCCCTGCAAAGAGCATGCATCCACTTTATTAGTTCCAGATTTCGAGGCATGCCAACAGTTTGCACACAAAGATAATTACAAAGAAATTTAACTAAACAAAAATGCTTGGTGTGAAAAATATTTGCTAGGCACGCACAACATTCACAGGTAAGGAATTAGGATACTTATTGACTTATTGGACTGTAAATCTGACTCTTATCATTTTTATATTTTTATTATTTATGCAAGAAACTGGGAAACAACAACCTGATCCTCGTGTCTGGTTGTTATATAAGTCATCGCGAGCAGTACGGTGTTTTAATCATTGGTAAGCATTAATAGAAAAAAAATTACAAACTTAGCGAAATTTTTTGTCCGTTCTTCGCCAGAAGTGATCGAACCGGTAGAAAAAGAAAAAAAATACGAATCCGAGGGTGTAATTTACATTTAATGGACAAAATAAAGAAACCGAAACTGAAGTAACCCTTGTGGGAGGCTACAGGCAGTATCTATGGACAAATATGCCAAATCTTTTATCGACACTGACAAAAAAAGACTTAAGTCTTTGTTGTTTTGTTGAAATTACTTCCAATACATATACCGACAATCTAACGTGGTACACACTGACACATTTCCGGCCCCCTCGAAACACCCAACGGTTACTGCAAACTCACCGGTCCATCATGGCGATGGGTTGCTGGTTGAGCTGCAGCTTCTCCAGGTCTCCCTGGTCGAAGAACTCGTCCGCAACCAGCTTGGCGACGCGGTGCTGCACCTCCCACGGCTTCGCGATCGCCGACACGTCGCAAGCCGTCATCATCATACCGCACAGCACTGCCAATGCATATATATGGAGATCAAGATTAGTTTTACTCCACTGACGTGGCAGCTCGCACAGCACAGCTCTGATCATAGATCCATTTTAGTTTCAATGCGAACACTAGCCTTAAGCATTAAAACATCAATAATTTCAATCGATTGGGGACATATAGTCAATGATAGATGGCTTTTGCGGTAGGAATGAAAGATTCTGTAGGTTTGATACTTTGATAGTGTCTAATTTTTTCGAGGCTCGGTTGGATGAGACTTACACTCCTTCTTGTCGGGACTCTGCCAGTCAAACTCTCCATTATCGAGCAGCTCCAAGAAGCGACTCTTCTTCTTAAAGTAAACAGCGAGGTCCGTTGATAAGATGGCCGTCTCCACCACGCGCATTACGCTGCGGTAGTCGCAAGGCGACAGCGCCTGCGCACATAAGGCATACACACATATGTTTTGCGACGAAAGAGATCAGCATCGAGAAACCAGCAGCGCCTTCTCTTGAGATGCTCGGCAGACTATATTTCTAGAATCTGAATTTTTACTAGAGTCCAGCAAGAGCTTTCGAACTGATTTTGACAGCTGACTATTCCACAGTCCGCAGATTCTACTCGAGAAATTATTTGTAAAGATTCTCGTTGAGCAGTAATGTTTTCCATGGTAAATGTGGAAGACAATTCACAACAAAGACCGACCTGGAATATGTTGTTCGACTCCGAGTTGAGTATCATGACGCACTGGTCGAAATGGTGGTGCTCCATGGTGGAGGTGGAGTAGAGGATGGCCAGCGGACTTTCCGTCTTGGTCTGAAAGGCGTTGTTGGTGCCACGGTGATCGAGATCGTGACACAGACACGCCACCAGCAGCCCTGCGCCGACATCGTCACACCTGAGCCTCTACTAGTCAGGCTTTACATAGAACGGCGAATTTGAAGTAGAGGAGATAGCATTAACTGACTCTTTAAACATATTGGGTGGGGATACATTGTTCCCCCGCAAGTTCTTCTGCAAGGATATTTATCTCCCCCCCTCCCCCCTCCCAATAAAATGTTGGTTGCGTTTTTCCACGATCTCCGTGTGTGGTTCAAATAGTATGGTTTGTTTTGTTGGCATACATAATCTTTGTCACCAGATTTACTCAAACCTGTGACACTGATTTTTTGATTTATTGATTGCACACACTGTTATCTTGTTGGAGCAGGATTTTATTCTGACTAGTTTGGAAGGGCAGAAGCCTTTGTCAGATGCGAGCCTGGCTGTTTAGGAGCTCTCCACAGAGGATTTTTTGAGATTTTTTCTGATGAAGCGATTGCGAGCTCAATGCTACTCACCAAGTATTTCGAGGTCGGACATAAAACGCTCCATCTTGCCGGTCTTAAGCATTGCAAACATGGTCTGCGCGACGTTGAGTGCGTGTCGCCAGTTGTGGTACTTTACCGGACGGTAGTTCTTCTTCACGCTGAGGATGAAACGACACAGCACCTGCCACCGATGCACGACGAAAAATTACTTCGAAGTAGTGGAAAACTATCTTGTCTCCACGAATTTCTCTTATGGATAAAAAGATATTACTAACAAGTGTACATACTTACACTAACAGTTTCTTAATGAGAGTATTAATGGGTGACGGTATTTTATGTGTGTGTGATAGTTCGGTAGTGTGTGGTTGTAATTGTGTCTTTATTTCTAAAACATTGTGTCAGAGTGACTTGTGTGTGAGGATGTAATTTGGCCACTTTCTAGGGTCTACACACGACAAGTTGTACTGCAGAAACATGAACAAATGTCCGAGAGATATGGTCTTTTGTTTGCTCACTTCATAGGGTATGTGAAACTGCTCAACAAGTTCACTGCAGGAATATGCACGGTGTGGTGCAACACGTATCTTTGTCTCAGAGTGAGTTGTGTGTGAGGATATAATTTTGTCACATCTTTGCTAGGGTATACGCACGACGAGGTTGCACTGCAGGAACATGAAGACATGTCGGAGAGGGATATGTATGTGAGGGTATTGACGTTTAGTTTGCTCACTTCGTATGGTATGTGGAACTGCTCGACAAGGTTGCATTGCAGGAACATCCGCAGCGTTGCACGACACGTATCCTCGTCCGAGAGGCCAAAGTCTGTTACAAATAAAAATCGGGTGCATTAAACCCATGGTCTTCAATACAGATTTACTGTTAATTCGTCCATAGACAGCACATATTCATGACAAATGCTAAATTCATGACAAAGTTGAAGATGGCCAGTTTCAACAAACAGCACCCGTTCTTTCATCATAACGGATCCAGTCATTGCTTCTTTCAACCATATTTGAAGAAGAGAGGTTAAACGAATTAGAATAGTTTTGGCAAGACCAAGCTCTTGGACAATGGAAATCAAAATTTCATTATTCTACATTCTAGTTGCCTTCAACGGAGCTTAATGAGACAACAACAACAAATGCTGGGGTTTAGTGTTTTGCGCAAATTCGTACGAAATTTGTCGCAAGCATGAATGTTTTTGTATTTTGTGAAAGTTGTCAGGCAACTACCGTGGAATGTGAATGAGTAGAGGTTGAAGCTCTCCGCGGACTGGATCTCGTCTTGGCAAAGCCGTAGCGTATCCTCCACCGATGCAGTCGCGTGGTACGAGAGGCACTCCAGCGCCACCTGGGACAGGCCACCACACCCACACCGTACACAACACATTGATAGAATACTTTATCTGGAAAAATTCATTTCATGAAATGGGGATCAAAATAAATAGGATAGTTACAGTTTTAAGATGGGTTCATTATGCACCCAGATCATAAATTGCCAATTTGATCAATACTATCGACCAAGTACAATATATGCATGAAAATCCATTAAAGATTCTGTCGAATTGTTGGGTTTACCTTCTGCTTGGCCATGAGTTTGCACGCGTTCTCGTACATCTGCGTGTTGTGTATGCCAAGACCGCAGAATATCGCAAACGCCTCCAGCAGCGAAACGTCGTTCTCTGTGAACTGCGCGCTGTTCTCCTGCGCATCAACCGTGTTAAGATACATTTACACATGCTTAAATTTGAGCATACTGATGTTAATTTATCGGCACAGCCCGTTGGACCCCAACATTCGGTTCACTAACCAAGCTGGTTTCGGATTTCAAAGCTGCATTTATGCATGCTAAATTTTAGCATTCTAAAGCCAAAATCCTACCTAAGCACCTGCACCCTAAATCTAATTGGTTAGCCTGGCATTGACAAGCATTCCCACGTCATACCTAATAATCCTGTTGCTAATTCTGCTGACCGACAGTGTTGATACACTATCATAGAATGTATACAAGCGAATTTAAACTGTTGTTATGGATGTTAGTTTATAAAAAATACTCCACAGAGTGAATTTGCAAGGGAGTTCAATTTCACACTATTGGTGGTGCTGTATCTAAACTGAGAAACTTTTCCAAACACTCCAATAAGATTTTTTATATCCACAAATCTTTAGTTTAGGAATTAAAATTTGGTATACCTTTGCAGATTCACTCCAAGTGTCTTAGTAGCCACTCACACACTTCTAATACAAAAATCACAGCAATATTTTAGAAGGAATGAGGCCACATCAGGATGAAATGGCACTTCAGTCGCGTAATTTATTGTTGTAATATTTGTTGAAGAATGTTAAAAGATAAATCTACCTCAGAATGAGTGTTAGCCATGCAACCAAACACCAATGGAACTTACAAAAACGCAAAGATTTGTTGTCTCATTGGTTGGTTTAATCTGTAACAACGAAGTAGACGAAAATAAAGTAGACGACAATCCGGCGAAACGAGAACCGAGGAAGAAACTTTTTGAATATGTTATAAATAAATAGGTCTGGTTATAAATAAATAAGAAATACAAGCAACTAGGTCTAAACTGAAAATAAAAAGCTTATACTTATGAATATGTGGTGTGCTATGAGGTAAACTCGCTATCACTTACATTTCTCGAGCATTGGGTGAAACGAATTGACGCAGTGACAAAAAATGTGTGAGTGTAACTTATGTCAAACTGAAAATGTCCGTAGTTAGCAGATGGAGTCATGAGTAACGAACTACCTTATTGATTAGTTGGGCTACGCCGATGACGTCTTTGTTGGCGTTGACGATGGGCATGCAGAGTATTGTGCGCGCGTCGCGAGCGTCATCTTCGTCTCCCGCCGCACCGCCGCCCGTCGCCTGCTGCTGCCGCCACGCCGCCACGTCGGATATGTTCACGGCCTTCTTGCTCCGAGCCACCTGATGCAAGCAAACTGACGTCCAACCGTATTCGAAAAACATCCATCTTATTGCGTGGGAAACGGGTTTTCAAGATAAAAATATCAACTGAAAACTATAGAATTGAAAAAATCTTATTAAGGGGGTGTGCGCGTCCATGTAGATGGCGCAACAGTATTTCGTCGCTATTTCTGCTATAACTCCAAAAATAGGAAGTTACAAGCCATAACTTAAAGTGGCGAGCACACTAAGAAGTTATATAATCAAGTCCATACAACACTTTGTAAAAAAGGCTATCATTTGTGACATCATTATGAGAAAAAGTGCAAAAAGTTGCTAATTGTAAATGGTAGCTTGCCTTTGTAATTAATGAATGTCATAAAATACATAACCCAATACTGTGCTCGCCAATTCCGTTACAGTTTGTAACTTCCTATATTTAAGGAGTTAAAGCCGAAATAACTACGAACGACTGTGGCGCCATCTACTTTGATGCACACACCGCCGCCGCACGTTGGGACGTACTGAAAAAAAGCGGACATGCACGTGTACTTCCATTTTTGCGGTTTTTTATTTATGCAATGAATTCTGCTGCACAATACAAGCAAACACCTGGCTAATTTTTTTTCGTACGATACTTCGTTGCAGAGTTATCACGGGTTAAAGTTATTTTTGTATGGAACGAAAAACATTTTTTTTAATAACTCTGATGCTATTCGTTGCTAACCTATACACTCTTCGACGGTGTATTTGTACACATTTTAGTTATTTTTTAATAACTCTGATGCTATTCGTTGCTAACCTATACACTCTTCGACGGTGTATTTGTACACATTTTAGTTATTTTTTTGCCAAAGCACAATGTGCTAACTGGTGCTAAAGTTGGTCATTTTTTTATTTGTAATTTTTTTTAAATTTTTCTTTCGACTTATCTCACAGAGGATTAAAATGATCAAAACATTAATTATTTAGATTATTATATTATTCTGCATTGGTAATGACAGTTTTTTGTTACATTTTCGATACAAAACAAACTACCGGACTTGAGATCTTTAGCGGCAATATTTAAATATGTTTGTCAAATTTCATTTATACAATTTTATGAACAACCGTAAAGTTTCCGTATTCCCATGAAGTAAAGCTTTTTTTTAATTAAAACTGGTATGATAGGCGATGATAGGCGACCAAAGGGTTACGGAACAGCAAAACGAACAAAATACAGAAGATTCCACATGTTTACAAGATAGACAATTCGAAAAAGCATACCAACCTACAATTTATCATGAACTCGTTAGCGCTAAAATATTGTTAATCCATATTTGTAATATCGTTAATCCTTAGACAATGGATTAGCGGGATTAAACCAGCATGTTCCGGGTTACCGAGCGAGCTGATTGGCAGAATGCAGCTGTATAATGCGACACGTTTCTCGCTTCAGCGGTCGGTAAGTAGGTAAGTTTGTAAAATTTAAATTTTATAACCATTCAGTTTTGAGTATCTTAACGAGTTAGTCCGCTGAGCCCCTGTTCGCACTGAATCGCGTCGTCTCCCTCCGATGCCATTTTTTGCTTATACCGACTTTGACTGGATGCCCCGTCACAACCCCACTTACTATTCAGCTTTAACGTTTTATCTTTAATTTTTTCTTCGTTTAAAATGCTTAGAATTCGTTGGACAGTAAGGTCCAATAGTCCCTGTAAAGTTATGCGGGCTTTCGTTTCAGATACTCTGACATGTTTTTTACGAGGATATCATGCCATTTTTGCTAGGCTTACTTTATAATATGAGGGGTATACGTTAAGATTTTCTTGTGTTGCAGCATGTCTTAGGGTCATGTACTGCCATTTTGATAGTTTTAGCGAAACTAATATTGCAAAAGCTTTTTCTACCGAATAAACAGTAATATGTTTCTTGGTGTAAGCAAAATGTTTCACCCTTTCTACATCTTCTGGATGCTTCAATAAATAATCCAGAAGGTCAGCAATATCTTTACTCCGTTCGATTCTTAAACTCATACTAGCAGCTTTGACTTACTCGGGAGATGTGTGTTGAGCTTGAATAGCGTCTGTTCTTCTTCTTTTTTGTCTTTGACTTAATTCCACATAAGGCTTCTGCGACTTCGGTGTTAAAGCTGGATGGCACGTACCTCGAGAGGTGTCAGCCGAATCCTCTATAGAAGCACCACTAGTGCTTGGTACATCAGCGGAAACTTGAACTGGAGCAGCAGAGTAATGTTCATCACGTGGTATTTTCAAGATAACTTTTAAACTTTCCGACCATTTGATATTTGATTCAAGCCACCCACTTTGTTTGCAGAGAAACGGCTAGCTTTTAGCCATTTTTGATAGATTTGATTGCAAAATGTTCTGCAAAATACTTTCAAGTGACTAACTTCTTTGTCTGATCAATCAAGTTCCACTCGGGATTTAATTTCAGACAGTAAAAAAATTACATCGTAGAGAGATTTACAGTTTTTTAAAATCACATATAAATCTAAATTAGTGTGAAGACCTTCCATGATAAAAAAACACGAAAAGTTGGAAGACTTCGAAGCTTATTTACTCACTACACCAGTGCGAGCTGAGGCTCAAGCGACCTGGCTAGACTTGGATTAACGGATCGGTAAACTCAACGTATTCAGTGCGAACAGGGGCTCAGCGGACTGACTCGTTAAGAAACTCAAAACTGAATGGTTATAAAATTTAAATTTCACAAACTTACCTACTTACCGACCGCTGAAGCGAGAAACGTGTCGCATTATACAGCTGCATTCTGCCAATCAGCTTGCTCCGTAACCCGGAACATGCTGGTATGTTTTTGTGATGAATAGAATATCTGAATCTGAATCTGAATCTATAATCCCGCTAATCCATTGTCTAAGGATTAACGATATTACAAATATGGATTAACAATATTTTAGCGCTAACGAGTTCATGATAAATTGTAGGTTGGTATGCTTTTTCGACTTGTCTATCTTGTAAACATGTGGAATGCAAGTTCTGTATTTTGTTCATTTTGCTGTTCCGTAACCCTTTGGTCGCCTATCATCGCCTATCATACCAGTTTTAATTTAAAAAACACTTTACATCATGGGAATACGGAAACTTCACGGTTGTTCATAAAATTGTATAAATAAAATTTGACAAACATATTTAATGTTGCCGCTAAAGATCTCTAGTCCGGTAGTTTGTTTTGTATCGAAAATGTAACAAAAAACTGTCATTACCAATGCAGAATAATATAATAATCTAAATAATGAATGTTTTGATCATTTTAATCCTCTGTGAGATAAGTCGAAAGAAAAATTAAAAAAAAATTACAAATTAAAAAAATGACCAACTTTAGTACCAGTTAGCACATTGTGCTTTGGCAAAAAAATAACTAAAATGTGTACAAATACACCGTCGAAGAGTGTATAGGTTAGCAACGAATAGCATCAGAGTTATTAAAAAAAATGTTTTTCGTTCCATACAAAAATAACTTTAACCCGCGATAACTCTGCAACGAAGGATCGTAGGAAAAAAATTTAGCCAGGTGTTTGCTTGTATTGTGCAGCAGAATTCATTGCATAAATAAAAAACCGCAAAAATGGAAGTACACGTGCATGTCCGCTTTTTTTCAGTTCGTCCCAACGTGCGCCGGCGCGACACTTCGGCGATCGCTCTCCGAAGTTAAGCAACGCTGGGTCCGGTATGGTCTTGGATGTGTGACCATTCGACCGTTGAGAGAGGCTGGCCGTGGTTCGGATTCCACGTTAAACTGTAGGTCCCCCTTCCTTACTTACTAGGGTGGTAGGGTTAATCCCGCCCGGGTTGGTACCATCGCATTGAATGAACGATGGTCGAAGCGGCAATTAAAATTGTCCGTGTTTTCCATCCAGTTTAATGTAGCCGTGCAATATAAGGATGACAGAATACCATGACAGAAGGTGTGGTATTAGCCATCCATGTCCAGTCACATAAAAAAAAAAGAAAAGATTTACAAATCAAATAAAAAACACATATAAATTATTAGCAAAAATAAAATGGAACCTTTTCTTTAAAATGGAAATTACCTCGAGTGCAATGCAAGCGAGCGTGGAGCCGGTGTCGTGCTGCGGCGCGAGCGTCTTGTGCGTGTGGCGCGCGCCCAGCTCGAAGAGTGTGGTGAAGCGCGCGGGCGGCGGCGGCGACAGCGCTGGCGGAGCACCGCGGTTGCCGCCGGGCCGCTGCACGATCCGCTCCAGGTGACTCTGCACACGGCCGATGGGACTACGTGAGAATGTGGGGACACAGGGATGCCATTCATCATTGGGCACCGTGGGCACACGCCTAATTGACCGCGGCCACTTTAGAATTATCTAGATACTTTGACAACTTCAGTTTTATGATTTTATTTCATTTATAATTAGGTCCGCCAACATGATATGCTTATGCAGTGTCATAAAAAACTTGCATTTAAAATAAAAATATATGCAGCACAGACTGAACAAAAAATTCGTAAATTCAGTGTTTTGGGACATGCTTTATGTAAATAATACGTATAGCCATAATCCCACTATCGTAGGAATTCAGAAAACTTGCTCTTGCCTTGATTGTACTAGAATTGTACCGAATCCTATAGATATAGCATCAGTATGTAGTTCCAACGCATTAATAAAATCCGGCTTTCAGGTAAATTTTCATTCAAATGCTTTCGCTACTAGGAATAAGTGGAGAATACGTGACAACGTTATAACATGACAACGTAGTAACGTTGAAGGGTATCACATGGTATAATTACCGACTCGCAATGGTCCGTGTCAAGTATGAACACTGCGCAGCGCTCGCACTTGAGTAGCTCTCGCGCCTGCGTCATGATCTTTGTGACGAGGCATTCCAGGTTGCTCTGCTCCTCGAAGATTCCCCGCGCGAGAGCGAGCAGGATCTGATTGCGCCGGTACTCCAGTACGGAGGTCTCGAACAGCTGCGCATTCTGGATGCCGATGCCGCAGAACGTGAGGTAGCGCCGGAATACGTCCACGTCACGCGTCGAGAACTCATTGGAGCCTGCAACCGGTCACCGCATTCTGTTGCAATGGAAGAGTCTTCGATGGAATATCAAGTAGATGTATATTGAAGAATGAATGGATAGTATTTTGATTTAAATAGATTGTTTCCATAGGTTCTGTTACATCTTCGCGGTAAATAAAGGAAATAGGCTGTAAAGAAGATACACGCAAAAACACAGGGAGTGATCTAGAGGCATTTGAAATTCGAGCTCATCACAAATATAACTTTTATTTAGAATGAATCACAAAAATAATCCTTGGTGAATCTATCCCTACTATAATGTAATCACTACTGACCCAATATTATTTGGAAAACGATTGGCCTGATGACAACACTACTGGAGGTGCAAGCAAGTGAGGTGTCATCTGTGTGAATGTGGTAGTTTACTGAACGGGTGGGGTCAGTTACGTGTTCTTATGTGTGGGTCTAGAGTACTGGTAGGTATTTCACGTGTGCGTATGCGTGTGTGCACAGGACAGGGCTGGTTGGGTACGCCGCGCCGTGGCGTTGCGTCGGTATAGGTTTACAGGAATGGTAAGGAAGGAGGTGTGGGTGTACAAAACGTGTGAAGTAGGTCCCAACGTCGCGTTTGGTGTGTTTTGATAAACAGGACTGGTAAAGTAGCTAAGAGATCTGTGTGTAAAAGTAGGTGTACAGGACTTGTTAAGTATCAACGTCGCGTTTAAGTATGTTTGGGCGTATGGGACTGGTGAGGTACCGTCTGTCTTGTTGATGATCTGTGCGACGCCGACCACGTCGCCCTCGTAGTTACAGATGGGCATGCACAGGATGAGCTCCGTCTTGTAGCCGGTTCGAGCGTCGATGTCGCTGTTGAACCTGCGCACATGAAATGAAATAAAAAAATACTTTATTTGCAGCCATACGGTACAAAAAGGCGGAAATTAATGCCATAAGGCATTTAGAGATGTAGGAGATGTGCAGTGAGGTGGGCAAAAAAATAAACGTAAAACAAAATGAATTAGAGAAAATATTAACTAACCTAAAAATATGAATTTATATATTAAAATAAATTACATTTTTTTTATGTGACTGGACATGGATGGCTAATACCACACCTTCTGTCATGGTATTAGCCTAACACACCACATGGGAACTAGGTTCCATGCCAGGACCTTCCATATATTGCACGGCTACATTGAACTGGATGGAAAACACGGAAAATTTTCATTGCCGCTTCGACCATCGTTCATCCAATGCGATGGTACCAACCCGGGCGGGATTAACCCTACCACCTAGTAAGTAAGGAAGGGGACCTACAGTTTAACGTGGAATCCGAACCACGGCCAGCCTCTCTCAACGGTCACCCATCCAAGACCAGACCGGACCCAGCGTTGCTTAACTTCGGAGAGCGATCGCCGAAGTGTCGCGCCACTGGGCCACTGAGGCTGACATACAAATACCTACATACACTTAAACATATTAATAGACATAAGATTTTACACATACAAAAATACATATCGTGTGGCTATTGCATTTGTAGATTTACCTTTGGACGACCATAACGTTTGTGACGTAATGACATCTTGACGGTAATCTAGATATGTAAACAAGTGCGAGTCGGACTCGCACACGAAGGGTTCCGTACCATCGTACAAGATTTAACACAAATAAATCACAATTTTTGTATGGGATCCCCCTTTAATTTTTAATATTACTTATTTGTTGTTATAGCGGCTGCCTAGCTATTACGGTTCATGAGATACAGCCCTGTGACAGACGGACGGACGGACAGCGGAGGCTTAGTAATAGGGTTCCGTTTTCACCCTTTGGGTACGGAACCCTAAAGAACCAATTCAGGTGCTTTGCTCAAGAGATGACAGCAAAACCGACATCCAATCCGTGATGGTTTTGTCTGTAGTGAGGAACAAAACACGAGCACAAAGAGCTAAGGTCAAGGTAGGTAAACATTCGTAGGCAGGTAGGCTGATGAGTGGGTGGCCGGAGCGGCGGCGCGGCGGCGGCAGGCTGGCAGCTCTCCATTAGCCCGACACTCCGCAACCCACACGTCAATCAGCCCACAGCCAGCGGGGCGGGTGACGTCACGTCTCCCTCGCACCCGCCCGCAGGTAAACACGGTGCGATACAGTTTAATGAGTCCATAAGAACTGTGTGTGATGGATGGGGTGTTTTGTGAATGGTAGGATTAGGGTATATTTGAAGTGTGCACAGAAAACCTCTATAAAAGGACATTTACAATAAAATTCAATAGGTTACCGTTCTTAAAAAACTATCGCCAGACAGCATAACGCTTTGAGACTGTGACTGTGACCCTGTATCTAACCATAAACATCACCATGAGAGACATCGTAATGTTACATACAATTATTTACTTGACAGACCTTACCTCCTACGAATTATAAACTTTAACTTTGTCGCTAATAAATCCAGATCCCTCTGATCTTTTACAATGTTTTGTCCGTCGCATTGACATGCAGTTTCGAATTCGAAAGAAAGGGAGAAGCATTGTATAACTATTCAGAGGGTGATATGGGTTTATTAGTAACAGGATAAGTGTGGAGTTTAGGCTGTTTGGAGAAAGGTCCTTGCCTTCCCCCTTACCAAATCTCCAGGAAATAGAGCATAGTTGTTTTTGACTTGGTTGTCAATTATGACAGTACAAATTGGTATTTTCCGCCTAGGCATGTGATAGGGGGAACTAATTTGTTTGCGCCTCCAACCGAGATCAGTTGGTCAATGTGTTTAAAAAAATACACATCTAAAAAAACGAAGGAAAAAAAAGGAAACGGGGGAAAAAAGGAAAAGAGGAAGATTAAAAGAATAAGGAGAACAAAACCCAACAAGGGAATACTCGTTGTGCTTGTAACGTTAACGTCCAATATAGTGTTAAGTGTTGTATTCGTCGCAACACGCTGGTAGCGAGCTGTGCATTGTGATCCATCGTGATGCCTGGGAAGACCGGGACGACGAACCGCTGTTTGTGTTTGTCCATTCTCTTGGGGACAGTGAATGCGCTGGATGGTAGAGTGGGGCATTATCCGAGACGGTGTGCTCGAAGGGAGGGGTCCTGAACGTCTTTAGGGACTCCCTCCATGGGGGCCGGACCACAGTTTTTGTGCGTCTTTTGGAGGTCGGTCTTCTAATTGCGGCCTCTGCCAAAAAAGTGCACTCGGGAGGAGGTGGGTTAATAGCCGCTTTACCTCTAAGCTGCGGGCCGTTAAGCCCACAGACCTAGCATGATCTCTAAGTCTACGGTCATGATCACAACCTCTAATAATCCTTCATTCAGCACAAAAACACAGCTTTTGACGCATTAACGGATACCAGCTAATTGATACATATCGTTGCTTTATCAGTAAAAGCATAGATTAAAACCGGCCAAGTGCGAGTCGGACTCGCACACGAAGGGTTCCGTACCATCGTAGAAAAAAAACAAAAAAATCACGTTTTTTGTATGGGAGCCCCCTTTAATTTTAATTATTGTTTAATCTTACCTATTTGTTGTTATAGCGGCAAAATAAATACACACTCTGTGAAAATTTCAACTGTCTACCTGTTACGGTTACTGAGATACAGCCCTGTGACAGACGGACAGACGGACGGACGGACGGACGGACGGACAGCGGAGGCTTAGTAATAGGGTTCCGTTTTCACCCTTTGGGTACGGAACCCTAAAAAGGAACCTTATATAATCTAGGGTAAAAAGCTCTCTTCATAACGGGCTTCTCTTGCCCCCTCTGCCCTCCCCGCACCCAACCCCGCCACTCCACTCGGACACGCATCATAAAGATAGGTAGCCTGCCACTAAATCAACTTATCTGATTATGTCTAAAAGCCCACTCGAGCGGCGTCAAATCCGACACGGAGAGATATGCGATTTCTTAGAGGCACGCGGGCGCGCACAAAAATGTTATGCGAAGTGTGGCATCAACGAATGCCATAAATTTTACGACGGATACTTCAGCTCATCGGACCTTTCTTTCTTCGGTGAATGAAACGTATGAAACGTATAGTAACGAAAACGTATATGAAGTGAATGAAACGATTCGTGAAGCTCTACACTAAAATACATGCATTTGACTTTGGAAATTATCGTAATAACACGTTTTGGGAAAAGGCTTTTTAGGGTTCGGTACCCAAATGGTGCCAACGGAACCCTATTACTAAGCCTCCGTTGTCCGTCCATCAGTCCGTCCGTCCGTCTGTCTGTCCCAGGGCTGTATCTCATGAACCGTAACAGATAGACAGCTGAGTATGTCAAACCAAAATTAAGTTTGAATTTTCATGGTTACCGCTGCTTTATGTAAAGCGCGGCATATAGAGTGCGGCAGCCCCTCCCTCACCTTAGGTGCCCGACACGACACCCATGGACTTCGAAGGAACAAAAATAATCTTGCGTTCTTAGTCTCTAAAAATATCTCGAATAAGCGGAATGTACCTCAAAATGTGACATCAACGATCGCCATAACAGTCCTAGTTTATTTAGTATATTTGCTCTGTGAGTGAATTTTATCTACGCGCGCCGGCCCTCAGTCTAGCTATCTGTTGTGGTAGAATTTATCTAGACGCAGAGCCATTTATTCTCATCGAGGACGCGATCCGTCCATAGCTGTGTCGCCAAGTAGCGAAGCTCGAATCCCGCATCACCCGCGGCTTCGAAAAATACATTTTACAAGAATCTACTGTCATGCACACTCCCGGGATTCAGGACGGTATTGGGGTTGTTATATCAACACTGGAATACAAATAATGGAAGGTACGTATTCCGGCAGCTAACTGAAACTGTGCTGAAACTCAAAGTGTAGGTGACACACCTGCGCAGTATAGGGGTGCGGATCGAGTCCTGACCAAAAGAAATTACACGCTCGAAGGATCCAAATTCCAGTTCAAATAATCATAAATGAATATTTAAAAAAAGTAAATTCAAAAACCAAAACCCGACTACCTCAAAATCACGAACTAAAAAGTATAAAACAAGAAAAAAATCTGACGTTGTTATGCATCAACCATTCAATATTTATCGTCTAAACTATGTATGGACGACAGCGTTAGACTTTTTGAGCTAAGCCTATGCCAGTCCATAGAGCGACCAAGGATTCTTCTTCACAGATAAATACTATTATATAAAACCTAAAAACAGTAAAATCCTCACTATTAGGTTGACATAAACAACTCTAAACTACTTTTAAAATGAATAAATATAAAAGAAATTACCATCACTAATGGGGTGGCCCATTGCCAACTTGGTAATCGTTTTATTGTTTTATTGTTTACTCATCATCCATAGACAGTACACTGCCCTTCGGCAATCCCAGCGAAGAAGAACTGGCAAGAAACTGCGCTGGTTTTTTTTTCAACGTCCACTTAGTCTAAGTTTACAAAAGTATTTAGAATCACAGATAAAAACGCTAAATGAATATGAATGAGACTCAACAATCCATGTCATATGCTACAGTTCATGACAAATGTCAGTTTATTTTTAAAGACCATATCCGCCATCTAACATGCTGCCAATTGGAGAAAGCTAGTCCCCACAAACAGCACCCGTTCACGAACATCACGCCTTCACATTCACATATTTTACCTCAGTAATTTCGGGTAAATTCGCTTTGAAAGCTTGACCGTGCTCGTGATGTGTATATGTGTGTTTGTATGTGAGTTGTTTTTTTTTCTTTTTTTTTTCACTGTCGCCCATTCCACTTCTCCATGAGGATCAGTGGGACATGGCCGCTTCTTTCTCACAGTACGCTGGCTATGACTGGATCCTGTTCCGTTTATTTAATAAGCGTTTTCATCCTTAGATAAAAAAGGATTTTCATTCTTATTTTTTACCACCAGGTCGTCATCTAAGGTAAGGTATATGGAGGGGTTCTTAAGCTCTCAGGGTTATGATACTTTTCAGAAAATTAAAAAAGAACCAAGATGTTCTTCCTTGAGGTTTTTCCGACAGATGCAATAACAACTACATATTCATAGTGAGGTTCAGAGGCTATCCTTGATCGTATGACACATACCCTAACAAAATAATAAATTTTAACAGTAGTAAGCGATCATACGCTTTAGAGCAAGTAGAATATTCACAACGCCCATTGTCAGTGCATACCCACCTTGGGTATATCCTACCTAGCCAGACTAGTTAGGTAATAATAGAGAGTTTATGGGTGGCGGTGGTGGCGACCAAAGATATTTAAAATAGTACGAATAGAGATCTTGTACAATCGGTGAACTGGCCCGCGAGCGGTAAAAAAAGATGCTCGCATACGATATGGATTTTATGAGGTACCTCGTAAGTAATCTGAGGTTTTGATATGATAAACGAAAAACATAAGCGTCCTTCGGTTTGTGTAGGCACTCGCATGCCTCTCCTCGCTTTCTCGGACTGTTAATCTGCTTGGTGGCGGCGACTCACCTCGGGTCGTCGTACGCATTCTTAATGTTGATGTGGTGCTTGGTCTGCGCGGCGAGCCCCGCCACGCCCACGCCGAACTCGATGCGGATTTCTTGCGAGCGCGCCAGGCGCAGAGCCTCGCTCAGCTCTGCAAGAACAAACGAGCCACTGCTAAAGTTGATTGGTGCTTGGTCTGCGCGGCGAGCCCCGCCACGCCCACGCCGAACTCGATGCGGATCTCTTGCGAGCGCGCCAGGCGCAGAGCCTCGCTCAGCTCTGCAAGAACAAACGAGCCACTGCTAAAGTTGATTGGTGCTCGGTCTGCGCGGCGAGCCCCGCCACGCCCACGCCGAACTCGATGCGGATCTCCTGCGAGCGCGCCAGGCGCAGAGCCTCGCTCAGCTCTGCAAGAACAAACGAGCCACTGCTAAAGTTGATTGGTGCTCGGTCTGCGCGGCGAGCC
Source organism: Incurvaria masculella (assembly GCA_946894095.1). NCBI lineage: Eukaryota > Metazoa > Arthropoda > Insecta > Lepidoptera > Incurvariidae > Incurvaria > Incurvaria masculella. The sequence continues at coordinate 14,010,405 of OX335662.1, read as the reverse complement.
CCGCCACGCCCACGCCGAACTCGATGCGGATCTCCTGCGAGCGCGCCAGGCGCAGAGCCTCGCTCAGCTCTGCAAGAACAAACGAGCCACTGCTAAAGTTGATTGGTGCTCGGTCTGCGCGGCGAGCCCCGCCACGCCCACGCCGAACTCGATGCGGATCTCCTCCGAGCGCGCCAGGCGCAGAGCCTCGCTCAGCTCTGCAAGAACAAACGAGCCACTGCTAAAGTTGATTGGTGCTCGGTCTGCGCGGCGAGCCCCGCCACGCCCACGCCGAACTCGATGCGGATCTCTTGCGAGCGCGCCAGGCGCAGAGCCTCGCTCAGCTCTGCAAGAACAAACGAGCCACTGCTAAAGTTGATTGGTGCTCGGTCTGCGCGGCGAGCCCCGCCACGCCCACGCCGAACTCGATGCGGATCTCTTGCGAGCGCGCCAGGCGCAGAGCCTCGCTCAGCTCTGCAAGAACAAACGAGCCACTGCTAAAGTTGATTGGTGCTCGGTCTGCGCGGCGAGCCCCGCCACGCCCACGCCGAACTCGATGCGGATCTCCTGCGAGCGCGCCAGGCGCAGAGCCTCGCTCAGCTCTGCAAGAGCAAACGCTGCTAAAGTCTGGTCCATGCTGAAACGCGAACTTTGAGATTTGGGTATATGCAGATTGGCAATTAAGTCGCGGGAATATGGCCTTAAGGCTCTAATTAAGGCGCGGCCAACGAAAGCGCGGATGTCCATTTCCCCACCTTGGATGGTCGCACCTTATACTGAAGGCAGTGTTGTTTTTTCGATATCCGCGGAATAATTCATCGTGAAAATGCCGGCCAGATCGTGACTGGACAGTTCTATGTTGGCGTCCTGGAGCGGCGGCGGGCACGCATTTTCCGAGTGCGGGCCTAACATACAGACTAATTAAAAGTGATACGGGCATCAGAGATAACTTTAGGTTGCATCGATGACTACCGGTACACATGAGTACAATATCAAACATACAAACAAATCACGACCTCTCGTTATTAGTTCCAAGCTTCGCTTTACGATTACGATATACGAAGTCCGGAGATAACTTCTTATTTAGGAATTTAAATTGGGAAACTTTAGGCGCCGGGAGCTCGCAACAACCCGATTGAGGAATAAAATGCGAACGATCGCGGGTTTAATGGCGGACGGTTTATGGCTCGTTGCGAGTTAAATGTAATGGTCGCTCTTTATTATTTATGCGAAATGCGAGTCTACATCAGGTACGCTCCGAATAGCGCCGATCGTTAAGATGTAGAAAGAGAGGTAGCGACGACGGAGCCAATCGGGAAAGAGTTTATGTCCGCAAGCGCGAGAATCTAGTGAAGACGACCGCCATCGCCAGAACCCACATAAAACTACTATATGACCTAGAGATTCGCATGCGGCGTATGCATTTGAGTCTGTGTTGTGGAGTCTGAACACACGCCAAGATCACAGCAGTTACAAAAACGCCGAAATTGTCTTCAGAAATATGTAAAACTGCCTTCAGCCTCAGGGCCTAAACTGGTGGTGGTCTCAACATAAAACACACAACATACCACTTGTATGTTGTGTTTCAGGATCGGTTCCTGATTCCCGATCCTGTGCTCCCTGCACCCCATTGCAGCTCCAGGGGCGCAGCTCGCGCCACCCGACCCGCTTAGAGACGGCGGCGCGGGACACAAGAGGGGGTGGGCAGGTACAAACAATTAGATTAGCTGTTTCCATCATTTATTTATCATATTAATTCAGTTCAATTAATCAGAAATAATAATAATAACTATTAAGTTCATAATAATTTTAACGTTTCAGAGCTATTGAGGAAATTTTGAGAAAGTCAGTTAGAACATTATGTCGGAAAATATTGATTGGTATGGGTAAAATTGTATAAAAGTATTGCATCAGTGTGCTTCCTTCTTCAACGGTTCAAGGAAGTTTCAAGAAAAGGGAATGTAGATGCATGACAAGTGTCATGCTTTCTTTCAGATGTTACCGAGCATTCGTTTGGAGCTGACGAGCCAGGTAGCTGTGTCTAGCCTAGCATGTCCGACGGCAAAGTACAACTGGTCTAGGGTTGCCATCCGTCCGGGTTTCCCCGGATGTGTCCTAGTTTAGAGGGCATCCGGGGAGCGTCCGGGCGGGGCTTCATTTGTAGTCCGGGTTTACAAATTGACTGACTGTTTAAAAAACCTGTTGACAGGTCCGTGTTCTGGGCTCTAAAATCCGGGGTTTTCACGCGTATTTTCACGTCTTGTCCTGGTTGCCAAACTTTAGAGATGGCAACTCTAAACTGATCTGATGTGGCCCGAGGCGCGGCGCGTGTGGCCGGCGCCGCCGCCGCCGCCGTGTGGCGCCGCGAGCCGCGCCCGTCTCAAGACGCCTCCTCGTCGAGGCTGCGGCAATAAAGTCTCATAATGTTGCATTGTGCTCCCGTGAGCGGACACAATGGATTGTCTCCGCATGCGACCGGCGGCGCGGAGGTGGCGGCGGAGACGGCAGCGGCGGAGGGGACGAGGCGCGTGCGACCCGAGTCTCTGCCCGAGGTGCGACGGACGACTCCACCAACTATTCAAATTCATTTTATTCTCCCAAGAAACACAAAATAAAACAAACAGATACAGAGAGATATTCAGCGGCACTCAACCCGCGTCCCGCGAGCCCCAAGCGGCCCCTAGTCAGCACGCATACACCGTACAAACCCGGAATCCAGCGCTTCAACCAAACTCGCCTAGCAGCTACCACCTCGAGACATGAGTAATCCGTGCCGTTCCGACCTGACTGACTTAGTAGGTATTAAGCATTCCCAGCTCCACCAAATCCCTCGGTGGTAAAAGCCAGCCATGGTTCAACGCAGAAAAAGTCCCTTAACGTAGCTTCCAGATGCAGTAAGAGAACATTGCCAGAGCAAAGGTCGAGCATAAGAAGCTGATCAGCTACCCTACTGGGAGCCGTCAATTCTGGTCCCTCGCCAAATCTGTCTAAGCAACATTCTGCCGCTCCTCACTTCCACTATTGCAGCAGCCTGACGGATCTCTCGCTTTCCATTCGCGGCTCCATTCCGCCTGCCGAAGTCTCTATGCCGAGCATACAGTTCCGTCAGGGAGCTGTGCGGCGTGAGCTCTTCGCCCTAGACTCCAGGAAGGCGAGCGGCTCTGATGGTATTCCTGCGCTGGTGTTAAATAAATGTGCTCCAGAACTAGCTCCTGTCCTAACTCGCCCATCGTACTCCACTGGATGTGTGCCTGCAGCTTGGAAATCGGCCAACGTTCAGCCCGTGCCTAACAAGGGCGATCGATCGGACCCGTCCAACTACCGACCCATAGCCATTACCTCTCGCTCTCTTCTCTACAAAGTGATGGAGCGCATCATTAACTCTCCGTTGATGAAGTATATAGAGAGCAAGCGATCATCAATCAATCATCACCGCTTCCGTCCGAATCGATCTGATGGAGATCTCCTAGTTTACGTCTAACATGTGATGGGCGATGCACTCGAAAATCATGGCGAAGGTATGTCTATCGGCCTGGATATTGCGAAAGCATTTGACCGGGTCTGGCACAAGGCACTGCTTTCCAAGCTGCCCTCTTATGACCTTCCAGCTGACCTGGCCGACTTCCGGCATGGTCGCAGCATAAAAGTCTTGGTTGACGGTTGCTGCTCCAAAGCCATGCCTGTGAATGCCGGCGTGCCGCAGAGCTCTGTGGTGTCTCCAACCCTTTTTCTGTTGCAAATTAATGTTTTGTTCAATTTGAGCGACATTGATTGCTACGAAGACGACAGCACGGTGCTAGCCAGGTACACCAGTCACCAGACGGCAAGCCGGGCTGAAGTGGAGGAGAATAGGCGGTGTCTCGATTTTAGACTCGAAGAGACACTGGAAAAAGTTTCCGGGTGGGGTTTCCTGAACCTCGTCGAGTTTAACGCGAGTTTTTTGCCATATGCTTGCGTATTTAGTGCGAAGCGTACTCCGTTCAGTGTGGTTCCAACCTTCCAGGTAACAACTCTGCGTATTGACGACCACATAGGGATTCTTGGAGTCGACCTGACGCATGACCTTAATTTCGGACGCCATATCGAGGATAAAGCCAAGCTCGCCTGAGTCGCAGGGTGCATCAGTATTTCACTCCTGACCAAAAACTGCTCCTTTACAAGGCGCAGATAAGGTCTTGCGTGCAGTATTTTTCGCATTTGTCAACCAAGCGCCTGCTTGGCTCCCTGGACTCGATATGGTCTCGGGCCGTGCGTCTCGTCGAGCGATCTGAAGTATCCCTGAATTTGGAGACCCTTCAACTCCGAAGGGATGCAGGGTCTCTCTCTGTATTCTATCGTCTTTACCATGAATAATGCTTGTCGGAGCTGCATAACGCTGTACCTCCGTCCCTTTTCTACCTTCGCTCAACGCGGAACAGGGAGAAAATGCACATATTCAAAGTCGACATTCCAAAAATTTTAAACCCACCGATCGACTAGATTATTAATCTATAGGGTTGGAAGACAATGGAATGAACTCCCTTCCGAGGTATTTCCCCCAAATCACAACCCTTGTAAGTTCAAAATCCTATGGGCGTCGTCATATGCCGCGCTTAACATAAAAAAATGCAATTGGTATTCCGATCTATCCGATCTATCCGACCTGTCGTTCGTTTTTCAACTACTTTATAACACACTTCTATGGAACCATATGATGGAACTACGGAGCGGCAGCTCCATTGCGATTCAGTGAACTTCTGAACTAGATCCATATCCGAAGTCAAAGCGATGTCAAAAGATATATGTACACATCTCTAAGCAAGTGAATGCATTTATCCCAGAGATAATTAAGTACCCATACCCGTAACGCAAATGGATATGGAAGTATGATATGCATGAAGAATCATTAGAAAGTCAAAGTTTAAATTGTAGCGATTTAAAAAGGTTTGGCCTTATAATGATTAGTCTCAGGGTTTGGCGGGGAAAAACAGCGACAAAAATTTTAGATGTTCAATTAAAAAAAAGTCAAATCCTGCAGACATTTTGTATTGTTAACCTTACTTTTGCTACCCTCTCAGCGAAATCCTGGATCCAGACAAGAGTACATCGGATCCCCAGACACCGACAGCACCTGGCCGACCGACAGCGCACAATAACTCACAGATTTTCCGCTCGGGCAGGCGAAGGCAGCCACAGGAGAAATGAAAGACTTTCCGCGAGGGAAATGACTTACAGAATTAAATTGAACGTCGGAGCCGCGCCGCGCCCGCCGGGTCCGGGGCACCCCGGGGCCCGGGGGGTGGAGGGGGAGGGGGTGGGGATGAAATACATCCCGGACGTGAAGTCATGAATTACGTTCTTTCACGAGGCCCCTTGAGCCACGCTTGTAGTGGTGGCGCTGGCGGCGGCACGTACATGTTTCGTATACAACTGGACACGGGTGGCTAATAACCCACCGTCATGATTAGCCCAACACACACACCCGCAACCCCGAAGGAATTAGGTGTGATGACAGGATCTTCCATTTATGAGCACGGCTCAATGATGAACTGAATGGAGAACGCGGACAATTTTTCAGTGCTATTTCGACTATCTTTTCACATCGACCGCGGAGGTACTCCATTACGGGGCGGAAAAACTTCTTTCGCCTAGCCTGCATCCAGTTCTAAATTTTCAGTTTCTCACTCGACGTTCGATGGTCGGCGGTTGCTGGTCCTCGCCCAATCGTCGAGACTACATGCGTAGCACGACACTTGCACCTACATGGCCGGCATTGCCGTGGTAAGAAGCTAGCACGTGGCACTTGTCGAGATGGTTCAGAAATAGGGCAGTCAAGACACTCCGCGTTAAGTTAACCAATAGAGACAACTGAAAACCACTAAATTGATATATGCTGACAACTTTCAAAGATTGATTTATGCTGACAACTGTCAACGACCCTGCAGGGACAAGGCAAATGGTCGCGCGCCGATGGTAAACCACATCCACACCTAACCAGCCTTGCGCCCCTGCACGCGCGGCCGCTCGCAGGACGTCCGCTGCCCCGAGAGCTGCTGCTGCGCTCCCAGTCACAGATCTGGAATGACGTGGTGTAACGCAGAGCCCACCCGACGCCGCGACGTCTCGACGAGATGATGCCCAGCCCGCCGCTAGATTATAGCGGTTGAGCAAGGACCGGCACTGCAGTGCATGCCGAGAAGCACCGAATAACTAACTCCTCAGGGCCGTGCCTGCACACAAAAATAGTGCAGAAGACCCAAGCGATGAGGCAAAGGACGCTTACTTCAGTCCGAGCTTCAGTCGTAATTATATTGGTTTACATTATTTCCGTCTTCCGTCTTTGGTAAACTTAACAACAATGCATAGGTACGTATGGTGGCACTGATCTCGTCCGAGCGAGCACGGCACGGATTGCTTTAGCGTGTTTAGTGTTACCATACGTCCGGAACTCATCAAAATTTAATGGAAATCTTTCGCGTAACACCGGATGTTAAAAATGAGTGTTCTATCAGAAACTGTACCCGTGCTTGCCATGTATATGCCGCAGAGATTAATATTATTTCGAAACTTACAAAAATCCTCCTGAAGAATTCGATATCCGTTCAAAATCAGGTACTGTTCTCAAACGGCCCCATCAGTATCAAGAAACTTGAGACCCAAAACTTTTCTGTAGTCCTATTCGATGCCACCGAAATGTTTGCTCTTTGTGCTCGAGCGTGTGCATCAAATTAGATGGCCAATCGCTCGTACCTATGATTTCTCCCCAAGAGTGGGAATTTACAAACTGTAACCACAGAGCATACAAACAGGATTACATCCAGAAGCTCAACTCTGTATCTGATTTCGTGCACCCGCACAGGCACACTTCGCGTGTATGGGCTCTCAGCTAGTTAATTAATGTTGCAGTTGGTGCATCGTGTTAAAAAGTGCATTTGTATGGCGCGAGTAGTTGACTAGTCCTAGCGCCTTAAGGCGCTAGGATTTTTAACAAATGTAATAATATGTAGTGAAACGCTTCAGCAAATCCAAAAAGAACTCCAGACTGATGATGGATTGTTAATATTTTTTATTCCATCATTTATTTAAATAATAATAAAAATAAAAAAGTTGATTTTTCTCATTAGAAATCTAAAAGTAATTCGATTTCTAGATATAAGCAAAAACAGCATATATGCATAAACAAAAAAATCCATTTGCTTTTAGATTTCTACATTTAGTCAAAAAAGTTCGGAAATGGACACCGTTTCCGCAATGTATTTTGTATAGAAAAGGGAAACATACATTAACGAAAATAATTCGATTCCTAGACAAGGAATCATATATTGTAAGGATGACACTTATAATCGTCAGACTTAGTTAGTTAACTTGGGGTGCCTCGTCTAACTTTGCGATTTGGCTAGTACCAGGCCCTTAAGTGACAACCCAGACACTCGATAGAGCGAAGGCATTTATCTCAAAAATCTCCTGAGTTGAGCAACTGAGTTGACCCGGCTATGCAATATATGTAGATCTTTTTTGGTTTAACTATTATGCGTATTGTTTAAATTTGTATGTTTTGTGTAACTGTTTGATTCCTGAATAAATAAAAAAAAACAAATAGATCTACTGTGCTAAAGTGTAGGAGCGAGCACATGAAGCAGTTTTTTATTTAATCTCATAAAAAAAAGGTGGAATTGAGGATTCTCAATTTTGACGATGTGTGAAAAAAGTTGCCATTAACAATTAGCAACTTTTCGAACGATGTGATAATTATCACAAATGCTAACCTTTTTTATAAATTGTTATACGAGAAAGAGACCACACTCCCTCAATCCAGTTCATTTTCATATCACGCAATCATCAGCAATTCAGTGTATATCTTTTCACACCTTTGGCTCCTGCCAAATTGCGGGTTCTAATTATAAATAAAATGTAAAAGTGAACCAAGAAAGTGGTATATTTTTCAACGTTTCCTGTGCACAAAGCTTTAAGAATTGAAGAAAAGGTTGAAATAGTGTGATGAGTTAGTTGTATCAGTATGAAATCAGTATTTAACATCACTGTTAAACTAATCCCCGGGCAAAATCAGCGTAAATTGACTTGTTGTCTCTGCAGCCGGCCAACGTGCACGACACTATTATCTCAGCGCGACGCGACTCCAACCTGTCCGTGCGTGGCCCTGGCACGATCACATACATTTTAAAAATACACCTGTTGACGTCTTAAGGTGGTACCAGTCACCATAAAACAATTACAGTCCCTTTGACTTGCTTGTTAATCGTTTAAACATCTTTTACAATTTGAATAATTTAAAGTTGTTCAAATAAATATCGGTCGGTGTCTGCAGGATTTTTTTTACAAATAAATACCTCAACCAAATATGTGTGAAGGGTGAATTATGCTTACCCTGCCTGGACGATGCGCCAAAAGGATCCTACCAAAATTTGGCCAGATATCGACACTCCGGGGTGCTGGATCTTGCACACCCACACATCAGCACTCACAACACACGCGGGCTTGGAAAAAGGCACACTTTCTAATCAACCAGCCTATATTGGTGGCAGAAGGCCACTGACCGTTTTCCCCCGCACATGCTTGGGACTTTATGAAAAGTAGCGGTCTGTTGCTCGTTAACTCCCAAGCACTAGGTCGTTAAAGATTTAGAAGGATGTTTCTAAGCCAATACATAGATAAAAAAGATAAATCGATTCTTAATGTCAGGATTTTTTTTAGCTTATATTTTTTTTTTACAATCTGTCCAAGTTACAGAACATTCAGTTAAAAGTTTTGATTCGTTTGAGTTTGGCATGCTTGGTATGCGTCCAGTGATGCATCCAAATAGTTTTAGATCACGATCAAGTTGATAACAGATCAGCTGGTACTCTTCTTTTAGGCCTTCTTTTCAGAAGTCAGGAAAATTTGATGAATGTTTTTTGTTTTTTTTTTCGAGTGATTCTCAGATACGAACTTACACGTTGGAGGTATCGTTACTGCTATCGCTCTGTGATACTGGTCGTGCCGGGCTAACGCACGCAATAATAGCTCGCATTAACGCCGCTAGTTCCGGTGGCATCGCCGGAGCATTATCACGCCTCGTAGTCTCCTCGCAGGCGAGATGTATTTTTAATGGCGCCCGAGCTGCCACCTCCGCACAGGGCGAGATGACGCGAGCGGCTGGGACGTGACGCGGAAAATTGCGAATCCGAGTTGAAGTATGATATCAAGCGTCGTTTATTGTTGACGAGATGTCCCCCGCGGCCCGGTCGAGGTAGCCGTTAGCTACTGAAATGACACTGGCTATTAGCGGGAAGCCGGATATTAGATTTCACAGCCAATGGCAATTTCATTTATTTCAACTTCTGATAGTTCAACTTCACTAACTTACGACATATGTAAACTGATCAGCGAATGTGATTAAATCAATAAAGAAGATCCCTAAATTAACTTTAATGGTCTAAACACATTTCACGTTGTCAACAATCATGTTTTAGTACATTTGTAATTATGTTACTGCCAAACTTAAATTTGTACCCGACTGCCGGTGTTAACGAGTGACGTCGAACAGCTTGGCCTGGGGGCAGCGTGAGCGCAGGGAGTGTCACGAGCAAGAAACAGTAGGCAGCCGTCCATCACAGCTAGCAGACAGGCGAGGTGGGGTGAAACGGAACGAGTTACTAACCGGTGTCGCAGGTGACGTCGAACAGCTTGGCCTGGGGGCAGCGAGACTCACGTGCAAGGAACAGTATGCAGTGGTCCATTACGGAAGGCAGACAGGTTGGGTGGAGTGAAGCGAAGCGAGTTACTAACCGGTGTCGCGGGTGACGTCGAACAACTTGGCCTGCAGGTAGCGGGGGCGCGGGGGAGAGCCGCGCGCAAGGAACAGCGAGCCACGGTCGGCGTTCGTCAGCAGGCATACGTTTACTAGGATCTGAAAACAAAAAAAGGAAGCGATCACTGTTATGTCTGTATACTTTAGCGGTATAGGAATGACATGCAACATGTTACATGGCGGGTTTACAAAATAAACTGATGACTCATGAACTTTGAACGGGACGGCATCTTCGGCATGGATCATTTGTATCTAGGAATTGATTACGGTATGGCACCGCAATCGCTCAGGCAGGAGTTTACCGCAAAGAGGCCTACGATAAGAGCCTGCTCTTTAGCGAAACATTTAGGTAACGGTCAGGGACTGCAGTGGTGGAAGTGAGGACAGCAGAGGTTTTCTTCGACTGATTAAGCGAAGGACCAAATTGGCGGCTTCCAGTCGGATCAAATTGCTGCAAATTCTGCTGATATACCCGGACTTTACTCTTGCAAGTCTCACTGGATTTGGAGGTTTGATTATATGCCTCTTTTAGAGCCCAAACATCTAAATAACGTCGTGTTCTCGTCGTTCTGGTCTTAACGTCGTGTGAACCTCAAGCGCGGTGGGCTTTTCAAAGAACAAGCGATCGAACAATCCGCGTTAAACCATGGCTACTAATAACCGCGGATGGACTTAGTAGACCTACACATAAATGGTGCTGATACTATTCCGGGAGGTCACGACATTTTTGGTCACGTTAAGGTAAATGGCTAAATCTGGGTTCACAGGTTAGAGACCAACCCTCTGATGCTAAATATGTCGGCCTGCCTGCGCCAAGTGGTTGCGTTAGCTAGATTGGCTATTTAAATAGACGTTGGTATGTACCTGTTGATGAATATACTGATTGTCTGAACATATTGATTTTTTAAATTATATAACAATAACCAGTCGTTTTTATAATTAAATACCTGAATGTTCCTATAGTTCTATCTGTAACATAAATCGCCTATAACTACGAAATACAGCTAAATATTTGTTTAGTTTTGGTATTACTAATTAAGTATGCACTGATATTTTCATGCTTCGTTATTTGCAACCTTTTACCTAATTATGTATTTTTTTTGTCACGATAACTTCTTTTTCAAGCGCCTTATCTAGGTAACGCAACCACTTGGCGCAGGCAGACCGACAAATGTAGCTTCAGAGGTTTGGTCTCCATCATGTGAACCCAGTTTCAGTAGACTATACGGACTTTGCAAAGCTTGATTAATCCAGAGCGTGAGAGAATGTTATATTGGATGTAATATAAGAAAGCTTGTATCGTGGGATCCCGAATTAGAGCAACGTAAAAAATCTTTATAAGCTATTACCATGTTGAAACCGTAAAAGTTTCATCCATTCATGCTCAAATAATAACGAAAGAAAGACCGATCCTTTTTGGAGATATCTTACATCTACTTAATTATAACAAATCCATTACGGTGAAATCGGTACAAAATAAACAATTACATAGGTGTACAAATCTGTAAAAAATTAGTACTAAACGGCTGCATTAGAAAAATACGATTTTTCGTTAGGGTGTTTCTAACTTGACGGTGCCATCTTTCGGCATTGGTATAAACATTTATTATCGCTACCTAGACATTGGTTTTTCGTCAGGATGTTACCACAACAGGCAAGACTTCAAAATTATAACGAAAGTATTTTCTAGAAGCCAGTTAAAACCACGGTCCAACATTGAAACGTGTGAATAAAAACTACCCATTTTACCGCGATACACAAACGGGTTTCTTTATGCAAACTGACACGGATGGCAATAGCACACAACTAGCGTTATGATATTAGCCCAATAAACCACATTCCCGAAGGAATTAGGTGCCATGCAGACCTTCCCTTTATGAGCACGGCTACATTGAACTGGATACGAGTCGCTCATAAGCTCATAGGAGCGCAAACCTCGGGCATGTTTGTCGACACCAGAAACACCTTTTTAACAGCCAATAATGAAGCGAGGATCAGGTGCTCTGCCTCCGACCCCTTGAGAGTAGTTAATCTCGAGTAATGCGCCGCAAGAGCCCGGGTTCTCACCCGCCGGAGCATTTAATTAAAGCCCTATCTACACGGCGCAGGGATAGGCCCTCGACCGCAGCAACACATCAATCTACCGCCATCAACACAGGAACAACGTCCCGATGTGAGCTTTTCATTATTTACATTTCCGCGAATGAACATTTCCGTCTATTGTGATTGATTGTGATTGAGTGAAATCGAACCGAAAATGTAAAAGATTTTCGTTATTTTCGAGTGTGTCAAAGCTTTTTTGAGTCAGGATCTCATTTCTTTCAGCAGGACTTCATTTCCCTCCCATTTCGAGAAACTCGCGCAACTAATGCAGTCATAACTCGTTAAAAATGTACCTGATCCAATGTATGTAAGTGACTTTTGAAATACCGACATCCTCGCCGACATCACTTGAGAGAGTGTATCTGTATCAGAAAAATCACCATCCTTTAAACAAAAAAATGAAATACAAAAAATTAACATGCAAAATGAAAAAACACACCACATGGGAACTAGGCGCCATACCAGAATCTTCCTTATACTGCTCGGCTATTTTGAAATGAATGGAAAACACGGAAAATTTTCATTGCGACCATCGTTTATTAAATGCGATGGTACCACCCGGGCGGGGTTAAACCTACCACCTAGTAAGTAAGGAAGGGGGACCTACATTTTTACGTGTAATCCAATCCACGGCCAGCCTCAACGGTTGAAAATCGTCACCCATCCAGAACCTAACCGCACTCAGAGGTGCTTCACCAAGCTTATTGAATCGCAAGGCGTCGCGCCACTGGGCTACCGTATTATATATACGGTGTACAAATACCACCAGTGAGAGCCAAAGGATATTGATTTACACCTGACGGAGCCGAAAGTCTTCTTTAATCAGAATCACATGTTCAAACATTTTCCAGCTAAAAATAGGCCTAGAATCAGGCATGGTCCCTAGCTTGCACGATGAAATTGGCTTCGTCGAATTTCCAATCAGGCGCTGCGACCATGCCCGTCCATTAAAAATATAAAAGGGTCTCCATTATGTATAGATATCCATAACTAAGAAATGCATTAAAATTCAGCAGAATTAACTTTCCAGGGATGCCAAAACTTTTGGGAAAAACGAAACATTTTTAAAAACTTTTCAATTTCTAACTTAAAAATGTAGGATTCCTTTTAGTTTCCGCTAAATTACAGATCCTTTCGTCTGAAGAATCACCCCTGAAATTTTGAGATTCTTCAATGAGATTTTTTTCGGCATCTTCCAGAAGCGATCATCTCTGACATACCTATTCAACGCCATATATAGGTTAGCCACCGCGTACCTCCACTAGTTAGTACTTCGACGGCATTACCTCAAGGGTCATCGCTTGGCATTGGCGACTAACTGCTTAAACGTGATATAACTGTGCGACGAGGTGGCCGTTGTGATCGCTCATTTAGAACCATTACATAACAAAATATACGGCAAGAACGTGTAGCCAAAAACGTTATTATCTGTTTTACAAAGAAATACCGAAAATAATTGATTGTAACATTCACAGTCAAAAAGATAGGTTTCTTATGTTTTACATTTTGAACCGTTATGTTGTTTTTGCATGAATATATCCAACAAACTTCCGCTTTATATCACAGCAAGTTGCGCGCGCAGGCGACGTCACTATGGGCTCGTTGCATGGAAGTTGCCTCTTTAGGCAAACACTCGGCACGCGGTGTGAGCGCATGTATCACGTTCATTCCTTTTCTGTAGTTCTTGATACACATTATGCTTTAAAGCATCGGGTACGCTTAAACATGCAGCCATACTTTGATGTGCCATGTTTTTTAAACTTCACGTTCGGGAAGAACCTATAAAGTGGCTGCTGCCTCCCAGCGTTCTCGCCAGAAGCCAAGCATCTTCTTGTCTATCTCGCGCGTCGCTTCGTCAGTCTCACACCGAGTGCTCGTCGCTTTCTGCGGGCCTTGCACTCTTCCTGCCATGTTCACCTCCAGATCGGTGGCAACACCGCAGCCAGGACTAGCAGGGATGCCGCGTTGGGCGTCCTGAAAGCCTTCTTTAGAAGAATTGAGGCTTGCCCCTAGGCCCTCAGTGGATTGCGGATCACGCGCAGTGTCACTCGATTATCACGGCGCGTAAGTCATCAGCGTACCCTGTTATGCTGTCTTGAGCGCCCGGAATTTGACACTCCACGTTGCCTTTGACACGCGGGACATCTTGCCGAATCATCTTCCAGCCAACCCGTGTGACTAGATCGGTAACTAGTGGCCCTAATATACTCGTAAAAGTCTCGGTCATGTCAGAGGCTTTGTGCCATCCTCAAGTCTCTTTACCTGCCAGCCATGTCGACGTTGATTATGCAACACAGGTATTTTGGGAGTAATAATTATAAAATTAAAATAGGTTAGTTCGATGGGGACTCGTTTCAAAATAAAAGCCAATAGCGCAGAAATGTCAATTTATATCCATGCATAACACATATCGAATCGATATAAATAATTAGAGTCGCTAATGAGCGTTAACCGATAGCCACCCCAAAGTTTGTTATCTGAAGTTAGCGGAATTGGGGTTAACTCATCAGTGAACCCTCATTCCCCAAACTAAATTATACTAAAATTAATAGCGACATATACTGTAAAATTATTTAAAGCCACATTACTTCCTAAATTTCTAAAAGGTTAACTCTTGTTGGGATCGAACAGAAACATCAGATTCTCAATCAGGGGAGCTGTTGTTGTTTTATTGTTTATTCATCATCCTTAGACCGATTTATGTTACAGGTAGGATTTGTCATATTTTATCATTAGCCAGTTCGGCAATCCCAGCGAAGAAGAACTGCCTTCTTTTTTCAACGTCCACTTAGTCTAAGTTTACAAAAGTATTTAGAATCACAGATATACACGCTAAATTCATATGAATTGACGAGAATCAACAATTCATTTCATATGCAACAGTTCATGACAAGTATCGGTTTATTTGTAAAGACCATGCCCGCCGTTGAATGATAGACCACAATGTTGGTTGATATAACATTGTCTATATTGATGTCAAACATCGTGATACTTAATATCGGTCGCCAAAGGGTCGCCCGAGTCGTAGGTCGAGCTGGTAATAACAATAATAACGCAAGGCTCGGGGTATAATTAAAACTCGTAAAGTGCGCGAATTACGACGCCATTTTATACGAAGCAATATAAAGCAGAGTACCCCAAGAGAACAACCTACGCTGTTCGCAGCCCTCGTGAAGAACGCTGTCTGTATGTGTGCCGATCTGTTCGCTGTACGCTTGGAAATATTGCTGCGTTGGACGAAAGATGGCAGATTTATGATACAAATGTGGATGCTGACAAGACAAGTCACACAAAAGGGATGGGAGAGACGAGAGGCGAAAGCAACTAAGCATAATAATTCCGTCGTACGTGAAACAAAGTACGTACATACGTACAAGGAGCACACAATCGACGAGATGATTTTTTCCCCAAAGGATGTCTGCAAATAACAATCGAGCGAATCGACAACAAATAAGGAGGCGAATAGCTCGGAGCGCCGCGACACAAAGGCATATAAGAAGATCCAAAAAAGGATACAGACAGAGAAACAAAGCCGCTATCACAGCTAATGTCTTGCATAAGAAAATTTAGTACAAATGCATAACCGATGTAATCTAAAGGACGCAATCGCAGCAGCAAATGTACCACCGATATGTCCCTTTTGAGTGATTGATACAGATTGATGATACAGCAATGTTATATAGCCATTCTTACATAAAAGAAAATTCCCCGCATGGTACTTACTTACATAACTCCGTCGGGAATGCTATATTATTATATCTGAATTTTCCTGTTACCCCTGAGTCATTTAAAAGATTAGCATTAGAACCATGGATAAAAAGCAAGGAGATATGGCATCTAGCGCGCCTACTATGAGACCCGCTGTCTCCAATTTAAAAAAATACCAACCCAATTTAAACGTGCATGCCACATGTAAACATAGTTGCAGACGTATAGGAGGGTTTGTGCGGGTGGAAACTTGACTTTACAAACGCATTTTTAAAGCACATTCGCGTGCAGTGGCCATGTTTCGTGGGTGTGGTAAATGACGCGCCGGCGTCGTATTTCCATACAATTATACGGTCACTTTGACCATTCAGCGGAGACGCGATATCGACCGGTTGCCACTTCTTCCTTTTATTTCAGTGATCAGGACATTGTTTGATGTTCTGAAGTATGATGTAATGACGAGGGAAAAAACGGCGGAACTCAGAAAAATGTGAATACATTGCAAGTGTCAATGTACATAATTGATCTAACACGACTTATTTTTTATAACATGTACTTGGTTTTATAACATGTACTTTTACGTTTTTAGGTACCGCTTTATCATAAGTCTTGCATTCCAATTTACATATTCGTAAAAATATTAGGCTTGAAGCTATACTTCAAAATAAGATGAAACTTTCCCTACGCTGCTTTCAAATCGCCACTTACTTTACAGCCATTTCCATATTTTTTTTCAATATCAATTTCCATTAAGTAGACAGACATGCAGTGTTTCGCGAAAACCCCAGAGGCCCAATTCTCCACGCACTGAACGCCACCCAGCACATTAGAATTTATCGTTATTATAACAGTAATCTGCCAGCAGGGATTACGGTAAAGGCCAATATTTCCTCCTAGGTGTGCGCCGCAAGGGAGATTTTACCATTTGAAAAGCTCTTTAGCGTGTGCGGGAAGCTGTTTAGCATACAAATGGGGGTACATCCTCGGCTGTATAGTTCCCTGCACACCTGTATTGTTTTCGATGTACATAAAAGCTGGGACCGTTGCCGCAAATTTAGCCTTGGTTCTCCTTTCAGCCCTGCTTGGATTGCATTATGGACAGTTATTTATTTATTTATTTTTATTTATAAGCCTTGATTACTGTAACGAATTCATTCACATTTTACCTAATTCTACATAACAATTTAACTTTTTCTTAACTAATTATATGTATCGGCAACGGGTTTTTCTTTTACAGCTTGTCCTTCGACATAGGCCTCCTCTAAAGCTTTCCATTTTGTCCTGTCTTTTGCAGTGCGTGTCCATTCTGGGCCAGCTACCTTTTTAATGTCGTCTTCCTAACGTTTAGTTTGTCTACCTTGGCTTCTTTTACCATCACGCGGGTACCATTCCGTTACTAGTACAGGACAGTTTAAACGTATAAAACATAATAGAATACGGTAACAACGAAATTCCAGTATCTAGATGTGCAAGAAAATAATGTGTTCAATCATTTGCGATATATTTAGACGCATCCAACGCAGGTGTAGGCGCCATGCTAATCCCAATTCGGGTGGTACTGAAGGAACAGAGAAGTAAAAGATGAAATAGGATATAGACTTAGGCACCTACGGTACAACGCCTTACAATTTAATTGGTTGTGGAACGTTGCATGGTTTATGTACTCTATGCTTTATTATCAAAAATATGTGAGTTGATACAGATGCACCGTCGTATAAAAATGACGGCTGCAATTTAACCAAACTTTACTTTTGTTTTATCTCTCGCTTATGATAGTTAAAGTTTCAGGAGCTGATAATGTTCATATAACGTTAACTCTCAAACCATAATATTATTATAATTCGTACCAAGCATTAATACATTAGAATAGCCGTAATAGATTTTATTTCATGTACTCTCGATTAAGTTTTTTGTCGGTTATTCTTAGTCCGCAGGAACATTTGATCACAATGCGTTGTGGCTTCTCAGGTTCATCTATAACGAAAAATTTGTGTCAATATACCACATCGCTTTCTAACAAACTTAAAAAGGCAACAACGAGAACTTCGTGTGTCAGTTCTTACAATATTTGCCGCCTTGTGGTAAACAAATCAATCTAGAAAATCAATTTATCTGTCTTTCGAGTTCACTAAATTTATGCTTGCTTGACTTCTAACGCTATCATATTCGAGATCGTCACGAAGACATTGTAAAATTAAAGAGGCTATCTAAAGTTCTAGTATATGTAGATTAACCGACAAAGTTAGTTCCACTTTCTCGTTAGCGCCACAGCCTGGCTTCAAAATGACTTGCATGCTTGGCAAAGTTCGCCTATTCTCGTATCATCTCCGAAATGACAAAACGTGCGAGAGCCATCGACACCCTCCCAGTCACCAGTCAGTAATGGCAGCCAGTATCAATATTCTTGGGGAGTGTGCAAACTTCCGAACGTCCGTCATGCGAACTTTTATTTTTGCTTTATTAAAAAAATGAAGATTTCTTAGAAAAACGTTTTGATTAATTTTATATAATTCAATTAATAGTTTTTGGATTATATACTTTTTATTAGCTCATTTGTTATTTTAACGAAATAAAAATCGCAATCCATGCCCAAATCTGATGTCAGTATCAATAATATTTCCTATGGCATGGTTTCTTTGAAATAATTTTGTACGAATGTTTTGACTTTGCTGGTTTTCGAAAAATTAAACATTTCATTAAGAGTTCCACTTGTTCAGAAAACGTCAACATGTAATATTGCCGTTAAGCTATCTTACGATCGCAATCAGCAGGTACCTACTTACTATAGGTATACCCTTTAAAAGTTGCTTCGATCTCGCTACTTTGTATCACACTTGTAGTCGTCCAATTTAAACTTTCATGGCGTTATCGATAACACTGTAGTAACGTTGTTGGTATGGTGAAAGCTAAGATCTGAAAGGGGATAAACAGTTTTACATATTTCAAAGGTTGACTTCTTCTATTTCGATTTGGCGAAGGTAAACATCACAAAGATAAAAGTTTCAGTAAGTATTTGGTTCATTTTTTTTGTGCAGATTGTGCATTTGCAGTCGTCATAGTTACGACGTTTAGTAAGCCTAAATCAGTAAGTAGAGTGTCAACATGTAATTCAGAAAGAACCCACCGGTCCACTGGATCATTTATCTAAAGGGCCGGTAAATAATGGAATTTAAAGATTCAAAGAGTTTATTTGAGATTTTTAGTTTTGCACACCTCTATCACATCGTCCAGATTTGTACACAGGTAAATATGTAATTCTACAAATTATCAGCATTCAAATTATTATAAAAAAATCATTTCGGCAAAGTAAGGCGTGAAGGTATTTCCTGCAAAGTACAACCTCGGGTCCGTCAAACATGCTGTGAAGAAGCTTCTGGCCGGCTGGCATGATTTTTGCAGTTCCCCTGAAAGTTCGAAATCCTATGAGCATCGTCGAAGCAGTTCCTGGCGCACGCCACATGCCGCGCTAAACATAGAAAAATATAATTCTAGAATGGTAAGACAAAATTAAAAGTGTTGCACGCGTTCTCAAATACGATACTCCACACAAAAGTTAAATTGCTACAATTCAAAAGTTTAATTGTCTTTCCGTAGACAACAATTGCTGTAATGTAATACTTAAAAGTTTCACAAAAAAAGACTGTGCATTCTTTTATTTCAGATGATAAATACAATTATATGAGTATTTTTTTTGCTGAAAGTGAAATAACAGGCAAAAGAAAATCTTCATACAAATTTTCTTTTCTCTATTGTGTGACACAGGATACGTTTACCGAAAAGACAAAGACGTGCAGACATAGATATTCGTTGCTTGATATCGAATCTCCTAAAACAATCTAAAACCTAAATTCCTAAAACAATCGTCAAAGACGCATGGACCATATCCTGGAAAAAAGTTTCACTAAAGACAGTCACTCTGCTAAAATTCAACCTGAAATCCCAGCAGCACAATTAATAAATTCTGAGAATAGGACACAACTGCAGGTCTATTCCTGGCATTCAGTTATCAGGAATCAGGAATCCGGAGTCTAGAAAACCGCTTTTGTAGCGGGTTTCAAAGCGATTTTCTTGACGAAAATATTCCGGAGCATAATTGTTTTATCAATCAAGGTTTTCCGTACAAAACTCTCTTCTAGACTCAGGATTCCTGATTCCTGATAACTGAATGCCAGGAATAGACCTGCTGCTCGCCTGTTCATTCAGACTTCGAATTTTGAACACGTCCTTGTGTGAGTGCGGTACGGAGAAATCGACCAAATATTTTTTCATAAACGACAACATTATATCAACTTTTCCCACAAACACACACGTGATTGCCAAAAAGGGCAAAAGGCTATACACGAAAAAGAAGAACATAACTTTTTCAGCCATCTCTGTGGCTCCATCGGTCCGACCACGCACAAATAAAAAATATTTTCTCAACTCGACGTGAACAATAAATCCCAAGGATATTTTGAGAGCATCATCATGCTTCGCGATTCGACAATCGGGTTGAGATTTTTCTCACGATTCTGACGATTTTCTCAGGTATGAAAAAGAAACCCCGTCCATGTAACGGCAGTGAGAAAAGTGCTACATCAGAGAAACAAGTGAGGCTTTTACTGTACTTATGGGGCCTCATTTCCAAGGCATTATTTTTCAACGGTTTTTTCAAGAAATGAAATTAAACACACATCCTGGATCCAAACATTTAATCAAAATTCTGTTCGAGTATTGGTTATGCGGCTCATTTAATACGAATTTATAAGAATTCGACTCTGAAACCCTAAAAAGTCCGAAGTTTATTCACGCAAGAGATTCCGTGTACGTTAATGAAGATGAAACCAAAGTTCCAGCAGATTCGTATGGAGAAGAATATTGTACACATATTAATATAACGGAGATCTTCGTGGATTAAAACCACAAAATATCTACCAAAAAATGTCATGGCAACAACCTTTCTTTAAATGTTATCAAAATCATCCACCAGAGTGTCTGGAAGAAACATATTTTTTTAAATTTATTTAGGAATCGTATAGTTACAGAAAACATAAAGATAATAGTTAAAACAAAAAAAAAATCCATTAAACAAAATAGTATCGATTCAACAGTGATACAAGGTTGTAAGAATATGAGAAAATACAAACAAAACATATTACGTACTACGGAAACAAACTCAATGTTAGAGATAAAACAAGCGTGATCAAAAAGAATAATAAAATGAGATAACAAAAAAACTGTCCATGCCAGACAAAACAAAACAAAAAAACACCTAAATCTGACTCAATACAATATAACATGCAAAAAAAGTAAGTAAATATAGTAATTAAGTCAAAATAGAAATCTAAATTACAAAACATTTTGTTATAGTTATCGCAGCAGCGTGATACCAACAGCTAGTTATTACTTTTAAAATTGTCTAGAAGCCTTATTCAGAGAGCACCTGTCAAAACTTAGTACGAGATTAGCACCGGACTAACCATACAAAAACCGGTTTAGTACGGCGGATTAAAGTTAGTCTGCCCACTTTGAATACGGTAATAAATCTTTAAAACATTCCGGAATCACTTCGAACAGGCGATGCTGACTCATTCTTTAATATTAAATAATATTTCAAAAAACAGGGTGTGTCCGACCGGGCACCTCGTTTCTTTGAAAGCGGACAAAAACAGCCACGCCAAGAAAGTAGAAGTTCGCTAGGAAACTTGTTACGTACTGACAGATTAGGTCCGAGCTGCGCGACTCGGCGACTAACTTTTTGCCCAGTGGACGGGGACGGCCACGGAGTTGAGCGCCAAGTTTTGTCTCCAGAGTGGCGGGGACTATACAATATTCACCCGATGGGCTCTTGCACTCTGCTTTCTTTTATGTAGTGACTTTGGTCGAGATTGTTTAAATTTCTAAACTAATATCCATTAAAACATGTCTCTATTTTTTGTGTAACTGGAAATATATGGCTGACACCACACCTACTGTCATGATACTAGCCCAACACACCACAAGTGAACTCGGGTCCATGCCAGGATATTTCATATATGTCACGGCTACATGCAACTGCATGAAAAATACTGGTTAATTGAATGCGATGGTATCGATTCGCGCTGGATCAACCACAAGTTTAACGTGAACTTTGAACCACAACAACAGATTCATTAATCTCATCTTACAAGATGCACCGGAAGAAATGGAGTGGGATCCCTTGTATTTTGTAAGTGCCAGAACCCATACAATACTTAAATGAGGTGAAGCAGTGACATCTACGTTAGCGTTTTTTGATTCTCGTTTGAAAATGAGCCAAACATAAAACTGCTAATTTTTTTAATATTTTGGAACCATTTTTCTTAGTTTTAAGGTCCGAAAAACTTCCCAGAGCGCAATAGCACGATTTTGTACAGTGCCCGCGAATGAGTTAGTCCCGCCGGGAAGGGACACCTTAAGGTGGCCCAACCCGGCGGGCCCAACTCATTCGCGGGCACGGTACAAAACCGTGCTGTTGCGCTCTGGGACCTTATCTGTTTCAAAGAATAAGACAGGCTCCGTGATGAGGAAGATGCAACATGTCCACAAAAAGACAATGTGCATAGTGTATGATTTGGTAAGATTTACGAAAATTTTAATTTCAAGACGACTTATAGCTAAAAGTAAACCACGACCGCTGTAGTCAAAAATCTAACAAAAACCAAATAGATCATAAATCTTGATTAAATAAGCTATGTCTGATGACTAATCTTTTTACGATGTTCTTACTTTATCATTGCGTAATCCACCTCCAAAGTTATTGTATAAAACGCGCGAAAAATTCGAACTTTCGGACCTTATAACTTAGAAACCAAACACAATTTTACAATGCCAATGGTCATCAGACATCTAGTTCGATCAAATAAAGCTATTTTGAGCAAAATTTTGGATCTATGACAAGAAATATGGGCGTGATCTTCTTTCCCCTTTTGTATGGGGAGATGAGCGGGATGGGCCACCTTAATGACAGCCATCCGAGAATAATATGCGAATTTCAGAGAAAACCGTATCACAATTTGTGGTACAGCTTCCGATTGTTCGTACTACTGCAAACATTGTATGAGGTGTGGAGATGGGCTGCCACAAACCGCTTGTTTGTGACTGGCTCACTATTCCGACCCACGAGAGCTAACCCACGACTAAATCCTGACGAAGTTACGCGTCGCTCATTAATATTCTTGTGACGGTCCCTTCCAGATTTTTTGGACCGGCTTAATTTCAATAAAACCCGGACATTCATAATTATTCGAGGTCGCTAATTTACAACACTTTATTTACGCCGAATAATTAAAAAGTTGATTCGAGGTAAAAGTCGACTTGAAATCCCCTGGGCATTTCAACGATTCGCGAGGGGCATTTGGGGACCTCGATGCAAACCTGTGAAAACCACAGAAACGCTTACTTTGTAATAGACAGTCGGTTGCAAGTCTTTGAGGCGCTGGAATGAAGGCAGCACTAAAGGAAGAGCCGGCGTTCATGTGCTCTCACCGTAATGAGAGATGGGACTATAGACGGTCTCGCTGAAGCTACAGAACCGACACTCTTGTTTGTGGGAGAACTATTTTAAAGCTATTAAGGCCCTGGTACTAGCCAAATCGCAAAGTTAGACGAGGCACCCCAAGTTAACTAACTAAGTCTGACGATTATAAGTGTCATTCTTACAATATATGATTCCTTGTCTAGGAATCAACCTATTTTCGTTAATGTATGTTTCCTTTTTCTATACAAAATACATTGCGGAAACGGTGTCCATTTCCGAACTTTTTTGACTAAATGTAGAAATCTAAAAGCAAATGGATTTTTTTGTTTATGCATATATGCTGTTTTTGCTTATACCTAGAAATCGAATTACTTTCAGATTTCTAATGAGAAAAATCAACTTTTTTATTTTTATTATTATTTAAATAAATGATGGAATCAAAAAATATTAACAATCCATTATCAGTCTGGAGTTCTATTTGGATTTGCTGAAGCGATTCACTACATATTATTACATTTTTTAAAAAGTGCATTTGTATGGCGCGAGCAGTTGGCTAGTCCTAGCGCCTTAACTGCTGACTTATTTTGCTGACAGCAAAAACAAAATCTAATAGAAATGGCTGCCCACAAAAATTTTGTTTTATTTGTATAAAATGTATTATTTATATAACACTTTAGATTTATCGTATAAGCTAAACTGCCCATACATCAACAATATGCACATATGCTAAACTTATTTAATTCAGGTGTAAAAAGCCATCGTCATTTTGCGAATCATTCACATTAGGAATGCTTGCATAGATATATCCATATAATTTATTAAGTAGTTAGCTGGACTGGTTATGAAAACACAGTAGCGATGGAATATATTTTGCTACCGAAGACTAAATTGTAATAAAAAATGTGAGTAAAAAAGTACCTACCAGAATATATTAAACTTTCTTTTTTATTTCCTGACACAATATACAGGGATTTGTATCCCTTATTATTTTATTATAGCGGAGCTGTGGTCCAAACGTTAACCACGTATTTCTTGGCCTATTGGAACAAAAAACCGGCCAAGTGCGAGTTTGACTCGCACACGAAGGGTTCCGTACCATCGCACAAGGTTTACAAAATCATACTACACGTTTTTTGTATGGGGCCCCCCTCTAATTACTATTATTTTATAATGTTACCTATTTAACTAATAGAAAACAGTATGTTGAAGTAAGCTATCACAACCAGAACTGTGAAAAAATTAATGAACAATCAGAACTAAAACTCATTAAGTATGGTGTCCCTCAAGGATCCGTTCTTGGCCCGCTATTATTTTTAAACTTTATTAATGATCTTCCCAGTAATTTAACTAAATGTGATGTTTACTTATATGCAGATGATACCAGCTGCACAGCCTGGGGAAAAACATTACAGGAATTACACGAAAGTCTTAAAGTAACACTACATGAATTATCGTACTGGTTTGAGTGTAACAATTTAAAACTAAACAAAAGTAAAAGTCAATATATAACTTATAGAAAGAAAAATATTAATTTAAATAAGAATGAAGATATATCTAATTTTCAATTAGAAAGAACGGAAACTATGATATTTTTAGGCGTGGTTGTAGACAGTAACCTTAATTGAAAATACCACACGGAAAATGTTTCTAAAAAAATAGCAAGTGCATGTTACGCCCTTAAATCGCTAAAGAAAACATCTACTATTAAAACCCTAAAACTAGTATATTTTTCTAATATTGAATCGGTAATAAGATATGGCCTTGAAGTCTGGGGAGCAAGCTCGGGTGTAGCAAAAGTATTAAAATTACAGAAAAAGGCCATTAGAATCATCAATGGCTCCAAATGGGATGCGACCTGTAGACCACTGTTTAGAGAATTGAAAATATGTACTGTGATTAATTTATATATCTTTATTTTGTGCACTAATACTTTTATAAATCTTCCAAATCTGCCCAAACAAGGTGTCCAGTTGTACTATTCCTTAAGAGACAGAAATAAGCTTGAACTACCGCAAGCAAACAGCAAAATAAAGAAACAAAGTTCTATCTACCAATCAATTAACATATTTAATAGGCTACCGAATGAAATAAAGAGTGCAGATTCGACTAACCTATTTAGAAATAAACTTAAAGAATTCCTATTAGATAATCCTTTCTACTCTCTCAGTGAATATTTTAATTATAATAAATAAAGATAACTTAGAAGATTAAATATAAGAAATAGTATTACTTAGTTGTGCTTATTGTATGTAAAAATTTTTTCGTCGGCTTATGTGATGTGTGTACCTATTTGTAATGAAATGTCGTGTGTACCTATTTATAATGAAATGTTGTGTGTGTACTTATTTATGATGAAATGTTTCTATGCCTGCATGGTAATTATTCCGAAACAATAAACAATAAACAATATTTGTTGTTATAGCGGCAAAATAAATACATAATCTGCGAAAATTTCAGCTTCCTACCTGTTACGGTTCATGAGATACAGCCCTGTGACAGACGGACAGACGGACGGACGGACGGACGGACGGACGGACGGACGGACGGACGGACGGACGGACGGACGGACGGACGGACGGACAGCGGAGGCTTAGTAATAGGGTTACGTTTTCACCCTTTCGGTACGGAACCCTAATAAATACCATTTGTTGTACTGCTTAAATAAAATCCCAATACATTTTTACTAACAAACCTCTATAACACCTCTATAACACCCTCTATAAGCGGACGGTACAAAAAAAATACAGTTTTCAATATTTATTTCTATATGAAATGGTCTGAAGTCGATTATTAGATGTATGTAAGCTACGCATTTTATTAGGCCTAAGTTTGTACGCGATAAAACGTAAAAAAATGTAAAAAAAAAATATTTTTTTTTTACATATTTTAGTTTATATTTAAACAAATTAAGAACGATTCGTTATAAATGATGTATTCTGGGTGGGACAAAATATCGATCAAGATCCTATGTTCATTAAAATCTCTAAATCGACTCACTCAATTCACGCAACAATTCCACACTGGTAGGTGTTATGGATGGCCTTCCTAACATTAGCTTGTCTATCATGAATTGAGCAAATAATTTAGTTGAGAAGAAATTACATTGGAAAAAACCTAGATGTGATAAATCACTGTGAATATTACAGTGATATTATATACAATTTTGAGCTGTGTTCGCCAGTCATATACCGTAAATTATGATCGCACAACGTCAAATAAGCTCAAAGAGTCTTGTGTTAGGCCTACAAGTAACTAACATAAAGGTGTGTGCGTCCTTGATCGGTTACAGAGTACACCCAACTGTGTCGCAGACCAGGGTACATCACAAAGGAGGTTGTCAGTGTGGTTGCGCAGATACTGCCGCAGCCGCCGCAGAGGGTGCCCATTCGTTGAAGGCTTTTGCAGAGACAGTTTAATTTGTAAGCTCGTTAAATGCACTCCGTGCTGTAGGTCACGCGAGACAGGGATAAATGGGGATACATTTTCATACTCCTCATTTTACCACGAGATAGTTTTAGTCCGATACATATGTATGTATTTCTTCGTAAAGACTACCGCAGCGCAGGTTGTTTCAGCATTATCCAGAACCAAAACAGTAACCTCACGCTATGATAAAATGCATAAAATGCCCGACTTAAAGCCAAATACAGAAGCTTAAGTCCGCTAATAGATAACTCCACTTTTATGAGATTTCCAGAGTTATGAGATAACCCCGGAATCACACAAAATTATAGCAATTTTTGTGTTATCTCATAACGTTAACGCTCGAAAGTGGAGTTATCTATTAGCGGACTCAGGCTTCAAGTCAGACTGAATTACACAAGTGTGGTCTGTCGTCACCAGGGACATGGGTTCGAGTTCGAGGAAAAAACGATACTTTTGGAAATAGAACTCAAACGAAACATGAGAAAAAGGAACTCACATTTATTGCGGGGGAACATAACACTGTGGTTATATTATTTATGTTTGGTTACCAGATACCTGAATGTTTGTTGAATACATTAGGTTGGGTGGTTGGATGATTCTTTCTAGATCACCGCGGTCGTTAATCATGTTTGAAAACGTACGGCTTTCCGCGCGGCGGGAGGAGACATTCTCCGACGTTTCGAGCTGATCGTTTAGCCCGTTGTCGAGCAGGCAGCCGCTACGTCCGTACGCAGCAACCGACTGACTGAGGCTCGCCGCTGTCGTAGATTGTAGCTGTAGGTGCGGGTAGTTGCGGAATTCTCTCGGGTTGTGTTCCTTACTTTAGACGACAGGCAGTACCTGAGCTGACACTATCGTCGCCGATATTATCGTCTAGCTTGGGGTTTTCATCCCGCCCAGCGTGAAAAGCTGTACGTTTTTAAAATAGTTGCATGATGCTCGGTAGTACATTTATGTCAATACTCTACTAGAGTATGTGTGACAAGAGAGCCGCCATATGACTCGGGCACGTTAACAAAATACAAATGAGACCACGCCCATCGCATTTAAAGCGGCAATGAAATGTCTCCGTGTTTTCTATTCAATTCAATGTAGCTGTGTAATACAAAGAAGTTCCTTGCATGTCTCTTAGTTTTCATGAGGAGTGGTGGGCTCATATCATGACAGTAGGTGTGTCACTACTCACTAGCCATCCATGTCCAGTAACATAAAAAAATTACTTGGGGCACAGCAGCGCCTATCTACTGTATTTGATATGTTGAAAGCACGTAATTTTTTACGCTTTTTCACGTGGCCAAAACTTACGAATTCGGGACGAGCAACATCGATTGTTCGTAGCGCTAAATAGCGTCTGTGAAGCTATTACGTGTCGTTGGAACTCCAGAAAATCAGTAAGTAAGCGAATTTGTAAGAGAACGCTCTCGCCTGCGCTGCCGCCATCGCAAGAAGTGGCTTCGAAACCCCAGTCACTCGCCTCCTTCCATGCTCGCTGGGTGTTAGCAATCAAGGATCGATTTCAGAAAAAAATAGGAAAAGAAGCTGCGAGCGGACGATCCACGTGCCCACAGCCCGAACATAATTAAAGTAAAAGAAACGAACTACCACCTTACCGGACGTACGTCAAATTGATGGCGCCATTTGCGAGGGTGTTTGGAGCGCTTTAAGGCGCTAGGACTAGCCAACTACTCGCGCCATACAAATGCACTTTTTAACAAATGTAATAATATGTAGTGAAACGCTTCAGCAAATCCAAATAGAACTCCAGACTGATAATGGATTGTTAATATTTTTTTATTCCATCATTTATTTAAATAATAATAATAATAAAAAAGTTGATTTTTCTCATTAGAAATCTGAAAGTAATTCGATTTCTAGATATAAGCAAAAACAGCATATATGCATAAACAAAAAATTCCATTTGCTTTTAGATTTCTACATTTAGTCAAAAAAGTTCGGAAATGGACATCGTTTCCGCAATGTATTTTGTATAGAAAAAGGAAACATACATTAACGAAAATAATTCAATTCCTAGACAAGGAATCATATATTGTAAGGATGACACTTATAATCGTCAGAATTAGTTAGTTAACTTGGGGTGCCTCGTCTAACTTTGCGATTTGGCTAGTACCAGGCCCTTAAGTGCCAAATGATTTATTTTTCTCGGCGAAGCTGGTTTGCTCGAGCGGTAGAATACAATTAGGTCTGTTTTTGTATGTTCTAGTTGAATATAGTTCGCCACCTTTTGGTATTCCGGTTCGAGTTTTCCGAGTCCTCGGTCTAAGCGGCGCTTAAGGTGGCCCAACCCGGCGGGACTAACTCGTTCGCGGACACGGTACAAAACCGTGCTGTTGCGCTCTGGGACCTTCTTTGTTTCAAAGAAAAAGACAGCATCCGTGATGAGGCAGATGCAACATGTCCATAAAAAAGACAATGTGCATAGTGTATGATTTGGTAAGATTTACGAAAATTTTAATTACAAAACGACTTATAGGTCGCTAAAAGTAAACCACGACTGCTGTAGTTAAAAATCTAACAAAAACCAAATAAATTATAAATCTTGATTAAGTAAGCTATGTCTGATGACCAATATTTTTAAAATGTTATTACTTTATCATTGCGTAATCTACCCCCAAACTTATTGTATAAAACGCGCGAAAAATTCGAACTTTCGGACCTTATAACTTAGACTGAGATAAATAGTCGTAACAGAAACTAAGACTAACGAAAAGTAGTACTTTGTGACGTCACTTTGCACTACTTCGAGATTTCCTCCATACAAAATGTGCTGAAATGTCGTAACAAAGTACTACTTTTGGTTAGCCTTAGTTTTTGTTACGACTATTTATCTCAGCCTTAGAAACCAAACCAAATTTTACAATGCAAACTGTCATGAGATATCTATTTCGATCAAATAAAGCTATTTTGAGCAAAATTTGGGATCTCTGACAAGAAATATGGGCGTGATCTTCTTTCCCCGTTTGTATGGGGAATTGAGCGGGATAGGCCACATCGGGACGGTCGCGACCCTGCTGCACGCATACAAAACAGTTTCTGTATTACTAATTTGTATTACATTTATTATTTCACTGCTTATTCTCGAAACAGTGATGCCAAAAAGATAAAGATTTTAATGGATTAATTCATAAGAAATGGCTACGTAGTCCCACCACAAACACTGCACAGAATACTCTGTCCTGGGTCACTAGATTCACTTATTGTCTTCAAGCGAAGGGATGGCGCTGCTGTTTATTGGCGCCGGAACAGTCATCACTGGATTCTTTAATATTGTTATACACGGAAAGGCAAAGTGTGTCTGTGCTGGTTTAATAATCTGATTAAAATACTTCTATTTTATTTTTAACTTGCAATGTTTGTATGTACGTAAGATATGTAGGTGTTGAGCTGAAATCTTGAAAGTGATTTTTTACATGTTTCTTCAGGGGGTCCATTCAGGGCAAGAGTGAGTTCGAGTTCGGGAGTGAGTTAACCTAAAAATAGATGGGAAATATATTATTATTTAAATACCGGAACCGTTATTTATACGTCTAACGTATTTACGGGACAGACCAGATTTTTCTGTAATGATATTCAAGAAGTGTAGAAACATTAACTATTTAAAAAAGTGAGTAGATATTTAGTGAAGAATTCGAACTCACTCTTGCTCTGAATGGACCCCCAGTTCCGATTAAAATGCATTTGTATGGTAAGAAAGACTTGAATCGGGAAAGACAAAGGAAATGTACTTATCCATCTCGGAAAGAGTAACAAAGTGTCGCATGACCGGGAAGAGGATTTGAACCCATAACCTCTCGCATGAAAGCCAAGTCCTCTAGCCCTGATACCGCGAGCTGTACAAATGGTAAAAGTTATGGGTCAGTAGTTGGCCGATGCTGCATCAAGGAGTAGTGTTTATCGCGAGGTTTATCGTGTACATAATTGGTGAATGGCATAGTGCTGACAAGGCTGTCAGTACCACGGAAATTATAACTTTGTGAATAGATAAATATAATATCACAATCATACTTTCCCGTGCTACATACATCCCCACAAAAATTTACACATCCTGACTCGCACGCAGTCTTACACACACTAACTCACCCTCATTCGCCCTCACCGATAATCATTTTAATCAATTTTAATTAATAATTAATTTCTAGAACCGATTATATATTTGTACAGTGGAACCTCTTTCCCATGATACAGTCCGGAACTAGTTTGGGAAAGAGGAGCTAAAAACAAATGTTTATACGTTTATTGTTTTGCACATTTCATAGTTTTTGTGCGCAAGTTCTTCTTCATGCAAATTAAATTAAATTGATTGGTTATATTTACTTGTCAGGATGCTGTGTAGAGGCCTATAATTAACACGTACACTCCAAATTTGTTATTTTCAGAAATTAAACTATGTAACTGTTTTGTGTATAATGTTGTTGGCATACCAAATAAATAAAATAAAATAATAAACAATAAATTAAAAGAAATGTTATCGTTAGATAAAAATGTACCTTGTGACAGAGAACATCGATGTCCAGTTCGTTGGCGACGTCTCGGATGAGCTCCATGAAAAGCTCCGCCTCGTCCAGCTGTCGCGCCGCCACCGCGCCGCTCGCCGCGCCGCCGCTCGCGCCGCCCGCCGCGCCGCCCGCCACTCCGCTTGGCGACCGCGACCGCTGCCACGGAATACATTGTGAAGTCACAGGAAATCTCAGATTTGAATTTTTTAAGAAATTCATTCTTTGTCCATTGTCCAAGGCACAATTTTTCGCGGCGACTGCCATTAAAATTGCAAAATCGTCTTCCAGGCTCTAACGTTTCCCTACCCTTAAACGTTGTCAGATTTAAATATTTTTTTTAAAACATGAGAAAGCTTCATTCTATGTCCGTACGTTTTCTGAATGAAAATCGTTTCAATCTGTTAGGGAATTTTGATCTTTTTTCAATGGCAACATTCCTTAAATAAGGAATGATAAGTGCGCAATGGGGTAACACAGAGAGATGGAACGCCATGCGAGTCGGGTGACGGTGCAAATAGAAGAGGTTATATTAGCCGTGCAAAGAGAAGAGGTTATATGAGGCTAACTTTTGTAATATATTTTGATTCTATTGGGTTTCTACGTGTCGTCTTTATTGCTATCCAGACGCTCAGTTAAAAAAAAATGTAGGTATAATCTTAAACACTGTTAGTAGGAGGCATTGATTACGGGAGGAGGAACTGAACGAAAATTTCGAATTATGGGTATGTAGCAGGTGGCGAAATTGTTAGAAGCGTTACCCGAGAAGGGTATGTTTTGCTGGGTCGGGTCCAGCCTTGCAGTATACTCGTAAAGTAGTTCTTTTTTACACTAATTAATGTATCCTTGCTTCACAGTCGATTATACTTACATACATATCACACGCCTTACATTCAACTTGTCACGTGAACTCAGGGTGAATTTTAGCTAATTGACATATTCTTAGTTTAACAAGTATAACGCACTAGCCATGTTCGATAACTTGTCCGCAGCATGGTCCAACTTGAACACAACAGCAGTTCATCTCCACCATCACCTCATCGTCAGCGATAGCCCGATGACGCGTCTCTAAGATGTCCTCTAGTCACTCCACTCCATCAGGCAAAGAAAATTTGACTCAACGAGTTCAGTTCACAGTGAATTCGTATATGCAGCAATCCTATTCTCTACCCTATTCTGAATACTGCTCAATTCTATAAAATAAATGTATTTACGTTTGAAAACCTTTTGTTGTCTATCAAAATTACTTCTTGCGGGAATTTTGGGAAACCTTTATTTCTATAATATGTATGAATACTTCAATGTTGTTCACATCATTGGGCGAAAGAAAGTTGACAACAGTCAACCGCTGGGTACCTTGAAGCCGTATACCGAAACCGTTATGTTGTTTGATTTTATACTTGGTCGCAAAATTTCAAACTCTAGTTTCTATCTTATCTGTTTTTATCTCAAGCAGTAACGAAATAACATACGTTCAAGCAGTTTCGTGGTTGGGTTTAGGGCGATATATAAAATTGAAGGGAACATTTGCAGCCCTAAATAACTACTCCTGTTCATTACCAAAATAGCGTCAACATCCTCAAAAGGCTTAATCATAGGGCTCAATCTTGGATATTCCAATAATATCAGTCGTTACATAATTATATATTATATTTACATGTAAATTACTGCGAAAACAAAGTTTAAAATTTGTTCTTCGTTAAATAATTACGTAGTTTCGCCTGTGTGGTAGCCAAGTTTTACTTGAGTAAACGTTAAAACAACCAAAGCCACGAAGGTTTTATACCACCAAAGTTAACAGTAACTGCGCTCATTATTATTTTCTTCCCGCAAGCTCGACTTAGCTGAATTTAAGACCGAAATATGTAGAGGGCACATACACAGGTCTCAGGATTTCTGCACCTCTTTTTAGAGGTCCACGATAGGTAAAACATCTTGTCACTGTTACTCATCGATATAAAAAAAAACATTTAGAAGCGTTCTGAGCTTTCTCCTGCGTGTTAAGTCAGGTACTCAAATTCGATCAATTTAGAGTACCTAAGCTGTCAGTTTCGATACACCCGTCACGGCGTTCGCGCGTGTTTGCCGAATATATAGGTGCTGCTCTATGGTAGAAGAAAGAAATAATTATGCCGTCGTTTGTAGTGAAAAAAATTAAAAACTATTACGGAAATCGTAGAAGGAAGATGAAATCACAAGGTTTGCTTTCAAAATTTCATCAAATGGCGTTATTTTATGGTGATATCTGTAGTAAGCACGCCGTACGGCGCGGTCGTGATATCCGACATTGAACGACAAAACTATGGGAAAAGCCGGTAAAAGCCAGGTTAAGAAAAAGATCTCTGGATTGAGGATTAATACGAAAGTTGCAATTTCAAAACAACTTATTTGCGTATTTTTTTGTGCGTTAATTTAATATTCGAATTGTATATTTGGTTATGAATAGTAATTAGAGTATGTTATGAATAATTTAGATGACAAAACGTTTGCTGATTAAAAATTATAACTGAGAGCGGGAAAATAAACATGTCATGTAGGCAACACCATAGGCTAGAGGGGAAAACGGGTTGAAACGATTGTTTGTATGAAGTTTTAATCTGATGGCGCTTCTTGCTGTTTTTTTTAGTTCAACGCTGTTACTACTTTGCGGACCATCGCAAAGCTGTCGAGTTTGTTCAAATGACTTTTGAAGACTCACAGGTCGGAGGATTGAGGAAAGGCTTGCGGCGGCAGACAGTTCTATATCCAGGCGGTGCGACAGAAGAATGAGTTTAAGAAACTATTCTTTCTCAAAAGCCTAAAAGGGTGCTTTGATTCTCCGCAGCGGGTGCCCCGGATATAAGTTGGATGGAATAAAGAATGCAAGTTCCACAGAGCAACGTTCATGACATTACCACTAAATCTGTGACATTACCTGAAGTGGTTACAAATAAATGTTAATGGGGAAGAAAGCACAAAGCAAAAACACTGTCTAATAAGCGACCTGACCTTAGAAACGTCAAAACTGTCATTCCTCTCAACTTTTATTTAAGAGTTTTTAGATGAAAGATGTACCCAATGTTGCAGTTAAATTAAGGTTTGGAGGTAAAATAAGCGTCTGTTTATTCTCTAACGAAAGTTAATGTAATTGATCAGCACAAATGTCATTGTGATATATTTTCCCAAGACTTCATTTCATAGAATAATTTGGAACAATTTATTAAGGTGGCCAAACCCGGCGGGACTAACTCATTCGCGGGCACGGTACAAAACCGTGCTGTTGCGCTCTGGGACCTTCTCTGTTTCAAAGAAAAAGACAGGCTCCGTTATGAGGAAGATGCAACATGTACACAAAAAAGACAATGTGCATAGTGTATGATTTGGTAAGATTTACGAAAATTTTAATTTCAAAACGACTTATAGCTAAAAGTAAACCACGACCGCTGTAGTAAAAAATCTAACAAAAACCAAATAGATTATAAATCTTGATTAAATAAGCTATATCTGATGACTAATCTTTTTAAGATGTTCTTCTTTATCATTGCGTAATCCACCTCCAAAGTTATTGTATAAAACGCGCAAAAAAATCGAGCTTTCGGACCTTATAACTTAGAAAGCAAACACAATTTTACAATGCCAACGGTCATAAGACATCTAGTTCGATTAAATAAAGCTATTTTGAGCAAAACTTGGGATCTCTGACCAGAAATATGGGCGTGATCTTCTTTCCCCGTTTGTGTGGGGAGTTGAGCGGGATGGGCCACCTTAAGGGAATAATATCGAAAAGCTATAATATAGATTAAGCAAAATAGATTAAAATCTATTCTGTATAGTTTTCTAGGGTATCTGACAGCTCCGAGGGAAGTTTGAGGGTAGGTCGCCTAAACTGTCTAGATAAACATACAGATTTCTTCTCCACTGAGCTCTTATTCTGGTTTAAATCGACGAGGCTGTGTGCTCGAAGGAAAATAAATAAATTTGTTTGCGTCTAGATAATTACATAACGCAAACTCGCACCGCCTTTGTTTAATTTTCTTGTTCAGCCGGCGCGACGCGGCGGCGGCGGCGGCGGCGCGGCGGCGCGGTAGAGGCGAGCCTCCACGATTCAATTAGGCGGCTCTGCCGAGCCTTCAGTCTCTTTGGATTGGATGTTTTCCCGCGGGCAAGCTCGATGCGTGCCTCCGATGGAGAGAGATTTAAGAGGGTTTTACTAGCCACTAGCCATCTTCTTACCTCCATCTACTTAATGCAGAAGAGTACCAATATTACCTTATACGTTTCCCTTTTCTCTTCGCACCCAGCGAAGGAAGGAAAGCAGCGGCAACGGAAAGTCTTTTGCATGGGGGCGGCGACACGGCACTGAATTAGTGCGGAAATCAGGGGCGATTCCATGGGGGAAAAATCGGGTATTGCTCTACCTACAGTGTAGAGCTATAGAGTTTACACACGTCCCTGCCGCCCATAGAAAACTAGTGGGCAGCGAAGGCTCAAACGGAAACCTCAAAAAATAGGAATTGCTCTCGCGTTCTCTGCGGTTGACCCAATACGGAGAAAAAAAAGGAAAACCTGGGGTAAAAACGTCTTAAGGCGCTAGGACTGGCCAACTACTCGCGCCATACAAATGCACTTTTTAACAAATGTAATAATATGTAGTGAAACGCTTCAGAAAATCCAAATAGAACTCCAGACTGATAATGGATTGTTAATATTTTTTGATTCCATTATTTATTTAAATAATAATAAAAATGAAAAAGTTGATTTTTCTCATTAGAAATCTGAAAGTAATTCGATTAATAGATATAAGCAAAAACAGCATATATGCATAAACAAAACATTCCATTTGCTATTAGATTTCTACATTTAGTCAAAAAAGTTCGGAAATGGACACCGTTTCCGCAATGTATTTTGTATAGAAAAAGGTAACATACATTAACGAAAATAGGTTGATTAATAGACAAGGAATCATATATTGTAAGAATGACACTTATAATCGTCAGACTTAGTTAGTTAACTTGGGGTGCCTCATTTAACTTTGCGATTTGGCTAGTACCAGGGCGTTAATGAAACGCCACGAATTGAGCCACGTAAACCTGATAAGAAATTTGGATGCAATAAACTAAAAAAATTTTTTTGAGAATGGATAAGGAATTGGGATGTTTTTTTAATGTAACTGGACATGGATGTCTAATGCCACACCAACTGTCATGACATTAGCCTAACACACGTCATGGGAAGTAGGTGCCATGCGAGGACCTTCCTTTTATTGCACAGCTACATTAAATTGGATGGAAAACACAGACAACTTTTATTGCGGCTCCGACCATTCAAGGCGATGGTACCAACCTGGGGATCTGCTCATGAGATTCTCACCTGTGTGTCACCGGTGACCCAACGGTGGGGCACAACGCTTTCGTACATATGAAATTACAGCCACGAGTCATCCTAGTGTTGTTTATTCTAATTAAAGTGCAATGACACAACATAACATTTGATGCATAATGACGTCACGCGAAAGTATCTCACTTTCATCTGTGCTTACCTCGTTTCCGCTTTCCTGAGTAGATATGCTGGGCGTGATTTCACTCTACCACCTAGTAAGTAACGAAGGGGACTGACAGTCGTATTCAGAGAGGACCTGTCAAAATTTAGTACGAGGTTAGCATCGGGCTAACCATACAAAAACCGGTTTAGTCTGACCTTAAAACGCATACTAAAGTTAGTCCGCCCACTCGGAATAGAGTGGTAAGTTTTGACAGGTCCTCTCTGAATACGACTGTTACAGTTTAACGTGGAATCCGAACCACGAACGACAAATCCCTTAGTCGGCTCATACGACAAAAAATCAGTAGGCGCAATTTTATTATTTTTGCGTGCCGGAACTCACACAGCAAATTAAAAGCGGAATGAAAGGACTCTCAAAGCGCGTGAATCCTGTGTCATAACTGAATTATGCAAGTCAGTTGAAACGAGCGAATATTCGGTGTCGGGCATCCTAGCGGTAGAATTCTTTTGTGCTGATGTCGACATTTTGTTTGGCCTTTTTGTGGTCTACCCATTATTTAATCGCCGTTTTATATATGTATCTATTTAGCAGAGTCCAACAAAATCGAGGAATCGCTTTCCTCAATATTTTTCAGATAATTTTTAGACAATTTAAATTTTAATTAAATTACACTTGATGTTTGAAGTTTTAAAATTGTTAATTATAATGCAGTATAGTAGTATTAAAATTAAAGCTAGATTTCCAGTTTTAGGATCACCGCATGCCATATATTTTACGGATTTTTAGTCTTTATAGATGTACGCTCTGTATTGCATCTCTGCAACTTTACATCCGTATTCTACTTTGATACGGGGATTATCGCTGAATTAATAGCATTTCATATGCTTAACCCGGTGCTAGTCCGCGTACTATATGTTGACAGTTCACTCTGAAGACGAGTGTCAGTGATTAATATACTTGAACAATTTGTGAAACTTTTAGTTGTTCTCATTTTTTGTAAACACTAAGACGATTTTTCATGTAATAGGCTGTAATAATTAAATAAATTTTCAATAAATACATATTATTAGAACAACGACTCACTTATTCAATAGGGCCGATATTTCAATCCTCAGATCATTGACTTATATACGACTCAGATAGTACTTAACGGCATGATAGTACAAAGCACATTGCCGATTTTACCATGGGCCAGAAAAGCGCTACTACTTAAACGATACCGTATCAACCAAACGTATTTTCATTCCTCAAATGCTTACACACAATAATTAATATGGTTTACTTTACTTTCACACCAGGAATAACCCGTCAGACACTTTTAAAAATGCATATTTGAGGTTAGTCTTGTGAAATGTTACTTCTCTTCGTGTCTTTGTTCACACGGAAAGGCAAGGACTTTCAGCATAGAACCATAAATATATTTTTTCTATTAATTACGAAAAAGGCATTTAAGTTAAATTATAATTAAAATAGTAGTTGACGAAAAATTACAAACGTGTATGTTTGTAGAGGAAGCGAAATGAGTATGCTATGATCGAACAGTATGGTCGTAAACCTTAAAATAAATTGATCTGGCTGATAACCTGTTCCTACCGATCTAAAGGAAAATATTATAGCGATAGCAGCGCCATTCGGTTCTCCGTAAACTATTGAACACGTACTGACCGATCTTTACCTCGATACATATGTACATACAATCTGTCATGATGACGCCATGTCGCGGTCGGAGCTGCCAGATATTGCTATAGAAAATAGACCAAAACTAAACCGGAAGTATAATGATAAAATATTGTATTAGTAACATAATTAATTTTACTCTATACTGAATGTATTTAGTTTAGATTTTTATTGCAGATTAACGACTGTGACATAAATCATTTCGTTGAAATCGCAAAACAGGAATAAAATGTCGTTACCTATTACAGCGAAAATACGCAACATCTGACAACACTGTGAACAACATGTTGTGAACTTTTTAAAAATAATAATCCTTGTCCGCTGGGACTTTCATTAATAAGTAATTTAA
The DNA here is from genome assembly GCA_946894095.1 of Incurvaria masculella. Lineage (NCBI taxonomy): Eukaryota > Metazoa > Arthropoda > Insecta > Lepidoptera > Incurvariidae > Incurvaria > Incurvaria masculella. The sequence goes on along the minus strand of OX335662.1, from coordinate 13,971,906 downwards.
AAATATTATTTTTAATTTTAATTTTTAATCACATGTTTGCCTATTGGTATCGGTCTTAGCTATGGTCTTAGTCAATGTACTCTTTAATGAGATTTTGATTTGGCCAATGTCCTTTAAGTTTATTTTAAAATCAGAAGTCCTTACCGGAGAATTATATTTCGTAACATAATTAACATGCTATAATATTAGTCAAACAAATATGGAATTACTATAACGGATGGATAAGCAGCGGTGTATATAAATTCGTCGAATAGTTATCCGACTGATTATCAGACTATTGAAAAATCGGCCCTGAGTAAATGACAACACGCGCGCGATACATGTTGGTTCCCCTTCACCCCAGCAGCACCACGCGGCCTCATTTCAATTCATCCTTTATTCAGATTCCCACAGGAGCCGCGCGGAGGAGGCGCGCGGTTCGACGGCGGCGGCGGCGGCGCGAGTACACTACACTGAATCCCCATATATTCTTCCCTAAATCAACATCCCGCTCCGAGCCAGCGAGTAAGGATGGGCTGGAGTGACGATCGCAACTCTCCTATGGCGGGGCGGCTAACATTTGCGAAACCGAGTTTGATTTTACAGGTTACTCACCGTCGCCGTAAATACGTTGACGTTGCCGTTTACGCCGACTCCGCGTTTTCATCGGACAAATCGGAAATACGAGTTTGATTTTGACAGGTTGAAGGAGTAAAAGCACAGAATATATGTATGGGGTTCGACTTTTTACGTAACTTGTAAGTTCCGTAAACGTCAAATTAGGTGAGAAGGCCGACTAGGGGCTCTGAATCCGACTGTACACAGGATCGGAACGTCGGATTTGGTTCCTGCGGTCGGCCACACAATCACCATATAATGTTGGGAGTTCTTCATAATCTTTATTATGGGTATTGTGAGACAAATCTATCTATTGCAATTTTATCAATGCAAAACTAAGTTCGCCCGTCTCATATTTAAATGAGATTTGACAGAGTTTAAGGTAAAAATGGAGCATAAAAAATGTTCATGACGTTCAATAAATTTAGCCCAAAATTCGTCTAAAACGTCAGCCAGCGAGCAGCAACTAATACAAGATGTAGTAACCAATATAAGTTTTTTGTATGTAACTGGAAATTGATAGCTTATACCATATCATGATATTAGCCTAACACACCACATGGGAACTAGGTGCCATGCCAGGACCTGGACATGGATAGCTAATAACATTCCCACCATTATGATAACCAACCAACAAACGAATCAGATGATATGTTAATATGTGCGTACATCACGCACGCTACATTTAATTCAATGAGTTGTACGTTTTATTTAGTACCACTTTTGGACGTAGAAATGACTTTGTTCGTTTTGTTTTAAAAATCACTCCACGAAGTAACAAGACTTGTCAGTGCATCGGCCAGCATAATTAGGGCAAAGTGCTTGGTTTTAGATGGTTTACGGAAATTTCGCAAACGCGAATTTCTAACTCGACAGGTTAAAATTATGTGCATGTCACTCCACCACAATGGTCACGTTAAAGCGAATTATTGTACAGGCATCCTTGAGTCCGCACGCAAATGTACAATTTCATGAATATGCGCAACATTTCACAAACACCCGCCCACCGCCTCCGCCCCGCCGCCCAACCGCGCACTCATTCCGTCGCGACATAAATTAGGAGCGTATCCTTTCCGCAAGAACATGCCTTTCCGGCACGGAAATATGTTCTACCCGCGCCCGTGGATTCCGTTTCTCGCAAATGAGAATCCGCTTGCCCTAGGCACTTCTCTGTATGTGCAAATTTGATCAAAATGTGTCCACTTGCCAATATTAAATCGCTAATGCAATCCGGACCTAACCGATTTAGTATTTTATTAATTTTCTTTTTATCCAACCTGGCATGGATAGCTGGTACCGTTATGATATTAGCCCAATACACCACATTCCCGAAGGAATTTGATGCCATGCCCTTTGTGAGCACGGCTACATTGAAATGGATGGAAATCACCGATTTTTTTTACATTGCCGCTTTTTCATTCAATGCGATGGTCCTCAATGGTAACCTACATGCACTTGACCAGTCAAACAATAAAATGAAAGATTTTTTCTAAAAGTTTAATTCAGAAATAACAGCGACAGCAACGATACTTCATGTGTATTATAATAAGTAGTTTAGTAGTTATGAGGGCACAGACGAATATAAAAACAAACCCACATACTTACCGCCCGGTCAAAATCATAACCCTAAAGAATACCTAAATACGTTGTAATTTAACCGCTGCTACCTCTTACGACACGCCGTAATATTGAAACTATATTTCAGCCCCGCATCGAAGTGCTCGTGAATTAAATTTCTCGGAAATCGAAATCAGCTTACCGGTGGCTGCGCGCTCCCCACACTACATCCGCGTTGGCAATTAGACTGATATATGCACGGGAGATCACCCTCCTACCTTCTACCTTCTACCTTCTACCTCCGCAAGTGAGCCCATTAACTATGCAAATAACTCGCCCGCCGCGCCACCCAGTAATCCGGTTAACTAGATGTGACTAGCGTCGAGGAGACAAATGGAACCAGACAGTTTTTTATGTAATAGGACATGGGTGTGTGGCCCACAGTCATGATTTATAGGTTCGGGTAAGTTAGGAAGGTTAAAATTACGTTCCACGCCAGGGCCTTCCCTTTATAAGCACGTTTACATTTTTATTTATGGAACCTGACATGCGATGACATAGCGATGGCTGCGCACTGAATACAATTCGCACATTTCTGAAGGAATTAGGATCCTTGCCAGGACCTTATATAATATAAAGGTAAGGTCCTGGGCAATTTTTCATTTGCCGTTTCGACAATCTTTTCATCCAATGCGATGCTACCAACCCGGGCAAGCGTAACCCTAGTTAGGGAAAGAGGCCTACAGCTTTACACGGATTTCGAACCATGGAGTAGCTCGCATTCGTGAAGGAATTCCCTTATCCAACTCAGAGAGAGAAAGTGATGCATGAGCGGGGCGGGGATTTGAACCTAGGAATGAACATCGCATAGGAAGGAGTTCCCTTAGCTAAGACCTGTTACTTCTACAGAGCCACGTAATTGGTTTTTTTTTACATTTCATCCAAATCATCCATATCGCCAAATTTCATTGCGGACCCATTTTCTATCACGCGGGACGTTTGTACATCCCCTTTAATGTATTGTGATAACATAACATGTTGAAGTAGAATAAAAACCCGTTCCGAAGGACACCAATACTCTACAAGTAAAGCTAAATTGGATATGAATGACATCAACGAATGGTAAGTTGCATTAACGTTGGCGTCTACAGGACTCCCTAATTTTGCAAAGTAATTCGCTTTGCAGTATGACGCGACGCGATATGCCTCGGCAGGGTTTTATATCATGAAAGATGTTTGCTTCACACTCTTTTAGCTTTCTGTTTTCAACAGTTTACTGATTGCGGTGACCACTTTTTTCAAGATGCATTTAACGTCATATTAAATTGCATTGAAGGGTTAAGAAATGTTACGATAATTTTAACAAATTCTTAACTGAAAGCAGGAAATTATAAGACCGACCTCATACGGTGGAATCACAGCTCGTGGCTACAATAGTACGAAAATCAGCTGGTATGTTACCTCTCTGTGCGTGGATTCGGAATTTGGCATATCTAAGCACCTTAGGACTCTCAGCATCGGCACTTATTAGCTTTAAAAAAAGCATCAGATAAACCAAACGCGGTTCCAAAACTTGATTGTTTTGGAATCATGTACAGAAAAAAAGTGGCGAAAGGATCACAAAACAAAATACGGAGCGAAAATGTTTAAACCGTTCGTGGTGGCCTAGAAGAACATTACATATCAAGACAATTAGCACCATATTAAGGCTGCGTATGAAGCTAGACAAATTCCCGATTTCCCCCCCACCGCTCCGCTAGACGCCGAAGCGGCAGTGGCGCCGTGAATCTTAGGATAAAACTGAAATGAGATATTGTTAGAGCGACACCTATACGCCGTCGCTGGAACTTCGTGAAAGTTGTATCGATCCCGCGGCAAGTCGTCAATGATCATACAACCAATCACAAGGCTCGAGATCACCCGCCATATTATTCACATTGCTGCTAGAAAACAGCAACCATTTCGTCATATCTCTACTTCATGAAAGGATTTACTATTTTCACTTTGATCGTCAGTAGCTGGTTGGTGTAGCGCGTGAGACGTCTTATCTACAGTTATTGTTCGATGGGGGATGTCGGTTCGAATCCTGTAGGTTACAATTTTTTTTTTCTGTTTTTTTACTTTTTATTGTTAATGGTGTATAGTATATAATTATAGCGTGGGTTAGACTTAATTGATTTACACATATAAAAAAATATTACATAAATTGGTAAAAGTTTTTACCTGAGAAACAATTTTAAAAAGTATAAACGTCATTTGATACAATCAAAAGTAAAATAACACTTTTAAAAAGGATAAACGTGAGACGATGGAGAAATAATTTCCATGCAACGAGCGCGCAAAAAATGACGCCACGCGACTTACAACATTATATCGCCATTCATAGCGCCGTAGCGCAGTGATGAAAACGGAGAAAAATCTATTTTTTTGTCTCCCAAATTGATAGGTAAATGAGTAGCGCAGTGATGAAAACGGAGAAAAATCTAATTTTTTGTCTCCCAAATTGATAGGTACATTGATAAAAATAAGAATTATTTTTCAATAACCCTGATGGTCGTTACGTCATTCTTCATTAGTAGTGAGAGCCGAAACAAAAACCAAATTCCTCCCGCGGCACAAGTGAAGTATATTTACTTTTTTGTACTAAGCAGGTACCTACGTCGCTTATTCCAAGGAATGTGACATGTAGTGTCGACACTTTTTAGGGTTCCGTACCCAAAGGGTGAAAACGGAACCCTATTACTAAGCCTCCGCTCTCCGTCCGTCCGTCCGTCCGTCCATACGTCTGTCCGTCCATCCGTCCATCCGTCCGTCCGTCCGTCCGTCCGTCCGTCCGTCCGTCTGTCACAGGGCTCTATCTCATGAACCGTAATAGGTAGGCAGCTGAAATTTTCACAGAGTGTGTATTTATTTTGCCGCTATAACAACAAATAGGTAAATTAAAAAAATGTATAAAAATTAAAGGGGGGCCCATACAAAAGAAACGTGATTTTTGGTGTTGATGGTACGGAACCCTTCGTGTGCGAGTCCGACTCGCACTTGGCCCGTTTTTTTAGTTCACTTTGCTCTCCTGTGGTCGCCTGGTACGCAGTATCCTCTATTTAGCTGCTATTTGCCGCGGCAGCGAGTGCCGCGTCTTTTGTCGTTTGAACATCTTTTTTTCGACGTTGGCGACGTTGTCGTCGTTGTTCGTCGTTGTTGATGTCGAAAACGGAACCCTATTACTGCGTGCAATTGTATTCGGTGCGGTGCGTACCTAGTTATGCGCTGCTCGTCGATTGTGCGCGGCGCGTACAATTGCGTGAGGTCGCGTATGCGCGCTCGTCGATTGTATCTCGTTCACTCGCGTCAGTCGCGCGGTCGCCCCGCGCCGAAGTGTCTTATAATATTTGGACGCTCGTCCGCTCCGCTGTAGCGCCACAGAGCAGCGCTGTGCAACAATCGAATAACGTAGATTTGTATTCGAATGAATCGAATAACGGGAACAATCGAATAATTCGATTGTTTTTATTCGCAATCGCCTATCGCTAGTCTACGACCAGTGTTTCCAATGATATAACGAAAACAAATTTTGACATGACAGACAGGTAGATTAGGTCGGGGCGTTCATTTTGAGTGGTCGCATATGGGTCTACGACCAGTGTTTTCCATGATATAACGAAAACAAATTTTGACATGACAGACGGGTAGATCAGGTCGGGACTTTTACTTTGAGTGGTCGCATCATGGGTCTACGACCAGTGTTTCCCATGACATAACGAAAACAAATTTTGACATGACAGACAGGTAGATTAGGTCGGGGCGTTCATTTTGAGTGGTCGCATGATGGGTCTACGACCAGTGTTTTCCATGATATAACGAAAACAAATTTTGACATGACAGACGGGTAGATCAGGTCGGGACTTTTACTTTGAGTGGTCGCATCATGGGTCTACGACCAGTGTTTCCCAAGATATAACGAAAACAAATTTTGACATGACAGACAGGTAGATCAGGTCGGGGCGTTTATTTTGAGTGGTCGCATGATGGGTCTGCGACCAGTGTTTCCCATGATATAACGAAAACTAATTTTGACATGACAGGCAGGTAGATCAGGTCCGGGCGTTTATTTTGAGGGGTCGCATGATGGGTCTACGACCAGTGTTTCCCATGATATAACGAAAACAAATTTTGACATGACAGGAAGTTAGGCCAGGTCGGGGCATTTATTTTGAGTGGTCGCATGATGGGCCTACGACCAGTGTTTCCCATGATATAACGAAAACTAATTTTGACATGACAGACAGGTAGATCAGGTCGGGGCGTTTATTTTGAGTGGTCGCATGATGGGTCTAAGACCAGTGTTTCCCATGATATAACGAAAACTAATTTTGACATGACAGACGGGTAGATCAGGTCGAGACGTTTACTTTGAGTGGTCGCATCATGGGTCTACGACCAGTGTTTCCCAAGATATAACGAAAACTAATTTTGACATGTCAGACAGGTAGATCAGGTCGGGGCGTTTATTATGAGTGGTCGCATGATGGGTCTACGACCAGTGTTTCCCAAGCTATAACGAAAACAAATTTCGTCATAACAGACAGTTAGATCAGGTCCGGGCGTTTAATTTGAGGGGTCGCATGATGGGTCTAAGACCAGTGTTTCCCATGATATAACAAAAAAAATTTTGACATGACAGACGGGTAGATCAGGTCGGGACTTTTACTTTGAGTGGTCGAATCATGGGTCTACGACCAGTGTTTCCCAAGATATAACGAAAACTAATTTTGACATGTCAGACAGGTAGATCAGGTCGGGGCGTTTATTATGAGTGGTCGCATGATGGGTCTACGACCAGTGTTTCCCAAGCTATAACGAAAACAAATTTCGTCATAACAGACAGGTAGATCAGGTCCGGGCGTTTAATTTGAGGGGTCGCATGATGGGTCTACGACCAGTGTTTCCCATGATATAACGAAAACAAATTTTGACATGACAGGAAGTTAGACCAGGTCGGGGCGTTTATTTTGAGTGGTCGCATGATGGGCCTACGACCAGTGTTTCCCATGATATAACGAAAACTAATTTTGACATGACAGACAGGTAGATCAGGTCGGGGCGTTTATTTTGAGTGGTCGCATGATGGGTCTACTACCAGTGTTTCCCATGATATAACGGAAACAAATTTTGACATGACAGGAAGTTAGATCAGGTCGGGGCGTTTATTTTGAGTGGTGGCATGATGGGTCTGCGACCAGTGTTTCCCATGATATAACGAAAACTAATTTTGACATGACAGACAGGTAGATCAGGTCGGGGCGTTTATTTTGAGTGGTCGCATGATGGGTCTACGACCAGTGTTTCCCAAGCTATAACGAAAACAAATTTCGTCATAACAGACAGGTAGATCAGGTCCGGGCGTTTATTTTGAGAGGTCGCATGATGGGTCTACGACCAGTGTTTCCCAAGCTATAACGAAAACAAATTTCGACATAACAGACAGGTAGATCAGGTCCGGGCGTTTATTTTGAGGGGTCGCATGATGGGTCTACGACCAGTGTTTCCCATGATATAACGAAAACTAATTTTGACATGACAGACAGGTAGATCAGGTCGGGGCGTTTATTTTGAGTGGTCGCATGATGGGTCTAAGACCAGTGTTTCCCATGATATAACAAAAAAAAAATTGACATGACAGACAGGTAGATTAGGTCGAGGCGTTTATTTTGAGTGGTCGCATGATGGGTCTACGACCAGTGTTTTCCATGATGTAACGAAAACAAATTTTGACATGACAGACGGGTAGATCAGGTCGGGACTTTTACTTTGAGTGGTCGCATCATGGGTCTACGACCAGTGTTTCCCAAGATATAACGAAAACTAATTTTGACATGACAGACAGGTAGACCAGGTCGGGACGTTTACTTTGAGTGGTCGCATCATGGGTTTACGACCAGTGTTTCCCAAGCTATAACGAAAACCAATTTTGACATGACAGGAAGTTAGATCAGGTCGGGGCGTTTATTTTGAGTGGTCGCATGATGGGTCTACGACCAGTGTTTCCCATGATATAACGAAAACAAATTTTGACATGACAGGGAAGGTAAATCAGGTCGGAGCGTTTATTTTGAGTGGTCGCATGATGGGTCTACGACAAATGTTTCCCCAGATATAGCGAAAACATATTTGGTCATGACATAACATGTACAACACATGAAATTGAACTGAACCGTTCCTCCGAGATTAATATTGGAGTTTCTTTTCGTCATAGAATTTATTTTATTTTATTTTATTATATTTTTAATTTTTATTATTATTTTATTTTAGCTATTTGTTGTTATAGCGGTAAAATAAATACACACTCCGTGAACATTTCAGCTGCCTACCTAAGGCCCTGTGACAGACGGACGGACGGACAGCGGAGGCTTAGTAATAGGGTTTCGTTTTCACCCTTTGGGTACGGTACCCTAAAAACGAACCAACAAAACAAAACATATTATTTATTTCATTTATTCTTTTCACGGAGTTTTCCTTCTGTTCATGTTATTAATTATTCTGTGCCGCCGACAAAAACTACAAAAATCCGCCCGCCGAGCTATCTGCCAAGGTCATGTGACTTGTCCTGTTGCGACCCGTCCGCAATGGACGTACTTGCAGACGCACGTTCCACGGGGAGGCGGATATTTGCGGCTGCCCCAATACTCGTAGTGCCCGCTAGGCTTGAGAAGGAGAATTTACCATAATTACGTAACGACAGTCGTGGCACAATGGTTTTAGTGTCGTATTTTTGCTGCGAATTTGAGAACCACACATATCGAAGTTCGGTTCCTGGAAACATCTATTTTTTTATATTATAACAAATATTTTATTTATTTATTATATTTTTATTTATTTATATCTTGCTAACCGAACGTTACTAACCAGTGTCAATTATTTCGGCTTTAGACCTCAATAACATTTGATTGAGAATTTTACAGCGCCATCTATGAAGTTCAGCTGATGCTCGTAGGAATTTGGTTCGGAACTTTGTTACTGTCGCGATCCCGAAAGCGATCTCGGAAGCGTGCGGAGAGTCGTGCGGAGAGGCGTGCGTCCGCTTCGAAACATCGCAGCGGACTGAGGCTACCGAAATGGCGATAGATAGTCGCCAAGAGAACGAAAGGGAAAGGGATACTTTACGGTGCTCAGAAATTTTGTCGTAAGTCCAAAATTCATTTTTTTTATGCTTTGAATGAAAAATTGTGTCCAAATGCAATAATAATCATTCAAAAATTTGAAAATCATGATGCAAATATAATGTGAGATTACTAGCACTGTAATTAATACCAATTCTGAGAAATAAAGCATAATGTGAAAAAATCGACCTATTTTCGCGATTTTTTTCTATCGGGCCAATGTTATGCTATTGGAACAATAATCATTCAGATTAAGCGGATATAAGTTAAGTTTCATATCACTCAATTTCAGCATGATTAGTTCAATATTCTCTGAGAAATTAAGACAAAGCTAAGTGCGATTTAGCGTCATACGGAGCCTTAATATAAAAACATTTTTGTTTTTTTTTTTATTTATTTATTTGGAGGAAACACAGATACAGATAAAGTAATAAAACAGTAAGTTAACAAAAGACTATAGAACTAACCTGCATCCTAACCTATTCCTCGCTAATTAATTTATACATAAATTAGAGTGACAGTATAGCAGTCCTATTGAGCCATGCTTTTTATTTTGTGCTTGAAGTTGCGCTGAGAGTCAAAGAAGATGTCTAGGTCAGATAAGTTCTTATTATAAAGCGAACACATTCTATGTAAAGAGTCCCTAAGGCCAGTGTTGGTGCGTGTCCGACCAAGGTGGAATAAGTCATTGCATCTGGTGTTTTTTGACGGTACTCTAAGGGCCGAGTGCACGAAAGGGCAAACAATCAAAATCAACATCAAAGTATGATCAAACACGTCACTTTGTGAGGACAGTATGGAAGGAACTCTATGCGGTTCACTAAAAGTGACGTGTTTGAACATTGATTAACTCAGCCGTCTCGTCGTGCAACCGGGGCTAAGACATACAAGTTGGAGCAGGTTTGGACAGTCAAGAACATTATTGCATATCTTATGTAGCATTATTAGGTCAAAGTGTGCACGCCGATTAGAAAGGGCGGAGAACTTGTAATCTATCAACATTTTTGCATAAGACCGCTTTCGATCATTCATTTTAAAACTTAGAAATCTTAGAAACTTTTTCTGCACACGCTCTATTCTATCAGAATAAACCTCATAGAAAGGGTTCCATACTGTGGTACAATATTCAAGTTGAGAACGAACAAGCGTAAAATATAAAAGTGAGAACGTTTCAAGTTTCCTGAAAGACCTGCTAGTCCTAGTTATGAATCCAAGTAAACTAAAAGCTTTATTTATAATACTGTCGACGTACTCACCGAAGTGCTGTTTTGAGTCAAAGATGACACCTAAATCTCTTATACTGTGAACTCGCTCGAGGGTATGTCTTCCAATGTGATACTGGTGAAAAATTACTTTTTTATTTTTCGTAAAAGTGATTTACATATGTTTTCCGAAGAAACCAAGGAATCGTGATCGTACCTAATGGCGCTCTACCGTTCGGAGTAGCGGCGTGTGGCATGTATGCGAACATGACACGAGCGAAAGCCTTACAGTCGTATTTGGAGAGTATCTGTCAAAACTTAGTACGAGATTAGCACGGGACTAACCATACAAAAACCGGTTTAGTCCGGCGGATTAAAGTTGGTCCGCCCACTCCGAACACGGCTGATAGAGCTTTCCGCAACATTTTTCTGTGTTAGTGTCGGGGATTAAAAATAGCGTCATTAGTGCGCCCGCGTTCAGTTGTCACGTTCTGCTCGCGAGACGTCGGCAGCGGCTCATTACGCTTTGTCTCGGATCCTCACGACCCTCACGCCGGGAGACCAGCGCCGCCCCGACCCGACCCGACCCTCCCCGACGCGACGCCTTTGTCTCCGTGACGAATCGCAAAGCATCTGTTATGTACAACTTGGTATTTGTCTGTGTTAGCACTGAGAAGGAAATATAGTTGAGTGAAACCAAAATTGTGTTGCCGTAACCCGAAAATCGGTTAAAAAAGGGACAGCCAAGAGTCTGGCACGAGTTACCGAAACATTTCCAGTTTAAATGATCTGACAAATTCAACTATAAAAGATACATGGCGCATATTGTGTTTTTGTAGCTGAAGTACTCTTCTCTAGCTAAATCTACCATACACGCTTTTACTATCTAGATCATGTTAGCTAACAACCGAATGGTTGTTCTGATAACACTTAATATTATAGTCGAGTCTACTGATGGAACTAGATAGCAGTTAATCCAAATATAGTCGTTTTTCTCAGTGAACGTTCGATGTGCTGCAGTAGGAGGGCGCCGAAGCGTCGGAGAGAAACCCTAACCTATCCCTGGATCCAGATCAAAGTCGGTTTCTCACGAATCGACGTTCCAAGTTCGGTGTCTCGGAGTGCCGCTGGCGGCGCTCCCTGCTCCTCGCTCAATCGCTGAAAATTTTCGCGGGGCACTGCACTTATATCCACACGGATTGCACTTACAAGAAGCTTGAAGGGGTGTGTACGTCCATGTAGATGGCGCCACAGTAGTAGATTAGACATTTTAGATTTTTCTATTATTTTTAGGTCGAGGTGTTGAGATCAAATTTTGAAAAAGCCCGTTGGCATAGACGCGTATTACTATCCCATTGGTCCAGGACATTCATTTGAAGCAGAAAAATTCCGTGCTGACAGATGTCAAAATAGACTCTGATTTCGGTAGCAATTAGGTTGACACCTCAATCGTTGTAGTCAAAATATCGAGCCAACTTGTCGATGGAGGAGACATTGTGTCGGTTAGAATTTCAGTGGTGACGTAACCAATGAGATAACTGTACAGGTACTTAGATGAAATACAGGTACCCCAGTTTAGCAGCGAACGTGTCATCCTACAATTGTAAAAAAAAGGATTAACGCTGCGTAGAATGTAATTCGATTTTCAGTAAATGTAGGTTTGTAAGGGAAAAGGTAAAATAATTAAGTTCGATTCGGATTTGGGTTCCGAAAATATGCATCAATAATTTATAGCTTTTATTTCGATATCATGTGCGGTCGATCTGGTTTACAACTCCTGAATAATGGACAATCGACGTAGTAACCATGTTAACCTCTAATACAAGCTTGTCTGTATTCTTGTTATCGATATTAGATAAAAATCCATTTTATTGAACTATCCGATTATCGGATATTGTTTTGTTATTATTTTAAAAATATACATTAAAACGGGTTATATTATTTATAACCATGTAAGGTTGATGCAAAACAAGATTGCACATAATGAATTTTGTTGTTTTCTTAAACATTTTGAAAATACCTTTTAACTTGAATCTGTTTCGGTTTGAATTCGCAATTTCTATTGTTGCGTTAACAATAGCCATAAGTGACGCTCAAATTTTACGAAAAATGGTTTAAAAATTAAGACTTTAAATAAGAACGGATATTATAAAAAGTTGGGGTCCCTTTCTATTAAGTCAATAATTGGGGAAGGTTGAGTCTGGCCGTGTTTCAGGTTCCACAAAAAAAAAACTGTAAGTGTGTCCTTTAAATATCGCAGTGAGTTTGATTACTGAAGCACCACTCAAACCTGCTACGCGTTGCAATTGGACCAAAGCCCCGCTAATGCTAAATACCGCTCGGCTCACGTTTCTAAATGCTAGCAAATATATACCGAGTTAAACTTATTTTCTGAAGTTCCACAAGCTCAACTATTTCAAACTTTATGTAATGTCTATGGTACGGAGCGCATCACCCTCTGCGCCACAGTTAGGCATTGGCATTTGCAAGAAAAACGTATGTGGGTCAAAGTCCAATGTGTGGCGTCTAGGGTGAAGCCATTTGTACATTGTCATCTCTAATTAATTCTGTTTTACATTTATTTTGTGCCCGCCTTACTGCACCTCTCCTACATCTCTAGGGTTGAATGTTAGAGACTGCCTTATGGCATTATTTCCGTCTTTTTACCGTGTCATTTAAAAACCGGCAAAGTGCGAGTCGTACTCGCACACGAAGGCTTCAGTACCATTGTGCAAGATTTAACACAAAAATCGCGTTTTTTTTTGTTACACCCTTATATTTTTTTTTATTTTACTTATTTGTTGTTGTAACGGCAAAATAAATATATACTTTGTGAAAATTTCATCTGCCTACCTATAACGGTTCATGATGAGATACAGCCCTGTGACAGACGAATGGACGGCTTTTTGCGACGGGACCCTCAAAATAACATTTGGTTACAGAGCCTCTAGTCCCGATTGTCACATAAATCGGCGTTTACGCCAAACCGATCGACTGGCGGCGTTTTCTAATGTATGGAGAAATTGAAGAGCACAGGCCAAGTTTATTTGACAGCTTACTCACCGTCGCCGTAAATACGTTTATGTTGCCGCCTTCGCTTGCGCCGACTTCAAGTTTTCATGCAAATCTGAAGCCCGAGTTTGACTTTGACAGCTTGAAGAAGTAAAACCACAGAATATCTAGTAAAAACTTTATGGAGTTTGAAGTTCCGTAAACGCCAATTTAGGTAAGAACTCGGACAGACCACTCTGTGTTTTACAAAGGCTACAGGTGAAGCTAACGGTGGGTGTGTGTGTGCCCTTGATGGGTTGGGAGGGCAGCTGTCATAACGAGGGCGAGCGCTAAATCGGTTCGTTGGCGGAAACGAGGTGGGCCGCCGGAGACCTCCGCCCGAGACTGCGGCCGCGTCCGACCGGAAGTGACGTCATCGCGCGCGTCACCGCTCACCTCCGCCACGGAGTATAGAACGCGAGGTAGCTCAGAACCGGCACTGAGCCGGACGGTCACGTTTGTACAGTCGTTTCGTCCGAAATCTATACACCGGAAATACTCGTAGAGACAAACTTGATATCTCTTTTTGCCATACTGACGACAACCATAGAGTAAAAGGGACTTAGGAATTCCTTTTCTTTCCAGTGTATACAATTGAGAGGAAACGACTGTACTCCGAGCATAGAGACAGAGCCTGTAGTCCTGGTTGTCACCTAAATTGGCGTTTACGGCAAACCGATCGACTGACGTTTTCAAATGTATGGAGAAATTGAAGAGCGCGCGCAGTGGGTGTTAATCGAACTAACATTTGCGAGTCCGAGTTTGATTTGACAGCTTACTCAACGTTGCCGTAAATACGTCGACGTGGCCGTGTACGCCGACTCCGCGTTTGCATACAAATCGGAAGTCCGAGTTTGAATTTGACAGCTTGAAGAAGTAAAACCCCAGAATATCTAGTAAAAACTTGGATTTTGACGTTTTTACGGAAAACGCCAGGCGATCAGTGTGCAGTAAACGCCAATTTAGGTGAAAGCTGGAACTACGGGCTCAGATTCTAAATGCAATGTGGTCAATTAGAGAGTCATTACCCTATACATTCACCGCACCTCGCCCCAACCAACTACCATCTTTCCGCGATTTAGACTTTTTTATTGCATGGAGAAAATAATTCTTCCCAGGAAGCAGTACAGAATCCCTTCACACAATTTGTGGCGACCAGGTGCCAAGAGTTCCTGCCATCGCAAAGGTTTAAATGATCTTCCAATTAGTCAGCAGACATGTGTAGACAACGAGGGTAAATAGTTTGCTTTAAAAAATCCATTTACCGAAAAGGGCTGTATCTCCTGAACCGAAATAGGTTTGCAGCTAAATTGTTTACACGGTGTGTATATATTTTGCCGCTGTAACAACAAATAGACAAAATTTAAAAAAAATATAAAAATTCAAAATTCAAAATAGTGTGTTTTTGTTAATCTTGTTACATGGTACGGAACCCTTCGTGTGCGAGTGCGCACTAAGCCGGTTTTTTTCAGCAATTCAGTTACTTTAGCCCCAATATTAAATTAATGTCAGTACCGGAGGCCACCCGCCACACAATTTATGAATAAAGTTACCTGCTCAAATAAAGCACCGCAAAAGTAGCGAGCGGCGCCGCAGAGCATAATAAATATTTCAAAACCTTTGCCCTTTTCGAGAGTACATACTTCAGTCGACAAACTCCAGTATCCACTTTAAACTCTGGAAATCTCAAAAACATTTCAGTCCGAGTTCTCACCTACATTACCGTTTACGGAACTTCGAAGTTACGTAAAAACGTCAAACTCCATGCAAGTTTTTACTAGATATTCTGTAATTTTAATTCTTCAAGCTGTCAAAGTCAAACTTCCGGTTTGTATGAAAACGCGGAGTCGGCGTAAACGGCAACGTCGACGTGTTTACGGCGACGGTGAATAAGCTGTCAAATCAAACTCGGATTCGCAAATATTAGTTCTCTTAACGCCAACTGCGCGAGCTCTTCAAGATCTCCATACATTTGAAAACGCCAGCCGATCGGTTTGGCGGAAACGCCAGTTTAGGTGACAACTGGGACTAGCGGCCCTGAACGGCCTTGATTTACTTGGGTCTTGATTTACTAACAGTTCATGAACCGATATTTAGAAAGCCTCTATCGAAACCCTATAATAATTAAATGTGTTCTACACACAGTGGTGCGTTTCTTACACGGTAGGTGGACTGACCGGCCCATCGATGATGGAAGGGCGGTAGCAGCAATCGAAACTCGTTTGTATGACGGCGTCGTCGCCACTTTTACAGGTAAAAACGCACTGACAAAATTTGCGCTTTAGAAACCTAGCTTTTCTCAAAAAGTACCTGTGACGTTTTGAGCAAAAGTAATTAGTTGGTGGACGACTACAAAAGTGTATTGGTAATTTTTTCAGAGTTTTCCAACAATCGTTAATAGGAGAACACTTCGGGATGCAATTCGTGTGACCGACAGACACCAGAACAGAACCATAAGAGGCCCTTTTTTAGTTTTTTGCGACGGAACCCTAAAAAAGAATAACTTAAGGAAACTAGCTGCGGCGGACAGACAATCTTACGGGCAGAGAACACTCGATCTCGATCTGATAGGATTCCGTTCCTCGAGAGCTAGGGAACGTTAGGTACATATTTAAAAAGCCAATATCTAGTCTATCACTCTCCCACCAACGCCGCGCTGTACTTCGTTTAGCATCGAAATCGCGCGATTTCTCGTAAAAATCTAACGTAACAACCACCGTGCTATGACACGAATCGCTTCTATTTCTTTAGCGATAAGACTTCCATTGAGATCACCTGAGAGCCCGACCAGGGTCCCTAGCAGCCTCCGTGAATACTTTACAAGGGGCTCCATAATTTAGCTGCTCCAGAACGCGACCTTTGCAGAGAACTCTTTAGATGAAATTGGATTACTTCTGTCTAGATGAGACCCCCCCCCCGCCGTCCCTGCGTCCGCTTCCCTCCCCTGCACCCCCGCTCTCCACCGGAGATGTTTTCATTTAATTTGCGACACTAACTGAGAATAATTATCTTGTCCCATTTCCCTGGAATACGTTCTCGGAGCGGCAGCGGCGGCGGAGCGAGACGGCGGAGCTCGGGAACGGATGACTACACTATTGTGCCATTAAGGGTGTCGTGAAGTCATAGGAAATTTAAGATTAGTTTTTTTAAGAAATTCATTCTTGTTCCATTGTCCAAGGCACAATTTTGCGCGGCGACTGCCATGAAAATAGCGAAATCGTCTTCCAGGCCCTAACGTTTACTCTGAACTCTAAACATTGTCAGATTTTAATCATCATTTTTAGGGTTCCGTACCCTAAGGGTGAAAACGGAACCCTATTACTAAGCCTCCGCTGTCCGTCCGTCCGTCCGTCCGTCACAGGGCTGTATCTCGTGAACCGTAATAGGTAGGCAGCTGAAATTTTCAAGGGGTGGGTACTTATTTTGCCGCTATAAGAACAAATAGGTCAGATAAAAAAAAATTAAAGGGGTCCCATACAAAAACCGTGATTTTTTTTTTTGTTAAGTCTTGTACGATGGTACGGAACCCTTCGTGTGCGAGTCCGACTCGCACTTGGTCGGTTTTTATATAACTTGACAAAGCTTCATTCTTTGTCCGTATGTTTAGATTTTTCTGTAAATATCTGAATCTTTCAGTAAAAATATTCTGAAAGCGAGCTGCTCCATGGTTCGAAATCCATGTAAAACTGTAGGTTCTCATCCTTAGGTGGTAGTGTTAAAACTGTCTGTGTTTTCCATCTAGTTCAATGTAGCCGACGAAAAAAAAAGATAACTTTTTTCCAATGTTTATTAGCGAATATTTTCCATTCTAAAAGGTATATTAAAAATATTAAAACATACAGACATAGATTACTATAATGTATTTTAGAATCCAAAGTTTCAAAAACTTAGTAAAACATTAAGAGCTTGAAAACAGTTAACGCCCGTAGTATGGGGAATTGATAGGGTAACGACTCTCTTAAACATTTACGTTAGCAATAAGCAGTTAATTTTAATTGTTTATAGAACTAGATGACTGACACCACACCTACTGTCATGATATAAGCACACACACCGCATTCGCGAAGGAATCGGCAGGCCAATCCTTTTTCTATTTAAACAATTTTCCCTACGGAACACCTTAAATCATTGAAATACAACGCTCCGAAATATTTCCGTCGAGAAAATCGCTTTGACAACCGCTTATAATAGCGGTTTTCTGCACTGAAAGACTCCCGATTCCTGAGCACGGAATTCCAAGAATATACATAGGCCTACAGGAGAGATGGAAGGACCTTTCATTTTTACTACTAAGGCTACATTGAATTCTCAGATCAAAAAATGAATGAGAAGCGCCTGCTATAATACCCATTCTCGCCAATTTTCTAAAATCACGAACCCATATTTCGAGATGCCACACACGACCACGCCACACTAAAATGTAGTCGCAGACATATTGGAGCATATTTGAGTAGGAACTGACTTGGCGAACGTAGGTATTTCGGAATGAATTACCTGCTCGTTGCGCATACAGCAATGGTAGAATGAGGGCAATAGAATAGTAGGCACACAGAATGAAACCCTAGATGCCTTCGAACGAACACAAACCCGCCAATACGTCTGCGACTGTATTTTTGTGCAGTCACGAATGTAGAAAATTGGCGACAGCTAGGCGCGTCCATTTTTGATCTGAGGTCGTACCCGAGCGACTCCGAGCGTTAGCTTTCGAATAAAGGAATGAGCCCGGCATGGCACCCACTTCCGTCGGGAAAGCGGTGTGATGAGTTAAGGTGGCCCAACCCGCTCATCTCCCCATACAAAAGGCGAAAGAAGATCACGCCCATATTTCTTGTCAGAGATCCAAAATTTTGCTCAAAATAGCTTTATTTGATCGAACTAGATGTCTGATGACCATTGGCATTGTAAAATTGTGTTTGTTTTCTAAATTATAAGGTCCGAAAGTTCGAATTTTTCGCGCGTTTTATACGATAACTTTGGAGGTGGATTACGCAATGATAAAGTAAGAACATCGTAAAAAGATTAGTCATCAGACATAGCTTATTTAATCAAGATTTATGATCTATTTGTTTTTTGTTAGATTTTTGACTACAGCGGTCGTGGTTTACTTTTAGCTATAAGTCGTTTTGAAATTAAAATTTTCGTAAATCTTACCAAATCATACACTATGCACATTGTCTTTTTTGTGGACATGTTGCATCTTCCTCATCACGGAGCCTGTCTTATTCTTTGAAACAGAGAAGGTCCCAGAGCGCAACAGCACGGTTTTGTACTGTGCCCGCGAATGAGTTAGGCCCGCCGGGTTGGGCCGCCTTAATATCAGGACAGTTTGTTGTGATGAAATCCATCTTTATCCAGGAATCGTCAAAATATACCACCGTCGACACACGGACGGTTAGAGATCTTTCAGCGTAGAGCGCTGAGATTCAATCCCTTTTTGAGGAAATCCCAAAATGGCTGTTTTATTGAAGTCAAGGCCAAAATGTACCGCAGAATCTGGGGATCCTATACTGTTGCAGAAGATTCTTTAGACTGGCACAATTACTTCTTCTTTATAAATCACAGATAAGGCTGGTGATAAAATACTGTACTGTACAGCCGCCACACATGGGAAGGTAGTCCTCAGTACCTGCTGGCGTCTTTGGACTCAATTTAGCGCCGAGCGGTCCGTCTTGTTGGAGACCCACAACTCAACGCTGCTGACTTGGTGTCCCTGAGCCAGACGGTTTGTGGGGTCGCTCAGTCTGTTCTACAGGTACTACCATGTACGTTGCTCTGTGGAACTTCCCCCATTCCTCCCCATTCTACCTATATCCGGAGCATTCGCCCCAGATATTCAGGGCACACCCTTGACATTAGGCTTTTGAGAACGAACCGTTTCTCAAACTCATTTCTCTGCCGCACCGCCAGGATTTGGAACTGTCTGCCGGAGGGTGCCTTTCCTTATACCTATAACCTGAGAGTCTTCAAGCGTAATTTGAGCAAGCTCAGCGATAGTCCGCAAATCCGCTGGCTGGCGCCTCGCTGAGCATGGTTTTGCGAGGCGAGGTGTTTTTGGCTTTTCTGAGGACCTTTACTCCTCAGCACAGCCACCCATACCAAAAAATAATGTAGGTATATTATACATTGAGAGAACGCGTAGGAAAATTAAATAACCACTACACATACACTTATACTTAGCTTTCCTGACTAAGTGTCTCGGGCCTGCGGCCACCGACAACTAGAGTGTGCCCGACCGCAGCATTAGGCTGAAGGCGTAGAACAAAGTGGTGCCGTAAATCTGACTTCCTGAACACTCCTTGCTTTCTACCGTGTTCACGAGCAACTTTACTCAGTACATACTTTTCTTTTCTATAGCTCGAGGTATGTACGATCACAGCAAGAACGATGAAACCAATTATTCGTTTTTTTCCTACAGAGGTACACACACTCTTGGATTCGTCTTTTTAGGGCCCCGGCGGAAAAAGTGAAAAATGGGACGCCTTACGGCCTGTCGGTCACACACATTTTTGTTTGACCGCTGGCCATAAGGGCTTCTTCTATTGTTTTTTCTTATTTTGTTCTTCTTTTGTTCTCTTTTTAATTGTGGTTTGAAAATTCTGAAAATTACCAATAGTTTTGTATGAAATTGCAATAATCTATTTATTTATTTATTTATTTATTTATTTGGAAAAGCAAACAGATACAGACATGATTAAATCATCAGGCGATGGCGAATGAACATGAACACGTTCACGCTTGACAGGATTTTATTACCCGACTACGGCGAAGCCAAAAGGAAGGGTTAGGTTAGGTTAGAAAATAAAACAAAGAACCAGTTAATCCATATTAAAATGGCAATTGACTAAAAGATAATTGACTAAAATAAATTAATGAGTTACCAAATATTACCTAAACACGATCAACTTAAACTAATGAAAAATAAGATTTAGACACATATCAGTTCAGGCTGCCTGTTTAAAATAAATAAAAAGGGTTATGATTTTATTATCCTATTTTGATAAATAAGGTGTCAATCGATTCGAATAATGGCTTGAGAGCAGCCTCAGCAATAAAGCATGAATAATATTCCTGTACGAGATTTTGTCTAACCTCTAAAACCAAATTCTCAACTAAAATGTTACAAAATGGCACCCCATAAGTGGTCACCCATTCACTACTAGTTAGAACACTAGTAGAGAATAGAAAAGTTGCCTAGGTGCAAATCTGCTAGAAAGGTAAGGTAACATTAGGTCAGGTTAGGTTACAAAATATTATATCACACTGGAAGAAGTTAAGAGCATCCTCATACCTAAACATTTTGGACCAATTTTTGCGATAAATACGAGATAGCCAGAGCCCGACGTCGCTTAGTTAGAGCTGCTCGAAATAATTCTTCCTAAATGTGACCATCCCGCGAAACCGGGTTTTTTATTGTTTCGTTAAAGAAATTGGGAAAAGTTAAACATGTTCTTCGCTGAATGGATAGATAATGTTAAGATCTTTGAACTGGTATTAAAATAAATATAAGTTAATATCAATATAAGCCGCAAACTTGAAAAAGAATATATTTGAGACCTGAGTGGTCAGTCTGAGTTCTCACCTAAATTCGCGTTTACGGCAAACCGATCGACTGGCGTTTTCTCCAAACTCCATACAAGTTTTTACTAGATATTCTGTGGTTTTACTTCTTCAAGCTGTTAAAGTCAAACGCGGACTTCCGATTTGTATGAAAACGCGGAGTTGACGGAAACGGCAACGTCGACGTATTTACGGCAACGTTGAGTAAGCTGTCAAATCAAGCTCGGACTCGCAAATGTTAGTTCGCTTAACGCCCGCTGCGCGCGCTCTTCAATTTCTCCATACATTTGAAAACGCCAGTCGATCGGTTTGCCGTAACGCCTATTTAGGTGACAACTTAGACTACCGGCTCTGACTTCAAAATTGTTTTCCATGCATAAAATATCAATTTCTGTAACATTTTTCTTTCTGTTTTTGTAGAACGTTAGCTGGAATTATACATTTTTTTTTCATGTTCTCATTCCATAGAGATCAGGAACTTAACGCAATCAAACCATTCGAATTGGCTAGTATAACCATCTTAAGCTGGGTCAAGTACTGTATGAAAGTAGCTTGGACTCGGAACATCACTTCTAAACGATTTTAGTTACTCCTTGGAGCACAGCGCCCTCAGGGAGCTTTCGACACGATCGGAACAGCCATCCATCCAAGGTGAGTTTAGTCTAACTGAACAGTCAAATAATCAAAGATATACTGTTGTATCTCTCTCTTGTGAGCGCTAATAGCATAATTTTCATAAATGTATTAATTATTTTATCTGCATTTCCACCGTAGGACTTAATTTATTGGAACTGTAATACTTTTTGAAGCAATGAGAAAGCGCTCCAGCTGCAGCGGTATGAAGTGTTTATTTTATGTTACATGGAAATTAAGATTAATATGAGCCAAAATTGTGTTGCATTTTGAATGATTTCTCGTATGAAATAACTGGATTTGGAAGATCAGCGCCATAAGGAATCAGCGTGACATGTTTTTTCATTCACTATTGATTGTTTTACATTGGCCTCCTGAGGAAGTGAAAGCGTGTTTCAGCTAGCTTCAATGTTTGTGATAACTCCGAGATATCTGATTTCGTTTTTGTACGGTAGTTTCTTGTCTCCTATGATATGGACATAGCCCCCAGCATTCGCAGTAGGCTATGATTTCCTTCGTGACCCAGCGCGCTCGTACCAGCGCTCGGTGTGGTCTCTCGCCCCAGCTGGCATAGGTCGTCCGCGTATTGTGACAGCTCTTAGAACTTTTAGGTTTCTTAACTCGTTTATTTATTTATTCGGAAAACTAACAGCTTAACTACTTATACAAAATATGTTTTTAAACCAAACAAATCGCCAATTAATAGTTTTAAACATAGAGAAAATCGAAAATAATGCAAAATATTTTTAAGACCAATTTAAGAAATAAAGGTGCAATAAGTAAGTTGGTTGTACTGTACTGAAAAATAAGGGCGTGTGTGTGTGTGTGTGTGAGAGTGTGTAGTGTGAGGGTGTGTAAGGTTATGTGTGTTTGAAAGTACGTGATAAAGATGTACTTAATTAAGATCACTGGTTCGAGTATGGAACCTTGTGGCTTTTTTTGTTTCGTCTCACCTTTCGTCGTCCTAAACTTCCCATAGACATGTCGGTTTGACAAGTATTTCAGTATTATTTTTATGATATTGTTAGGTGCGTCAGCTTCTTCACTTGTGGTTGATCGAGTCAAATGTCTTTGACAGATCGCTAGAAGGAAGATGTTACAATGTTTTCAATTTGAACACTGTTGAACAAACTATGTACCTAATTGTATTTTTTCCAAGGAATTAATTATAAAAAATATATTAGAAGAGCACGGACTAGGATATCGTGACTATAATAGAGCGGTGCAAAGCAGCTGCTTTGATGATTTATTTCCTTAGAAACCAATAAAACTGATAAATATTTTCTTGGCGATGGTTGTTCATTATACTGCAAATTATTTAATATTTAAAAGGAAAATAAACTTTATTTCTGGTTGTTCAGTTTCATATACTGATTCAACCCAATAATTAGGAGTGATTTTTAAATAAGTGAATTTTAAAATACCCTTCAAATATCACTTTGGAAGGGAGACTATTCCGATCGTGTGTGAAGCCCTCCTCCGGCCACGTCTGGAAGTTTACGATGAAATATTCTAGTCGCGCCGCTGCTGACCCCATTGTGTCTCCCGCGGCCTCCCCGCGCCCCCGCCCGCCGCCGCCGCCGCCGCCTCCTTCGCGAGACGTCTTCCTGACGCGTCCCCACAAATCTTTGTTGTTTACTTGTCGAGAAGGCGTGGAACGAAATCAATGGAACGCTCCGAAAGGCGTTGTCCGCGGTGGGCGCGACTTTTCAGCAGTTCTTTGCACTTCAAATAATTAATTGATGAATTCTTTTTGCAGGTCGGCCCAATAAACATCAAAATTTTTGGAAAAAGTTATATAGAATTAAGAGAGTAATAAAAGGTAATTTAAGTCACATATATGTATGTGTGTGAAAGTATTACTTAACTGTCTTCAAAATGTACACATCTCGCTTAGACATACACCGACTAACGTTAAACGACATTTCCAGTGCAACTCGTCTGAGGTGTAACGTTGTGCTCTCGCCGCAAAACAAAACAGTACTGAAAAAGAGTTGTTTACAAGACAGTCCGAAACATTTGATTTTATCTTCTTCCGTGCAGAGTTCGGTTACGCGCATAACCGAACTCATGTGATTGCGAGAATATTGTAGGAGAATAGTATGAAAAATATAGGTATATGCTATTCAGGTCTAGTTTATAGTGTTGTTTCACGTCGAGAGCACACACTATAGAGGTAACCTTGTCCCTTTTCTTCTAAGCTAAACATTATCGCTTCCTTTTTTAGGGTTCCGTACCCAAAGGGTGAAAACGGAAACCTATTACTAAGCCTCCGCTGTCCGTCCGTCCATCCGTCCGTCCATCCGTCTGTCACACGGCTGTATCTCATGAACCGTAATAGGTAGGCAGCTGAAATATTTCCACCGTGTGTATTTATTTTGCCGCTATAACAACAAATAGGTAAAAAAATGATGATTTTTTTTGTGTTAAATCTTGTACGATGGTACGGAACACTTTGTGCGCGAGTCCGAGTCGCACTTGGCCGGTTTTTTTCTTGAGTGAATGTATTAAATAAAAAAAAACCTGGAACTGTATTAAGCTCTTTCTTTATTATTACAAGAAGAGAAAAAGTGTTTAAAAAAAATGTACTTGATTTAATGTCTTGATCCTATAATTTGTGTTTTTTTTTTGTGTGTGTTTTTTTTTTTAGTATTATCATTATTTTTATTTTTATTGTGGAAATATGTTTTTTTTTTTTTGTCAGAGTACCCTATTTATAGTTCAACAAGTTAATAATTGCCTTAATTTTAGTCCGATAAGTTAATTGTTACTTACCTGTGAATGTTGTGCGTGCCTAGCAAAGGTTTTTCACACCAGGCATTTTTGTTTAGTTTAATTTCTTTGTAATTGTCTTTGTGTGTAAACTGTTGGCATGCCTTGAAATAAATAAATAAATAAATAAAGATAACTAAAATCATTACTTGAACAAACTGCCGACGACTCGTCGCGCCCACCCCGGAACACGCCTCCACGCGCCCCTAAGCTTCGAGGCGCTCAAAGTGATATCGTTTCTCTATCTATAGCTGATTCGCTTTATATTTAGCATCCAGCGGTTGCCGCAACTACGGACAGGGAGTAATAGAACGATCCACCACTCATTTCATTCCAACGAGGAAATAACCTCTTTTTAGCTTAATTATATACATATGCTCATTTCCATGTTTAATTAAAGTTTAGATTTAAGAGGGTTTATCCCGCCCGGGTTGGTAGTCGAAGCGGCAATGAAAATTGTCCGTGTTTTCCATACAGTTCAATGTAGCCGTGCAATATAAGGAAGGTCCTGGCATGGCACCTAGTTCCCATGTGGTGTGTTGGGCTAATACCATGACAGAAGGTGTGGTATTAGCCAACATGTCTAGTCACATAAAAAAAAAGGTTATCTACGCTTAGATAGCAGTCAACTCAAATTGTAAATTTTATATCTCTGAAAACATGTTTTTGGCTTTTGACAATTACATTGTCCATTTTTGTAGATGAATTGTGAATAAGCTGTAAGTTTTCCAATAAATAAATAAATAAATTTCCTTTATTCCTGATAATTTCCAAGATACTTAAAGGACTACCAAATATTCCTAAGGGATTAAAAAAAATCTTGGTATTTCTTAAGGCTGTTCCGACCCATATAAAGTTGTTTGCACACATAACGCAAAAAGTATAGCACTTTAAGCCACAAATTAATAATAAAAGTTTTATATAGTCATATTACTTGCAGCGAAAACAATTTCACAATTTCAGGATTATTGGTTTTGTTACAATTCATTTAAATACGATTTTTATTTAACAGCGCCATCTAACGGTGTAAAACTTCTAATCGGCAATTACAACGAAACCATTAAACCTGAAATTGTGAATATGTTTTCGCTGCGACTACTATGGCTATATTTAATATTTTTGTAAAAAAAACATTGTATGGGTCGGAACATCCTTAATATTACTAAGAACTACAAGATTGCTAGTAAATCCAAAATAAATTTAAATTAGTTTCGTCTGAACGGGAATTTCGAATGAGCAAAAAAAGGTCATGCTGAGGGTGGTCTTCCAAAATGAAACTTAGGGCAAATCCGTCACTTTGTATGGACAGTATGAAAGGAACTCCATCCGGTTCTCTAAAAGTGACGTGTTTGAACATTGATTAACTCAGCCGTCTCTTTGTGCAATCGGGGCTTAGTCTCCCAATTTGAACGGAATTCTGCTAGGTCAAAACAAGCTAGGCCTGATGACTACTACTAATCTTTTTAAGATGTTTTTATTTTATCGTTGAGTAATCCACCTCTAAAGTTATTGTATATTGTACGCGAGAAAAATTCGAACTTTCGGACCTTATAACTTAGGCACCAAACACTATTTTACAATGCTAATGGTTATCAGACATCTAGTTCGATCAAGTAAAGCTGTTTTGTGTATAATTTTGGATCTCTGACAAGAAATATTCGCATGATCTTCTTTCCACGTTTGTATGGGGAGTTGAGCGGGAAGGCCCACCTTAACAATGTCGTAGACTACAACAGTCTTGCTCTAACGTCTCACTTTAAAGCACTAATAATCGATCGTAGAAACATTTAACAAATGCCTGAAACATCGTTCCGAACTCAGCGGAGGGCGCGGTACGGGCGGCGGCGGACGGGGGGAGGGACGGAGGGGGTGTGTAGTTCCAGCCGATACACAAATTGCCGTCGTTTCATGTCCCGTGTGGAGGTACTCAGCGGCCCCCGCGGGGGGCGCGGGGCGTGGTTGCGGGGGCAAAAGTGTACACGATGCGGCAGTGGGACGTCACTTGGAGATTTCTTACAAAAAGGTCACGCATCTCAGGGTGATTGTGTAAAGGGTCTTGTGTTTATCCTGGGGGTGACCATGTTAAATTGACTCGCCGGGCGAACAGGCAAGTAAGTGATTTAATCTGACGTTTAGTTGCATTTATTTCGTACCATGACTGGCAAACGACGTGTTTTTCGGCCAAGTCGCGGTGGCTGCTGATTCGAGTACATTTCGTATGAAGACAGTGAGCGTACGTTTAATTATTACTTCTGTATTCAGAGATTATTAGAGTAACAAGGTGAAGTATCCTACTCCTATCGAGTCAACATCGTTTTGGACTGATATCGGGCTGAATTATTTCCTGCTTATTACATGATTCCCTATACAAACTTTCATCTCCTATTTCCCCCCTTCGAGTTTAATTTTCGCCACAAAAGGTAGCCTGTGTCCTTTTCCAAGGTCCAGTATGGTCAATCTGAGTTCTCACCTAAATTGGTGTTTACGTAATTACGAGGTTCCGGTAAAAATGTCAAACTCCATACAAGTTTTTACTAGATATTCTGTGGTTTTACTTCTTCACGCTGTCAAAGTCAAACTTCCGATTTGTATGAAAACGCGGAGTCGGCGTAAACGGCAACGTCGACGTATTTACGGAAACGTTGAGTAAGCTGTCCAATCAAACTCGGACTCGCAAATGTTAGTTCGATTAACGTCCACTGCGCGCGCTCTTCAATTTCTCCATACATTTGAAAACGCCACTCGATCGGTTTGCCGTAAACGCCAATTTAGGTGACAACTGAGACTGCGGAACGTTGCCGTTTACGTCGACTCCGCGTTTTCATACAAATCGGAAATCCGAGTTTGACTTTGACAGCTTGAAGAAGAAAACCACAGAATATCTAGTAAAAACTTGTATGGAGTTTGACGTTTTTACGGAACTTCGAAGTTACGTAAACGCCAATTTAGGTGAGATCTCAGACTGACCATACTGATCTCTATACCGAAATTCATCAAAATTAGTTCAGCTGTTTAGGCGTCAAATCACAGCAAACAGACAGAGTTAGTCACTTTCGCATTTATAATATTAGTATGGATTAATCCTATACAATCTCTATGTCTGATATTACTGTTCCGAAGATAGGCAGTGGAATAAGAAATGTTTATTAGGAACACAGCATAGGTATTCAGTGTAATTAACTCTTACGACGAAAGGGGGCCACCAGTTACCGATGCGCGCCCTCGCCCCCGCGCACGTCCCTCCCTGGACTCGCCTTCCGGTGTGACGTCAGAAAGCCAATTACAAACTCCACCTTGTTATACCTACGTGGTTATACTACAGTTCTGCATTCGCTCGTCGCTCAACAGTTAACCTACAAGCCATCCAAAGGCAATCTATTACTGTCAGCCCAATTATCCCTGGGGTTGAAATTCATATCTTGATGTCATTTTCCTTCACCACTGATCAATGAAAATCATGATCAGCTGGTTGAGCCACTCAACTAGGTTACGCCTAGGGCCATTAGTTGGCAAGTTTTCCCTAACGTCCCCATTTTCGGATTGCTGATTTTCACCCCATGCCAAGCCCAGGCCTGAGTGCAGCCGACTCTGCACTCTATAGCTGGACGTCAGGGTTGAAATGCCATTCCCGCGGTGACGCTTTCAGGGAATTGTTTTGCGCAGTATCAAAAGGTCGTAACCGACTATAAGGAGGGTGAATTGCGGAGCGAATCTCTCATTTCCCTGCGCACTTGAGGATTTATTTCGACTAGGCGCGTCTACCCTGCGGTGACCCTTCGCCCGCTAATCCTCCAGGGTTGCCAGGTGGGCAGGATTTCCCGGACTCTCCAGCAATTGATTGATTCGTCCCGTGTCATGTCACTTTTGTCACATGTCTCTGAAATAAGGGTATGAAAATTAACTAAATTAAAATGACCGGGCCGTATTAGATTCAGTCTTTTTTAACTCAACGAGCGGTCTGGGCGACTCACTAAATGTCGTCGTTTCATGAAAGGCTCGGGCGTCCAATTGAGTGGCTAATTTAACCATTTGCCGCAGGCAACCGCTGAACAGGCAGATAATGCACCCATTCACTGGAAACATTCCCAAAATGAGAACCAACCGATTCTCTAATTCCTGTATCCCTGGAATCTTTAAACTGTGGAATGCACTACCTGTCGAGGTATTTCTCCCAAAGGACGATCTGGGGTCTGCCATGGAAAATTACCACGACAGGCGAACAGGCAAGTGAGTGATTAAAACAGACATTTAGTTTTATTTCGTATCAATTAGTTACGAGGCTCGTAGTGGCGCGGGGACTAGCCTAGCGTACCAGAGGTCTAAGTTCAATTCCTCGCCCCGACATGCACCACTTTCTTTTTCTTTCTGAGTTCGATAAGTGCATTTCGTCACGAATGCGAGCTGCTCCATGGTTCGGAATCCATGCAAAACTGTAGGTCCCCTTCCCCTACTAGGTGTTAGGGTTTAAGCCCGCCCGGGTTGGTACCATCGCATTGGATGAAAAGATAGTCGAAGCGGCAATGAAAAATTTTCCGTGCTTTCCATCCAGTTAAATGTAGCCGCGCTCATAAAGGGAAGGTCCTGGCATGGCAGCTAATTTCTTCGGGAATGTGGTGTATGGGCTAATATAACGGTAGTTGTGTGGTATTAGCCATCCATGTCGGGTTTCATAAAAAAAATAATGAAAAAACGATGAAATTTACCAGTTTAATCTGAGCGTTCGATTTAAACACCCAATTGGACGTTCACCCGGTGAATTAATTTACCATAGTAACCCCCAGGGGTCTTTTAAACAAGGTGATCTGAACGGTTGTCATGTTTTTTCGCAGCCCCCGTAAAAAGCTCCACCACGCCTATATGACGCGCTTTAGATAAAACGTATGTACACATGCTCGTATGTACATGAGAAAATAATTTCAAGTCCTTTTCCTCCAGGGTCGACGCGAACATAAAGAAAATTTGTCTATATTTCCGGTGTAACGACATGAAAATACAGGAGCGTACGTGCGGCCCTGTGTCGGTTCTGATAAGAGGCTCAAATCGTCTGCGGCCGGAGCAGAGCACCGGTCTGCGAGTTTGGAAGGACGGCAAACGCTCGTAGCCTAGTGGCGCGGGGACTTGCCTAGCATACCAGAGGCCTGGGTTTAAATCCTCGCCCGTTCATGAACCACTTTCTTTCTCTTTCTGAATTGGATAAGTGCATTTCGTGACGAATGCTGCTCCATGGTTCAGAATCCATGCAGAACTGTAGGTCCTCTTCCCCTACTAGGTGGTAGGGTTTAAGCCCGCCGGGGTTGGTACAATGGCATTGGATGAAAAGATTCAGTTCAATGTAGCCGTGCTCATAAAGGGAAGGTCCAGGCATGGCACCTAATCCCTTGGGGAATGTGTTGTATTGGGCTAGTATCATAACAGTAGTTGTGTGGTATTAACAATCCATGTCAGGTCGCATAAAAAAAAAGTTGGGACCATCGCAATGGATGAAAATATAGTCGAAACGACAATTAAACATTGTCAGTGTTTTCCATCCAGTTCAATGAAGCCGTGTCCATGAAGGGAAGGTCCTGGCATGACGCCTACCCGTTTCGGGAATGCGGTATTTTGGAGACTGGTATCATGACGGTGAGAGCGCTATTAGCCATCACACATTAAAACATTGCGTACAGAGTATATTTTGTTGTGCAGTCTATACGACTTTCCTGTCGCTGTTTATTATACAGGATAATTCGATAACTTCCTTAAAAGGGGTCATTCTCTAGAACAACAAATTTGCAACAAATTTGGGCCAGTGAAATGGGGGTCTAAATTCAATCGTTTTTGAGTTATGTAAGTTCTAAGTTTATTTTTTATGTTCTGTGCATTTTATCAGCAATTGTCTAATAGCAGATGAATGTGAGACTTCTTAAAAAAAAAAATGCATTCAAAATATCCATAATCACACAAATAAAGGCTCATAAATGACAGTTTATGTAAAAAAAATACAAAATTTATTTAAATCAACAAAGGATTACTTAAAAAAAAAACCGGCCAAGTGCGAGTCGGACTCGCACACGAAGGGTTCCGTACCATCGTAGAAAAAAAAAACAAAAAAATCACGTTTTTTGTATGGGAGCCCCCTTTAATTTTAATTATTTTTTAATCTTACCTATTTGTTGTTATAGCGGCAAAATAAATACACACTCTGTGAAAAATTCAGCTGTCTACCTGTTACGGTTACTGAGATACAGCCCTGTGACAGACGGACAGACGGACGGACGGACGGACGGACGGACGGACAGCGGAGGCTTAGTAATAGGGTTCCGTTTTCACCCTTTGGGTACGGAACCCTAAAAAAAGATATGACACTTGGCATACAAATTATCGAAATAACTTCATTATTTTATAAGCTTCCAGAAATGGTACAATGGAAGGTGGACAACATTTGCGACCAAATTTGTTGCAAATTATTAGCTCTAGAATGACACCATAGAAGGAATATATTTGTTTAGTTTTCACTGTTGCTCGACATTATTATTTTACGTTTACGGATACAGTGTTCACCTTACTTATTTAGCTGGACACTCAGATGTCCATCTCACAGGACGAAGCGTCAGAGGTTCTCCAGGTCGGGTCGCGAATCCTGATGATGTCCACAGCGTGGTGGACGAAACGTCGAGCTAAATAAGTAAGCTGAACACTGTTTATCCGCCAACGTTAAATAATACTTAGAAGGAATGTATCGAATTACCAAACAACCTATATAGCGCTCCCAGAGACCAACCGTTAGGCTATACATAGGGAGACGCCATTTCAGCTGAACGCCCGAAGCCTCCTTGCTCGCTGGCAGCAGCACACAAATTCAGGGTCTAGCTGGGTGGATAGGCGGGCCGATGTTTGAAGGGCTCACTGGAGAGACTTCTGCGGTCGAGTGTTTGCGCCCGCGTATACGGGGTCCCAACGGCGGCGGCGTCGGGGGCGAACGGTGCGGAATGTGAGAGCATTTCCATTCAATGTGCGGTTAGCGTTCGAACCGCAGATGGGACGCCACTTGCCGCCATGATTTGTTCGACAAGAGTCGACGCAAGCGTTCGGGCTGGTCGCTCCGGAACGCACCGGATAGAAAGTTATTTGTTGACGAATATAGAATTATGATTAAGGTGGCCCAACCCGGCGGGACTAACTTATGAGCGGGCACGGTACAAAATCGTGCTGTTGCGCTCTGGGACCTTCTTTGTTTCAAAGAAAAAGACAAGCTCCGTGATGAGGAAGATGCAACATGTCCACAAAAAATACAATGAGCATAGTGTATAATTTAGTAAGATTTACGAACATTTTTATTACAAAACGACTTATACCTAAAAGTAAACCACGACCGCTGTAGTGAAAAATCGAACAAAAATCAAATAGATTATAAATCTTGATTAAATAAGCTATGTCTGATGACTAATCTTTTTAAGATGTTTTTACTTTATAACTGCGTAATCCACCTCCAAAGTTATTGTATAAAACGCGCGAAAAATTCGAACTTTCGGACCTTATAACTTAGAAACTCCTTCGATCAAATAAAGCTATTTTGAGCAAAATTCGGGATCTTTGACAAGAAATATGGGCGTGATTTTCTTTCCCCGTTTGTATGGGGAGTTGAGCGGGATGGTCCACCTTAACGATGTCAAATATGGAAATGTGACGACTCCGAGTGCAGCAAGCTGTCTATGGATGATGAATAAAATACAAATACAAATAAAATAAATGATCATTATTTATAAGCTTGGTGAAGCACCTCTGAGCGCGGTTAGGTTCTGGATGGGTGACTATTTTTAGCCGTTGAGGCTAGCCGTGGTTCGGATTCCACGTAAAACTGTAGGTCCCCTTCCTTACTTACTAGGTGGTAGGGTTTGATCCCGCCCGGGTTGGTACTATTGCATTGAATTAACTCGAAGCGACAATGAAAATTGTCCGTGTGTTCCATCCAGTTCAATATAGCCGAGCAATATTTGGAAGGTCCTGGCATGACACCTAGTTCCCATGTGTCGTGTTAGGCTAATATCTGACGGTATATTTACCACCTATCTTCAGTTACATAAAAAAATAGTTAAGTAACCTTTTAAAAAACAAGCTTTTATTTCAATTCTCTTAAAAGAAGAAAAACAACTTTCAATTAGATCAAACCCATCAACTTATACCATTATACTTTTTATGTATACGACAAACATATAAGTGCCAGTTGTATAGCTTTCACCAAAACCTTTTTAGGGTTCCGTACCCAAAGGGTAAAAACGGAACCCTAATACTAAGCCTCCGCTGTCCGTCCGTCCGTCTGTCACAGGGCTGTATCTCATGAACCGTAATAGTTAGGCAGCTGAAATGTTCACAGAGTGTGGATTTATTTTACCGTTATAACAACAAATGGGTAAAATGAAAAATAATAAAAATTAAAGGATGATTAAAACGTGATTTTTTGCTGTGGATTGTACGAAACCCATCGTGTGCGAGTCCGACTCGCACTTGGCCGGTTTTTTCTACGTATAGAATGATAAATTCTCAGGGGAAAACGTTTCGCAATTGTTCCACAAGTACAAGGGCAGAACAGAGTAGAAACTCTCAGCTCGAACATACTTGAGGACTCTCGTCACGAACAGTGACGCCGTTACACACGCAGCGTTCGGTCTCCGTGCTTCAGGATTGATGGAACATTCTCGTCTCGTATTTCGTACAAAATACAAACAAGCTTTTCACTTTCTTCATTATTATGTCGTAGGAAGTTACAATACCTGTAAGTATACAAATAACCTTGTAATCTTATGCTGACATTCATAGACCTTACTCGTGCTTGGCTTAGCCAAAGTATACTGTCAAAACTGACAGTCGGAAGGCATAGTTTGGCTAAGCCCCGTTTCCACCACCTCCAGCTAAAAAAATCCCAAAGTTACCTTTCGGTTACACCATGTCAATATGCAATGTAACCGATAGTTACTTATCGAATTTCAGGTAACTGGAGGTGATGAAAACAGGGGTAAGCCAAGTACGAGTCATCTTTATGAATCTCAGCATTAGAGAATAAGAGAGTCGTTACCCTATCATTTCTTTTATACTACGGTTGATTACTTTTTCATGCTCTTAATTTTTTACAAGGTTTTTTTAATTTTGGATTCTAAAATATGTTTTCAAAATCTATGTCTGTTAGTTTTTTTCTATTTTATTAAGATACCTTTTAGATTGGAAAATATTGAATAAATATACTTTTTCGTACTAAGCAGGTACGTCGTTTATTCCAAGGAATGTGACATGTATGTATGTATAATCGACCGTGAAGCAAGGACACATTAATTGAAGAAAGAGCCCATTAAAAAGAACTACTTTACGAATATAATGCAAGGCTGGACCCGAACCAGCGAAACAAACCATTCGCGGGTATTGCGTCTACCAATTTCGCCACCGGCTGTAAACCCATAATTTGGAATTCTCCTACAGTCCCTCCTCCAGTAATGAATGCCTCCTACTAACACAGTGTTTAAGATTATACCTACATACATTTATTTAACGCTTCATCTGCGTTGCGGACATTGACTGCAAAGATTGAACAATCAAACATATTGCCGTCATCACCAAAATCGTATTTGGCATCAGACGCTAGAGCCAGTCCTAGGTTGACTTAAGTAAAAATAGAGCCTGGAAGACAATTTCGCTAGTTTAATGGCAGTCGTCGCGTAAAATTGTGCCTTGGTCAATGGACAAAGAATGCATTTCTTAAAATCTTCAAATCAATCTAAAAGCTCTAACCTAAACTAAAGCTAATCAGAAAAATAAGACGGTTCGTTTCATGGCTTATTATTATTATATCTTCTTTCAGTTATTGCAACAGACGCACATCTCTTCATGCGTGCTGTCCGCTTACGAGTGCTACGTGACTGACCGTCACGTCGTCCGGGTACGACACTTTCACCAAATATAATATTAGTAATTGTTTTACTAAAGTTTAAGACATTTTTCCTCTCCGTATATTATTCTATCATGTCTTTTTTAGGGTTCCGTACCCAAAGGGTGAAAACGAAACCATATTAATAAGCCTCCGCTGTCCGTCCGTCCGTCCGTCTGTCACAGGGCTGTATCTCATGAACCGTAATAGGTAGGCAGCTGAAATTTTCACAAAGTGTGTATTTATTTTGCCGCTATAACAACAAATAAGTAAAATTAAAATATAATAAAAATATGATATTAATGGTGTTAATCATTTACGATAACGGAACCCTTCGTGTGCGAGTCCGACTCGCACTTGGCCGGTTTTATAAACAACGGAATGTGCTCATATATCCACGACCGTTCGTGGGATTCGTTGCCTCGACGTGGTGAACTGACCGGCTAGTCAGCGGTTGCGGAGTTTCAATAGATTCCCAAGGATGCCCGCCAAAATGCATGCATGTGCTAGGGCTATTTTGAACCAAGTTGACTGGCAGATTCACTTGTCGTTGAATTTTATCTTCTTTGTGGAACCAAAATATGAAAATAATCACTAACTGGGTAGCGTAGGTAGTGCACGCGAGTAGAGCCGAGGACAAGAGTAATGAATAAACTCTGAATATCTCAAAGAACGTACATAAACAAAAATGTAGGTGTATATTCAACTCTCATATCTTCCCAACTAAGCCGAGCAGGCGTCCCGGGATCGAGCGAAGTGAAAAATTACGAGACCAGCATAAGAAAGTATTGCCATATTACAACAGCGGTGTACAGGGTGGAACAGTTGCCCTCTTCGCAAAATGGTGGCCCTTCCTTCGCGGGCACGGTGCAAAACCGTGCTGTTGCACTCTGGGACCTTCTCTGTTTCAAAGACAAAGACGGCCTCCGTGATGAGGAGGATGCAACATGTCCATAAAGCAGACAATGCGCATAGTGTTTGATTTGGTATGATTTACGATTTTTTTAATTTCAAAACGACTTATAGCTAAAAGTAAACCACGACCGCTGTAGTAAAAAATCGAATAAATACTAAATTGATTATAAATTTTCATGAAACAAGCTATGTCTAATGACTAATCTATTTAAGATATATTTATTTTATCGTTGAGTATCCACCTCCAAAATTATTGTTTAAACGAGCGAAAAATTCGAACTTTCGGACCTCATAACTTGGGAACCAAACATAATATTACAATACCAACGGTCATCAGACATCTAGTTTGATCAAATAAAGCTATTTTGAGTAAAATTTGGGATCTCTGACAAGAAATATGGGCATGATCTTCTTTCTCCTTTTGTATGGGGAGTCGAGCGGGATGGCCCACCTTAAGGTGGCCCTTCCCGGCGGTACTAACTCATTCTTGGGCACGGTACAAAACAGTGCTATTGCGCTCTGGGACCGTCTCTGTTTCAAAGACAAAGACAGGCTCCGTGATGAGGAGGATGCAACATGTCCACAAAGCAGACAATGCGCATAGTGTTTGATTTGGTAAGATTTACGAAAAGTTTAATTTAAAAACGCCTTATAGCTAAAAGTATATCACGACCGCTGTAGTTAAAATCAAACAAAAACCAAATTGATTATAATTCTTCATTTCATCGTTTTGTAATCCGCGTTCAAAGTTATAATATAAAACGCGCGAAAATTTCGAACTTTCAGACCTTGTAACTCATCAGACATCTAGTTCGATCAAATAAAGCCGTTTTGAGTATAATTTTGGATCTCTGACAAGAAATATGCGCATGATCTTCTTTCCATGTTTGTTTAGGGAGTTGAGCGGGAAGGCCCACCTTACAATTAGATGCAATCCTGCAGGCGAATTCTTGCGCTAATTAATTTCAGATATTTTAGAAAATTGTAGACAGCGGATCTCATAATAGGCACGCCACATGGCACATCTCCTTGCTCTTCAGGGTTCCGTACTTAAAGGGTGCAAACGAATTGTGAAAAACTGGAATGCCCTCACCTACTTTTCATTCGTTTCAGTACTAGCCTCGGATCACGAAGAGCTAGGGATCATAGGTAAATAGGTACGTATAATTTTTTTTATGCAACCTGACATGGATGGCTAATCAATAGGCAATCGTTCTACACACAACTTAATTACTCAAGTGTCTGCCACCTGTAAACAGACGCACTGTCTTTCTCTTTCCGAGTTCGATAAGTGCATTTCGTCACGTATACGAGCTGCTCCATGGTTCGGAGTCCATGTAAAACTGTAGGTCCTACCTACTAGGTGGTAGGGTTTAAGCCCGTCCGGGTTGGTACCATCGCATTGGATGAAAAGATGGTCGAAGCGGCAATGAAAAATTGTCCGCGTTTTCCATCCAGTTCAATGTAGCCGTGCTCATAAAGCGAAGGTCCTGGCATGGCACCAATGTGCAATGTGAATGTGTTGTATTGGGCTAATATCATAACGGTAGTTGTGTGGTATTAGCCATTCATGTCAGGTCGCATAAAAAAAAGGCTACTAACTGTTTATACTATTGATATCACATGATATTTTTGATACTTTTGTGTGTTATGTCGTTGGAACTCAAGAATACCAGTATGCCTTATCTTGATATTCCGTGCTCAGGAATCGGGAATCATTCAGACAAGAACAGTGTGTAGGTGAAAATTTTTGAACACAATTAGCCTCCCATTTATAATACAGCCTTTGGACCAGTTTAACTCCTGTTTTCACCACCTCCAGCTACCTAAAATCCGATAGTTAACTTTCGGTTACATTGCATATTTATATGGTTTAACCTAAAGATAGCTTTGGGATCTTTGTAACTGGTGGTGGTAGAACCGGGCGTACGCGATGTAGTGAATATTTTTTGTTGTTAGTCTTAAGAATAAATTAATAAACATATAAATCGAGAAAACCGCTTTGAGAAGCGCTATAAAAAAGTTTTTCGACTAAAAGATTCCTGATTCCTGAGCACGTAATTAGAGCCACAGAAGTGAGCCAGTTCGTAAGCGAACTGACTGTGCGGCGATCCGTACAGCGGCGCTGCTCTGCCGCTATACGGATTCCGGATGTCGCCACTTCCGTCATTCCTTCTCTTTGGCTGCGAAGGACCCCGCTGATCTTTCGAACCGCTAGCCGTTCGAGTGGAAGGTCACGACGGCGGTTTCGGGGTCGGCCGAGCGGCGATGGGCCCGAGGCGACACCGTGGCGCGAGCCGGGCCCGCCTCGGCGAGGTGTCGATGCGTGCGGCTTATCTCGCTACTCCACCGGCGAGATATCTCGAGACGAGAGCACCGCCCGGCGCACCGAGCCTGGCACGACCACCACGCAGCGACCATCCTCACTCGCGAAAACCGACCAAGTGCGAGTCGGACTCGCACACGAAGGGTTCCGCACCATCGTACAAGATTTAACATAAAAATCACGATTTTCGTATGGCCTCCAATTTTTATTATTTTTAAATTTTACTTATTTTTTACAGCGGCAAAATAAATACATACTCCGTGAAAATTTCAGCTGCCTCACTATTACGGTTCATGAGATACAGCACTGTGACAGACGAACGGACGGACGGACGGACAGCGAAGGCTTAGTAATAGGGTTCCTTTGACACCCTTTGGGTCGGTGCTTTGGGTACGGAATCCCTAAAAATGCGAACGTGAGTTGAAGAAATGTGATATGTATGACCTGAAGCAAGGACACATTCAATAAAGAAAGACCCCAGTAAAAAGAACTACTTTACGAACATTTCCGGAGTATAGTATATCACTTAATTAAGCTCTGAAAACCGCTCTAAAAGCGGTTTTTTAACTAACTAAAAACCGCTTTTATAGCGGCTCGATGTCTTCACGACACGGACTGGGCGCGGCGAGACGGCGACGTGAGGTGGGCCTGCCAGAGAGTCGCACAGCTCACACCACAGTAAGAGATATCAGACAGCACTAATCTAATCAGATCACTATCAATAGGCAGACAAGTCAGTGCCGACTGTCGGTACCTAGAGACAGATAGCCCGTGTACCACGTGATACACAGCTCATAAATGAACTCCAGCTAGCATCGAGTCAAGGTTACTGTACCTTGATGTTTACAAGCACTTTAGTAATGTAAACTTTTTCGTACTAAGGAAGTACGTAGCTTTTTTTCAAAGAATGTGATTTGCATGTGAAATCGATTGTGAGGCAAGGAGAGCTGTAATAAGAACTATGGCTGTCCTGAAGTCAACGAGGCTCTGAGATTTGAAAATTTGAAGAAATTCTCTCTTTGTCGATTGGCAAAGGTACCATTATGCACACCGACTGCACGACTAGCGAAATCGTCTTCCGGGACCTAACGTTTCCCTAGCCCTAAAAGTTGTCAGATTGTCATCAAAACATTTTAATCACCTTTGAAATCTTGAATCTATATCGTCCGTATGTACAGTAAAAAAGTGTTTAATGTTTATCAGCCAATATTTCCAATGTAAAAGGTAAACAAAAAAAAAAAACAGACAGACATACCTTTTGTCAATATATTTTAGATTCTAAAATAAAAAAAAAGTAAACCATTTAGAGCATGGAAACCGTTATCGCCCGTAGTATGGTGAATTGATAGGGTAGGCGGAACCTCAACCAGAGACCATATTATACCGTTTGCGGGCATTACGTCTACAACTTTGTTTTGTTCATCAGGTTGTTTAAAATCATGGCGTGTGCCATGGTAAAAAAACTTGCTGGGCGAATGGCAGGTGACCAGGCTAAAGAGTGAATAAATCTGATGTTTAGTTGCATTTCTTACCATGCCAAATGGTAAGTTTTAGTTCACTTGGGCGAATAAGAGGTCATTTGAACCTTAGCATGGTACGAAATTCAAGTGAACCTGTTCACCTGCTATTCACCCGGCGAGTTAACGTACCATGGTAACCCCCAGTTCATCGGGATGCATCTCAATGTATCTCAGTGCACATACGAATCCTGGCAATATCGGTAAATGCTTGGCGAATATGTATAAAGCATATGTGAATATGTGAAAAGCACTCGGAAATTGCTGCAATAAAATGTAACGCCTTCTTCGGTTTCTTTTTTAGGATTCCGTTCCTCGAAAGGAAAAAAAAACTTTTAACAAAAAAAGTTTCGACTTCAGAGAAAAAGCACTAAAAAGTAAAAAAATAATTGCCATTTTTGTAGTTTAGATTATTGTTATTTTTAGAGTCTGGGTCAGCCGGGCACGCGCTGCGCCAGTCAAGAGAACCTTGGCTACCTTGGCTGACACCGACTCAAAAAATAACAATAATCGTTTTAAACATAAAAAACATTTAAACATAAGTAACATAAAAAACTAAACTAAAAAACTATTCGGATCTTTGTGACGTAACTTGGTGTAGTTTGACTACCAAAAAGTTTAAATAAATGAAATGAAATGAAATGAAATTGTTATTTATGTTAAGCGGGGCATATGGCGTACACCAGGACCTCACAAAAAAGGCGCACGACGACTTCGGACTTTCACACCATGTTTAAAGGACAACCTACTTTTAGGGAAAAACTTCGGCATGGAGTTGATTCCATACTTTACCGACCCTATAGATAAAAGATCGAGAGGACCGGTGGGTTCTTATTTTTATATATCTTATATTTTATTCTTATATCTTATATTTTATTCCCTGCCTGTATCGCGTCATTCAACTAAAACTGTAAGCTACTTCCCGTTGACCTAGAGTCATGAAATTTGGCAAGAAGCAAGCACAAATTAAGGTGAACATCCAAAATAGTTCATTTGTTTTAGTTCATGTGTTAATAGTTCGTTTATTTCACATATTTAGTACTATTGTACTGTATTGTTTATTCATCATCCATAGACAGTACACTGCACTCGGATTTGTCATATTTTAACATTGGCCAGTTCAGCAAAACTGTTTTGCTGGAAGAACTGGAAAGAAACTCCGCTGTTTTTTTTTTCAACGTCCACTTAATCAAAATTTACGAAAGTGTATGCAATTATTTTAACAAAAACATAGGTAAAACACTAAATTAACATGAATTCACAAAATTTACAATCCAT
The DNA here is from genome assembly GCA_946894095.1 of Incurvaria masculella. NCBI lineage: Eukaryota > Metazoa > Arthropoda > Insecta > Lepidoptera > Incurvariidae > Incurvaria > Incurvaria masculella. The sequence continues at coordinate 13,931,449 of OX335662.1, read as the reverse complement.
GCCGTATGCAACAGTTCATGACAAACAAAAACTATCGATGGACGAACTAGATAGTTCGTCCATCGAATCCAATACGAATTTGTCCGGAACCCTTGGCGCGCGACAGCGAACCCTGACTTGATATATTTTCTCATGGCAATGTTTGGCAAAAAGGGACTGTAAATTATTTCACTCTTACTAGTGCTCACTTACACGCTGAGGAAAACTGAGAGGTTCCAGAACTAGCAGGACTTATATTTTATATTTTTATTAAAAAAAAATTGTCACGCAACTTCAAGGCTTTGCTCAACTAATAAAGTGCGTATACTCGACAGTGACGCAAGGGCATATATACCCATTTGAGCGGAGGGGTAGGCAGTCTTGATTGAGCTCCATGCGACTTGTCTCGCTTTTTAGGGTTCCGTACCCAAAGGGTGAAAACGGAAGCCTATTACTAAGCCTCCGCTGTCCGTCCGTCCATCCGTCTGTCACAGGGCTCTATCTCGTGAACCGTAATAGGTAGGCAGCTGAAATTTTCACGGAGTGTGTATTTATTTTGCCGCTATAACAACAAATAGGTAAAATAAAAAAAAATAAAAAAATTAAAGGGGGGGCCCCAAACAAAAAGCATATTTTTTGTGTTAAATCTTGTACGATTGTACGGAACCCTCCGTGTGCAGGTCCGACTCGCACTTGGCCGGTTTTTTACGATTACGGTTGCCGAGAATGTGCAAAACCCGTTTCGCATTTAACACGCGGACCTTTAAAAACGCATTGCGTAACCCTATCTGCTACGATGACCTTAGATCAGAAAAGGACGGAGATGAGCTATCGAGCGCGCGTACTATGAGACCACGGTGAATTACCTCGCAAGTGCAACTTGCAAGAACATGCAAGTGAGCGATTACATCTGGCATTTAGTTGCATTTCGTCATGCTAAATGGTTAATTTCAGTTCACTTGACCAAACAATAATAATAATAATAATAATAAACTGTTTATTACATGAAACTTATACATACATTCTTAGAGTAGACTTAATATAATTGAACAAGTGTTAGTTTCATCCAATGGGCCACCATATTGCCTTGAGGCAATCTCTTCCTGGCCACCCATTAGATTTAACAACATAGTTTAAGTAGGTGAATAAGTGAAGTAAGCATTAACTTAAGATTAAACATGCGACTATTTAAAACTAAAAGAAAAATAATTTTAACAAACATCATAAATCATAAATCAGGCATACAAGGAGCAAGTAGATCAAAAATAGACACCAAATGAAGGCAACAACTAGATCGATATTGAACAACACGTCCTTAGACAGTCACCATGGTACGAAATGGAACTAACCGTCAGATTTAATCACTCACTTGTCTGTTCACCGGCGAGTTAATTTTTTTTTATGTGACTGGACATGGATGGCTAATACCACACTTTCTGTCATGGTATTAGCCCAACACACCACATGGGAACTAGGTGCCATGCCAGGACCTTCCTTATATTGCACGGCTACATTGAACTGGACGGAAAACACGGACAATTTTCATTGCCGCTTCGACCATCGTAATTAACCATAGTGACCCCAAGACGTCGCCAATTTTCTCAAACGTCACACGGAACATAGTCGCAGACGTATTAGTGGGTTGGTAGGTGGGAAATGACTCGGCAAGCGTATTTAGGGAGCACACACGATTATATGGACAATTCGTCCATAGGGCAAAGTCGCGATTGACCGACCACATGACACTGTTCAATCTTTTTCTCGTCTGTGGTACGTACTGACATGACAACCCATTTTGGGACTACACTCGCGCTCGGAGGCGATGTTTGAACTCTGTGTCATATAACGCGCGGCCTGTTTGCCGTAGGATTGTTTATAGAGGTCTGGGTTCATATCCTCGCCCCGTTCATCCACCATTTTCTTTATCATTCTAATTTGGATAAGTGCATTTCGTTACAAATGCGAGCTACTCCATGGTTCGGAATCCGTTTAATACTATAGGTCCCCTTCCCCTACTAGGTGGTAGGGTTAAAGTCCGCCCGGGTCGGTTCCATCGCATTGGATGAAAATATGGTCGAAGCGGCAAAATTGCCCGTGTGTTCCATCCAGTTCAATGTAGTCGCGGTCATAAAGGAAATGTCCTGGCATGGTAATCAATTCCTTCGGGAATGTGGTGTATTAGGTTAATATCATAACGGTAGTTGTTTGGTATTAGCCATCCATGTCAGGTCGCATAAAAAACCGGCCAAGTGCGAGTCCGACTCGCACAGGAAGGGTTCCGTACCATCGTACAAGTACACGTTTTTTGTATGGGGGCGCCCTTTCATTTTTGTTATTTTTTAATTTAATTATTTGTTGTTACAGCGGCAAAATAAACACACATTCCGTGAAAATTTCATCTGCCTATCTATTACGGTTCATGAGATACAGCCCTGTGACAGACGGACGGACGGACGGAATGACGGACAGCGAAGGCTTAGTAATAGGGTCCCGTTTGGGTGCGGAACCCTAAAAATGAACAAAAATTTTCACCGGCGCGCGACCCGGGTAAAGCCGCCGTGATATCTCCCTCCTTTTCTATTCTGTGTCTATCCCCCCCCCCCCCCCACGCCGACGCCACGGCTCGTTACCGATTCACCACTCCGGTTCTTACGTCAGGACGCCGCGCCGCGCGAATGATTCATGCTAATCCCGCAGAGCCTCCACCTAAATAACTAACGCGGCACTCCCGGAGACGACGAACCCGCTTCGCGGAACTTGCCGTGAACTATCTACAGCCATTTACAACATAATAATCCTCCGATGTAGTCTGTGCGCAGAATCGCTATGAAGCAAGAATACGATAATCAATGGAATTAAGCGGTAAAACTAATTATTAAGTAGTATAGGCCCAGGACCCGAATATATGACCAGTGCGTCCTCCCGGTTATGACGTACGGATGTGAAACGTCGGCTCTGAAGGTCGCTGTTTTTCAAAGGTTGAAAGTTGCCCAGCGAGCAATGGAGCGAGCCATGCTGGGAATATCGCTATGGGATCCGCGTACCAAAGTAGTCGATATTGGACACCGGGTGGCTAAGCTCATGTGGCAGTGGGCTGGTCACGTCAGCCGGAGAGACGACGACCGTTGGAGTAACCGTGTCCTACACTGGCGGCCGTGGACAGGAAAACGGAGTGTGGGAAGACCACCCGCCAGGTGGGACGACATCAAGTGCGTCGGCGGAAAGCAGTGGTTTCGTACCACTGAAGGCCGAGAGGACTGGAGGAAAATTGGAGAGGCGAATGTCCAGCAGTGGACGCAAGCACGCTGACTGACTGACTGATAGGCCTAGGCTGGACTCGAACTAGCAAGCAAACCTATCTATCGTGTCGTAGATAGTGTCTCTTCTCACGCTGCCAATTGCTATGCCAACTGGAAAATCTAATACCATTTGTTTAAGTTGGTAACTAGCTAGACATGGTTGGCTAAAACCACAACCATCGTCATGATTTGAGCCGCATTCCCGAAGGAATTAGGTACCGTGCCAGGAACCTTCCCTAACCTACCACCTATTAGGAGAAAGAAACCTACAGATTAACGTGAATTTCGAACCATGGAAAAGCTCGCATTCGTAATGAAATGCACCTATCCAACTCAGAAAGCGAACGAAAGTGGTGCATAAACTGGGCCAGGATTTGAACCAATGACCTCTGAAATGGAAGGCAAGCCCACACGCCCCTGAGCTACGAGCCGCTCGTAAATTAGGTCTTACAAAAAAGGTGCCCATAATTGTAGGCAAAATTTAGGTGATTCAGTATCTGAAAAAAAATAACTTTGGCTAATAAAGCAATTCAAGTTTTTTACGTTCCGGAGATTTAAAGAATAAATTCTTTCCAGTTTTTTCAAACAACTTTTTCCAAGAAACTACGCATATATTTGTAATGGTTTCTAAGGGAATAATTTATCAAAGTGCCCGCCGAGCTCTGCGCCCCCTCCCTCCTGCTGTCACCCCTCCGCTCCGCGTCGTCCTTGGTGGTCCTAGTCTGCGCTCTTCTAATTTATTTTTATAATTGCTTTCTTGGCAACATTCTTAGGTAACTGCTACTAGACATGTCACGTCAAAATACGCTCCACTCCGTCATGAAGCGTGGCCCCGAACCATATCTGTATCGTAGCCGGATCTGACAGAGCTCGAGTGGGGCAAAAATCGCGTGGTCATCTAGAGAATACAATAGTTCCGCTACAGGCGTGACTACCGCAGATATCTCAAATGCTCCTTTCGAGGCTATGTGCGCCTGGTACAGCGTCCCTGCAGTAAATATTAGTTTTCGTACTAAGCAGGTACGTCGTTTATTCTAAGGGTTGTGATGTGTAGGTTGTATGTGTTATCGACCGTGAAACAAGGACACAATTGAAGATAGAGCCTAGTTGAAAAAACTACTTCACGAATATACCATTAGCTAGTATTGCGTCTTCCAATTTCGCCGCCTGTTGCATACAAATTTGGACTTCTCCTACAGTCCCTCCTCCCGTAATCAATACCTTTTACATTATTTAACGCTACATCTTGCTTGCTAGACCGGGATAGATACGGTTTGAGAAACACATGAAATCCGAAATGATTTTTTTTTTCTCAGAAATATATAATTTCATGTTCATATGCTTACACTAAGTTTGCAACATTTAGCGGGGCCCGGATAATAGAAAAAAAAAATAAAATGGATTAAAAAATATACATCTCCTAAACAAATATTTAGAAAACGGTATTAAAAAATGTATATGTTAAGTCTTTTAAGGCGTAATGTAACTGTTAATTTGCAACAATTTTGTAATTACGGAAATGTATTTAAAAAAATGTTTTTACTAAAAAAAATCTATGCCGCGAACCTAACTTGCTATTGCTGTATTTCTTTCTAGAATATGTAAAAGAAAATTAAATTCTTTAAAAACTAAACAACGAACGCTTTTATACGTATTTCGAATTTTTTGTTTAGCTTTTGTGTGAATGTAAAAATTATAAAGGAAAAAAAAAAATGTGCTTCTAATGTTTGCAAAATTTTACAAATTTCACAGAATATAGAGTTTGCGGTCAGTTTCCAATTTCAGAAAATAAAATAGAATTTTCATTATTTGCTTTGCAGATATTATGAAAATAGTATAAAAAAATATATATTTACACAGTTCCGTAAATAAGAAATTGTTGCAAATTCACAGTAATATTACACCTAAAATTAGCTAACATATAACATTTTTAAATAACATTTCTAAATATTTGTTTAGGAGATATCATTTTTTAAACATATTTCATATTTTATTTCTATCTTCCGGACCCCCCAAAATGTTGCAAACTTAATGTACACACGTCCACATGAAATACTATGTTTATGAGAAAAAAAAATGCATTTCGGATTTAATGTTTTTCTAAGAGCTGTTTTAAGGCTAAAGTTCCTGAGCGAGATTTACCTGACACCACAGACCAGACAACCGTAGTTGTCTGCTCTGTGCCTGACACGTTAACCACGCCCCTCCAAGAACGTGATGCGATCGTCGTGTGCATGCGCTCCCAGTACCTCAGCCACGTGAATCGTATTGTCTTTGACCCATAAAAAGATGAATAGAGAAATGTCATTCATTTCTTTTCCTTCTGGCTTCTCCGGTTATGTGGTACAGGGTAAAAGTCCACAATAAGTAAGAAATAAGAGCAGTCGCCTGTACATACCTTGACAGGCGAGGAGGCGAGCCACATGTGGAAGAGGTCGGAGGTGACGGAGGTGCTGCGCGCCTGGTAGAGCGGCGAGAGGGGCGCTGCGGCGGCGGACGCGGGCGCGGAGGCGGCGTGCAGCCGCGCGCGCACCTCCGGCGGCGCGTCGCGCAGCCAGCGCTCGAGCGCCGAGAGCTCCCGCTCGCCGCACGGCGCCTGGTACTCGGCGGGTGGCGCGCTGACGGTGGGCGCATCGGGCAGCTCGTAAACGAGCCGCATCAGCCGGTCGGCGCCGCCGGCCGCGCTGGCGGCGTCGTGGCCGCACTCCTCGGACGTCATGGCGCGGCGCGGCGTCTACCGGTGCGCCGACGCTGACGCCGCCGTCGCTTCCGCCGCACGGCGGCGCATCATTTCAGCTCTGGAATAATACAAAAAAAATTAACAAAAAAAAATAACCGACATCAAAAAAGCACTAAAAAGTAAAAAAAATAATTGCCATTTTTGCATACGATTTTTTTATTTTTTGAGTCGGCGTCATCCGGGCAAGCGCTGCGCCAGTCAAGAGAACCCTGGCTACCTTGGCTGACACCGACTCAAAAAATAAAATAATCGTATACAAAAATGGTAATTATTTTTATACTTTTTAGTGGTTTTTCTTTGAAGTCGGTTATTTTTTTGTAAATTTTTTTATTTGTTTATTTTTAGTGAATCTGAAGTACACTTACAAATTTGTACACGTTCTTTCCAATAAAAAAAGATTCACCTAAATCGGTTGGGGTTATATTGAGTTATTCGTACATTTGTCGTGCACATCTTAATACAAATTTAAGACTTATATGATTTTCTCATTGATATCATATCCAGAACTTAACCAAATTAAAATGGGACAACTTGGGAAGCACTAGCTTTCATTTAAAAAAAATAATCATCAAAATTGGTTTACCCAGGCAAAAGTTATGAGGTATACACCACTTTGAAAAGTCCTTGAAAAAGTAGCCTTGATGTTTAAAAAATGTTTGATTCCGAATATTGTTTACGAGTTTTCTCTTTTCGATTGATGATCTTAACAATGTAATACATTCAATTAAAATAAATATGTTTCCACATTGCATAAGTGGCTTTATTCTTCGTGTATTGACGATTCATTGTAGTTCTTCCTCTGTTCAGATTTTAAAGTGCCTTAATAAAGTTATTTCAATGCGCCGGAAGATCGTGGGTCATGAGTTCTGATGATTTTTTTTAAATAAGGTGACTTTCAAAATTAATTTTCTACCTGTTTTTGAGAGACTGTTGGCCATATTTATTTTTATGATTATAATATTATTATGTACCAACCAAACATTGAATTTATTAGAACCAAACTGTTCCAACCAAAATTATTCAATTCAGAAATTTTACAAAAATAAATATCAATACAATTACATCTTAAGGCCCTGGTACTAGCCAAATCGCAAAGTTAGACGAGGCACCCCAAGTTAACTAACTAAGTCTGACGATAATAAGTGTCATTCTTACAATATATGATTCCTTGTCTAGGAATCAACCTATTTTCTTTAATGTGTGTTTCCTTTTTCTCTACAAAATACATTGCGGAAACGGTGTCCATTTCCGAACTTTTTTGACTAAATGTAGAAATCTAAAAGCAAATGGATTTTTTTGTTTATGCATATATGCTGTTTTTGCTTACATCTAGAAATCGAATTACTTTCAGATTTCTAATGAGAAAAATCAACTTTTTTATTTTTATTATTATTAAAATAAATGATGGAATCAAAAAATATTAACAATCCATTATCAGTCGGAGTTCTATTTGGATTTGCTGAAGCGTTTCACTACATATTATTACATTTGTTAAAAAGTGCATTTGTATGGCGCGAGTAGTTAGCTAGTCCTAGCGCCTTAAGAACGGCCCGTAAGCTATGCTCCCCGTACAAACGTAGTTTACTTATCATTTAAAAACCGTTGTTCGAATTAAATTGATATTTAATATGTAAAATCAGGGAACCAATATCTTTGTCTGCATGCTTTTGTTTTTTGAAAAATCCAAACCGAATGAGATGAAAGCAAAAACAAAATCTTCATACTAATTTTGTTTTCTCTGTGGTTTGACTCAATATACATTTATCGAAAAAGCAAAGGCATGCAGACACAGATATTTGTTGCCAGATTTGTGATACCATATATCAAGTAAATTGCTACAGTGGTTTTCAAATGATTAGTAAACTACGTTTGTATGGGAGGCGAAATTTTCTGATGCTTACGGGGGCACCTTAACACCACCGCCTAGTCGAATTGAGCCTATAACCATATTCATACATAATTTCGGGTTGACTAATCATTTGCTTAACCTGTATAAATATATATTAATAATTAATAATAATAACATTTAAAATCAATTTGCAATTAGCAATTTATCGATACAAATCAATGCAATGAACAATTACTAAAAACTCTTATACGACGTGATAATATTCTCATTGACAGCCAATTTTTTTTTCTCCTATAATCATGGGGAATGCTCGATTGAAAATACGAAAGTGGACTGAACGGAAAATATGTTTTACGAAGATGAAAGCACAACACCCCCTTTTCCAATGCCAACAAATAGGATCGCATAAAGGGTCGCTTATATACCACGTTAACTTCAGAAGCGCGAGCCTCTACGAACTCTCGGCGTTTCTACGGAATCCTAAACCAACAACCTTATTTTCGTTGACTGAAAAAATATCACAGCGTTTGGTCTACACTCGGTCCAGTCATTTATTTAACTTTTGACATAAGCACGCCTTTTAAGTGCTAATATTTATTGACAGGCAACCACAGTCCCAAAAATCAACACATCCAAGACGTTGTTTTTAAGCTTTGATATGCTTTTATTAAACTTCACTCGCGTGTCCTGGAATCTTGTAAGTTAAATTTCACCAACTTCCACTGAAGCTATCGGGCTGTTTGTCACTTTCTTGTAATAATGCACAGTTACTTAGAAATATGTCGAATTAAAAAAGAAGAGAACTAAGTAAAAAAAATATATATATAAAAAACCTCTGCTCTGAAAAGAAAATAAACTTTTAATTTAAATCAAAACCAACCATTTCTTACATTTAGCATATCTAATAAATATTATAAAGGGGAAAGTTTGTAATAATGGATGGATGGATGGATGGATGGATGTTTGTTACTCTTTCACGTAAAAACTACTGAATGGATTCTAATGAAACTTTACAATAATATAGCTTATACATCAGAATAACACATAGGCTACAATTTATGTGCCCATGGGCTTTCGAACTTTCACGGGGCTGCGAAAACGATGCCGGTAGCGCTACTTCACACTAGGGGGAGAGGAGCCGGGGGCGGTGGCGGGGAGCGGCGGCGGGGGGAGGGCAGACGTCGTGACTGTTTGGTGTCCGTTTGGCGAATGTTCAAGGCACTAGCGATTTGTAAAACTTAGTACATGTACATTTAACTACCCGGGAATTAGGATTGGCTAAATAGAATTCAGTTCCGCTTACGCTAAGATGGGGCTGTCATACAAACTGCAATGCTATGCACGGCTCGGCTTTGCGGCGGCAGCGCTTACTTTTACTGAAGTACGGCTTGGTATTTCCCGCAACTTTAGGACTACTTGGTAAAATCCTTGAGAACCAATTACTCGATTTAGATGCGGATTGTATCTACGTCTAGCCTGATTCTACTCAAAACTTATAGGCTACATAATATAACGTTTCATTACCTGAAGGGTGAGTAGAGAGTGTTAAATTCTTATAACTTGCGAACCACTAACCCGATTTATGTGCGTATTTCATCAATGTATAGGATCTCTGGGAGCAGTCAGGTTCGAGATGGGTTACTGTTTTCTATGTTGAGGCTAGCTGTGGGTTGGAGTCCACGCAAAACTTACCTACATTACACGTTACTTACTTACTAGGTAAACAATGTTGCAGTGCAAGTGCAGCAAGGTTCTCGCGGCAAATGTTTTTTTTTAAATAGCCACCAAACGTCAACGAAGCTCTAAATGGGAATTATTGGATGTTTCTCATTAAATCATGCTATTTCGGCTCGAACGATCTTGATTAAATTTGGTACATGGATACATTGTCCTGGACCAGTTTGACCCTATTTTGGACCAGTCATGTGGGCTACATTTTATCCATGAAATAATTTAGCCGACACTAACCCGAGCGGAGCCGGGTACCGCAGCTAGTACGCTATAAAAGCTTGTCGCGAGATTTCTTGTTGTACAAGAATACAACATGTAACTAGATTGTGAGACGAGCTGTTATATCACATAAATTGTATAATGTAATTAATTGTTGGTTTCGATTTAAATTAAAGTTTATTTTTTCTTTTAAGGGCATTTAAATAATTTTTTTTTTTCATTTTTTTTTTTTTTCTAAGACATTCTTAAATCAATTCAAATTTCTTAATAAAAAGTTGGTTGTTATAAGAAATATAATCGGTAACCCATTAGGACAACACGAATCGATTGGCATGCCAGCTGTCAAAAGTAAAATAATAAATGGTTGGCTTCAGCTACAACAAACGATATGTCATGAAGTTGTCGTATTTTACCTATCTCAGTTCCGATATGGCTACCTACCAAATAAATATGCCTAGATCGAGTTATATTGTTTTATTTAGTACTAGCTGAGGTACCCGGCTCTGCTCGGATCAACGTCGTTCTGGACTTATGTCGGGCTGAATTATTTCCTGGCTCCCCATATAAACTTTAACTCCCTTCGAGTTTAATTTTCGCCACAAATGTTAGCCTATGTCCTTCCCCAGGGTCCAGACAATCTCTATACTGAAATTTATCAAAATTGGTTCAGCGGTTTACTTTATGGATAGTATGGATTTCACATGGATGAATACCATTTCAGGACCTTTAATTTCTAAGAGCATATATACAGGTTGTATTTTTAAAGTGTGAACAAATTAACAGAACCGATGGTGTATCTCAATCCAAAGTATTAAAACTAAAATTGTTTAGTTTGTGAAACATCATCAGTCAGTCAGTCAGTCAGTCAGTCAGTCAGTCAGCGTGTTTGAGTCCACTGCTGGACATACGCCTCTCCAATTTTCCTCCAGTCATCCCGGCCTTCAGCGGTACGGAACCACTGCTCTCCGCCGACGCACTTGATGTCGTCGTCCCACCTGGCGGGTGGTCTTCCCACACTCCGTTTTCCTGTCCACGGCCGCCAGTGCAGGACACGGTTACTCCAACGGTCGTCGTCTCTCCGGCTGACGTGACCAGCCCACTGCCACTTGAGCTTAGCCACCCGGTGTCCAATATCGATCACTTCTGTTAATTTGATCACGCTTTAAAAATAGACCTGTATGTGTAAACATATTTTTCAGACGTAAGTATGTCGTGTTTTTTTATGTAATTGGGCATGTATGGCTAATACCATACCCGCCGTCATTATATTAGCCCAACACAGGCATTATCTGAGGATCAACTGTCTGGCAGGCGGTCTCTTTATGAGCATGGGTACAGTAAACTAGGTGGAAAACACGAACACTTTATCCTTGTCATTTTGATCATCTTTTCATCCAATGCGATGGTGCTAACTTGCAGGGGAATGGGACCTACCCATATATAATATAAGGGTCCTGCAAGTCGTTCACGTGTCAACAACACATCAACCTATCATAATTAGTTAGTTCAGTCATAGACAAAAGATAGTGGGGATATACTGTTAACATCATACAACGGGGTCGCCTTCATAAAGTCCAAAAAGCATAAGGTCCAAAACCCAGAGCATCCAAAAGTATATATTTTTCGTGTGTATTATAAAAGGCATACACACTAACATAACTTGGACTTTGTGCTTTTTGGACTTTATGATGCGTTCCCATAACGTCTAAAACTCGTTGAATACTCCTTATTTTCGCTGTTACTATGACATTGCTAACCAACACCATCTCCCGTCACTTCCAGAACTAGTTCCTAGTCTGCGGGCCCCGCCGCCGCTGCCGCTGCCCGGGCGGACATAATGTTCGCTACTTTACAATCGCTCACAAAGCGCTGTAATTCCACGTGAGCCTCTCGACGGCCGGGGGCCCGCGCCCAGCCGGACCACGCCTCCCCTGATGCCTCTAGTCTTTCTCAGCTACTCTAATAGCGAAGACTTTTTGAGAAACGTTTTTTGACACTTCAGTATTGAATGAAAGTCAATCTTAGCCAAAGCTTAGATTACTGATGCTGATATTCAAATACAGTGCTTGGGCCTTGAGACGATACTCCAGTATTCTGACTGTCAAATTTGACATTAATTCCATACATTTTATGTCAAACACTGCCGGAAGAATAAACTCAAGGCCCAAGAACTGTCTTTGAATCTCAGCATGAGACTGATGGACGTTACTTGCCTGGCTTGGCCGAAGCATAATTTCCGACCGTCAATATTGACATTTGGCGCTTATAAATAATGTAAAATTATATGATATCATATATATTTATATGACAATACGGTTTGAATGCCTTGGCCAAGCCAACCCCTAATAACATTCATTAATCTCAGCATTAAAATTGTAGACTACATTTAAAGCTATATTAACTATAACTTTGCGTGCTCGAAGAAATCGTTTCATCAATTATAGATTTAAACTTTTGTTGCACCGAGATTGGATAAATAATTCATCATACTAGTATTAAAAATGTGATATAAAAATGTGTATAACCACTTCCGATCCATCAAATCCTAAAGAAAAACTCACCGAACGAATCAGACAGTTAAAATCTACGGTCGCTATCATCCGTCGAATACCCCGCAGCGCTAGGATTCCGGTAGCACAGAAACTCACCGAACTGATAAACCGCACCGCAGAGGTAAACACGTTTGAAGCCTGGGAAGAATTATTCCTTTTCCCCTACAATGCCCTCCATGTCTCGCCAAAGAATATGGGAAAGGCCTCGCTTTCTTCGAAAATCAAGCAAAACTTAAAAAACTACAGCTGTACCCCCAGTTGGCCCTCCCCGGAAAACAATTATAAAAAGCACTACTCTATCTATGACAAAGCAGAGGCTAAATTATCCGATGGAGACATCCGCGGCGCAGTGCGACTACTATCTTCCGAAGACACATTCGCGGACGACTCAGAGGATACCTTTCGGACTCTGCGAGAGAAGCATCCGCCTCCTTCCCGCCCCATGATCTACCCACCAGCACCAAACGACGATGAACCCCATGGCAAGGCATCACAGACAACTATTTTAAACGCAGTCATGTCATTTCCAAATGGCTCCGCAGCAGGTATCGATGGTCTGAGACCCCAACACCTAAAAGACTTACTTAACTCCACAAATGGTATAGAATCAAAAAATCTTCTTAAGGCACTATCGAACCTCATAAACCTGATGTTAGCCGGTAAAGTCACAAACAACTTTACGGCCTTCATTTACGGAGGCTCCTTGTGTGCATTTAATAAGAAAGACGGAGGAATCAGACCAATAGCGGTAGGCTGCACTATACGCCGCCTCGTATCTAAAATAGCCTGCAAACATTTGCAAAACATTCTTGGCTTAAAATTTAGGCCAACCCAGTTAGGTTTTGGCTCAAAATCTGGGTGTGAAGCAGCGGTGCATGCAGCGCGAACCTACATACAAAACAGTCCCCTAGCTGAAATCATGATAAAAATAGACGTAAAAAATGCTTTCAACTCCGTTGACCGCGACGTTATGTTGAAAGAGGTCAAAGAACATATTCCACAAGTATACCCGTATCTTTGGCAATGTTACTCGAGCCCTTCGTTCCTGTTCTATAATAAACACGACACAATTTTATCCTCCGTAGGCTGTCGTCAGCAAGGGGACCCGCTAGGCCCTGCCCTGTTCAGTCTATGTATCCAACCGATAATAAAAAAATTGAACTCGGAACTTAATTTATGGTACCTAGACGATGGCGTGCTATGCGGAAAGGCCAATACAGTCATTGAAGATGTAAACTCCATTATCTCAAAATTTCAAGAAATCGGCCTAACACTTAACGCGAGCAAGTGCGAAGTGTATTTTTTAGATAAAGTCTCAAATAATCAAAAAGAAGAAATTCTCCTTAATCTGCAAAACGCCACACCAAAAATTACCGTTCTGAAAAAAAGCGAGCTATATTTACTGGGAGCACCCCTATTAGAGGAGGGATTTGAGAGTCTAGTAGAGGCAAAATCTGTTGTTATAGATCTGTATACCGAACGCCTTAAAAATATTAACATGCATATGGCTATCTTCCTTTTGAGATATTGTTTTTATATTCCCAAACTTACCTATTTTTTAAGAACGAGCCCAATTTATAAGTTTTCAGGTAGCATTATGCGTTTAGATAGCAGTTTAAAACAGTGTGTCAATACTTTGCTAAACACGAGGCTGCAGGAACCTGCCTGGGACCAAATATCACTCCCAATTAAGTGTGGCGGGGCCGGCATTCGTTTAGTTGGAGACGTGGCGCTGCCAGCCTTCATATCCTCAACCCACTGCACATCTGATCTCGTCGGTAGTATTCTTTCTCCGTCACTCTGTGACAACGAGACCATGTACATGGGTGAGGCGATTGAGGCATGGACGTTGTTGTGTCCAGATGAACAAACGCCGGCATCCGTCAAAGTTCAAAAGAGCTGGGATAGGCCCCTAATAAAAAAATCATTAAATACTCTCCTGCTCGAAGGTAGTGATACTGACCGCGCCCGCATACTTGCTGCTTCAAAACGGGAGTCCGGTGCCTGGATGGAAGCTTATCCATCTGCCCATCTTGGCACACTCTTTGACAATAACTCATTCCGTATAGCCTTTTGCCTTCGCTTCGGAGCCAATATATGCGAGCCCCACACATGTGTGTGTGGCGCCGCCGTAGAGGCGACTGGCCACCACGGCTTATCGTGCCAAAGGAGTGCGGGCAGGTTTTCCCGGCACACAGCCCTCAATCAAATTTTGAAGCGCTCCTTGGCATCGGTCAATATCCCCAGTATCCTGGAACCGCCGGGAATCTTTAGGGACGACGGTAAGAGGCCCGACGGAATGAGTCTCCTGCCGTGGAAGCAAGGCAAGGCCCTCATTTGGGACGCGACCTGCGTGGACACCCTCGCTCCGAGCCACATACAGGGCTCGAGTAGAGAGGCAGGTTTTGCGGCCGCAAAGGCCGAAAGTCATAAACATCGCAAGTATAGTAATTGCTCGGCGAACTATGAACTTTCGGTCTTTGCGGTTGAGACACTTGGCCCTTGGAGCGAGGACGCAGTCTCGCTTTCTACCGACATCGAAAAACTTTTGATAGAAGCTTCGGGCGACCTTCGAGCAGGAGCGTTCTTTAAGCAGCGCATAAGCCAGGCGATACAGCGGGGAAACGCTGCCTCCATTATGGGGACAATGTCATCGGTCCCCATGGAAGAATATTTTAATTTGTGATTATGATTTTAATTTTTAGTTTCTTAACATTTTATCAAATAAATTTTCATTCTACCTTAAAAAAATGTGAATGTTTGTTTGTTTGTATTTGGTTGTTGTGGATGTCAATCACGCAAAGACGGCAGAACGGATCTGAATAAAATATGACACATTTATAGTTTATTACTTGGGTTTACACATATGTAGGATACTTTTATCCAGGAAGAAGGTCAAGTTATTAGACAAACTCTTTGATAATCCCAGATTATCAAAGAGTTCGTCAAAAATGAGGTTGGCCCGAGCGGAGCCGGGTACCTCAGCTAGTGTTATATATTTGCTTGAATAGACAGGAGACATGAATGAACATAATCGGTTCCTCCCTCTCCAAAATAAAACATATCAATATGAAAAACAGTCGTGATGTTTTCTTTCCATTGCCAAAAAACTCTTTCTATCTACAACCATGCCTAAGTAATAAGTAATCTCCTGATTAGTCGGCCAGCATAATTTAGGATGGCTAATAAAAAATACAACCAAACTCATATAACGTTTATTGGTGCTCATAACATCTCATTTGGTTTCAAGGATCCTCGTTCGTCGCCTATATAAAGCCTGACGACCTGCTTGTAATTAAAATTTGGCGCATGTGTTTTCACGCAATCGTCGCCATGAGCGGATAAACGGTGATTTATTATGCAGTTACGGACATATTGGATCGCTGTTTTATTCACATCATTTAAAACTGAAATGACTTTCGCATACGCCATTTATCCTGACGGACCTGAGATGTTATGCCGTGTGGGTACATTTCATTAGTTTGTTATATAGCGTTCCCAATAACCAGCCATTATGTTACAAGAAAGGGAACCGATATTCTCACTTACGTCGTGGAACACTAGCGGATGGACAACCATATTAGGCTGTCTAACGGGACAGGAGTATCGGTAAACAATGGAATGAATATATATAATGTGAATAATAATAATGTGTTGTGGGTGTGCAGGCGGTGGTGAGGGTGCAATAAGTTTTGGGGTCAGTTTCGATCATTACTTTGACATTTTTACTCGTAGGAGAACGAGAACTAAAAAACTAAGAATTTTACTAAAAAAATTTGGAAGTTGGACCGGATGGTCCTGCCGTGTTCACGGACGCGAATCAATTTCCGCGTCCTTTATATTGACGAGTATAAAGGAGGCTATTCGTATCGCCTGCGCCCTTTCTCTGGCCCCGACACACACGCACACGCACCCTGACACTAGGGAATGCAATCCCGACTCGAGATTGCAAATTCGAGATCCCGCGGGATTAGAAATATCAATCCCGCGGGATCCCGGAATTTTCGGGATCCCGTCTAGTTTTTAAAAAATGTAAAATTCGGATGACTGAAAAAGCTAATAACTCCTTGTTTGTGATAGTGAGGTTAACTAAAATAATGTATTACTCGAAAGAAAATAAAAACCTTTATTCTTTAATCTTACCAACTAAATAATTATCAGGTTTTAAGGAAATTAACATAGGTAATTTAGGAAATCAAAACAATAAGCATATTTAAAGGGAATTAGGAAGTAGTTACCCACGAGTGATTTTGAAAATTAAAAAATAATCACTACAAAAATACAATGACGAACGTAAACAAACAAATGACTGCCTCTCCGCGAGCATTTACTTCTTTCTCAATTACTCGACACAGTTCTATATTATCTGTCCCACTCGTCACTTGTCGCTAATATTCGGAAATAGTCGGAATCGTTTTCTAACGCTGTTTGGCGTTCCTGCCGCTCGCGGCCGTCAGTCAGCGCGCCGCGCCGCGCCTCTTGCGCCCCGAGTGGACGTGTGTAGCGTCGCTGACCACTGCCGCCCAATCCCGTAAATCTCGAACGGGATCTCGTCATATGATGCGTCGGGATTGATCCCGAAAAATTACACGAGATCTCGCGAGATCGGGATCCCGCGGGATCGGGATTGCATTCCCTACCTGACACCCACGCGCAGGCGGACACACTCGTGTCGCGAAAGCATTTTCCAATCTATTTTGTATAAGTCCCTGTCCTGAGGTACTGAGGATAATCTAATTTGATTCAGTATATTGTACTAGCCAATCCAATTACCACGAGAGCTTCTAGAATATGCCTGGCTCTGTAAAGGGTCATATTCGGCCTTTCCAATCCCACTTTGCCATCATCAAAAAAAATTTCTTTATTAACCAAACTACTAACAATACGATTAATATGGTTTGACAAAAACCGTTTGACTTAGTTATAAGTGTTCAATTTTGTAGTCTAACTTTTGAATATAATATCTTTAACACAAAGGGCCTTTTTCACCTACTGCTGAATAGCTTAATCGCCCCATTTTAATGGCCTTTCTTAGCAGCTTAAAATCAAAATCAAAGAAGCGGCTTACTTCTAGAAAGAGAAATAACCTGCCTACGCTGGAGCTAATTAAAGAAAATGAGAATCTATCGGTAAACTATGGGAATGACTATTTTGCAACAGTTGGAAACGGAGCTTGTTTCTGAAATTACTTCTTAAAAACATTTTTGTCATTCATTTTACATGTACCCAACAAATATTTTAGAAATAGATTACCTAATAAAGAAAGTAAAGTTAGATAGTGCTTCTGGTTGGGATAACATACCCACTAAGCTAATAAAACTAATGAAACATTTCCTTCTTGAGCCATTATCATTCATTTTTAATCTTAGCATGTCGAATGGAGTATTTCATACAGCATTCAAAAAAGCTATAATTTGTCCAATTTATAAATCTGGTGACAAGCAAACAATATCAATCGGCCTATTTTATTACTGCCAGTCTGGTCCAAAATCCTCGAAAACATTGTAAAAAGGCGATTATATAACTACCTAGAGTTGCATGGTCTCCTTGCTCGAAATGAATTCGGTTTTAGAGAAAAAAAATCTACCGCCGATGCTGTAACAGAATTGACCGATTTCCTTTCGAGCAAACTTGATAATACACAACGATGTATTGGCATATTTTTGGATTTATCTAAAGCATTTGATACAGTTTCCATTCCTATTTCACTTTAAAAAATCGAAATTCAGTATGGGATTAGGGGTCTAGCCCTCGATTGGTTCAAATAGAACACAAAGATTACAAGTTGGAACTATTCTAAGTGAAGAAGCTGTTACTTCTTATGGAGTACCCCAGGGCAGTGTTTTGGGTCCTCTTCTGTTTCTGATGTATTTGAACGACCTCTGTAACATTGAATTAGCAGGTTGCAAAATAATCACATATGCAGACGACACGCCTCTCGTGTTTGCAGCTGGATCATGGGAGGAAGCTACCGAACTGGCCGAGCGAGGATTTCGAAGCATCAAAATATGGCTTGACGGGAATCTTCTCACACTAAATGCTGATAAAACCAAATTTATTTGCTTTATCATTCGAAACACACCTGAAATATTTCCACTTCATATTCATACATGTGATCAGACAGGACGTGGTAACTGCAATTGTTTTACATTAGAAAGAGTAAACACCATACGATACCTAGGCGAGGGGTCACTCACTCAAGGAATCTGGTGTACAATCGTTTGGGAATCTCAAGAATCTTAGGTGGGAGTCCGAGGAATCTGGTGGGAGTCCGGAGAATCTCGGAAATCTTATGTAATCCCGAGTAATCCTAAAGAATCTGGAAATCCCAAGGAAATCATTGGGAATCCTATCAAATTCATGGAAATCTCGGGTAATCTTAGGCGGAGTCCGAGGAATCCGATGGGAGTCCGAGGAATCTGGAAATCTTATGTAATCCCGAGTAATCCTAAGGAATCTGAGAATACCAAGGAAATCATTGGGAATCCTTTCAAATTAATGGAAATCTCGAGTAATCCTGGGCGGGAGTCCGAGGAATAGGAAAATCTTGGGTAGTCTCGAGTACTCCCAGGGAGTGTAGGAATCCTAAGCGAATCATTGGCAATCCGATCAAAGTCTTTGTAATCTCAGATAATCTTGTCGGGGTCGGACTAAACCGGTTGTATGCTTAGTCCGGTGCAATTCTAGTACAGTACGTAAGTTTTGACAGGTTAGTTCTGAATAAGACTGTAAAGGTTTTTAAAATAAGAGTACCTTATCTCGAGTACGTGAAATATTTACTAGGTTTTTAAATATAGACTTTTATAACGGCCCAGGCAAAGAAATAATCAACTTTGACCTAATGATGGCTGAGATACTAAGGGATTTCGAAAGATCGGAGTACCTCATCGTGAAGTTGAGTATGTCAAATATGTATTATGGCTTCAAAAATGGTATTGCATAATGCATCAGGCAAAAAAAAAACAGGGCTGACCTAATGATCGCTGAGATAATACGGGATCTAATCTAAGAATGATAGCGCGAAGAAATCACGCACACGTGTGCGCACGAGTGTGCGCAGCGCGCACCCCGCGTGTGCCCGACGACACAATTCCAAAACATATTCAGCCGTATTCAGAGTAAACCTGTCAAAATTTAGTACGGGATAAGCACCGGATTAACCAAACAAAAACCGGTTTAGTCCGACCTTAATACGCGTACTAAGCGAATAGAAGGTTATCATGCGTATACTACTTTTTAGGGTTCCGTACCGAAAGGGTGAAAACGGAACCCTATTACTAAGCCTCAGCTGTCCGTCCGTCCGTCCGTCTGTCACAAAGCTGTTACTCATGAACCGTAATAAGTACGTAGCTGAAATTTTCAGAGTGAGTATTTAATTTGCCGCTATAACAACAAATAAGTAAAATTTAAAGATAATAAAAAAATACAAATAATATGATTTTTTGGTGTTAAATCATTTACGATGGTACGGAACCCTTTGTGTGCGAGTCCGACTCGCACTTGGCCGGTTTGTTTACTGTGTTTATTGTATGTATTTTGATTAAATAATTAGATGATTGTAGGTATGTTGTGAACCGAGCTCGGGGCGGACTAACTTTACTACGCGTATTAAGGTCGAAGTAAACCGGTTTTTGTATGGTTAGTCCGGTGCTAATCTCGTACCAAGTTTTTACAGGTTCACAGTGAATACGACTGCAAGGGATTTCGAAAAAGAAGAGTACCTACCTAATCGCGAAGTTTTCTACGTGAAATATTTGCTAAGGTTTCAAATATAGCCTTTTATAATGACCCAGGCAAAAAAAAAATCAACCCTGACCTAATGATGGCTGAGATTCTAAGAGATTTCGAAAGAGCGGAGTACCTCATCTTGAAATTTAGTATGTGAAATATGTACTGTGGATTTAAAAATGGTATTGTATAATGCCTCAGGGAAAGAAAAAATCAGCGCTGATCTAAAGATCGCTGAGATAATATGGGATCTAATTTAACCGGATTCCGCCTGGGTAAATATGTCCAAAACGAATATCGCACGGCCACGGCGCGGAGGGCGGGGAGCCCCCGCCGCCCGTGCCCGCGCTGTTGCCGCCTCGCGCGGACGCCGCGCCCGTGCCGACCCCCGCCGCCGGCCGCGCCGCCCGCCTGTCTGCGATGACGTCACGGACACGTGCTGCGCGCAACGCGCAATTATAAGTCTCTATGAATCGTTGGTGGTCACTAAGAATCTTTAGAAATCCCGAAATCATTGGAATGTACCAAAAATGTGTTGGTAGTCCTTAAAAATCCAGGTAATCTTTGGTAGTCTCTAGGAATCTTTGGTAGTCCTCAGTATATTTGAAATCTCCAAGAATCTTTGGTAGTCTTTGGAAATCTTTAGGAATCTCCAGGAATCTTTGGAAATCTTTAGGAATCTCTAAGAATCTTTGGTAGTCTTTGGAAATCTTTAGGAATCTCCAGGAATCTTTGGAAATCTTTAGGAATCTCTAAGAATCTTTGGTAGTCTTTGGAAATCTTTAGGAATCTAGAAATCCCAAGGAAATCTTGACTACTGGGAATCTGGTGTACACTTTTTGCTCGAGTGACTAACCCCTCGTACCTAGGGGTCATATTGGATGATAGACTTGGTTGGGGTAAGCATATTGAGGCAGTTGCAGGTCGCACTAGGCGGCTTATATATGTTTTCAAGGCCCTAAAAGGTATCGCTGATAAAACTCTTCTTAGAAATGTTTACTTTGGATAAATTTTTTTTTTATGTAAAGCGCGGCATATGGCGTACGCCAGGACCTCTTAAGGTGCCCGACGACGCCCATGAGCTTTCGAACTTTTGGGGCTGCGAAAACCATGCCGGCCGGCCAGGTGCTTCTTCACACCATGTTTGAAGGATCCCAGGTGGTACTTAAGGGGAAATAACTCGGCAGGGAGTGCATTCCATAGTTTACCGACCCAATAGATAAAGGACCTAGAGGATCGGTTGGTTCTGATTTTTGGAATGTCGACAGTGTACGGGTGCATTTCCTGCCGGTTCCGTGTTGTGCGATGGTAGAAAGGGGACGGAGGGACAGCGCTATGCAGCTCCGATGAACATTCTCCATGGTAAAGACGGTAGAACACAGAGAGAGACCCAACATCCCTTCGGAGTTGGAGGGTCTCTAGATTCAAAGACACCTCGGGATCGTCGACGAGACGCACGGCCCGACGCTGTATCGAGTCCAGGGAGCTGAGCCGTCCCACAAATGCGAGCAGTACTCCACGCAAGACCATCTGCGCCTTATAAAGGAGCAGTTTATGTCAGTCCGTACTAAATTACTGCATAACATCTTGGGGAGGCGCTACAAAAACTCGTCTTCTGATACTAGAAAGAGCTCAGAGAGCGGTTTTAAGAGTAATATTTAAAAAAAGCTTTTCGTTTCCCAACACGTGTTCTCTACGAAGAAAGCCGGTTACTGAGTGTTCGAAAACTATATATTCTATCAATTTTAACAAACGGACAATAGAACAGACAACGTAATTAGAACCAGGTTTTCCGGAGACGTTAAAGTTCCTCCGACGAAAACACATTTTTGCCAACACTTCTCGTGGTTTTTAATGCCACACATATATAAAAAAGCAAACAGGGTGTTAAATTTAAAGAGTCTAACCAAACTTCAATTCAAAATTCAAATAATAACATGGCTGCAATCCCACAATTATGAACAGATTAAAAATTTGCTAAGCGTGGTAAAATAACATGAAAATAACCCAACATTAAAATAAACAAAACATTAATACATATTATAAATAACCAAATAAAAAAAAAACACATTGAAACACTACACTGACTTTCATTTTTATTTTATTGAACTTCTATTTTATTTTATTATTACATATATATTTTTTTTCTTTATAAATACCAACCCACATTGTATACAATTTAGCACAGTAGCAATTTAGTTCTACTAATGTACTTGTATCACATGCCTATTTATTTCATAAGGCTCAACAAATGTTTTTTGGCACCACTTTGTGACCCTTATTTGACAGTCTATAGACTAGTTTAAAGGACACAGTCTTGCTCAGCAATAGTCAAAGCAAACCATAAATTTCATGTTATTATTTTAAATGGATCTGTATATGCAAGTAAGTGGTTTGACTATGTGTAAACAATTTTATACAATTACCTATTTTTATTTTTATTTTTATTGTAATACCAGTTCTAGATAATCAGCACTTGGTGAAAACAACTAAAGCTAAGTAATATATAAGTCAATGACAACATATTTTTTTGTGTTCAAAGCATACTTATATTTGGAATATATGAGTCGAAGATAAGTAAAATGTTGGGACAGTCTTAATTCGGCAAAATACCGGGATTCAGCGATTAATATTTCCTAATCTGCAAGAGAATTTTCCTCGCCTTATTCTTGCGAACCTGGCCATCTTGTAAACTCTTTTGTAGTGCTTTTAGGGTCTCTTCGAGCAAGTAGTAATTAGCTTAATCCGTACATTAAAGGTCCTTTTTCTTACCATCTTGCAATCGATACCAGTACAAGATAATCAGCACTTTAGTTATAAAGGCCCTTTAAGTTTTTTTTTATGTGACTGGACATGAATGGCTAATACCACACCTTCTGTCATGGTATTAGCCCAACTCACCACATGGGAACTAGGTGCCATGCCAGGACCTTCCTTATATTGCACGGCTACATTGAACTGGATGGAAATTTTCATTGCCGCTTCGACCATCGTTCATCCAATGCGATGGTTCCAACCCGGGCGGGATTAACCCTACCACCTAGTAAGTAAGGAAGGGGACCTACAGTTTAACGTGGAATCCGCGGCCAGCCTCTCTCAACGGTCGAATGGTCACCCATCTAAGACCAGACCGGACCCAGCGTTGCTTAACTTCGGAGAGCGATCGCCGAAGTGTCGCGACTCGGGAATGCAATCCCGACTCGAGATTGCAAATTCGAGATCCCGCGGGATTAGAAATATCATAGGATTGCATTCCCGAGTCGCGACACTGGGCTATTGAGGCTGACAAGTATTGATTGAAAACCAAGCTAAGGTCCTTTTTCACCTACTGCCGATTAGCTTAATAGCCACATATTTAGGGCCTTTCTTAGCAGCTTCCAATCAATACGAATACAAGATAATCAGCACTTTAGTAATAAAGGCCCTTTAAGTGCCGATTAAAATAAATCAACAATTGGTGAAAACTAGGCTTAGTCTGATTTAAACGTGCCCCTCGTAGTTGGGTATATTTTTTTATTTCAGTTTATTAGATAGAGATGCGTATGCGCGTTACGAGTTTGCGAACAAAACACAAACACAACGCATGCGTTTTGCAAACTGCGTTAGTAGAATACCTACCTACCATTTCGCGCGAAACATGAGGTTTTGAGAAAACACAAACATAACGCGCGCAGTTATCAATTAGCAGAATAAGGCTTCTGGAAGTTTTGAAAATTAATTTGAACAAGCTCGTTATCTCAGCAATAGTCCGCAAATCCACTAGTCTAGTAGGTAGGGTCCTCGCTGAGCATGGTTTGGCGAGGTGAGGTGTATTGACTTTTCTGACCACCTTTGGTCTCTCGGCAAAGTCTCTACATAAAATAGGTACCGACAGCAAAAACAATTATATGTATAAGTTTTATTATGCATGGCTAATGCCCTGCCCACACACAGCACGTGGGCTGACACAGGAAAACCAGCCACAATTCATTGCTGCTTCGAGTGTTTTTGATGGGATGCTAGTAGGTAGGTAGCTACCCATTCGGCCGGAACTAACCTAACCCTACCACCTATTTAAGAAGGGGACCTTCACTTTTATATGGATTCCGAACTATTGGACATCTCGCTTTCATAACGAAATGCACTTATCTAACTCAGAAAGAGAAAAGAAGTGGTGGATGAACGGAGACGGGATTTGAACCCATGATAATTTCTAATCACAATGTAAAATTCTTTTGATTTCACGAAAAGATAATTCTGCCTAGGTAAGTAGGTATTTTTTTTCTATTAACATTGTTATTGTAGTAACGGCACAGGCACACCAAAAGAAAATACCAGTACCTATATGTACAGGTATAATTAAAAGCCGGAAAAAGAAAAATAAATATTTCCCATTTATATCGCTGCATGTGAGCAGCCTTAACCTCAAATAAGCCTCTTGTATTATCACCTGATTGGCCAATGAATTAATCTCAGGTAACGTGAATGATTCCCCAGAAACTATTCGTTGATTAGCAACCCCTGCCGGGGCCACCCGCCCACCGGGTGGTCGCCAAGACAGGACGGCGGAGGCATGACAGCACAGGTGACAGCCGATCTCACCTGGCAGTCCGTCGGGTGTTCCGCGCTGTCCCGCCGCTGTACGTGCCAATGGAAGGTCACAGACGATGAACGATCACGTATTTACACCGGCCGCGGCAAACGACAGCGCAACGCACGACAAGCGAGGCCGGCTGTGCGCGGGCTACTGGCGAAAAGAAACGGAAAAGTGAAGCAAGCGACAAGAGAGCATCCAGTGTTTGGTAGCGTTTCGATTCGTAGGTTTTATGGTACTGCCGGTACACTCGGTAACATTATTTTTGAAGGTATTATGAACACTTGTTTAGTGACTAAAACATAAATCAAGTTTGCTAAGCTAAGTAAATTCAAAAATGAAGATAAACGAGTGTAGATATTCATAGACATCCTGTTCAATGTAGCCGTGCTCATAAAGGTCCTGCATCGGGCTAATATCATAGCGGTAGTTGTGTGGTATAGCCATCAATGTCAGGTTGCATAAAAAATATATAAACACTACAAATAAACCAAGACCAAGAATACGGATAAGTACCAAAAAAGTCATCTTCTCATAGTATTTTTTGGTCTCTAGATCAAAAGTAGTATCACACAATATGTTCAAGTTCGTATTCAGGATCACTACCTTTCGGTTGACTACCTGTTTCGATACACCGTGTATTTTGATTTGTTTTTGTGTTTCCAAAGATTTGGGTCATTGACAATTTCGAAAATTGTATGGGCAATACGGAAATAATATTGTACGTTTCAATAGAGTTAATTAGTCGAAAAAAATTTTTATTTCGCCATTCACCTAAAGTATTTAGCCTCAAGGGAAGGTTCTGGCATGGCACCTAATTCCTGCGGGAATGTGGTGTATTGGGCTAATATCATGACGGTAGTAGTGT
The DNA here is from genome assembly GCA_946894095.1 of Incurvaria masculella. Classification (NCBI taxonomy): domain Eukaryota; kingdom Metazoa; phylum Arthropoda; class Insecta; order Lepidoptera; family Incurvariidae; genus Incurvaria; species Incurvaria masculella. The sequence goes on along the minus strand of OX335662.1, from coordinate 13,905,911 downwards.
GGTATTAGCCATCCATGACAGGTTCCATAAAAAAAGTATATAGAAAGATACGTTTTTTTTTTTTTTTATGTGACTGGACATGGATGGCTAATACCACAAGTTCTATCATGGTATTAGCCCAACACACCACATGGGAACTAGGTGCCACGGACAATTTTCATTGCCGCTTCGACCATCGTTCATCCAATGCGATGGTACCAACCCGGGCGGGATAAACCCTACCACCTAGTAAGTAAGGAAGGGGACCTACAGCTTAACGTGGAATCCGAACCACGGCCAGCCTCTCTCAACGGTCGAATGGTCACCCATCCAAGACCAGACCGGACCCAACGTTGCTTAACTTCGGAGAGCGATCGCCGAAGTGTCGCGCCACTGGGCCACTGAGGCTGACAGAGCCACTGAGGCTGACAATACGTTTCTTTTGTTCAATAAGGTGTTATTGGAAGCGTATACGAAATAGGTTAGCCGGGCAAAACCACCTATTCTAAATTCGAAACGATAAATTTAACATTAATTTATTTTCTTCAAATAATTTTCCGATGGTACGCTTACAAGCACTGCGCCGGCGGCAGGTTCCGGCCAATAGCGAGCTCGAATGCAGCCACCCCCGCGCCCCGCTGGATTTTCCTACCCCTCCGCCGTCTACCCGCCGCCCCCGCCCACCCGCCTCCGCCCAGGCGCTGCCGGCCAGGGCGCGACGTTTGTTTGGGCAGGCGGGATCACTGCCACACTGCTGTAGAAACAAAACAGCGACGCTACTTCTAGGCTTAACTTTTTTTGTGTTTGCTCTTTTATATACTATATGACTATTAAGCTAAATAAATAAGCTGATAAATGAAAATTCTGATGCTTATTTATACTAATAGTTAATCTTTAAGGGGTGTTCATTTGTTTTCTAAGATACTTCGTTTGTAGACTTTATGTATGCTACTAAGACTAAATTGATGATTTTTAGAAATTAGTTCTGTATGTATGTATGTATGTTCCTCCATAACTCTTAAACCGATTATCCGAATTTTATGAAACTTACTACACGTATATGTAAATATACGGGACACAGGATAGACTATATATAATTCAGTTCTGCTTACGTTAAGATGTAGCTGTCATACAAACCGAAATGCCTCGAGGCGGCGGCGGCTTGGGGGGTAATCACTATCTGCCTTTATTTCTTCGTTTACTTCTTCTAAGTCACGCAACGGACTTTTTGATACGGTTTTCATTAATATAAGAAGCGATAAAAGAGATTGCGTATGTATTTTTTAAATATTTAATACAATCCTTAAGAGAAAAATGAAAACGATGTACTTGAAAATTATAGGTGTTAAAAAGGCCTACAGAAAGTTCCACGATATCATGTAGAGCGATAACTTTAAACCACTCGCCCGTATTATTTGCGTTTATCAACGTATAGCAACTCTGGGTGCAGTCAGTGGCTGTGGTTCGTATTCCTCATACAATTTTGTAAAAGTAAGGAAGGTGGTAGGGTAAATCCCGCCTTTGTTGGTTTTGTATCAATGTCTATGTAGCAGTGCCAGTGCAGTAAGGGTCTGGCGGCACATGCTTTCAAAATTCGCTCCCAAATGTTTACGAAGCTCTAAATGGGAATATGTCGATGTTTATCATTAAATCATACCATATCGGTTCAAACGATTTTGATCAAATTTGGTAGACGCGTACATAGTCCTGGACAAGCCTTTTGGTAGGTTACTTTGTATCCAGGAAATAATTCAGACCGAAATCAATCCAACACGACATTGACCCGAGCGGAGCCGGGTACCGCAGCTAGTTAATCATATGTGCATGTATTCTTTTACTTGCCCTCAGGCACACTGTGAAGATGTGTTACAAGATAACACTAATATAATGAACGAGCTGAGGTACCAGGCTTCGCTCGGGTCAATGTCGTTTTGGACTGATGCCGGGGCGGGATGTCGAATTATTTTCTGTATAAAAAGTAGCCCTAAGGGCTAGTCCAAAAGGCTGTTCCAGGACAGGGTATCCATCAACCAAATTTAATCAAAACCGTTTGAGTAAGTAACAAAGGGGACCTAAAGTTTTACGTGGAATCCAAACCACAGCCAGCCTCGACATAGAAAACGGTAACCCATCCCGAACCTGACTGCGCCCAGAGATGCTATACGTTCATAAAATATTCATATAAATCGGGCGAGTGGTTTGTTTGATTTATTTTATTTTATTTATATTAGGCCATACTTCGGTACAATTAGCATCGAACTCGAATAAGTTATAGCAAAAGCCTAAACATCTCTAACTTGAGGAATGATGTAGTGTTACCCATACAAATTTGGGTTACACGAATTTCTGAATCGGTGATATCTTCCAAACAACTCTTTTGAATATAACATGCCAACAAGTTCGTCAAAAGAAACCTAACCTTTCGATAGCGTAGAAAAAGACTTATGACTCAGTATAATATTCCTGGCTGAGGACGGTTTTGGATATTTTTAAAATATAGTATAACAATCTAATAAGCTGTGCATGGAGAATTGGCAAACTGTAATCTCCACTTAAGTTTATGTTTCTGACCAGCCTCAGTCTTGTCAGCCTCAGTGGCCCAGTGGCACGACACTTCGGCGATCGCCCCCCGAAGTTAAGCAACGCTGGGTCCGGTCTGGTCTTGGATGGGTGACCAGTCGACTGCTGAGAGAGGCTGGCCGTGGTTCGGATTCCACGTTAAACTGTAGGTCCCCTTCCTTACTTACTAGGTGGTAGGGTTAATCCCGCCCGGGTTGGTACCATCGCATTGGATGAACGATGGTCGAAGCGGAAATGAAAATTGCCCGTGTTTTCCATCCAGTTCAATGTAGCCGTGCAATATAAGGAAGGTCCTGGCATGGCACCTAGTTCCCATGTGGTGTGTTGGGCTAATACCATGACAGAAGGTGTGGTATTAGCCATCCATGTCCAGTCACATAAAAAAAAACCTAATACAGACTAAGCGGGTAATATTCCAGGGTGCCACTATTGAGGCATAGTGTCGCAGTCCACCGGACCACAGGACCCATACAATGTTGTTTTTACACAGAACGCAAAAAGTATTGCACTTTAAGGCACGAATTCGTCAAAAATATTAAATATAGCCATAGTAGTTGCAGTGAAAACATATTCACAATTTCAGGTTTAACGGTTTCGTTGTAATTGCCGATTAGAAGTTTTACACCGTTTTACACCGTATTTAAATAAATTGTAACAAAACCAATAATCCTGAAATTGTGAAATTTTTTTCGCTGCAAGTAATATAACTATATTAAACTTTTATTATTAATTCGTGGCTTAAAGTGCAATACTTTTTGCGTTCTGTGTAAAAAAAACATTGTATGGGTCGGAACATCCTTAAAACCCTTTTAGATATTTGCTGAACCAGACTGGACTAGGCTATCGACTGCGGAGAGGCGGACAAAAACAATCACACCTCTTTCACGTGGATGACTATACGAAACTGACGACAGCAAAAGAAGAATATCCAGCCGAACTTTTATGATTACTGAGATCACTAAACAATGAGGAAGAAAACTGCTTATTTATCAAGACCACCTGCGTCTAAGAGAGCTCACCTAAGAGATCTGAAAGCAGTCAGATTTCATACAAAATAAAACAGAATAGATTTGAAAAAAAATATTTACTTAATATATGTAATTAAAATGACGCTATTTTCTCCATGTTATTCCGAAAATAAATTGTTCTTATTTATGGTAATCAAAATAACTCGTGAGAAAGAAAATATCAAAAACATAACCTATAATACTTCGTTTAATAATTTGTGCTGGTCAATGACAATTAAATTTGTTTGAAGACAAACAAAAGCTCTTATTTTCCTGTAAACCTTATTCCAACTGCGTCATAGAGTACATCTATGATCTAAAAACTTGTAAATCTAACTTGACAGGAATGACAGTTTGAAATGTTTAAGGTGAGGTCGCTCATGCGACATCTGCAATAAGCTTTGAGTTTTCTTCCACATTGTGTGTGTGACTGATTCCTCGGATGTGTAACATGACTTACAAGTTGGAGCATCAAATATAATAAGAACTCACGCCAAAGTCCCAGCATACAAATGGCAACAAAAATGGTGTTGTCCCTCAGACACAAGTCATATGAAGATCGCCTTGACACTCTTGGTCTTACTACATTGGAAAAAAGAAGGCAGCGAGGAGACCTAATTAAGACCTACAAAATCCTGACTGAACACTACGATGTACCGAGTCTTAAATCAATGTATACAAAAAATACTAATGAGAGACTTCGAGGACACTCCCTGAAACTAAACCGCAATAATACTAGTTCAATCCCGAGAAAGCACTTCCTATCTAACAGAGTTGTTGACACTTGGAATAAATTGCCAGAAGAAGTGATAAGTGCTAACTCAGTGAACAGTTTTAAAAACAAATTAGACAAATATCAAAAACGAGAAACAATCAACAAAAACTAAACTTAAAAAAAAACTTACAAACATATGAATACTGTATTCATATGTTTGTAAGTAAGCACTCAATTATTAAAATACACGCATCAGCTTGTAGCTGCTAGTGTATATAACATATAATAATAATAATAATATCATTGTAGAATAGTTAAAAAGCCTAATATTATCGTTGCAAATGCATGATGTTGCAAAACGATTCATGCGGGTTAGAACTTTGGTTTCTCGAGAAACTTTGACGAACGAGAACTTTCAAGTAGAACTAAGTCGATCCTGCCAAGCAATTTTCCCCAAAGTGCAACGGGAATTGGTTTTTGCATCCCCCCTAAAACTTCTAAGGCCCATGGGCTTCGTTGGGCACCTTAGAAGTCCTGCTTACACCATAACATTTGCTGGAATAAAAAAATATATCTGACAGAAAAATGTAGATGGCGCAACGTGTTCAAGTACATGGCGTTATGAAAACGTCTCTCATTGTAATACATAAACTATGGGAATGGTTTCATGTAATAGTGTTCTCGGAGGGTACAAGCATACCCTCCTATTTTTGAAGGGGCTATTATTTTTATTGTATGCCTCACTGTCTCGCTACTCTAGATTACTAGCGGCCTTAGCGGTGGCACGTACGAGTATTTCTGGATACTTGGTACGGCGATGGACGAGTATGGTGACAGAGTACGGTGACAAAATATCTAGCAAAGAGACCGTCTGCATCCCTTTCAGGGTCTCCAGATTCCCCCCAGCAGCCTAACAGGCGCTTAGCTGGGGGTCCATTCAGAGTAAGAGTGAGTTCGAATTCGCCTCTAAATATCAACTCACTTTTTTAAATAATTACTGTTTCCACACTTCTAGAACATCATTACAGTTAGGTAAAAATCTGGTTTGTCCCGTAAATACGTTGGAAGTATAAATAACGGTTCCGTTATTTAAATAATAATATATTTCCCATCTATTTTTAGGTTAACTCACTCCCGAACTCGAACTCACTCTTTTCTGAATGGACCCCCTGCTTACACCATAACATTTGCTGGAATAAAAAAATATATCTGACAGAAAAATGTAGATGGCGCAACGTGTTCAAGTACATGGCGTTATGAAAACGTCTCTCATTGTAATACATAAACTATGGGAATGGTTTCACTTATTAGTGTTCTCCGAGGGTACAAGCATACCCTACTAATTTTGAAGGGGGCTATTATTTTTATCTGTCTCGCTACTCCAGATAACTAGCGGCCTTAGCGGTGGCACGTACGAGTATTTCTGGATACTTAGTACGGCGATGGACGAGTATGGTGACAGAGTACGGTGACAAAATATCTAGCAAAGAGACCGTCTGCATCCCTTTCAGGGTCTCCAGATTCCCCCCAGCAGCCTAACAGGCGCTTAGCTGATCTGTCTCACACACGGGCAGATTCTTGCTCGACTCGGCGGCGCTGTAGTACGAGCTAAGATTAATCGTTATTGGGAAGGAAGGAATTCAACATGAAATACTGTTACTACTAAGTTTATTTAAATGGAAGAAAAATATGCCAAATGTTTAACAGCAGTGCCGTGACTCGAGATAAACAATATTGTACTATTGAAGTGCATTGGGTTATAAGGTAGCATTAAATATTCTCCGGCTATCATTAGTTCTTATTTAGGTCTAGTTCATTACAGGTTGATTATTTTATCTTTTTTTCTTAAAAAAAAAACCGGCCAAGTGCGAGTCGGACTCGCACACGAAGGGTTCCGTACCATCGTAAAAAAATTTATACAAAAAAATCACGTTTTTTGTATGGGGACCCCCTTTAATTTTAATTATTTCTTAATCTTACCTATTTGTTGTTATAGCGGCAAAATAAATACACACTCTGTGAAAATTTCAGCTGTCTATCTGTTACGGTTACTGAGATACAGCCCTGTGACAGACGGACAGACGGTCGGACGGACGGACGGGCGGACGGACGGACGGACGGACGGACGGACAGCGGAGGCTTAGTAATAGGGTTCCGTTTTCACCCTTTGGGTACGGAACCCTCAAAACTATTATAAGAATGCAATAAGTACATTCCAATTCTAACAGCTGGCTTATTATTAGATGAGAACAAAACATTCCTTCATATTGCTCTATTGATCGTTAGAATCTTTGTTAGTTAATAATCATAATATTAATCCATTTGCCCTGATGATAGTTGGTTCTTTTGTGCTCCGTTCTTTGTCCTGAACTGTTCTGCCAAAGAATCTTATGATTTAGATCTAAGTGTGTATTTTATTATTGTGAACGGAAAAAATATGTAAACCAGTGAAGTCTTTTGAAATAAAAGCCACAAATAAGGTGCATTTTTACATAAAGATACCTACACATCTACATTTAAGTTAGAATTAGATTATTCACCTAAAACTTATATTATTGAGAATTGGGAGGGTTGTCATGCTTAATACATTTATCCACTTCTACAACATTTTGACAAGCTCGAAGTATCCTACAGGAACCTTATTTATATCCGAGATAAATATTTTATTATTTTTATTCTATCCTCGTCTCCGCATTATTGAAGACCTTATTTCTTCTGGATATTCTTGCACACCCACTCCATTCCTTCCTGTAAACAAGTCAATACATAAATTAAGTAAAAAAAAATATATATTTTTACTTAAAATTACTTAACTTAAAAGTTTTACTTAAAACAGTGGCCCCAGATGCGATCCTTGGGGAACTACCTACTAAGCTTACGTGTGCAAATTGAGAGCAGTAACAGCTGGATAATTATTAGATATATGTATCTACTCGCACGTGATATCGTGTGAGAACGTATGGTATGCACACCTTGACGCCGCTGCCTTCAGTAGCGACGCACGCCTGGAACTGCCACGTGCGGTCCCGCATTAGGTGCAGCCCCCTCGCCTGCGCCACATAGCTCGCCGGCAGTGCTTGCGACATCGAGCATAAGCTGCGCATGACGACACCACCCGCACCGTCCCACAGGGGTCAGCTTCAACTCGCACGGTATATCGTGTGAGAACGTATGGTATGCACACCTTGACGCCGCTGCCTTCAGTAGCGACGCACGCCTGGAACTGCCACGTGCGGTCCCGCATTAGGTGCAGCCCCCTCGCCTGCGCCACATAGCTCGCCGGCAGTGCTTGCGACATCGAGCATAAGCTGCGCATGACGACACCACCCGCACCGTCCCACAGGGGTCAGCTTCAACTCGCACGAGATATCGTGTGAGAACGTATGGTATGCACACCTTGACGCCGCTGCCTTCAGTAGCGATGCACGCCTGGAACTGCCACGTGCGGTCCCGCAGTAGGTGCAGCCCCCTCGCCTGCGCCACATAGCTCGCCGGCAGTGCTTGCGACATCGAGCATAAGCTGCGCATGACGACACCACCCGCACCGTCCCACAGGGTTCAGCTTCAACTCGCACGAGATATCGTGTGAGAACGTATGGTATGCACACCTTGACGCCGCTGCCTTCAGTAGCGACGCACGCCTGGAACTGCCACGTGCGGTCCCGCATTAGGTGCAGCCCCCTCGCCTGCACCACTTAGCTCGCCGGCAGTGTTTGCGACATCGAGCATAAGCTGCGCATGACGATACCACCCGCACCGTCCCACAGGGGTCAGCTTCAACTCGCACGAGATATCGTGTGAGCACGTATGGTATGCACACCTTGACGCCGCTGCCTTCAGTAGCGACGCACGCCTGGAACTGCCACGTGCGGTCCCGCATTAGGTGCAGCCCCCTCGCCTGCGCCACTTAGCTCGCCGGCAGTGCTTGCGACATCGAGCAAAAGCTGCGCATGACGACACCACCCGCACCGTCCCACAGGGGTCAGCTTCAACTCGCACGAGATATCGTGTGAGAACGTATGATGCACACCTTGACGCCGCTGTCTTCAGTAGCGACGCACGCCTGGAACTGCCACGTGCGGTCCCGCATTAGGTGCAGCCCCCTTGCCTGCGCCACTTAGCTCGCCGGCAGTGCTTGCGACATCGAGCATAAGCTGCGCATGATGACACCACCCGCACCGTCCTACAGGGGTCAGCTTCAACTCGCACGAGATATCGTGTGAGAACGTATGGTATGCACACCTTGACGCCGCTGCCTTCGGTGGCGACGCACGCCTGGATCTGCCACGTGCGGTCCCGCACCAGGTGCAGCCCCATCGCCTGCGCCACTTCGCTCGCTGGCAACGCTGCGAACATCAAGCATACGGCTCTTACTGTATCAGTTTGATATTTTTTTTAATGTGCCTTTAATGAATTGAACGTACGACACAGAGAGAGCACAGGACCTATTATGTATATTGAACCATTGAATGGTACTCGTGAGCGGACATTTATTGCTTAGTAAACCAAGCCAAGAAATGGCTTTTCCAAATAGCCAGGGCAGGAGGTGGTTTACGTAGAATGAAGCCTTGACGAAAAAGTGTGCAGCACGGAAGAGTGAGGTAGAGAGGAGATGTTGTTAGCTCATATTACTAAGGAACGCAGCGTGACACTGCGCGGGGAAGCGTGGGGAAAAACATTTCATGGTGGGAGGTAAAGCTCCCCCTTTTGTGCTAAATCCATCTACCGGAAGAACCGGTATTCGTTTAGCAGCTATTTCAAGAGCTATTCTTAGTGGTTACAAGACTACAAGTAGATAGATTTTTACTGCTAGTTTTTTCTATAAACAACCTTCGAAATTTAAACCTTCGCGCGGATTCACATAATTTTAATTTAAAAATGTCATAAAAATTTGCATCATGAGATCAACATTTCTTACCATACAAAAACAATATTGCGTGCGAACTATCGGCACATAGCAAGAGCGATACATCGATACAATGCTCGAATATTGACTAAAATGATAAAATATGAGTTGTTTTACTGACAAATAAAACTAAATTCCACCTACAAACTTTCGATTATTTTGACCAGTGTCATGTTAGCAACATTTTACACAAAATCTCATCGTGTAATCGACTGTTCGTAGAAATTGCGCCGCAGACCATAATATTGTCCCACAACCTAACACCGCCAGCGCCATGTCGCGAATGACGCTAAGCCACGCATTCTTATCACTTGGGCTGTGACGTAGAGACCCACTTAGTAGACACAGACCCAGATTGCTTAGACCATCACCTCTCTACCTCACTCCTCCGTGGTGTGCAGTAACTGCTGGACTATACTCATGGAAACCTGCGACCGCATTTGCAAAACATTCGCTAGAATAACTATACCTATCCCTTTTTTTCCATGGGTAATGCCGCAGCTTATCGATTGAATATTTCACTTGTTAATCCACTAATTACAAAGATAGATTATACCTTCAGGGACGTCCTGCTTGTTTGCGTAGACCAGCAGCGGGACATTTCGCAGCTTGTCGTCTGTCAGCAGCTCAGCGAGCTCGCGGCTCGTCTCCTGAAGGCGATGGACGTCCGAACAGTCCACTACGTATATCTGTACAGAGTTTAACTATTTATTAGTAAGTTCGTCATCAGTCCGTACATAGTTATGGTACACGGGTAGTGGAGAATTCCGCAGCTTGCCGTCTGTCAATAGCTCAGCGAGCTCGCGGCTCGTCCCCTGGGGGCGACAGACCTCCGAACAGTCCATTACGTATATCTGAACAGAGTTTAACTGTGTATTAGTACGTCGTTAGTCCATATATACAGTTAGTGTAGCGTACACGAGTAGTGGGACATTCCGCAGCTTAAAGTCTGTCAGCAGCTCTGCTAGCTAGCGGCTCGTCTCCTGGAGTTGACAGACGTCCGAACAGTCCAATACGTATATATGTAAAGAGTGAGTTACACTTTTATAAGCAAGTGCGTCGTTAGTCTACATATATTTAGTTTGGGTGCATAAATGAGCAGTTTCCGAAGTGACTTTAAAGAGTAAGATATATTTTCTTGAAAAATGGAATGAAGATCTCACTAATAAAAAAAAAATGCCTTCACTACCAGTTATATTTATTAGTCAAATAAAAAAGAGCATAGACTGGGGCTATTTCATCTGTGACAATGTGCATAAACATTAATCGAGCGTCAGGAAATGTATGCTTAAAATTAAGTTAGACCATCAATCCATCCTTCATCTTATTAATTTGAGTACCTACCTAACCTAACCTAACCTCTGGGCGCGGTTGGACTCTTTGGTTGGGTGACCATTTTCAACCGTTGAGGCTGGCCGTGGTTCGGATTCCACATAAAACTGTAGGTCCCCTTCCTTACTTACTAGGTGGTAGGGATAATCCCGCCCGGGTTGGTACCATCCCAACCAATGCCAAATGAAAAATTAAGAAAGAAGAAGCGGCAATGCAGTGTTTTCCATCCAATTAAATGTAGCCGAGCGATATAAGGAAGGTCCGGGCAAGGCACTTTGTTTCCATGTGGTGTGTTAGGCTAATATCTGATGTTAAATTTGGTATTAGCCATCATAAAAAAATGTGACTGGACATGGATACCCTGCATATAGATTACCAGAACGTCGGTGTTCTCGAAGTAGTTCCGCCAGTACGGCCTGATCTTGCGCTGGCCTCCGATGTCCCACACGTTTAGCTTGAAGCCGCTCGACAGCACGGATTTGATATTGAAGCCGGCGGTGGGCGTGACGTGCGCGACGTCCTCCGACGCGAGCTGCTTCAGCAGCGTCGTCTTGCCGGCGTTGTCCAGCCCGAGCAGCAGAAGCCGCAGCTCGCGCTCGGCCGCCGGACGCAGCTTGCGCAGGATCGCGAGGAGCCCCTGAGTTTAGTAATAGAGCTGTGATTACAGTCCACCTTTCACACCCGTACGTCATAACCGGGAGGGTGCACTGCTCGCGCTCCGCCGCGCCGCCGGCCGCAGCTTGCGCAGGATCGCGAGGAGACCCTGAGTTTAGTAATAGAGCTGTGATTACAGTCCACCTTTCACACCCGTACGTCATAACCGGGAGGGTGCACTGCTCGCGCTCCGCCGCGCCGCCGGCCGCAGCTTGCGCAGGATCGCGAGGAGACCCTGAGTTTAGTAATAGAGCTGTGATTACAGTCCACGTTTTACACCTGTACGTCATAACCGGGATGACGCACTGCTCGCGCTCCGCCGCCGGCCGCAGCTTGCGCAGGATCGCGAGGAGACCCTGAGTTTAGTAATAGAGCTGTCATTAAGCTTTCCGAAGGCAGCCCAACCCAGTAGAATTCTTCTCTCAACCTCCTTGGCCACTACTTGTCTACCAAGCTGCAGAATTAGGCCGAGATATACGTACTCTTTAACCTGTTCGATCACTTCTCCGTCGATAACGATTTTTCCTGTCGTCGATTCTGCATCGAGGGGTCACTCACTCAAGGAATCTGGTGTACAATCGTTTGGGAATCTCAAGAATCTTAGGTGGGAGTCCGAGGAATCTGGTGGGAGTCCGGAGAATCTCGGAAATCTTATGTAATCCCGAGTAATCCTAAAGAATCTGGAAATCCCAAGGAAATCATTGGGAATCCTATCAAATTCATGGAAATCTCGGGTAATCTTAGGCGGAGTCCGAGGAATCCGATGGGAGTCCGAGGAATCTGGAAATCTTATGTAATCCCGAGTAATCCTAAGGAATCTGAGAATACCAAGGAAATCATTGGGAATCCTTTCAAATTAATGGAAATCTCGAGTAATCCTGGGCGGGAGTCCGAGGAATAGGAAAATCTTGGGTAGTCTCGAGTACTCCCAGGGAGTGTAGGAATCCTAAGCGAATCATTGGCAATCCGATCAAAGTCTTTGTAATCTCAGATAATCTTGTCGGGGTCGGACTAAACCGGTTGTATGCTTAGTCCGGTGCAATTCTAGTACAGTACGTAAGTTTTGACAGGTTAGTTCTGAATAAGACTGTAAAGGTTTTTAAAATAAGAGTACCTTATCTCGAGTACGTGAAATATTTACTAGGTTTTTAAATATAGACTTTTATAACGGCCCAGGCAAAGAAATAATCAACTTTGACCTAATGATGGCTGAGATACTAAGGGATTTCGAAAGATCGGAGTACCTCATCGTGAAGTTGAGTATGTCAAATATGTATTATGGCTTCAAAAATGGTATTGCATAATGCATCAGGCAAAAAAAAAACAGGGCTGACCTAATGATCGCTGAGATAATACGGGATCTAATCTAACAATGATAGCGCGGCCGTGGGCGCGGCCGCCAGTTTGCGAAGAAATCACGCACACGTGTGCGCACGAGTGTGCGCAGCGCGCACCCCGCGTGTGCCCGACGACACAATTTCAAAACATATTCAGCCGTATTCAGAGTAAACCTGTCAAAATTTAGTACGGGATAAGCACCGGATTAACCAAACAAAAACCGGTTTAGTCCGACCTTAATACGCGTACTAAGCGAATAGAAGGTTATCATGCGTATACTACTTTTTAGGGTTCCGTACCGAAAGGGTGAAAACGGAACCCTATTACTAAGCCTCAGCTGTCCGTCCGTCCGTCCGTCTGTCACAAAGCTGTTACTCATGAACCGTAATAAGTACGTAGCTGAAATTTTCACAGAGTGAGTATTTAATTTGCCGCTATAACAACAAATAAGTAAAATTTAAAGATAATAAAAAAATACAAATAATATGATTTTTTGGTGTTAAATCATTTACGATGGTACGGAACCCTTTGTGTGCGAGTCCGACTCGCACTTAGCCGGTTTGTTTACTGTGTTTATTGTATGTATTTTGATTAAATAATTAGATGATTGTAGGTATGTTGTGAACCGAGCTCGGGGCGGACTAACTTTACTACGCGTATTAAGGTCGAAGTAAACCGGTTTTTGTATGGTTAGTCCGGTGCTAATCTCGTACCAAGTTTTTACAGGTTCACAGTGAATACGACTGCAAGGGATTTCGAAAAAGAAGAGTACCTACCTAATCGCGAAGTTTTCTACGTGAAATATTTGCTAAGGTTTCAAATATAGCCTTTTATAATGACCCAGGCAAAAAAAAAATCAACCCTGACCTAATGATGGCTGAGATTCTAAGAGATTTCGAAAGAGCGGAGTACCTCATCTTGAAATTTAGTATGTGAAATATGTACTGTGGATTCAAAAATGGTATTGTATAATGCCTCAGGGAAAGAAAAAATCAGCGCTGATCTAAAGATCGCTGAGATAATATGGGATCTAATTTAACCGGATTCCGCCTGGGTAAATATGTCCAAAACGAATATCGCACGGCCACGGCGCGGGGGCTCCCCGCCCGCCGCGCCGTTGCCGTCTCCTGCGGGCGCCGCTCGCCCCCGCCGCCCGTGCCCGCGCTGTTGCCGCCACGCGCGGACGCCGCGCCCGTGCCGACCCCCACCGCCGGCCGCGCCGCCCGCCTGTCTGCGATGACGTCACGGACACGTGCTGCGCGCAACGCGCAATTATAAGTCTCTGAATCGTTGGTGGTCACTAAGAATCTTTAGAAATCCCGAAATCATTGGAATGTACCAAAAATGTGTTGGTAGTCCTTAAAAATCCAGGTAATCTTTGGTAGTCTCTAGGAATCTTTGGTAGTCCTCAGAAATCTTACGAAATCCCAGTATATTTGAAATCTCCAAGAATCTTTGGTAGTCTTTGGAAATCTTTAGGAATCTCCAGGAATCTTTGGAAATCTTTAGGAATCTCTAAGAATCTTTGGTAGTCTTTGGAAATCTTTAGGAATCTCCAGGAATCTTTGGAAATCTTTAGGAATCTCTAAGAATCTTTGGTAGTCTTTGGAAATCTTTAGGAATCTAGAAATCCCAAGGAAATCTTGACTACTGGGAATCTGGTGTACACTTTTTGCTCGAGTGACTAACCCCTCGTTCTGCATCCATATTATCAAATTCGTTGAAAAAAGCGACGTGCTTGCTTAGTACGAAAATATATATTTATTTGAGTCGATTATATGAAGGTAAACAAAATAATCACTAGTTATCATTGTTATGGATTTTTTCATTGACGGATTTTCTGCAATATCCAGCGAAATAAAAATCAACAAGGTAGCAAGCAGGAAGCACACACATAAACTTTAAAAACATGTTCATGTGTGTGTGTGATAACCGGTGCGAAAATTAATGGGTTTCTTCGTACAAAAAATATATGTTATAGCTTAGTGTTATAGCATGTTTGTTAATAAAACACGTCGTACATTAACAAATATGAAAAGACAAAGAACAAAGGTGAGAATATATAGAATAAAGATTAGCCTTATAGGTACCATCATTTGAGTTCGGTCCGACGCGGACGAAGCTAGGTTAGAGAATCATCTCATTACAAAAGTAATGATCGCACTGCTTTCGAGGTGCAAAACATCAAAAATGTATCAGTGCAGAATTATAATGGCGTTAAAACTATAGTGACACAGTTTGTGTTTTGAATGTTTGGAAATTACGCGCGGTTGCCAAGAGAACCCAATGCTGCGTTCGATGCGGATTTGTTCGGGCAGCGCCATTCTACTCTGACTTTGTATACACACCCAGTATTGCTGTACTTACGAGACGATCACCCCATCTACTTAGGAAAGCGAAAACGAGTTAGTCACAGATGAAAGTGAGACAATTTCGCCTAAGGTCATCAAACTACCATCAAAAGTTATGTTGCGTCATTGCAATCTAATTAGAATAATTAGAAAGGGACAACACTAACAGTCGTATTCAGAGTGGGCGGACTAACCCCGTTTTAATGCCGTTTTTACTGATATCGAACTAATACTTAATACGAGATTAATGAAATATACTCTCGGACTAACTCATTCTAGCATTTCATAAGGCAATACTGAATACTTGCTGCTTTGTTTGTGCTTTCCTGCACAATGTGCCCTTTACTTTTCTCTCCTTACTCTTTGTCATATAACTGGTCGAGACAGCACTAGTACTTGGTGAAACCGTCACTCGAAGTACCAGTATTATATTCTCTGCTTGCCTTGGTTGCTGTTTGCAGTTAAGGCTGTATAGCGAAAGCTTTTGCCTGTCCATTGGATAAACAAACAAAAAAAAAGAAACTGTTTGCAGTCACCACGTGCGTGAAATGTGAACTAAACTATCTTGGTGCGTGCCTGATGAATTTATTTGTTTTTCACAGAGAGTTCCCTTCAATGATAAGCTAAACCAAGCCTCGTCAAAATAAAAAGACAGTCCCGCTTGTGCTGTTTGTGCAACTTGTTCAGTGTAGTGCGTTATGGGTAAATCAAAGCAAGATCCGAGTGCGGACGGCGCGGAGGCAGGTGGCGAAAGCTACGATGACAAGGTGTGTACACAGCATGCCGCTAATAAATTATGTACGCGCGCTCCGGTTCGCCGGACCCAGGGGATGCCGCTATCACGTCGGTCAACCAGAATGTAGGGTTATGTAGCATCGTATAATCTTAATGACCGGGTAAAAGCCTGTTCCAGACATTCCTTGCGCATCCTAAGAGTCTACTTTTTAGTAGTCATCTAGTTGGATAGGTGGAATTTTGTTCCAGCGGGACTTCACTCTTTGGAACTTGATTCCGTCAAATAGAGGTAGGTATTGGACGCTAAAACAAGCTTGGGATTACCAGTTACGGTTACCACTACTAGGTATTTACAGTTATTTTGTGTTTTATGGAAAAGTCATCTCCATCAGGACAGACCTCTGCTGGTCGACGGTGTATATCGCATGTGCCGTTGTCACCCGGGTCAATAGTATGATGCAATATGAGGGGTTGATGTTTGTCCAGTTGCCGTTGTCGCCCGGCTTCACTTGTAACTATGTATAAATATTGCATAGATTTTACCATAATTGCCATAATTGGCATATTTCTTTAAATTTATTGTTATTACTTCCTATTAGTCAGCATTATAAACCTAAAAATACACAATAAATACTATATACAGGCTGTCCTGAAACTCATTGTCAAGCGGCCACTGGGTGAGAGGCCAGCTTATTCTAGTTCTTGTAAAAATAAAAATAAATGATTCAGACGAACTTATATTTTTAATAAATCAATGACTTCCATGGTTCATTTATTGACTGCTATGAATAGCATGGTTATTTGCCACTAAACTAAGTAACAGCATATTTATACTTACACACCTCATAACTAAACAAATTACTTCGGGAATATGGTGTATTGGGCTTATATTGTAACGGTTGTTGTGTAGTATTAGCCATCCACGTTGGCTTTCATAAAAAAAGATAATATCATCAGTATACTAGTAAAACCCTTTAATTGAAGAAATTAGAGTTTCGAGATTAAATTGAAAGTTTAATAGCTCATAATGGTTTGTACAATAGTCCATGTGTTTACGCAACCTAACTTTAAAACTAAAACTCATAGCAATATATGGGTTTTACCATAAGAAAGAGCTTGGAAAATTAAATAGAACTGCATTATTAACCTTTTTTACTAAAAAAATGTAAATTTGCGGGTTATACCAGTATACTGATGGTATTTATATTCACTCTGCGTTTCATAATGCTTCGATTCAGAAAATAATTGCATTTAGGCTGTCACTAATAGACAACGTCCGCTCCCCGCCCGTCGCGAGCACCAACTTTTTTTTTTTTATGCGACCTGACATGGATGGCTAATACCACACAACTACCGTTATGATATTAGCCCAATACACCACGTTCCCGAAGGAATTAGGTGCCATGCCAGGACCTTCCCTTTATGAGCACGGCTACATTGAACTGGATGGAAAACACGGACAATTTTTCATTGCCGCTTCGATCATCTTTTCATCCAATGCGATGGTACCAACCCGGGCGGGCTTAAACCCTACCACCTAGTAGGGGAAGGGGACCTACAGTTTTACATGGATTCCGAACCATGGAGCAGCTCGCATTCGTGACGAAATGCACTTATCGAACTCTGAAAGAGAATGACAGTGGTGCAAGTTGGTATTGAACCCGGGCCTCTGGTACGCTAGGCCAGTCCCCGCGCCACTAGGCTACGAGCCGCTTAATACTTAATAACTTAATACTTAATAACTTAATACTTTCATTGTCAATGTACTAGCGCAGTCTCTTCTTTCTCCTAGTTCATTATAATGTTCGGTGCCGGCAGGTGGCGGCGTGCAGCGTGATCGCGCAGCCGATGGCGCCACGCAAGCTCAGCAAGAAACTCTACAAGCTCATCAAGAAGTCATCCGCGCACAAAACTCACATCCGGAACGGACTCAAGATTGTACAGAAACAGCTGCGCCTCGGGGAGAAGGGGTCTGTACACAAATACAACACAAGTTTAGCGAATATACAACTAGAGGCAAACATGTTTGAAAACTTATGGCTTTACCCGCGGCGGGAGGAGACATTCTCCGACGTTTCGAGCTGATCGTTCAGCCCGTTGTCGAGGAGGCAGCCGCCACGTTCGTACGCAGCAGTCGACTGACAGCTAGTCTCGCCGTGGTCGTAGATCGTAGCTGTGGGTGGGGGTGGTCGCGAGATTCTGTTGGGCTGCGTCCCTAACCTCAGACGACAGGCAGCATGAGCTGACAATATCGTCGCCGATATTATCGTCTTGCTTGACCTTCCTGAGTGGCTGCAGTACGGGGTTCCACATTGCACAGAGCTTAAAAGAGTCTTCTCGATGGAAGTTGCTGTGCTTCTTAATCTCGATGACTTCTCGGACTAATTTAGAAAAGATTAGTCTCGTGCAGAGGCAAAGCT
This sequence comes from Incurvaria masculella, assembly GCA_946894095.1. Taxonomy (NCBI): domain Eukaryota; kingdom Metazoa; phylum Arthropoda; class Insecta; order Lepidoptera; family Incurvariidae; genus Incurvaria; species Incurvaria masculella. The sequence goes on along the minus strand of OX335662.1, from coordinate 13,887,894 downwards.
CTCGACCAGTGTATACAAGTATGTAGTTTTAGTTACAAAACAGAAAAAGAGAGAAAAGACATTCTACACCTAGTTGCTCAATTATATTTTATTCATAGAAGGTATCCAGCTAGAGGGTGTTCTTACTTTACCTAATCTATCGGTATGAAAAATAAAAAAAAAATAATTCTTTATTTGCAATGGAAATATTCATAAAAGGTAGCCAATTTTTTTTTATGAAACACTAATTTCTAGATCTCATTAAATCTAATCAAGAAACTGAATTCATAAAACCTCTACCCGCCACTCAATGCCTAATTCGTTGCATCTGCGTCGAATGGTGGCTACAGCCAGCGGGAATGGAAAGACAGGAGTAGCGACCAAAACTTGTTTGTATTTAAATAGTGTCAGCCTCAGTGGCCCAGTGGCGCGACACTTCGGCGATCGCTCTCCGAAGTTAAGCAACGCTGGGTCCGGTCTGGTCTTGGATGGGTGACCATTCGACCGTTGAGAGAGGCTGGCCGTGGTTCGGATTCCACATTAAACTGTAGGTCCCCTTCCTTACTGACTAGGTGGTAGGGTTAATCCCGCCCGGGTTGGTACCATCGCATTGGATGACAGAACTTGTGGTATTAGCCATCCATGTCCAGTCACATAAAAAAAATATATACAAAAACGGTAGCACCGGTGAGTCATTTCACCTACGAATTCAACAATACGTAAGAACTTCACAGGCCGCTATATAGTGCAACAAACATTCGATGTTGCGTGTCCCAATTTCGTAAGCAAACTAAATACAGTTAGACGTTTTCTACTAACTCATGACTACGCTGCCGCCGTACAAATGAGTTTAGATCGCGACTCCCACCTTCCATGCTCGCTGGCTACAGTCCTGTCGATCGTCCCAACACAAACTCAGTGCACGCACAGAGCCGAGCCACTGTTCGATGATCTGTGATATCATAGATTAACGAGGAATGTCTAGATAGGTAACGTCATACAACATACGGCTACATTCAACTGGATGGAAAACACGGACAATTTTTCATTGCCGCTTCGACCATCTTTTCATCCAATGCGATGGCACCAACCCGGGCGGGCTTAAACCCTACCACTTAGTAGGGGAACTAAATGACGAAATGCACTATCGAACTCGGAAAGAAAAAGACAGTGGTGCATGTCGGTATTAAACCCAGGCCTCTCGTACGCTAGGCCAGTCCCCGCGCCACTAGACTACGAGCCACTCAAAGAGATATGTATGCATAATCGAGCGTGAAGCAAGGACACGTTAATTGAAGAAAGAGCCCAGTAACAATAACTTCTTCACGAACATACTGCAAAGCTGCACCCGAACCAGCAAAACATACCATTCGCGGGTATTGCGTCTACCAATTTCGCCACCGGCTGTATACCCATAATTTATAGTAAACATAATTCTATGAGCATAGTTATCAATCTGTCCCTTCCTCTTGAATGTATGGCGCTGTGCGGGCAGGATCGTGGTGTTCGCGGGCGACATCTCGCCCATCGAGATCATGTGCCACCTGCCGGCCGTCTGCGAGGAGAAGGAGGTGCCGTACTGCTACACACCCAGCAGGAAAGACATCGGCGGTGCTATGGGTAAATTGTTTCTGACTAACTTTTGTTTGAATTTCCGTTGTAATATTATATCATAATATTCCCGGTACCCGGCTCGTGTCAAGATTGTTTTCGTCCGAATGTAAGGGCTCAATTTCTGAACAGAGCTCCCATTGATTCTATTTTGGGAACTCTACACGGACTCTAGCTTTGATAAAGTAAGTTGCGCATAGACGCTGGCGCTGCCCGGTACTCGTACCAATACCATGTATTCTGTGTTTCGTGAAATAAATATATTTTGGGTATTTGTGGTTTAAATACCCTTACATCTAATTTTTAGGGTTCCATAACCAAAGGGTGACAACGGAACCATATTACTAAGCCTCCGCTGTCCGTCCGTCCGTCCGTCCGTCCGTCCGTCCGTCCGTCCGTCTGTCTGTCACAGGGCTATATCTCAGTAACCGTAACAGATAGAAAGCTGAAAATTTCACAAAGTGTGTATTTATTTTGCCGCCATTACAACAAATAGGTAAAATTAAAAAAATAATTAAAATTAAAGGGGGCTCCCATACAAAAAACGTTTTTTTGTATTAAATTTTTTATGGTGATACGGAACCCTTAGGGTGCGAGCCCGACAGGAACCTAAAATTTTTCCACGATATATAGTATCCTTTGTGTTAATCCAGGTGGTAAACTATTCAAACTTTCACAATTATTATATTACTAGGATTGTTAATAGGCTAGCTGATGCACCTTTATCATATGACTTATTTTTTTTAATGTTTAGTATGATTGTCCAGTTTGTTTTCGAAACTATTACATGTATTTAATGTGCAGGTAGTTAGCCAAATTGAAAAGGAGGATACATGAGGCTATGGGCTACCTATTACGCCTCATGAAGTCGATTTATCCACCACGGACATTCCAATATATTTTTTGCGAAAATCCTTGATTTTTGTATTTAAATTTCGTTAACTTTTTTTTAGGGTTGCCTTCCCCTTTATACAGATTTTTATGATGCCTTATGTGGTTATATTCACTCTTAATCATCACTTGATGCAAACAACCACAAAATAAATAATTGTAGAACAACAAAGTCCATCAAAAATTAAAATAAACCTCGAAAGTCAAATTTCAACATTCATTAAAAAAATACACATATTCCGATCTATAAATTGAAATTATTCCAAAAAGTTCTCCAGTTCTAACTCTCTCCAACATTATCCCAAATTTTACACAAACAGTCTTTTTGGGAATTTACAGGGTATTTGTATTTAAAAAGGGTATTTTCTTTGACCGATCCTGTTCAACTTTCTGCTAACCTCACAAATTCTTGCGCGAACCATTCCATTGTTTTGCGCGCTTAAGGCACTTTTGTGTTACATTTGGGATATTGTTGGAAAGAATATGAACTAGAGAACTGTCTGAAATAATTTTTATTCATCGAAAGAGTACTTCAGCTACAAAAGTACTTGTCTAGTAATTTGAATCATATATCCATAGTATTTGGCATTATGTAACTGATATAGTTGAATTAGCTTGGTTTTCACCAAGCGCTGATCTATTTTAATTGACACTTAAAGGGCCTTTATTACTAAAGTGCTGATAATCTTGCACTGATATCGATTGTAAGATGGTAAGAAAGGCCCTTTAATGTACAGATTAAGCTAATCAGTACTTGGTGGAAGAGACCCTTAGCCAAATAATTTTAACTGAAACGTTTTAGTAACTGGTGCCTGACCCAATCTTTGTGTTGGGGTGACACAATATAGGTTTCATTTAACTATATTTTTTCTCAGTTTGGGCTCAGGCCTCATTCGGTTAGGTTAGGTTAGGTTAGGTTAGGTTAAGCTAGGGGACTGCAAGACAAAAAAATGCATGTAAACGTTAATGTATTTATTAAGCAAAAGCCTGAATGTTGCAGGTACACTGCGCGGCTGCATCATGGTGCTGGTGAGAGAACACCCCGACTACAAGGAGCTGTACGATGAAGTCAAGGAGGAGATCCGAACGCTGGGACATCCGCTGTAGCCATTCTAACGTCCTTAGTTGACAATTCGCTGTAAGTTTCATGCAATAAATATAAGGTTATGTTAAGTAAAATTTGTCTTTTACTTTACTAACTACTAATTTTAATCCACCGGACTAAACCGGTCTTTGTATGGTTGATCCGGTGCTAATCTCTACTAAGTTTTGGCAGGTTCTCTCTGAATACGACTGTAAGACAATAAGGATCTTACAATTGATTCGTGGGTCTTTCCGCACCAGCACTTCAGACAGTTCACTCCGAATACGACTGATAGAGTATAGATGCGTTCCATGTTTTAAGTTCCAGCATCTCAAAATTTATAACACGTATATTAAAATAAAAAAACCGGCCAAGTGCGAGTCGGACTCGCACACGAAGGGTTACGTACCATCGTAAAAAATAAAACAAAAAAATCACGTTTTTTGTATGGGAGCCCCCTTTAATTTTAATTATTTTTTAATCTTACCTATTTGTTGTTATAGCGGCAAAATAAATACACACTCTGAAAATTTCAGCTGTCTACCTGTTACGGTTACTGAGATACAGCCCTGTGACAGACGGACAGACGGACGGACGGACGGACAGCGGAGGCTTAGTAATAGGGTTCCGTTTTCACCCTTTGGGTACGGAACCCTAAAAAATGACAGGGTAAGAACAAGACGTACATATTTCAATTATTTTTATTTCATCATACATACTAGATACCTAAAGCTAATGCATGTAAAATGGCAGATAATCTTACAGACGAAACTGGGTAGAAATTACTTACTAGCTATGCAAACGTCAAGCAGACTAGATTCGCCGTTGATTTCAATATACCTCTGCAAATTGGAAAGACAGGACAATCTTTATTCACAGGGGGATATTAATAGCATCCAATCATATTTAAATGCATGGCGGTAATAATACAAAGTCGTTGGTTAATTTTTATTTACAAACTTATCTTTTCTTCCTATAGGAAGTACGTTGTCTTTTTGCTCCACATCCTGGAATGTCATTGCTGAAGTCAAGTTACTATTACTTATTTCTGAAACCACGGTTACAGGCTCAACAAGTTGTGTGTATTTTTATAGTTGGATTTCACAAAATTTACATTAAGGCGCCCCAACCCGGCGGGACTAACTCAATCGCGGGCACGGTACAAAACCGTCCTGTTGCGTTCTGGGAACTTCTCTGTTTCAAAGAAAAAGACAGGTTCCGTGATGAGGAAGATGCAACATGTCCACAAAAAGACAATGTGCATAGTGTATGATTTGGTAAAATTTACAAAAATTTTAATTACTAAACGACTTGTAGCTAAAAGAAAACCACGACCGCTGTAGTCAAAAATTTAACAAAAACTAACTAACTTGATTAAATAAGCTATGTCTGATGACTAATCTTTTAAAAGTAATTCTTACTTTATCATTGCGTAATCAACCTCCAAAGTTATTGTATAAAACGCGCGAAAAATAAGATCTTTCGGACCTTATAACTTAGAAACCAAACACAATTTTACATTGCCAACGGTCATCAGACATCTAGTTCGATGAAATAAAGCTATTATGAGCAAAATTTGGGATCTCTGACAAGTAATATGTGCGTCATCTTCTTTCCCCGTTTGTATGGGGAGTTGAGCGGGATGGGCCACCTTAATTCAAATAAACTGCGAGAAGTTCAGCTTGAAAATGAGCAGATTATTTGTATAACCTATATCCAAAGCACGTTTTAAACCTGCGACCTTCTGATAAAACCCGACACTAATGAAAAAGTCGCTCACTTCATCCAACAAACTATGACTCTTCTGTAGACCGGTAACTATAAACCCTATAGGAACATGGACATTTTGTCATTGCTGCTTCGACCATATTTTTGTTTCAATGCGATAGCACCAACCCGAGCCATCTAGAAGGGGAAGGGGGCCTACATTTTTACGTGAATTGTGAACCACGGAAAGTCTCGCATTCGTGACAAAATCCAACTCGAAAGAAAGAGAAAGTGGTGCACGAAAAGCATTGCTATAAGTCTGTGTGTAAAAGTAATTTGCTGCAAGTGTCACCATAGTTATTAAAAAAGTTTATTATCGGCAACTATACAAATGCAGATGTCTGCTTATTAACACGGTTATACAACAAAAACAAGGGAAAAAGAAGGTTTCGCAAACAACAATAAAACTATTCAGAATAATCGAACGAATGTAACGCTAAAGAGCATTTCTACATGAAGCAATAGCTTAGATGAAAGCTGCTAGCGAATACTGATCGCGTAATGATTCATACATACTTACTAAAAAATACACTTAATTTCCACATTCGACCCCTTGAATATTTATAATAAGTGACTCTTTGAGCGTGTTACTTCGCCTGTACTAACACTCTGCACCTACAACTACTATACTAACTCGCGAGTGAGTAGAAAATACTTCTCACCTTTTATTCTGCATCCTTTCAACTATATTTCGTGCAATACATTATATCTACTAAGGTACAAAAGATAAAATATAAAATTGACCTTGGAAATATAAAACTATTTTTACGTAGATTTATTAAAATAGTAGTTATATGTGAGAAACCCTGACACGTAATACTGTATTGTGTTTGTGTGTGTGCACCACACACACCTGTTTAATATATGTACTACATTGGCGAAACTACTTCTTCAAAACTAACAGCTGCTTGAACTTATGTCCCATGACTACTTAGGTATTTGTTTGAACATTGGCTATTTCCCACCTAACTTATATTTGCAGAATGAATTCTGAATGTTCTTTTTTTTGTATTATTGAATCATTGCACGCTGGGGGCAAGAACTACACATTTATAAGGATAAGTCATCCAGCACTCACGGGTGTATACACATTTTGTATTCTCTCTTCCATGGCTAGGTTTACCTAAAAAGATACGGAACTACGAACACTTAGGTAATTCTGATAATGTGGGAGAAATATTACATATACATCCGCATATGCGGACTCAGTGCAGCATATGTTTATCGTTGGAATCAATTATATATAATGAACACCTAAGAAATTATCTGAATAAAATTAAACACATAGGTATTTGTTCATACAGACAAGAAGCATCGAGGGTCGTGGTAACAAGGACATAGTTAAAAAATCCATTATGAGATACATTTCGGCTGAAGCAAAGAATAATACTGGCGTGCATAAGGTAGGCTTTGATTGAACTGTGGAACTAACGCCACATTTAGACATACTCATTTTGCAATCCTAATTATAATAACTAAATCTGGTTTGTTATCCTTCCTAAAAAGAGTATGGCAGTTGACAGAGTGTGCTGATAGAATGCTCAAATTCATTATGTGTGGCTGAATGCATCTTTAAGGCGGCCCAACCCGGCGGGCCTAACTCATTTGCGGGCACGGTATAAAACCGTGCTGTTGCGCTCTGGGACCTTCTCTGTTTCAAAGAACAAGACAGGCTCCGTGATGAGGAAGATGCAACCTGTCCACAAAAAGGACAATGTGCATAGTGTATGATTTGGTAAGATTTACGAAAATTTTAATTTCAAAACGACTTATAGCTAAAAGTAAACCACGACCGCTGTAGTCAAAAATCTAACAAAAACCAAATAGATTATAAATCTTGATTAAATAAGCTAAGTCTGATGACTAATCTTTTTAAGATGTTTTTACTTTATTATTGCGTAATCCACCTCCAAAGTTATTGTATAAAACGCGCGAAAAATTCGAATTTTCGGACGTTATAACTTTGAAACCAAACACAATTTTACAATGCCAATGGTCATCAGACATCTAGTTCGATCAAATAAAGATATTTTGAGCAAAATTTTGGATCTCTGACAAGAAAAATGGGCGTGATCCTCTTTCCCCTTTTGTATGAGGAGATGAGCGGGATGGGCCACCATAATGACAGAGCAGCTACTGATTCGTTGGCTATCACCGAACGCGGTAAAAACATTTACACATAGGTAATTTTCTTTATTTATACCTGTTGCATACATAAACTGTTTACTTACATACATACCAGTTACTTGTTTTCAAATATTTCTTACCCAAATTACCTACTATACAAAGGTAAAAATTACAAGTAAATAATCCAGCATAATACAAAAAGATACATTTCAACACTGGCAACCTTACATCTAACTAAGCTTAATCATGTCGTAATCCGGGGACAACCGGTTCCCATACAAGAACGAAGTAAGCTCATTTATCACTGGGCTATTTTACTCGCAGTATCGAGTTGGAGCACAAACACAAGTTGCGAATGCAAAAATAGACTCGAATACATCAATCAAAGTCGTTGCGACTTTTTAGGTGAGTTTACTCCTCTCTTTCGGTGAGTTAAGCCGGTTGCCCCCCTGTACAAAGATAAAATTCCTATCCGAAGCCCCACGCGTAAGAATCATATTCCGGCGCCGTACCAGCGGTCACACCGCTTCGCAAACTATCACAGATTCAAAATTGCTTCTACGAACGAACTGCCCTTCTATCACAGCCTAACTCGTGCGTGCTACTTCCTAAGATTTAGAAGAGCTTCGAACAAATACGGGCCATTACATGGCATTACTCCCCTCTGCATGTGCACGAACTAATAATATCCTTAACTTAATAGAAATCTTTCTCAATATTATTGCACTTGGAAAATAGAAATAAAATAAACGATTTTACCAGGGAAAAAAAAATGTATTACAACTTAATGGAAAAAAATACGATCAGGTTTTTTTTTAATCTGTCATATACAGATTACAATGATTGTCATTATTCTCAGCATCTACAAATTATCTTCCAAGCTCTTCTAAAACCGATTTTATTTAACTTCTAGTGCACTCCAAATACTTAGGGTCAGTTCACACCGAGACGCGTTGCGGTCTGCACCTTGGGCCTTATATTCTACAGTGTACGGCCCAAATTGGTAAAGACGCTCTGCACTTCAAAATGTGTGCCTTTACTTATTGTAAATTTCTAATTTTCAGATTTTAAACTTTATAAACAAATTTAAAGTCAGTTGTAATTACTTACAGTATTTTTACTTTATTACTAGTTATTAAAGAGAAGTGTACTAATTGGGATTTTACTTAAGAACAATAACATCATCAAGATGCTTATGTATCCAATTCATCATAACCAAACGCGTGGTGGAGTCCTGGAACCAACTCCTGGAACAAGTAATTAGCACTACAAGCACTACACTACTTTAAAAAATAGACTCAACTAACACCTGAAAACTACCAAGAAAAATAACTAGAAATAATAGCAAAAAGAATACAAAAAAACAAAAAAAAGAGTGCCCAAGATTAAACACTAAAAACTATTTTTAAAAAACTTGTTGAAAAAATTTTTGTTAAAAAAATCTAATGAAGAAAAAAAAGACTTAGACGCATCAGCCAAGGCTACCTGTATAAAATAAACAAATAAATAAATCCTTCTCGCCATACGATAAAGGACAGTAGGCAGTCATACAACGTACAATACTTGCCGAATTTCTAACCAGCACCAACCCCCGTCACAGCCAGAACTATCTACACCGTCATTTAACTAAGCTTATATTCAAATATTTCTAGGTAGGTGTGAAGAAAACGTATCATTTATTAACTTCAAATTAATTAATGTAATTGAAAATAAAAAATATCATTGATATGCGTTGGTTTGTGGATTTAATGTATTCTGAAAAGTGAATTGCAACGCCATCTGTGGTCTTTTCATTATCTATGTAGGTGCTAACTGAAAATTCCCTAACGGGCAGTTTTTTAATGCCGTACCTCGCACCCCGCTAGTCCTGCTACCCGCACATTAATTTTATTTATTATTTAATTATTAATAACGCCAATTAATTATTAAAATTTAAAAAGTTTGCCGAGTCACCCTGTATTGATAAAAGTGCGAGTCGCGTCGCGTTTTGGTGTCTGACCCTTAGCTACGCCACAAACCGATCGTTCTACATATCGAGTAAGGAAGCACAGGAGTGCCGACCGGACTCATCCACTGACAGTACACTGGTGGCAGCGCCGGCCAGTCAGTTCGCTTGCGAATTCGGGACTAAAGGGTGCAGTGCAAGATCGCTGCTACTATATGGATGAGTTTCGGTCGCCGCTGGTTACCCGATGGTTGTACATGATCTGTGATAAAATAAATCGGTTCTAATCAAAGCTTTCCACCCACACATTCGCGAACTGACGCCCGCTCCCGTCGCAGTCCAGAACTGCACTTGGTCGCATTGAATGGGGTGCTAGTAAAAGCTAGTGAGCAAATTCATTGTGAATCCTGTTCCAACGCGAACAATGGGAAAGAAAATTCAAAGCTTATTGTAGATGTCGCATGATCGACCTCACCTTCAAAAGGTCAAAACTCATTCCTGTCAAGTTTGATTAACGAGTTTTTAAATGAAAGATGTACTCTATGATGCAGTTAGATAAATTTTGGAAAGAAAAGAGTTTTTGCTTGTCTTCAAACAAATTTAAATGGCATTGGCCAGCACAAAGTATGAAACTAAATATTATAGGTTATGTTGTTTGAATGTTTTACCAAGACTTCTTTTGATTAGCATAATTAAAAACAATTTCTTTTCGGAATAACATGGAGATAATTGAGTTATTTCAATTACATACATTGAGTAAATAAAATTTTCAAATCTATTCTGTTTCATTGTGTATGGTATTCGACAGTTTTGACAGATCTTTTAGGTGAGCTCGCTTAGACGCCACCTGCCGTGATAAATAAGCAGTTTTCTTCCCCATTCGTGCTGCACCAGAAAACCATTAAGACGGCACACAATCTTAATACTAGTAGAAATACAGCGATCCGACACTCACAACTGCCAAAAGGTGAGAAAAGCTGGACCTTGCAAAAATAGAAAGACATTAACTTTTGGGATGTTAAAATATGAAATTAAACTTAATGTCATCCTCGCATAATCGCCTCGTATCCTAGTGAATATCGCCGCATATTTACTACCGAAGTTGGAGAAGGGTAAAACGGCCCCATGAATTGCATTACCTAGGAGCCCCGATATAGTTAATCCGGCCCTGAGAATATCTCCAATTTTTTTGCCCCAACATTTATACAAAATGTTTCAGATACACGAAAATTTTAAACAGAAGTCATTAAACAAAAGATTTTCTCGTGAAACTTGTCTTCGACTTAAATAATGAAGATACGGTGGGAAAAGGATTGTGCGGTTTGGCGATTCGCCGTGGCCCATGAAGTTATAACCTTCAGCAATTATTCAGCAAATTCGTTATAGGGTTTCCATTACAATCGCCTTTTCAGCACTTAACTGAGTGAATAGGGAGAATGTGAGAAAGTGTGAGAAACAATTTGCTTAAAGATTTGCATTTTATGTCGTACTTAAAATTTTCAGGTCATGTTGATTAGCCTTGTTTATTTTTCGAACCAAATTCCCGATTAACTAAAGCTATGTCATGGCACTACTTTCAAACTGAATCTATGATTTTGGTTTATAATTATTTTTTTATTTAGTCTCGTTCTTTAATATTTTTTAAGAAGATTTATTTTTTAATGTTTAATATCTACTAGTCTTTATAAAGTATAATCTTTTTCGGTAGGGTTAGTTGTAAGATATTGCTCTTTAGCGATAAGCTCGCCCTTTAAATGTATGCATTAAAGAGTAAATAAATAAATGAATAACATCCTGCTTGGATAGCAGCTCAGATCATTCACCAGTCCTTTTGACTTCAAGCACCACCGTAATAAACATCGAAAATAAAGAAAGTCTCATTAATAATTGAACAGATTGGAATGCATTTCGTGCCTCTCTCCAAGACAGGGTTAAACTCAGAATGCCCCTCAAAACTGGTGAAGACATCGAAAATGCAACCAGATATATGAATTGCTGATTTGCTATCGAGCATGCGAATAACTAATATAGGTACCTTTCATGTAGTGGAAAATGCCATCAAGATTCTTTTCCAGCATTTTTTTTAAAAGGTAAGGTAAATCTCATAAATGTTATATGGCGTGTATTAGGTAATATTTGTTGCGATTGTGATGGAAACCCCTTTCTAACGTTTAAAATGAAATAATCTACTAGATCAGTGTCGAAAATCACCAAAAAGGTACTTAGTGCGTGATCGCCCTAGTGTTGTGGTAGTACCAATGGTGGGACGGCGCCAGTTAGGTGTAGACGTGGAAGAGTATGAGAATGGCGAGGATTGTGCCCATGAAGCACATGGACACCGGCAGCAGCACCACGATGCGCAGAGATCTGCACCAATAAAACATCCGTCTAGGCTATACTGCTCATTTCACAAGGAACGGCTACCCATAAAACAATAGTACCTATATGTGACCTTTGAAAGTCAGCTTATCCGTCGGCACAGTAGGCATTGGCATTTGCAAGGAAAAAGTATGTGGATCAAAGTGTGTCATCTAGGGTGATTCCGTTTACAGTGGATATTTGTCCTCAGACGATCTTTTTCTTCGTCTTTCTCAACATTTTTGTTGACGGCTCAGCTGTCTGGTAAGATCACTTATTGTAATAGAACCTTAAGCTTTCTTGGTAATACATATGCTACTGTAATATTTTTGTCAACTGCATCTATATCCATCTAGTTTATCTTTAGTATACACAGTTGGATACTTAAACCTAATTTCATAAGAAGTTTGTTTATTTTCTACAAAATATATTATTAATTTGTCTAGTTATATAAGATGGTTACTTGCATGTGACAATGTAACTGATGAATGAATGAAAATAAAAAAAATGTAACTTGTCGAAACCGTTGCGAAATGATTACAGCTACAAGGTCCAAAGTATTTATTTAAATGCTTAAAGTTTTCATCATGGAAGCAATATTCTTCCAGATGCTAAAACGCAGACATTACGCACCTCCCTGCAAATGCACCTCAGGGGACTAGTCATGAAGCGGACACGAGAAGTTCTCGCAATGATCATCTGTGATTATCTATATTAAGAAAATCAAGTTCACTTTTTTTAGAGAACTTCTCGTATTAATGAGTAGCAAAATCCGTTCTTGGATCTTACCTCCAGGGGGATTGTTGTCAAAGCGGCGCGGGCGCGGGCGCCGGAATTTCGACGGATGTTGCGCTGCGGAATAGCGTCGCACCCGTCGTGTCGTCGCTCTCCCGTCGCGCCTTACCTGCAGCAGACACGAGTCAGAACAGGTTCAAATGTACCGCGATGACTTTCGGTTACCCGAAGTGCCATTATATTTTTCAAAGTTGACAGCTAAAAGGCTCAGCTGGTTGAATTGGAAGTAGTCTAGCTATAGTGGATGTGATGGAGTAGAAGGCTATTCCAGTAGAGTTATCATGCTGGTTGAATTGGAAGTAGTCTAGCTATAGTGGATGTGATGGAGTAGAAGGCTATTCCAGTAGAGTTATCATGCTGGTTGAATTGGAAGTAGTCTAGCTATAGTGGATGTGATAGAGTAGAAGGCTATTCCAGTAGAGTTATCATGCTGGTTGAATTGGAAGTAGTCTAGCTATAGTGGATGTGATGGAGTAGAAGGCTATTCCAGTAGAGTTATCATGCTGGTTGAATTGGAAGTAGTCTAGCTATAGTGGATGTGATGGAGTAGAAGGCTATTCCAGTAGAGTTATCATGCTGGTTGAATTGGAAGTAGTCCAGCTGGTGAAAGTTGTGGGAGTAGAATGCTAATCCAATGAAGTAAGTCAAAGTCTTAAGTAGCCGTTGAAATTGGAATGCTTATCTTGCTGGTTGAATTGGAAATAGTCCAGCTAGTGGATATGATGGAGTAGAAGGCTATTCCAGTAGAGTTATCATGCTGGTTGAATTGGAAGTAGTCTAGCTGGTGAAAGTTGTGGGAGTAGAATGCTAATCCAATAAAGTAAGTCAAAGTCTTATGTTGCCGTTGGAATTGGAATGCTTATCATGCTGGTGGAATTGGAAGTATAGTCTAGCTGGTGAAAGGGGTGGGAGTAGAAGGCTAATCCAATAAAGTAAGTCAAAGTCTTATGAAGCTGTTGGAATTGGAATGCTTATCTTGCTAGTGGAATTAGAAGTATAGTCTAGCTGGTGAAAGTGGTGGGAGTAGAAGGCTAATCCAATAAAGTAAGTCAAAGTATTATGTTGCCGTTGGAATTGGAATGCTTATCTTGCTGGTTGAATTCGAAGTAGTCTAGCTAGTGGAATCGATGGAGTAGAAGGATAATCCAGTAAAGAAAGTCAAAGTCTTATGTAGCCGTTGGAATTGGAATGCTTATCTTGATGGTGGAATTAGAAGTATAGTCTAGCTGGTGAAAGTGGTGGGTGTAGAAGGCTAATCCAATAAAGTAAGTCAAAGTCTTATGTTGCCGTTGGAATTGGAATGCTTATCTTGCTGGTTGAATTGGAAGTAGTTTAGCTAGCGGAATCGATGGAGTAGAAGGATAATACAGTAAAGTAAGTCAAAGTCTTATGCAGCCGTCGGAAGTGGAATGTTATCTGGCTTATTGAATTAAAAGTCTAGTCTGCCGGGTGAAAATGAAAGGCTAGTATAATAGGTGAAAAGTATTTTATGGCCGTAGGAAGTAGAGCTTACCTATGTTACTGATAGAATTGGAAGTCTAGGATGGAAATTGTTGAAAATATAATGCTGGTTTAGTAGGTAAAATTAAATGCTGATTTTGAGGGAAAAGGTGGGTAGCTGGAAATACAAGGTTGGTAAAATTGGTGAAAGACTCATTTAGCAGGTGGAAATTGGAGTCATAAGTAAAATATACTTTTTCGTAGTGTAATGCTGAAATGGAATGCTGGTATGTGAGTAAAAAGGGAATTCTACTCTAGAGCAAAAAAGTAAGGTTCTTCTAGTGAGTTTCAGTTTCAGTTTTTCAGTTTCTTTATTTCCTCCATTAGATGTATATTACACACTCGGATTCGTCATTTTTTTTTCCTTTTTTTCCTGTCGGTTCGATTACTTCTGGCGAAGAAGAGCCGACAAGAAACTTCGTCAGGTTGGTCATTGTATTATTATTTTTTCCAGTGATACTTACAAACTAGTTTACAGTGATTGATTGATTACTACTGCTCACAAAGAACATTACTATAAGAACATTATATACATTGGTGAGGAGCAAACTATAATGACATCTTATTCTAAATTAATACGAATTATGATCTAAATTATTCAGGTGTAAAAAGCCATCGTCATTTTTGATACAAGGTAATATCAAATTAAATATAAGTTAGTAAATAAACAAATTCATACTACAATGTAGTACCCATGTCAGAGAAAATAATAATAGAAAATAATAGTAAAAAAAATAAAAAAAACACAATACTGAATTGTATCGATTGTCAAGTTGTTAGCTTAAAAAAAAAATAATAATAATAAATTGGTAGTACCGTGTTAGGTACCCGGTCAAGCATGTAGTCATGAGCTTTAATTTAAACAAGTTTTCTATCTAATAAGTTTTCTATCTAATAAGGCTGCTCTAGAGTGAACGTGTAAGTTCACTCTAGAGCAGAAAAGTAAGGGTGGTCTAGTGGGTGGAAGTGTAAGTCTACTCTAGAGCAGAAAAGTAAGGGTGGAAGAGTAAGTCTACTCTAGAGCAGAAAAGTAAGGTTGGTCTAGTGAGTGGAAGTGTAAGTCTACTCTAGAGCAGAAAAGTAAGGTTGGTCTAGTGAGTGGAAGTGTAAGTCTACTCTAGAGCAGAAAAGTAAAGTTGGTCTAGTGAGTGGAAGTGTAAGTCTACTATAGAGCAGAAAAGTAAGGGTGGTCTAGTGAGTGGAAGTGTAAGTCTACTCTAGAGCAGAAAAGTAAGGGTGGTCTAGTGAGTGGAAGTGTAAGTCTACTCTACAGCAGAAAAGTAAGGTTAGTCTAGTGAGTGGAAGTGTAAGTCTACTCTACAGCAGAAAAGTAAGGTTGGTCTAGTGAGTGGAAGTGTAAGTCTACTCTAGAGCAGAAAAGTAAGGTTGGTCTAGTGAGTGGAAGTGTAAGTCTACTCTAGAGCAGAAAAGTAAGGTTGGTCTAGTGAGTGGAAGTGTAAGTCTACTCTAGAGCAGAAATATAAGGTAGGTCTTGTGAGTGGAAGTCTAAGTCGAGTCTAGCAGTGGCAAATGGAAAGTCGATTTAGCGGGTAGATGAGAAAAGCATTACTCGAGAAACAGAGGCAGCCGGCGCGGTCGGAGGTGGCGGCGGCGGCGAAGGCGCGCGGACGCGGCGGAGACTCCTTTGCCTGCTCGCTGTAGCACTTCTCGTAGTAGTCCAGCTCTTTCAGGTACCTGTCGCACGAGTGATTTAAATATTCCGACAACGTTTTGCATTGTTTTTTAAATGGGGCGCAATATCATTATTTGGAATCACTTGGACGATGTTGGAGTGTAATCAGTACAGTGCTCTTCAATGTAGGTAGCCGAGAAATATAAGAAAGGTCCTGGCATAGCACCTAGTTTCCATGTGCTATGGAAATATGGAGCTATGGTAAGCTAATATGATGCCAATTGGGACTAGCTATCCATTTCTAGTTGAAAAAAAACCTGTGTCAAAAAAAGTAATTTATTTTGCTAGAGCAAGGGATTTATGTCCCTTAGGAAACCTTTTATTTTATTTATTTAAGGTTTATACGCTTAATTAGTACTTATAGTTAAAGAACTTTCAGGGTAATACGCTGTTTAATCCCGCTCGTCTGCACCTTGGCCAGTGTTATTTTTGCCTTAACCTATTAATCATGTTAATTATCGCGAAGTATCTGCGCATAAAAACTTATAGCATCTGTGATCACACACGGGACATATACGATAATATTTTAAATTCGACGCAAGTCTTTCTGCGGATCGGACGTAATCCCTTACAGAGAGTGTAGCGCGTATGTTATTATTAGATGCAACAGACAGTTCGTCATAAGAAGACTCTGATTTTGAGTTTGATTTGCATGTTGCCTTGCCGTGCTAAAAAGCGAAGAATTTGTTATAAACCTCTTATAAAGTTAAGAAAGGAGCGATGTGAATTCAACCTTTACAATGATTTATCAAGTATTTTGCAAAGTCTTTTCGACAGCAAAGAGGAATATTAATGACGATTCACTATTTGATTAAGAATGACATTAAAAGAAAAACACAAACATGCTTGAAAGCATTTTTACCAAAGAACGCGTATGTTTATATTTCACGTGCAGTGTCACCGTAACGGTGCCGTAACGAAGTACCTATACCCCTACCCTCTCTCACCGCCAGCCATCCCAGTGTCTGTCTGCGGCGTCTGTCGATATCGGTCTGTATCTGCAGATGCTCACAGATACAAAATATATTATCTGCGCCGTGCGTGGTAGTCCATTGATTTCTATGAAGAAGAATCCGCAGACGCAGATATCTGTCCCGTCTGTGACGACCTTAATAAGTGCACTGACCAGACGGGCGGCCAACGGTTCTCGCTGAGGTAGTCGCGGTGGTCGGGGTGCAGCTGGCGGAGGGCGCGCGCGCGGCACACGCGGTCGTACGCGCCGCACAACCGCCATAGGCACCACTCGGCGAGCCCGTGCGCGTTGTGGAACTGCAGTCGGGGAGACAAACGGTTGTGGTGATGAAGTACTTCTAAAGTAATTGAGCCAATCTTAAATCAGCGTGGGTCAATGTCGTTTTGGAGTTCCCCATACAAACTTTCATCCCATATTTCAAGTTCAATTTTCGTTACAAAACGTACAGGCTATCTATATCCGAAATTCATCAAAGTTGGTTCAGTGATTTTAGCGTAAAACACAACAAACAGAGTTATTTTCGCATTTAATATTAGTATTAATTTGCTAAGATATTTTATGATTGGATAACAAATGATACAAACAAGCCTCGTTTTGTTACATTAATTTATTTAAATTATCATTGCAATGAGAAACAGTGGACTCAGAAAGAAATCTTGTGATACTCCAGTCGTGGATTACGACAGAGTTTTCAAATAAAATGGGTGTCTTGCTAAAAAGTCCTAATTCGATATTCATAACTTAGAGGCCACTGACTGGATCTATTGTTATTGTTTTACTAAAGCAAACCTAGGTAGTATACTCAATTAAACAAAAAAAAAAATACGACAAGGCTATTTAAGGGACGTAGCCTCAGTAGGCTACATGTTTTATTAGACAAAACAATATATTCGAAGTTTGGAAGCAAGGGATTCCCTACTATTTCATGTCAAAACATATTGAATACCTTCACGGGCTCAAGAAGTGAGAGGCAGAGGTCAACAGCATCAGCCTGGTCAGCTCGGCGCAGGTCTTCGATGACCCGCGCCTCCACTAGCGTCACCAGCCGGTTCATGCACAGCCGGTTGGCGAGCTCCAGCAGGCTGAGACACTGCGCCGCCTCCACGCCGGGGATACTGTCCGTGTATACGTAGCAGAGCAGCTTGTGGAATGTGTACACATCCACACCGGGAAGCGAAATCTGCGAACCATCAGCACACTAGTCAATGTTACAACTTGGGCTGGCATATTCGACAACGGCTTAAGCCCCAAAAAAAAAGCCTCTTGAAATAATTAAATTGCAAATAGTGAATGATCCAGACAGTAACCTTGTGTAACTCCAGCAGACCTGTGCATTATTCAGTGAAAAATCCTACCCAGTGAGACTAACGCCCGTTTCCACCACTTTCAGCTACAATAATCCTAAAGTTACCTTTCGGGAAGAGGACCTACAGTTTTACATGGATTTCACACTATGGAACACCTCGCATTTTTAACAAAATGCACTTACTTCAATTCAGAAAGAGAAAAACTTATACTCGAATGGGGCCAGGATTTGCACCCATGACCTCTTACATGGAAGGCATGCCCACAAGCCGCTTAGCTATGAGCTGTAGTCGATACGTGACCTGGAGTCTCAAATCCAATAGCCCTGGCGTAGCGTACTCACCACGCGCGCGATGCTCTCTCGGAAGTGGCACTAGAACATGGCGCGCATGGGGTCGCAGCGCGCGACCGGCCACATGGAGCCCAGCCGTCCCGCTATCGGCTACGATACATCCAGGTATTCGTCATCTGTAGCGTACTCACCACGCGCGCGGTGCTCTCTCGGAAGTGGCCCTGGAACATGGCGCGCATGGGGTCGCAGCGCGCGACCAGCAGCGCGCGGTGCGCCGCCTGCAGCCCGTCGTCCAGCTCGAACGTCACGTCCGCGAAGAGGGCGCGCTCCACGCACATGGAGCCCAGCCGACCCGCTATCGGCTACGATACATCGAGGTATTCATCATCTTAGTTGATCGCGATCATATTAAGACTGCAAGTGCTAAGTGTGCATGTGGTGGTAAAAATACCTAAATAATACAGGGTGTATACGAGCCCCTATCTTTTTTAGGGTTCCGTACCCTAAGGGTACCAGTGGAACCTTATTGCTATGCCTCCTCTGTTCGTCCGTCCTTCCATCCATCCGTGCGCCCGTCCTTCCGTCCGTCCGTGCGTCCATCCGTGCGTCCGTCCGTCCGCCCGTCCATCCGTCTGTCACAGGGCTATATCTCATGAACCGTAATAGGTAGAAAGCTGAAATATTCACAGAGTGTATATTTATTTTGCCGCTATAACAATTAATAGGTACAAAAAAAAATATACTCTTAAAAATTAAAGGGTGATTATTAGGCTTCCGTGCCCAAAGGGTGAAAACTGAACCCTATTACTAGGCCTCCGCTGTCCTTGCGTCCTTCCGTCTGTCACATGGTTGTATCTCATGAACCGTAATAGGTAGGCAGCTGAAATTTTCACACAGTGTGTATTTATTTAGCCTCTATAACGACAAATAGGTAAAATAAAAAAATAAAGGGTGGTCCGATAAAAAACGTGATTTTTTTTGTGTTACATCTTGTACGATGGTACGGAACCCTTCGTGTGCGAGTCCGACCCGCACTTGGCCGGTTTTTTATTTGGCTGCTTTCTAACCTACATAAGTATGTCGTAAAACAATGTTTACCCACCGCGTGATAGAGACGCATGGTGTCTGCGTCGAGCAGGTGATGCTGCGTCTGGATGGCTGCCATGAGCTTGCCCAGCTCGTGGCAGCCGAGCAGCTCGGCCGCTTGCCGGATCTCCTGCGCACGCGCACACGCACCACCCTCGCTTCTTAATCGCGTGAAACTTACAAACTCCTGGCCACCTGAGTTGCTACCGAAGATTTAGATCTCAGGAAGTTGCAGTAATAAGTAAGAGTCAGAGTCGCGAGGCAAACGCGGTGAAAAATAGCAGTGTTCGGTTTTTATTACTTCCCGAGTTGTAGATACATGAATTAAAAAAAGAAACAAGTCTACGATCGTAAATAATCTTACATTCGTTTCATATCAAAACGATGACTGGTTCTTTAGACAATTTAAATTTTAATTAAATTACGCTTGATGTTCGGTTTTTTATGCTGTTTCAAAATAGTTCAAAAAAATTAAAACTGCATATGAAGTTTTAAGAAGATCAGAGTATGACCTATATTTTTTACAGATGCTTACTCTTTATGAATAATTCAACAAAATGTCATTAAATTGTCGGTTTCTCACATTTTGAATCCTATTTCCGCCTTAATGTTACGCATTGCTCGTACATACAGGCGTTTACTCTGAAAACTATATACCGGAAATAGAAACAATTTCGAAATCTCATTCTAGCATACAGACGGCAACCGTGGAGTAAGAGGGACTTAAAAAATCTTTATCGTTTTGGTGTTTACATTTTATCGTTAACAAACCTAGAATATAGCCCCTCAGTTTTCGAAACCATTAGAGCATTTGCTCGACTCTTTGAACGAAAAACGAAAGTAAATATTCAAAACCAATATTCTATTCTCAAAAAACAGTATTTAAATAACATACTATAAAGATCCACTAAGGCTTCAAAATAAAATCGCTATAAGCATACACATTAAAGCAAATCAAAGTAATAATCGCACTAGTAAAACTGAAATTAAGTAGGTACTTGTATGATAATATGAATTACCAGGAGCAATCCAATTGGGGCGGACTGCACAGAACATATGCTCGTGTTATTTATAATAAGTATCTTTAAATTTTATTAATTACATACCAATATGTTATGTTTAATACAATTTATTTAGGTGTAATTTTATCTATCAACACTACGAACAATCATAACTGGATAAGACACAACAAATAAACATTACATTACGTCGGTGCATGTTACATTAAATATAATAATTGTATTTATAAAAAAAAACGAAACAAATTGCATTGTGATAAAAGGAATTTTGCATGCAAGCCCCGCAACAACAAAAGGATAATTTCTTGGATGTTTTCTACTAATCCAGAAACTTTCGCAGGCGTGCCCACAACAGCTTATATCCCGGTTCTTAGAAGCGAAGACCAAGACGAAAGTCAAGCCACAGTGCCCTTTTTTTTTTTTTTGTTTTACAAACAGAGTGACATCTTACATATGATACGAGGGGCGTTCAATAATGTATCTACCTAGACAAGCAAAAAACCCTTAGAGTAAAAATAATTTATAGCGTAGGTCTCTCCCTTTATGGTAGTCTTATTTGGCATTAACTCCAAAATTAAAAATCCTTTCTCATCCCAAAATACAGTTGGTCATAACCTTGACTGCCGATTTTTCGACTTTGAACTTTTTAGAAGTGGGTGACGATTTGTGCTTCCACTGCATGGACTCCATTTCACTATGGTAAACCCACGTTTCATCTCCTGTCACAAACCGTTGAAAAAAACTTGCTGGGTCCTAACCAATCAGGAACATCTTGCTCTTGGAACCATTCGCGTCGGGCATCCTTTTGAAGTGGTGCCAGAAACCGCGAGACCCATTTTGCGCTGACTTTAGAAATTACCAAACTGTGCCTGTCGAGATCTGCCTAGCAATCAAAATGAATTCTTCTTTTTTTTTACGCATTTCTGGACTCGTTGCCGGCACTGGCCGCCCCATGTGAGGGTCGTCTTCTATGGACTCTCGTCCCCATGTAAACTGCTTGCTCCAATATTTGACTTTATATTCAGAGGGCGCAGACTCCCTGTATATTGTTGCCATGCGTTCAAATATTTCTTTAGGCTTCTTTTCCTCTTTAGAGAAGAACTTAATAACTGATCGCTGCTCTAAATCAAGCAAAATGTTAGTAGACTCAGACATCGATGCACTTATGACAAGTGCTCACTCTAAAAGTATTAATCGGACTAATTTAAAATTTAGAACGCGTTACACAAAGAAAAATAGCTATACGTATACACATGTCTCAACTTGTTCAGCGGAGCTCTTTACCCTTAGGTAGATAAATTATTAAACGCCCCTCGTACGTTTCAAAATCACTTAAAAATAGTCAAACATATACTCTAAAGCAGTGAACACGACCGTACTGAGCCGACATGTTTCAGACGTTACTCGGGGAACTAAAGTGGTCCTGATGATAATTCCGGCTTTGGAGGCGAAACATGTCGGCCCAGTATGGCATTGCGCATCAGAAAACCGTAACTTCGACAAATACTAAAGGTCGTCACAGACGGAGCAGATATCTGCGTCTGTGCGTGTCTGCGCAGATATCCGGCGATATCGCTCTTCATAGAAATCAACGGACTACCACACACGGCGCAGATAATATATTTTTGATCTGCGGGCATCGGCAGATGCAGACCGATATCGACAGACGCGGAGACAATCTGCGGATATAGTCCCACATAGATCATTTTGTGCCTGGCTGCTGGCACCACTATCGTCTTATGGTTACCACAGGAAATAAAATCCCCTGTTTATGTGGGTAAATTTTGCAACCCACCTCTAAAATAAACTCAATAAATAGTGGGTAACTTGATTCGTTGCAATGGAAAAACATTCCTGTGACGGCGAAGGCGCGCTCGGTGACGTTTTGAAACGGGATTATTGCCCATTTCTTTCCTTTTCATCCACAAAGAACTTACTCACATTCAAGACAATCTCACGAACTGCACTTTTGTAGACTTAAGGCATTATTTTAGGCGTTTAAAATACTGAAAAATTTTCTACAAAGGCCCTATACAAAAAAACGTGATTTTGTTGGGTTTAATCTTGTACTATGGTACGGAACCCTTCGTGTGCGATTCCGACTAGTACTTGTGCGGTTTTTAGGAAATGATAAGGCAACGTGAAAATAAAACTGTCTACTAAATCTAATAATAACAAAATACGCGAACTCATATCGAAACACTCTGTATAAGGACATTACGTGCGGCCTGCAGATTTACATGCGTCGACTTTCAAATACATATTATTGTATATGTCCCGTGTGTGATAACCACAAATCTTGACAAGCTAATTAAGTGATAATCAGTAAATAAATTATCAGCGAAATTATAATTAAATCAGCAAATTCAATAGGTCATCAAATAGACAGGTCTTTCTTTAAATTATGTCTGGGTCTTCTCTTTTTAATTTTAAAACTGTGTATCGCAATCAATGGCGACCCAATGTAGCAGTCGGATAAACGTAATAAGATAGGATCGTATGCATACGGGACTATATCTTAAAAGATAATTAATTTACCATGTAACAGTGATGATGAGATTTGATTTCAAAGTGAAATAGATAAACTCCAGACGAATTCGGCATGTGTAAATGTATCACAACAGAAAGTAGCGAGACGGATTTCGGAGTTCTTATATGGGACTCATCTCACAATGAAGATGGTCACACATGTTTTCCATGTTTATCTATTGTCATGAACACATTAGAACCTTGTTAATTGTTATATGCAAGTACATCAAACAACCCCAGACTCTTCCCCGAATGCCTCGGTTAGCCCCGATTGCACGAAGAGAGAGCTGAGTTAATCAATGTTCAAACGCGTCACTTTTAGTGAACCGCATGGAGTTCCTTCCATACTGTCCATACAAAGTGACGTGTTCAATCATACGTTGACGTTGATTTTGATTTCTTGTCCTTTCGTGCACTCGGCCCTTAAAATGTCACACCCCAGTTACGGCTCTGTGATGGAATCCACGTTAATCAATGGTTACCAAAATGGAAGACACTATTGGTTTAATGATAGTGATGTGATCGGTCAAGGAGTGGGTTACCTGAGCGAAGGCTGCGTTATCAATGATGCCGCTGTAGAAGAACGTGAGCAGTTGAAGCATGACTTGTTGCGAGACCAGCTTGCTCATGGTCACCACGGTCTGCGTGGGCGCTGCCCCGCGTCGCCGTTCGCACTGGCCAAAACATACCACCATAGAGATAATCGGGTGTAGTGTAGGTTTATCCATGAAGCCAAACTTTTACCGTACGGACTTATAACTTTGTGAATTGGCGCATTTTCCAAACAATTTATTGATTGAATCGGAAATTTAAAGAATATTTAAATTCGAATGAATTGAATTTGAATATGCAGAGATGTATACTGGAAGGTTGGAGCCGCATTGACCTGTGTTTTGCTCGTGTTAAACTGGACAAGGTTTTGGAGACCAGATCCGGAAACTTATACAAAGGTCTCTCCGACACAGTCGAGGACACTTCTCGCGCACGGTTTCCCGTCTGGTGGCCTGAACTATGCTGTCATCTGCGTAGCTGTCGCCCAATTGCAGCAGAAAAAGGTTTGGGGATAACACAGAACCCTGCCGTTTACCGGCATTTAGTGACATGTATTTTCAGCAATAACCCCTCAACCAAAACTTTTATTGCGGCCACGCAGAAAGTCGGCGATCCAGACACACAGGTCGCATGGAAGGTATAGGAGGGCATACAATGAGGGTGGAATCTAGTGTTGAGTACCTACCTAGCTAAAGACAAGATACAAATACAACCGGGCATTTTAATTGGATTCCCTTCTATATTGTATCGATCGATAGTTTTAAATTTTCACAAATACCTAACGACTTGTGTATCATCGACCTTTAATGGGGCATCTTAAGTATGAAGCTCGCTACCAGGGAAAAGGTAAATTAAGCTGAGTGGAGAAGGATTAAGCAAATTATGAATGGACCACCAAGTGTAGTGACGTCTCCGAAATGGGCAAGGATGGCCAGGCAGTCTCTCCCCGCTTACTGTGACAAACGCTCCAAATCTCTACTGATATCCTTCCCTCTCTACTGAAGGACTCAGTGACTGAATGAGGACCGACCTGGACGACTCGTATAGACTGGATGGCCGGATGGTTGACTTCCCGGTAGAGGTCCGGCGGCCGCTTGGCTCCCTCAGACGACGTCGGCAGGATCTGGCACGACGAACGCCGTTTGATGTGTTCCCATACCCTACGTGAATTGGCATGAGTTAATCCCGGGTCTGTGACATCAGCATGTTTTTTCCGACGTTGTACAAGCGAAACAAATTTTCTAAGTATGAAGATCTGAATGATTCCGCTGTGGGAGTCCGTTTCCCCGTTTAAGAGTCACCCACTCCACACATTCGATTTTGGATGCATAAAAGGTCCATACTACCTACTTCTTTCTTTTTCAAATGGTTAGTTGAAAAATTCATTATGAAATGTTTGGGACGGATGTTGTCCTACCCCAAGTCATTTCAAGTCAGTTCACAAACTATCCAATGTCTGCGACAATTTTTGCATGTGGCATGTACGTTTGAGTTGGGTTTATATTTATTTTTTATTTTATTTATTTGATTTATTTATTTATTTATTTATTTTCGAAACATTGATAAGGGTACAACAGATACGAATTGTGGCTAAACTAAAGAATATGAAAAAGTAATCATTAAACATATCCAGCACCGTGTTCCACAAGTAGTACATATAAAATATTTTAATTTTAATTATCAACCCAAGAGAAAGCTAGTCTTCATTACGTATATATTATAGTTTTGTAAAATTGAGACAGCTGGTCTCATACTAGGCGCGCTAGGTGACACATCTCCCACCTGAGGTGAGCACCCAGCGGTGTATGTTTACCTGGGCGAATGGTGCCGGGAGTGCTCCTGGCGGATGAGGTGCTCCGTGTCCTCGTTGAACTCGCCGGCCGTCGCCTCGCCCATTGAGCTCACCTGCGCGTGCGCACCATCAATATGTTTCCTCCGTTCAAAGCTCACTCCTGCTTCCAGTGGGATTCTCGGAATTCCGTGCTCAGAAATAAAAAATATGTCAGTCGAGAAAACCGGTCAGACGGAAAGCTTACTGATTTATGAGCACGAATAAGCCTACAGGTAGTAGAATGATTTAACCCTTATATAATTATAATTTTTCAGCGGCTCGTAGCCTAGTGGCGCGGGGACTTGCCTAGCATAGCGGAGATCTGGGTTCAAATCCTCACATGCACCGCTTTCTTTCTCAATATGAGTTGGATAAGTGCATTTCGTCACGAATGCGAGCTGCTTCATAGTTTGGAACCTATGTAAAACTGTAGGTCTCCTTTTCCCTAATGGGTGGTAGGGTTAATCGCCGTAGATGAAAAGTTGATCAAAGCGGCAATTAATGAATTTGGCCGTGTTTTCCATCCAGTCCAATGTAGCCATGCTCATAAAGGGAAGGTCCTGGCATGGTACCTAATTCCTTCGGTAATGTGGTGGGCTAATATAATAAAGGTAGTTGTGTGGTATTAGTCATCCATGTCAGGTTGCCTTCTTGTCTTGCTAATAGCTTGTGTCCATGTCATGATTTTCTCAAAGGTAACCCACCATGCTGCTCTCGCTGGAGGAGCGGGCCAGCTCGCAGGCGGCGGCCAGGTCCGCCGTGAGCAGGCGGTGGAATGTCTCCGAGGTGGCCGCCAGCATCAGCCGGTGCACCGGGAAACCCTTCGAGCCGCAGATGATGACCATGTCCGCGTAGTACTGCAATCGTACAAGCACACATTCACAATCTCTCCTTCTATCCCCAACCACCTTTCGGTGAGTAAGAAAGAAACAATATAGGGTAGAGTGACGAAGTAAGTAGGTCCAATTGTCTCAAAAAGTGACATTCACATGACGGCTGTATGGAAAGATCCTTTGCCTACCCCCTGACAAAAACATGTCAAAAACAAAATTGTCTTTGGCCTACGTCTGTCAGTGCTGTGACAGATCGAGTTGTAATTTCTGGTAGGAAGTTGCCTGTGACACAGCAACTTTAGAGAGTTTGTGAAGTCCTCACAAGAAGAAGTCGTGCTTGTTGGAAATCTTCAACTAAGAGTCACGTGTCCTCTCAACTCAATGATCCCAGTTTCGACAATATCGTGGTGACATAGGGTTTACCCGTGTTCACACTTTTCATAAATACGCCTTGTCCCTTCCCTACCATGCGGCCATTGAATGGCAGTAGAATAATTATATTGGTTGGGGAAGAATTGTCAGGCCTATTTTGCACGAATAGCAATTCGTCGCTCTACAATGTGAGTATCGAATTGGCAATTATGCACAATTTGGCGTGAAAACGGAAATTCACCTGATGCGTGAAGAGTGCGGTGATGTTTTCGAGGTAGCAGCTCGCCGCCACCGCTACCGCGGGCTCGAGTGGCCGGGGAGGCCGAAACGGCTCCTGAAATCAGAAATCAATTAACTTCGTCAGTTTTAAATAATTTAGAACTGATTATGTAGCGAGATGTGCAGGCACTATTTCATCGAAGAAGATGGCATAGAAAGTTTGATTTTGTGGTGACGCTTGCTGAGTGGGCGTGGCAGTACGGTCGTCGAGAAGCTAAAATCTCCGACCTCCAGCGGCCGCTGCAGCCACTAGAGATTGGTTATCCAAAAGCGCTGATGGATCTCGTTGGCGCCGTGGTGCGAGACCACGAACGTCTAGCACATGCTGAACTACCGCGCTCGCTGACTGCACACAGACCTGCAGCAGCGGCCGCTGCACCCGCTTGAGGTTGGTCATCCAGAAGCGCTGGTTGCGGCGCGCGAGCAGCGCGGCGCGGATCGCGTTCTCGAACACCTCGTTGGCGCCGTGGTACGAGACCACGAACGTCTAGCACATGCTGAACTACCGCGCTCGCTGACTGTACACAGACCTGCAGCAGCGGCCGCTGCACCCGCTTGAGGTTGGTCATCCAGAAGCGCTGGTTGCGGCGCGCGAGCAGCGCGGCGCGGATCGCGTTCTCGAACACCTCGTTGACGCCGTGATACGTGAGCACGGACGTCTCGTAGTAGTACACGCCGAGATCCCGCGCCAGCGTGCGAGCCTCGTCAGGCATCACCAGGTCGCTCTTGCGCGTCGCCCTGCGCACGCGCACACGATGCATCTATTACACTCATATAGCACGACAATACAGATTAAGCAGATCATTATGCACCTGTGATTGGCCCCATAACCTACTTCTGCGAAAGTGTGACACGTATGCATTGGGTAAGATTCATCGACGATTCTCAGTGTATTTGTCTGCCTGCATTTGTACCAATATTGGATCGTCGAAATAGGACTTGGTATCTTATATCAGGGCAGGAGTATGTGTGGTATCTTGGGGCCCAGGGGGTGAGTTGGTCAACGATAACAATGAGACATATAATTTTAAAAAAAAAAATTTTTCATCGCTCCCAAACATGCTGGTCATCGTGGGCAAATATTTGATTGAAAGTCAGGAAGACATTGCCTCTAGGTATAATGGTGGTCGATCGAATATAACTGACGAATAAACATCATTAAATAATGCCCGTCTGCGAATGTTGTTTGGCTGCTGTTTCATGCCAATCACAACTCAAAATCTACTTTTTCTGATGTTAAGATCAACGTCTTTGTGAGAACTTTTCTACACGCAACATTTCTAGTTAACCAGCGGCGGCAGTTCTAACCAAGCTTTAACAAGCAGTGTGCGATGCAGTAAAAGCGAGGCATTACAAACCTGACGAAGGGACTGATCAACGTCTTTGTGAGAACTTTTCTACACGCAACATTTCTAGTTAACCAGCGGCGGCAGTTCTAACCAAGCTTTAACAAGCAGTGTGCGATGCAGTAAAAGCGAGGCATTACAAACCTGACGAAGGGACTGTGATCGCGAAAGAAGCTGAGGTAGGTCTCATCACGGTACATGTAGCGCAGATCGTTCTTGCATCCCACCAGCAGTACCGGTGTATTAGGACAAAATCTCCTGTCACATACAAAACAATTAACCATGTAATGTTTATATCGTGTGCCCTGATGTGCTACAGCGATGAAGCTTTGAGTGCCGGAGACGTCGTTCGGAGTCCTGACCACGTTGCTATTGGTCGCCCCTATGACAAGCATCTTAGTTGGGATGTAGACATGAATGTAATCACTAAAGATTACTATTTCTTTTTTTTATATTTAATGTAAAAAAAGTCAGGAAATACCTACATCAGCGGTAGAGAGATGCCTACCTGATCTCAGGGTACCACATGGCAGCGCAGTTTCTTAGCGACACGGGGCTCGTCACCGAAAAGCATAGCAGCACCACATCAGACCTGTGGGTGCATATCTAAAACTCACATGGCCACTCTATTGATAGTTCCCAATACTTACTAAACTTTAGATCCTGCAGGATCACCCCATACATACGTTATAACACCATTATTTTAAGTGGCAGCCTCAAAATTGTATTGTCATCGACGATCCTACTTAAGAACGGCCCGTAAGCTATGCTCCCCATACAAACGTAGTTTACTAATCATTTGGAAACCGCTATTCCAATTAAATTGATATTTAATATCTAATATAAAGTAGAAAATATCTGTGTCTGCATGCTTTTGTTTTTTTGAAAAATCTAAACCGAATGAAATGAAAGCAAAAATAAAATCTTCATACGAATATTGTTTTCTCTGTGGTTTGACCCAGAATACATTTACCGAAAAAATAAAGGCATGCAGACACAGATATTTGTAGCCTAATATTAGATACCAAATATCAAGTAAGTTGGAACAGTGGTTTTTAATTGATTAGTAAACTACGTTTGTATTATGATGCTTACGGGCCGTAAGCACCTGACACCTTTCGCCTCCCATACAAACGTAGTTTACTAATGATTTGAAAACCACTGGTCCAACTTACTTGATATTTGGTATCTAATATTAGGCTACAAATATCTGTGTCTGCATGCCTTTGTTTTTTCGGTAAATGTATTCTGGGTCAAACCACAGAGAAAACAAAATTCGTATGAAGATTTTCTTTTTGCATTCATTTCATTCGGTTTGGATTTTTCAAAAAAACAAAAGCATGCAGACACAGATATTTGTTACCTGATTTTAGATATTAAATACCAATTTAATTGGAAAAGCGGTTTCCAAATTATTAGTAAACTATGTTTGTATGGGGAGCATAGCTGCAAAGCTTTCTGATATGAATTTTTGTCCAAAGATTTTTATTCAAGATTTCCGATAACTTTTGAATAGAAGCCATCGGGTCAGGTAGGATAATCGTAGAAAAAAAAGCGATTGAATTGTGATAGAAGTATAAGATTGTATGGGGCGTATCCTTCTCAAAAAATCGACTCACAGTGTATGTGTGTATTATTAAGGGATTGAAGTTGAAGCAGTTGAAGAAAAATACACGACGCGACGCAATGGAAAGAGATGAGCGAGGAACACATACCCGAATCTTACAAGCAATCTTTTTATGGATTGTACAGAAAATAATTTCTTCCTTAATGAATTCCAAATCATTCTGTCTATCAACAATACAGTTAATGCAATAACCACCCATCAATAACCACCATCATCGAATTCGCATAACGGTATGAAGGTGAGAGTTGAAGAAATAGTGTAGGTAGTTACTGGGGGCAAAGTCCTACCTGCCGTACGCGAAGCGGCGGTCCTTTTCATGGTCCCCGAATGTATCCCACAGTCGCAGTGACACGTTCACACCGTCCACCACCTCCCAAGACCGCTCCAGCACCTGCGCGCAAGTCAACGCACAGACTCACACAATGTCCTTTAAATTACCGACAGTTGGACCGACTTTTGTAGAAACCTTTCGACAATAGAAGATTTGTAGCCATGTGTGGTTTTCATTGCACTGTTGATAGCGCTATTTTAAAGCGTTGGAACCCAATTTTGAAAATGAGCAGACAATTTTTTCAGCTGCTAACTTTTAGATTATTGCCTCAATGGAAGAATTTACTAATCGACACAATGCCTCTAATGCGACTAGATGGCACAGATTTTGCGCATTAATCCAGCGCAAAGGAAGTTTTAACACGATCATCGTTTTTTTTCATCATTTTAAATCTTCTTAGGTGCTTTAATTAGGATTGGTCTTTGAATATTAGTCATTGTCGTGATTTTGCAATCATTTCTTTCATACTTTTGAGTTTACCACGGTCGTTAAACATGTTTGAAAATGTTACGGCTTTTCACGCGTCGGGAGGCGTGTTGAGCTGATCGTTTAGCCCGTTGTCAGCTGTCAGTCGTCTGCTGCGTACGAACGTGTCGGATGCCTCCTTGACAATGGGCTCAACAATCAGCTCGAAACGTCGGAGAATGTCTCCTCCCGCCACGTGAAAAGCCGTAACATTTTTCAAACACATCTCTTTCATTTCATTTATTTAAACTCTTTTGGTAGACAAACGACACTTAGTAACGTCAAAAACGGAATTATCCGCGGAATCGATCGACTCTGTAATGAAGAATCCGCAAAGAAACTTTACGAGTTTTCTGTCTTTCTCTGCCTTTGTAGCAGTGTTTAGGTATTTCAAAAACCTCCGAGGATAAGAGTAAAACTAAATATTAAAGTTGTGTAATGCAACATGCATTAGAATAATAAGACGAATACATAACATGATAGGTACTCCAGTAGATGTGCATTTATTGATAGAAAGTCGCTTGATGTGAGACACCGTGAGGTGTCTGCAATGGAAAGGAGCATGCTTGGGAAAACTCAATTCGACAGAGTAAAAAACACATCTCTAAGAAAACGCACAAAAATACAAGATGTAACAGTAAAAACCAAAAAACTCTAATGGAGATGGACAGGACATACAATCAGAGGCAGGGAAAAATGGAGCAAAACCATAATGGATTGGTGTTCTAAATACAACAAAAGGAAAAGAGGGAGACAATATAAAAGATGGGAGGATGAGATAAGAGCCGAGGCAGGAATCACATGGACGAGGACAGCAAGGGATAGAAAAGCATGGAAGAGCTTGGAGGAGGCCTTTGCCAACAAAAGGGCAAACAGCCAACACTATCGATGTCGACAAAGTCAACTAAATTTTGTGTTTAATAACAATGTAAACTTGTTTGAAATAAAGGCTTATATGCTTATTAATATTATGGTAGACAAACGACACTTAGCAACGTCAAAAACGGAATTATCCGCGGAATCGATCGACTCTGTAATGAAGAATCCGCAAAGTAACTTTACGAGTTTTCTGCCTTTCTCTGCCTTTGTTGCAGTGTTTAGGTATTTCAAAAACTTCCGAGGATAAGAGAAAAACTAAATATTAATGTTGTCTAATGCAACATGCATTAGAATAATAAGACGAATATATAAAAGGATAGGTACTCTAGTAGATGTGCATTTATTGATAGAAAGTCGCTTGATGTGAGACACCGTGAGGCAAATCGTGAGAAAAAGGCGAGACCTACGGACTAGCGTGGAGTGAATTATAAATGAGCTATGCGGGTTCCGGTACGTAGAATTATCGATCAGGAGAGTATTTCTAAGGAGGATAAAGTACACGGTAAATAAAGATCTCTTGAAACAAAACAAATTGCTTTATTTATAATATGTAATACTTGTTTGTATTATGAAAATATTTAGTTTCTTATAAGCTTTAATATGGTGTAACTACTTCAAATGACATCATCACAACACCCATTAACACGATTTTTTTATTAAATAAAGTGGGTTGTCTTTGTTCTTGTTGTAAAAGTGTTTTTGGATTAATTCAGTAATTTGTTGTGAAAAATAAAAAAACTTGATAGTCTTACTGAAAATGTGTAAGATTCAAAATAAGGTAATGTTTAATTGTTTTATTGGTAAATAAAATAATTTTAAACGATGAATATAAACTTTTTTTTTTCCATAATATCTCCAAGATGAAAAAAATATCGACATAATATCCCCTGTTTTAATCTAACACTTTCGCTTTTAAATTACTACTAGAAGAATTGATTAATTATTGCTCTAAATTACCAGAGGTTCAATGCTTATAATTTGCGGACCACTCACCCGATTCATACGCGGGTTGCACCTTTGTATAGCATATGTTGGCCCGTTCGAGTACCAGATGTGCGATCGTTTTCGATGTTGAGGTTGGCTGTGGTTCTGATTCGGTTTCGTATAAAACTTTAGGTTCCCTTTCTTACTTAATAGGTAGAAGGGATAATCCCGCCTGGGTTATTGCATACCATTGCATTGAAGGAAAGATGGTCAAAACGGGAATTACAAATTTACGTGTTTTCCATTCATTTCAATGTAGTAGTGCCAGTGCAGGAAGGTCCTGGCGACACATGCTTTTAAAATTCTAATAACGACAATTAGTGCGTGCAAACCGTTATTGCATAGGGTAACCACTGTGTTAACGATGTTCGCAGAGGGAAATAATGTTTAATATTACCTTTTCAAGAAAAGGGTTCTTTAGTGGCTTCGGCATTTGTAAGATATGATAACAATGGGCCAAACTCATTCTTTGTGAGCAAAAAACATCATTGTTAAAATGAGGTCGATATTGCCGACCGCAGCGCCGCTGCCAAAGGCTTCCAGTCGTATTCAGAGAGCATCTGTCAAAACTTAGTACGAGATTAGCACCGGACTAACCATACATAAACCGGTTTAGTCCGGCGGATTAAAGTTCGTCCGCCCACTCTGAATACAGCTGTTATAATTAAAGCACATCGCACAATGCTAGGTATATGGCCACCGCCGCCGTGTCGCCCACAATCTCGCACTTCACCAGCTCCTGGGCGCCTGCTCTCGGTCCGTGGCTCTAGCTCCGGTGAAGGACTGTTCGTAGTTGGCACTTACGTCCTTGTAGATGCGGTACTGGTCGATGGCCCACACTGTCGGCACGTGCGTGGTGAGCAGCTGCGACGGCGAGACGTGCTTGTTGCATGCGCGTCCGCAGATGAGCCGCGTCTTGCTGACCGCCGTGTCGCCCACCACCACGCACTTCACTAGCTCCTGGGCGCCTGCGCTCGGTCCGTGGCTCTAGCTCCGGTGAAGGAATGCTACGCAGTTGGCACTTACGTCCTTGTAGATGCGGTACTGGTCGATGGCCCACACTGCCGACACGTGCGTGGTGAGCAGCTGCGACAGCGAGACGTGCTTTTTGCATGCGCGCGCGCACATGAGCCGCGATTTGCCGACCGCCGCGGCGCCGTGTCGCCCACCATCACACACTTCAGCAGGTCCTGGGCGCCTGATCTCGGTCCGTGGATCTAGCTCCGGTGAAGGAATGTTACGCAGTTGGCACTTACGTCCTTGTAGATGCGGTACTGGTCGATGGCCCACACTGTCGGCACGTGCGTGGTGAGCAGCTGCGACGGCGAGACGTGCTTGTTGCATGCGCGTCCGCAGATGAGCCGCGTCTTGCTGACCGCCGTGTCGCCCACCACCACGCACTTCACTAGCTCCTGGGCGCCTGCGCTCGGTCCGTGGCTCTAGCTCCGGTGAAGGAATGCTACGCAGTTGGCACTTACGTCCTTGTAGATGCGGTACTGGTCGATGGCCCACACTGTCGGCACGTGCGTGGTGAGCAGCTGCGACAGCGAGACGTGCTTTTTGCATGCGCGCGCGCAGATGAGCCGCGATTTGCCGACCGCCGCGGCGCCGTGTCGCCCACCATCACACACTTCAGCAGGTCCTGGGCGCCTGATCTCGGTCCGTGGATCTAGCTCCGGTGAAGGAATGTTACGCAGTTGGCACTTACGTCCTTGTAGATGCGGTACTGGTCGATGGCCCACACTGTCGGCACGTGCGTGGTGAGCAGCTGCGACAGCGAGACGTGCTTGTTGCATGCGCGCGCGCAGATAAGCCGCGTCTTGCCGACCGCCGTGTCGCCCACCACCACGCACTTCACCAGCTCCTGGTGGGGCTGCTCCTGGTCCATGGCTCAGGATGCGACGCCAACGCGCCGGCTGCCATTTTACTTAGATTGTGACTCAACATTTTGTTTTTGGCGATAATATACAAAAGTTGACTCTGCCAACTTTTTAGTACATAAGCAAATGATATAAATAAATTAAAACTTTAACTTAAACAATTCAGTAAATCGTTGCCTCATTTAACCGGAAGTTAGGAATCAGGTTGGCTGCAAAGTGGCGTGTTCCAATTGTATTTCCATTTTTAACGATAAGCACAATCAATAGAATACCCGTAAAGCGAACTTTTTTATTAGATTCTTGGAGACAGTCATTTACGGTTGAATGCAAAAAAAAACCTTCTCGTTACATTCGATAACGTTTATGTTTGTACTCTTTGACGGTTGGAACATTGTACACATTTAGCTAAAAAAAAAGAGAAAAAAAAAAGATTCCGACGAATTGAGAACCTCCTTCTTTTGTTTGAAATCGGTTAAAAATAACTTATTGTGACGTTTAACTTTCCATCCAACCGCAAAACTACACAATGCTCCGTCTCCTATTGTACTGTAGTTTTAACTAGAAAAATATTTATGAAACCATAATTTTCCTGTTACGGGAAAGAATTATGTTGCCCCTAATGTGTGCGAGGGTGAAACCACATTTTATTTATTTTAAGAATAACTACAACTCATTTTGAAATTTATATAAGGTGAAAAATACATTGATGGTCTAGCTATATTTTCTGTCTAAATGTTTGCTGTTAAACGATGTTTTATTTAACCCCTAAGCAAACTGAATGCAATCGACTCTTATTGCGGAATATTTAAACGGTACTCTAACAAAACGATCAACTTTTAATAATAAACAAATAAGTGTTGATGTCAGCGTTAGTAAACAATGAAATCAGAATAGCCATTCTTTTTTTTATGGGGCTCCGTGGCTGAATCGACAATTTCATTTATTTATCATTATTAGGTATTGTGTGTTGCGGTCTTAGACATGCTCAATTTTTGAGCATGCTTACGTCGAAATTCTATTCGTAAGCACAGGCAAAAGTGTAATCCTAGGTTTGTGTTAAGTCCGGTCCGTGCTGATAGACTAACGTGATCATGCTCAAATTTAATAGGTGCAAATGCATCCTAACCAACCCCAAGCTCTGTGGTGTTGCCTAAATTAAGTCAACACTTCCGACGTGTGTTACGTAGATAACAGCAATGACTTTTCGTCTTCCTGATGTCTCGTAATGACTAGACCAGACTAGCCCGCATACTCCGGTTGATTCAAGCGCAGGCCCTGCTATCCAGATGGCCACTGGCTCCAAGCAATCTATCAAGAAATCAGAACGCCTAAGTGGCTAGCCATGGCCACTGCCCGGGGAGGGGGTAATCACGTGCACCTGTCAGCCGCGGTGTCGCCTCACCGTGTCGTCCGTGCCCGCTCAGAGGAGGGCTGACATCAGCTAGCCATGTCTCCGCTGTCACCGCACACGACCGAAGCGCCGCGGGCGAGCGGTGGCACTGCGGCGGGAGGGGGCGCTCGCTGTGGTACTGCGCAGTGCGCGGCGGCCGTCGGCGGCGGCAGCGGGGGCGGCACGGCACGGCATCAGCGTTCATAGCTATTGACGGTGGCGTCACAGTCCTCGTGCTCAACCAGTAAGACATCTTCGACCGAAGCTCTTGCGTGCATTTTCATTCTTGGATCACATTTTTAGGGTTCCGTACCCAAAAGGTGCCAACGGAACCCTATTACTAAGCTTCGTAGCCCCGGTTGCACGAAGAAACGACTGATTTAATCAATATTCAAACACGTCACTTTTGGTGAACCGCATAGACTTCCTTCCACACTGTCCACACAAAGTGACGTGTTTAATCATACTTTGACGTTGATTTTCTTTCGTGCACTCGGCCCTTAGTGTAATAATCATTTGAAAACCACTGTACTGATTCGCTTGACATTTGATATCTAATGCCAGGCGACAAAAGATTTCTTCATATTTTTATTTTTTTCTAAATTTATCCTTATATTTTTGATTTTGTTTTGGACCCGGTTTTGATTTTTCTAATAACGTACAGATTTTTTTTATGTTTAGCGCGGCATATGGCGCATGGCAAACCATGCCGGGCGGCCAGGTGCTTCTTCACATCATGTTTGAAGGACCCCAGGTTGTACTTCGAGGGGAAAACTTCGGCAGGGAGTCGATTCCATAGTTTACCGACACTACAGATAAAAGATCTAGAGGATCGGTGGGTTCTTATTATGGGAATGTCGACAGCGAATGGGTGCATACTCTGCCTATTCCGCGTGGCGCGGTGGTAGAAAGAGCAGATATAGACATTTGTTGCCAAATATTGGATACTATTAAGCAGTGGTTTTTAAAATGGTTAGTGAACTACTTTTTTTTTTTCATTTCATTTCATTTTTATTCATCCTATAGGTACATTACATACACTCAGATACGTCAGATGGTTGCAAGAAGTAACATACAAATTTTTACACTACACTACTCAGATCACTACTACTATACATCTCAGGGGGTCCATTCAGAAAAGAGTGAGTTCGAGTTCGGGAGTGAGTTAACCTAAAAATAGCTGGGAAATATATTATTATTTAAATAACGGAACCGTTATTTATACTTCCGACGTATTTACGGGACGGACCAGATTTTTATCTAACTGTAATGATGTTCAAGAAGTGTGGAAACATTACTTTTTGAAAAAGTGAGTTGATATTTAGTGACGAATTCGAACTCACTCTTTCCCTGAATGGACCCCCAGATCATATAAACATGTCTATTATTATAAAGTTTTACTTTCATCATCAGCTGTAAAGAGGCCTTGTCATAAATAGAGAGTCAGATAAAAAAGAATACATTAATTATTAGATTGTCCAATGGAAAGAGATCGACTCATTGGTAGACTAACATTTTAACATCGTCAGCTGTAAATAGGCTTTGTCAATGATTAAAAAATAGGTTACATTCAAGGAAACAATAGTGGCAGCTGTAGAGAGGCTTTGTCAAATAGTGTAAAATTATTATTATTATTAACATCATAGTATAAGATATAGATATAAAAGATAAAAATAACAGTATACAGGAATTTCTACTACAATAATTTCAGCAATATAATCATACTGCGTATGGGATTCATGCATAGTATGGGAAGCGTAATATTCTGGTGCTTACGGACCAACATACATGACATCTAAATCAATTGAATATTATGACACATACAACACAAATATCTAACAAAAACCGGCCAAGTGCGAGTCTGACTCGCACACGGAGGGTTCCGTACCATCGTACTAGATTTAACACAAAAATCACGTTTTTTGTATGGAACCCCCCTTTATTTTTTATGATTTTTTTATTTTACCTATTTGTTGTTATAGCGGCAAAATAAATACACACCATGTGAAAATTTCAGCTGCCTACCTATTACGGTTCATGAGACAGACGGACGGACGGACGGACGGACGGACGGACGGACGGACGGACGGACGGACGGACGGACGGACGGACAGCGGAGGCTTAGTAATAGGGTTCCGTTTTTACCCTTTGGGTACGGAACCCTAAAAAGGAATGAGGACTTGAGTTACTGTTGCGGCTCAACGTTGACTGTGGTGTCGCAGAGTGAATGAACTCCACTCCTCCTCCCGCCAGACTCATAACTAATAATAAGAGTCCTTGATAGGAATGCACGGATGACAGGCGATTACACCCGGGTACGCCCGGGCAAGACACACCGAGGCTCTATACTTCTTAACATGTCGGTTTTGTTCAGCGGGAATTTGTTACAATAATAGGACAAAACACCGGAAGGACTGGCATGTTATCGCCTGGCATGTTGCCGTTATCGAGACCAAGCCGTATGGACAAAGTGTGCATGTAATCGCATGACGCCAAACAGTACAAACATCGCAAGTTGGCCAAATCAGTTTCCATTTACACAAACCGTCCAACCGTCTGCGACTATTTTAGCATGTGGCAGGTACGTTTGTAGGGTGGGTATCTAGAAAATTGGCGACAGCCAGTCTCATAGCAAACGCGCTGGATGGGCAGAAGCGACTCGCAACACTATGGGCCGATTGCACGAAAGGACCAAAAACCTAAATCAACGTCAACGTATGATTAAACACGTCCCTTTCTAAGGACAGTATGGAGGGAACTCTATGCGGTTCACTAAAAGTGACGTGTTTGACCATTGATTAACTCGGCCGTCTCTTCGTGCAATCGGGGCTGTCTACCTCTTGTTTAAGGGTTGCGTACCCAAAGGGGCCAACGGAACCCTATTACTAAGCCTCCGCTGTCCGTCCGTCCGTCTGTTACAGGGCTGTATTTCATTTACTGTAATAGTTAAGCAGCTGAAATGTTCAGTGTTTATTTATTTTGCCGCTGTAACAACAAATAGGTAAAAATAAATAATCAAAATTAAAGTATACAAAAAAAGTGATTGTTTTGTGTTAAATCTTGTACGATGGTACGGAACCCTGAGTGTGCGAGTCCGACTGGCATTTGGCAGGTTTTATCACTCAGTTCTTGTATATTCAAACCAACTCGTAGGCTCGTGCCTAGCGGCGCGGGGACTGGCCTAGGGTACCAGAGGTATCATAACGGTAGTTGTGTGGTATTAGCCATCCATGTCAGGTCGCATAAAAAAAACCAGGCTTGGGCATATTCTTTTTCATGACATGTATAATCGACCGTGAAGCAAGGACACATTAATTAAGATCCCTGTGAAAATAACTAGTTCACGAATATACTGCAAGGCTGGACCCGAACGGAAACATTCCATTTGCGGGTATTGCGTCGTCTTCAGGTATTCTCCTACAGTCCCTCCTCCTGAAATCAATGCCTCCTACTAACAGTGTTTGAAATAAGAAATAACCTACATAATTGATTCAACGCTTTACCTGCGTTGCGGACATTGACTGAAAAAATTTAACCTTCAAACATGTTGCCGTCATCATCGAAATCGTATTTGGCGTCAGACGCCAGAGCCGGTCCTAGGTGAATCGACCGTGAAGCAAGGACATACATAAATATCACATTCCTTTAATAAGTGACGTACCTGCTTAGTACGAAAAAGTTTATTTACGCCATCTTAGGTGACAAGTCGGACTAGAGAGACGGTGTGTTAAATCTTGTACGAACGATGGTACGGAGCCCTTCGTGTGCGAATCCGACTCGCACTTGGCCGTTTTTTATCTAATTTTGAAGCGTTTTTCGCCATCACAATAAAAAGACAAAATGAATATTGTATATTTGTATATTGCATATAAAAGTGTACACATTTCACTTAGTTTACATTGAATTAAGGGTTTACAACATTTTTTACAGCGATGCCATACAACCGCTTCTTTCAAACATAGCAGTAACCCCGTTTTCAAAGACAAGTCTTTAGATTTTCCTATACATAAAAAGATAGTATAAAATGATTAAAAGTATAGATGAGCCTAGTTGTCTTTCGGATTTAACAGTACACAATGTTGGGTCTTTAACGGATTTAAGGTGAAAATAAACACATACTTTTTTCACCTGCTGCTGATTAGCTCAATCGCCACATATTAAGGGCATTTCTTAGCAGCTTGTAATCAATACCAGTACAAAATAATCAGCACTTTAGTAATAAAGGCCTTTTGAGTGTCGATTAAAATAAATCAGCACTTGGTGAAAACCAGGCAAATTGAATTACTCATTGAATACCTATGTCTGAACGCGCGATAGCCGCTCTACATCTTTGTATTCAAATATTAGGTTGGGGAAAAAGTTTCTTCGCATTTTTTAAGAAAATTCAAAACATTTTTTAATATGGTTTATTTACATTTAACTAAAGTATGTAGGTACCATTTTGTTCGATAACTTTTTGCCATCTTGTAGGTAGGGACATGATCCCATTGCTATAGAAATATTGGGACTTCTGATCAATATACCGCGACAAGTGGTTTTGGCAGTCCTCTCGTGATGTTAACCTGACACTGCCTAAAGAATTCTGAAGAGACCTAAACAGGTGGAAATCTGAAGGTGCAAGGTCAGGACTATACGGCGGATGCATTAACACCTCCCAGCCAAACTCTCTTAGTTTTTGCTGAGTGGCTAAAGATGTGTGAGGTCTAGCGTTATCATGATGAAAAACCACACCCCTTCTGTTGATTAATTCCGGCCGCTTTCTCTCAACTTCTTGCTTTAATCTCATGAGTTGTTCGCAGTAGAGTTCAGAATCGATGGTCCTGCCTGGTGGTAACAGCTCATAATGAATAATGCCCTTCCAATCCCACCACACACACAGCATCACCTTGTTGCGAGTTAACCCGGGTTTCGCCACAGTCTGTGAAGCTTGACCGGCCCTTGACCACGACCTTTTTCGCACGTTCTTGTCGTACGTGATCCACTTTTCATCACCAGTTATCAGCTTCTTCAAAAATGGTTCGGTTTCATTACGTCGTAATAAAGAATCACAAATGAGTACACGGTTCATTAGGTTTCTTTCAGTGAGCTCGTGAGGTACCCAAATATCGAGCTTTTTTGTGTACCCAGTTTTTTTCAAATGCGCCAAAACTGTTTTGTGGTCAATTCCTAGTTCTTCAGCTACGTCGTAACTACTGATATGCCGATCTTGCTCCACTTTTTCAAAAATGGCATCCATTTTATCCGTAATAGGGCGACCAGAGCGACGTGCATCTTTGACATCAAAATTTCCGGATTGAAAACGCTTAAACCAAATTTGTGCTACTCTCACAGACACTGCACTAGGTCCATAAACATCGCAAATTTTTTTCGCGGCTTGCGTTGCATTTTTACCTTTTTTGTAGTAAAATTTTAAAATGTATCGAATTTCTTCATTAGATTCACTCATTTTGACAGTACGAAAAACAAATGAGTATCACACATTTTCCTAATTTGAATTTGGAATTATGTTCTTTAAAATTTAAACTTTCAATGGTACCAAAACCAGCCAGATACAAATAGTATAGCCAAAGAGATTTTATTACAAGTTCATACATACTATAATGCGAAAAGACTTTTTCCCCGACCTATTATTTAACAATACAAATGTTAAATAAACGAAACAAATCCGAGTACAAATCAATGGTTTTGTTTTTTCATAACATTAAAAACACACTCAATTATATTACGAAACATTCTATATTTTTAATGATCAGAATAAAACAAAAGAGCTTAATTATACATAATGCAGTCATTCACACTTTACACCAACGAGCACGGAAGGACGGGGGTGGCGATATAGGGGGAACTCATTCGTATGGCGGCAGCGACGACGCGACACGCCAGTAGTGGAAAAGCACTAACTTTAGTTAGATAGTTCGCTTATGAATTCGGGCCGCGCTACTTCGAATGTTCGTTGCACTAAATTTTCTGTGAAGTTCTTACGTGTTCTCACGTGTCGTCGGAACTCGAGACCATCAGTAGCGAGCTAATTCCCAAGCGAACTAACTCGCCGGCGCTACCGCCATTGACGTTTGACTTTGACAGCTTGAAGAAGTAAAACCACAGAATATCTAGTAAAAACTTGTATGGAGTTTGACGTTTTTACGGCACTCGAAGTTACGTAACCGCCTATTTAGGTGAGAACTGAGACTACCAGCTCAGAGTGGTCAGTCTGAGTTCTCACCTAAATTGGCGTTTACGGCAAACCGATCGACTGTCGTTTTCTCCAAACTCCATACAAGTTTTTACTAGATATTCTGTGGTTTTACTTCTTCAAGCTGTCAAAGTCAAACGCGGACTTCCGATTTGTATGAAAACGCGGAGTGGACGTAAACGGCAACGTCGACGTATTTACGGCAACGTTGAGTAAGCTGTCAAATCAAGCTCGGACTCGCTTGTCACCTAAATTGGCGTTACGGCAAACCGATCGACTGGCGTTTTCAAATGTATGGAGAAATTGAAGAGCGCGCGCGGCGGGCGTTAAGCGAACTAACATTTGCGAGTCCGAGCTTGATTTGACAGCTTACTCAACGTTGCCGTAAATACGTCGACGTTGCGGTTTACGTCCACTCCGCGTTTTCATACAAATCGGAAGTCAGCGTTTGACTTTGACAGCTTGAAGAAGTAAAACCACAGAATATCTAGTAAAAACTTGTATGGAGTTTGGAAAAAACGCCAGTCGATCGGTTTGCTGTAACGCCAATTTAGGTGAGAACTCAGACTGCCCACTCTGGTATCAG
The DNA here is from genome assembly GCA_946894095.1 of Incurvaria masculella. Lineage (NCBI taxonomy): Eukaryota > Metazoa > Arthropoda > Insecta > Lepidoptera > Incurvariidae > Incurvaria > Incurvaria masculella. Next base: position 13,845,392 of record OX335662.1, on the reverse strand, counting down.
TTATACCCCGTCCACATCGGTAGATTTAGCGATAGAGTAGAGACCTACTTTTTTGCCCTACTAACTCTTCTTGAGTTTTTAGTATGGACTATACTCTACTGATTGCGTCAAATTGGTAGAGTAAGAGGGATATTTAGTACTCACTGTTACAACATTTACAGTACAGCTTACTCTACCAATGCGGATGTTGCATTAATATTATTTTACTACCCAATGCCACAGAACAACTAATAGTATGCCTATGGTTTGATTGCGTTAAGTTCCTGAGCCTCATGGAATAAAAACATGAAAAAAAAAATTGATAATTTTTTAGAAAAGGGTATTTTTTGCATGGACAAAAATGCTGTAATCAGTTTCTAAAGGTATTTTTTTTAATGTTTGCTGCTGATATTAACCGGAACTGATATTGATTTAAATATCATTTTGAAGAGAGTCGCATTACCTACCTATTTAGTTAAGGTTATATCCAACTATTTGAAATTTCTTTAAAGAAACAATTAAAAATCCGGTTTCACACATTATGCATTATGCGTCACATATCGATAGATTTATTTCGAGCTGCCCAACTAGGCGAAAAGTCGGGCTCTGGCTATCTCGTTTCAATCGAAATAATTGGTCGAAAATGTTTTGTGAAAAGGCGAACGGCATGGAGTGCGTTCCATACACGACTCTTCAGTAGCAGAGTTTCAGGGGGTCCAGTACCGGAAATGGGTCCTTCCCTTGGCATCGACCCCGTGAAATGATTCTTCACGTCTTGTAGATGCCACATTATAAGTTCGGACTCACGCCCGACCCTGCCATTGGAGTGCCAACTCGTCTTCAGATGTTGCTCCATGGCACTCCATCCTTTCCATATCTCGTTGCAATAACCGCAGTGGTAGACCTCGGCTTTTATCTATTGAAAGAAGGATAAATTAAAAAAAATTGTGATAAAATAAGTTACTTAATAATAAGAAAACTACTGTACCGATGTGTATGTAATTAATATCCGAAACTGCATGTTTTTTTAGGGTTCCGTACCCAAAGGGTGAAGACGGAACCCTATTACTAAGCATCCGCTGTCCATCCGTCCGTCCGTCCGTTCGTCCGTCCGTCCGTCCGTCCGTCTGTCACAGGGCTGTATCTCATGAACCGTAATAGGTAGGCAGCTGAAATTTTCAGAGTGTGTATTTATTTTGCCGCTATAACAACAAATAGGTAAAATTTAAAAATAATAAAGATTTAAGGGGGCCCCAAACAAAAAAACGTGATTTTTTTTATGTTAAATCTTGTACGATGGTACGGAACCCTTCGTGTGCGAGTCCGACTCGCACTTGGCCGGTTTTTTTGATAAATCAAAACTGAGTTAAGTAAATTATCTCCATGTACAGGTTCTCAAGTTCTATCCTCAAACATTTAAATTGTAATCGTTTGTGATTTTTTTGTGAACGTTTGTGTTAACATAAAAAGATTTGTGAAGTTTTGCTAAAAAAAAACATGTATGTGGCCCCCCTTAAAAGCAAATTAAAAAGAAAACTATCGAATTGTGTGAAATATCACTTTTGAATATTGAATTGTAAACGTTTTGGAATCGACGGTTTTAATAATTTTAAGAAATGGTGAACATTGTGATCATAAAACCATGAAATTTGCCCTCGTTTTCATGATATTTCGAGTATAAACATTACAATAGTTTGTGAATGTTTTACTTACAGTAAGACAGTAGTAAAGACTGAACTACGGTAAATCCTAAGATTTACCAACTCTTAATGGTTAAAGAACTGTTCTAAGACAAGACTACTTGTCAGCCTCAATAGCCCAGTGGCGCGACACTTCGGCGGGGTCCGGTCTGGTCTTGGATGGGTGACCATTCGACTGTTGAGAGAGGCTGGCCGTGGTTCCACGTTAAAACTGTAGGTCCCCTCCTTACTTACTAGATGGTAGGGTTAATCCCGCCCGGGTTGGTACCATAGCATTGGATGAACGATGGTCGAAGCGGCAATAAAAATTGTCCGTGTTTTCCATCCAGTTCAATGTAGCCGTGCGATATAAGGAAGGTCCTGGCATGGCACCTAGTTCCCATGTGGTGTGTTGGGCTAATACTATGACAGAAGGTGTGGTATTAGCCATCCATGTCCAGTCACATACAAAAAAATCGTTCCATGACATGGTAGAACCTAACTAAACCTAACCTAACCCAACCTAATCTAACCGGGGGAACGGCATAACGTATAATATGCAGATCGTAAATTGTCATATTTTAACAAAATTTTAAAACCATGCACAACGTATAATCGGCAGATCGTATAATCTTATACGTAGTATAAGATTATACGATCGAGATTAAAAACATTAAATTACTTATTTCTCCATGCATAACGTATAATAGTCACAACGTATAATGTTATGATCTTTATTTAACAAAAAAAGAAAACCATGCATATCATATAATCCTAAAATATTTCATACGATAAGCGCCCTTATCGATATAAGTTTAAAGATTATACTCGCACGCGAGTTTTCGACCGTCTCAATTAGCGTTGTAGCAAATTGTTACTCTTCAACAGATATCGATTCGTAGCAATTTCAGCCTTAAATGTATCGTTGTTAGGGCGCTTTATGCAGTGCTTCTTGGCATATTATACGTTCTGCATGGTTTTCTTTTTTTGTGAATTCATGTTAGGAATATTATACGTTGTGACTATTATACGTTCTGCATGATGCAAAGAGTTTATTTTATTTTTAAACTCATGCACAACGTATAACATTATACGTTGTGACTATTATACGTTATGCATGGTTTTAATTTTTTGGAAAAAAATAAGATTATACGTTGTGAATATTATACGTAGTGAATACGACTCATCTAACCTAACCTAGATTTACCAAACTCTATTGGTTAAAGCCCGAAAAATCATTTCTTTTCGTACGTTTACCAACTCATGTTGGTAAATCCTAACATTCACAAGTATAACCTAGCATTTACCAATAAATGTAAGTAGCAAATGTACGAGTATGTGATACCAGAAAAAAGTTTTGCGAACGAATGGAATTCCCGATACAAAATAAATACATTTAACTGTAAATTAAAAATAAAACATCCGACTACAACACGAAACATATAGGCCCGTCCCCGGACGGTTTGAGAAACACATGAAATCCGAAATGAATTTTTTTTTCTCAGAAATATACAATTTCATATTTATATGCTTACATTAAGTTTGCAACATTGAGCGGGGCCCGGAAGATAGAAAAAAAAATTAAAATGTATAAAAAAATATATATCTCCTAAACAAATATTTAGAAATGGTATTATATAAATGTATTTGTTAACTCTTTTAAGGCGTAATGTAACGGTGAATTTGCAACAATTTACTAATTACGGAAATATATTAAAAAAAATGTTTTTACTAAAAAAAATCTATGCTGAGAACCTTACTTGCTATGGCTACCTTTCTTTCTAGAATATGTAGACAAAATTATATTCTTTATCCTGTAAAGTTTTTAGAATGTTGCAAGTCTCAGAACAGTTTTTTTTTTTAAATCCAAACTTTCTAATGCTATAAACGGTAAACAAAAAATCAGAAATAAGATTTCCGTCATTCAGTGTTAACTTAAATCAATTGTGAACATTTCCCTAATTTTGCAACATCGCAAGTAGTCTGAAACAAGGTAAAAATGAATTAAATCTGCAAGCGTTTCACAGGTGCCGCTCTCACAGGTGTGTTTGTTGCGCAGCCATATGCAGACATTTATCAGTTGTAATTGTATGAGTGAGTAGGCAGCGGCACGGGGAGACGGACGGAGGACGCTATCGCCGGGTGGTGCGGGGCGGGAGTGGCACGTGCGTGCGACAGTTACATGTGTAGGTACTTTCGGGTGTTACGTCTTGGAAGACGCAATATCCACGAATGGTATTTTAGATGGTTCGGACCCAGCCTAGCAGTATATTCTTACAGTAGTTATTTTACGGGGCTCTTTATTTATTTCATATGTTCTTGCTTCACGGTCGAATAATAAATATTTATTTTATTTATTTAGCATGAGTGACCCTTGCGAGCCGTGCACATTTTATAACATAAATTAATGATCTTAGAGTTTATAATAAAAATTAATTATAAATACATTATTAAAATTCACAATACATTTTCAATACATAATCTGGTTCAATAAATGTCAATATTAAATTATTCTAAATTACAATTAAAATTATTGAAATATTCTTCTTTATTATAAAACGGGTTACTTAACAAATATTCTTTTAAATTAATAAAAAAATTGGTTATTGTTAAAAATTGTTTGATGGAAATAGGTAAATGATTGTAAATTTTTACTCCAGTATAAATCGATGAATTCTTAAACAATAAACATTTTGGGCCTTTTGGTCGAAAACTGTCTTTATTTCTTAAGTCATATATCTGCAATTTCTTCACTTTATCGAAGTATTAGTTTTTCTTATATACTCCAATGCATATTATATTACAGTCATGATTTTTTAGGGTTCCGTACCCAAAGGGTGAAAACGGAACCCTATTACTAAGCCTCCGCTGTCCGTCCGTCCGTCCGTCCGTCCGTCCGTCTGTCCGTCTGTCACAGGGCTGTACCTCAGTAACCGTAACAGATAGACAGCTGAAATATTCACAGAGTGTGTATTTATTTTGCCGCTATAACAACAAATAGGTAAAATTAAGAAATAATTAAAATTAAAGGGGGTCCCCATACAAAAAACGTGATTTTTTTTATACATTTTTTACGATGGTACAGTTTTACGTGGAATCCGAACCACGGCCAGCCCTAATGGTCTAAAATGGTCACCCATCCAGAACCCAACCGCGCTCAGAGCTGATTACCCAGCTTATAGAATCTCAAGGTGTCCCACCACTGTGCTACCGAGGCTGACAATGATAAAAATCTCTTTAGGGTGGCGTATTTTGTCTTCGAAAGAGTATTTACTACTTCACGTTTCATGGTAGTTCGGATTAAACATAAAACTGTAGGGGCTGTACTATCGCATTGAATTAACTACGGTCAAAGCGGCAAGAAAATAGACGATATTTTCATTCCATTACAATGTAGCCATGAAATATAAGAAAGTTCCTGGCATGGCACCTCGTTCCTATATGTTGTTTTGGGCTAATATCATGACACTAGATGTGATTATAGCTAAAGTTGTACACTTTTTTGTTTTGTAATTTGCTGATTTTGTAAGATTTAAGTGGGGTTATAGTTTATTTAAAAATCTAGACTTAAGGTGGGCCTTCCCGCTCAACTCCCCATACAAACGTGGAAAGAAGATCATGAGCATATTTCTTATCAGAGATCCAAAATAATACTCAAAATAGCTTTATTTGATCGAAATAGATGTCTGATGACTGTCGGGCATTGTAAAATTTTATTAGGTTTCTAAGGTATAAGGTCCGAAACTTCGAATTTTTTGCGCGTTTTATACAATAACTTTGGAGGTGGATTACTCAACGATTAACTAAAAAACCTTAAAAAGATTAGTCATCAGACATGGCTTGTTTCATGAAGATTTATAACAAATTTGGTTTTTGTTAGATTTTTGACTACAACGATCGTAGTTTACTTTTAGCTATAAGTCGTTTTGTAATACATTTTTTCGTAAATCTTACCAAATCAAACACTATGCGCATTGTCTGCTTTGTGGACATGTTGCATCTTACTCATCACGGAGCCTGTCTTTTTCTGTGTAACAGAGAAGGTCCCAGAGCGCGATAAATCGGTTTTGTACCGTGCCCGTGAATGAGTTCCACATTCGTAAAGTAAGGCAATGTCTTTGATGTGTCCGTTGATTCTGCATTAATAACACATTTGTTGAATAAAGCGACGTATGTAATTTTAGTACTAAAATTTATATTTTATTAAAATATTTGCTTATCCGTCCTGAAAGAAAATAATAATAATGAAGAGTTTACTTACACCCATTTTCACTACCATCAGCTACAAAAATCCCAAAGTTATCTTATGGTTACACCATGCGAATATGCAATCTAACTGAAAGTAAGCTAACGAATTTCAGATAGCTGGAAATAGTGAAATCAGGGGTTAGTGGAGTGGCTGCTCTATAGACGGATACCCTCTTCTTCAGCCACTGGCCGTATTTACTTATTTATTTATTTATTCATACAACAATATACCTAACATTACAGCGTAATGACCAAGGCGTTAGGCAATTTATAGATAAAGTACACGCCTTATTTTAAAATTATGCAGCTTCAAAGTAAACAGCAACTGCCTTCTGGAACTCGGCCAGAGTGCAAGCATAGATGTCTATTTTGTCAGATATATCATTTAGAGATGTAAGCGCATGGGTGAGCGGCGCGTGACGCAGCATGTTGGTGCGCGAGGAGGGCAGCGCGAAGCGAGGATGAGAGCGCGCGCAACTGTAATTTTCTGGGGCGAACAGATTAACACTATCTAGCACTGAAATATTTTGCACGTGTCCAATTACTAATTTAAACACATATTTTGTTAACTGCGATTCGGATAAATCGGATAAAAATTATAATTATTTTTATAAAGGAATCTCAAAAACTTTTTTTGCACTCTTTCAAGCATGGCAGTATATTAAGCCTCATGAGGGTTCCATATCATTGCATTGCATTCTAGCTTGCTTCTCACAAATGTGTTGTACAGGATGTTTACGGCATCTGTACTGCGCAAATGGTACGTTTGTCTCAATACAACACCCAGGGTCCGAAAGGAGCTTTTGCATAGTTTGTCGACCATGAAAAAAGACAATTTGGTGTCCATGATGACACCTTAATTTTTCTGACTTGTCACTCTCGAAAGCAAGACATCACCAAGTCAATTTTGGTATTGAATAGGCTCTCTGGAGTGACTCAATGTCAATATAGCGCACTTGTCAGTGTTGAAATAGACCTATCGCCAGTTATCGCCCGTAGTATAGGGAATTGATAGAGTAACAACTCTCTTTAGAGGTTTTTATGCTAGTGTGTCGAGATCAATCTCGTTTAAAAAAGGCCGAGAACTCGCGAAAACGAGATCTTGCGAGATCGGGATTGCATTCTTGGTATTAATCTAATCTAATTAATAATCTTGCTATATCTCGCGGAGTTAGGGTGGTTAACCTTAAAACTCAGAAGGGAAAAATAAAATTACTAATATTGAGTCAGCGATTTACGTTTGTTTGTTACGATACGGGGTCATATCAAAACTTCTTGTTATGTTTTTCGCTTATCTGATAATTTTTTCGTCGGTTGAATTTCTTGAAAAAATTTTTTTCCTGGTTCAAATCTTCCTATCATTTCAGATAATGACTATGCGTGGCGAAATCGGTAAAAAGGTGAAATTATTAAGGCGAACAATTTATCATCCAAAATAAAAATATAGATAAAACAAGCATACCATAAGCATACTAAGAATGTTTAAAATAAAAGGACTAGAGGCACGGCCGGCATCCCGTCAAAACATTCTTAGTAATTGCCAATTATGATCGCATCAATTCTATTCCATTTTCATCTCAACACACCGCATTTACGATGGAATAAGTGCCATGGCAGGACCACCCCTTTTATGAGCACGGCTACATTGAACTGGATGGAAAACACGGACGGAAAATGCGTATGAAGGTACCAACCCGGGAGGGCTTAACCTACAGTTTTTCAAGGATTCCGAACCATGGAACCGCTCGCATTAATGACGAAATGCATTTATCCAATTCAGAAAGAGAAAGATAGTGGTGGATGTGCATTGTGGGGATTTGAACCCAGACCTCTGTCGTGTAAGGCAAATCCACCCGACACTGAGCCACGATCGCTCTATCGCAAATGTCCACAGCCATTCTGTATTATCAACAATGTAAATCAATTTACACATGAAAAGTGCTCCCGAACGAACACAAAATAAATGCGGCGATGTTTAGGTAGCAAGGCGGGGAGAATCTGTCGAGCCGACCGGCCCCATCCCCCCGCGTCCACCGCAGTCTTCCTAGCTATGTTTACACGCGCTACACTCACACAGAGAAGTGGCTTTACGTCGGTGTACGAGTGAAAACTGGTAATTATAGTAATGTTTTAATTGAACCTAGTTCCGGACGATTTGTATTGTTGCAAAATTGATAGCATATTATTGAAAGATAAAACTACAAAATGAATGATTCAAACCGCATTTCGAATTTTTTGTTTAGCTTATATTCGAATCTAAAAATTATAAATGAAAAAAAATGTGCTTCTAAGTTTTGCAACATATTAAATTTCTCACAGAATATAGAGATTTAGGCCATTTACATATTCCAGAAAATAAAACTGAGTTAGCAGTATTTGCTTTGCAGATATTACGGAAATAGTACAAAAAAAATATATTTACACAGTTCCGTAAATAATAAATTGTTGCAAATTTACAGTTATATTACACTTAAAATTAGTTAACATATTCGATTTTGAAATACCATTTCTAAATATTTGTTTAGGAGATATCATTTCTTAAACATATTTCATATTTTATTTCTATCTTCCGGGCCCCCCAAAATGTTGCAAACTTAATGTACACACGTCCATATGAAATACTACGTTTCTGAGAAAAAAAATTGCATTTCGGATTTAATGTTTTTCTAAGTGCTGATTTAAGTCTAAAGTTCCTGGAGTAATATCGTTAAAAAAGCAATCAAAAGCCATGACGTTGTTCTCTCAATTTTGATGTTCACAGAATAATAGTTGCAATATTTTGTAAATGTATGTGATGACAGGAAAACGTTTGGTGAATAACGGTTTTCCCATAGACCTAGCATGCGCGGACAGCGCGCAGTACATCCTATTTCTATGGTTTTTCTTATAAAATAAATAAAGGTTTCCATGCATTCCATACATTCCCCCATAGCAGAGTGAAATAGAACATAGAATCTGGGTCAGAATTCGTTTATTATTGAATCCGAATGGTTGTGGTGAAAGATTTTGGGGAAACCAACTCCAATAGTAGAAGGCTCTAAAGTAGGGAGAATAAAATTGGAAAACAACTGGTTTTTCAGGACCCTATTGCGTGCATTAAAATTGAAAAATTTACCTCTCTTACAAACTCTTGGAAGCGCGAATCGATTGTGACCACTCTCGTAGCCCACACTTTGGCAATGTGCCTTGGTTCGTTCATGTGTCCTGTTGTGTTTTCGATCATTTCATCGCAAATGTAACAAGGTCGCAAAATTTGCATGCAGCTGAAACTGAATATATCTACCAAAATTGTCTTGTTAATGACAATTTTCATCGAAAGCCTCATTTCGACTCCAGTATCTAGGAACTTTCTCAAACTAATGCAACGACTTTTCGATTCGCTTTTAGGGTTTTTTGGCGACAGTGGAATGTACGAAATGATAGGTATTTTTTTTGGACATGGCCGTTGCTTAGCAGATTGCTTTCCTTTGGAACTTCTCTTTTTCATCGTAGTCTCGTTATTTAGTGTTGCCTCGAAAAGTTGTTCAAGCATTGAAATGCTTGAGTTATAAGTATTAGAGTTATGCAAGATGATAGGACTAGCGGCGGCTTCCTCTTGGTGCACATTATTGCTTGTGTTTTGACGCGTCTGTCTGGTCTTTTCTAAATCTTCAATCGTGTTTGAATCTCCTTCAGATGTAATTATTTCTTGGGCTTTAACCGCAATTTTTGTGACTTTCTTGCCTTTTTCCATGGCAGAACTATTGTTTTCTTTAGAATTATCGATATCGAAAGCCTTGTTATTGGTATCGTCATCATCTTCATTAACTTTATGATCATCTGATTTCAGGGCTTCTGTTGCCGTGTAAGGCTTAGGACGAGACCCACTGTCAAAATGGTCGTCCGACTTACGTACTTGAACGAGCTTCTTGCAGGTCAAGCAATAAATTATATCGTCGTCAATCTGAAAACAAATATTGGCCGGAAACATTGATGCAGATTTAATGGTCAGACTGGACTTGTGCGTAACTGCGTAGTAATTTAATACAAATACGAATACAGGTAGAAAAAAATATGTGCCTTTACGCACACATTTATACGCGCTGTTGAGTCAAGATGGGTGACCGTTATCTACCGTTGAGGCTGGCCGTAGTTCGAATTCCACGTTAAACTGTAGGTTTCCCCTTCTTTACTTACGTGGTAGGGGGTTCATCAAGCCCGTATTGGTACCATCGCATCGCATTGAATGATCGATGGTCGAAGCGGCAATGAACATTGTCCATGTTTTCCATCCAGTTAAATGTAGCAGTACAATATAGTAATAAAAAATAATATAAAGTGGTGTTAGACTAATATCATGACGGTGGTATTAGCTATCCATTTCCAGCTACATATAAAAAAATATCCTATTATCTTAGTGATAAACAAATTTGAAGAATACATTATTTCTATACGTGTTTACTGCTATACATGCTATACATGCCGTATCTAAATCAGATAGTTGTTTCTCAAGCGAACAGACAGACAGACGGGAGGCAAGTATCTGTAATAAAGATAACTTGTCGAAAATGCTTCAAAATTATTGTACAAATGTGTGAACAAACGGTACTTTACAATATAATGCTTAGTGAAGGTGTGGCAATAGAGTTTCGCATTTTCTGTGAGTACTTAAGCGTCTAGAAATAAAATACATCGGTGACAGTACAAATTACATAACCAACTAAAAAAAACTTACCTCTCTAATGAAGTGTTTGTTGGCACATATGTACACATCCCGACCAATCAAATTCATCATGTGCGTAGCAGACCGCAAGTGGCTTTTTAGGTCGTTCACGTCCAAATCGCAAATCACGCAGTCATCCTCCACGATGCCATTCCAAGCCCTCTCCCCAAAATGAGTGCCAAATGCAAGAACCTCGCCGTTGTCGCAACGCTCAAATCCAGAGAGTCGCTCGACATCGTACCGAGGAGATGTTTTGAGGAGTTGGTGGCGTTGGCTTGAAATGTGGATCGAAACACCGATTGTGCTCGCTACGGTCACGTTGCATACTTCGCAGTAGAATACATTATGTTTTATCTGAAAAAGCGTACATTGTATGGTAAAGATGAACAATGTTTTGAGCGGATGGCGGCATAGCGGCGCAGCCATGCAATCCAGAGGTCTGGTTTCACATCCCCGTCCCGTTCACGTATCACTTTATTTTACGAATGGTTCGGAATCAATGCAAAAAATCTTTTACTTCTTTATTCCTTCCTTTACTATGGGGTAGGGTTAAGCCCGTCCGCTGATTCTATTAGTGAAACCCGCATCTAAATATAATTAGCCGTTTGAAAAGCGGCCAAACATTGTTGAAGACAGACACTTCCAAAAAATAGTTTTTTATCAAGTGGAGATTTGGACTGGATTTAGGCAAAAAAAATGCAATAAATTTTGTTTGTAACACCAGCACTAACAGCACTGTGCTACGCGTAGGACCCAAAAATCCACATCACTCTTACTGGCTTGATGTAAAAACCGGCCAAGTGCGAGTCGGACTCGCACACGAAGGGTTCCGTATGATAGTACAATATTTAACACAGAAAAGTACTTTTTTGTATGTTTTTAATTTTTAATTTTACCTATTTGTTGCTGTAGCGGCAAAATAATAAAATAAATACATCCTCTGTGAAAATTTCAGCTGCCTACTTATTACGGTTCATGAGATACAGTCCTGTGACAGACGGACGGACGGACGGACGAACGGACAGCGGAGGCTTAGTAATAGGGTTCCGTTTGATACCCTTTGGGTACGGAACCCTAAACATGATAGAGACAGTGACAACGCAACATGATCTCGGTGTGACAATTTCAGAAGATCTTAAATGGGAGACACACATCACAGAAGACAGCCAATTCCCTACTATACATGATCAGAAAGGTTTATCGTACATAAATACAGAACTATTCCTAAAATTATATGAGGCCTATGTTCACCCCTTATTGGAATATGCTTTTCTGATTTGGAATCCTTATTTTAGAAACCTTATTTGGAACCTCCACCTTGTGGAGGGTGTTCAAAGACGGGCCACAAAAATGATTGCAACACTTAAGAAGCGAAGTTATGAACATCGACTTAAAGTTCTCGGATTCAGCACCCTAGAGGAACGCCGCCAGCGAGGAGACCTCATAGAAACATACAAAATCCTCAATGATTACTATAATTTACCAAATCTCAAAAAAATGTTCACAAAAATTACAAACATACACCTTAGAGGGCACAGCTTAAGGCGGCCCAACCCGGCGGGCCCAACTCATTCGCGGGCACGGTACAAAAGCGTGCTGTTGCGCTCTGGGACCTTCTCTGTTTCAAAGAATAAGACAGGCTCCGTGATTAGGAAAATGCAACATGTCCACAAAAAAGACAATGTGCATAGTGTATGATTTGGTAAGATTAACGAAAATTTTAATTTCAAAACGACTTATAGCTAAAAGTAAACCACGACCGCTGTAGTCAAAAATCTAACAAAAACCAAATAGATCATAAATCTTGATTAAATAAGCTACGTCTGATGACTAATCTTTTTACGATGTTCTTACTTTATCATTCCGTAATCCACCTCCAAAGTTATTGTATAAAACGCGCGAAAAATTCGAACTTTCGGACCTTATAACTTCGAAACCAAACACAATTTTACAATGCCAATGGTCATCAGACATCTAGTTCGATTAAATAAAGCTATTTTGAGCAAAATTTTGGATCTCTGACAAGAAATATAAGCGTGATCTTCTTTCCCCTTTTGTATGGGGAGATGAGCGGGTTGGGCCACCTTAAAACTAAACCACTCTGCATCAAATTCCAACCCCAGGAAACACTTCTTGGTGAACAGAGTTGTAGACTCTTCCTAGTGCTGAAACTGAAAATGAAATGTAAACCGACTAGACAAACACTTAAAGGCAATAAAATAAATAACAAATAATCAATAATAATAATAGACAATCAATAATCAATAATTTGAGTTGACTGCTATTTAAGCGTAAATAACCTTATTTAAATCTAAACTTAAATTAAACATGGAAATGAGCATATGTATATATAATTGAGTGAATATTAAGTATTAAAAGTCTGAGGGGGTGTAGGTTGGTGTCAGGGTGATTAAGGGTGTGTGAGGGTGTGTTAGGTTGTGTGCGTGTAAGTGTGGGATGTGAATGTGATTTGGGGTTGGGGTAGTATATTAAAATTATTATTATTAATATTTTATTCCTGCTTTGATTAAAATTAACTCTATGTTATATTTATTTTTAATTATGTTCATGATTCTCCCTATTACTATTCAGTATTTCAGCAACGATAATAATAATAATAATAATAAAAAAAAGCGGTTCTACTCTCGAACACGAGAATCGTTCGGCGGTTTCTGTCTCTGTAGCTCGGAGAAGCCTTATAGGATTTGTCCCAGGTGGGACCTCCCTAAGGCTAAATTCAGTTTTAGGTTTATATTTTTTAAGACTTCTTTTTTTGTATTTTTGTACTAAATAATATAAACCTAAGATTTGTTATATTAATATATACTGTGAATAATAATAACACCGCTTTTCCTTCAAGTGACTATGATGGATTGAGGCATTGATGGGGAGACTGCTGCAAGTATAAGTAACACAGGTAGGAGATATTAACTTTTCTGATCCTGTTCTCTAGAGCTCTGTTGACGAGGAGTTTGATGAGATGGACAGGATGACGGGATGGAGGGGAGACTATATTGTAAGCCAAAAACGTTTTTTTTATGTAACTGGACATGGATGGCTAATACCAAACTGAACGTCAAATATGAGCCCAAACACACCACATGGGAACTAGGTGCCATACCAGCACCTACTTTATATTGTTCGGCTACATTGAACTTAATGGAAAACACGGACAATTTTCATTGCCGCTTCGACCATCGTTCATTCAATGCGATGGTACCAACCCGGGAGGGATTCACCCTGCCACCTAGTAAATAAGTAACGGAGCCTACAGTTTTACGTGGAATCCGAACCACGGGCAGCCGAAACGGTTGAAAATGGTCACCCATCCAGAACCCAACCGCGCTCTAACGTGCTTACTAGCTTATCGAATCGCAAGGCGTCGCCCCACTGTGCTACCGAGGCTGACCAAATCCTCGAGTCTTGTTGTAATCATTAGCACGAGAAGGTACTTACTTTCCGGATGCGCTCTCCGGGGAAGTTATCTAGATGTCTGATTGTGAGGAGTTTACTTCGATGCAGCTTGTCCTGCAGATGGCTGCGGATTGAGGCTCTGGACGGCAGAATCTTCTCGCATAGCAAACAAAGTGAGTCTGGTTCGCCACAGAGAATTGCGTTTCTGAACCACACTTCCATGGCTAAAGAGCTCGACCTGCAGTAAATGTAACATTGTTTTGTTTCGAGAAAAAAAAAATACAGGGTAAGGATCGTGATATGTATATGTGTATATTATCGACCGTGAAGAAAGGACACATAAATAAAGAAGGAACCCCGTAAAAAGAACTACTTTATGAATATACGGAAAGGCTGGACCCGAACAGGGGGAAGGCCCTCAGAAGAATTACTAATTCATTAATAAAAATAAATTAATACCCGCGAATGGTATGTTTTGCTGGTTCGGGTCCAACCTTGCAGTATATTCGTACTGCAGTCTCTTTACTGGGCTCTTTCTTCATTTAACGTGTCCTTGCTTCACAGTCGATTATACATGCATACATATTACATTATAGAGTACATATGGAGTAAACGTGTCCTACACTGGCGGCCGTGGACAGGAGAACGGAGTGTGGAAAAACCACCCGCCAGGTGGGACGACGACATCAAGTGCGTCGGCGGAAAGTAGTGGTTCCGTACCGCTGAAGGCAGGGAGGACTGGAGGAAAATTCGAGAGGCGTATGTCCAGCAGTGGACGCAAACACGCTGACTGACTGACTGACATATTACATTTGGAGAAAATACATATTTCTCAAGAACTTATTAGCTGTTTAGTATAAAGCCATGCACTGCTCAAATTATCTATGAGTGCAGAGTCCAAAAATAATTGCCTTATAGGTACCCATTTTACTTACCTCAGCAGCACTATTAGTTATTCTGTGCCTTAGCTCACAATATCGACCTGTAATAAGTCCGCTTTTCCGCTCGTATCCACCATGCGCCCACTACCTACCGACAGCGCGAATAGAATCGCTGGAATACCAAAGCTGACTGGCGATGACTGAGACCATTTGGAAGATTTTGGCGTTTCTGCCGGGTACAGACAAACCGAACACCGAAAGCAAACGTAGGTTTAAAAGCGAGCGCGAACATGCTATGGACGATTCAACACCTCCGTCTGCACATGAAATAAATCAGCGGTCACGATTACAATGAGCGGTTATTATTGTACTAAAAAAAAACGTTCATGGGGTCCAAAAACAGCAAGTACAGTCAACCAAAGGTTAAAGGATACATTTCCGGTTAGTCGTAAAAATGAATGGTGTTTAAATACAACCTCTGATTTAATTTTGTTAGGGTTTTGTTTACTCAGTAGCTAGTAGACATCCTCAACTATGTTTGAATCTATACTCAACACTATAATGGTTTCCAAAAGTCAAAGTATTTCGACTGTTCATCTTTTCAATCGACCCGATGTGTATCCTAAACTCTTTGTTCGACTGTACAAATTAAAAGGTGTAGTAGTAGTAGGAGGTGAAGAAATAACAACATACATACATAACATACATTCTTCACCTCCATGTTGGATGGACATTTCTTTAGTTTAGTGTTAGGTGCACGAAATCGGGAGTTTGTATGGAGGTGAGCAACTGGTTGAAATGCTAATATGTTCTGTGCTTCTACCGTGTTGGAATAGAATCCCGGTAGGTGATTTTTATGGTTCTTTGAAATAAATAGCTCCAGTTCGTTTAGCATCCCCACATGTTAAGCCAACTTGAGAACGGCGCAGATAAGGTCTTGCATGGAATAGTTATTATTCGCATTCCTAGGATGGCACAGCTAATACCTGCTTGGCTTCTTAAACTATATGCAGTGTCGATCAGTAAATCTTGTTGATGACCCCGAGGTATCCAAGAATTATGATACATTCTAACTCCGAAGGGATGTAGGGTCTCTCTCTGTTCTCTATCGTCTCTACCATGACGAGCGCTCGTCGCAGTAGCATAATAAAGCTGTCCCTCCGCCCCCATTCTGCCATCTCTCAACGCGGAACAGGCAGGGAATGTACCTCTTTGCTGTTTACATTCGATTGACAAATTATCCTATGCATGATTTATCTTTAGGGTCGGTAAACTATGGAATGGACTCTCTGCCGAAGTATTTATCCCAAAGTGCTACCTGGGGTCCTTCGAACGAGGTGAGAAGAAGCCTGTTGTTTTTGTAGACCCCGTGAATGTTCGAAAGCCCATGGGCGTCGTCGGGCACCTCTTTTTTTTTGGAACCTGATATGGATGGCTAATCACACATAAACACCATCATGATATTACCCCAATGATAATAACCCAACCGTCATGATAATAGCCCAATACACCGCAATCCCGAAGAAATTAGGTGCCATGCCCGGACCTTTCCTTCATGACCACGGCTACACTGAACTGCAGGCCTATTACTGTAATTCCGTAATCAAGAATCCTGAGTCCAGAAAACAGTTTTTATAGCGTTTTTAAAAGCATTTTTTTTTTCGATGGAAAACCTTTATGAATAAAAAAAAACTCCGGAATAATTTACTCAAGAAAATCGCTTTGAAAACCGTTATAAAAGCGGTTTTAGAGACTCAAGATTCCTGATTACTGATTACATAATTCCAGAAATAGGCCTGCTGCATGGAAAACACGGATTGCCGCTTCAACCGTAGTTTTTTTCGATGCGGTGATACCATCCAGGGCGGGCTTCACGCTACCACCTAGTAGGGAAATGGGTCCTACAACGCATCGCGTTGTAGGACCCATTTCCAAATGGAACAGATCGCATTTGTAAAGATATGCACTTATCCAACTCAGAAATAGAATGAAAGTGGTGCATCCATTACATCTCCATTATATTACGCCTACTCTTTTGTTTTTTCTACATGATGTAAAGTAGTCTAGTAGATATTGACTTAGGCATTCATTCTACCTATTGAATTATTCTTTATCCTGTAGAATGTTTAATTATTATTATTTATTACAATTAACACAGCACGTATAAGATCGTTCTTATCCATGTTAAGAAAATAATGAAGTTATGGAGTTTTATACAATGGCTCACGCCTGATTCCTCACTCAAATAAAAATATTTTTCTGATATTTTGCACATTATAGTATACATCAACTGAGAGCTACGTCTGTACGTTTTGATTTTTTTAACTTATTTTATATCCGTGATTCCTCTAAACATTTGTTTCGAAATGTTCAAGGGCGTTTCAAATTTAGTTATCCAAAAAGATAAAACGCACAGACGTAGCTCTCAGTTGGTTTATTTAATGTGCAAAATTTCAGGAAAATATTTTTTAATTTGACTGAGGAAACAGGCACGAGCCATTGTATGGAACTCGATCACCGCATTATCCTCTTAAAACGTTGCGACCATGCGATGCTCATCGGCGATTCCTACTCGCTAACGTTCGTCACCCTCCGTTTGTTTGGTCTGTACCCGCCAACTCAGTGCTGCCCGATTGGCCCGAGCAAACGTTATATCGGGGAATTTCACCAAACCATAAACAATAATTCCAGAATAGAGCAGGACGGGTATGTTCATTGAAAATTACTGCTTTCAGTAAAGACAGTGATATAGATTTATCTCTTTCTAATGCAATATAAAGACGCTGAGATAGAGATAGAGAATTGGTTTGACTACTGCGCGACCATTTGGAGCAGAAATAAAGTAGAATAGCTGATTGGTTATAATATACTAATATATATATACTATATATAATATACTATATAATATATATATATAATATAATATACTATAATAATATAAATATATATACTATAATATAATATAATATATTATACTATATATGTACATATACATACAAAATTTGTCGCCACCGCGCCGCCGCGCATTCCCCGTACCGAATCGTCTACATAGTACATACTGTTTATGAAACAAAAATTCCGTGAATTGTGAGTCACGCTCGCTCGGGTAATTTGTTCGCCTATAACAAACACTTCCATTCACATTTGTGCTAGTGTGGTGGCAGACGCTGCAAGTCGTTCATAATGGCTGAACTAGGAATCGATCGCGTAAGTTTTATAAATTTACTACTGGCAGGTTGATACAGCTACCATTTATTTATTATACCTTCAAATATAACCCTAATACCGCAACCCCGTCATGATGTAGCCTAACACACCACATTCCTAAAGGAATTAGGTACATTGCCAGGACCTTTCCATTATGAGCTACCACCTAATAGGGGAAGTGGACCTGCAGTTTTAGGTAGCATGGAACAGCTCGCATTAGAAAGAGAAATAAAGACAAATGTAGGTATGTAGTTATCTGGGTATCAATGAGATTATCCTTATTGTTCTCTTAGAAATACTGTCTCCCACACTTTGCTCGCTCAGTTTATAATGTGTGTGTAACTAACTAACCTAACCTAACCTAACCTAACCTAACCTAACCAAACCTGAATTCATAGCAGTTTTCGTAATTTATGGATGAACAATACATATTATTTGCATTATTACTTGTTCTTTGGGTCCCTCCAAAAAAACAATTTTGTTTCTAAGTAAATATACTTTTTCGTACTAAGCACGTACGTCGCTTATTTCAAAGAATGTGACATGTATGTATGTATAATCGACCGTTAAGCAAGGACAAATTAATTAAAGAAAGATCCCTGTAAAAAGAACTACTTTACGAATACCTATACTGCAAGGCTGAACCCGAACCAGCAAAACATACCATTCGCGGGTATTGCATCGCGTCTAACCAATTTCGTCACCTGCTGTATACCCATAATTTGGAATTCTCCTATAGTCCCAAACAATATTGTTTCTTCTGGGATATGGGTTTTGTCTGGTCTGGTCAACGACCCGAAGGTTACCCAAGAATTTAGAGAACCTCCAACTCGGAAAGGTGTAGGGTCTCTCTCGTGGGTCTCTCTGTGTTCTATCTTCTCTACCATGGAGAATGGTCACCGGAGCTGCATAGCGCTGCCCTTCCGTCTTCATTCCTCCATCGCTCAACGCGGGGTAGGCAGGCGATGCACCTGATGTCGACAATCCCAAAATTAGAACCAACCGATCCTCTAGAAACTGAAGGTTGTGTTTCCTTCTCATTAAGTGACCCGCGCGGTTCGGTACTGTCTCATTGAATGAAAGGTCGTAAAAGCATCAATACAAAATTGTCTGTTTTCCATTCAGTTCAATGTAGCTTGCTTAAAGGGAAGGTCCTGGCATGGCCCCCAGTTCCATGTGGTGTGTTGGCCTAATTCTCATCCAATGAATTGTAGAGCATGCATGCATGATGAAGAGATCTACCTATGTCTGTAGAGAATATGAGATGGCTCCGCAAAGTGCTCCGGTTTTTATGTTACTGGTCACGGATGGTTTATACCAATCAACTGCCATGATATTAGCCTAACCTCATCGGCGCTTCGAACCAAACTGGACAGGCCCTACCACCTGTAAGTTAGTTTACAGTTTAACGTGTGATCCGAACAACGAACAGTCGGCTCTTACGACATGCACGGGAATAAATGCAGTGGGCCAAATTTAATTCGCATGCCCGAACCCACACAGCTCCATCATCTCTGCTTACCTTTCCAAGGAACCGGCATGATGCTAGGTATATGTGTAACTAATTTGTCTAAGAAGACTTGGTTTGCGTGAATTCCTAGCGAACTCCTTATGAGTTGAATAGATTTCGCATTGCAAAGCATATACTTACCATCTATATAGTACCTTGTAAACCTGTGGTAAGCTCGCGAATTATACATATTATACAATTCGGGCGAATTAACATGACACCTTGACAACTGTCTCGGAAATCGGATCTTCCACCCGCTGCCCCGCTGTCGTCAGCCACTCTTTAGCATCACTGTAATGTGTGTGGCTTAATAACATATTTAATATAAACTTGTTAAATAACCTAAGTGAAGTGACAGCTACCTTCAAGCATTGACGAATGAAGACCTAGATGTTTTACCAATAGTTAGGTCAATGCCGAAGGGACGAACAACAGATGGCGGAACTGGGGGTCCATTCAGAGTAAGAGTGAGTTCGAATCTCGGTTCGAATTCGCCACTAAATATCAACTCACTTTTTTAAATAATTAATATTTCCACACTTCTAGAACATCATTACAGTTTGGTAAAAATTTGGTTTGTCCCGTAAATACGTTGGAAGTATAAATAACGGTTGCGTTATTTAAATAATAATATATTTCCCAGCTATTTTTAGGTTAACTCACTCCCGAACCCGAACTCACTCTTGCTCTGAATGGACCCCCTGCATGGATAAACGTTTACGGCTATGGAAATAGGATGGCGCCACTTTCGTACCTAAAACTTGCGAATTAGCCAATAGATAGTGCTGTACAAACATGGGATTTATTCATAGATTAATAAAACAATTTTGTTTCAAGTTGAAAAAATACAATTTTTAATCAATACACAATTTTTTTGGCAACACATAAAATCAAACGACTTTTCAATATATTTAAAGCAGTGAGCCTGATTGCTGCGCCATCTCTTGGTACAAACACTCTTTTTGTTGTGATCGATTGAATGTATGTTACCATCTTAGTTATATGCTTATTGCAAAAGAGGGCCGGCTTACTGAACACATATTGTATTAAACTTCCCTCCTTATGGCGGTGGGCCGTCTACTTACTCCAGTAAGTAATTATTAATGTATGCTCCAAGTCAGTCAGAAGCAAACGAGCCGGTATTGCTGCTCCTGATAAATAACTCACTAATCCAGTCATACCCTGCCGTAAGTGGATATAACAATACCGATTACCATTGCATGTGCCTTTGTTACGCCAGGACGTCCAGGAGGTGTCCTGCGACGCCCAGGTGCTTTCGAAGTTTCACGGGGGCTACTAAAACTACGCTGACCAGCCAGGTGCTTCTTCACACTGTGTTTGAAGGACCCCAGGACTTATTCTGTGCCCCAGGTTGTACATATATATGTAAATACCTCAGCAGGGAGTCGATTCCATGGTTTAGAGACCCTATAGATAAAGGATCTGGAGGATCGGTTGGTTTTCATTTTCGGTGTCATGTTAATTCGCTGGACTTGTAATTTTCAGGGCTACGCCTTGGTCACGCCACACACAACTTATGGCCACACACAATTATATGGTCACACCATGTCTGCGCAGGACACGCCGCCATTGCCGCCAAGGGAGGTGTGCTACAGGAACGCAATTCTTTGCGGTGAACTCAGCTGGCTCTGCCTGGTGTGCGAGCGAAGCCTCTCATGCGCCCGCGCCGTGCGCACCCACCTCCAGGAGGAGCTGCATCGCAGCGCGCTGGCCGCCAACCAACACCTGGACAAGTTTCCAGGAGAACGCATCCGGAAAGTGAGTCCCTAGAAGCCTATGAACTTGTATACATATTCATAAATTAGTCCTTTCTACAGCTTTCTTAATGGGGAGGAAAAGTGCTTATTTATCACGACCGGTGGCGCAGTGACGTAGCATGGGGGGGCGGGGGGCGGCATTTCACAGGTGGCGGAAAAAAATGCAGGTAAAAAGGCATATTTTATGATCAACCACAACAATGAGAGGGTGGAAAATTTGGGATCCGCACCGGGTGCTAGTGACCTATGCTATGCCACTGCGGTGGCGTCCAAGCGAGCTCACCTAAAAGATTTGTCAAAGCTGTCAGATACCATACAAAATAAAACAGAACAGATTTGAAAAATGTATTTGCTCAATCTATGTAATTGAAATAACTCAATTATCTCCTTAGATGAAAAAGAAGAAGTCATGTTCAGTATTTGCAGTCAATGTCCGCAAAGCAACGCAGATGAAGCGTTAAATAAATGTATGTAAGTATAATCTTAAACACTGTGTTAGTAGGAGGCATTCATTACGGGAGGAGGGACTGTAGGAGAATTCCAAATTATTTGTATACAGCCGGCGGCTAAATTGGTAGACGCAATACACGCGAATGGTATGTTTTGCTAGTTAGGGTCCAGCCTTGCAGTATATTCGTACTGCAGTCTCTTTACTGGGCTCTTTCTTCACTTAATGTGTCCTTGCTTCACGGTCGATTCCTTGGAATAAGCGACGTACCTGCCTAGTACGAAAAAGTATATTTACTTAACGCAAACAAACCATACGCGTTAGCTAGTATAACGTCCACAAATATTCCACTTGATCAAGACAATTGCACCTTGCTACAATATCAGTTCAAGTGCAGCAGACATGGCCACCATCTAAACCTTAAAATGTATATATCAGGAGAAGTCATAGGTACTTATATACCAGGTAATTTGAGAAGTCGTATATATCGTCGTTTGAGAATTCTGCAATTGGAACAATTTAGAAGGAAGAAACATTCGTGAAAATGTATTCAATTCTGTTTAATTTGCTGGCTAATTAATGGCTGATTATTGACTTATTATTATTTTATGTTATATTTGTTTCTAATTGATGTGTTTTGTTTTGATTACATTTTAATATTAATCTGTCAATTTTAAGTGAAAAACGGACAAGGGGTATATTGATATTAGGTACTGTTTTGCCATATTCTATAGCATTATGTATGTGCTGATAGCTGCACTTACAATAAAATACTCAATTTCATAACTGTAACTGTGAACAACCCATGTTGGTCTCATGACTGCGGTGTAATATTATTTTGAAATATATTCAAGTAAAACTCCTGAATTTTTCCACTGGAATGACAGACCACCTTGTAATGAGACATCCAATTACACTTTCAGCTAAAAAACCTCTACTACTGCGAAACATGCAATATGACCATAACAAACGCTGCCAAAGTGCAAATCCACATCTCAAGCGAACAGCATCGTCTTCAGAAAAGTTCTCCCCACGATCAGACTGAGACTGCCTCTCACGTCACTCGCGCCGGGGACGGCGTCATTGCATTTGGATCCTTGCTGGTTGGCGATAAGGCGTGGAATGGAATAGTTGGGGAGAGCTGTGTGCTGTGCGACATGGATACTGAGGATTGGAGCGTACACGTGAAGACCGTACAGCACCTGGTGAACCTTATACGTCTGAAGACTTGCAGCGGTACCAATAATTTTTACCGCAAGGTAAATAAGTGAATTATCTATCTAATGTTCACATTCCTCAGAAAAGGATGATTTTTCACTGAATAAATTTATATCGTTGCTACTGACACAATATTGTCGGTTTGAACTTGCAAGTGTTTTTATCTATGTCAACTGCTTTTTTACAGATTAACAAATATGTTATCCATTGTTTGACTTGCAACCAAGCTGTACGTACATCAATGAAACATTTTGAAAGTGACAATCACCGAAAACTTTACAACGAGTGCAAGAAAGCCAAAGACAAGGTTGATGAGCGAGACCTTTCTAATCTAGAGAAAGAATTTGAAAAAGTAATCAGGAAAGATTTATTATCTGGTAAAGAACCTGAAAGTGAAGAAGCCGACAAACTCGGCAAAGATTCGAACACTGCAAAAGAAGAAAGAGACAATCGGGAAAAAATACAAGAAACCAAATGTGTGAAGACCGTAAACGGTTCAGCACAAGTAATCGATGAGAGTGAGCTCGATTTACCAATCAAAGATGTTAAAGCCTATGCGACCAACAATTACATAAACTACAAGAAGAAGTGCTCGTTTTGTCGCCCTTGCCAACATGACCTAAACAGCACACTTGAGCGTCTGCAGGAACACGTATCTGGGAAAAAGCACAAAGCGAGCGTTGCAAGAATGGGTGATAAAGATGAAAAAGTTACCGCCACCGTTCCGTACATCCCATTAGGGAATGCCCTCCAGCTTTTGCGAACTCCTGACCTGAGTGATTCAGCCCCACGTTCGATTAACTCGAGGAAATATATACGTTCGGGAGTTCAAGTGTTTGAGCCAGAGAAGATGGTAATCAACGAGTCTATCTGCATAGAGATGTTTAGCTTCCAGTATTTCCATCTGTCTGAAGATGGATTGTTATGCTTAATTTGTGGTATAGAGACGCATGATCCTGGTCACGTAAACGGCGATCGGCACATCTCTCGTGTGCTGGATTCAAATGTGCTCATTATCGACACCGAGTTTATAAGAGCGGTCAGTATATATTTTTGATTAATATAATAATATAGAAATATGTTATTCTTGTTGGGCAGCGTAAATAACTTGAGATGTTTTCTTTTAACTTCGATTTATTACGATGCACAACTTCACATGGTGGACAACACAGAATATAAAAAAGACGGAAGTGAACAAAAATGACAACAGGAACATAGACTAAACTTACAGGCTACCAATCTTTGCTAGATTACAATCGATTGGCACGATGCCAACATTTCAACAATTCTATCCTTACATCACACGCATTTCGAATACATGTGTATTTTTTTTTATTTTACCTATTTGTCGTTATAGCGGCAAAATAAATACACACTCCGTGAACATTTCAGCTTCCTACCTATTACGGCTCACGAGATACAGCCCTGTGACAGCCGTACGGACGGACAGCGGAGGCTTAGTAATAGGGTTCCGTTTTCACCCTTTGGGAACGGAACCCTAAAAAACAAACACCTGAAGTATTCTAATTCTTATTGAATTCCTCCCGCGCAGGTGCCTGCTGGCTACCACTGCGGGTTCTGTCACGAGCTGGCCCGCAGCTGGCCGGCCATGAAGGAACACCTACAGTCCCCCCGGCACGGACAGTCTAAGGCGAGGTGTGAGCAAGAGCTGCAGAAGTACCTACCGGTCGTCAAGGGCCACCTTCGCCGCCTCAACCCCTGGGACGGGCCTCTCTCCGGGACTTCAGTCCACGGGGGCATATACCTCCCCTTTTAACAATGCAAAGCAACAGTTAAGGCCCTTGCACACGATGCACAGGTTGGCCAGCGGTTGACGTGAGGACTGGCGCAAGGGTGACTTCTACCATAGATTAATCATTACTTACTGGCATAAGTAGATGGCCCACTGCCATAGTGACGGAAGTTTGATACAATATGTGTTAAACAAGCTGGCCCTCTATTGCAATCGACATATAACTAGGATTTTAACTTCTACTCAATCGATCAAAACAAAGAGTGTTTGCACCAAGAGATGGCGCAGCTATCAGTGCTTTCAATCTATTAAAAAGTAATTTGTATTTATGGGTTGCCAAAAAATATGTGTATCAATTCAAATTGTTCAGATGGTATATTTTCCAACTTTGAAACAAAATTGTATTGTTAATCTATGTATAAATCACAATGTGTTTTACAGCGCTATCTATTGGCTATTTCGCAGGTTCTAGTTACGAAAGTGGCGCCATCCTATTTCCATAGCCGTAAACGTGTATCCATGCAGTTGCGCCATCTATTTTTCTTCCCTTTGGCATTTACCTATTGGTGAAACATCTAGGTCTTCGTTAATTTATGCTTTACTTTCTATACTTTCTCTGGTACCAATAGCGTATACACGATGCGCACGGTTTTCAGATGGGCGGAATTCGTCGGGATCGTGCTGATATTTTATATATCATCCTAACTCTTGACCAAATTCAAAATGTCCCCATAAACAGAAAACAGAATTTGGAATCACTGTGTGGTTTAAAAAAAAATCACGCGTACGGAAGTTACTAGCCATAGCTATAGTGGCGAGCACACTGCGCAGTTATGTATTTAATCTCATACACAACTTTGTAAAAAGGGCTATCATTTGTGAGATCACTATGAGACAAAGTGCTAAAAGTTGCCAATTATAAATGCCAACTTTTTGTACCCAACCTCAGAAAAATCTGATTGAATACATAACTGAATAATGTGCTCGCCACTACGGTTATAGTTTGTAACTTCCTATGTTTGAGGAGTTATATCAGAAATAACTACGAACGACTGCGGCGCCATCTACTTTGATGCACACACCCCCCCAAAGGGAATAATATTTGTTTGACAAGTAAATGTAGATAAATAATCATGTATGTAATATAGAAAGTAAGAAATGTTGTAACCATAAGTTGTCACTACTTTTGCAGAACAAAAGTTAGTATAAAATAAAACATTTTGTTTAAAAAATCCTGGTTTTATTTTTACAAAAAAGTTTAGCAATTTAACTAAAATTTGATTTGATTTGATTTGATTATTGCTGTTGGGCTAAATTTAACAAATGAGTATGCAACTTTATTTGATATGTATTTATTAACAGTACCAAAATAGGTATGACAAAAGGAGATTATTCAGGATCTACAGGGATAGGTAGGAGAATCTTCGGGAATGGAAAGTACCCAAATTAACCAAAAAATAAAAATTATGATACTTTTTTCCGCTGTCCCCTTTCGAATTACTGACGTCGCTTCAACAAAATGTAAAACACGAAGAAAAAAAACATCGTAGTATGGATTTTTTTCTTCTATTATTGTACAAATCACTTTTCCATGCAAACATAGGATGGTTTAGTACATATCTTTCCAGAATTCTTGTTGTAACACTGCCGACAAAGATATTATTATCTATTCTTGGAGTCATAGAAAAAACGAAAACTAAAAGTTTGCAATTACATTTTACGTTTTTGGATTTTATACTACCAAAACACACGCCAATGGTCATCTAGCATCTTATTCGATTCAATAAAGCGGTTGTTAGTATAATTTTGATTCTCCGACAAGAAATATGCACATGATATCCTTTCCATGTTTGTGTGTGGAGTTGAGCGGGAAATCCCACCTTAACACATGAAGTAGTCGTCAAGCCTATGCGAGGTTCAGTTCTTCCACTTTATAACCTGAAAAAAAGAAAAAAGACGAGTCAAGTATGATATGTACAGATAGCGAAGGCTTCCTATACTTGCCTCATATGTTACACGTAAATACTCCTTCATACTAACGTACTAACTACGTTACTTTAACTACAAGATATTCATAATACATAGATATTCTTGAACCAAAAGCTTGATTAGGGGCGCAGGGCCTTGATTCTCGTGCGAGAAGTTAAGGGTTCTATCCCTGCCCCGTTAATGCACCACTTTTCTTCTTTCTGAACTGAATAAGTGCAGTTCGTCACTTATGCAAGCCGTTCCAAGGTTCGGAATCCATTTCCGTTTCGTGCACTCGGCCCTAAGTCTGCTTGGGTTGGTACTCACTCATCGCATCGGATGAAAAGATGGCCAAAG
Source organism: Incurvaria masculella (assembly GCA_946894095.1). NCBI lineage: Eukaryota > Metazoa > Arthropoda > Insecta > Lepidoptera > Incurvariidae > Incurvaria > Incurvaria masculella. Next base: position 13,818,250 of record OX335662.1, on the reverse strand, counting down.
AAGGGTTTCCGTCCAGTTCAATGTAACATAAAGGTAAGGTCATAGAGTGGTGTGTTGGGCTATCAATTGTTTATTGTTTGTTCATAGTCCACAGGCAGTAACAATACGGATTTATCATATTTTATCATTAGCCAGTTAGACATTCAATGGCAAGGAACTTTGCTGCATATCTTTTTTCAAAGTCCACTTAGTCTAAATTTACAAAGTGTTCGTACACGCTAATCTCTGGAACCACCCAACAGATTTTAATGAAAATTTTCAAATGTGTATAGTTTGTTCCCGCTTGAAAATTAGGTTACTTTTTACACCAAACAATTTTTACTACCCATGTTGCACCAAGCGGAGCCGGGTACCGCAGCTAGTATAGTAGAAGTATTGGCCTCAGTAGCTGTTTAAGGTGGCCCTTCCCGGCGGGACTAACTCATTCGCAGGCACGGTACAAAACCGTGCCTTCTGTTTAAAAAAAAACAGGCTCCGTGATGAGGAGGATGCAACGTGTCCACAAAGCAGAAAATGAGCATAGTGTTTGATTTGGTAAGTTTTACGAAAATTTAAATTATAAAACGACTTATAGCTATATGTAAACCACGACCGCAGTAGTAAAAAATCTAACAAAAACCAAATTGATTATAAATCTTCATGAAACAAGCTACGTCTGATGACTAACCTTTTTAAGATGTTTTTATTTTATTGTTGAGTAATCCACCTCCAAAGTTATTGTATAAAATGTGCGAAAAAATCTAACTTTCGGACCTTATAACTTAGCAAACCAAACACAATTTTACAATGCCAACGGTCATCAGACATCTAGTTCGATCAAATAAAGCAATTTTGAGCAACATTTTGGATCTCTGACGAAAAATATGGGCGTGTTCTTCTTTCCACGTTTGTATGGGGAGTTGAGCGGGAAGGCCCGCCCCACCTTAACTCTTAACATTTAATCAGCAGCAAGTCATGCTTGGGTCTATAACGCAATAATGGAGTGTTTTTCTCTGTGCATAAAACGGGTTTGATGCTCTGATCTGATCTGACACCTGTCTTTACATTTTTGAGATGTCTAACCGGCATCTCAATAAACAGGGCATGTCTGGTTTCGATCTTGAGGCAGTGGCGTAGCATAGGTCACAAGCACCCGGTGCGGATCCCAAATTTTCCACCCTCTCATTTTTGTGATTGATCATAAATTTGCCTTTTTAACCGCATTTTTTTTCCGCCACCTGTGAAATGCCGCCCCCGTCAAAGTGCCGCCCGGTGCGGACCGCACCCTCCCCCCCCCCCCCCCATGCTACGCCACTGTCTTAAGAACGGCCCGTAAGCAGTGTTCCCCATTCAAACCCCCCCCATTTAGTAGTTAACTAATCATTTGAAAAAAACTGTTCCGATTAGCTTGATATTTAGTATCTAATATTCTACAATAAATATCTGTGTCTGCACGCTTTTGTTTTGCTGAAAAATCTAAAGCAAGTCAAATAACAGGCAAATGAATATCTTCATACAAATTTTATTTTCTCAGTTGTGTGACACAGGAAAATTTTTTCGAAAAAACATACACGTGCGGACATAGATAAATTGGTTACCTGAAATTAAGTCCCAAATATCAAGCAAATTGTAACAGTGGTTTTCAAATGATTACTAAACTACGTTTGCATGGGGAGCGTAATTTTCTGATGCTTACGGGCCCACCTTAAGGTTAGGCAACACTGGGCGCGGACTTCTGGCGCCTTCGCAAGATGAACTGTATACTGACGGGATCCTGCAGCGCGTTCTCCGCCAGGAAGTACTCCTCGGAGTGCGGCCGCAGCGCCATCTTGTAGTTGGTGAGCGCGGCTCGGTCGCGCGCCTTCGCCAGAGTCTCGATCACCACCGAGTGGACCTGCCACCGGCACTAATGTCATCACGTGTCATCTGTGATTGGGCTACATAACTAATATCATAATATTCCGGGATATCACGATATTCTTGGTCACGATAACGCAAATGGCTGAATCTGGGTAAATACTGTGTAATCTCACAGATCCGGCACTACGAAAGATCGGCACGTCCAATAATCCGGCAACCTCCGCCGACGGCCTCCCTCGCCCCTCTATACCTGAACGCTTCACACGGGCTGAAGAGAACGGCATATCAAATATTATAATTCTCCGCAACATGCGAGAAAAGGTTTTTAAGCAAGGACTAAAAGTTGCACAAAAGCAGACCTCAATTAAGGATTATGTGAAAGCTATGAAATGCTTTATTTTATTAATTACCTATGACTTTTTGACTATAATCAAGTAATCCGATCATTCCAATAATCCGGCAACCGCCGGTTTTTAATAGTGCCGGATTAGTGAGATTACACTGTACATTATACTGTCAGATTATACTCTTTCGTACTAAGACTGCAAGCAAGGCTGGACCTGAACCACTTGAGCGGCTCGTAGCCTAGTGGCGTGGGGACTGGCCTAGCGTACCAGAGGTCTGGGTTCAATTCCGACATGCACCACTTTCTTTCTCTGTCCGAGTTCGATAAGTGCATTTCGTCACGAATGCGAGCTGCTCCATGGTTCGGAATCCATGTAAAACTGTAGGTCCCCTCCTCCTATTAGGTGGTAGGGTTTTAAGCCCGCCCGGGTTGGTACCATCGCATTGGATAGAAAGATGGTCGAAGCGGCAATGAAAAATTGTCCGTGTTTTCCATCCAGTTCAATGTAGCCGTGCTCATAAAGGGAAGGTCCTGGCATGGCAACTAATTCCTTCGGGAATGTGGTGTATCGGGCTAATATCATAACGGTAGCTGTGTGGTATTAGCCATCCATGTCAGGTCGCATAAAAAAGAAAACATACCATTCGCGGGCATTGAGTGTACCAATTTCGCGCAGCACCTTGTAACGCCTGGCGAGCTCCATGCGCTGGTCGGCGCCGCCGGCGCGCGCGACGTACGCGGCGAGCAGCGGCGCCGGCGCGCCGAGCTCGCTCAGCCGCGCCACCAGCAGCGGCACCGGCACGCCGCTCGACACGCTGCTCTGCCCGAGCCAGTTCTGCGGGCCAGTTTTTACTTCGCGTTCTTTATGCACAATATACAATTTGAATGTTAAGTATTAAGAACGGCCCGTAAGCTATGCTCCCCATACAAACGTAGTTTACTAATCATTTGGAAACCGCTATTCCAATTGAATTGATATTCAATATATAATATCAGGTAACAAATATCTGTGTCTGCATGCCTTTGTTTTTTTGAAAAATCCAAACCGAATGAAATGAAAGCAAAAAGAAAATCTTCATACGAATTTTGTTTACTCTGTGGTTTGACCCAGAATACATTTACCGAAAAAACAAAGGCATGCAGACACAGATATTTGTAGCCTAATATTAGATACCAAATATCAAGTATGTTGGAATAGTGGTTTTCAAATTATTAGTAAACTACGTTTGTAGGGGAGGCGAAATTTTCTGATGCTTACGGCCCGACCTTAAGTGGACGAAGGTGTTTACACCCGAAAAACTACTCAATATGTATAATTATTAGGTTATTAGGTTAAGTAATTTATAATTTTAGACTTTTCACATTGTGGGTTGTTGTTTCCTCGTAGTTCTTAGTTTTTTGCTTAAGACCGTTCTACCAATGTAAGTTTGGGAGTAGCATTTAGGTATGAATTTATAATTGTGTTATATCATTATTGTGGATGAAAAAAAAAAGACAAAAAAAACATAATTAATAGACCAGTGAAGTTTATTTGCGGGTTCTTCTTCACTGGTTGATCGAATCCGTGGATCAATCAAATTGTGACATGACTTAGTGTAGTTTGACTACCAGAAGTTGAATAAATAAATGATAAGTAATATTAGTAATTCCAATTTTAAAATATTAAAAATATACAAGTACACTTCGGGAAAAATTAAATTCACGCATCAGCTTCAAGCTGCTATAAATAACATAATAATAATAATAATACAAACAAAGGATTAATTAATGGATTAATAACTAGTTTTGTTTAAAAGTTGGAAAATATACAATTTTTAATCGATACGACAAAATAAAATTAAATGACTTTTTATAGATTCAAAGCAGTGAGCCTGATAGATGCGCCATCCCTTGGTACACTCTTTCTCTTGTGATCGAATGAATAGAAGTAATCATCTTAGTTATACGTTTATTGCAATAGAGGGCCGGCTTGCTAAACACATTGTATGAAACTTCCGTCATTATGGCGGTGAGCCATCTACTTACGCCAGTAAGTAATTATTAATCTATGGTACCATCACGCAGGAGAAAAGTGTTTTCGACGCATCTGTCTTCTCTGCTTACCCCTCCGGTTCGACGGCGTGATTGTACGCTTGCCTAAATGCATTTACGTATGCATGAGATACAAAATAATGACATCGCAAAAAATAATGAAAAGGTTTTGCAATGCCCACCCCTCCGGGTAGGTAGACAGTCCAAAATCTAATAAGAGATAGGCCATGGCACCTAGTTCCTTCCATATGTCACATCATTTACAATATGATACCGCTTGTAGTGTTCACTCACCTTTCGTGTGAAGAGGGACTCGACAACGTCCCAGTTTTTCAGAGTCGCGTGCACGTTTAGCGCAACCCAGTCATACTGCTGTGGACTTATCTGCAATGTAGAAATAGAAAATGCCTTATGAACTTAAGAAAAATGCTTATTGATTTCAGATGGGAGCGAGTCTTAACGCCGGAGAGAAGGGACTGCGGAGTTAATCAATGTTCAAACACGTCACTTTTAGTGAGCCGCATGGAGTCCTTCCATACTGTGCATACGAAATGATGTGTTTAATCAAACGTCTTTGATTTTGAATTTTCGTCATTTCGTGCACTCGGCCCTAAACCCCGATTGGACGAAAAGTCTGCCAAGTTAATCAATGTTCAAACACGTCACTTTTAGTGAAACCCATGGAGTTCCTTCCATACTGTCCATACAAAGTGCGAAAGTTTTTCATCCAGTCCAATGTAGCCGAGCAATAAAAGGAAGGTCCTGGCATGGCACCTAGTTCCCATATGGTGTGTTAGGCTAATATCATGGCATGGTATTAGCAACCCATGTCCACATACATGTTCACATATTTATTCCCTCACCTCAATAAATAAATATCGAACTCCTAGTTCTATAAACAGTGACTGAAATGAGAAATGTGTCGACTATTGGTAAGCTTTGCGAGTTATCCTTCAGCTCAGGTTTATAAGCATGTATGCTGGTATCAGTAAGTGGCTTACCGCCTGTTGCTGACAGAGTGTGAGCGGTGACATCATCTGGCCCGCTCCGTCGTGCCAGTGCCGAGCGACGCAGTGAACTACGCACTGCAACACCGAGCTACCCTTCAGCTCAGGTTTATAAGCAGGTATGCTGGTATCAGTAAGTGGCTTACCGCCTGTTGCTGACAGAGTGTGAGCGGTGACATCATCTTGCCCGCTCCATCGTGCCAGTGCCGAGCGACGCAGTGAGCTACGCACTGCAACACCGAGCTACCCTTCAGCTCAGGTTTATAAGCAGGTATGCTGGTATCAGTAAGTGGCTTACCGCCTGTTGCTGACAGAGTGTGAGCGGTGACATCATCTTGCCCGCTCCATCGTGCCAGTGCCGAGCGACGCAGTGAGCTACGCACTGCAACACCGAGCTACCCTTCAGCTCAGGTTTATAAGCAGGTATGCTGGTATCAGTAAGTGGCTTACCGCCTGTTGCTGACAGAGTGTGAGCGGTGACATCATCTTGCCCGCTCCGTCGTGCCAGTGCCGAGCGACGCAGTGAGCTACGCACTGCAACACCGAGCTACCCTTCAGCTCAGGCACGTTCGCACATACCTGCCATTCTAAAAACTTTTTTTTGGTTAGTTTCAGGGAATATGGATATGAGCGGATGCAAATTGAGCGGATTTATGAATTAAGCTGTTTTTTTATGGAACCTGCTACTGTTATGATATTAGCCCAACACACCACATTCCCGAAGGAATAAGGTGCCATGCCAGGGCCTTACATTTATGGGCACGGCTACATTAAACTGGATGGAAAACACGGACAATTTTTCACTGCCACTTGAATCATAGTTTCATCTAATGAGGTGGTACCAACCTGGGCGGGCTTAACCCTACCCCTACTAGGGGAATGTTTTACATGGGTTCCGAACCATGGAACAGCTCGCATTCGTAACGAAATGCACTTATCCAAATCAGAAAGAGAAAGAAAGTGGTGCTTGACCGGGGCAAGGATTTGAACCCAGACTTCTCGCTGTACAAAAGATTTATCATTTATAATAGACTAGGAGGTTGCGACAAAAAATGGTAACGATAACGTTAATGGCTGAAACTGGGTTCACATGATAGAGACCAACCCTCTGAAGCTCAATGTGTCGGTCTGCCGGCGCCAAGTGGTTGCGATACCTAGATAAGGCCCTTGAAAAAGTTATCGTTACAACAACGAACAATATAACAAAACTGACCCAGGAACTTGATGTGGCATGCCACCATATTGGTGTAGTGTGGATCAACACCGGGCTGTGAGAAGTGATTAGCCATCAAATTCCTTAGTTTACCGAGCAGGCCTTCCAAATTGTTGTTCGCAGACTTCACAACATGCTCGTAATTGTAAATCTGAAAATAAAAAAAATATAAATGAAAGATTGCACTGACATTGTTTTTTTCATTAAGGGTGGTAATTCAGTTAGGTTGGTACCTACCGCGGCCTCTGGACTTCGCCCAAGCATTCTGAAAATAAAAAATTAATGTAGGTAGGCACATTAACTGTTTCTTTTTATATATGCTGATCCGAAAAATGTGCAGATGGTCTATTACGAGTTACAAATCACGTATCGAAATTTCACTGAGCTCTTCGTTACCACAGGTTTACACCATTGAATAGAGCAGGCATTTGAGGGATACACTAAATCGCCCATCCATGGGATTTATATCTATGTATATACATATTTTCAACACATTTATATTATTTCATATTTGTACACATATATAAAAATCCATGGTACCAGTCCATCGCTCAAATGCCTGCTCTATTCAACGGTGAAGACCGGTGTAAACGAAGAGCTAAATTTCGATAAGTGATTTGTAACTCATAATAGGGCCTCAGATAACAAAAAGAAATTTAATGAAGTTTGCTCTATGGCATAAAGTAAGTATTTCAAAATGGTTAATAAATCATTTCAAAACCACTGTACCGATTTACTTGATATTTGGTATCCAACCCATACTTTTTATTATATCGAAAAATGTATTCTGTGTCAAAACACAGAAGTATGAAATGTTGGCTGTCATTTAAATAGGTCTTAATTTCTAAAAAAAAAAAACCAAATGTGCAGACACACTATATTTGTATTTTTTATATATTTAATGGATACAACATTATTTCCAAAATCTGATTACAGTGCTTCATTGTAGATGTCGATGGATAACCTCAAATTAATGAGATAATGGTAATTTCCATTAAATACATAAAATATCAACGATAAATCTGGGTCCGAAGTCGATGTCCGATACCAAAATCGACTTTGGTGACCGATAGCAATTAGGTTGATATCTTAATCATCACATCGGGAGGACTGGAGGAAAATTGGAGAGGCATGTGTCCAGCAGTTGACGCAAACACGCTGACTGACTGACTTAATCATCAGAATAAAAATAGGATCAATGCGAAACCACCACCATCTAGTAGCTGTATTGTGTACAATAGCATTGTGTCGATTTGCAGTGCACTATCGCTGAGTCCATCGCCATACATGATTTACAAAAGTTGGTGTATACCTTTCTATCTATAAACTTAATATTTCTTTTGCTGCGATTTATTTTCTCTGTTGTTAGTAACTAGTAGTACGAGATTAGCACTGGATTAACCATACAAAAAACCGGTTTGGTCCGGCAATAATCTGCTTACTAAAGTTTTACGCCCACTCTCAATACGACAGTTAGAATTTATAAAACACAAATGTATAATGAATAATAACACTGTACTAGATTGGCACTGTTTTATGATGTCTGTCTGCAGAGTTGTGTATCTTATAAGGAATAAAAAAATATAATTAAATATTAATTACGTGAGTAAGTCCGTCAGATCACTGATTTTTGCCTCCGAAAGCAGGAATGAGATGTAGTGGTCGAGTGCCAGCGGGCGTGATGACAGCAGAGCATACACCAGCTTTCTTTGCAAGCTCTGGATTAAGTATAGAATCACCTGCAAGATTAATACCAAAAATAACAAAAACGCAGGCTAAGACTATAGGCGTGATGGAACCTGCAATTTTATGAAACTGAACATGGAAGGTTCAGAACTCAGCTTTGTTGGGAATTGATAGGGTAGAGTTGTTACCCTATCAATTCCCCATACTAAGGCCGATAACTGTTTGCATGCTTTTAATGTTAAGGTGGCCCAACCCGCTCAACTCCCCATACAAACGGGGAAAGAAGATCACGCTCATATTTCTTGTCAGAGATCCCAAATTTTGCTCAAAATAGCTTTATTTGATCGAACTAGATGTCTGATGACCGTTGGCATTGTAAAAGTGTTTGGTTTCTAAGTTATAAGTCCGAAAGTTCGAATTTTTCGCACGTTTTATACAATAACTTTGGAGGTGGATTATGCAATGATAAAGTAAGAACATCTTAAAAAGATTAGTCATCAGACATTAGCTTATTTAATCAAGATTTATAATATCTTTGGTTTTTGTTAGATTTTTGACTACAACGGTGGTGGTTTACTTTTAGCTATAAGTCGTTTCGTAATTAAAATTTTCGTAAATCTTACCAAATCATACACTATGCACATTGTCTTTTTTGTGGACATGTTGCATCTTCTTCATCACGGAGCCAATCTTTTTATTGGAAACAGAGAAGGTCCCAGAGATCAACAGCACGGTTTTGTACCTTGCCCGCGAATGAGTTAGTCCCGCCGGGTTGGGCCACCTTAAGCTAGGTTTTTGAAGTTTTGGATTGTAAAATATGTTTTAGAAATCTATGTCTGTATGTTTTTGATTTTTTTATATACCTTTTAGATTGGAAAATATTGGCTAATATTATTATATAATACATATAATTCGGTAAAACGCTATTTCTTGCTCCTTCTTGCACCGAATGGCACGGAGCAGTCTGCGCGAACACAGCCAGGGTCAGGGAGGTTTGACAGTGACAGTTCTTGTGGACAAAACAGTGGGTGTTGCCACTTTATATCAAGCATAACCCTCTACCTCGATAAATTTATCGAACTTTAAATTTTTGCTATCACACATGGACATGCACAATCTTATTTTTCATTAGTTTAAGTTGATCGTGTTTTGTTTGCATGTGGAAAGTTATTTAGGTAGTATTTCGTAATTTCTTTGGTTTTGATTTTTTATTCACTGCCATTGTAATATGGATTAACTGGTTCTTTGTTTTATTTTATTTTAAAATGAGTATTTAAATTATTTTTGAATTGATTGGTTGAGTTAGCATTAATTACATCTTCGGGGAGCTTGTTCCATATCTCTACAACTTTATTTGTAAAGAAATCTTTGGGGGTGTTAGTGTTATGTTCCGTGCAGTTCCGTTACTTGATGTTGCTCAAATCCCGACAGTAGGTGAGGCTTTACCCACCTATGACCAGTATTATAAAAACACATACGTACAGCTATAACAGCGTCACCGTCGCCGAGCGCGATCGCTCCGTCTAGCAGCTGCGTTTTGGCGGCGAGCGTGCGATGCGCGTGCAGCGAGCACCGCCGCTTCAGCACCAGGCGGCGGAGCGTCACGCTCACGCTGTCGTCGGCGGCCCGCGCACCGTCCGCCTGGCCCCCTGACTGCGCCAGCAGCACTGTCCATAGTGTACTAGTGTTGTCGAAAGTCTTGGGTTAGGTTTAGGTTAGGTTGGGTTTCAGAATAAAATATACTTATTTGAGTAGTCAGATTAAAAATTTTTAGTGCTATAAGCAGAAATAAATATGTTTCAGCACCTTCAGGAGCGATACTGGAGGCAACTGGGCCATCAGGGTAAAGATGTTTACGAATAGAACACTTACGAAGTTCCAGATTCTTGGGTGAAATAAGGCTGGAGAGTGGCAACAATGGCGTCTTCGCTACGCTGCCGATTACATTATCCGCATCGCCCGGGGCAAGGGGGCTTTGTTGGCCGATTGCAAGGATCTCACGAGGAGAAAGCTGTGAAAGAAATGGAAAGTTTCACAAGAGACTGTTGGTGTTTTCGCGCGTCGATAAACCTTAAGGGGATCCGGACTGTATTAAAAAAAACTGCCTTTGAACATTATAGAGGCCAGTCAGGTAGTTGTACAAAGTTGGAATAGTTCTTCGGTACAAAGGGAGAAATAATAAAAAAGGATACCTTTGTAATTTTTTTGGCAAAATATAATCAAAAATCCGGCCAAGTGCGAGTCGGACTCGCACACAAGGGTTCCGTACCATCGTAAATTATTTGATAGCAAACATTCACATTTCTTGTATGGGGACCCTCTTAATTCTTATTATATTTTAATTTTAGCTATTTGTTGTTAAAGCGGCAAAATAAATACACACTGTGAAAATGTAGGCTGCCTACCGGGTGTGTTCTTATATAATGCCCCTGGATTTGAAGCTAGCTGGATGGATAGGATGAAAGATCGACCTTCTAGGACCTACCCATGAAAATATTATAGTGCGGAAACAATTCCTTCATATTAAAAAAAAATTTCAAACTTTCCTATAAATTTGAATTTTAACAATTGGCGCGCGCTCGCTAATGGATGACTCCGTCCACGGTCATTACGTAGTTGCCAGGTGAAATGCATTAAACCCACATTGTGGGGTAATTGTAGTATTTTTGGATGTAAATTAATACTTGATGTATTTAAATTGCTCTAAAACCGACTTAGCCGCCCCGACATTACATGTTGGTGTGCGTCATCCCTAGAGTGTTTTTTAGAAGTATGGAGACGAAAGCTCGCGCAGGAGGTCCCGAGTGTAGCGAGTGGTACGAGACCGCCGCCGCGGCGAAGGTCGAGTGCAGTCGCTTAAGCGAAGGGGCCGACCAAGCGAGTCTTTCGGCGTAGCCACCAACTTCACTTGGTTGGGCTTTCGAAATAGATCCAAAAACCATAATACATAAACAGAATAGGTCGGGGTAATTATAGTATGATATAGTGGCAACACACGTTGTGCAGTAGGTTTGGATTGATCAATGCAATCGATTCAGTCTCCCTACATTCTGTTCAGTCGCCTTTCGGTTGTACTGTGCGGTGGTCTGTTATCGTTTTCTCTTTGTGTTTAACGTATTGAGCATGTCCGTGTCGCCGTCCCCCGGCGTTGCAGGCGGCGCGGCGGTGTAGGTTAGGTTAGGTTAGATACATTAGTTTATGCTTTGTGTTCTGTGTTGCGTCGCTGTTTTTAGTGTTAACAGTGGGCAACTCGCTTCCAGTTTACTTCGCGGCGGACAAACAAGATACCGACGCCATTTTGATAGCTTTCTCAAGCATGATTTCTGATTTTTGGAAACGTGTTTTTTTTTGGTTTCCGCAACTTCTCATGTCGCGCAAACGTATGTTTTTGAGGTTTTTAGTAGGTATATATAATTTTTTTTATTGTTTTCCAGGGGCTTTATTCAAATATGTTGGAATGCAAACAAAAAGTCCTGGTTTGTAATTTGGTAAACTATATGAAAACTACATATAGATAAAAAAAGCATAAGATTTCTGCTGCAAGTTTGCGTGTTGTCAAAACGTAAAACAATAAAACGTCTCGATAAAACTCTGCGTTTAATTCGCACTCCCGCTGCCGATTTCCAACAGGTTATGGGCCCAGACATGTGGTGAGTGCGAAGAATTCGGGATCAGAGGTCGTGCGGAGGCGCGGTGGTTGGAGTTCGCGTTTGGCGAATCAACAGGACCGACGCTCGCAAAATGGAGACGGCAGCGACGACGGCTGGTGTGCCGGTTTTGAAGTTGCTAGGAGAAGGTAACTGGAACGTATGGAAATTCCAAGTACGAGTTCTACTGAAGTCGGCGGAACTATACGGAGTTATCGACAGGACCATAAAAAAAGACAGCGAAGGCTGGAGCAAGAAAGATGCCAAGGCTCAGGGCTTAATTGTGACGCGGCTCAACGAGAGCGTCATGTTACACGTAATGACATGCGAAACCGCGGCAGAAATGTGGCAAAAACTAAACAGTGTATACGACTCCAAGTCGGCCACAAGTCTACATCTTATTCAACAACGTTTCTTCTCACTGAAGTACGAAGGAGAGGGAATGGCCGCATTCCTGGCAAAGGTAGAGGTGCTGGTAAATAAATTACGTGAACAAGGAGAAGAAATATCGGAACGTATGACAATAACTAAGGTAATCATGGCATTACCGGAGGAGTACAAGTATTTTGTGTCAGCGTGGGAGTCTGTACCAACTGCGGAGCAGACTCTGTCACAATTAAATTCAAGATTGCTTATTGAAGAACAACGAAATGGAGAATGGAATTCTAAGAATGTCTGTTCGGCACTGGTGACTTATAAGAAAAATGTAAAATGTTTTGCATGTGGCAAATTGGGTCATTTTAAAAGGGATTGTAAAGTTACAAATACCCCGAAAAAGGAAAAATTGTGTTTTTGTTGTAAAAAAGCTAGTCATGAAAAAAAAAATTGCTTTTTTAATAAAAATAGGATTAAAAATGAAACAAAAATGACTAACAGTAATGCGTTGCATGCATCTGATGAAGGAGAGTTTGCGTATGCGAGCAAATCTTCATATCAGATAAATAATAATGATATATGGATCATGGACTCGGGAGCGAGTGATCATATGTCTCATAGAAAGGACTGGTTTATGGATTACTGTGAGTTATCAAACCCAAAATTCGTGCTCATAGGAGACGGAAGTAAACTTGAAGCAATTGGCTATGGAACAATAATGGTGGAAGCGTACGATGGTATGCATTGGAATCAAAAGGTGATTGAAACAGTTCTTCATGTTCCGGATTTGAAACCTAACCTATTTTCTTTGAGTACGGTTGTCGACAAAAATTATATGGTGGTGACGGACAGTAACCTGAGTAGAACAAAAAGAGCCGGAGCGACGGAAGCGCTTGGGGAACGAAACGGTAAGCTGTATTTTATGAAGTTCCGTACAATACATATTCCGCCAGAAACTGCATACGTGGGCAGTGCAAATGATCTAAGTTCCTGGCATAAAAGGTTAGCTCATCAGAATGTTGCTCATGTAAAGAAGATTTTAGAAAAAAATGACATAAAATATGACAATAGTGATGATAGATGTACTGCATGTGTGGAAGGAAAACACACTCGACTACCGTTTAATAATAGTGATTCAAAAAGTACAAGTCCAGGAGAACTTATCCATATTGATGTCTGTGGACCAATGGAAAAGGAATCAATTGGAGGTTCGAGATACTTCGTTCTTTTTAAAGATGATTTTTCGCGCTTTAGAACAGTATATTTTATTAAAAAGAAAAGTGAAGTTGCACAGAAATTAAAATTTCACATATTGATGTTACAAAAAGAAGGGATACCTGTTAAAATCATTCGGTCGGATAATGGAAGAGAAATTATCAATGAAGACATTAGTAAACTGTGCAATGATAATGGGATAAGGCACCAGACATCGGTGATATATACTCCAGAGCAAAATGGAAGAGCCGAAAGGGAGATGCGAACTATTGTGTAGGCAGCACGGACTATGCTGATCGCGAAGAACTTCGGGAAGGAACTGTGGGCAGAGGCGGTCAATACTGCTGTATTCATATTAAATCGCACTGGTAAGAGTCCGATAGAAGGGAAAACACCATATGAGTTACATTGTGGAAAAACATTTGACATTAAAAGGTTGAAAGAATTTGGGTCTGATGTGTATGTACACACTCCTCATCAGAAGAGACTTAAATGGGACTCGAAAAGCAAACCGGCCTTTTTTGTTGGATACGGAGAAGAAACAAAAGGTTTTAGGGTATTCTATCCTAATACCAAAAAGGTAGTACGAGATGTAATATTTCTAACCAGGACAAACAGTGAAAGCAGAGAAGAAACAATGGTGAAAGCTATAACTGAAAAGGTGGAAATACAAGATGATGAGGACCTACCGTTACAAGAAGAAAAACAACATTGTGTACAACAGCAAGGTGAACAAAAATCGCCTGCGGATTTAACACCGGTTCTCCCCGAGACTGATAGCGAAGAACAAGAAATGAATTGTGAAAGTGACGAAATTTATGAAAATGAAAAACGCGTGCGCAAGAAACCTGTATGGCAGAAGGACTATGACATGAACTGTAATAATGTGTTCATGGGTTTGTGCGAAGAACCCTTAACGTATGACGAGGCTGTAAGTAATGCGGCTGCGAAACATTGGGAAAGTGCTATGAAGACAGAGTTGCAGGCTCTGCGGGAAAATAATACATGGACAGAAATGCCCTTGCCAAGTGGCAAACATGCTATCGATACTAAGTGGGTATATCAAATTAAAAGGGACTGTGAAGGAAACAGTATGTATAAAGCTAGGTTAGTAGCAAAAGGCTTTCAACAAAAGGATTGTATGACCATGTCAGAAATTTATGCACCTGTTGCTAAATTATCAACGTTTAGGATTTTAGTAGCTGTAGCAAATAAGCAGAAGTTGCCTATTTATCAAATGGATGTTAAAAGTGCTTTTCTCTATGGAGAAATTGAGGAAGAAGTATATTTGAAGTTACCATTGGGTAAAAAATCAGAAAAAGTGTACAAGTTAAATAAGGCTATATATGGCTTAAAGAAATCACCTAAATACTGTCATGAAAAGTGAAGAATTTGTAAGATCTCAGTCCGATTACTGCCTGTATACGAAATATGCAAATGGGAACTTCTTATATGTCCTAGTATATGTCGATGACTTATTAATTTTAGGTAATAATGTCGATGATATAAAAATGTTTAAGTTGGTATTGAGTGAAAACTTTAAAATGAAAGATATGGGTTATATCAAGACTTTCTTAGGCATAAATGTAAAACAAAATTTGGAACAAGGTATTACAGAACTAGATCAGTCAACATACTTATCAGATGTTCTTGAAAAATTTGGCATGACAGATTGTAAACCTGCGTCAACACCCATGGACTCGAATTTTAAGTTCGAATTGCTTAAGCGTAGCGAACCAGAAAGTAATGAAATTGAATTATCGTGTAGATCCTTGATTGGTTGCCTGATGTATGCGATGTTAGGAACCCGACCTGACTTATGTGCATGCCTTAGTTTTCTGAGTCGTTTCCAAAGTTGTGCTAGCAAAGAACTGTATGCTGCATTAAAACATTGTTTGCGATATGTAAAAGGTACCATTACTGCGAAATTGACCTATATGTGTAACAAGTCGAATCTTGTGCTACAAGGCTATGTTGATGCTGACTGGGGCGGTGATACTAACGATAGGAAATCTACAACAGGATGGATCTTTAAAGTGTACGACTGTACCGTATCTTGGAGTACCAAGAAGCAGGAATGTGTTTCATTGTCTTCTACTGAAGCCGAGTATGTTGCTTTGAGTGTTGCGGATAGTGAAGCTTGCTGGTTAAAAAAAATTTTTTTTGATTTGGGATTGAGTGAAAGTGAACCTGTAACTATATATGAAGACAACCAGTCTGCTATAAAGCTGGCGCAAACGCCTGACAGTTCAAAAAGAATCAAACATATAGATATTAGAGCTCACTTTGTAAAGGAAGCTTTATTGATGGGAAAGATAAAAATTGTATACTTGGAATCTAACGAACAAGTAGCAGATTGCTTTACAAAACCTTTAAGTAAAGTGCTATTTGTAAAATTCCGAGAAATGATGGGTTTACTGATTTAATACAAACATAGTTATTTTTATTGTCAAGATAAGGAATGTTTTGTTTGAGGGGGGGTGTTGGAATGCAAACAAAAAGTCCTGGTTTGTAATTTGGTAAACTATATGAAAACTACATATAGATAAAAAAAGCATAAGATTTCTGCTGCAAGTTTGCGTGTTGTCAAAACTTAAAACAATAAAACGTCTCGATAAAACTCTGCGTTTAATTCGCACTCCCGCTGCCGATTTCCAACAAAATACAATCCCTGCCTACCTATTATGGTTCATGAGATACAGCCCTGTGACAGACGAACGCACGGACGGACTTAGTAATAGAGTTCCGTTTTCACCCTTTGGGTACGGAACCCTAATAATATATGGTGTTTCATGCATAATGAGTACTTGAAATGTTGAGATGTGCTGCTACACACTTACAACGTCGTCCTCGAAGCTAAACGCGCGTGCTGACGTCTCACTCGTGTTCCAATAATCGTCATCGTCCATTATCCTATTTTTTGAGTTTTCAGAAATTAATTAGAAGAAAATTAGTTCATGAATCACAACAAACAATAAATTTTCTGTGGTAGATTTTTTTTTTCACCCAAAGGGTAGGCAATGGTCTTAGGACCGTACAGCCTTCCTGTGGTTGAGATTTGGCAGTTATATATATGTTCTGTGTTTGGCAGCTGCAAAATGTCAACCAACGTCAACGGTTGTCAACGTCTACAAGTTGAGTGCACGATCACTGGTTAGTGATATTTTTTAGTGATATTTTATCTTCTGGCTGAGATAAACAGTCGTAACAAGTCAGACTAACGAAAAGTACTACTTTGTGACGTCACTTTGCTTTACTTTGATGATTAAAATCGGACCGCGACCTCGCACTGCCGCTGAGGCATTCGCCGCCTCCTCCGCTCCGCTGCCGCCACCACCGCGCCGTAGAGCGCAGTGACTTTTCCGAACTCTTTCACTGAATTCCGAAATGCGTATATTACGGAGAATTCACTTATATGAAAAAGAACGGATACGGTACATACTGACAACAATTCAAAGGCGGTCCACATTTTTAAAAAACTCACACACCTATAATTGTACATACATACCAAACTCTACTACGTAAAGGGTAACAGAGCAGAACCAAGCTATACGTAAATGTATCATGCGAAAAAGTGACAAATAGATTTATCTAATCGCGGAAAAATAGAATGAGACAAAATTTCTGTGAAACTGAATGATTTGAAGCATGAAAAAAAACATTAAAAAAAATAATAATCGACTTCAAAGAAAAAGCACTAAAAAGTAAAAATAATTTCCATTTTTGTAGTTACGATTTCTGTTATATTTTGAGTCGGCGTCAGCCGGGCACGCGCTGCGCCAATCAAGAGAACCTAACCTAACCTAGGCTGACATCGACTCAAAAAATAACAGAAATCGTAACTACAAAAATGGAAATTATTTTTTACTTTTTAGTGCTTTTTCTTTGAAGTCGGTTATTTTTTTTATTTGTTTATTTTTAGTGAACCTGAAGTACACTTACTAATTTGTACACGTCCTTTCCAATAAAAAAAGAATCACCGAAATTGGTTGGCGTTATATTGAGTTATTCGTCCATTTGTCGCGCACATCTTAATACAAATTTAAGACTTTTATGATTTTCTCATGGATATAATTGTCAGAACTTAACCAAATTAAAATGGGACCACTTGGGAAGCACTAGCTATCATTTAAAAAAATAATCATCAAAATCGGTTCACCCAGGCAAAAGTTATGAGGTAACAAACATAAAAAAAACATACAGACGAATTGATAACCTCCTCCTTTTTTTAAGTCGGTTAAAAAGAGGGAAAGTGAAATTTGCGACGACTGGTCATAGAAATAGTGCAGAAGTCAACATAATCCATCATGACACGTCAAGGATGCGCGCATGCTCTACCCTTCGACCAGAATGGCGCGTCAAAACTGAATGATAAAGCAGGCAGGGTGGCCAAAACTGCACACAAGAAAAAATTGTATTGTAATTACAATAAAAGATGAAGGTTCCCATTCCGTCAACATGTTTAGAGCCACTAGTGTCATCATTGTTAAGTTAAAAAGGCATTCAATAATCTTTTTAAATATTATTACATGGTGCACATATTTTTTTTAGACACACATTGATTTTCTATGAAGTTAATGGTCCGAGCTTTCAATGATTTCACCAGATATATACGGGCAGGTTTGAATGACGTTGAAAACGCATTGAATGATCTTTTCGGGAGTTTGCAAGCAGGAACATGGAAAACACATATTTATGGAATAGTTCTTCAAGCCATGTCTAAATTTATCATTTTCCAATCCAAATATGTTTTCTTCGACAATATTTAGGATAAATGAAGACTCGAGTCGACCCAAGTCGAATATACATCATTCCTTTTATTTTTTTATTAACAAGACATTTGGTGCACTCCACCTTAAATTTACAAAATATATTTTCTGTTTTTTATTTCAACTTAACTTAATTTGAACACCATCACATATGACTTTTAAAACGTAATTATAATGATATTGACACTAATAAAATGGATTGATACCCGGAACACAGATTTTTCAAAATTGAGCATTCGTCTTCCCTTCCCCGTTATATGAAAACCAGGTGAAGAACTAATTATACTCCGTTCCCTGGAAAGCCAGGGCGTTCGTTTGGCGCTGATGTTTTTATAGGAAAATCCATCCATAAATGTCTCCTATTTCGTTCTTGTGGAAATCTGAAATATTAAAAATATTTTGAAATTCTTATCCTTTCCACGTGTCACCTAATATGTGATTAACTAAACCCAAAATAAAAATAAATACAAACAGTAGTCTATTGCTTTGTGACAGCCCTAGTTGTTTTAAAATGATGTTTACTTTTAATAAATACTTAAATGAAAATCGAAATTAAAATTATTAGAACTAACCTTTTATCTATCTTGTGCCAACCCTATTTGCGCCTTTGCTGTACATGAAGCTTTGAGGTCAGCTGAAATAAAAATATACTGAATATGCTTGCACTTATGAGTGGAATTTGATTCCATTGCTCTTGTTGTCCTTTATGGTGTTATTTCCACATTTTTCAACAACACAAAACGGCATTTAGTTGATACTTTGAAATCTCGCCCAACTGAATTATTGACGTCTGACACCGACTGAGAGCAGATGAGCTGACCGAGCGTACTTTTGACGGACCGTCAAATTTGTTTAGTCCCCTATCCATTCCTTTTTCATTTAAGAGAATTCACAATACACGCGTACAAGACCTTTCCGAATTGCTTATATTCAATCCCGTGAATGTCATGTTTACAAAAGGGACGTGACTTTAGACCGCATACAGATCGTATGCACTTGTATTCTGAATTAACAAAGGTCTTTCGTCGTTTGTTAGTCTAGTTAGACAAATTCTAGGCCCGAAATAACAACTCTCGGGACTTACGAGGCATTATCGATGTAGTTAGGTTAGGCTCTGACACATATGTCGGCTCAAATTCATTCCGATTTGATAACGTGCGATTGTTGCTATGAGAAGTGATATCAATTCGGAACACAAGTATTCACTCTATTCGCTTTCTCTGCGATATTTCGTCGTCGTCTGGGGTCTTCTGCACGGTTTGTGTGCAGGTACGGGCCTGAGGGTATCCCCTATTACCCGGACTGCTTCTCGGCATGCTCTGCAGTGCCGGTCCTTGGTCAGCCGCTATGAGCTAGCGGCGGGCTGGGCATCATTTCCACGAGCCATCGGGCAGGCGCTGCATTCAACCACGTCATTCCTGGCCGAACGACGGGGAGTGCAGCAGCAGCTCTCGGGGCAGCGGGCGACCTTCGAGCGGCCGTGCGTGCAGGGGGGCAAGATTGGTGAGGTGTGGATGTGGTGAAGCATCAGCGCGCTCAAACATGCGGCGCGCGAGCTTCACAATAAATTCCTCCACCGGTGGCATCTGCACGTCGTTGGCGATTACGTCATTTCTGACGTAGCGCCCGGCCCCCACTACCATGCGGAGGGTGACGTTTTGCTGGACCTGGATTCTCTTCCTCTGAGTGGCTGAGCTTAGCACATACCATGCTGGGGCTGCATAGGTGAGTCGCGAGCGGACGTACGTTTTGTGGATCCTCAGCTTCGCTCTCAACGACAGTCTTGATGAGATGACCGGTCTCAGGAGAGCGCGTGCCGCCTTGGCTTGTCGGATGACGTGATCCACCATAGGCGTCATGCGTAGTGACCGGTCGATGGTACAGCCGAGGTAGCGTACTGAGGATTGCCACTCTACGTCCTGGCCTCGGAGCTGCAGGTTGCGTGGGTATGTGCGCTGTTGGCCAGTTACGATGGCGGCCGTTTTCCCGACATTAACGGCCATTCTCCATTTGTCCAGCCACTCAGGTAGCAGGTCCAGCAACCGCTGCATTTTTGAGGCTGCTATATCCGCCCGGCGCGATGAGGCGAAATACGCGCTGTCGTCCGCAAACAGCGCGAGCGTCACGTGCTGTTCCCACTCCTGTAGATGCCCTAACAGGGTGGGAATATCATTTGTGTAGGCCGCATAGAGGAGCGGCGAAAGGCAGCTACCCTGTGGCACGCCTGCCATGATCGGCCGCGTGGGTGAGTCATGCCCCTCCACCGAGACATAAAACCGACGTCCCTCGAGGAAGGACGCTACTGTACTCAGGATTGCACGTGGAGTGGTGGTGTCCAGCAGCTTATGCAGAAGCCCCGCGTGCCATACACGGTCGAATGCCCTCTCGATATCGAGAAAGACACCCACGGTGTAACGGCCATGGTTACGCTCAACTGCCAGGTGGTGCAGAACACGCGTGAGCTGGAGAGTAGTGGAGTGCTGACTGCGGAAGCCAAACTGTTCGTCACGTAATGGGACGTGCGGCTGGATTCTCCGCAGTAGCAGGCGCTCGAAGAGTTTCGCAATGTGGGACAGCAGCGTAATGGGTCTGTAGCTCGCAGGTAGCCGGCGATCCTTGCCGGGCTTGGGGAGGACGATGACCTTTCCAGTCTTCCATGCGGCCGGGAAGTGTCCGGTTCGGAGGATGCCATTGAAATTTCCTGGTCAATGCGACCGAGGATCTTCTAGGCATCTGCGATATTTGCAATGTACGCTTTTCGAAACGCAGCGTTTGTTCACAGCAGATAGTGAAATGTCAGTGTCAAGTCAATGTCAATCAAGATCAATAATCTGTGGTTTATTATCAAAAACTACGAAAACCACTAAAATTACACCGCATTTTCGATAGCAGCATTGATATACCGTAAAATATCGCTGCTACCGTTCTAGATAGTCGTGAGGAAACAGTATAAAATAGTTGTCTAAAGTTTGTTTCGTATCCATGCCGTAGTGTTGTTCCTCGGTGGTGTGCGCACAATGGCCCAAGGAAAGGTTGCGCTTTTGGCATGCGGGTCTTTCAACCCGCCTACATACATGCACCTACGAATGTTTGGTCAGTTTCTTTATTGAGTATCTACTAACCTTCCGAAACATATGTTTGCTTATGACGTTAATCTGACATAGGATATCCATATTTTTGTCGTAACAACATAAGACAAAGTAACCGTTCATCTATAAATTCATTGTCACGTCCTTCTTAAATATGTATTTTTCTCTTATTGAAAATAGAATACTGCTTTATGCATGACCTTGAGCTGTTGACCTTTATATTGGTAGAGAAGTCCTTCAAATATTTGATAAAATTGTCATCAACATTGAACTACGTTACCTTAGCTTCGAAGAGATTTAAAAAAGACTCACACCGTCAGAGAAGGGACTTAATAGATCTACACTTAAATGAACTGAACTTGACTTCGAGGGCACAGCATTAAACTGGAACATAGCACAAATAAACGATAAGGTTCAACAAATATGGTGTAAACTGTATGTAACAACAATTGACTTAATGACAATCTCCCTAAAACGTCGAAATTACCTGAATTTGGTTGGTTTACCTTCCATCCTTATACCTAAACATTTTCGACCAATTTTTGCGATTGAAACGAGATAGCCAGAGCCCACGTCGCTTAGTTACAGCCACCAACCAAAAAAAATAATTAGGTACTAGGCAATCACATCTGAAAAAAAACCCTTTAAAGTAACATTGATACATTCTTCAAAAATAATTAGATTTAGACGCATCAATATGAGCTGACTGACTAAAAGTAGTAAGAAGGAAAAAAAATACAAATTAAAAAATATAACGCCCAATAGGATAACAAAGCAAATAACAAATAATAAAAAACTTAAAGAAACAAAACGAAATAAAATATAGATATGAACACATTAGGCATTAAATAAATAAATAAATCATGTAACGGCTCATACTTACCTGTCAGCTAACAAAAGTTTGATTCAACTGTATTGTGTTTGTATTCGTCAAATTGGCAGACAAGCTGCACTCAGACAGGTCATATTCTCTTATTTTAAGGCATAATTAGCATTTCCAACAATAAACAGAACAACAATAAACATGCATACATCTTACAATTTCTGGCATATAACATCATCAAACTTACTAAATAATTAAAACTAGCTAAATTGTCAAAGTAATAATTAGTCAAGGTTTTATGATACTGGATTACCCGTACAGAATTAGCACGGGACCACCTGCAGGCGCTCGGCACACCGGTGGTGGGCGGGATGGTGTCTCCCGTGCACGACGCCTACGCCAAGAAAGACCTGGTCTCCGCACAGCACAGGTGATTTCCTGAACCGATCTCCTATAATGCATACAAACGTGGTGCAGGGCCTGTAACCTGTCAATTTGTTTGCCCGGAAACTGACAAAGTGAGGGTTTTTCATTTAGATTTTGATCAAGTGAGTTGTCGAATTTGGTTGGAATTGGATGGTTATTCGTACCTTAATATCAAATTTAAGTGAAATAATGTTTTGAAGTGAAAACTTCTTTGGCACCATTATGATTTGAAACTCGATGAAACGAAAAAGCGACACTAAAAAGAGACATAATCTGCATTTGTCTCATTCTCTCAAAGTTTAGTTTTATTGTGGTGTCACTTCTACCACGTGTGAACTGCGCGCAAGACAAAGTGACAAGAATTGAGAAGTTACGAAAAACTCACATAACAGATTTACATAGCAGAAGTGACTGGAAGTGTCTTGCCCCCGGGCCTAGAAGAATTTAGCACGGCCTGATAGATGTAGTACTTCGTAAAGGTCAGGTGCGTAGCACCCGTAATCGTAGAGCATGTATGAAAATATGTATGTCTGTGGAGGAAATAAAAGAAATATGCTGTGATCGTATAGTATGGGTCTCTCGTCTGAGGAAGTTTTTAAATTTTCTAAGCGAACCTTTGCAGTCTATATGTTCATAATGCAAGTAAATCATTAAAATAAAGTATGTAGAATCTTAAACTTAGCATTGATTATGGAATTTGTCAGCCTCGGTGGCCCAGTGGCGCGACACTTCGGCGATCGCTCTCCGAAGTTAAGCAACGCTGGGTCCGGTCTGGTCTTGGATGGGTGACCATTCGACCGTGGAGAGAGGCTGGCCGTGGTTCGGATTCCACGTTAAGCTGTAGGTCCCCTTCCTTACTTACTAGGTGGTAGGGTTTATCCCGCCCGGGTTGGTACCATCGCATTGGATGAACGATGGTCGAAGCGGCAATGAAAATTGTCCGTGTTTTCCATCTAGTTCAATGTAGCCGTGCAATATAAGGAAGGTCCTGGCATGGCACCTAGTTCCCATGTGGTGTGTTGGGCTAATACCATGACAGAACTTGTGGTATTAGCCATCCATGTCCAGTCACATAAAAAAAAAAAAAAAAAAAAGAGTAAGGATTACAGGAGATTGTTTAGTCATGGGTTATTGAACAGATGGCGGGATCGGTAGACACACTGCCCACAAAAACACACACTGCTTGCTGGTTTGATGAATTAGTCAGTGGCTTGGTATTCTGAGACCGAATGTTTTTGGAAACCAGAAATAGAATAGCATAGGGGTGCTTATCTGATATAAGGATGTTTTCTTTTTTTAATCCTAGAAATTAAATTGGCAGCCAGAAGATGTAATGACTTGTGTCTGTGGACAGGTGTGCTATGGTTCGTCTGGCGCTGCGGTCCTCCGGCTGGGTGAAGCTGTCGGAGTGGGAGGTACAGCAAGAGGGGTGGACACGAACCCGTGCATCTCTGCAGTACCACCAGGTCCATATTAGAATAGAATAGAATATAAGAAACATTTATTTCCTCATTTAAGGTGGCCCAACCCGCTCAACTCCCCATACAAAATGGGAAAGAAGATCACGCCCACATTTCTTGTCAAAGATCCCAAATTTTGCTCAAAATAGCTTTATTTCATCGAACTAGATGTCTGATGACCGTTGGCATTCTAAAATTGTGTTTGGTTTCTTAGTTATAAAGTCCGAAATTTCGAATTTTTCGCGCGTTTTATACAATAACTGTGGAGATGGATTACGCAATGATAAAGTAAGAACATCTTAAAAAGATTAGTGGTCAGACATAGCTTATTTAATCAAGATTTATAATCTATTTGGATTTTGTTAGATTTTTGACTACAGTGGTCGTGGTTTACTTTTAGCTATAAGTCGTTTTGTAATAAAAATTTTCGTAAATCTTACCAAATCATACACTATGCACGTTGTCTTTTTTGTGGACATGTTGCATCTCCCTCATCACGGAGCCTGTCTTATTCTTTGAAACAGAGAAGGTCCCGGAGCGCAACAGCACGGTTTTGTACCATGCCCGCGAATGAGTTAGTCCCGCCGGGTTGGGCCACCTTAAACAGTAACAGTTTTGTATACAATACTCATAACTTAGAACTAAGAGGAAAATAGAGCGAACACTCCATTCAGTGGAATTCATATAAATGAAGATGAAATTCTCAAATATTGCAGAACACAATAAACGCTAGAGCGACGTCGCCGGGGGCTCCGGAGGCTGGTCCACCACCCGCGTGGCTCCCCGACGACATCCTCAACCAGAACCGCTCGCCCGACCAACCAGACAACATCGTCCTCAATGGCATTGGCAACGGGTTAGTTTCCGAAACTTACACTATAACTGTTTTGTGCAGAAAAAAATATGTCCCAACTTCGTGGCAACATCACTCGAAGTAGACGGAGTAGTCACTTCAAAACTGTGACGATAACATTTTATTATGTGTACCTATAACCTAACCTAACCTAAAATGTGTCCCTAATGTGTACTTTAAATAATCAAATGTCAACTTAGTGTGATAGCCACGCATGGAGGAATCTTCTAATTCACGTAACCTAGTCAATAGAGTTTTAATGCATCTTGTATGCATGTATATAAAAAGGAAGGGTTCCGTACCATCGTACAAGACTTAACACAAAAAATCACGTTTTTATATGGAGGCCCCCCTTTAATTTTTATTACTTTTAAATTTACCTATTTGTTGTTATAGTGGCAAAATAAATACACACTCTGTACAAATTTCAGCAGCCCACCTATTACGGTTCATGTGATACAGCCCTGTGACAGACGGACGGACGGACGGACGGTAGAACGGGTGGACGGACGGACAGACGGCCGGACGGACGGATGGACGGACGGACGGACGGATGGACGGACGGACGGACGGATGGACGGACGGACGGACGGACAGCGGAGGCTTAGTAATAGGGTTCCGTTGGCACCCTTTGGGTACGGAACCCTGAAAATCCTCTTTAAAATCAAAACATCCCCGTGCATTTAATCTAAGTCAACCGATCAATACGAAGAACGCAAAGGACAATGACCATTATTCTATGGCCGAGAAAACGCAGTTCTGTTTGTTATCTACTTAATGTTATCTACATAAAATGTTGAACTGTTTTCTTTTGCAGGGAACTGTAGATAAAGATTTTTTTAAATACGTTTTAATAAATGAAACCGACAAACTAATTGCCAGGCCATAATAAAACAATTATTTTGGGGCCAAAATGGAAGCTAAGAGGTTGAAGTTTCTTAAGGGGAATAACTACCTAAATGTCAACGTTATTCTGAAGTCGATTACAGTAAGGCCTTTACTTGTTAAACATTGAAAAAATACTGAGCTTATAGAACGTACGTTTGCGAAGGTACACATCCCCATTTTGTCGGACTTGACTTGTATAATCATCGGAAAAAAAAAAGATTTCTAAAAGGACCATTTTTACCTTTCAAAGTCATTTTTTCTGTTTTCTCTCTATTTCGGAGAATGAATTAAAAACAATCTTATACCTTTCAGCCATAACCTATACCATTACCATACCATTGTGTACCTCACACATCCCCCTTGCTGTACCATTGTGTACCTCAGACATCCCCCTTGCTGTTAAAAACTTACTTTTTTTTTTACTTACTTTTTTATTTTTTTGACTAAATCAGACTAGTCGTACCTTGCCGAGCGGGGACGGAGCGCGCGACAAGATGGCACTGGCTAGATGCCGTCGTGCGTATTATTGACTTTACGCTATGGTATATAGGCGCCTTAACTCTGTAATTTTCATGTGAATTTTGGCTCACCACCTTGTGCTCCGCTTCTAAGCTATCTTAACCCCTTTTTTTTTTTATGTGACTGGACATGGATGGCTAATACCACAAGTTCTGTCATGGTATTAGCCCAACACACCACATGGGAACTAGGTGCCATGCCAGGACCTTCCTTATATTGCACGGCTACATTGAACTGGATGGAAAACACGGACAATTTTCATTGCCGCTTCGACCATCGTTCATCCAATGCGATGGTACCAACCCGGGCGGGATAAACCCTACCACCTAGTAAGTAAGGATGGGGACCTACAGCTTAACGTGGAATCCGAACCACGGCCAGCCTCTCTCAACGGTCGAATGGTCACCCATCCAAGACCAGACCGGACCCAGCGTTGCGTTGCTTAACTTCGGAGAGCGATCGCCGAAGTGTCGCGCCACTGGGCCACTGAGGCTGACTTTTCATCATGATATCCGTATTATGAATCATAAAATGTGAAAAATGTGAACTTTCATGATAGTGTGAGCACGGGCGGAGGACGCGTGACCGTGAAGCTTCTGTGCGGCGCGGACCTGCTCGAGTCGTTCGCGACACCCGGCCTGTGGGCCGACGAGGATGTGAGTTGAGTCCTGCCATTTATAACTTCACTGGCTGTGCAGCCGTATTTTCTATTTCAGTCAAAACGGAATTGGAGTCAACTGAGTCATTTATACATTTATTTGAGTCAGTATACTTGAAATAATTTAATACGATGAATTTGGTGTTTGTTCCACTCATTTAAGCTTAAGGTGGCCCAACCCGGCGGGCCTAACTCATTCGCGGGCACGGTACAAAACCGTGCTTTTGCGCTTTGGGACTTTCTCTGTTTCAAAGAATAAGACAGGCTCCGTGATGAGGAAGATGCAACATGTCCACAAAAAAGACAATGTGCATAGCGTATGACTTGGTAAGATTTACGAAAATTTTAATTTCAAAACGACTTATAGCTAAAAGTAAACCACGACCGCTGTAGTCAAAAATCGAACAAAAACCAAATAGATCATGAATCTTGATTAAATAAGCTATGTCTGATGACTAATCTTTTTACGATGTTCTTACTTTATCATTGCGTAATCCACCTCCAAAGTTATCGTATAAAACGCTCGAAAAATTCGAACTTTCGGACCTTACAACTTAGAAACCAAACACAATTTTACAATGCCAATGGTCATCAGACATCTAGTTCGATCAAATAAAGCTATTTTGAGCAAAATTTTGGATCTTTGACAAGAAATATGGGAGTGATCTTCTTTTCCCTTTTGTATGGGGAGATGAGCGGGTTGGGCCACCTTAAATGAAAACACAAATGTATTTAATTTTACCTCCATTTAGTGATCTTGTATTTCAATAAACCTATCTTTATAATATAAGTATCTTTAATCATCCTACATCCTACAAGAAAGGCAGCAAATTAGATCCTATTAACTATAGGCGGATCAGTCTTACTTGTATTGTCACTAAGTGTATGGAGAAGATAATCATCCGCAATATTAAAGACTTTCTGGCAAACAACCACATCATAGTTAATGAGCAACACGGATTTATGTCAAAACGCTCGACAACGACAAATCTGCTAGAATGTTTGAATGTGTGGACCTCAGCATTGGACATAGGTTCCCCAATCGATGTCATCTACCTGGATTACGAGAAGGCCTTCGATCGTGTCCCACTTCGACGTCTGGTGGCCAAACTTGATCATTTTGGCATTAGAGGAAAGTTATTAAACTGGATAGAGGCCTACTTAAACAACAGACAATTACAAGTACGTATAGGAGAGACTCTATCTGGTCCAAGGCCTGTCTGGAGCGGAGTTCCTCAAGGTTCGGTGATAGCTACAACCCTCTACAACATTTACATTACTGATCTGCATGCTATCATCAAATCCAACTTTAAATTCTTCGCAGATGATTCAAAGTACTTTGATAATCCAACGACTGGTCACACTCAACTACAAGGTGATCTAATCAACATCCACCACTGGTCTTCGGATTGGCTCATTAAGCTAAATGCTCAAAAATGCACAGTACTCCATCTTGGAAAGAAGAACCCCAAGCTACCATACTATCTGGACAACACGCAGTTGCAACCAGTTACATCTCAAAAGGATCTTGGGATCACGATCAACTTTGATTTGAAGTGGGAACCTCATATCACCCAAATTGTAAAAAAAACCAACTCTCTTATATACCTAATTAAAAAAGCGTTTCATATGCTGACCCCAGAAGTTATGCTCAAAATCTATAAAACCTTTGTACGGCCGCTTCTGGAATATGGTTTCCAGATCTGGCAACCCTACTTTGCCAAAGACATCCAGCAGTTGGAACGAGTACAATGAAGATTCACCAAGATCCCCCTTGAGCTACGTAACCTGAGCTACGAAGAGAGACTTGAAGCTCTAAACCTGCCTACTCTGGAGTCACGCCGTCAAAGAGGGGACCTAATCGAAATTTACAAAATTCTCACCTTTAAGTACGACTGCCCAGAACTCATTGAAATATTTGCACGCAACCAGAATGTTCATCTTCGAGGGCACAACATGAAACTGCAAGTCACGGCCTCTAGAACGAATACTCGCAAAAACTACATAACCAACCGAGTAGTAGAGGCATGGAATAAACTCCCAGAAGACGTGATGAACGCTACGAACACCAACCAATTCAAAAATAGACTGGATAACCATGTCAAACAAAATCGAATGTAAAAAAAAATAATCAATTTTTTTTTTTTATTAAAAACCACTTAGCAACTAAATTTATAAATTTATCAAGTTAAACACTGGATTTAGACGCATCAGCATATGCTGCCTGTCTAAAACTTATAAATAAATAAAAATTATAAATAAATAAAATCCTTGCATTGTGTGTGTGTGTGTGTGCCTCATTGTTAGTTGATAATCAAGTTTTGTTTCGTCTTGGCACCAAAGAATTTCCTTGATGTTTGAGAATGTCGTCAAAATATGCTTACTACAATTCTCTTATCCAAACTGCAGTAGGTAATGCTAACAATTAAAAAAGTCACTTTTTCTCTAAATTTTGACATAATACGTACATACATGCATATGTACATACAATCACACTGATACCCCGGAGGGTAAGGCAGGGATGATAGATAGCCAGCTAATTGATAATGCCCCCAACATTCAATGATCTACTCTAATCAAACTTGCTGTTTCTATTGTTCTTTGCCTTAATCTGTTCTACCAAAGAATTGGTTGGCCGTAGCATTTAGATCTAAGTATGTATTTAATAATTGTGGATAAAAAATATGTTACGTAAACCCGTGAAGTTTCTTTGCCGATTCTTCTTTTCTGGGTTGATCGAATCCGCGGATCTTTGTGACGGAATTTGGTGTAGTTTGACTACCAAAAAGTTAAAATAAATGAAATGAAAAACATTTTTAAAGCAGTCTCTGTCAGCAAAGTCTGTTGTATTATTTTTTATGTTTTCTTCTTCTAAACGATATTGACCCGATTAGAGCCTGGAACCTCAGGTAGTGATTGTATATACGTTCTCGGGGCAGGGGTCGGTCGGCCAGGTGTTTCGTCATATTAAAATCCCATTATATTTAATCTGTTATATTTAGTGTGTGTAAAAAAAAGTTATAAAGAAATGACATGCTTTTTTGTATTAATTGTAATACATCTTTTTATGTACTTTTTGCTCTTCTTTGCTTTTCATTGTGTTAATTATGGTAAACTTTTTAGTCGTAATTTTGTTGGTCTATGTGTACTTTTCTTTTTTGCCAAAATTAATTTCTGTATGTCTGTAAATAAATAAAATGTATACGTGATACACAATTGCTTAAAATCTCTGTGCGACAGCTGGAGGCGATTCTGGGGGAGCACGGATTGGTTGTGGTGAGTCGCGCCGGAAGCGACCCCGCTCGCTTCATCTATGACTCGGACATCCTCTACCGGTACAGGGTAGGTGCATTCCTTCCTCTGAGCGGTCAGTCCGAGTTCTCACCTAAATTGGCCCGTCAAAACGTCAAACCGCATACAAATGTTGTACTACTTATTATATGGTTTTACTTCTAAAAGCTGTCAAAATGAAACTCGGTCTTCAGATTTGTGTGAAAATGCAGAGGCGGCGTAAACGACAACGTCATAGTATTTACGGCTAAACCATGATTGCCAAAATATTCCCCATATAATTTCAGCTAACGTTCTACCAACATAGTTATAAAAATATATTAGAAAGTGATATTTTTTGCATGCAAAAAAAATGCTGAAGTCAGGTCTCAAAGGTCTATCAACAGTAACTGATATTCATTAAAATATCATTTTAAAGACCGTAAAAATAACTTCTAATTTAGCTAAGGCTATGTATAACTTTTGTAAATTTTTTTTTTTATGTGACTGGACATGGATGGCTAATACCACAAGTTCTGTCATGGTATTAGCCCAACACACCACATGGGAACTAGTTGCCATGCCAGGACCTTCCTTATATTGCACGGCTACATTGAACTGGATGGAAAACACGGACAATTTTCATTGCCGCTTCGACCATCGTTCATCCAATGCGATGGTACCAACCCGGGCGGGATAAACCCTACCACCTAGTAAGTAAGGAAGGGGACCTACAGCTTAACGTGGAATCCGAACCACGGCCAGCCTCTCTCAACGGTCGAATGGTCACCCATCCAAATTTCTTTAACTAGATAATAAAAAAAAACAGTAACACGTCAGGCGGGTTGGTCACATTTCGAAAGATTTATTCCGAGCTGTTCTAACTAAGCCCGGGCACTGGCCATCTCGTTTCAATTGCAAACATTCTTCGAAAATATTTGGTTGTAAGGATGCTCTTAATTTTCAGCGCAATGTTACACTGGTGACCAACTGGGTGACCAACGAGGTGAGCTCGACGGCGCTGCGCAAGCTGCTCCGACGCGGGCAGAGCATCAAGTACCTCACCGACGACGCCATTGCTGAATACGCACGGGCGCACTGCCTCTACGGCGCTCGCACCACTGACATGTTAGTATATCTCGCGCTGTCATTTCAGTGACGTTCTGAGTGATGCGATTTTTTATAGGTATGTTCTTTAAAAGGAAAAATATCTCTTATCCTTATAGGATCACTTCGTTGTCCACGTTGTCGGCCTGTCGAGATCCTTTCTCAGATCTGTGTACCTTTGAAGCTTTAAAAAATCAACCTTCTAAGTAAACATGGTTAAAAAACACGGGGCATTGAGCGGCTCGTAGCCTAGTGGCGCGGGGACTGGCCTAGCGTACCAGAGGCCCGGGTTCAATACCAACTTGCACCACTGTCTTTCTCTTTCAGAGTTCGATAAGTGCATTTCGTCACGAATGCGAGCTGCTCCATGGTTCAGAATCCATGTAAAACAGTAGGTCCCCTTCCCCTACTAGGTGGTAGGGTTTAAGCCCGCCCGGGTTGGTACCATCGCATTGGATGAAAATATGTTCGAAGCGGCAATGAAAAATTGTCCGTGTTTTCCATCCAGTTCAATGTAGCCGTGCTCATAAAGGAAAGGTCTTGGCATGGCACCTAATTCCTTCGGGAATGTGGTGTATTGGGCTAATATCATAACGGTAGTTGTGTGGTATTAGCCATCCATGTCAGGTCGCATAAAAAAAAAGCACAAAAAAAACCGAAAATCGTTACTTCACCAAAAAAATACGAAAATCATTTCACGAAACCGAATTCATGCACCACTTTCTTTCTCTTTGGTTGGATAAGTGCTTTTTGTCACGAAAGTGAGCTGCTACATGGTTCCGAATCCATGTTAAACTGTAGGTCCCCTTCCCCTACTCGGTGGTTGAAGCGGAAATTAAAAATTGTCCATGTTTTCCTTCCAGTATGCAACCTGACATGGATGGCTAATACCACACAACTACTGTTACGATATTAGCCTAATACACCAGCCATGCCAGGACCTTCACTTTATGAGTACGGCTACATTGAAATGGATGGAAAACATGGACAATTTTTCGTTGCCACTTCAATCATAGTTTCATCCGGGCGGGCTTAACCCTACCACCTAGTAGGGGAAGAATCTATGAAAACACCATATATTAATATCAGTTACTAAATGCCAAATCGTTTGTGATATTAATTTATTTTCAACTGCAGTGTGCACAATAAATCTGGCAGATTGTAACAGAACATTGGATTGTCTACAGATCTTGCTCCAATGGCCATTAGTTTTTAACCCGATGTTTCTTCTGTCCCGCCGCCTCGGACGCAACGCAGTGAGTATTGTCTGACACGGCTCGACGCATCGCCCCAGGACGTCACAATGTACACTCCCGACACACCTACAGAGACTAACTACAAAAATATTCTCATATCCATACGCGATCGACCCTCTATCGTCGATGAGACCATCACCGTGACGAAGCGCGCGAGAAAAACTAATTTTATCATGCCGTACTCGCGCACGGATTCCGTCAGTCCCATGCACGTCTCGCCGAAAATGGCTTACCTGGACGCGGTCCCAACCAGTTCTGTGCCCGGGAAGGCTGTCAAAATCGTGAGCAACGCGTCGAAAACTCACACCATCGTCAAAGACGACGGAGAGGTAAGTGTGGACGAGAGTGGAGATTTTAGATCTCTCGATAGCTGTCTAGCGGCGGAGAAGAAAGTCAGGTACGAGCGGAGAGTGAGCGCGGGTAACGTCGAGTCGAATGACAGGTGCGACGGTTTGACGGATCGAAAGGTCGCCAGCTCTCGGAGTCTGGGTGGCACTATGAAAAAAATCGAAAAGAAAAGGGATATCTTCTCGATGGGTAGCATCAAGAAGAGCTTGTCGGAAGTCGGTCGTTTGTCGAGCAAGATGAGAAATATAAGTGTGAAAGAGAAAGAGATAGAACGGGGCAAATATAAGACTAGGAGTTGTAATGATATTGTCAAGTTGGTTCTCACCAAGCACGGGATTCAGGTGATAAGTGACACGGAGGCAATCGTGTAAGAGATGGTATTGTATAAAGGTTTTCTGATTTTTTAAACATATAATTTTTTTAGAACGTTCTTTCCTAGTAGTTCGGGATGTTCTAGCTTGAGCCGATGAGATTACGTATACGTGATTACGTACTTTACTGTCAAATTATAAAATTTTCGATATATGAATGAATTTATAAATTTTATGGAATATGTCTCTGAGTATAAAGTATTGATAGATTTATATACGAGAGAAATATATTCCAGTTTTGTAGTGTTTTTTCGAAGAAGTTTCTTACATTTCCTCTGTGATAAAAAGTATTACTAAAACTGGGCTTTCATATAGACTTCCCTTATTATGAAATTAAAGTAAAACTAACTTTGTAAGTATCTTCTAATTATCATGTTTTTTACTCTTGTTCAAATGTTGACTGTGGGATTTTCGAATTTAGTAGGAAGTAATATGTGTCAAAAGTTTTGTGTCAATACATGTCTAATGCTGGAATATTGTTCCAGAAATATAGCTTAGGTATTATGTGAGAGATTTTTGACGCTACCGTACTGCTCTATTTGTCTGATTGCTTCCATCGTGGAAGCGCTGGATAATTGACCGTGGTGTTTTCTTTCAACGGAATATTTAGAAAAGCAAGATGTGTGTATATGTTTCTCATCCAATACATTTTATCATATGTAGCAGCATGTAGCATGTCTTGCTGCTTACTGTTTGATGTGTCAAATTACGAGGTAATATCTTCAATATCGTTAATTTTAATGTAGTCTTCTATGAGATATTTCCGCAGTATTACGTTCATAATTGTTGCATGCGTTTTTTGATAAATTCTAAGTTCTTCTTTCAATAGTTAAAAAAGAATTTGCGTATGATATATTGTAGCATGTAAGGTCGTTACCTATAATGTTTGTATGTGTACAGACAGCCACTCGATTAAGGATACAATTGGAGAACTTCCCATTTGAACAATACTTTATACAAATATTTTTATATACTTACACTGGAAAGAGAAATACACAACTGAAGTCCTTTTTAGTCCAAGATCACATATTTTTATGTAGTACCTGACCTTCGTGTGTCCTTTTACTGGGGCTGCTTGTACATACGGCATCACGGTTAGTGCCACACTTTGGACTTCGAGCCACATACCCATGCAGTGTGGCATTTACTGTGATGTGTTCTTACCTTTGGTCTATAATTATTCATTCAGATTTATTGTCATGAATCCAACAAAATGTCTTTGAAGCAGGATGTACTTACGTAATTTCGCATGTGCAATTTTTTATTTAACCCCTATGGGGCTGATTCTAGATGCTGCCCATAGCATATCAGCTATGGGCAGCATCTAGAATCGTAATTATACCAATACTCTTGTCATAAGAGATCATTATCCAACCAGTTTGTATTATGTATGATATTTTTAACGGTTTCTTATTTAATAATTAAGAATGTCCGACATGCAAGTAGAAAAATATATGTGGATGCCAAGTTCCGAAGTTACCTCCTGTTTTAAGGTAAACAATTTTAGTCGAAACTAACTCCGATAAGACAACAACCTTTTTGTTCTAATGAAATTTAAATTGGAAAGTAAACCTGATTTGAGACCAATATCGTTGAATCTAATGCATGAGAAATCTATCTCTATTTCTTTGTATGATGCAGTTAGAGATGGTACGTGTACTTACATTTGTTGGTGTTGATGCAATTCATTCTAAAAATCTTCCATAATGCGAAATGCATTTGACATCTCTGTTTAACCATAAAACCCGAGATATATGCACAAAAATTGCATTAGGTGTCTTGTTAACATAAGGGTTAGGTTCGACTATCTATAAGTCTATGGGCCTATGCACACGACGACTTTTTCGATAAAAACGTGTGATTAGCGTGTCAAAAAGTGATATCAGACAGTGAGCTTAAAATTTTGTCTGACTCACGCTAACAGTGTTCAGAGATGCATCGTTGCCCATGATGTCTGGCATGAGCTGTTTTTGAGCTGTTTGTAGCCTAGTGGCACGGGGACTTGCATAGCATACCAGAGGTCTGGGTTCAAATCCTCGCATGCACCACTTTCGTTCTCATTCTGAGTTGGATAAGTGCATTTTCGTTACGAATGCGAGCTGCTCCATGGTTCGGAACCCGTGCAAAACTGTAGGTCCCCTTCCCCACTAGGAAGTAGGGTTTGAGCCCGCCCGGGTTGGTACGATCGCATTGGACGTAAAGATAGTCAAAGCGGCAATGAAAAATTGACCGTGTGTTCCATCCAGTCCAATGTAGCCGTGCTCATAAAGGGAAGGTCCTGGCATGGCACCTAATTCCTTCTGGAATGTGGTGTATTGGGCTAATATCTTAACAGTAGTTGTGTGGTATCAGCCATCCATGTCAGGTTGCTTAAAAAAAATTGAAATCAAGTCCCCGCGGCCCCACGCTACAAGCCGCTCGCAGTTATGGTGCGATTTGACGAGAGGAATATGATGAGTTTGCTAAACAATTCTTTCTTGACTCGCGAGTGTCATTCGGACCACGGAGGAAAGTTTAACAATTGTGTGAGAGAAGTCGTCGTTTGCATATATCCAAAGATGTTTCTTCCGTTCTGTCATAGATTAGAGAGGAAGAGAGATTGCTAACGTCATACCTGTGTTAAATAGGGATAGTAATAGGCCACAGGTGCTGCTGCAATTCACATTTCAGAATACATTCAAGCATTACTTAATAGGGAAGAAAACTCAAGGCTTATTGTAGATGTCGTATGAGCGACCTCACCTTAAAAACGTCAAAGCTGTCATTCCTGTCAATTTTGATTTACGAGTTTTTACATGAAAGATGTCCTCCATGATGCAATTAGAATAAGGTTTAGAGGAAAATAAGAGCTTTTGTTTGTCTTCAAACATATTGAAATGTCATTGCCCAGCACAAAGTTATGAAACGAAATATTATAGGCTGTGTTTTTGGGATATTTTCTTTCCCAAGACTTCTCCCAAGGCGTAACTAGCAAAACATTTTTTGGGAATAACATGGAGAAAATTGAATCAATTCAATTAAATAGTTTAAGCATATAAAATTTTAAAATCTGATCTGTTTGATTTTTTATGGTATCTGACAGCTTTGACGGATCTTTTAGGTTAGCTCGTTTAGACGCCACCTGTCGGGATAAATAAGCAGTTTTCTTCCCCATTGATAATTCAAATGTAACATTTGACCTAGGCTCAATTTGGAATCGAGCTTAGTTATATTCCGGGAGGTCACGACATTTTTGGTCACGATAAGGTAAATGGCTGAATCTGGGTTCACATGTTAGAGACCAACCCTCTGATGCTAAATATGTCGGTCTGCCTGCACCAAGTGGTTGCGTTATCTAGATTGGCTATATAAAATAGATGTTGGTATGCATCTGCTCATGAATATACTGATTGGGTAGAAATATTGATATTTATTAATTATACAACAATAACTAGTCGGTTTTTCAATTTAATACTTAAATATTCCTGAAGTTATATCTGTAACCTAAATCACCCCTAAACACAAAGCGCAACCAAAGATTTGTTCAATTTTGGTATTGCTAAGCAAGTATGTACTGATAATTTCATGCTTCGTTATTTGCGGCCATTTACCTTATCATATATATTTTTTGTCACCATATCTACT
Source organism: Incurvaria masculella (assembly GCA_946894095.1). Classification (NCBI taxonomy): domain Eukaryota; kingdom Metazoa; phylum Arthropoda; class Insecta; order Lepidoptera; family Incurvariidae; genus Incurvaria; species Incurvaria masculella. The sequence continues at coordinate 13,781,430 of OX335662.1, read as the reverse complement.
TTTTCATGCGCCTTATCTCCGTAACGCAACCACTTAGCGTAGGCAGACTGACACATTTAGCTTCAGAGGGTTTGTCTTTATCCTGTGAACCCAGTTTCAGCCATTTACGTTATCGTGACCATTTTTGTCGCGACCTCCTAGTCTATTAAATGACGGTGTAAGTAGTTCTACCAGCGCCAGGTTAGAATCAAAGAGCGAAAATAAGCAGTTTTATACGTTGCATGACATTAGCTATCTACAGCTTCCTCTTTAATCTGTGGTTCCGTTTAGTTTGACGTGTCCGTTGTCCCGTAGGCGGGGCGTGCATGCCCCCTGTAGCTGAGGTGGTGCGAGCGCTAGCCGCCGCAAGCCCTACGCCGCGGCCGCCGCAGCCCGCGCCGCTTGTTGCCGCCATTTCCGCCGCCGCGCTTTAGTCGCCCCAATTTGAGTTGACTCTTGTCGTGTGTGCCATATTTATTTATGCTGTTCAATGTGAGGGGTTTTGGTGGTGGGTGAAAACGGGAGAGGTGGCCTTTACTTTGTTGGCTTACATTCATGAACATTTTCATGAATATAATATTAACATTTAACATTACTTTATAACACTGAAATTATTTATTTTACAGTTTGTGTTGAAAAGTAGTAGGTATTTAATTTAGTAAAATCATTTAATTTAGTAAAAACAGATTTGAATGGCTTCTTTTTTGGAGGTTATGTTATTGTTACATAGTTAATTTTACAATCCAACATAGCATTAACATCCATATTACTTAAAAAACTTTCCTCAAACCTCAACCATGATACAATAAGACGCTCATTGTTACAAAATGTAACAATTGGATATTGTAGAACTTTTTCAAAGTTAAAAATTTTTTGTTACTGGTCATGGGATTACCTTAAAGTTCTCTCTGGAGATTTAGCCAAAAATTTCCCATAAACTGGCAAATAACGTTAAATTTGGTAGTGGATTACAATTTTGTATAACTCCGGGGCTATCTCGTAACGCTAATTCTCGAAATTGATTCTTGTGATGCTGTTAGCAGACTTAAGCTTTTGCGCATTGAGAGTACCCTTAATAATGAAATTAATTACGTGTATGAGTACTTTTACACCTGCTGTGTGCTTTTTTAATTTCGTTACTGTTGCTGGTGGTATAGTTGGTAAAACTGAATGGTGTTCCATGGCATGATCTGTGGTAGTGTGATAAGCCACACCAGTTGGTAATGTGCTGGAACTTTGTCAAAGTGACAATCTGTTTACAAATCGTAATGTAACATTTGCAAAAATTTGGGAAATACTTAATAAATCTACTAGCAAAACATTACTCCAATCCTACAATTCGTGGTGAAGAAACTCTTGGCTCTGTCTGATTTTAAATGAGTGACCGTTTTCGACCATTGAGGGTAGAAATTGTTTAGATTTCACGTAAAACTGTACATTACTTGTTTACTAGTTGGTCGGGTTTATCTCGTCCAGGTTGGTACCATCGCATTGAATATGGTTGAAATGGATTTGAAAATTGTGCGTGTATTCCATACAGTTCAAGGGGTTAGCAATATCAAGCAAGGTCATAGGGTAATTTAGTTCTCATGTGGTTTATGTCCAGTTCCATATAAAAGAAAAAATCTGTTGAATCTACTTCTGATTCGGAAATGATGATCGCACAAAGTCTCGAACCCAATGTCAATGGGTGGGCTTAACCTTACCTGGAAGGAATGGGACCTAGAGTTTTGTATAGATTTCTTACTACAAAGTATACATCCTGAAAATATTGGTTTTCTGAGAGAGTGATCTGAAAACATTTCTTACTATTTTAACTTAAATACTTCAATTTAAATAACATTGGGCTTGTTTGATGTCATAAATGAGTCAGTATGACAAGGTTCCAGCTCAATTGCAACTGGTGCGGCTAATATGTCAAACTTTTTTTTTGTATTTTATGAATTGAATGCTCTGTATTGTTGTATATATAATATTTTAGTGCAATATTAATTTATTATTTATTCTTAAAAAAATATGTTCCTAGTAAACGTTAAATTAGTAAAAAGGAAAATTAAGGCAAAGCATATGTGTAACAGAAACGCTGTATTTTGTATTACGCTGATTATGTCTTGCATTCTTGGCATGTGTTATTTAAAATGTATTTATAGAATTGTGCCTGCATAGAGCTCTGTGCATTTCATTCAGAAACCAATGAGCTTTTTTGAGTTAGTTTGTTATGATAAAACATTTAGATGCTTTTATTACCTTTCTGTTCTAGCCACAATGTTTGATGTATAATTTCGCTTTTGGGAGACCTTTTAAATAATTTAATTTTACCTTCTTTGACCACATACATCTTTTTCCAATCGTCTGAGAATTATAAGATGTGGCTAGTATTAGTATTGTATATTGGAAATTAATGAAATAATATTAAAGTCAATTACATTTCCTTATATATTTCATAAATGCCCTAATCAACCGGTCTATTCCTGAAATTCCGTAATCAGGAATCCTTATTCTAGGAAACCGCTTTTACAGTTGTTTTCAAAGCGATTTTTTCCATGGAAAACCTTGATTAAATTGAGTGACTTTTCTCTGGAATCTTTTTGTCAAGAAAATCTCAATGAGCTATAAAAGCGGTTTTCCAGGTCAGGATTCCTGATTACGGTATTCCAGGAATAGGCCTGCAGGTTATGAGTTGTCTGGTTGTGTGACAGATAGTGAGTAATGAGAATGTCTCATGTTTTGTGTTCATTACCGATACTCGTATTCATTAAAAATGTAATTTTATCTTAATTTGTTGGATGCTATAAGAGAGAGCAGATTCTATAAGAACGTGCTTTATTGGTTAGTTGCTTGGATGCACACTATAAAACCACTTACAATCCACAGTTACCTGTTACAGATTTAACAAAAAGTCTCAAATTTTAGTGGCTCCTATATTTTTCATGTGTTTATTATTGTTTCAGAGGATTGCCTTATTAGTTGCTTTTACTGATTTTTATAATTTATTTTTGTTAGTTTTAATATGTATTTATAGATTGTATGCATTGTTAGTGCATCATGCAATAGTGATTCCTATGTATATTTTAGATAACAGATTGCCAAAACCCTCTTAGATCTGGCTTGGAAATCTTAAATATCTACGGACAAATTGTCTAAAATGAGGAGTTCTTACAAAAATAATAATTTAGCCCATTGAAATAAAATAAAAGGCACAGGGGGTCCATTCAGGGCAAGAGTGAGTTCGAGTTCGGGAGTGAGTTAACCTAAAAATAGCTGGGAAATATATTATTTTTAAAATAACGGAACCGTTAATTATACTTCCAACGTATTTACGGGACAGACTAGTTTTTTACCCAACTGTAATGATGTTCAAGAAGTGTGGAAACATTGACTATTTAAAAAAGTGAGTTGATATTGAGTGACGAATTCGAACTCACTCTTGCCCTGAATGGACCCCCTGATGTTATTGCAGTCCGTGTACTAACGTTAGAGAAAGAGAGAGAAAGGGGAGAGAGAGAGAGAGAGATAAAATTAGGTGCATCAAACACACAGTATTGCTGCAAACAAAAGATAAATAATGTATTGCACCTGCTGTATAAAATCCTATTTACAAATGTACTGGCACATTGATATTATGTTAACACTAGGTAGTAATAGACTGTTGATATAATAGCATTCCTATTTTTTGTTTGATTCCATCCTTTGTTTATAAATGGATACATATACATAAGTAGGTACCAAATCTTGACTTTTGCAGAAGAACTATTTTTATAATCAGGCTTATTTATTATTATTTATGCTGAATAATTGTAATTAACTTGTTTTGTGTTGTTTGTCGCTGAATTGCAATTTATGTGACTTAATTTATGAATTAATAAAATAAGTACTTATCAAATGTTATTTGCGTTTTCACTAACTACCCTCAAAACAACATTCAATTCCACAAAGTATAGAAATCTATTCCACAAAGGCCAGTATATCTACTCTGGAAAGCGATAGTGAGTTCTCGTGTTCAGTTCTGTCGAACTCTTTGCAGAAAAAAAGATACCTAGTTCGTTTTAATGAGTGGACCCCCAGGCTCGCTTCTGACAAGGGCATTTCTATAATCAGACTCGTCACAGAGTCATCATCATCCGTCATCAGTGCCTGAATACTACCCAAGGTCACGACTCAGAAAATTTGGCTCCAAGATTTGACTACCAAAAATTGGCGGCCCGTAGCCTAGTGGTGCGGGGCATGACAGGGGTCTGGGTTCAAATCCTCGCCCCGTTCATGCACTCTCTTTCTGAGCTGGATATGTTCATTTCGTGAAACGAATTCTGGATATGAATGCGAGTCGCTCCATGGTTCGGAATCCATGTAGAACTGTAGGTCCCCTTCCCCTACTAGGTGGTAGGGTTGAAATAGCTCCTGTTTCCACCCTTTTTGAACATCATTTCAGTTTGGTAAAAATCAGGTTTGTCCCACCAATACGTTGGAATTATAAATAACAGTTCGGTTATTTAAATAATAATATATTTCCCAGCCATTTTTAGGTTAACCCACTCGCGAACTCGAACTCACTCTTACCAGAATGGGGGCCTCATCGTTGCATCTCGGGCCGTTGTATTTGAATTTGACCTCTCAATCGAACGCTTCGTTCGTTCGTCTTGAGCGAATCCGCAGCGAGATAACCATAGTCAGGCAAGGTTCCATTAGCAGCTAGATGCGGGAAGTAGCGCCATCTCTACGCCACCAAACGAATGTTTACTCATCAATCGACAAGAGATGGCGGCACGTGTATCAGATTTGAAACGAAACTTGTACATGTAAAGTTTTACCGGTATTTTTACCCTATCGACTTTGATTTGCTATCAGGTTATTAGTTCACATTCTGTATAGGAAGACCAAAATATTTTAAATGAAAACGTACAATTATGACGCTCAGTTTATTATCACTACCTAAGTGGAGATGCTTTGTAATTGTTAAAAAAAAGCTAATCGGGGTCTATATAATAACAATACATTTATATATATATATATATCAGTCCGATTAGTACCTACATCTGAGGATTAGAAAATCGCCCTTAAGTAAAATTCCAAGAAAATAATTGTGGTAGAAGATATAATTCTCCAGTAATAGCTATCCGTCTTTTTACAGATGTAAATTTGTATTATCAGTCCGATAAGTACTATCTGAGGATTGTGTCTCCCCCGGGTAGTACATATCTACTAGAATACCGTTCTATAAACAGAGGGGCTATTACAGTACATAGTAAAAGTGACTCAAAAGTTCATACATATAAACTTGCGTTCGGTCGATATCGTCAGTTTTTTGCTTCAAAAACCGCCTTATTGTAAAGGGTGAAGAAAGGTCGGCAAAAAATACACTAGACTAGTGTATTGGTGGTCCCATGGTTGTGACAATTTCAACGAATCCAACGCGGACAATTTTCCTTATCGCTTCCACCATCGTTCATTCAATGCGATGGTACCAACCCTACCACCTGGTAAGTGAAATGAAATGAAATGAAATATATTTATTTATATAACAATTTGAGTGCAATAACAGTATAGGTACTTAAAATAAAAAAAATATTTACTTTTAATTAAAACTTAAAAGTATCAAAAGCCATCATTGCCGTGTCAGACCTTGCCCCTTAAGGCGCTAGGACTAGCCAACTACGCGCGCCATACAAATGCACTTTTTAACAAATGTAATAATATGTAGTGAAACGCTTCAACAAATCCAAATAGAACTCCAGACTGATAATGGATTGTTAATATTTTTTTATTCCATCATTTATTTAAATAATAATAAAAATAAAAAAAGTTGATTTTTCTCATTAGAAATCTGAAAGTCATTCGATTTCTAGATATAAGCAAAAACAGCATATATGCATAAACAAAAAATTCCATTTGCTTTTAGATTTCTACATTTAGTCAAAAAAGTTCGGAAATGGACACCGTATCCGCAATGTATTTTGTATAGAAAAAGGAAACATACATTAACGAAAATCATTCGATTCCTAGACAAGGAATCATATATTGTAAGGATGACACTTATAATCGTCAGACTTAGTTAGTTTACTTGGGGTGCCTCGTCTAACTTTGCGATTTGGCTAGTACCAGGCCCTTAAGTAAGTAAGCTACAGTTTTACGTAGAATCCGAACCACGGCCCGCATCGACGGATGAAAACGGTTACCCACCTAGAAGCCAACCGCGCTTAGGCTTGCTTTACCAAGCTTATCAAATCGCAAGGCGTCGCGCCACTGGGCTACCGAGGCTGAGAACAAATATAAGAAAGCTAAATATGTTAGGTGAATTAAGTTTTAGGAGCAATATACTACACACACTATCGTAACAAGTCAAATCTTAAACGGAATCGCGCACGGGAAACCTAATGGTTACGTAACTTTCTCGGCATTAACTCAGGAAGCCTTAATACCACCACCTTCCACCCAGTTAATACAATTTATTGCGTCCTTGTATCGCACGAAAATGTAAGGCGGAACAAAGGAATAAAGCGCTCTACAATATAAATACGATTATGCTAATGCGGTTGGTAATTGTAAGTTTAGTGGCAGCCTTAAACGGCGCGTATTCTGGCTATCGCGGACCGGAAACGGCGAAGCGCGGGCCGCTAGGGATGCCACATCAACACTTTTGGATCGATGTTTAGATAATAATAATAAATCAAACTTCTTCTTGTATCGATATGTGGCGTAGCCCGAATATTTGCCCATTTTGATCCAGTGGTGGATCGAGGCATCTCATAATACTGATAGATAGGCAAATAATTATTAACTTAGTATGAGATTAGCATCGGACTAACCATACAAAAACCGGTTTCCTCCGGCGGATTAAAGTTAGACCGCCCACTCTGAATAGGGCTGTTAGTTGTCACACTACACTAAGATGCGACACAAGCTGATCCTACTATATTATAAACGCGAAAGTTTGTAAGTATGGATGGATACTTGTTACTCTTTCACGTAAAAACTACTGAATGGATTTTAATGAAACTTCACAATAATATAGCTTATACATCAGAATAACACATAGGCTACAATTTATGAAAATATTGTGTAAATTGTCCAAAATATCAAGTAAATAGGAAAAAAACTTCCGTCAGCAAGGTATTCTAGTGTGCGCTGCCAAAACCGCTAGAGTTACACATATGTAGTTATGATGGAAATGTTTATCTTAAACAGTCCTACAAAAAGCCCGCCACAGTATATATCTATATCTTATGTGTAAGCCATTATAGCCAAAATAGTGAATCATAACTACAATAAAAACTGATAATTTGGTGCAAATGAACATTTGGTAGAAATACATTGATTCCTAAATGAAAATAGATACTTTTATCGCTTCTGGTATAACATACAATGTTTGATTAGCCTGACATCAGTCCGAAGCGACATTGACCCGAGCGGAGCCGGGTACATCAGCTAGTAGTAAATAAAATAACAAAAGAAACACGGGTGGCGTTTCTTTTGTTCTAGTGAAAATGTATTAAGAATAGTTCCTTATACAATAATATTTATGTATATTACAAGTAATCTCTGGTCTAAAAGCCGTTGTCAAATAGCGACATATGTCGGGTGTATAAAGTCTGAATTATATGGTCCTTAGCCAACCGAATGTTATTTTGATGTGTAGTCGATTACATAATGGCCAATATTATAAAGTAATGTCATGCTGGCAATTCTGAATGTTAATAACAGCGGAATATCTACCTAACCTTTATTTGAAGTATAGTTAGGCCAGTTCCTTTCCACAACCTGCAATCCAAGTAAAGGCCAAACAATGCATAGTAAATAGTTACCTAATTAAGTACCGGTACCCAATTTTCTCTCACTAATAACAATATCGACCCCAAACCCACTCCAAAACCCACAGTAATTACCCATTCATCCATCACCATAATTCACTCATAAAATACCCGCTAATTGTTCGAGCGACGCCATTTTTTAAAATGGCTGCTCCCAATTAAGAGAGCGTAAGGCCGCGAGCGGTTCTTTGGACCGCCTTATTTGTGTAGGCAGATTTGTAGCGTGCGCTCATTTTAAGGTTTCCTTTGCGTTTCGGGTTCGCTTTCCTGCGCGGGGAAAATATTTCATCTATTTGGTTGGGATAGTTTTACTGAGGCGTCCCCATGCGTATAGGAATAGGTTACTAAGAAAAAGCGCATGTCGGACTACCCACTCGCTTGTCCGTGGGCTCAATTAATCCCAAAAAGTATGTTTAGTTAGATTTAAGCCCAAGAGTATCGTTTTAAGAATAAAATATTATGTATTTTAGTTTTGATTTAAGTTTTGTTTTAAAATTAAAAATGTTTGATGGATTGCGATAATGTTGGTCTTAAAATATTAGTGCTTATAAATACATTACGAAATACTGAAGAAAATGGTACCCTCAAATATTTCATTTTCGAATTATTTGTAAATTTATGACCTTGGCTACCGAATCTCAAACTCCGTATTTAATGAACTCATATTCTTCCACGCACGCGCAAAAAACAAAAATAGGGCAATAAGAGCATCAGGCCTATTCCTGGAATTTCGTAATCAGGAATCCTGAGTCTAGAAAACCGCATTTATAGCGGTTTTAAAAGCACTTTTTTCTACGGAAAACATTAATTAAATCGAAATACTATGCTCCGAAATCTTTTCGTCAATAAAATCGCCTTGAAAACCGCTATATAAGGGTTTTCTATCCTCAGGATTCCTGATTTCTGATTGCGGAACTCCAGGAATAGGCCTGCTGATCGGTGCTGTTTCTGAGTGGCTAAAATAACTCCTATTCGGCATCAGGTGAGGGCTTGGCGTACACATGTCGCGCTTTACACGACTCGTGATTGCAGCCGTGGAGATGTACGTAGGTGGGAAGGCATTAATTATTGTTTAAACGCAATCTCGCCCTGGTTAGCAGTTGTTGTGCAGCTAAATATGTTTGAATAGGCGACTCGGCGCGGAGAGATGGCGGTTCGGCACGCTAGCTAACTTTGGGGTGGACGGAAGGGGTCGGCGATACATAGGAAACCTTATATTTCAACTACATTAATCTCATAAGTCTGCGATGTTTGGAAGGTCTTTATTTCCACATTAAAAAGGCACCGCATCGGGTCCGCAAAGCAGGTAAAGCGTTAAATAAATGTATGTCGGCATAATCTTAAACACTGTCATTTTCAGAGCGAATTGTCAAAATTTAGTACGCGGACTAGCACCGGAGTAACCATACAAAATGCAATTTAGTCCGGAGATAATCCCCGTATTTCAGTTGGGCCACCCACTCTGAATACTACTGTGGGAGTTGTGTTAGTAGGAGGCATTGATTACTGGAGGAGGGACTGCATGCAGACTGCTAATTATTCCAAATTATGGCTATACAGCAGGTGGCCAGATTGCGTCTTCGCAACACCCGCGAATGGTATGTTTGCTGTTTTAGGTCCAGCCTTGCAGTATATTCGTAAAGTAGTTCTTTTTACTGGGCTCTTTCTTCAATTAATGCGTCCTTGCTTCACGGTCGATTATACATGCATACATATCACATTCCTTTAAATCATAAATCATATATCATAAATAAATCATGTAAATACATTTTTAGGTCTATTATGTTGATGAATTACTGTTTATTTCATGTATTTAGGACTGTGTGCCTCAATAAAACATTATTATTATTATTATTAAAAGGGCATGTTCCAACCGAGGACTAATTCATTGAATTTTTTCGGTGGATCTAATTTATCAACAACAAAAAAACTCAGTATAGGCAGTTCGAGCGTAACATGAACTGACGACATTCAGCAAAACATATTCCGTGCTTCCGATGCATCTGGTGTTTTAGCTCGTAGCACAGGGGCGCGGGGACTTGCTTTCTATGTCAGATGACATGAGTTCGATCCCCGCTCCGTTCATGCACCACCGCACTTCTCTTTCTGAGTTGGACAAGTGAATTTCGTCACGTATGGTTCGAAACCCGTGTAAAATTGTAGATCCACTTAGTGGTTTAAGCAAGGGTTGCGTTGAATCGCGTTGAATCGCGAGTGACGGATCGTGCGTGAGCGCTACAAAGAATACAGTCATCTTTGTCGCACACGCGTTTCCCGCGCCGTCGACTGTACAGTCGTTACTTATCAAATGTATACACTGGAAAGAGAAGGAATTTCTAAGTCCCTTTTACTCTATGGTTGACGTCAGCATGTCAGAAAGAGATCTCAAATTTGTCTCTATTTCCGGTGTATAGATTTCAGACGAAACGACTGTACTCATGTTTGGCTCCATCCCCCGAATCGACAGATACGATCAGCGAGCTCATACATACATTATGGTTCGCGTACGCTTAGCCCCGGTTGCACGAAAAAACGGCTGAGTTAATCAATGTTCAAACACGTCACTTTTAGTGTACCGCATAGAGTTCCTTCCATACTGTACACACAAAGTGACGTGTTTGATCATACTTTGACGTTGATTTTGATTTTTTTTTCTTTCGTGCACTCGGCCCTTAATCTAATCATTTATGGTGTCGTTGCAAGCGACCGTCGTCGGTCACGCAGTACAGCGGCGGGAGAAGGGGCGGGGCGGGGGGGGGGGGGCAAACAATAGCTAAGGAGCCATTGTCTGAAATAATAGGTAGTTTGACAGTCGAAAATAATTTTATTGGTCGCCTACCTGTTAGAAAGTTTGATGACTTCACACTTCCCCGCTTCCTGTAATAGACTAGGAGGTCGCGCCAAAAATGCCAACGATAACGTAAATGGGTGAAATTGGTTTGGATAATGAAGACCAACCCTCTGAAGCTAAATGTGTCGGTCTGCCTTCCTCGAGTGGTTGCGTTACCTAGAAAAGGCGCCTAAAAAAGGAGTTATCGTTACAAAAAATAAAAAATTATAAGGTAAATGGCTGCAAATAACAAAGCATGAAAGTATCAGCGCATCCTTTCTTAGTAATACCAAAACTAAACATATATTTGGGTGAATTTCGTAGTTATAGGCGATTTAGGTTACGGATATAACTTTAGTTATATTTAAGTACATATTTACAAAAAAAAAACCGACTGGTTGATTGTATAATTAATAAGTATCAATGTGTCCAGACATTCAGTATATTCATCAGCAGGTGCATACCAGCATCTATTTTATATAGCCAATATAGCTAACGCAACCACTTGGAGCAGGGAGACTGAGATATTTAGCGGTTGCTCGCTAACATTTACCTTATCGTAACCAAAAATGTCGTGACCTCCCGGAATATAATTTCCAGGAGAAATTATGGTCGATGAACTACGTCTCTGTAGTCAATGACAAGGATCACGGCGTAGGGTCGTATGTATTTCTCGTATGCAAAGAACACAACGATTACACTAGGACGTCGCGAAAAAAATGGTAACGATAGCCTAAATGGCTGAAACTGGGTTCACAGGATAAAGACCAACCCTCTGTTGATATCAACCATATGTAAAGCTATGTCTGATGACAAATCTTTTTAAGATGTTTTTATTTTATCATTGAGTAATCCACCTCCAAAATTATTGAACAAAACACGCGAAAAATTCGACCTTTCGGACCTTATAACTTAGAAACCAAACACTATTTTAAAATGCCATCATCAGACATCTAGTTTTTTCAAATAAAACTGTTTTGAGTATAATTTTGGATCTCTGACAAGAAATATGCGCATGATCTTCTTTTGAGGTTTGTATGGGGAGTTGAGTGGGAAGAAAGTAAATTGGTAAAGGGGTGAAGCAATAAATGTCTTAGGGACCATAGCAGCTTCGGCTGACTTTAAAGAACTTTTTATTTATGATTGCTGTTTGTTAGGGTTAAGTAGAATTATCGTAGTCATGTTATCTATTTCATATGTATCTGTTTCTTGTGTGTATTCTTATGTGATCTGGGTTTGTAACAGTAAAATTAATAAAGGTACAACGACATCTACTTGTACTAGTAGGTAATGTTATAATTGTTTTATTCGCGCAAAGCGATCCTCAGACGGGAGTTCCGCGGTTGTTGCGGCGGGGCGGTAGCAGCGGAACCCACTGCTCGCGTCATAAAGCACCGCTAGATCGAACGTCACACAATGGGGACGTGCGCGGCGAGCCTGGGCGGTCCCGCGAGCACAGGCGGCTCCTAAACGCAGCTCCGTCGACTCTTCAGCTGCGTTGGCGCCCTGGTAGCCTCGGCGGCGCAGCTCAGGCTCTGTGCGCGTCTGTCAGCCCCCGGTAGCCCAGTGCTACGCCTTGCGATCCGATAAGCTAGGTAACCATCTCTGAGCGCACTTTGGTTCTGGGTGGGTGACCAATTTCTACCGTTGAGGCTGGCCGCGGTTTAGATTCCACCTAAAACTGTAGGATTGAATGAAGAATGGTTGAAGCGGCAATGAAAATTGTCCGTGTTTTCCATCCAGTTCAATGTAGCCGAGCAATATAAGAAAGGTCCTGGCATGGCACCTAGTACCCATGAGCCGCACTGAACGGAGTCTGCTTTGCACTCTATACGCTCTCGTAAAGGAGATTACATGCGGATTTTTTATCCAGGGTCTCTTCGAGTCCAACAACGAGGCGCCGCCGGTCCTCCTCCACTTTAACCCGGCTTGCGGTCCGGTCACTGGTGTACCTGGCTAGCGCCGTGCTGTCATCCTTGTAGCAGTCTTTCGCCCAAATTGAGCGTATCATTAATTTGGAGCATGAAAGAGGTTGGGGACAGCATAGAGCCCTGCAGTACTCCAGCATTCCACTGGAAATTTGTATAAATTGCCCATGCGTACCACGTTGGTGGCAAAAAGCACAACTCAGTCCGATATTTACATTACAATAAACTATCGGAAGATTGAAAAGAAATCGGAAACGTAAAAAAAAATGAACTCAAGCAATGGCTTCTGACAAAAATGTACTATAACATAGAAGAATATTTAAAAGAAAATACGGGCTAAGGTAATGAGGTTATGCAAAGTTTAATTTTTTATTTTAATTGTACTATATTTTTTTTGTGTTTCGTGGTTTAATGTAAATGTATGTATTTTTCTCTCACAATCATAGCCACACCTATATCTAGTTAGCATTTTTAAAGACCGAGTTGGACATTGTACCATTATGTTCTTGTTGTACACTGCACTAAAATGTATATGCAATCAAATATTTTGATTTGATTTGATTTGATTCACTCAACAATATTTCGAACAACAACCGCCAACCAAGACTTTAATTTTGAGGCGTTGTTGAGGCCATGCAAAAAGTCGGCGATCAAGTCACAAATGTTGGGTGAAAGGTAATAATCGTAGAAGAAACAGCTTGGAAAGAATTTAGACCCGTGCTCATTAAGGGAACGTTCTGGCATGACAACGAATTCCTTCGGGAATGCGGTGTTTTTATCTTACATCACGATAGTACCTTGGGTGTTAGACATTCATGTTGTTTAATAATACAAAAATACTAAAACAAGGACCTAACTTCAGTCAGCAATAGAAAGATTGAACAACATGAACATTACAAATAATACATATATTGGATTTTCTATGTTACAGGCAACCCCATAACATGCTATAAGTATAGTAATGAAGTAAAGTTAAAGCCACTTTAAATAACATACATTGGTACTTACCTCCTAAGCAATGCCGTACGATTTAGTTCACGCACCCACGGGTTTTACGAGTCGGTTTGCGGTGGCGTATGGCTTATAAATACCCCTTTAATGACGTCCAGTACCCAGTTTGATATTCCTGAGGACAAATGGGCCCACGTACAGGGTGAAACGAACGCAGAACTAATTGTAAAATCACACTGGCTGGTTTTCACCGTGTGCCGATTTATTTTAATCGAAATTTAAAGGGCCTTAATTATTAAAGTGCTGATTGAACTGGTATTGATTGCAAGCTGTTATGGCGATTAAGCTAATAAGCAGTAGGGGAAAAAGGCCCTTACAGCGCTAATTTAGAAAATAATTCTAGGGCGTGGGGACTTGCTTCCCATGCCAGAGGTCCATGGGTTCGATGGCGGCACCGTTCATTCACCTCTTTCATTCTCTTTCTGAGTTGGATAAGTGCGAATGCCAGTTGTTCCATGGTTGCGAAACTATTACTACTAGGTTGTAGGGTTGAAATTTAAAGGATGGTCAAAGCGGTCATGGATAACTGTCCGTGTCTGCATTCCAGGTTTTTTTTCAACTGGACATGAAACGGAGACCTTTGCTACGCTCGATCAATAATTAAGAATGTGATGTGTATATGCTTAGTATGTATGTGTGTATAATCGACTGTGAAGCAAGGGCACATTAATCGAAGAAAGAGACCAGTAAAAAGAACTACTTACTTCTTATAATGCTGGCTGGACCTGAACCAGCAAAAAGGAATAAGCGACGTACCTGCTAAGTACGAAAAAGTATATTTACTTAATAATTAAATATAAATTTCCACGAATGGAAAAAATTAGCTTGCTGCGAAATACATTGGTCAAAAACTTGTTTTCGCAATACATTTTATTGTAGATTAAGCCTGGTTTTCACCAAGTGGTGACCAAGTAGTGATCGACACTTAAAGGGCCTTTATTACTAAAGTTCTGATTATCTTGTACCGGTATCGATTGCAAGATGGTAAAAAAAGGTTCTTTAATCTACGCATTTAATGGTCACATTAAAGGGCTTTTCTTACCATCTCGCAATCGATACCAGTACAAGACAATCAGCACTTTAGTAACAAAGACCCTTTAAGTGTCAATTGAAATAAATCAGCACTTGGTGAGAACCAGGCTTAGTGTGATTATTTAAATTTAATCTAAATATAGCTGTAATTAAACATTTTGGGAAGTTTTATACTATTGTTACGCGGGTAGGGTGCGGATTAGAGTAGAAACACCAAAAGTTAACAAATGTTCTTTTATTGAAAACAATTCACGAATGAAACACAAACAAAGACAATTTTGTGTCACTTCGATCACCAAATTCTAAATATCGCTGAACTGTATCACTGAGAGCTAGTTCACTCACTTTACTGCACTATCGCTTGTTGTCTCGCTCGCTTCACTATTCAAAATAGACTGGCGGCAGTGCTGGCTGAGGCGCCTTTTATATCGGTGGAGCTTCTTTCTAGAAAACTCCACCGAATTCTAGGCGCCCCCCACCTGGCGGGCCAGCCGAGAACAATCTCCATCGGGAATCGCCCGACCGTTCCAGAAATTGCTCTCAGCCAGATGCGCCAAACATTTTTGTTATATTGTACCAGCACCACCGAATCACTATCGCGATAGAAGTTGTAAGAAGCGCCATCTGTTGACGAAACGCATCGACGTTGCAGCCGAACTCCAACAGATGGCGCGCTCGTAACACTGCCCCCTCCTTAGTTATGCTCGTCTCGAGCATAATTGTCTCCGTGGTATCGGGCCAGACGATCTACGTGTACAATTTTAGCCTGACATCTATCATTCCGGCGGATACGATATGTCACGTCATTCATTTTAGTCACCACTGTATAAGGACCTTCCCATTTTGGCTGCAGTTTGGGACTCTTTCCTTTCTTACGTAAAGGATTATGAAGCCAAACTAAAGATCCTTCTTCGAATACGTTGCCATGAGCCCGGCGGTCATAACGTGTCTTCATCCGTTCGCTTGTTCGTAGACCAACCTCTCGGACATGTTTATATACAGTGTCAATTTTCCCTCGAAGATCTGACACGTACTCTGTTACACTACGAGAGGCCTCCGGTGGACATCCCGTCAGAAGGTCAGCTGGTAGTCTAAGCTCGCGTCCAAAGTTGATGTAGGCTGGAGTTTCGTCTACGCTTTCATGCACAGCTGTTCGGTAAGACAATAGAAAGAGAGGTATATACTGGTCCCAATCCTTTTGATGTTCCTCCACCAATTTGGCCAAGTGTCTTTCCAATGTCTGATTAAATCGTTCCACCATTCCATCTGATTGTGGGTGGTATGGAGTTGTCCTGGTCTTATGGATTTTCATTAATCGACATGTCTCCTGAAACACTCGGGATTCAAAATTTCTGCCTTGATCGGTGTGTATCTCGAGAGGTACTCCGAAGCGACAGAAAACTTCATGGACCAATTTTTGTGCAACCGTGGTTGCTTCCTGATTTGGTATTGCAAATACCTCAGGCCACTTAGTAAAATAATCCATCACAACCATAAAGTAACGGTTGCCGTCATTAGTTGGGGGAAAAGGGCCAGCCACGTCAATAGCGATTCTCTCCCACGGAGCTCCAACATTGTAGAGTTTTAAAGCTCCTTTGCTCCGTGTCTGAGGACCTTTGACAGCGCTACAGGACGTGCATTTGCGGCACCACTCTTCAACATCGTCGCGGCAATTAATCCAGTAGAATCGCTGGCGAATCTTCAGGAGCGTTTTCTTTATTCCCAAATGTCCACCTGAAGTTCCATCATGTAGGCAACGAAGAACTTCTTTTATCTTAGTTCTGGGGATGACTAATTGCAAAGAGGTATCCTTACCGTTAGGTGTTTCCCATTTTCTGTAAAGGATACCGTTATGAAGTAGCAAGCTCGACCACTGAGCCCAGTAACTCTTAGTCGCAGTGCTCATTGCGGAAACATCTTTCCATTCCGGCTTTGCCTCTCCTGCTCGCTTCCAGCGAATAATGGGCATTAAATCTCCGTCCTCCTCCTGTGCTAGCTTCATGTTTTCATTGCTCCATTCTTCACTGATGTTATCCATTCGGATCGCCTTTAAACGGGCAGTTTCCTTTGTTTCTTCCCTGATGCAGTGTTTACACTCTTCTGGACAGGGTCGACGAGACAAAGCGTCAGCATTTCCATGGGATTTACCACTTCTATGCTCTGTTTCAAAGTTATACTCTTGCAGCTGTTCCAGCCAGCGCGCAACCTGCCCTTCTGGATTTTTAAACTGAAGCAGCCATTTTAACGCAGCGTGGTCAGTCCTTAAGCGGAATCTTCGGCCGAGAAGATACTTGCTAAAATGCTGCAAAGTCTTCACCACTGCCAGAAGCTCTCGCCTTGTCACACAATAATTCCTTTCAGGCTTTGAAAGGGATTTACTGAAATAACCTATAACGATCTCCTTGTCCCCATGACGTTGGGAGAGTACCCCGCCGATTCCGGTATTACTCGCGTCGGTGTCGACTATGTACTCTTTATCGGCTTCGGGATAACCCAAGATAGGAGCGTTACAGAGACGTTGCTTAAGTTCTTGGAATGAACTCGTGCAGTCCTCGTCCCAGGTAAACTGTCGCTTATCTTCAGTAAGTCGATGCAATGGCTTAGCAATCTCGGAGAAGTTTCGGACGAAACGACGGTAATAAGAGCACAGTCCTAAAAACGCACGAATTTCTGTCTTATCCTTCGGAACTGGCCACTCTTGTACGGCTTCGATCTTCTTTGGGTCAGTTTGGATGCCATTTTCGGAGATAACGTGACCCAAATAGCTAACCTGACGCTTGAAGAAAGAACATTTATTGCCACTTAGTTTAAGGTTAGCTTGGCGGATTTTGCTCAAAACATTCTCCAAATTCTTAATGTGATCATCAAATGTCCGCCCTATTATGATGATGTCGTCCAGATACACTAAACAAGCTTTCCCGATCAGCCCAAAAAGTACTCGTTCCATAAGCCTTTCGAAGGTCGCGGGAGCATTACAGAGTCCAAACGGCATCACTTTGAACTGCCACAGCCCATGCCCTGTCGTGAATGCTGTCTTCTCCTTATCTTTTTGGTCGATTTCCACCTGCCAGTAGCCGCTCTTCAGGTCCAGGGTTGTGAACCACTTCATGCCACTTAATGTATCCAGCGTGTCATCAATCCTAGGAAGCGGATAGCTGTCCTTTTTCGTTACATCATTTAAGCGTCGATAGTCCACACAAAATCTGGTGCTGCCATCTTTCTTCTTCACCAGAACTACGGGTGAACACCACGGACTTGACGAAGTCTCTATAACATTATTTTTCTGCATATCAGCTATCATTTTCTGAACTTCTTCTTCCTTAGCTACGGGAACGCGTCGTGGCCTCTGTCGTATTGGAAGAGCATCTCCTGTATTAATGCGGTGCTTAACCATGCTAGTTCTACCAATATCTCCTTCGTGCGAAGAGAAGATGTCTGAATATCGCGTAAGCAGACTTGCTGCCTTCTGCAACTCATCAACAGTCAGGTCCCGTCTGCTGTCTTCCAAAAGAGCGGCCACCTTAGATCTCCCTGTGGTCAACGCCTCTGAGGAAACTTCATCACATTTGCGTAGCCAGGATACTTCTTCTCTGCCACACTTGAGCACGCCATTTGCCAAATCTATTTTACAGTTGTTGGTTCTCATAAAGTCCAAACCGAGAATGCAATCATCTATGATATCTGCTAAAATGGCGGTATGACGATAAGTCTTACTTCCAATTTTAATTGTCACTTCCATCTCTCCATGGACAGGTATGTGCTGGCCGGTAGCTGTCTGAAGCCTGCAAACATTGAAATATTGGCGACGATTCCATGTCACGTGGCCAAAGGTTTTCGACTTAACAACTGTACGGGACGCTCCGGTATCTAAGGTCAAGTTGCATTTTATCCCGTTCACTTGACCTTCAACGAGCAGGCTGTTCCCAGTAAATGCCTGTGAAATTGTGACTTTCGGGGCTTCTATTCTACCAGCCAGCACCCGCCCCCCGGTACTGGCTTTCACTCGTTTCCCTGCTGCGCATCCTTGACCGCAGCATCAGAGATTATTTTTTTGGTCTTGGGGCAGTTGGTTCGAAGGTGCCCCAGCTCATTGCATCCGTAGCAGCGTGGAGTAAATTTACGTCTACCAGGTGTTCTGGTTTCCGAAGTTAACACTTCTCTTACCCGATGCGCTCGAGGATCTGATCGGACTGCTTCAACCTCCAATGCGTGGGCAAGAGCGTCCTTCACCGTTGTGTGGTGGCCTAGTCGTACAGCCGCTCGCACTTCGATGTCCTTGATGCCATCCACAAAAGCCTGCACCAAGTAATCGTCTAATGAAGTCTTCGGTGATGATTGGTGGGCCTTTCGAACCAGTTTTTCAATTTCCAGGGCCCACTGCTGAAGTCCTTCACTTGATCGCTGCACTCGGTCACGAAGTTGAGCGCGGTAAACGTGCTCCAAGTGCTTGTCACCAAATCTTGATTCAAGTGCTTCAAGAAGCTCGTCATAAGTGACCTCGTCGCCAAGAGCTTCAAGTACATGGAGAGCCTTGTCTCGTAATCCCAAGGTCAGAGCAGTCTTGGCTTGGTCTTGACTCCATCCATTCGCTTTGATGACCGACTCAAACTGGCGTTTGTACGCCGCCCAAGATGTTGTGCCATGCATCGAAAGGAGGAACCTTAAATCTTGTTCCCCCTGTTGCCGATGAAGTCATAGTCACTCCACAAGTCTTGATCTTTTGCACTTCTTCAGTTATCTTTGATTCAAGCCCGTTCAGCCGCTTTTCATGACGCTCAAGGGTTTGGTCTTGCTCTTCGATTCTTGTGCTGACCTCATCCAACTGCCTCTTTATTTTAGCGTTGGATTCCTTGACGGCCAGCATTAACTCTAGTTGCTGTTCTTCCTGACGGCGGGCCTGCTCTTCCTGACGGCGGGCCTGCTCCTGCGACTGTTCTTCCTGACGGACGGCTTGTTCGCGGAATTTTTCCTGCATGAAATGTATCAGCGCAGCCAAGTCCAATGCAGGATTCGGCGTCATTGTTTGATGGCTTTCGAGTCCTTGCGTCCCTGAAGCAGCCCCATCCTCAGCCAGAGTTGGGTCGGCTGCTGTCTGACTCCTGGTCCTCATACCTTCCTTGTCTTCCCTTGGTGTGATCGGCATCTCTAATCCCCGCTTCTGACACCAATTGTTACGCGGGTAGGGTGCGGATTAGAGTAGAAACACCAAAAGTTAACAAATGTTCTTTTATTGAAAACAATTCACGAATGAAACACAAACAAAGACAATTTTGTGTCACTTCGATCACCAAATTCTAAATATCGCTGAACTGTATCACTGAGAGCTAGTTCACTCACTTTATTGCACTATCGCTTGTTGTCTCGCTCGCTTCACTATTCAAAATAGACTGGCGGCAGTGCTGGCTGAGGCGCCTTTTATATCGGTGGAGCTTCTTTCTAGAAAACTCCACCGAATTCTAGGCGCCCCCCACCTGGCGGGCCAGCCGAGAACAATCTCCATCGGGAATCGCCCGACCGTTCCAGAAATTGCTCTCAGCCAGATGCGCCAAACATTTTTGTTATATTGTACCAGCACCACCGAATCACTATCGCGATAGAAGTTGTAAGAAGCGCCATCTGTTGACGAAACGCATCGACGTTGCAGCCGAACTCCAACAGATGGCGCGCTCGTAACACTATCATAATTTACAAGATGCTTCAAAGACATCGCCTGGGGCATTATGGAACCGTTCGTGTAGAAAACAAGTTCAATACAACATTTTAATTGCCTCTGCTATAGATTACCATAAAGTTTAATATTAGATTTTAACATGACGTGTGGTGATATTTGTGAAATAAAAAAAAACCGGCCAAGTACGAGTCGGACTTCCCCGCAAAGGGTTCCGTACCATCGTACAAGATTCAAAATCACGTCTTTTGATTATCCCCCTTTCATTTTAATTATTTTTTATTTTACCTATTTGTTGTTATAGCGGCAAAATAAATACACATTCTGTGAACATTTTAGCTGCCTATCTATTACAATTCATGAGATACAGCCCTGTGACGGACGAGTTCCTTTGGCACCCTTTAGGTACGGAACCCTAAAAAACACTTGCGTTTTTATTATTGCTATTTAGGTATATGTATAGAAGCCAAAATATTAATCTTTATAAATTAAATAGGAGAATAGACTGGAGAGAACCGAAAAGGATGGTTTCTCCTACAGAGGCTAAGTGTGGCTGCACGGTTACAACATCTTCCGGATTCGAAGATTTACTTTAGTTTACTTGTTATCATGTTTCTTTGATAGTATTGTTTTTTGAAGTTACTAATCCAATTTCGTCCGATTTTCCGATTAAATCCGATTAATTCCGGTAATTCCTTCAGGAATGCGCTGTTTGGGCTAGTGTCATGACCGTGGGTGTGGTATTTGCCTTGCGGTGGTTACGTCATGACTACGTGTTGTATTAGTGTGGATCATGTGTGGATTCACTGACTGTGGTCGATTCGTTTAAGAATTTGGGTCGCGCAGCATCGAAGGTTCGTTGCAATGTATAGCGTCCATTGAAGTTCATACGTGTCGTTGAAACTCGAGAACATCAATAGTGAGCAATTCCTAAGCGAACTGACTCACATGCACTACCGCCATTTTTTTTATGTAACTGGACATGGATGGCTTATACCAAACTGACCGTGAGGTATTAGCCTAACACACCACATGGGAACTACGTGCCATGCCAGGACTTTATTAACGCTTCCACCTAGTAAGTAAGGAAGGAGGTCTACAGTCTTACGTGGCATCCTGGCGTTCAGTAATCAGGAATCCTAAATCTAGAAAACCACTTTTGTAGCGGTTTTTAAAGCGATTTTCTTGACGAAAATATTCCGGAACATCGTTTTTAGGATTCCGTACCCAAAGGGTGAAAACGGAACCCTATTACTAAGCCTCCGCTGTCCATCCGTCCGCCTGTCCGTCCGTCCGTCTGTCACAGGGCTGTATCTCACGAACCGTAATAGGTAGGCAGCTGAAATTTTCACAGAGTGTGTATTTATTTTGCCGTTATAACAACAAATAGGTAAAATTCAAAAATAATAATAATTAAAGCGGGGTCTCCATACAAAGTACGTGTTTTTTTGTGTTCAATTTTGTATGATGGTACGGAACCCTTCGTGTGCGAGTCCGACTCGCACTTGGCCGGTTTTTTAAAATTAATCAAGGTTTTCTGTCGAAAAACTCGCTTTGAAGATTACTACGAAAAGCGGTATTCTAGACTCAGGATTCCTGATTACTGAATGCCAGGAATAGACCTGCAGAGGTGCGTCACTAAGATTATCAAATCGCAAGGCGTCGCGCCACTGGGCTACAGAGGCAGACAGTGAAGTAGCTACGCCGCCCACACACAAACGAGTCTCGGTTGTCACGCCCGTCCTTCCCTCCTCGCTGGGTCAGCCTCTGTACAGACAACGATTTGCATTTTTAACTGGCGAAAATTGCCAACAAGGTGTCATTACGCACAGCGGCCGGTAACAGCGGGGTAGCAGCTCTATTCCATCGGCCAATCAAATCGAATCAGCTCACCTCAACCGCAGCGTTCGCACGACCAGTCCATTACGTTCATTGTACCGCAGAGGAGAAAAGGAATGGGCAGTGGCATTTGGCCGTTGTCGCGACTCCACCGTATGGACAAAGTGTACATATCATTCTTTTCTTTTTTCATTGCTTTTTAAAATTGTTAACAATATTATGGATTGTCCCATGTTGTTAGATTACGTCAATTTCAAGATTTATGCAACCTGACATGGATGGCTAATACCACAGAATTAACGTTATGATATCAGCCCAATACACCACTGTCCCGAAGGATTTAGGTGCCATGCCAGGAATTTCCCTTAACGAGCACGGCTGCATTGAACTGTGTGGAAAATACAGAAAATGTTTTATTGCCGCTTCGACCATCTTTTCATCTAATACCAACCCGGGCGGGCTTAAACCTTGGTAGTGTTTAAGTAGGGGAAGGGGACCTACAGTTTTACATGGATTCCTCCCCGTCGTTCTCGCTTGAAACACTTATTTAAAATTTCATTTTGTAAAACCAAATATTGTAATAATACTTTTATTACGCGAAGCTGCAAAAATTATAACAATAATTTATCTGATATTGACCTTTTTAATAACACACTTAGACAATACACAAAATATGGCCAGAAATTGTTTATACATATACTTACTGAGTAGATCACAGAAACAAATCACTAATTAGTTAATTTTATATATGTTTGCATTTTTTTAATTGTGTGCACATCACTTGCCTATGTAAACTCCATAGTATTGTAATACTTTTATGTTATTTGTGGCACACTCTAGGTTTTCATATTGTTAATTTTAATTTGTTTTTTTTTGTATGACTGTGTTAAAAAAAAAACATCGTATGGGATCCGGGCGTGCGTTGTATGCAGTGGGTGACTTCGGCTGGTGACGTCCCTAGGCCTCGGCCTATTGGTAAGTCCAAGGCTGGTTATGTGCCACAGCCCAAACATGTCATCGCTGAGTTGGGTATGGTGCCTCGTTGAGTGTGGTTTCGTGAGGTGAGGTGGATTTGGCTTTTATCAGTACATTTGCTATTTGGTCTCTCAGCACAGCCACCCACACCGAGTTTTTCATAGAAAAAACCGGCCAAGTGCGTGTCGGACTCGCACACGAAGGGTTCCGTACCATCGTACAAGATTTAACACAAAAAAATCTTTGTATGGAGGTCACATTTTATTTTCATATTTTTTTTATTTTACCTATTTATTGTTATAGCGGCAAAATAAATACACACTCAGTGAAAATTTCAGCTGCATACCTATTACGGTTCATGAGATACAGCCCTGTGAAGGACGGACGGACGGACAGCGGATGCTTAGTAATAGGGTTCCGTTGGCGAGCTTTGGGTACGGAACCCTTAAAAAATGGAGACAGCGCTATATGGCGCATCTCCTTTATTTATGATCTGAGGTTACCACAGATCAGGAATCGCCAGCCCGGCTGCGCCCTTACAGATGCGCCTTTACTTGCGAGTTCATACAAAACTCGGGCTCCTCTCTTTTTATACAACCTGACATGGATGGCTAATACCACACAACTACAGTTATGATATTAGCCCAATACACCACATTCCCGAAGGAATTTGGTGCCATGCCAGGACCTTCCCTTTATGCGCACGGCTACATTGAACTGGATGGAAAACACAAACAATTTTTCATTGCCGCTTCGACCATCTTTTCATCCAATGCAATGGTACCAACCCGGCGGGCTTAAACCCTACCACCTGGTAGGGGAAGGGGGCCTACAGTTTCACATGGATTCCGAACCATGGAGCAGCTCGCATTCGTGACGAAATGCACTTATCCAACTCGGAAAGATAATGAAAGTCGTGCATGAACGGGGCGAGGATTTGAACCCAGACCTCTGGTATGCTAGGAAATTCCCCGCGCCACTAGGATACGAACCTACCATCTACTATCGCTCAACGTTCAACACGCAAGGAAAGCACCTATTCAGTGTCGACATTCCCAAAGTAAGACGTAACCGATCCTCCAGATCCTCGATCTCATGGTCGTAAAATGTGGAATGCAGGCAGGGATGCCAAGGTTTTTCCCCCAAAGTACAACCTGGGCTCCTTTAAACATGGTGTGAAGAAGCACACCATCTCATTTCCAGCCCCCGTGATAGTTCGCGGGGTCTGCAGAATCAGCTGAATATGCTTTTGGGTGGAATGTATATTACTTAATAAAGATACACTCATGTTTTGACTACTATTATTGTTTACTACGATTCGATATGGTAATTTTAAAAACTTTTATGTTTAGCCGTGACGTGCAGACGCAGACATATTATTACTTTTGCCTCTATACTAGTTTGGGCGTGCCAAGCATGCGGCCAGATAATTCATGCTCCGTGATTGTTCCTAAGCTCTATAGCCGATGTAGGTGCGTTGTTTCGTATGTGTTTGTTGTGACAAGGCATATCTGTTAATCTGTGTGTGATTGGGTTACAATAACCGCTGTTCTTCGTAACTGCAAGTTTGTTCGTTGCAAAATCCTGTATAAAATGAAAGTGTTGTGTCTAATATGAAGCTGAAATAATAAATGTACATTAGAATATTGTTTTATTGGTACCCAGATTTTTTTTAATCAATTGCTCATTCACAACATGCATCGTAAACGATTCAGATATGGTCCTTCGAGCCATCTAAATGATTTTATCCTTCGGATCAAATTCATATGTTAAAAAGTATTGTTCTTTCGAGCCTGATAAAACATGCTAACCTTTGGTCCGGATTAAACTAATTGGTTCTTAGAGCCAATAATAAACTTTTCATCTCCGAATCAAATCATACATCTCGCTCTACCAGTAACGTACCTTCGTCATTCGTACAATTCGGACCTGCCTTAGGTTGTGTTCGAGCCGGCTGCTGCGTACTGTGCCGAACAAAAAAGAACCAATGATAACAAATGATGGCGTTTTGGCTAACAGTATGACAGTTGTGTGGACTTGCTCACCCAAAAATTAATTCCATAAATGTTGTTTTTGCTGCTCCACCTCGGCGGGGAGCAGCACTGAATCTGAACAATATCTGTCAACTGTCACTTAAACGTCAACCGAGTTGGAACGAATAGTTTACAAATTAGGTTAGTTTTTAATGATTCTAAATTTATTTTTGTTGTTCTTAGGCGTTACCCTAATAATATAAGGAGCATTGTCACGTTGACGTTTATCTCTACCCTTTTTTAGCATTGCTTCTCTCCGTTCCGCCCGCCTGATTCAGCGTTTTGTACAGGAAACAACAGAACCTGTAGTTCCAGTTGTTACCTAAATTGGCGTTTACGGTAAACCGATCGACTGGCGTTTCAAATGTATAGAGAGATTGAAGAGCGCGTGCCGTATGCGTTAATCGAACTGACATTTTCGAGTCCGAGTCTGATTTGACAGCTCACTCAACGTTTCCGTAAATACGTCGAAGTCGCCGTTTACGCCGACTCCGCGTTTTCACACAAATCGGAAGTCCGAGTTTGACTTTGACAGCTTGAAGAAATAAATCCACAGAATATCTAGTAAAAACTTGTATGGAGTTTGACGTTTTTAGGGAAAACGGCAGTCAATCGGTTTGCCGAAAACGCCAATTTAGGTGACAACTGGGACTACAGGCTCAGGACATAGTAGAACCGTTTTGCTCGAACACAGCCGTGCACAGCAGTGCGTTCACTTCGAAGGTGGGCACTGTGTACTTTGCGCGCGCGCACGATCGATAATGGCTCTATAATGAGTGTAATCAGGTCGCCGTTCGTGTGGACTCTCGGCTCCGAATGCGGCGGACTGCATCACTCAGGTGCACCGATGCAAATGCAGTTCCCTGGAGTATTTGCATTCGCGAGAATACAACGTCGATGGACTGTTTCCCAGTGTTATTTGCAGTTATGGCTCCATGCAATTGAATCTGTCTAGCCTGCCAGTAAAGGAAAAAGGGAAATTTAGTAGTATTTTCCATTATCAACATGATTGATACTAAAAACTATGTCATCGGTTAAATATGACACAATTATATTGTCTTCATACTCATCAGAGGCAAGATGAAATAGCAGTTCAGTAAAAGGTGTGTTTATTATTTTACAGATTTTTTATATATTTATTATACAACCTGGAATCCTTCAAACATGGTGTGATGAAGCACCTGGCCGACCGGCATGGTTTTCGCAGCCCCCCTAAAAGTTCGAAAGCTGACGCCCATGGTTACGGTTTGGACGGGCACCTTAAGGTGGCCCAACCCGGCGGGCCTAACTCATTCGCGGGCTCGGCACAAAACCGTGCTGTTGCGCTCTGGGACCTTGTCTGTTTCAAAGAATAAGACAGGCTCCGTGATGAGGAAGATGCAACATATCCACAAAAAAGAAAATGTGCATAGTGTATCATTTGGTAAGATTTACGAAAATTTTAATTTTAAAATGACTTATAGCTAAAAGTAAACCACGAACGCTGTAGTCAAAAATCTAACGAAAACCAAATAGATCATAAATCTTGATTAAATAAGCTATGTCTGATGACTAATCTTTTTAAGATGTTCTTACTTTATCATTGCGTAATCCGCCTCCAAAGTTATTGTATAAAACCCGCGAAAAATTCGAACTTTCGGACCTTATAACTTAGAAACCAAACACAATTTTACAATGCCAATGGTCATCAGACATCTAGTTCGATCAAATAAATCTATTTTGAGCAAAATGTTGGATCTCTGACAAGAAATATGGGCGTGATCTTCTTTCCCCTTTTGTATGGGGAGATGAGCGGGATGGGCCACCTTAAGAGGTCCTGGCGTACGCCATATGCCGCGCTTTACATAAACAAAATGTTTATTCACAAAAAATCTTTAAAATATTAAATAAAAATAATCCTTTCATAAAATATTCGAGTTGACCCCAGACATTAAAAGCAATGCCCTGCTAGACATTACGCAGCTGCTATATAGCTAAAGCCTTCAAAATGTGTGCCCAAATTAGTCGTATAGCCTTACCTACTAGCCGCTTTAGATTAACTTCACAGCCACCTCATTTCAGCTTTTACGAAAACAGTTGTGCAACCTTTATAGCCATTTCTCACATTCCAATACACATTGTTTTCTATGGCTCTTTTCTAATTAAGTGAGAACTTTCAACCAAGAAAACACGAGAAAATTAGGGGGGGCCAAGAAATCATAAAATATAAGTAATAGAAAAATAATTTAACCTATAAAAGTCCATTTCCAACCATTGGGCCCAAATTACTTACAAGCCGCTACAGCGCCACTACGCAGCCACAGTACAAGCTAAGCATTTACGCAAGCAGTTGTGCAGCCTTTATGCGCCATTGAGTGTTACATAGGAGTTCACAAATCGATATGTATGACTCATTGTAGACCAACCGCGAAGCTAGGCGGCCCAAATGAATTGTCCGCTCAAAGGTTCCGCCATTAACCAATAGTTCCGGCGCCATTAAGATTCTGTTCACATGACGTCTCCGCGCGCCGCGCCGAGCATCGAACCTGCGCCTCGGGCCCGCATTTGAATGCGAAACTACCGCTGATTCGCCGCCGCCATTTTGAAATCGCCGCATTTGAAATGATCATTCTGCGGTTACATTGGTACCATCACGCCACTCGCCGCATTGACCGGCAGGCGTGGTAGCGCTGTGGAGTAGGATCGCTGCGTGCTTGCTTCGCTTATTCTAAAAAAACCGGACAAGTGCGAGTCGGAATTGCGTACCGTCGTACAAGATTTAACACCAAAAAATCACGTTTTACTTATTTATTAATGTTACCTATTCATAACATTCTAGCTGCCTACCTATTACGGTTCATCAGATACAGTCCTGTGACGGACGGACGGACGGACAGCGGAGGCTTAGTAATAGGGTTCCGTTGGAAACCTTAAACATACACTAAGAAAACCGTGTCACTGCAACCCGAAAATTGGGTAAAAAAGGGACAGCTAAACAGCGTTGCACCTCGCGTTGCACTTACTAAAACGTTTCTAGTTAAAAAGATCAGGCAAATTCAACGAAATCAGGGAGTCACCATGGTAAATGAACTCGCCGGGTGAACGGCAAGTGAGTGATTACATCTGACTTTTAGAATCTATGCTTTTAGTTGCATTTCGTAACAAGCGAACTGTAACGACGAAATTTACCTGCTATATGGTACGAAATGCTTCGGCTGGTTTTCACCAATTACTGATTTACCTTAATCGACACTTAAAGGGCCTTTATTACTCAAGTGCGAATTATCTTTTATTTATTTATTATAGAACTAGCTGCGGTACCCGGCTCCGCTCGGGTTAGCGTCGGCTAAATTATTTCATGGATAAAAAGTATCCGACATGGCTGATCCAAAATAGGGTCAAACTGGTCCAGGACAATGTATCCATCTACCAAATTTATTCAAGATCGTTCGAGATGAAATAGCATGATTTAATGAGAAACATCCAATAATTCCCATTTAGAGCTTCGTTGACATTTGGTGGCTATTAAAAAAAAAGCATTTGCCGCCAGAACCTTTCTGCACTTGCACTGCAACATTGTTTACCTAGTAAGTAAGTAACCGCCTAATCACGAACTAAACAAACACTAACTAACTAAACACTCTGCACAAAACACGATATACGAATTTGTTTCGTGTATCAGTTGACAAAAGCAAACTCAGCCCCGGTTGCACGAAGAAACGGCTGAGTTAATCAATGTTCAAACACGTCACTTTTAGTGAACCGCATGGAGTTCTTTCCATACTGTCCATACAAAGTGACGTGTTCAATCATACGTTGACGTTGATTTTGATTTTTTGTCCTTTCGTGCACTCGGCCCTCAGTAGATTAGGTAACAGACAACTTTTTATTTTTTTTATTTTATATGACTTGAAGTCAAATCCTTTTAAGCCGTACGAATTGTTTTATTTATTTAAAATTTGGATATTAAAAATAATAAAACACTGTTGGTAACGCGATTTTTGTTTGACTGATGTAATGACGTGGAAACTGATGCAGTTTATCTCGCGTGCCGAAACTAATACAAAAGAAACGCGAGTTTCGGAACGCGACATTAAACTCCTCCAACTATGTATTCTGTGCTCCAACGCACACACGCACATTGTTTTGATAGATATGATCTTTGACGTTAGGAACACACCTACATTACTTAGACAACTGTGAGTGCTTGTAATTTAATATGAACTTTATACCATAGCAATAAAGCTCAAATTGACTACGTTTTAGTTACAAATCATTTGTATGGGAAAAAGAAAAGGGCTATTTTTAGGGTTTTTCCAGCAATAATTCTAATTTTTCTCGCCGTAAAAACCATCCTTGAACTTCAACGAACATTTAAAAAAAAGATTTGGTCAAATTGGTCCAGGCGTTGTTGAGTTATGCGCTTACCAACACATTTTGCGATTCATTTTTATATTATAGATAAGCTTTATTTGATCGAGCTAGATGTTTGATGACCGTTGGCATTGTAAAATTGTGTTTGTTTTGTGTAATTTAAAGTTATAGGGTCCGAAAGTTCGAATTTTCGCGTGTTTTATACAATAACTTTGAAGGTGGATTACTCAACGATAAAATAAAAACATCTTAAAAGTATTAGTAATCAGACATCGCTTGTTTCATGAAGATTCATAATAAATTTGGTTTTTGCTTGATTTTTTACTACAGCTGTCGCGATTTACTTTTATCTATAAGTCATTTTATAATTAACAATTTCGTAAATATTACAAAATTAAACACTATTCGCATTGTCTGCTTTGTGGACATGTTGCATCCTCCTCATCACGGAGCCTGCCTTTTTCTTTGAAACAGAGAAGGTCCCAGAGCGCAATAGCATGGTTTTGTACCGTGCCCACGAATGAGTTAGTCCTGCCGGGAAGGGCCACCTTAATTTGGATATCTTTGAGGTGATCAAGTTCCATACAAAACGAAGTTAAGAAATATTTACTGTAATTTCGAGCATTAAAATATGTAGATCACCTGAGAACGCCTGTATGTTTTGTTTTTTTTTGCAACTTAATTTGTATCCATGATAAACGCCTTTTTGTATTTGCATTCAAATGGATAAATGCGTTCATCACGGATATAAAACTTAAGGTATAAAAAAAACAAAAACTCACAGACGTAGGCTCTCAGTTGATTCATTGAATGTGCAAAATATTAGAAAAATACTTTGATCCTCTTCACACGGCTGCCCAGCTTTTGCACTTTATCTCATTCATAATACTGTCCAGGCCAAAGCCGGACAGCCGTATTCAGAGAGCACCTGTCATAACTTAGTACGAGATTAGCAGCGGACTAACTATACAAAAACCGCCCAGACTACTGACTATGAATATAATATAATAAGTATAGTACACTCATATGACACACTATGAATAAATAATTAAATTAAAGTTATTATAGTACTAATTGAAATAAATACTGAACATGTATATTTATTAGGTTATTAGATTAGTAATTTATATTTTAAGACTGTTCACATTGTGGATGGTTGTGTCCTACTAAGTTCTTAGTTCTTTTGCTTAGACCATTCTACCAAAAATGTAAGTTTGCAGTAGCATTTAGGTATTAATTCAAAAGTGGATAATATAATTCATGTGGACGAAAGAAACCATAACTTATAATAATAATTCTTTATTTTACCAAAAATGAATTTCACATACAGTTTGATTCATAACCCCCACACTAGGATTCCCTGTGTTGTGGGGTATATCAAGATTTTCAGAACAAAGTATGTATAAATATGAAAAAGAGCTAAGTAATTAACATGAAATATAAAAAAAAAGAAAATGCAATAATACATAAAACAATAGAGTTAGTCAAGGGATAATGCGGTGTGTACATACGTACTAGCCAAATCGCAAAGTTAGACGAGGCACCCCAAGTTAACTAACTAAGTCTGACGATTATAAGTGTCATTCTTACAATATATGATTCCTTGTCTAGGAATCGAATTATTTTCGTTAACGTATGTTTCCTTTTTCTATACAAAATACATTGCGGAAACGGTGTCCATTTCCGAACTTTTTTGACTAAATGTAGAAATCTAAAAGCAAATGGAATTTTTTGTTTATGCATATATGCTGTTTTTGCTTATATCTAGAAATCGAATTACTTTCAGATTTCTAATGAGAAAAATCAACTTTTTTATTTTTATTATTATTTAAATAAATGATGGAATAAAAAAATATTAACAATCCATTATCAGTCTGGAGTTCTATTTGCATTTGCTGAAGAGTTTCACTACATATTATTACATTTGTTAAAAAGTGCATTTGTATGGCGCGAGTAGTTGGCTAGTCCTAGCGCCTTAAAGAAAGAAATGGTTTCGTATATGTTGGATTAGGTTGTGTATTTAATAAAGTATTGTAAGTATTATAGATCGGTGAAGTTTTTTTTTCACTGAGTTGATCGAATCCGCGGATCAATCAATATTGTGGCATGACTGTTTGACTACCAAAAGTTAAATAAATAAATGAAATGAAATAAAATTAAATTGTGATTTTTTAAGATGTGATAAAGATAAAAATATTAGTTAGCGCTAGATAACAAGCAATTGGTTCTCAAAGTGGGCGGTAGACGAATAATTTTGAGAACCTCTGAGCTATAGAGGAATAAATATGTAGATGCACCCTAATAATCCATTATTTTTCATTTAAACGTTTAAAAAAACTTTATACCGAAACTGCGTAACAACTTTACAAACTCATGATCTCTCATAAGTACATAGCTATGACAAAAAATGCATCTAAGCTTTTCTTAGGACAATGAAATTTCAGACCTCGCAGGTTATACCTACCTGTCTTCGTTATATCTAGATAGATAGAAAGAGATCGGTAAGTTCTACCTACGTTGGTAGAACCTACCTCCTACTTACCTGCTTGGTTTGGGGCTAACATACCTACTAATTCAATTTGTTGTTCATACGAACAGTATAACATAGCGCAAGGTAAAAACTTTGCGATATACTTGCGATCAAATTTAACGTTTGTATAAGTTTCCCTAAATGGTACTTCTTACTTCCAAGCAAGTATTTCCATTGAAATATAATATCCCTATACCTACTAGATTCGGAAAATGCTTTAAATTTTTATACAGTGCAGCTTTTTATTTAAAAAAAATCTATAGCTCAACTTATTTTTTTAAATGAAATAAAACCCTTCCCCTACTAGGTGGCAGGGTTTAGCCCGCCCGGGTTGGTACCATCGCATTGGACGAAAAGATGGTCGAAGCGGCAATGAAAAATTGTCCGTGTTTTCAATCCAGTTCAATGTATCCGTGCTCATAAAGGGAAGGTCCTGGCATGGCACCTAATTCCTTTGGGAATGTGGTATATTGGGCTAATTTCATAACGGTAGTTGTTTGGTATTAGCCATCCATGTCAGGTCGCATAAAAAAAAACTTTCTATTTTTAAGACTGTAAGTTGAGTTTATTTTTGAACAGAGTGTTGCTGATTTCGCCACCGAAATCATAATTCTCTTCCGCCTGGATGACATATCTTTAAGATTTTTCACCAAAACTTTGAAGTGTTTTATATTCCTTTCTTAATATGATTTTATCCGTTTATTTCACGTTTATTGTAAAAAAAGCCTACCTTAATAATCACTCGGCTACCCAAATAAGCAAATTAAATTCATTTGGCTCTGTAAAAAAACTGAAGTTTCATCATTAAGTCCATATGAAAATCTATACCCGTGAAAGTGGTCTCCACGGTTGGCTGGACAACATTTTCTAATCCCGCCAGAACACACAAAATCCAATTAACAATTTTGCGTTAAGTTAAACAGACGCCGAAACGAATTAATTAACGCCGGGAGGAAACTTACATCACATTTATCGCTAATAAACCTTTTCAACTAATTATAAAAAGAAAATCGCGTAAAATTTTCCCCACACCGCCCCATTCGTCACTCGAGATAAACGGCACAAAAGAAGCAGACAGAGCTGCGAGCGCGAGCCGCGCGTCGCCCCGCCGCCGCGTCGCGCCGCTCGCGCCCCCGCCCGTAATTGAATACAAAACGACGACGAGCGAATCGCGCCGCCTCCGAGCGGGGCCTCGCCCTCGCGCCGCCGCCGACCAATCGCCGCGCGCCGCCCGCCGGCGACGCGGCACGCGGGGAGACGCCGGCCGCGCCGCGCCGCCTCCCCGGCCATTCGTCCGCGAGCCGCGGCCGCACGCGCGTCGCGAGTGCAGTGTCCAGGATGCCCCGGTGTGATCGTGCGAGTCTGTAGTGCGACAGGAGAGCCAGCATGATGCCTCTGGCACCGACGCCTGTGGTCGCGGTGCCGTCCAGGCCGAAGATCGGCTTCAGCATAGACTCGATCGTCGGCGGGACGCCGGCGCGGCGGCCCGCCTCGCCCGCGCCGGGCTCGCCGGGCTCGTCGCCGGCGCGCAGCCCGTCGCCGCACCCGCTGCTGCGGCCGAGCGCGCTGCCGGCGTTCCCCGCGCCGGAGCTCAAGCGGCTGCCGTACCTGGACGCGCAGGCGCACCACCAGCAGTTCCTCGCGCACTTCCAGGGCGCGGCGCTCGCGGCGGCGCTCGCGCAGCAGCAGCACGGCTTCCCGGCGCCGCTGCCGCACCCCGCGCACCCGGCGCACCCCGCGCACCCGGCGCACGCGCAGCCGGTGCCGCGCGACTCCTACCAGCTCTACCCGTGGCTCATCAACCGGCACGGACGGATCTTCCCGCACCGGTTTCCCGGAGGTGAGTCCGGCGGGCCGCGCCGCTACTTTCTCCGAGCTCTCTGATCTATTTCCTGATGTAGAGTCAGGTAGAGACTATTGGAGAGGCGATGCCTTTAAGTTAGCATATCATTAATGTGGACGAAAAAAATAATAACCTATTTAGACCAATGAAGTTTCTTTGCGGGTTCAATCAAATTGTGACAAGACTTAGGGCCGAGTGCGTTCGTGCACACGGTCCTAAGTCTAAAAATCAAAATCAACTTCAACGTATGATTAAACACGTCACTTTGTATGGATAGTAAGGAAGGAACTTCATGCGGTTCACTAAAAGTGACGTGTTTAAACATTGATTAACTCAGCCGTCTCTTCGTACAGTCGGGGCATAGTGTAGTTTGACTACTAGAAGTAGAATAAATAAATGAAATTGAACTAGAAATAGGGCAGGATAGAATTATCTACTCTGCCTACATGTATTAACACTATCTATTGATCAATGTTATTAACCTTAGAGAGGCGAGTATATTTTATTCAAACGCTGAGGTATATTTTCCGCTTAAAATCAATGCCATATTTTGCTGTGGACAAGAAAACCGGTGCCAACTTTAATGCAATACATGCTAACACAATAAAAACACAGTTTTATTCATATAGTATAGGTACACAATTAAAAAAAAATGTATAATCATTTTTATCATTTTTTAAAGCAGGGATCTCTAGATATACTAGAATTTTGTAAATCAGTTAATAAATAAAACTCACAGACTGTAATTGCCAGTCACACCAAATCATAGATGGCGTCGCCGTAAGGAGAACACCATTCAACTAGGATTTTGTGTACTTAAGGCGGCCCAACCCGGCGGCCTCAACTCATTTGCGGGCACGGTACAAAACCGTGCTGTTGCGCTGTGGGACCTTCTCTGTTTCCACCTTAAGGTGGCCCAACCCGCTCATCTCCCTTGGGAAAATTTAAAGTCAAAATATAACCGTTTATTAGTTCTTGAAAATACAGCTCTTCGAACATTAGCTACTAACAGGAAAATGTCTTTTATTGATTTTAAAAGCAAACCACATTCACTCTTTCCTATTACTGCCAACTCACAACTTCGCCTTTGGTTTTATTTTGGTCGCCGTCTTATACAAATGATAGCAAAAAAACTTTCCTGCAATAATGATCTGAAAGTTATCTTGTACTTTTAATATAAAAACTACAGATAACATTTTACAGCCACGATAGGTACAAATAAATGGTACAAGTATACTAACCTGAATATTATTTGATGTATTTTAAAAATGGTTTAGTTTTATTCTGACTCACAGTGTTATTAAATATGTACTTGTAATCATATTTTTTTTCATTCATTGTTTCATACTAGGATTTTTTTTCGGTAACAATATCTTTAGGCATATTACGGTTTGAACCACAGATAAACCGAAATACCTATTCTATTACTTACTTATGTGAGGATGCGATAGTGCGGTATTTCGTTCTTTTTTTTCGCCTTTTGTCCATTTGTCTTCGGTCCGAATCATGATTTCACTGCATTGAAGAGCAAACAATCGAAGACGGAAATAACTAAGGTGGCGAAGCTCGAAGATGAAAACATCGACGATTTAAATCTGGAACACCATCGGAAACTTATCAATCAACCGTCAAATGGGCGAATCTAGTGCTGGCCAGTGTTGCCCGTGCAATTTTAGCACCTCTACGTGACCTCCGCACGACCCGACTCCGGCTTCTGACTGACCCACCCACGCTCCAATTAGACGCGTCATTGTCAGCGATAATAGCTAATTATGAATAAATATCGCAACTTAATTGTCGAGATACGGAACCGCATAGTGTAAACACTTGTTCGCTCATTACTATGCTACGATGTAAAATATTGGATTTTTTTCGGGACGTAGCTAATTAAATTACTCAATGAACAAATTATTTCATTCTAGGTTATATGTCTTCAAACTATTGACAATATCTTCGCTGTTTCTAATCTGAACACACTTCTTATCTAAACACACTTCTCGATATGAATAGGTAGAAGTGCTGCGCTATTCTTATGTGGTCAGCAAACGACATAGCATTTCATTTATTGATGTCTTGGAACGAAATTTCTTTAATATGCCAATATTTTTTTCTTTCGTATCCAAGAAAAAATGCTGATAAATAATGTATTTTGCTTTCCAGTTAAGTTATTTCCAATCAATCAGTGGCTTGAATTAATTTCAGAGGAAGCACTTCATCTCTACCTATTGTAATTGCATGTCCTGCCCCACATAAAAATGTTAAAAATATGAGACGTAAAAGAAAAAAGACATATTAGCCAAAATACATAACTCCACCCATACTTACTTCTATTAGTTTTCTCAAAAATATTGTTCTTAGGTATCATTATGCAAATTCATAAAATAACTTGTTAAGTGGTATTTTTCTAGGAGATACCTACACACAGTGAAAAACAATCTGGTCGTTTGATAAATAGTATAGTTATTTATAATAGGGTGGATAGTACCGAGAAAAAAAACTTTAGTGCTATGAAAATAATCAAATTATTGTTTTACTTTTAATTTCTTAAATTGGTCAGTTGATCCGCTTTCATAAAATCGAGACCAGCACATTTTACCTTCGCTCCGATAGCCAAACCAATTATCAAAATCCCTTTCCATCCACTTAACATGCCAACTCATTACCGTTGACATTTCTGCAAAATGGTAATGCACAAGCTCTCGCGATTATTCTGATGTTGGTGTAGAAAACAAAGGTAATGTATGTGATACGAAAGATTGCATGGCAACCTGCCTATTAAGTTAATTAGGGGTTTAGCCAAGAGTAAGTTTTAGCGGGAAATCAGGGGTCTACTTATGAAAGCAAAAACGAAAAGTTCTTGTGTTCTGTCAAACTCTATATAGAAAAAAGGAGGTATCTTTTTTCTATATAGAGTTTGACAGAAGCGAACACAAGAACTTCTCGCTTTCGCTTTCCTGAGTAGATGTGCAGGACGTGCGAAGGTATACATGATATGGAAGACATTGAAAAATTAATTAGACTTGGTATCAGCCACGTCCGTCATTGTGATTTTTAGTCTGCACAGGTACAGTCCAGGTCTTCTCCAATATGGAAGCATATGTCTGCCTTGGTTAAACATGCAGGGGCTGAGTAGCATGGAGCCTAGGACCTACATATTAATTTATTAAGTAACGCACGACGTTACAGTGTGACGGACACATATAAAACGCCATCAGAAGGAAGCAACCGAAGGTACCCATGAGCATTTGAAAATATGCGAGGACGAAATGTCATTAATATTAATCTGAAATAGTGCGGGCGACAAAACTAAGCCTTGTGGTCGTACAGAAAGATACATAGTCCCACTGGTAACGTTTCTGTCAATGTATTTCTGCAAAGGGTAGGCCTTTTTTTCCTGGTTTTATTTTGGATTAAAAATAACCAGACATATTCAGAGTGAACTGTCAAAATGTATTACGCGGACTAGTACCGGACTAACCATACAATATGCAACTTAGTCCGGTGATAATTCGCATGTTAAAGTTAGTCTGCTCACTCTGAATAGTGTTGAAACAGGATTATTCTCTGTAACCCATTCACAGGGAAATGCGATTTAAAATCATATAATTTTACTTTTAACCAAATTTAGAAAACCAATGCCCTGCTGTAGGTATGTCAAGTTTTAATAGCCACAAATTTCATAAACTAAATAATAATAGTTTCTAAACTAGTCCCCGAATAATATACCCCAATTTGGCGCCCCACCTTTCCCCACGCCTGCCCCTACCATCGCCACCATTCAACTAAAGTAGGATCAGTTACTACTTATTATTAAGTCGCCATTATACTCGACAACACCCCTCTTGTAAAAATATTATTTTTATGAACCCTCGCTATTATCCGGTCGCTTTTAATTAAAACGGTTTATCCGACGCTCCAAATACGTCAGAGTTGTCACCCGATTCCCGCCCGTGACAGAACATCGGCCCTCTAATCGCGAGGCGATAAAAAATAATATTTTTCTACAAAAAGCAATAACCATCCACAAAGCGGAGCCCAGTTCGTGACAGAAGCGACGCCAGCGATTATGAACCGTGGCCATTGTGTTCGGAATTTGATTATTTTTTTGTGTTGGCAGCCCCGCGGCTAAACGTCATTCCGTTACGCGCCTTTTTGTTTAATTAGATCGATAATATAAATGAATATAGAATATTTAAAACAAAACAAATCGAAAAACACTAATGACATGGCAGTATGGTTAAGTCCTTCGCCTTTCCTAAAGGAAGAATTAACAAAAAAAAAAAAAATTAATTAGATCGATTGTTAGGTTACTTTTTGTTCCGTTTACGAGGCGTTTTTAAAGGATTGAAATATGGTTAAGCGTGGTTAAGCTTAATTGGTTATAATGAGACTTGTTTTGTTAATGACAACTGAAGTCATATCTCATACTTAAACATTAACTAGCGGTGACTGTTGGTAGCCTTGGTGCGCCACACCTACTTCTTGGAATAACTCGACAAAAAATGTTGGTCTAGGTGCCACAAAAATTGTGTGACAATAATGTATTTATCTTTGTTTAATCAATTATCAAAACCATTTCTATTTCGAACATACTACATGGTTGACTGCACAGGCGCAAACTCCGCCATCTTGTTGGAGGTTACCTTGTTTTTGGTAAATTGATGGAATTAGTTACCAATTCAAAAGAAAAGTAAAATTTTGTTTAATGTTGCATTTCATTTCATTTTTATTAAGCATTTTTTGGAACACAATAAACACAAAAAGGTACATATTAAAATCAATATAAAATAATATAAAATCCATAGAATTCCACAGTGTTAAATAAAATATCAAAATAAACAATTCAGGATCAAGATTAAAATCATAGCAAAAATAATGCAAATTGATATAATTCTATGGAGTTAAAATATCAAAATAAATAAAATTCCAGTCAATATTTAAATACACATAACACGAAACATTAAAATACTAACATAAAATATGTCCAACAACAATCTTTCTCATTCATCTTCAACATTCTTGATAACTCAATTGGAGATCACATAACGATAGTAAGGGTGGTAAAGTACTCACACATGCGGGCGATACGTTTTTTGTCGTCGTTTGACAGGCTTTGTGAGAAAAAGTCTCTTTTCAAACGATGGAACAGGAGTTAACGGGAGGTTGATTCCTAAAACTACCTATGCCTAAATATACGTAAGGCAAAAAAAGGAAATAGGTAAATAAAGGCTTTTTTTATTTTTTTATTTATTTAATGGCGCATAGTTAGGTCTTTGAATGAGTACGCGAACGAATAGTGTATCATGTTGTGGAAGCCTATACTCGCAATTTCATTTAATAACATTTAAATATACACGTCATTATACCTACATAAAACAATCTACAATTCTGATTGAAATAAAAATAGACAGCTCTATTCAGAGTGGGCCGACTAACT
This sequence comes from Incurvaria masculella, assembly GCA_946894095.1. Taxonomy (NCBI): domain Eukaryota; kingdom Metazoa; phylum Arthropoda; class Insecta; order Lepidoptera; family Incurvariidae; genus Incurvaria; species Incurvaria masculella. The sequence goes on along the minus strand of OX335662.1, from coordinate 13,742,167 downwards.
TAAATCCGCCGGACTATACCGGTTTTTGTACGGTTAGATCGGTGCTAATCTCGTACTATGTTTTGACAGGTGCTCTCTGAATACGAGAGAGAGATTACCAGTAGGTATACCATAATTAAGCATGCAAGTTAGTTCAAGGGTTCAATCTGTGTTTTCATTTAGATTGGCAGTTATTTGTTGGCTAGAATGGTAGGGTACTACTGACCTTCGTTAATTTAATGAAATTAAAGATATAATAATATTACGATTTTCTCGGTCCCTTCCTTTTTAGGGTCCCGTATCCAAAGGGTGAAAACGGAACCCTATTACTAAGGCTCCGCTGTCCGTCTGTCCGTCCGTCCGTCCGTCCGTCCGTCTGTTACAGGGCTGTATCTCATGAACCGTAATAGCTAGGCAGCTAAATTTTTCACAGAGTGTGTATTTATTTTGCCGATATAACAACAAATAGGTAAAATTTAATAATTATAAAAAATAAAATCTCGTTTTTTGTATGGGGCCTATACAAAAAACGAGATTTTTTTGTGTTATATCTCGTACGATGGTACGGAACCCTTCCTGTGCGAGACCGACTCGCACTTGGCCGGTTTTTAAGTAACTCTTGACTTCTGGGAACTTTTAGTTGCAAGGTTTACTTTATAAAGCAAATCTGGTATGGATTACCTCGAAGGCCTTTAAACTTGACTATCGCCAGTACTTCCTCGAACCCCGGCGACTGATCTAGTAATAGATCGAGTAAAATTAATGTTTACTTCATTAATGAATGGAAACAATACAATGTCTGCAAAGTTATCGTCTTGATAAACGGGTACACTCAGTGACAGTCATGCGACAATTTTGGAGAAAATTAATGATGTTTTGTTGAACTGGTGTTTGAATCGAATACAAAAAAACCGGCCAAGTGCGAGTTGGACTCGCACACGAAGGGTTCCGTACCATCAACACCAAAAATCACGTTTTTAGCATGGGGCCCCCCTTTATTATTTTTATTTTACCTATTTGTTGTTATAGCGGCAAAATAAAGTCATACCTACTCTGTGAACATTTCAGCTGCCTACCTATTACGGTTCATGAGATACAGCCCTGTGACAGACGGACAGACGGACGGACGGCGGAGGCTTAGTAATAGGGTTCCGTTTTCACCCTTTGGGTACGGAACCCTAAAAACAGTCCCAATACCATGCAGAATCGAAAAATACGAGCTAAGTTCGAGGAAATCTTAACCTTATATTTTTCCGATGGTACGACTCTACGTAGGTAATGAATGTATTATACCATGACAGGAATGATACTACATTTACCTAATTTCTTTCTAATTGGCGTGCCTATTGATGTGTCGTCTCGCTATTCGCGTACACCACTGAAATGGTGTGTTCAGAACACGTACATTGCAGGTATGCTTGAAACATGCCATTAAGGCGCTAGGACTAGCCAACTACTCGCGCCATACAAATGCACTTTTTAACAAATGTAATAATATGTAGTGAAACGCTTCAGCAAATCCAAATAGAACTCCAGACTGATAATGGATTGTTAATATTTTTTTATTCCATCATTTATTTAAATAATAATAAAAATAATAAAGTTGATTTTTCTCATTAGAAATCTGAAAGTAATTCGATTTCTAGATATAAGCAAAAACAGCATATATGCATAAACAAAATATTCCATTTGCTTTTAGATTTCTACATTTAGTCAAAAAAGTTCGGAAATGGACACCGTTTCCGCAATGTATTTTGTATAGAAAAAGGAAACATACATTAACGAAAATAGTTCGATTCCTAGACAAGGAATCATATATTGTAACAATGACACTTATAATCGTCAGACTTAGTTAGTTAACTTGGGGTGCCTCGTCTAACTTTGCGATTTGGCTAGTACCAGGGCCTTAAAAATTAAATTCCTGGGAGTACATTATTTATTTGAGTGTACTTAATACAGCAGGTCACACGGCAGGCGACCTAGTTCAGATTGCTACTGTATACGGACTAATAACATTTCTACTTTGTAGAGAAATTAAGATAAATCAACTCTTAATTACACCACTATCAGCGACTCCGCGCTGACCTCTGTTTTATTTACCTAATTAGCACTCGATATTGCTATGTTATAAATGTATTTCATCATCTGCAAATATCGGGAGAGGTACGCTTATAGAGGAGTGCAAAAACACCTATGTGATATCAGTGATTTTTTTTGTAACTTTTATCCACACGGAAAGGGATATTAGTGGTTTGACTCAGAGAAGCTAATCTGGAAATTCACATTCGCCTGTGATTCTGGGACTGATTTTTTGATTCACAAAACTTTCTTACTCATGAAATGACAACCACGAGTGTTGTCCGTTTGTAATTATTCTAATTTGTGTGCGATGACACAACATAAACACCTTCACCGATAACGTCAGGTGTAATCTAAGTGTCTAAGTTTCATCTGTGAATTGAACTTATTTTCGCTTTAGAAGTACATATACAGAACGCCAATCTATATTTTTTTCAGTGCCTTATCTGTATTTTTTCTTACTTTGTGATGGTTTATTTGGGCGCGACCAAACACGGTCACCATCAAGATAACACGTATCTCTCTCTCCCTCTCTCTGTAAGGAACTTAGAATATCAATCACGTATTATCTCTTCAACCTAAGACCCAGCGCTTATCTGCTACTGAAAATGTAATACTAAATCACCTCCTATCAGTCGGAGGCAGCATCCAAGTGTCGGATTGTCACTTGAAACGGAACCAATTTGAGATTATTTTACGATAAATCTTCGAGTTTATTGGAGTTAATTCCTGTTATTAAGCGAACTAGTCATGCCAAGCTAGTAAAACATATTGATGAGATTAATATTGTGGTAAAGTAAACGGTTTATAACGGGATATCAGTGTGGAACTTGTCATGGTTTGCAAACAACATTGCCTCGATATGAGGCAGTGACGATGAGTTGTCGAAGGAGGTATAGGTATTCATTTTTAACCGCCTTCAAAAAAGGAGGAGGTTCTCAATTCGTCTGCATATGTTTTTTTATATTTGTTACCTCAGAACTTTCGCCTGGGTGAACCGATCTTGATGATGATTTTTTTATTTGAAAGCTGGTGCTTCCCATGTGGTCCCATTTCAATTTTGTTTAGTTCTGGCAATGATATCCATGAGAAAATCATTTAAGTCTTAAATTTGAATTAAGTATGTGCGCGACAAATGGACTAATAACTCAATATAACGTCAACCGATTTCGATTATTCTTTTTTAGGGTTCCGTACCCAAAGGGTAAAAACGGAACCCTATTACTAAGCCTCCGCTGTCCGTCCGTCCGACCGTCCGTCCGTCCGTCCGTCCGTCCGTCTGTCCGTCTGTCACAGGGCTGTATCTCAGTAACTGTAACAGATAGATAGCTGAAAATTTCACAGAGTGTGTATTTATTTTGCCGCTATAACAACAAATAGGTAAAATTAAAAAATAATTAAAATTAAAGGGGACTCCCATACAAAAAACGTGATCTTTTTGTGTTAAATATTTTACGATGGTACGGAACCCTTCGTGTGCGAGTCCGACTCGCACTTGGCCGGTTTTTATTGAAACAAATTAGTTAGTGTACAGTCAACCAAAGGTTAAAGGATACACTTCCGGTTAAACGTAAAAATGAATTGTGTTTAAATACAACCTCTGATTCAATTTTGTTAGGGTTTTGTTTACTCAGTAGCTAGTAGACATCCTCAACTATGTTTGAATCTATACTCAACACTATAATTGTTTCCAAAAGTCAAAGTATTTCGACTGTTCATCTTTTCAATCAACCGGATGTGTATCCTAAACTCTTTGTTCGACTGTACTTCAGATTCACTAAAAAAAAATACAAAAAAATAACCGACTTCAAGCCGGGCATGCGCTGCGCCAGTCAAGAAAACCGACTCAAAAAATAACAATAATCGTAACTACAAAAATATCAATATTTTTTTTACTTTTTAGTGCTTTTTCTTTGAAGTCGGTTATTTTTTTTTAGGATTTGCAAGAAAATTGTATAAATCATGAATAATTTCCAAGCGCTGGAATGGGCGTCTGCAAACTTATTTTTTTTTTGAAGAATATGAGCATCGCATTAAAACCGTTTAACGGTCATACACTAGATAATAGTCCAAACTTTGATATTTTAATTTTTTTACTGGTATTTATTCTTAACCGACTCTGAAATTACCATTGAAATAACGCCAAAATATCGTAAAGTTGGCGTCAATGGGCGCCTTAAAATCTAAGAATTTGATCATGGCTACATGGATTTAGTAAAATTTTACTTTAGTAAAACATAGTCATGGCAGTGTGCTCAAAACGACGCTTGGAGCTTGTTACTGTGCCCTCTTCCGCCTAACTGAACAAGCTTAGCTAAACTAACCTAACCTGTCCTTTGAAATAAATTATATTTTTGTGATCAACATTACACATATTTAAATACCTTGGTGAGGTATTTTTTTTTCGTTTCATTTAACCAGTTTGGGGACTTAACCATTTGGTGAAATTCCTAGATTTATTTTAGAATGAATCAGTAAATCGAGTTGTTGTTTTAATACCTGCCGAGATTTTATCGGACAGAACCTCGTTTATATTGTAATACACTTTATTAAGAAGCACATTTTTTTTTAATTTATGCTTGTAATTTATTGCATAGATTTCCTAATCGTATAATATTGTAAAATGTCCGTAGGAGGCATTTAATACAAAAAGAAATAACAATTACCTATATTAGGGTCATTAGGTATACGTTCTGTTCATTTTGAAAAATTAGCTTACCATGAAAATCCTAAATATAGAGAATATTAAAGATGTCTCACTCATTAAATTCATATGACCTTCGAAAAAAAAAAAAAAATAAGTTATATAAGAAATACGCGCAAATATTGCCGAGAACAAATCATTTTTGAACTTTCTGACTCATTCATCTTGTAAAAAACGTAAAAGTATTTTCACACATAACGAAAAAGAAATGTAACATGAATCTGCACGAAAAATCTTCACAAAATGCTTAGTTTTTGTGGCGTGGGTTTTCCTAAAAAAAAAACAATGTTTAGGTCATATTCTAGATGTGCCACACAAAACCAGCAGGAAGATCGCATTCCTTTTCAAAGGGTCTACTTACCTACTTACTAGGTGACTCATCCTGGTACCAACGCATTGTATAAAACGATGGTTGAAATTTCCATCCAGGTCAACGTATAACCGTGCTCATATGAAGGTCCTGGCATGACAGTATGAGCCGATATGACAGTAGGTATAGTATTAGTAATGTCCAATTACATAAAAATGGTTCCGATATAACTTTCTTCGGATATGAAAAGTATATAATATGCGTATCGTGACTAGTACAAAAACACACAGAACATAAATGTGTAATAGACCTCGCTTCGCCACGTTAATTATACAATGACCAGTTCAGTGTGCAGTCGACATGCGAAGCTGTCGTTTGTGATGTAATACCTAGGTTCTGGCCCCAGCTCGCTGCACAACCTGGCTGCTAATTACTGGTACCATTAAACTGTCATTACCAGCGAAATTAACTTAAAGCCACCTTTTAGCTTGGTGCATAGGACCTACAGCCATACCTATCGGTCTACTCGTACTATACTCGGTCAGTAAAATAAATACATCTTCGTAATCTATTTATGGATTTTTAACTGAATTGATTAAGCTCTTTTTGTAAAAACCAATAAAAACAAAACGAATATACACACAGATGACGTTTTGGTTATTCCCTTCAAAAAACTTATCTTATGATAAAAATAACAGTTTCAAAAAACATTGAACCGACTCCAAGCACCCTGGGGTAGAAGGGGTACAAAAGCACTCCTGAAAATTTATGATAGACCCCTTCTGTGTTTTTGTACCGATTTCTACTTCAGGTTGCTTGAAGTCGGTTCTCAATGATTTTTAAAACTGTTATTTTTATTGTGTAAGGCTTTGTTCGAATTTTATTTCTCTTTGTTTTTATGTTAACTAGACGTGAATGGCTGATATCATACCTTGTGTTTTATTAGCCCAACTGACCGTATTCACGAATGATTAGGTGTCATGCCAGGATCCTCCCTTTATGGGCGCGGCTGAATTGAAGTGGATGAAAGACACAGACGATTTTAACCGAACCATGGAGAACATCGCATTGACGAAATGCACTTATCCAGTTTGGCAAGAAAAATAAAGTGCTGCATGAACGGGTGAGGGTTGAACCCATAACCTCTGGCATGGAAAGCTAGTCCGCTGAGTTAAGACCTTGATTTTATTAGTCGGTGCTCTGGTAAAATAGCCTGCATACATACCTAGCTATAGTAAACGTTTTTTTTTAACAAAAGCAATAAACGCGTTTCTCCGTTTATCGTGATGACTAAATAAGATAAATATTTCCCATTTCTATAGATTACTAACCCGCGTTAGTAATCTATAGAAATTGCTTCGCTCGCGTTGAAGTTGGATAGAACATATTCAGTATTTTCACCGAATTCTCTCATAAAAAAACATCAATGCTTACCCTTAAGGTGGCCCAACCCGGCGGGACTAACTCATTCGCGGGAACGGTACAAAACCGTCCTGTTGCGCTCTGGGACCTTCTCTGTTTCAAAGAAAAAGAGAGGCTCCGTGATGAGGAAGATGCAACATGTCTACAAAAAAGACAAAGTGCATAGTGTATGATTTGGTAAGATTTACGAAAATTGTAATTACAAACGACTTACAGCTTAAAGTAAACCACGACCGCTGTAATAAAAAATCTAACAAAAACCAAATAGATTATAAATCTTTATTAAATAAGCTATGTCTGATGACTAATCTTTTTAAGCTGTTCTTACTTTATCATTGCGTAATCCACCTCCAAATTTATTGTATAAAATGCGCGAAAAATTTCGGACCTTATAACTTAGAAACCAAACACAATTTTACAATGCCAACGGTCATCAGACATCTAGTTCGATCAAATAAAGCTATTTTGAGCAAAATTTGGGTTCTCTGACAATAAATATGGGCGTGATCTTATTTCCCCGTTTGTATGGGGAGTTGAGCGGGATGGCCCACCTTAATATATACTTTTCATATTTTCTATTTAACTCCTGCATGTAATACATGCTAAGAAATGTTACTGGCTGTCCCATCTATTAAACTCTGAGCTCCAGTGCAAATGGTGGCCATAACTTAACCGGTACTTATTAACAACTTAAGGCTAACTTAACTACGAGACAGCGCCCTAATGACAGTAAGCGTACCCTGGCAAATGCCCCTTGATGTCTGCTGTTTCAAAACAATTACTTCGTTTCGTACCATTTAGCCAAGCGTACTTAACTTTACTTAAATAATGCCCCAGGGGTTGCAATTACTTTAGTAGTAAGGACGAAACGAATTGATTTATTTTTATTTTTATTTTCTGAGTTCATAAGCAGCCACGGTATACTTATGAAAAGGAGGCTTTACAGGGTGTTAGTGGAACGTTAGCCATGTATTCCTTAGCCTATTTGGAGCGAAGAAGGTAAATAATTTTGTAATACTGCTTAAAAAAATACATTTTATGTGTAGGAATTAAAAAGATATGGGGATATTTACCTTTGAAATATTTTTTTAATCCGTACACCACAAATTTATTTAACGTTTGTGCTCCAAATATTCCAAAGAATGCGTGGTTTATGTTCGAACCATACATCTGCTAACAGCCTGTATGTATTGTGTGGGTAACAGAATGTCTTTGTTCATATTCAAAAGGAAACTGTAATATATGGTGTACTTTTTTGGAACTATGTTGCTTATCGCGCGTTTGGCTGATGAGAGTTAGACGGGAAAATGTGTCCGACACTTTTCCTGTCAGAGACAGAGCTTCAGTCCTCCCGTTAATCCCGTGTTCAACTTTGATTTTTTGGCAATCTTTAGATTAGCCCAGTGAAGTGATCCTGTGAAGGTTGGAAGTTTAGAGGCTCCGCTCGGGTGAATCTTTTTTTTCTTTGTACAATGGGGATCGGCAACGGGTCCGTGTAAAAAGGCTTTATGCTAAAAAATAATAAGTCCGCTCGCACTTACGCACTCGATGAATGCTTATATAATGCGTTTATAATATCGAAATGCTGTAAGCAAATCAACGAGTAAGGAAGCTCGGGAGCGGCGACAGAAACTCACCCGTACACCGGCTCACTACTGTTGCTCTCGAGTTCGAACAACTGCTTTGCAATCATATTTTGAAAATAACAACAAAATACAACAACTATTATATCTTCTTATCACTTGGTCAATGTGTAATGCTCTGTTAACATTATTTCATAGGAGATATTTTAACGTTTTCGTTTAAATGCAGTGTGAGGAATTGTCATGCACCATACGACTAGTAACACATTTGATTATACCTGTAATCTGGTAAGTACTTGAAATACATCGAGACGTTGGCGCATCTTGTTGTTTGCTACGGTTTGGCTGTGAAATTGTGAAACAGAGCAAATGGGGAGAGTTTCCTCGTAGTTATTAGTTCTTTGCTTTAGACCGTTCTACCAATGTAAGTTTGGCAGTAGCATTTAGATATGAAATCATAATTGTGTTATATCATTTATGTGGACGAAAAAAAAAAAGACAAAAAAAACATACTTTATAGACCAGTGAAGTTTCTTTGTGGGTTCTTCTTCACTGGTTGATCGAATCCGCGGATCAATCAAATTGTGACATGACTTAGTCTAGTTTGATACCAGAAGTTGAATAAATAAATGAAATGAAATTTAAAAAAATACAGTCGAATTGAAAACCTTCTCGTTTTTTGAAGTCGGTTAAAAATATCAAGAAGGCGTTTTTCGTTCCGACCTGCTTCACAGTAGATTTGGTCTGCTAATAAGTCCATCCTGTGAATGTAATTTATAATTATATTTGACTTTAGGGAGTTTGAGCGTCCATGTAGATGGCTCCACAGTCGTTTGCTATAATGTCTGCTATAACTCTCAAAACATTTGAGTTTATCTGGCATGCGAGGCACGCCACGCCTCTGAGCTGCCTGCCTTATAGAGCAATACATAATACAAGGAATACAAGGAGAATAATACATGATTTCTAGTCGAGTTATGTCGCGTGAAGCCCAATTCTGTCTCCAGCTGTTACAACTGACACCAGCGAAGCGGGGGGTATCCTCTATCAATTACATCCATCGGCTTACAATTAAGAATTTCTGAAGCCTCCAGGCACAGCGCAGCTCACGCCACCAGCTTGCGAGCGAACGAACGAACGGCGGGAGTACTAACGAGTAAATAATAACAGTGCTCTGATCGGCTTCCAAGCGGAGTTACCTCCGCGCCGGATCCATTACTTAGTTGCACTTGATAGCTGAACCACTATTACTGATGAATGTGATATGTGTGTAGAATCGACCGTGAAGCAAGAGCACATTAATTAAATAATAAATAAATAACTACTTTATAAATAAGTATACTACAAGGCTGGACCCGAACCAGCAAACAGCAGCGGATTTATAATTTGCCGCCAGTAGACTTATTAAATTTTGCCGCCCCTACCGACCTCTACACTTCGATACCCTAGTTCACAACAAGATGAATTACCATTTATTCGTCAATGAATCTGAATGATTTGTGTACTATCGTCTTAATTACACAACCTCTTTCCCGTAAATGTATTGATATGGTGAAAATTATTACATGTTGAATCGCTTAAATAATAATTTGTTTATGTGGACGGTTACGTACACGCGTGTTGTGCTCTAGCAGGCTACAAAAGTCGCTCATTCAGGCCCCAAATGCGGCCGGGAAGATGCTACTTTGGGCATGGGGTTTTGTCAGCCTCAGTGGCCCAGTGGCGCGACACTTCGGCGATCGCTCTCCGAAGTTAAGCAACGCTGGGTCCGGTCAGGTCTTGGATGGGTGACCATTCGACCGTTGAGAGAGGCTGGCCGTGGTTCGGATTCCACGTTAAGCTGTAGGTCCCCTTCCTTACTTACTAGGTGGTAGGGTTTATCCCGCCCGGGTTGGTACCATCGCATTGGATGAACGATGGTCGAAGCGGCAATGAAAATTGTCCGTGTTTTCCATCCAGTTCAATGTAGCCGTGCAATATAAGGAAGGTCCTGGCATGGCACCTAGTTCCTATGTGGTGTGTTGGACTAATACCATGACAGAACTTGTAGTATTAGCCATCCATGTCCAGTCAAATAAAAAAAAATGTTGGTTCAAATTTGCCGCCCCTATAATCTACCGCCCTAGGCTCCAGCCTACTCAGCCGGCTGGTAAATCCGCCACTGCCAGCAAAACATAACAGTCGCGGGTATTGCATCTTCCAATTTCGCCACCTGCTGTATACCCATTTGGAATTCTCCTGCAATCAATGTCTCCTACTAACACAGTGGTTAAGATTATACATTAGTATATTGATTTAACTCTATACCTGCGTTACGGACATTGATTGCAAAGATTGAACAATCAAACAAATTGCCATCGTCACCAAAATCGTATTTGGCATCAGACACTGGAGCCAGTCCTAGGTTGACTTAAGTAACTATGACTGATGATTGAATTAAAGATTTAGGAACCTAACCCAGCAGGAAGTAGGCGCAGGATTGCAGGATTTCGCTGAGGGCATTCGCCAAAACAAGGATAGCATTTCGGAGGACTAAACAAGTGCGAGTCGGACTCGCACACGAAGAGTTCCGTACCATCGTACATGATTTAACACCAAAAAACAAGTTTTTTGTATGGAGGCCCCTTTATCTTTATTATTATTTAATTTATTTGTTGTTATAGCGGCAAAATAAATACACACTCTGTGAAAATTTCAACTGCCTACCTATTACGCTTCATGAGATATGTACAGACTGTGATAGACGGACGGATGGACAGACGGGTGGACGGACAGCGGAGACTTAGTAATAGGGATCCGTTGGCACCCTTTGGGTGCGGAACCCCTAAAAAAGTCATGCGGGATTTTAAAGTACGGAAGTAGAGAACGAGCGAGGATTTACAAGTTCGTGGGGACTCGATTTGATATTAGTCGAAGTAAAGATTTTTTTATGTAACTGGACACGAATTAACCTGCGGCTCTTAGCTCAGTGGCGCCTTGATCTAGGGTTCAAATTCCTGCCCCGTTCATGCGCCGCTTTCTTTCACTTTCTGAGTTGGATGCATTTTGTCACGAATGCGTTCCATGGTTCGGAATCCATCTAAAATGTTAGGTCTCCTTCCACTACTACGTTGTAGGGTTAAGCTCGCCTAGGTTGGTACCATCGCATTGGACAAAAAGATGGTCACAGGTGCAATGAAAAGTTGTCCTTTTCTTCCATCCGCTTCAATGTAGCCGTGCTCATAAAGGGGAAGGTCCTGGCATGGACCCTAATTCCTTCGGGAATGCGGTGTGCTGGGCTAATATGACTGTGGGTGTGGTATCACTACAGAGGAAAGATGTAGAGAGGAGATGTTGTTAACTCATATTACTAGAAAACGCAGTGCCACATGTGCGAGGGGGAGCGGGGGGAAAAAAACTTCACGGTGGGGTCATGCACCACCTATTTTTGATAAATCCTTCTACCGGTAGAACCGGTATTCTGGTAGCAGCTGTTCCGAGAGCTATTCTTAAATTCAACGAGATGGCGCATTTTGCATTTTACCGCTAGTTTTCTTAATAAAAAAAACCTACGAAATTTAAATCTATTCATTCGCGCGCAGTTAATTTTTTTTTTATGTGACTGGACATGATGGCTAACACCACACCTTCTGTCATGGTATTAGCCCAACACACCACATGGGAACTAGGTGCCATGCCAGGACCTTCCTTATATTGCTCGGCTACATTGAACTGGATGGAAAACACGGACAATTTTCATTGCCGCTTCGACCATCGTTCATTCAATACGATGGTACCAACCCGGGCGGGACTAACCCTTCCACCTAGTAAGTAAGGAAGGGGACCTACAGTTTAACGTGGAATCCGAACCACGGCCAGCCTCTCTCAACGGTCTAATGGTCACCCATCCAAGACCAGACCGGACCCAGCGTTGCTTAACTTCGGAGAGCGATCGCCGAAGTGTCGCGCCACTGGGCCACTGAGGCTGACTATTATTGATTTAAAAATGTCACAAAAATGTGCATCATGAGATCAACATTTCCCTCCTCCGTGGGTATTACATATCCATGCCCCGTTAACCGCCCACCCGTCCGAATGAACGAGGGCAAGACTTATGAATAATGCAATGAATGAAACATCGTGTTGTGCAGGTCCCGACATCCCCGGGTTCCTGCTGCAGCCGTTCCGCAAGCCCAAGCGGATCCGCACCGCCTTCAGCCCCTCGCAGCTGCTCAAGCTGGAGCACGCCTTCGAGAAGAACCACTACGTGGTGGGCGCCGAGAGGAAGCAGCTCGCGCAGTCGCTGAGCCTCACGGAGACGCAGGTAACACACCGCCGCGTATTCTAGAAATCAGGCTTAAGGTGGGACTAACTCTTTCGCGGGCACGGTACAAAATCGTGCTATTGCGCTCTGAGCCGGTAGTCTAAGTTGTCACCCAAATTGGCGTTACGGCAAACCGATCGACTGGCGTTTTCAAATGTATGGAGAGATTTCATTTCATTTTCATTTCATTTATTTAAACCTTTTGGTAGTCAAACTACACCAAGTTACGTCACAAAGATCCGCGGATTCGATCAACCCAGTAAAGAAGAACCTGCAAAGAAACTTCACGGGTTTACATAACATATTTTTCCGTCCACAATTTTGAAATACATACTTAGATCTAAATGCTACTGCGAAACAATTCCTTGGCAGAACAGTTTAAGGCAAAGAACAAAGAACAAAATACAATTCAATTATATAAATTAATCTAATTTATAGCATTACAAGTATACTCTGGTGTAAAAGCCGTCGTCAACTTAACCTATGTCAGGTGTATAAAGCCCTCGTCAAGTTTGATACCAATGAAAGCGCGCGCGCAGCGCGCGTTAAGCGAACTAACATTTGCTAGTCCGAGCTTGATTTGACAGCTTACTCAACGTTGCCGTAAAAACGTCGACGTTGCCGTTTACGTCCACTCCGCGTTTTCATACAAATCGGAAGTCCGCGTTTGACTTTGACAGCTTGAAGAAGTAAAACCACAGAATATCTAGTAAAAACTTGTATGGAGTTTGGAGAAAACGCCAGTCGATCGGTTTGCCGTAAACGCCAATTTAGGTGAGAACTCAGACTGACCACTCTGGGACCATCTCTGTTTCAAAGACAAAGACGGCCTCCGTGATGAGGAGGATGCAACATGTCCACAAAGCAGACAATGCGCATAGTGTTTGATTTGGTAAGATTTACGAAAATTTTATTTATAACACGACCTGTAGGTAAAAGTTAATCACGACGACTGTAGTCAACAATCAATAAAAAACCAAATTGATTATAAATCTTCATGAAATAAGATAGGTCTGATAACTAATTGGTTTAAGATGTTTTTATTTTCTCGTTGAGTATTCCATCTCCAAAGTTATTGTATAAAAAGCGCGAATTTTCGGACCTTATAACTTGAAACCAAACACTTTTTTACAATGCCAATGGTCATCAGACATCTATTTCGATCAAATAAACCTATTTGATAGGCTTCGTCCATTCGCCAAGGCACAATTTTACAAGCCCACTGCGAATAAAACTAGCGAAATCATCTTCCGGGTCTTAACGTTTCCCCACTTAAAAGGTGTCAAATTTTAATCACTTAATAAAGCTTGTTTTATCTAAATATCTGTATTTTCCAGCAAAATAATTCTGAAATGACAGTAAAAAGAAGACAACTTATTCCAATGTTCATTGGCCAATATTTTCCAATCTAAAAGGTAAAAAAAATTCACATTTAGGTCGCATTTATTGCTTGCAAGCCAATATTGTTTACAAAATGGCGGAATAAATGTCATAAAGCATTCCCTAACATTCAACCTTACTTACTTCTTCTGTGGTAATTTCTTCCCATTGTCCACTTTACTACTAAGCGGCTAGATAAGCTATTTCCTCGGGTAAATAGATAAATCCATCGATATCTATCTACACACAATAGAATTATAACTTCAAGCGATTTCATGCATTACTTATGTAGCTTGATTCAATGGTCGATGGTAATGCATGACTAGTAGTATTATACTAATAGTAATATAGTATTAACTAATAATAGTACTAGCAGAATTATATGCAATCTACCGTATGTCGTTCTCTACAGCCTACACCCGCTGACACACTACATCGTAACGTGCATCGAATGTATGCCTTGTGCATATTATGATTAGCATAAAAGTAACAGTGATCACTTACCAACATTTTCTTTTTCATATCAACTCCTGTTAATTGACTCACGGAGAAGTACGAGGTCCTTCGCTCGAGTTATCTCCATGAATAAACTACTTACCGTGAAGTGAATCGACTAGTTAATAAGAATGCATTATAATTAGCAGTTTTTCCTAACCCCCTTTCTGGCTTTCAAGAATGTAGTAATATCTTCATTAGTTTCTTTTCACGATGCAGCAAAAGCAAATAATATATGCAAAATGATCATCTATACTAATATTATAAGTGCGAAAGTTACTCCGTCTATCTGTTTGTTGTGTTTTCAAATCTAAACGGCTGAACAAATTTTAATGAATTTCGGTACCTACAGAAATAGAGCCCCTTTTGTGGCGAAAATTCAACTCGAAGGGGGAGAAATAGGGGATGAGAGTTTGTCTCTGGGTATAATAAGTCGGCCAGACTTCAGTCCAAAACGACATTGACCCGAGCGGAGCCGGGTACCTAAGCTAGTCTATATATTAGAGTTCGTCGCATTGGTTTTAAGGGTTCCATAGGGTGAAGTTGTGAAACCTGTACCGTGATGTAACCCTTAGATCATTGTTTTATCTTAATTTAGAGTTTTTTGCAGTTTTAATAAAAACAACTTGACATGGATGGCAAATACTGTACCTACTGTCATGATATAAGCCTATCAAACCGCATTACCAAAATCAGGGGTCATGCCATAGCACGCAAGGGCGTCGCCAAGGGGGGGCAGGGAGGGGCAGCTGCCCCCCCCCCCCTAGAGATTCTAAAAAAGTTGCCAAATATCTAATAATTTAATATAATAAATATTATAAAGGGGAAAGTTTGTAATAATGGATGGATGGATGGATGGATGGATGGATGGATGGATGGATGTTTGTTACTCTTTCACGTAAAAACTACTGAATGGATTCTAATGAAACTTTACAATAATATAGCTAATACATCAGAATAACACATAGGCTACAATTTATAAAGATATTGTGCCCATGGGCTTTACAACTTTCACGGGGCTGCAAAAACGATGCCGGTAACGCTACTTCACAGCAGGGGAGCGGGGCCGGGGGAGGGGCGGGCGGTCCGCCGGGGGCGGGTACGGGGAGCGGGGGGCGGGTACGGCTTGGTATTTCCCGCAACTTTAGGACTACTTGGCAAAATCCTTGAGAACCAGTTACTCGATTTAGATGCGGATTGTATCTACGTCTAGCCTAATTCTACTCAAAACTTATAGGCTACATAATATAACGCTTCATTACCTGAAGGGTGAGTAGTGAGTGTTAAATTCTTATAACTTGCGAACCACTAACCCGATTTATGTGCGTATTTTATCAATGTATAGGATCTCTGGGGGCAGTCAGTTTCGAGATGGGTTACTGTTTTCGATGTTGAGGCTAGCTGTGGGTTGGAGTCCACGCAAAACTTACCTACGTTACACGTTACTTACTAGGTAAGCAATGTAGCAGTGAAAGTGCAGAAAGGTTCTGGCGGCAAATGCTTTTTTTTTTTAAATAGTCACCAAATGTCAACGAAGCTTTAAATGGGAATTATTGGATGTTTCTCATTAAATCATGCTATTTCATCTCGAACGATCTTGATTAAATTTGGTAGATGGATACATTGTCCTGGACCAGTTTGACCCTATTTTGGACCAGTCATGTGGGCTACTTTTTATCCATGAAATAATTTAGCCGACACTAACCCGAGCGGAGCCGGGTACCGCAGCTGGTAGTCCAAATAAAGGTAAAGTAAACTTCCCCCCCCCTGCGCCATCGGCTGGCGACGCCCTTGATAGCACGTACCAACATATCAACTGCATTGTATAGATAAACAATGCGGACATTTAGTTTAATACCGCTTTGACCATCTTACATTCAAGAGAAGAAACAATTTTACATGGGTTCCGAAATATTGAGTGATCCGTATTCTCAACGCATAAATACACATTCCCGTCTAGGTTAAAAGGACAATGGGATTCGAACCCGAGAAAAAATTCTACAGGCCACACTAATACGAAAAAAAAGTATATTTATAAAATAATGTTTTTCTTCATTTAGTCAATGCGATCGATGCAATCTACTGAGGTCTTCATTAAAATGGTTTTTCTTAGTAATTAGCATCGAGGCGACGGAAAAAGTGCGACCATCAAAAGGCAATAAATTAACTGCGCATGCGTCAAGGATCATTACTCAGTAATTCCATAAAGGAGTCAGAAATGCTTTCTTCAACGAACCAGGCGATAAATAATATGTAGTTAATATCATACAGCAACATGTGTTCATTTATACTCTTGGCGCAGAAGGTAACCTATTTGAAGTTAGGAAAATACTTGGCAGTTAACACTTAGAACTTACGTTACCGAAATCGCGTTCACAACTGGTCCGATTCGCGCTGACAGCTCTCAAAATGGCGTCCCGTGAACGATATGACGTCACCGTTACGTCGTCGTACACAGTGCTAACGCTTTGGAGGTAGGGCACTTCAAATTAGCAGTTCAAATCGGACCATGCTGTTATGGTTGTCCGGTGTGCCGTATCGGACACGTTTCGCCCGCTGGGCCGCGGGTTTTTTCAGGTGGCTGTCCTGGAGCAACGTTCAACAGTTCGGCCTGTCAAACGACAGCGATCATGGAAAGACGGTAGGAGCGATCTAACCTCATTCGTATGCCGGCAGCGAAGCCGCGAGTTAGGTGAGGTTACACTGAGAAAAAAGTAGGCTGACAAAGTGACAAAAATCACGTTGTCAGAAAAAAATTGTTGAAGCATCAAAATAAGTTGTTACTATAACGAATCGAGCTTATTTCTGAGGACAGCTTTTATTTTGTCAATTGCTTTTTGTCATTGAAACAAAGTCGTATTTGTTACTGTAACAACTTTGGTCACTGTTTGTTAGTGTAACAAAGTGGAAGTTGCGAGCGCAACAAAATTTCTAGTATGTTTTGCTAGAATTACTTAGTTAGATTGTATATATGGTCGACAAAATAAAGGTTGTCGTTGCAACCAATTCACTATGACGGCTCTCCAGGGTTAAAGTTTCTTTGTTGGGCCAACAATATTTTTTTCTCAGTGTAGGTTAGGTTAGCAACTCCCGAATGTTCGTTGCACTCAATAGCTTTGGTGTCGTTGAAACTCGAGAATATCAGAGCTTCTAGTCCCAGTTGTCACCTAAACTGGCGTTTACGGAACTTCGAAGTTCCGTAAAAACGTCAAACTCCATACAAATTTGTATTAGATATTCTATGGTTTATTTTTTCGAGCTGTCAAAGTCAAACTCGGATTTCCGTTTTGTATGAAAACGCGGAGTCGGCGTAAACGGCAACGTCGACGTATTTACGGCAACGTTGAGTAAGCTGTCAAATCAAACTCGGACTCGCAAATGTTAGTTCGCTTAACGCCCACTGCGCGCGATTTAAAAACGTCTATCGGTTTGCCGTAAACGCCAATTTTGGTGACAGCTGGGACTACGAGCTCAGTAATAAGAACGGCCCAGGCATTGCGCCTCGTTTCTTCAGGAATGCGGTATGTTGGTCTAATATGACAGTACTTAGGTGTAAATAAGCCATCTAACCAAAACGAATTATTTCATATTGTTTATTAAGGTCGCTTGGAGAAGTAGGTACATATGTTCACTGAGCTTGAAACTGAATCGATACAATGTTGTACACAATCTCAACTAAATACACTTTGATTATGATGTATTTGATATCGTGTTTACATAGGCCAAGCCTAATCATCCATGAATTATTAATCTTATTAATTTGCCACTTATTTACCTCAGTAAACAGATAATAACTTAATCTTCGTGCGTGTATCAGGTATTTTCCGTAACAAGTTAATGTAATAACGAACGGTATAAAATAAAGTGCCACCACAGATTAATAATATTATTCATAATCTGTGGTGACACATTTTATGACACTCCCAAATGATGAGGTAACCTACTCAGGAATCAAATTCAGATCAGCACAGTTTTAGTAGACGCATCTATAAAATTAGATTTTGTCGGAACAACAATTCGGTTGAAAAATCTTACATGATCTACTAAAAGCGGTTAGGGTAGATTTTTGTATTGTTTATTCATCATCCATAGACGGTACTCGGATTTGTCATATTTTAACATTGACCAGTTCAGCAAAACAAAACACAGCGAAGAAGAACTTGAAAGAAACTCCACTGTTTTTTTTTTCAACGTCCATTTAGGCTAAATTTACGAAAGTGTTTGTATTTTTTTTAACAAAAACATAGGTAAAACACTAAATTAACATGAATTGACGAAAATTTACTATTCATGCGGTATGCAACAGGTAATGACAAATATAATTTTATTTGCAAAGACTATCCCCACCAACTAACATTTTGCCAATTGGAGCAGGCCAGTCCCCACAAACAGCAGCCGTTCACGAGCATCACGCCGGGCACAGCCATCTCCTCTCTCGACCATATTTTAGGGTAAGAGATAACCTGAACCAAGCGTCATCGTAAGCAATGACCGTAAGCAAGGATCTTGCAAGCGATGCACTGCTCCAGTGGCAACAAAACACTGTGAAACTAGCTAGAGTTATAAAGAAAGAAGAGATAGCTACAAAAACACTTCATATAGCATTTTGCGCTATGTACTCGATATAGTTTGGTACAATTTATGCTATTCCGGCGTTTTCTCATAGCCCTAACACTCGAAAGTGGAGTTATCTATTAGCGGACTTACGCTTCCGTTAATACCTGCTTAACTCCCTGGACTGCCTTGAGTAGAATAACCCTAGACTCAATGGAGCGCCGTGCCATGCGTCTTGTCGACAACCCTGAGGTATGCCGGGATTAAGAAACGCAAGATACTCCGAAGGGATGTAGGGTATCCATGTTTGCTTAATCGTCTTTTCCAAGGAGGATGCTCTTCTGAGCTGCATGACGTCATCCCACTTTCCTCTTTCTATCACCGCAACAGTCACTTACAAAAACCACGAAATTATATGTAAAATTTATATGTCCTTTATCGACAGGGTCGGTAAACCAGTGCACTCTGTGGTATCCCTCTAAGTACGACCTGGGATCCTGCAACCACCCGAGCCTGTAGTCCCAGTTGTCACCTAAATTGACGTACACGGCAAACCGATCGACTGGCCTTTTCCGTAATAACGTCAAACTCCATACAAGTTTTTACTAGATATTCTTTGGTTTTACTTCTTCAAGCTGTCAAAGTCAAACTCGGACTTCCAATTTGTATGAAAGCGCGGAGTCGGCGTAAACGGCAACGTCGACGATTTTATCTCAATCAAATCAAACTCGGACTCGCAAATGTTAGTTCGATTAACGCCTACTGCGCGCGCTCTTCAATTCTTCATACATTTGAAAACGCCAGTCGATCGGTTTGCCGTAAACGCCAATTTAGGTGACAACTGGGACAACAGAGCCGGTAGTCTAAGTTGTCACCCAAATTGGCGTTACGGCAAACCGATCGACTGGCGTTTTCAAAAGTATGGAGAAATTGAAGAGCGCGCGCAGCGGGCGTTAAGCGAACTAACATTTTCGAGTCCGAGCTTGATTTGACAGCTTACTCAACGTTGCCGTAAATACGTCGTCGTTGCCGTTTACGTCCACTTCGTGTTTTCATACAAATCGGAAGTCCGCGTTTGACTTTGACAGCTTGAAGAAGTAAAACCACAGAATATCTAGTAAAAACTTGTATGGAGTTTGGAGAAAACGCCAGTCGATCGGTTTGCCGTAAACGCCAATTTAGGTGAGAACTCAGACTGACCACTCAGGCTCTGGTCGGCTGGCAATGTTTGTCGCAGTAGCCGCCGTGAAAGTTCGAAAGAACGTAGGGTCGTGGGTGCCCCTTAGTTGAGGCCCTGTTGTATGCCATTTGCCGCACTTAGCATAAGAAAACAGCAGTAAAAAAAATTAAACTGACATTTGTATCAGGCCAAATAGCCCCAGTCCAGCGCAGTCTTAAATTAAACTTATTATAGACGGTTTCCAATATTGTTGATAAAATTATGGTAATTATTTATGTATTGCAAACAAACAGGTAATTATTATATCCTGAAAGTAAGTTGCATATTAAGTAGGTACCTGTAAATGCACTTAGTAGTGTTCGATAATGGTTGATGAATAGTGTTCAAACAAGGTTTGGGTGGGGCAAATACCAGCTGAAGCACGAAGGTACGGACAGCATACGCGCGCGGTCGTCGGACTAAATTTAACATTAGAATGTATCACATATCTATAATATTTTCATCCATGCTACATAATGCATGAGTTTGTTTTGTTTGGTTTAAAAGTAATGAATCGACTACCTTATTTTCGTCTTGTTTTGCGGCAAAAAAAAAAAAACACTTTTTTGGGTTTTTATTTTAAGCGCGGCATATGGCGTATGCCAGGGCCTCAAACAGAAGTGCCCGATGAAGCCCATGAGATTTAGAGCGCTGCGAAAACCATGCCGGCCGGCCAGGTGCTTCTTCACACCATGTTTGAAGGGTCCCAGGTTTTACTTTAGGGGAAATACATCGGCAAGAAGTGCATGTTCTGATTTTTGTCGATAGTGAACGGGTGCATTTCCTGCATGTTCTGCGTTGAGCAATGGTTGAAAGGGGACAAAGGAACAGCGTTATGAAGGTCCGACCAGATCAATTCGATCTAACATAACTAACTGCAATCTTATTACTTCCAGTCAACCTTTGGGGTACAACCGTGGATAAGGAAAGGAAAATAGGTAATGCATAAAAGGTGAGAAGAACCCATTATACAAAAACTGGTATGTACCAGTATTTTCATACACATTCGTAAATAATAATGCACACATGAATATTAAAACGAATAACCAAATATATAAATAAATACATATTCTTGTCAAGTTTGTTATTCATAAGAATGCTACAGATTAATTTTAAATGTATCTTTGCTTGTAAATTAAATGGGACATTATAATATTTGTGTAATACACAAATATGTACACATTATAGATGTATACATTAAAACTGTGATGTTCTCCTTTAAATTATACTTAAATTACTATACTCGTATGTGTTAGAATACATAGGATACAAAACTTTACTAAAAATGTTTTCGTGCAAAGCTAGTATGTCGCTTTTTTAACGAATGCTATATAGATATCAAATTATCCTTAAACGAAGGACGTACTAATTAAACAATCATGGTCGATTCTACATACATGTAACATTCACTTAAAAAACATAAAACGTAACAGTAAACTGGCTGTGTATGCTGACCGTATCGCGCCGCACGCAACGGGCCTAGACCTAACTCTTGGTATAATGACTGCGTATTTCCCATTTTTTGCGCACCCTGCAATTACGTAAGGAAACTGATGAATTTATTACAATGTTATTGTTCACAGATAATTAGTCAGAACTTGCTCAGAAAATGGTAATGGTATATTGGCGGTTATTAAGACAATAATGAATGCGTTCGTTGGATGAAAAAAAACCAACAAAATTTTGTGGTGAAACTACTGGATATTTTTTTACCTTTTCAGTGTATTGAGTTTTAATCTTCAGTGTATACGATTAAGTTTATTTTTATTAATAACTAGCAGCCCGTCCCAGCTTTGCACGGGCATAATGTCATTTAAAAAAATATTATTTTGACACAATGATACACAAATAAACCATTTTTACGTAGAGTTCCTACATTGCCAAAATTAGCCATTATTTGTCGTAAAAAGTAAATGAGAAAACAATTTTATTGTGGGATATCCATAAGAGATAGATATATACCATCGCGGAGTTTTCTGTAGACCTTTTCAATGTATACAATACTTAGTACATTATTTTGATAAATCTCGTAGGGTTCAGCCTGCGTTTGCAATGTAAGAGGAAAACAATTAATTTTTTACGACATCACATTGGAAACCTCAAAAATAACAGTATTTCTCCAATATTTAATGGATGTTATTATACATATGAACCTTTCTCTTGAATCACTCTATCCATTAAAAAAAAACGCATCAAAATCCGTTGCGTAGTTTTAAAGATTTAAGCGTACATAGGGATATAGGGACAGAGAAAGCGACTTTGTTTTATACTATGTAGTGATGATGATACTAATTGTTATTGAATTGTTTTGGTCAAAAGTAAGTACATAAATTATCGTATCTTAATTGAGGAGATTTTTGAAACCAATTTAGCAACGGCTTATTTTGTATTGTCATTTGTCGTTGTTGTTGTACTGGATATGGGTCATATTAGTCTAACACGCCCCATGGGAACAAGGTGCTAGCCTGGTCAGATGCTGGATAGAAAGCAAGGAAAATTTTCATTGCCACTCCAACCATTTTGAGTAGGACAACTCTCAAGAATTACTATGTTCGGAAATTTAGGAGGTCTGCTAAGAATATTAACCGTTCCGCCCCCCGCTGTTGCCGCCCCCCTAGGCCGCGGCCTATAGGGCCTATTGCCAAGTCCAAGGCTGCAAGGCATTTATTATTTTACAACGATATAAACAATTACGCAGTTACTATCGCAACGACATTCATTCATACGAACTTTTATTTATCAATTCTTTACACCGTTAGGTATGAAAACACATAACAATTTAATATTTACACATAATACAATATTATATTAAAAATTAAATCAAAACAAAATAAAATATCTAATTAAACAAAGCACAACATTAATTATTTTATTAATTGGTGACAATAAAAAAACCAAAATTAAAGTAGATTAAGTTATTCGATTTTTAGAAGATACAAGAGAAATTTTAAGAAAAAAAGAAAATAATATTTTAGATGAATAATTTGTAAGAAGGTCGTTTAAGGCTTTTCCGACCCATATAAAGTTGTTTGCACACATAACGCAAAAAATATTGCACTTTAAGCCACGAATTAATAATAAAAGTTTAATATAGTCATATTACTTGCAGCGAAAACAATTTAACAATTTCAGGATTATTGGTTTTTTTACAATTTATTTAAATACGATTTTTATTTAACAGCGCCATCTAACGGTGTAAAACTTCTAATCGGCAATTACAACGAAACCATTAAAGCTGAAATTGTGAATATGTTTTCGCTACAACTACTATGACTATCTAATCTAATAAATATTATAAAGGGGAAAGTTTGTAATAATGGATGGATGGATGGATGGATGGATGGATGGATGGATGGATGTTTGTTACTCTTTCACGTAAAAACTACTGAATGGATTCTAATGAAACTTTACAATAATATAGCTTATACATCAGAATAACACATAGGCTACAATTTATGTGCCCATGGGCTTTAGAACTTTCACGGGGCTGCGAAAACGATGCCGGTAGCGATACTTCACACTAGGGGGAGAGGAGCCGGGGGCGGTGGCGGGGAGCGGCGGCGGGGGGAGGGCAGACGTCGTGACTGTTTGGTGTCCGTTTGGCGAATTTTCAAGGCACTAGCGATTTGTAAAACTTAGTACATGTACATTTAACTACCCGGGAATTAGGATTGGCTAAATAGAATTCAGTTCCGCTTACGCTAAGATGGGGCTGTCATACAAACTGCAATGCTATGCACGGCTCGGCTTTGCGGCGGCAGCGCTTACTTTTACTGAAGTACGGCTTGGTATTTCCTGCAACTTTAGGACTACTTGGCATCACGCTAAATCGCCGGAGGAGCGACCAACAGAATAAAATCCTTGAGAACCAATTACTCGATTTAGATGTGCATTGTATCTACGTCTAGCCTGATTCTACTAAAAACTTATAGATTACATAATATAACGCTTCATTACCAGAAGGGTAAGTAGTGAGTCTTAAAGTCTTATAACATGCGAACCACTTACCTGATTTATATGCGTATTTTATCAATGTATAGCATCTCTGGGAGCAGTCAGGTTCGAGATGGGTTACTGTTTTCGATGTTGAGGCTGGCTGTGGGTTGGAGTCCACGCAAAACTTACCTACGTTACACGTTACTTACTAGGTAAGCAATGTAGCAGTGAAAGTGCAGAAAGGTTCTCGCGGCAAATGTTTTTTTTTAAATAGCCACCAAACGTCAACGAAGCTCTAAATGGGAATTATTGGATGTTTCTCATTAAATCATGCTATTTCGGCTCGAACGATCTTGATTAAATTTGGTACATGGATACATTGTCCTGGACCAGTTTGACCCTATTTTGGACCAGTCATGTGGGCTACTTTTTATCCATGAGATAATTTAGCCGACACTAACCCGAGCGGAGCCGGGTACCGCAGCTAGTATTTAATATTTTTGATGAATTCGTGCCTTAAAGTGCAATACTTTTTGCGTTCTGTGTAAAAAAAACATTATATGGGTCGGAACATCCTTAAGCACTAACCAACTAAAGTCAAATGTTGGCATGAAAAATTTAAACCGTGTCGACTTGAACCTTCTAGGGTCAATCTTGCCTACTTACTTAACTGCTCACTTATCAACAATTTAAATGCGATTAACTTATAATTCTAACCGAGCGAGGCTGCTTCTCCAAACATTATGAAAATTATAGCCATCGCCTTAACTACTGGGCAAGTAAGGTCGGCAAGTCAGCTCGTTAGACTTGATGATAAATCAACAGACTATCTGCCTGGTAATTATTGAATAATTTATTAAAGGCGTGATGCTATACAGTCTTACATATATTTTGGTGATAAATATAGAAATAATTTTCTCGCCTTATATACCTATTGTAATATGTACCTATTTACAGATTGACTAATATTGCTTGTAAATATGGCAATGAAATTCAATGTGCAGTGTAAATATTATATTTACAATAGATTTATAATCGTATTCAGTGCCCGTGAAAAGTTTTTTTTTATGAAACTGGACATGACTCAAACCACATTATATTAGTCCAACATGCCGTTATAAAAAAGGAATAGGTGTCATTCCAGAACGGGACCTACATCTTAACATGGACTCCGAACTATGGAACAACTCGCTTTCGTGACTAAATGCACTTATACAACTACAGAGAGAAAGAAAGTGGTGCATTAACGGGGTGGGAAACTAAACCATGGCTCTGGCAAGGAAGGCAAGTCCCCGCGCCTCTTGTACTATAGTCGTAAAGTAGTTACAGCTTTTTCCATCCATTATTGTATCTTTGGGTATTGTCGATTTTACATACATAAATACATAGCTTATTCGCTTAAAATAGCGTATTTACTCAGTACGAAAAAGTATGTTGACTTTATTTACATACATATTTAAAATAAGACCTTACATCAAACTGAACGATTAAAATTAATTTGTTTTCATGTGTTTACTTTAAAGTAACAACTGCCGTAAAAAATGTGATCTGATGTGCCTAAAAACAATAATTACATGGTAACAATTTTTTTTCCGACCGTATAATTGTGGACGAACATAAAAGTTAACAGTTGCAATTTACCTAATGAAAGGCTATCATCATCCCAAATAATTCATCTCTCCTCAAATAATTTTAGTCCACACGATTGCTTTTTAATTGTTGG
Source organism: Incurvaria masculella (assembly GCA_946894095.1). Taxonomy (NCBI): domain Eukaryota; kingdom Metazoa; phylum Arthropoda; class Insecta; order Lepidoptera; family Incurvariidae; genus Incurvaria; species Incurvaria masculella. Next base: position 13,716,480 of record OX335662.1, on the reverse strand, counting down.
CTAAGTTGACTTCATTTTGAAGCCCAGTTGCATAACGACATATTAACGTTACAGTTACGTTAACACGATGATTAAATTATTCACTTTCTTCAATAAGTATTGAAGGAAGTTAAAATTTATTTTTAATGATCATTTTAATATTGTACCTAATGAACCTTCGGATTATGTGTCTGATTATTTCTTGAAAAAAAAAAAGGTCTCCCAACAGGTCGCGCTTAGGGAATTTTCCTTTTTTGACAATTTAAGATATTAAGGTGGCCCAACCCGGCGGGACTAACTCATTCGCGGGCACTGTACAAAACCGTGGTGTTGCGCTCTGGGACCTTCGCTGTTTCAAAGAAAAAGACAGGCTCCGTGATGAGGAAGATGCAAGATGTCCACAAAAAAGATAATGTGCATAGTGTATGATTTGGTAAGATTTACGAAAATTTTGATTTCAAAACGACTTATAGCTAAAAGTAAACCACGACCGCTGTAGTCAAAAATCTAACAAAAACCAAATAGATTATAAATCTTGATTAAATAAGCTATATCTGATGACTAATCTTTTTAAGATGTTCTTACTTTATCATTGCGTAATCCACCTCCAAAGTTATTGTATAAAACGCGCGAAAAATTCGAACTTTCGGACCTTATAACTTAGAAACCAAACACAATTTTACAATGCCAATGGTCATCAGACATCAAGTTCGATCAAATAAAGCTATTCTGAGCAAAATTTTGGATCTCTGACAAGAAATATGGGCTTGATCTTCTTTCCCCTTTTGTATGGGGAGATGAGCAGGATGGGCCACCTTAAGCTAAATTCACATGCACGAAATACCTCATCGGTTATAGTCAGACTTATATTTTTTCTAAATGTACTATGAGCTTACATAGGTACCACGCAGATACATTTTTAAAAATGGAAAAGTAAACAATATAGGCCTACAATTAAATAAATAAATAAATAAATCTATTTTACATATTTTGCAAATGCTGTTTATTATTCTCTATGTGGAAGAATCCACCCGCCTGAACCTGCTCTGGAAACAGTTTTTTTTTATGTGACTGGACATGGATGGCTACTACGACACCTTCTGTCATGGTATTAGCCCAACACACCACATGGGAACTTGGTGCCCATGCCAGGACCTTCCTTATATTGCACGGCTACATTGAACTGGATGGAAAGCACGGACAATTTTCATTGCCGCTTCGACCATCGTTCATCCAATGCGATGGTACCAACCCGGGCGGGATAAACCCTACCACCTAGGATTAAGGAAGGGGACCTACAGTTTAACGCGGAATCCTAACCACGGCCAGCCTCTCTCAACAGTCGAATGGTCACTCACCCATCCAAGACCAGACCGGACCCAGCGTTGCTTAACTTCGGAGAGCGATCGCCGAAGTGTCGCGCCACTGGGCTATTGAGTTATGCCAGCCTTCCTTCGGAAGGTCAGTAAGAGATCTTTCGCAGGCAACCACCTCTTTTTCGGCACTATAAAAGATTTTTAATTTATTTTATCTTTAACAATTGGGAATAAAAAGGAATCACAGGTGGGTGAGTTATGGTTTTAAGGTGGCCCAACCCGGCGGGCCTTACTCATCCGCGGGCTCGGTACAAAACCGTGCTGTTGCGCTCTGGGACCTTCTCTGTTTCAAAGAATAAGACAGGCTCCGTGTAGCATGTTTTCGAAACGCTTTTATTAATGTACAATCTCCCTAGAATTATGACACGTCGGTTCAACATTGCAACACAGATCTCCCGCGCAATTCGTAGCGAGCCAGCATTCCCTTTCTCCCTCGCACGCGACCCCAACGTATGGCGCCTTCGGCGGGCCAATCACAGGCTCAGGATAGCACCGCACGCGACTTCAACGTATGGCGCCTTCGGCGGACCAATCACAGGCGCAGGATAGCACCGCATTGACACCACGCGCGGTACCGTCGTTGCAAAACGCGCGCCATGGTTTCTATAACTAGACTGAGCAAGCCGCGCGGCGCGATTCCAGTTTGGGCGCTGAGTACCGACGAACGTGTGCGAGTGTCTTCAACGCGCGAAAGGCGGTTGGAACCTAGGCGACGCCGATGTCGAGGGTGGAGCACCGTGAGGAGGCCAGGTGACGCGGCCGGGCGCTTAGGGGGGCCGAGTGAAGCTGCCGGGTTCCTGCGGAGCTTCAGGTCCGGGCCGAGGAACGCCGAGAGGCGGCCGGGTGCGGCCTCGAGCACCGGCGTAGCGGCGGAGCGTAGCTTCCGGAGGCGTCACCAGCCACGGCGAGCTCCCGCGGCGCACGTCCATCGCCTGCGCATCTTCGGCGAGACCTTCTTGTGATCGGTACCCCCCACACCTCTATCCTGGAACTATATGCCCAAGATCAGTGAGATAGGACCCCACTAAAGTCGCTCAGGGAAGCGCGGCAAAATACATCCTTGGACTTCTGGTGATCACCTCCGTTGTGTCTGTTAGACATAAGTTCTTTGTTAATTCAAATTGTGTAAATATGTAGATATTAATCTCTTGAAAGGCGAAGCCAGAGCCCTTATATGCATAGCGTCTAGTTTTCTATACCTCACCTTGCTCTAGTCTAGATTTGGTACTGTGTTTATGTCTCATGTAATATAGACTGAACATGATGTTAAATTTGGTGCACATTAATAACTCCTCCCTGGGTTAGGCCTCCTTTCCCTACCGCTATCCTACACACAACTACTCGGCGGAGGCGTTACAAGGTACATACACGACACCTTCCCTTCCCGATGTAGGTGGTAGGACAGCAACATAGCAGTCAGCAAATTCACCACCATGTAGCTGAATGGAAGTTTAACTTACCACCGGAAGAACCACACCCTGGGTTCCCTTTGCTCTACCGCTACTAGCCGAGGCTTCTCCTGTAATTCTGCTTATCATTATTTTTTATATAAATTCTTGGACTTAACCGGCAGTGTTCCTACACTCGCCTGGAACCTCATACATAATAAAATAAACTCTTAAATTTATACAGCTACATACTGGCGCACGACAGTGGTAATAATATCTGTGGTGAATCTTGCGTAGTAATTTTCTTCTTCTGTTATTAATTGCAATATGATTTTTTCTTTTATATGTGGTCATTTTCAGCGCCGAAGGTAAGTCAATGTGCCCTAATTTAACATACTTTACTGTTTATTGCTTATAAAAAGGTGCATTCGCTTAAATTACATATCGTACGGACATCATTGCTATAGTACCGCGCATATGCGTAACAAATTGCTACAACGCTTCTTTGTAAATACCTACCTATAGTCGTCGCACTGCAGCCCGCCGCGTGCCACGATCGAGTTGCATCCGGTCAATCTTGACGCGCCGCTGTGTTTGAAAATAGCAGCGTAAGTCACGCGCCGCGATCACGGCAACCTACCTATGTCTCTGGAAAAAAAAATATCTGGTCACACGATGAATAGTTGATCGCATTGTAGTTTCTGTGCTCTAGATACCTACCTCCTGGGTGGCAAGTCATATACGCTCGTCGATAATGGACTTCAGTTTTTTTATATATTTTTATCATCTCAGTTTTTACTGCATAAAGTAGCCTATTTACAATTCGCTGTTCTACACTTGTCAATTACATTCGTCAATCGAAAGTTAAAGTATATTTTGTCTTGTTGAATCTTTTCACAAAATACCTACGTAGCCTCGACGCGCATAGCTACTGCGCGCGGTGGCAAATTCCTGGAAACTCGTCTGTAGGCATTGGGCGCGCGCTGCTACGCCCCGCCCGCTCCCGCGCGTCAACTAACCGCCAAGCCGACTTAACTTTGGTTCAGGCTCATAGTTAGGGCTGGATTGCACCATGTAATCTTTTATTCAAAAAAATTCTTCTGTTGTTTGTTATTTTGTATGTGTCTCTTATTTGCTTTTGTCTTTTGTATATGGTGTCTCAAATCTAAATAACTTAAAAAAAAAAAAAAAACAAACAATAATTTCAAAAATGGCTTCGCCAAATGACTCTGTGTATATTAATATGCCTGAAAATCAAATAACGTTATACGGCGACCAAGACCATGAGCCTCAAACCAATCTAAGTGTTGTGACACGAAGTGGTTCCGACTATGGTCCATCTTTTTTTACACTCGACAATGGAACTGACCAGGCGTCAGGAAGCAGGCAGGAAGCGGAAGCAGGTTCCCCTGTGGTTAAACACGAACCATCTAGTAACCTCGAAACTTGTGTGGTCAATAAACACTATTACAACCTATCGTCTTGGAACTTAAAATACAGTGGGGATTCCGATGTCCGTGAATTTATTGATCGCATCGAGGAATTAACTTATGCCCGAAATTCAAATTATGACATAGTGTTACGTTGCTTCATCGACTTACTTAATGGTACAGCGTTGAAATGGTTCCGCACAGTTCGTGATAAAATTTCAAACTGGGACCAACTAAAGCTAGCTTTATTGACGGAGTATGATAATGTGGATTATGTGTTCGACATAGAATCTCGGATACGTTCTCTAAAACAAAAACCAAACCAGAAATTGTCAGACTTCATCACTGATATAAAAGATTTGTCAAACAAAATCAAGGGTCATTTATCTGATAATACCATCTTCGAGATTATTAAACGTAACATGTTGCCCATGTACAATCAGTGTTTAATATTCGGCACGATAAAAAATACGAACGACCTCCTTGCCTGTGGAAAAAATATTGAACGTCTTAACAATGACATGTCACTCACCCCTACCGGTAAACCCAAACACGAGGTTTCTAAAATTAATACTCACACATCCAAGTCTGAGTCAGTATCTAACTCAAACACAAACACTTGTCTTAAGTGCAAGAACCCGGGCCATTCCTTCAGATCATGCCCAAATATTTTAATACCCATTTGCTTCGACTGTGGTAAACTAAATGTGACATCCAAAAGTTGCCCTAATTGCGCTCTGAAAAATAATTCCGCACCACACACACACAATACGTATCATAACAATAACACACATTTTAATGCACCAAAACATTTCCAACCATATCGCCCGCGTTTTGGACAGGAAAACTTGTTGCGGGCTCCAATTTATTTTTATAACAACAACAATAATAATCAGACTCGCTTTAGGCCAACCCACACTGGCCAACATAACACTCAATACCAATTTAATGGCCATGAACAAAAACCCTTTTCGAATATCACTCGTTTCCCGAACAATTATTCTCCTACTGGGCGTTACTCGGTTTCTACGCAAGAGGTGCCAAGAGATAATAATATTCGTGCAATCGAGGCACCCCCCCCTAGTCCCGACTCATCTACTTCTCATCCAAAAAACGCGTAAATGCACCGGTCTATACTACAGCCGAAGAATGGTCATCCTGGTTGAAGTTTGTGTATGACTTTTCTACAAATAATAAAGTTAGTCCGGTGCTTACTAGCCAACATGGTGACAAACGCCCGTATGTACAGTTCACTTTAAATAACAAACATTGCACAGCTTTATTGGATAGCGGAGCTGAAATTAATGTGCTGGGTAACAATTCACATCAGGAAATATTGAATATGGGTTTTGAACTAAAAAATTCAAATATTTACTCAGCCATTACTGCTGACGGTACCAGACAATTAAGCCTTGGTTCCATTTATTGTCCTATTGTGGTGGATAACATCGAAATTCCGCTTACTTTCGAAGTCATCCCCGAAATAAAGTCTGACTGCATTTTGGGCATAGAATTCTGGGAAAAATCTGGATTGTCAAAAAATATAACTGGGTATATCAACAAAAACATTGTGTTCCCTAAACCATTGGAATCTCAAATCTCAGCATTAATTAAGGATCAGAGTCCTCTACGAAAAATTCAAAATATTAACAGCAAAACAGAGGCCCTTAAATTTAAAATTAATAACTTCAACAGCCCACGCGGGAGCAAACAATATAAACTACTTGACGAATCCCTTACTAAATTATTATTAGAATTGGATGGCATCCCTTCAAATAACAACCCTGATATTAAATCTGCCCGCAAAGCCGCAGTATCAGCAGTTCAGGATTTGCTCAACACTTTAGATACCAAGGCGTCAAAACCTAAGTCGCCAAACCCCCCTCTTCTCGAATATGTTCCCCTTGCTTCAGTAGAGGCCAAGGTGGCCTCGAACCCACAGTCTTCTTCCCTTCTACACTCTGATATTAAAACCAATAGTTGTAAACTTTCAAATGAAGAACAATTGATACTAAACAAAATATTACACAAATTTGAATCAATTTCGTTCGAAAAACGTGGTCTAGGTCGTACCCACCTCCTCGAATACGAAATTGAAACTGAAGGCCCTCCAATCAAACAGAGATTCTATCGCATGTCTCCCTATAAACAAAAGTTGGTAGACCAATTAATTGACGAAATGATTGAGCTGGATGTTTTGGAGCCTTCCTCATCTCCTTGGGCTAGCCCTGTTCTAGTAGTGCCAAAAAAGGACAACACTTACCGCCTTTGTATGGACTCCCGTAAATTAAACGCAGTTACTAAAAAATGTAGCTACCCTCTACCTCGTATTGACAACATTTTGGATAATTTAAAAGACACGAAATATATTTCTTCGATTGACCTTTCTAAAGCATTCCTCCAGCTCCCACTCGCGGAATCCGCTAAGGAGAAAACAGCTATTATCTCGCAAGGCCGAGGCCTACTTCAATTTAAAGTGGTTCCGTTCGGACTGGCGAACGCTCCTCAAAATCTACAGCGTTTAGTGGATACTCTTTTTGGTCCTGAATTTGATAACCATGTGTTTGGATATTTAGACGATCTGATAATAGTTTCCAATAATTTCACTGACCACATTACATACCTGGATAAGGTCTTTGAACGACTTCAATACGCTAACCTTACAGTAAATCTTAAAAAATGTGAATTTTTAAAATCAGAATTAAAATACCTTGGTTACATTATTAACGAGTTTGGCTTAAAAACAGACCCAGCTAAAGTGGAGGCGGTCGAGAGCTTTCCTACTCCAAAATGCGTCAAGGACGTACGCAGCTTTTTAGGCCTAGCCTCGTATTACCGTCGGTTCATCAAAAATTTTTCAACCATTGCGGCTCCTCTGTCTAAACTCACTAGCTCAAATTCAGAAAAATTCTCAAAATTTACGTGGACTCCAGAGGCAGATGCAGCCTTTACCAAATTAAAATCTGCACTAACTTCGGCCCCTGTTTTAAGTGTTCCTAATTTCGAAGCTCCATTTTTTCTCCATTGTGACGCCAGCCTAACCGGAATTGGCTCTGCGGTCGTGCAGAAGGACGCTAAAAATCAGGAGCACCCCGTAGCTTATTTTTCAAGATCGTTAACTAAACAGGAACAAGGTTTCTCTACCACAGAGAGAGAACTTCTAAGTATTGTGGAAGCCACCACCCATTTCAGACATTATCTTGAGGGTACTCATTTCACCATAGTCACTGATCACGAAAGCCTCAAATGGTTATACAAACTCGAAAATCCTACAGGCAGACTCGCTCGTTGGTCAACTAGGCTTTCTCAATTCTCATTTGATATCATTCACAAAAAAGGCAAACTCCACATGGTCCCAGACGCTTTGTCGCGTATTAAAATCGAAAGTTTGGCATCTTCTAACCTAAACACGCCCGTAACTGATGAGTGGTATTTGAAAATAAAAAATACAATACAAAAATCACCTGCTAGTTACCCAAACTTTAGATGGGAAGATGACAAACTTTTTCGTTATCGCAAACCCAAATTTAACTTGCTTCATTCCTTTTCTTGGAAAGAGGTGATCCCCTCTGATCACATTAAACAATTAGTAACATCAACACATGTAAACCCTCTTTCAGCACACCTTGGGCCCTTTAAATGTTTTAAAAAATTACAACTTAATTACTATTGGCCCAATATGTATCAATCTATCAAGTTAATCTTAAGCTCCTGTGAAGTTTGTTTAGCCTTCAAATCTAACAACAAATCTCCTCAGGGTAAAATGTTATATCAAAATGTATCGCTCATGGTTTCTCCCCTAATTTTGTAATGACTGGTAGAGAACTTATTTTGGATGGTCGCTTTCACAAATTTGCTGATTTCACTAAACTGGACGAATTAACCATTGATGGTCGCGACGAATGGGCCACCAATTTAAAATCTTTGGCTAATATCTTCCATCAGATTCAGTCACATCTAACCCAGGCATATCAAAATAATGCCAAGCGTTATAACCTTCGTCGTACGGTTGTAAATTTCAATGTGGGAGACACCGTCTGGCGACGATCTCATGTGCAGTCGGATGCGGCTAAGTTCTTTTCAAACAAGTTAGCTCCCAGGTTCATTAAATCGGTGGTTCTAGAAAAGAAATCGGAAAATACTTACGTCTTGGGTAACACGGATGGTTCTAAAGCAGGGCTATTCCATGTTAGTGATATTATTAAATATTAATTATTTAGTTCCCCAACTTTTAAGTTCCTTTTGACTTATAGTTCTTCTCTAATTTTTGTCCATGAACCTTTTAGATGTGTTTGTATCGTTATTGGTCAATAATAATTACTATTTAGTAATGCCTAGTTTCTTATATCTTAAACTCTAGTTTTGGAAATAAGTACATTATAATTGTCCCTCCCTTGCCCGCCCCTCTTTCCACGTAGTCGTGCGCGGTTGTTTTTTTTGGAATATTTTTCGAACGCACGTAAATATCTAAAGCCTTATTGAAAAAATATCCCGTGAACGGTATTGGCAAGGGAATTCACGTTAATAAATAAGCCCTACCTTTGCTCGCAGGACGGTTTCGTGATAATCCTGCGTTAACAAATTTAAGCCTCATATCACACTCTCTGGCATAGAGTCTTCTTATAAAAATTTAATTGTATACTTTAAAATAAAATAAAAATAAGATTTATTCATAAATCTCGTAACTGGTCTTGTAACCTTGTAAACGGTCTTGTAAACTAAAATATAAACTTTGGGAAAAACCTTTTAAATGTTCTTGTCAAACAAATTTAGAAACTTTTGGTAAATCTTGTCAATGGTAAGTGTTATTATGAACATTGAAAAATCTTGCTATCGGTCCTTGTTATAAAAAAATTAAGACATATATTTTTTATTTGTTTTCATATATGTGCCAATAAATACTTTAAACATCTTTTGACACGCCTAAAAAGGCCACGTGTCATGGGATATACGGAAGACGGATAATTGGGGAATCTTCTATTAGAAAAATAAGCCATACCCCACAAAAAATAAAAATTGGTACCAGGTTAGGCTCCTTGCTTACCCTGGACCCCCTCAGACGAATCCGGAGCTAACTTAGCCTCGCGTTCGTCGCCAATCCCCTCTACCTTCATACCCTTCCCTACGTCCTCATCCCTAGCAAGCTTGCGCCTTCCCCTTACCGTACCCTAATCACCTCTTCCCATCCCAGTTTGTCAGTTATTCTAAAAGAAAGGATACGTAAGGTCGTTTGAATGTATATGGATGTATGTGTTTCCTTCCCTATTCCTATAAATTGTCACTTGTCACCAGTAGTTTGGTCTCACCTGAGCCAGCTACGTTGACAAGACAACTAGCGCTTCCGCGCATTTCTCACGGCACCAGTGACCGGGTGACAACCATATCACATCTCCGGTCACAATTTTGCCTACGCACATTCGTGTTTTAATTAATGGACACGCCCCCTGGGGGGGGCAGACATTAACGGATACCCCATTTATGGCCAACCCTCACGTAGCGCTTCTCGACATGGCGACACACTCGGTGTCTACCTAGGGCCCTGATCTGAGTTACCCCAATCAATCCGTGCTCAGGTCTAAAGAGGTTTTGCGAGTCCTTATTCGAAGGCTCATTCACCACCAATTTTTTTTTTATCAACACTGCAGCATTATCTAAAATATATATATACAAAAACTCCACACCTCTGTAAATAGTTGTAAATAAACTTTAGCTATAAATACTACTAAATAAGGATAGAATATTTTAATGTTAAAAAAAAAAAAAAAAAAAAATATTAAATAAGTATTGCCAAAAAAATAGATCTTAAATATTGTTACGTTTGGTTCGACCTCTATCACAAACCAAACAAAATATGCTCGTCACGAACCCTATAGTCTCGGATTTTCTTGTCATAACTTGTGCATTGTAAATTGCACAACGAAGTACGTAATTTATTCAATAAACATTCCTTATTACCTTAATATTAGGCTCAATATGTCATCTCGCTTATTTATGTTAATAAATAAGCTTAGTTAATAATATCTAGTCGTAGGCATTTATACATTTAAGAATAAAAATCTCTGTGTATTAACCTTGTTAACATAAATACGTTCCTGTACTTACTCAAAATCTACAGCGAACAAATCTTTCAAGGCTATTTTTCTCGTTTCAATCGTGACTACGCCTTAGTAGCTGCCATGACACATAATTATGGTATATAAATAATGTACATATGGTAATAAAAAAGCTCGTTATATTGCAAATACGATTAATTTTGTAATATAAAGTTTTAAATAAAATAAAAAGATAGAAACAATTCTACGTCTTTCGGTCACTTTATAAAAATGTATCGAGATACACGGTTACTTTATTTACGTTTCATGCTATCGGAACTAACTTGTTGCTCGTCGTCTTCTCGTGTCTGTTTAGTTAACCGCTCAAGCGAACGCACCTTTTCAACAAATTTTCAAATGTCGCATTTCGTTTTCGAACCTTTTAACACATAATGTTGAATAACAATTTAAGTTGTATATTTTTAATTTAAAAAAAAATTACTAAGTTTATGGGCTCTGGTTTCTTGTTTGTGTTAGTTATAAGGTGTTACTGCTTTAAGATTTCAATAGTATCTATGTAATGTTTTTTGGTTAAAATTATCTATAATTTGATATTATTCTGTAGTAATTTAAAATTATTTATATAAGTTAGTACTCCTCTGGGCCTGGCTTCTGATCTTCTGTAAATCTTCTCGTGTTCATAAACTTTGAACGTCTCGTGGTTATTTTGTATAATTGTCACTGTACTAACTAGCTTCATTTAGGTTTCTCTTTTCAAAACTCATGTTACTGTCACACTGATAGTTTATGTTAAAGTCTTAATGACATCTTGGTCATTTCAATTAATGTCCATTGTACTTCAATTCTTTTTTCTTTTTTTCTTTTTTCTTTTTGGTTAGTTAATTTAGGATGTGTTGTAGCATGTTTTCGAAACGCTTTTATTAATGTACAATCTCCCTAGAATTATGACACGTCGGTTCAACATTGCAACACAGATCTCCCGCGCAATTCGTAGCGAGCCAGCATTCCCTTTCTCCCTCGCACGCGACCCCAACGTATGGCGCCTTCGGCGGGCCAATCACAGGCTCAGGATAGCACCGCACGCGACTTCAACGTATGGCGCCTTCGGCGGACCAATCACAGGCGCAGGATAGCACCGCATTGACACCACGCGCGGTACCGTCGTTGCAAAACGCGCGCCATGGTTTCTATAACTAGACTGAGCAAGCCGCGCGGCGCGATTCCAGTTTGGGCGCTGAGTACCGACGAACGTGTGCGAGTGTCTTCAACGCGCGAAAGGCGGTTGGAACCTAGGCGACGCCGATGTCGAGGGTGGAGCACCGTGAGGAGGCCAGGTGACGCGGCCGGGCGCTTAGGGGGGCCGAGTGAAGCTGCCGGGTTCCTGCGGAGCTTCAGGTCCGGGCCGAGGAACGCCGAGAGGCGGCCGGGTGCGGCCTCGAGCACCGGCGTAGCGGCGGAGCGTAGCTTCCGGAGGCGTCACCAGCCACGGCGAGCTCCCGCGGCGCACGTCCATCGCCTGCGCATCTTCGGCGAGACCTTCTTGTGATCGGTACCCCCCACACCTCTATCCTGGAACTATATGCCCAAGATCAGTGAGATAGGACCCCACTAAAGTCGCTCAGGGAAGCGCGGCAAAATACATCCTTGGACTTCTGGTGATCACCTCCGTTGTGTCTGTTAGACATAAGTTCTTTGTTAATTCAAATTGTGTAAATATGTAGATATTAATCTCTTGAAAGGCGAAGCCAGAGCCCATCTTACCCTTATATGCATAGCGTCTAGTTTTCTATACCTCACCTTGCTCTAGTCTAGATTTGGTACTGTGTTTATGTCTCATGTAATATAGACTGAACATGATGTTAAATTTGGTGCACATTAATAACTCCTCCCTGGGTTAGGCCTCCTTTCCCTACCGCTATCCTACACACAACTACTCGGCGGAGGCGTTACAAGGTACATACACGACACCTTCCCTTCCCGATGTAGGTGGTAGGACAGCAACATAGCAGTCAGCAAATTCACCACCATGTAGCTGAATGGAAGTTTAACTTACCACCGGAAGAACCACACCCTGGGTTCCCTTTGCTCTACCGCTACTAGCCGAGGCTTCTCCTGTAATTCTGCTTATCATTATTTTTTATATAAATTCTTGGACTTAACCGGCAGTGTTCCTACACTCGCCTGGAACCTCATACATAATAAAATAAACTCTTAAATTTATACAGCTACATCCGTTATGAGGAAGATGCAAAATGTCCACAAAAAAGACAATGTACATAGTGTATGATTTGGTAAGATTTACGAAAATTTTAATTTCAAAACGACTTACAGCTAAAAGTAAACCACGACCGCTGTAGTCAAAAATCGAACAAAAACCAAATAGATCAAAAATCTTGATTAAATAAGCTATGTCTGATGACTAATCTTTTTACGATGTTCTTATTTTATCATTGCGTAATCCACCTCCAAAGATATTATATAAAACGCACGAAAAATTTGAACTTTCGGACCTTATAACTTAGAAACCAAACACAATTATACAATGCCAATGGTCATCAGACATCTAGTTCGATCAAATAAAGCTATTTTGAGCAAAATTTTGGATCTCTGACAAGAAATATGGGCGTGATCTTCTTTCCCCTTTTGTATGGGGGGATGAGCGGGATGGGCCACCTTAATATCAGATTCCTAAATACAACCCTTTATTCTTATAGAAGTGTGTGAAGCCGTGTTGCAATATGATTCCCCTAAGCCCGGTCTTTCGTAGTTTTTGCTGCACCGCTTTGAAAACGCTTTGTCGTTGGCATCTGACCATCTTGAAACACCCATAAAGACGAAGGCATCTTGCTTTCCGCATCATATTGATGCACCCATGTTTCGTCATCAGTAACGATTTCAAAAACAAGTATTGATGGCCCATTTTCGAAACGTATAGGAATCGTTTTGTTTTTCCGTTACGGAGAGCACTCGAAGCATTCAACGACAACAATGTTTTTAGACAGCTTCAGATAATTTCTGTGAGTCTTCTCGCACCAGTATGTCAGTAGTCCACACATTTTCGGCAGTAACAGCCATTGGCGGGCGGCCACTCCTGTCGTCATATTCTTGAACTTTTAAATTCGTTGAACCATCTAAAATTATTGCCCGAGAAGGAACAGATTCACCTAGGTCATTTCAAACGTTAAAACCTTCACTTCAGGTAAACAACATTTGAAGTCATAGTAGATCTTGTATGTACATAGTATAGTATACTTTGTTAGCCTCAGTAGACCAGTGGTGCGAAGCTTTGCGAATCGATAAGCTGAGTAGGTAAGCACCTCTGAGCGCGGTTGGGTTCTGGATGGGTGACCATTTTGTTGAGGCTGGCCGTGGCTCGGATTCCACGTAAAACTGTAGGTCCCCTTCCTTACTCACTAGGTTGGTATGAACGATGGTGGACGGGTTTTTCCATCCAGCTAAATTTAGCGGAGCTATATAAGGAAGATCCTGGCATGGCACCTAGTTCCCATGTGGTGTGTTAGGCTAATATCTGACGTTCAGTTTGGTATTAGGCATCCATGTCCAGTTACATAAAAATAAGATCATAGCCGCAAATGTTGTCGTTTGAGCTCCATCGTAGCAGGCAATTAGGCGGGAAGTTTTGACAGAATCATATCTTGATGAATGGTTTTTTTACCTGCAAACAGTTTCACGTTCGATATTTAAATAAATTTGCTCATAGATGCGTTCCATTTTTTTTATTTCGACCATCCCTCGTACCCCATCCAAACAAGCGTCATACATCGGCGGTTTACAAACTGGAACCCCCAACCGTAGATCGCGGGGACCCACTTTACCCCCGCCGACCGCGCGACCCCCCAACCCACCCCTACCGCGAGTGGCGCGCTCGACAACTCCCCGGAGGGTGGTGACAAACGTTAGGCAATTTTATTGGGCGAGACACGATATAAATCGGGGCTCTCAATTTATTTTATGGAAGGGTTTCTTCCCGCGAATAGCTCGCGAGCCGTTTCGAATTTATGGGGCATGATTCTTTTACTGCTTTAAGAGATGTAACCAAATATGCTAACATTTTGAACCATTTAACTTGAAAATGTAACGGGAATCTTGTGTGGGGTACTGGCTCTCTCCAATTGGCAACATGTTAGATGGCGGGCATGGTCTTTGCAGATAAACTGGTATTCGTCATGAACTTGTTGCATACGACATGAATTGTTGATTCTCGTCAATTCATATTAATTTAGTGTATTTACCTCTGATTGTAATTAAATTGTGTTGTGTAACAAATACTTTTGTTAAATGAACGTTGAAAAAAAAATCCAGCGGAGCTTCTTGCCAGTTCTTCTTTGCTGGGATTGCTGAATTGGCTCATAATAAAATATGTAAAATCCGAGTGCAGTGTACTGTTAATGAATGTTGAATAAGCAATAAACAATTTGTAATGGAGGACGTAATAGTCGAAGCGGCAATAAAAATTGTCGGTGTTTTTCATGTTGTTCATTGTTGTCGTGCTCATATAAGTAAGGATCTGGCAGGCATCTTATTTCTTCGGGAATGTGATCATAACGGTAGTTGTGTAGTATTAGCCATCCATGTCAGGTTTCATAAAAAAATAGCTATTTTAGTCACCTCCCTTACTATGTTGTAGGGTTAATTCCGCCCAGATTGGCACTGCAACGACCGTAGAGCTCTCTACATAGAGTTGCTAGCTTCAAGATGCCAACAAACGGATGCACAGAAGCTAGTCAACATGCCAATAGATGGCGCTGGTCAAATATATATCAAACACAAGAAGTCCTGCATCGCAATCTCCGTAGCCGTGGATCTCAAGACCTGGCCTATCTGTTCATCTCCATAGTGGTGACCGCGACGTGATACTCCAGCATCCATCAACAAACTTCACCCCTCCTCTAGTCACAAAGTATTCTTCAGCCACTACGATAGTTGCTACCGGTCTCCTAAGAAAGTTGCTGGATATCTAGCATAACTCCCACCCAGCAAGCATCGTCGTCTCTCGTAGATAGATGTAAAGACACGCTAACTAGAATGCCATCGGTAACATCAATCACCTAGCATCTCTAGGCATCTCTGGCATCCCGACATCCAGCATCAACGACCGACTCGCCGCGTCGCGCTGGGCTGTGACAAGCAGAACCGAAACCAGCAGCGACAACTCGCCATGATACTGAGAGAAAGTGATATAATGATGTAGCGTTGCAATTTTAACATGCCAACCACTGAAGAGAAAGAAAGGAGAAGTCATGCGATCGATATCTCGTCTACGCTATATGGTCAAAATGACCATATAGTTGTATGGGAATCCGGCGGCGCGTCGTATGCCACACAGTCGAAACATCGTCACCGCGCGCTAAAGTGCTCTTAAAATGCATTCGTCAAGTCAGTTACCACCCACACAAACCCTCCAATATGTCTGCAACTATGTTTGCACGTGGCATTTTTTGAAAATTGGAGACAGGGGTCCTCCTCCCTTTATAGGGTTCCGTACCCAAAGGGTGCCAACGGAACCCTATTACTAAGCCTCCGCTGTCCGTCCGTCCGTCCGTCCGTTCGTCCGTCCGTCCGTCTGTCACAGGGCTGTATCTCAGTAACCGTAACAGATAGACAGCTGAAATTTTCACAGAGTGTGTATGCTATGACAACAAATAGGTAAAATTAAAAAAATATTAAAATTAAAGGGGGTCCCCATATAAAAAACGTGATTTATTTGTGTTAAATCTTTTACGATGGTACGGAACCCTTCGTGTGCGAGTCCGACTCGCACTTGGCCGGTTTTTTAATCTATGTTGCCAATGAACTCAACCAACAGATCCATAGAGCGTAGAAAACACAGAATAAAAATACATCTTAGAGAACTCCACTGTATTAGTTTTCAATTATCATTGTCGCATCCGGTTGCATTTCTAGTCTCGATCTTTTGAATTATCAAGATCTTCCTACCATGATTCCCGAGTCCACCTCAAGATAAGTATAGCTCGTCGATAAGCCAGTTAAATATTAGCACTTCTCTTTGTATCTCGAACGTGTTACAGATGAAAAATCGCTCAAATCCGGCGCGAAGCGATCAACGACATCACCGTATCCATTTCCGGCCGCGCGGGAAATGCTCATAAATCCGACGTATGCTGTTAACACGGAGCATTTGCACCCCCGTGTTGCGACGCCGCGGGAGACGGGCGTGACTCGTGCCCCAGAATACATAGGACCAGAGTGGTCAGTCTGAGTTCTCACCTAAATTGGCGTTTACGGCAAACCGATCGACTGGCGTTTTCCGTAAAAACGTCAAACTGCATACAAGTTTTAACTAGATATTCTGTGGTTTTACTTCTTCAAGCTGTCAAAGTCAAACTCGGACTTACGATTTGTATGAAAACGCGGAGTCGGCGTAAACGGCAACGTCGACGTATTTACGGCAACGTTGAGTAAGCTGTCAAATCAAGCTCGGACTCACAAATGTTAGTACGATTAACGCCCACTGCGCGCGCTCTTCAATTTCTCGATACATTTGAAAACGCCAGTCGATCGGTTCGGCGTAAACGCCGATTGAGGTGACAACTGGGACTACAGGCTCAGAAGGTCGGATTAAACTAATCGAAACCGGGAAAACACAGGTTGCATTCGAGCCCTCTGATTTGTGCTGTACTGTACAGAAGAGAACCGCAAATAACAGGGAGTCGGAAGCCAGAAATTCCGACTTTTGGTATTTTCGCCTTTTTTTGTATGCGACCTGACATGGATGGCTAATACCGCACAACTACCGTTATGATATTAACCCAATACACCACATTCCCGAAGGAATTAGGTGCCATGCCAGGACCTTCCCCTTAGCACGGCTACATTGAACTGGATGGAAAACACGGACAATTTTTCATTGCCGCTTCGACCATCTTTTCATCCAATGCGATGGTACCGAATCGGGCGGGCTTAAACCCTACCACCTAGTAGGGGAAGGGGACCTACAGTTTTACATGGATTCCGAACCATGGAGCAGCTCGCATTCGTGACGAAATGCACTAATCGAACTCTGAAAGAGAAAGACAGACAGTGGTGCAAGTTGGTATTGAACCCGGGCCTCTGGTACGCTAGGTCAGTCCCCGCATCACTAGGCTACGAGCCGCTCAACAAACACGAGGGCACCTCGATAAGATGGAACGCGACATCAGAACAATTTATTAATTGTTACTTAAATACTAAAAATCGCCTACGTACTTTCGGGTTCAATTTCGCAAGGATTTATAATTCGTTATATAATAGGTCGGGGAAAAAGTCTTTTCGCATTATAGTATGTATGAACTTGTAATAAAATCTCTTTGGCTATACTATTTGTATCTGGCTGGTTTTGGTATCATTGAAAGTTTAAATTTTAAAGAACATAATTCCAAATTCAAATTAGGAAAATGTGTGTCTCTCATTTGTTTTTCGTACTGTCAAAATGAGTGAATCTAATGAAGAAATTCGATACATTTTAAAATTTTACTACAAAAAAGGTAAAAATGCAACGCAAGCCGCGAAAAAAAATTGCGATGTTTATGGACCTAGTGCAGTGTCTGTGAGAGTAGCACAAATTTGGTTTAAGCGTTTTAAATCCGGAAATTTTGATGTCAAAGATGCACGTCGCTCTGGTCGCCCTATTACGGATAAAATGGATGCCATTTTTGAAAAAGTGGAGCAAGATCGGCATATCAGTAGTTACGACGTAGCTGAAGAACTAGGAATTGACCACAAAACAGTTTTGGCGCATTTGAAAAAAAACTGGGTACACAAAAAAGCTCGATATTTGGGTACCTCACGAGCTCACTGAAAGAAACCTAATGAACCGTGTACTCATTTGTGATTCTTTATTACGACGTAATGAAACCGAACCATTTTTGAAGAAGCTGATAACTGGTGATGAAAAGTGGATCACGTACGACAAGAACGTGCGAAAAAGGTCGTGGTCAAAGGCCGGTCAAGCTTCACAGACTGTGGCGAAACCCGGGTTAACTCGCAACAAGGTGATGCTGTGTGTGTGGTGGGATTGGAAGGGCATTATTCATTATGAGCTGTTACCACCAGGCAGGACCATCGATTCTGAACTCTACTGCGAACAACTGATGAGATTAAAGCAAGAAGTTGAGAGAAAGCGGCCGGAATTAATCAACAGAAGGGGTGTGGTTTTTCATCATGATAACGCTAGACCTCACACATCTTTAGCCACTCAGCAAAAACTAAGAGAGTTTGGCTGGGAGGTGTTAATGCATCCGCCGTATAGTCCTGACCTTGCACCTTCAGATTTCCACCTGTTTAGGTCTCTTCAGAATTCTTTAGGCAGTGTCAGGTTAACATCACGAGAGGACTGCCAAAACCACTTGTCGCGGTATATTGATCAGAAGTCCCAATATTTCTATAGCAATGGGATCATGTCCCTACCTACAAGATGGTTTGACATTCTGGCTTGTAACGGAAAGACAAGGACGTAGTAGACCATTTCTGCTTGAACACAACTTTACTACAGACGCGTAAACTACTTAGTAATAGGGTTCCGTACCCAAAGGGTACAAACGGAACCCTATTACTACGCCTCCGCTGTCCGTTAGTCCGTCTGTCTTTCACAGGGCTGTAACCCATGAACGGTAATAGGCAGGCAGCTGAATTTTTCACAGAGTGTGTATTTATTTTGCCGCTATAATAACAAATAGATAAAATTAAAATATAAAAAACCGGCCAAGTGCGAGTCGGACTCGCACACGAAGGATTCCTTACCATCGTACAAGATTTACAAAAAAAACACGTTTTTTTGTATGGGGCCCCTCTTTAAATGTTATTATTTTATATATTTACCTATTTTTTGTTACAGCGGCAAAATAAATACACAATCTGTGAAATTTTCAGCTTCCTACCTGTTACGGTTCATGAGATACAGCCCTGTGACAGACGGACGGACGGCCGGACGGACGGACGGACGGACGGACAGCGGACGCTTAGTAATAGGGTTCCGTTTTCACCCTTTGGGTACGGAATGCTAAAAAAACGAAAAGTACCATTCTAAAAACGTGATTTTTTTTTGTTTTAAATCTTGTACCATGGGACGAAACCCTTCGTGTGCGAGTCCGACTCGCATTTGGCCGGTTTTAAACATCTCCGTGGATTTTTAGAAATGCGCTTCAAAAGGAAATACATTCCAGGATTGTATGTAGACGTTTTGGAACGATAAATGAGTCTTCCCTGCGGATTTCCCGCCGGAAAAGCGATGGAACTGTACAGCTCCACACCCCCCGCCTGATTTACCAGTTCGGCCTGCACGCAACAGGAAAATTCCGGTCGAGAAACAACCGCCTTCACGGGTGAGTTCGTGTCGCCTAGAAGGGGTGACTTCGTGTCCAGGAGCGAGATGGTACTTGTTTTTGCATACAAAATCATCTCATGGAAAGAAATATTTGCAAACTCAAACTGTAGAAATTGACGCATTTTCTTAAAGCCCAACTTTTGTTTTCTGTGATGTTGTTTTTAGAATAAATCAACTTTAAAGGGTGCCAACGGAACCTTATTACTAAGACTCCGCTGTCCGTCCGTCCGTCCCTCCGTCTGTCCGTCCGTCCGTCCGCCCGTCCGTCCGTCCGTCACAGGGCTGTATCTCATGAACCGTTATAGTTAGTCAGCTGAAATTTTCCCAGAGCGTGTATTTATTTTGCCTGGTAAAATTAGGTAAAATTATTGAATAATAAAAAGTAAAGGATGGCCCGTAGCAAAAAACGTGATATTTTATGTTAAATCTTGTACGATGGTACGGAACCCTCCGTGTGCGAGTCCGACTCGCACTTGGCCGGTTTTTTCGTGCTAAGCAAGTACGTCGCTTATTCCAAGTTCTAACCTCCCTAGGTTTGATTTATTTGCGAGTGTAAAAATATGCAAAATAAATAGCGGTGTACTTTGATCGCGCTGTATGAAGCTTCATTTTATTTTTACCCCAAGAGACCATAGATCCAAGAATTTTTATTTAGTCTCAACTAAATACCTCCACACGTTTCTGAGAAAAAGGGTCTTGACCAACAGACAGACGGACAACGAAATTATACTCTTAGAGTATTTCTTCTTCTCGAGGAACGAAACCCTAAGAACTTGATACAACATTGTGGTTGCACGTACAGTAATTGAACGCATTACAGTAAAGTAATTGTTTGGCTCAGTGTACAAGATAAGCGAGTTAGGTTCTTTGCAAGAGGCCGGGAAATAAATCGGGCTTTCCGCCCCGCCCAAGTGAGGGCGGCCCGGTGAAGCCTGGGTAATATACAGTTTTCGTTAACGCGTACCTGTAGGCCTATTCCTGGAATTCCGTTATCAGGAAATCAGGAAAACACAGTCTTGAAAACAGCTTTTATAGCGGTTATCAAAGCAACTTTTTGGCGAAAACCCTTGATTAAATTTAAATACTATGCTCCGAAATATTTTCGTCAAGAAAGTCGCTTTAAAAATAGCTACAAATGGACTCTGGATTCCTGATTACCGCTCACGGAACTCCAGGAATGGGCCTGCTGGTTCCTTGCTTGTTTGTGTAACGATTGCTCCCGCAATAATGGAACATTGAGACCGATTCGGAAAATTCCGAGTTGATGAATCGGGAGTGTTCTCAGGAGATAAATTCACTTTAACACTACTTAGGTATTCTGGGGGTTGCTATGCTAAATTTACTCGCTGGGTGAACAGGCATGTGAGAGATTGAGGGCCGAGTGCACGAAAGGACAAAAAATCAAAATCAACATCAACGTACGATCAAACACGTCACTTTGTGTGGACAGTATGGAAGGAACTCTTTGCGGATCACTAAAAGTGACGTGTTTGAACATTGATTAACTGGGCCGTCTCTTCGTGCAAACGGGGCTAAATCTTACGTTTAGTTTAATTTTGAACAATGCTGGCAAATTTCAGTTCACTCGTGGAATTATTGGCACGAAATGGGATATTTCCATATATTTTTTATGTAACTGGAGAGGTCTGGAGACTAACCGTCATGATATTAGCCAAAAACATCGCATTCCCGAAGGAGGTGCCATGCCAGAGCACGCCTACATTGAACTGGATGGAAAACATGGACAATTTTCATTCCCGATTCAACCATCGCGGGATTTGGATGTAAAACTATCAATCTCTAGCTTTAGCAATATAACGGTCACCCATCCACAATCCGACCGCGCTCAGAGTTGCATTTGTCAAGAGGTACATATTTTCCCCTATTATGAAATGTATGAACATCACAAATATGAAAACTAATGACTCCACATTTTGAAATAAATATAAACTCACAAAACCATCAATTTATCCATACCTCAAAAGAATATTTCTTTTACTTGTTTACGCATGTTTATCATTGAGATATATTGCAAAGAAACGCAGTAAAGGCGTTGATTTGAAAATAATTGCAGTCAATATCATAAGCGTTATGTAATAGGCAAACATAATGTTACACAGAATTCGATACATTGTGTTACAAATTGCACAAATGTATAATGTGCACGTTTCGTAATCGACATTTGTACACAGAACGCTCACAGTAGCGATGCCTGACGTTTGCGAAACCAATAAATAACGGTCTTTTATCCAACGCCACTAACAAAGAGAAGCATTACACTAAATTAAATTTCAAAACGTTCCATTACCCGTCCCCCCTCTCTCTCACTCGCGCATCCGTCTCGCTCCCCCGTCCCCCAGCCTACCCAATAACCGCCGCGAGATGGCGTAATGCGTAAAAATTGCAAATTTCGAACAGCCCCAATTTGCCCGCACTCCCTCATCCCGGATCGCTGCGTCCCTTTCCCGCCGTAATGGATCGACAATAAAGTAATATACAGATAAATAGCTTTCCGCTTAAAATTTAGCACAATTCACGGCCACCCCATTATTGCGGGTCTCCCCTAGCGTTGCGTCTCGCTCGGACTTGTTTGTGTTACTCTTTTCGTCTCGCTCCCGCGCTATGATGGATCTACCCTGGGGATAATCGTCTACATAAGGACTTAATCACATTTCGGGGCTTGTTGCCCGGAGGGCAGGGGGTGGCGCCGCCTGTCGGGAGAGCTGCGACCACTCGACTATAAACACTTAATTGGTCTGGGAATAGAGTTAAATGCGCAAATCGACTCTTGTTTCGGTCAAGTTCAGAACGACTTTGGTGGAATGTTTAATTCTGTTTTCGGCTCTGTGTTTTTACGTTTGTAAAGCGACCGACGGAATGGTTGTTACTGATAAATATCCTTGCTCCCTTTGCATGGGATTGAAAACTAGATGGAAAACACGGACAATTTTCATTGCCGCTTCGACTGTATTTTTTTAATTCAACGCGATGGTACCAACCTAACCTAACAGTTAGGACGTGTAGTTTTACGTGGAATCCAAACCAGCCTCCACGGTCCAAAAAGGTCACCCATCGAGAACACGACTGCGCACAGCGTTGCTGCGCTGCAATAATTGTGTGGGGCACAAATGAGGAATAAGAGGCTTTGTGTGAATTGACACAATTCGGATCAAAACGAAAGACAATACAAAATAACGACCATCACAGAATAATCAATAATTATCTGTCACAGAAGATATTCTCACATGGTTGACATTTATGAAATATTACTTTATGAAGTAAAAATATATCTAACCTTAGGTTTTTTTTTATTTCTTAAAATTAGTATTAAATAAAAAAGTGAAATGCTGTTTGATGAATAATATCGTTGGTAATTTGAGGTTTTGCAAATATATCTACATTGAAGCATTTTGACATTGTAGTATTTTTTTTTAAAAAACCGGCCAAGTGCGAGTCGGAATCGCACACGAAGGGTTCCGTACAAGATTTAACACAAAAAAATCACGATGTTTTGTATGGGACCACCCTTTAATTTTAATTATTTTTTAATCTTACCTATTTGTTGTTATAGCGGCAAAATAAATACACACTCTGTGAAAATTTCAGCTGTCTACCAGTTACGGTTACTGAGATACAGCCCTGTGACAGACGGACAGACGGACGGACGGACGGACGGACGGACGGACAGCGGAGGCTTAGTAATAGAGTTCCGTTTTCACCCTTTGGGTACGGAACCCTAAAAACCAGCAAAACGTTTCCAGACCAACATATTACTAGTTGTTTTCAAAATCGGAGTACATTGCTTCAATGTTTAGTTTCAAATTAACCCATAAAATAAAGTATGCATTAAATACATTAAAATATCAAATATCATTGGGTTTAAGGATTCAAGGCTTCAAATCAGTGTTGCGTGCTTCGGATATGGATAACGCAATAAATTGGCGCTCGTTCCCCCCTTGCAGCCGCCAAAAGCAACATATATGTAAAATAAATAACACGAGAAGATGAAATGATATTTGCGTCGGGGGTGACAATACCCGCGGAGAATGGCGCGAACTATCTGCAGGGGTGCCAACATAATGGACTCAATGCAGAGCACTCGACAGATGCAGAGAAAACTGAGAATTATTACCATGTAATTTGTTATAGGACAATATGCAGCGTCATCAATGTTGATGTGCTAATAGCGAAATGGTGACGCTATTGTTATATTAAAAAAGATATAACTTATAATAGTTACGTTGTTAATGTTCAACTAAAAAATAATTTATTTGATTCAGTGCATCTTAATAAAGCATGCTCAAATCACAAAATAATTAAAATATACGCTTAAGATATCTATAGGTTTGTTTTTTCCGCGGTATGCAATGCTGTTTCGCATCCGGAATACAAAACAGTATACCTATATCAAATTGATATAATGATAGGCGTGGTACCGGATTTATCTTCATCATTCATTAAGATTCTTAAAAACTACGAAAAGCACATGTAACTTATAACATTATTCACAAATAAACTAGTGGCTCTCTGAGCTGTAGACCTCGCGAATCTGTCTTTTTGAACAATGGATATTTTTGAAAATTTTTAAAACAAATAATAATACGAAAACTGGCTCGACCAAAAAAAATCATATAAATTATTATCGAACATGCTCACATTTCACGAGAATCGGTTGAGACACGCGACCTGTAGACGAGAGCTGCCGGACATACGAAATCATTTTTGCCCAGTCTGAAACAGAGATGCTCCGCTCGAGCTTTGCTCTTAGATCGGTCAATAAAAAAAACATTTTCATTTCATTTTTTTTTATTTAAACTTTTTGGTAGTCAAACTACACCAAGTTACGTCACAAAGATCCGCGGATTCGATCAACCCAGTAAAGAAGAACCCGCAAAGAAACTTCACGGGTTTACATAACATATTTTTCCGTCCACAATTATGAAATACATACTTAGATCTAAATGCTTAACAACATCATAAGGGCCATTTCTGGCTCCCGGACACCGATATACGGTCTAGGGTGCCCAGCGGTTGACTATTGCCAACCACGTTTCGACAAATGTTTAGGCACCCTTAATGAGTCGACCATTTTGCTAGAAAGCTTATAACCACCGAAGTGGTGTAAATAAATTATATTAACATATACGTTTGTTACATAACACCATCATTCCACCATCCCCTCAAGACAGTCGTTATAAATGAGCCTGGTTAATGGTTGCGCCCCCTCGTTTATATTAGACGATGCTCGTCTCGTGTGTAAAGAACCTTATAATTAGATTTATATTGCTCGGTTCCGCTCTGTGTGAAAGCCCCATTGCGATAGCAACGGTGACATGGAGCAATGGATATTTTGCTGGAGTGGCCGATTTTTTTACATCGAAGTAATCATTCCTCTAAAAGAGAAGCGACCGTTATGACACGGATTTGAATCTTACGTGCCGAGCCAATTTGTACTCATACGATATGTACTTATGTTAGTGAAAAGTGACACATCAAACGCCCGTGCCGCACAATTGATATTCACAAGTAACTACGACTTTCCGATGGAAGTACAATAGATACCATGCCAGCGCCTTTTATTTATTTTGCCATGACTCCATTGAACTGTACGGGAAACAAAAACAGAAAACCACTACGACTGGTTCGGTTTGCCTAAAAACATTTAACGAAACCAAGCCGAAATTAATCTTGACATTTGGTCTTTGGAAGCCATGATGACCCGTGATGGCCAGTTTGACTTTGACAGCTTGAAGAAGTAAAACCACAGAATATCTAGTAAAAACTTGTATTAAGTTTGACGTTTTTACGGAAAACGCCAGTCGATCGGTTTGGAGTAAACGCCCATTTAGGTGACAGCTAGGACTACGGGCTCTGAGTGGTCAGTCTGAGTTCTCACCTTAATTGGCGTTTACGGCAAACCGATCGACTGGCGTTTTCCCTAAAAACGTCAAACTCCATACAAGTTTTTACTAGATATTCTTTGGTTTTATTTCTTCAAGCTGTCGAAGTCAAACTCGGACTTCCGATTTGTATGAAAACGCAGAGAGATAGATAACCGACGTATTTACGGCAACGTCGAGTTAGCTGTAAAATCAAAATCGGACTCGCAAATATTAGTTCGCTCAACGCCCACTGCGCGCGCTCTTAAATTTCTCCATAAATTTAAAAACGCCAGACAATCGGTTTACCGTAAACGCCAATTTAGGTGACAGCTGGGACTACGGGCTGGTTTTCATTTGTTTCTGCCGTTCCTTACGCCACGGCCTCAGCGCACACTCCATTACCCACGGCGAGGGGTCGGCAGAAGCGGGCGGGGAGGGAAGCGGGGGGGGGGGGACCCGGTCGGAAGCTAGTCGGATTGATTTTCGATGTCGTTTTCGACGCCAAATGTAGCGAGACCTTGATGGCTTTATAATTTTGTTATTGGTCGGTTACATCGCAGTGCCCGCCTGTATTTTCATTGAATTTTGTTGGAGAGTATTTCTTTGGCGATACGCGAATACGATCGCTGTCCATCCAATGTGGCACAGTTGAGGGCAATTCTATTGGGGAATGTTTTATGATGGTCCAATATTACAATTTACAATATAGATTAAGTCGCTGGCCACACATGCAAGTGTAATGATTTCTAGAGGCCAAAATAAAAGTGTTTTTGCAATAACTTGACAAAAACTCTTAAATTTCTTGCTTCGAAATGCGCATTTGGGAACAATGATAGGATTCTTTATACAAGTTCACTAGAGGAAAATTGAAAAACTAAATTCATAGAATCACTCAGAAGGCTTTGTCGCGTGAGCTTCTAATTTTAATAATTTTATAATTTACGTGTCAAGTGTGGGTAGTGCATGCTTTTGATGCACAGCAATTTTCATTGTAGGATGATAAATACATGTCTTTCTCTTCAGTGATACATGTATATATTTCGGATACATGTACAAATAACGTTTTTTTTCCAATTAGATAATAACAAACATTTATCTAAATTCAGTAAATAAGCACTTAAAATATATGGTACGTGAGTACCTCATATAAAAAAACCGGCCAAGTGCGAGTCGGACTCGCACACGAAGGGTTCCGTACCATCGAAACATTTTGAACACAAAAAAACAGGTTTTTTGTATGGGGGCCTTTAAAGTTTATATCTTTTTCATTTTACCTATTTGTTGTTATAGCGGCAAAATAAATACACACTCTGTGAAAATTTCAGCTGTCTACCTATTACGGTTTACGAGATACAGCCCTGTGACAGACGGACAGACGGACGGACGGACGGACGGACGGACGGACAGCGGAGGCTTAGTAATAGGGTTCCGTTTTCCCCCTTTGGGTACGGAACCCTAAAAAGGGACCCACTCTCTTCAATTTTATAAAACTACCAAGTCTACTTGAACGTACATGCAGCACGCCGACCAAAACAAAGTCGCAGACGTATTGGAGGGTTACTGTTGGTGGCGACTGACTTGTCGAACGCATTTCGGAGCGCATTCTCGCACGGTGACGATGCGATGGTTGATCTGTGTGGCACGCGATGCGCGGCTGGCTTCTTATACATTTTGTGCATACTGCATCGCGAATAACAATCACACGACACTTCTCCTTTCTTTTCTCTTCTGTGGCGGGCACCGACTCTGTCCGTGGGTATACGGTGGGCTATGCAAATATGCTTCACGGTACATTAAACTTCAGACAAATCGCGTTTGTTGCGAGCGCTGCCACGGCGAACGACTCGGCGGCGGAACACAAAGAAATACACAAACATTATGAAATGCTCCAAAGTGATATATTAAGTCTATGCTCGAAAGCATATTATTATGCAATTGGTGATGCCGAGTAATACATCATTGGGTTATGTTATGTTAAGACACAGGATAATGTTCATAGAGACGTAGAACGAAATACTGTAGACTGTTGTGTTGGACAAAATATTTGGAAATTTTGGATGGAATAGATTTTGAACCTGGGGCTGAATAATTTATAAATCCTTCAAAAAAGAACATCGACCAATCCGATAGTCGCCGGTTTGAGTCCTGCTTTAGATGAACGTGGGATTAACAATTTTTCCGCTTATTTTCAAAATACAACTAAATTTTTTGAAATGTAGATTTCGCATGATAATTCCAAATTGTTGGAAAATGGCGATGTCGTAACCACGAACACATGAATATCAATGCTATATTTGTAAACATTATTTTAACTTTAACTTTTCTTCTGTTACAGGTGAAAGTTTGGTTCCAGAACAGAAGAACGAAACATAAAAGAATGCAGCAGGAAGAAGAGGCTAAGTCATCTGGTGGAGGCAAATCTGGATCTTCTGGCAGTAAGCCGGAAGGTTCAAATCGCTTTAACAGCTCCTACGAGGAGGAAGATGAAGAGTTAATAGACATGGACATGGACGAGTTAAGTGAAAGTGAACCAGAATCATAAGAAGACTTAAACAAAAAACCTATTTAAAAACCTGTAAATATTACCTCGTAAAGAAAAGTGAACCCAGTGAAGAGCCTTGCGGGTGACTATTGTAATTAGCTAATTATTATACCTTATTATTAAGTCTTAGTCAGCACACAATTAAATCATATTAATTTGAAGGTCTTACAAGAAAATGGTAAACTATTGCAAAGAACAGACTGTCTTAAAAAACTTTCTTTCTTAGTTTTTAAATTTTAACCCAGTGCCAAATTAAACTATGTAAGAATGTTTTATTGAAATAAAAAAATGCGGTTGGTCATTTCCGTTAAATTCCAGTTAATACTAAAACAACTAAATACAATACAAGTCATTAAATACGTCATCACGGTACGAAGTCTGTTAAATGGGCGTGTCTGGTCATGAGTCCGACGGATGTAGTGAAGCAAACTTGTTCATACTATGCGTAAAGTAGGCCTAAAGTTGTAACGTGTTATTAAATGTAACATTTCCGACACTTATCTGTTCAATCTCGTACTTAATTATAACGATCAGGCTCGCGGACGGTAAATTGTTTTTAAGATCAGCTTAACGGTCACTTGAATATAATATTTGAGGATGCTTTAATAAACGTACATAATTGTTTATTACTTCGTTATTTGTGCACAAACTGATATTTAAAGCAAGTGGTACGTTCAATTTGAATAAATTAACAATCTAAAATTACCAATGTTATGAAATGTACAAGATTAAATTCAGAAACATGAAGGCCATTGAATAAATTGCACAATAGAAGTGAGAAATTATTACACTTAGAAAAATATTTATTAAAAAAATGTTCAGGTAGCTAATGCGCAAGCAATTATACAAAGAAAAGATTCGGACCCAGTAAACAACCCTGTGGCACTCTGTCGTTTGTATAATCAGCGACACTCATAAATGCATTTAATTAGAAAAGTACACAATGATAATCAAACTGCTGCTTTGCGTAATCAATTCGCATCTGCGGTAATTTCGAGAAATTAATTTTCAATTTAACGCCATCGCAGAGACCGTATCGAATGCTTGTGTCGGACCACGGCGACAATACCTCACGCTCGGGGCCATAGAGCCTCCGATATAGGTTTTTATGCGAAACGCTCCACGAAGCGAAGTGACTCCTGCACCGTAGCGTTAAAAGCTCATTTTACGATGGAAGAGAAAATGTTATGCGAGACGAAAGCAGTAATCTGAAATGAGATGTATTTATTGTTGTTTTAGAGCGCAGAATCGATGGAGAGTCGTTTTGTGGTAATTGGTGATTGTTTGCGGATGAATGTTTTGCATTTCCGAATATAATTGGAGGCAATATCGATATATTATGTTGTAATAATATTATTTATTTCCAATGTTCAATATTGCGTTCACATTTTACAATATTTTCGCGTGTAGTTTTTTATTCTGCTTTCATATCTTTCAAATTACTTTTTATATATATCAACGTTCTATGTTACGCAAAATTTTCGTTTTTGTACACTCGGAGCTAGGAAAGTCTGAGGCTGAGATAAATAGTCGTAGCAGAAACTAAGGCTGAGATAAATAGTCGTAACAGAAACTAAGACTAACGAAAAGTAGTACTTTGTGACGTCAATTTGCATTACTTTGAGATTGCGTCCATACAAAATGTTTCAAAGTGACGTCACAAAGTACTACTTTCCGTTAGTCTTAGGCTGAGATAAATAGTCGTAGCGGAAACTAATGCTTACGCAAAGTAGTACTTTGTGACGTCAATTGGCATTGCTTTGAGATTTCGTCCATACAAAATGTGTCAAAGTGACGTCACAAAGTACTACTTTCCGTTAGTCTTAGTTTTTGTTACCCCTATTTATCTCAGCCTTAGTTTCTGTTACGTCTATTTATCTCAGCCTTAGGCTAACAGGTCGTAACAGAAACTAACTAAGGCTGATATAAACAGTCGTAACCGAAACTAATGCTAACGCAAAGTAGTACTTTGTGACGTCACTTTGACACATTTTGTTTGGACGCAATCTACGACTATTTATCTCAGCCTTAGAATTCTTACAATATATGTGAAGTTTCTCCTTAGTACAAAAACAGATAATGACTGATAATGGCTGGGTACCTACCCGTTCTGATGGTTACGAAAAATGTAATCACTGAACATTACACTTTTGAAATACTTTCCTAATTTTTTTTTTAAAAGTGTCATATAAATGAACATGAAATGTCTGTAATTATTATAGAACCACCCATGGAGTTTATTACATAAAAAACCCAGCTTTAAAATTCAAAACCCATCCGATTTCTGAAGCTCTTATTCTATGTTGTACATAATATATTATGTGTGCGTAGGTCTGTCCTTTCCTAGTCCCTACTATAGAAAAAATTATGTTTCCACAGACATAACAATACCTAACCTTTTGTAAAGTATTTTTTTGTTAATAAATATAATATATGTACAAGCTGCCTAATATGTTCTAAAGGCTGGTCGTAGGCCTAATAGTGTTGTTAAATGCCAACCAGTATAAAACGCTTTTTCTCTGAGCACCGGTTCTTGGCACTAATTTATGCGAACGCTGTTGTGGCCCAATTAAAACATGTATTTTCGTATTATCCGTAATTAGTTTTCAACGAATAATGTTTCACGCCTGTCAGTTTTGACAGCTATTACATCCATGTACAATGTAGTCGTTTGCACTCCCTGCCGATGACAGATAGGAGGTGACAGCTTGAGGGTATGGTTCTGGGATGAGTTTATTTTGCGATTTTCTTTAGTTACATCGTAGCATTTTATGTACATACATGCTTCAAATAGAGATAATTTGAATTCTTAATCAGCTTAATTAAAATATGTAGAATCAGAAATGTCCTGGGTATGCATTATTTATTTTCGTGAATTCGTACTTAATTTAAATTTACATACTAAATACCTAACAACTGCAATTAATGTAAAAATACTACTAGATAAAACTTTGTTCCTTTGGTAGGTAAGTGCGTTTTTATTGCCATAGTAAGAAATTTAATTAATGTGTTTTAAATAACCTATCGCTGTAAATATATTATATACAAACGTGGAAACCAGTGTGTAAACTAGAGAGTAAGAAATTGTAAAATTTAAACAATAATGATGTGTACATAGAGTAGCTAGTAGCTTGTAAGGCATACAATTTGTTCTGATTCGTCTAACATTTGAGTGTAAAACATATGTGTAACATAAATTGTAATTTAATGGCAACACTTTTTTTCTCACTTATTAATTCTTTTAAAAGTCATAAAACTTGTGCTCTCAGTGCTAATTCATTCTGGCACGACAAAGGATATTTAAAATTGAGGAGTGAAATTTAAAATGTTTGTTTTTAAATCCTTGAGAATACGAAAAGTCGTTAATAATTAACTCAAGAAGTAAAACTGTTACTTAAGGGCATGATAACATGTGATTACATTCTGTGACATAAGGATGCAAGTGAAATCGGTTTGTTTAATAAAAAAAAACTAAAACTTTGCATTAATTTTATAGGTTTGGTCTATCTAAATTAATAAAATATCGTAAATATCAGATCCTCTCTGTGTTCATACTTTTGTATGTAGTTTTATGCATATTTACCTATAATCGACTTACAGCTGTATCTTTAATTTTTATCTTTTAATGAATTAAAAAAGAAAAGGTTTTTTTTATTATTAAAATTCATTTCAGTTTATTATAAATATTATAAAACATTGTTTGATTTTTTGAAGGCATTCAACTGTTATCATGCCCCTAATTCGTAAAAGAGAGCACATAGAAAATATTTTTCCAAATTAGTTTGTTTCCATCAAAATATATATGTATACTTGCATTCAGAATTGTAAACATGAAAGTGCAGAAATAAATGTTTTTACTCATTTGAAATCGGACCTTGAATTTTTATTTATACACCATTCCGTTTTGGACATATTTTCATCAAAAGGTAATGGTTGATTTTTGGGAAAAAATATTCTGGTAACGAAGTTTATATAGTGTGGACTAATAAACTATACACTTAAGGCCCTGGTACTAGCCAAATCGCAAAGTTAGACGAGGCACCCCAAGTTAACTAACTACGTCTGACGATTATAAGTGTCATTCTTACAATATTTGATTCCTTGTCTAGGAATCAACCTATTTTCGTTAATGTATGTTTCCTTTTTCTATACAAAATACATTGCGGAAACGGTGTCCATTTCCGATCTTTTTTGACTAAATGTAGAAATCTAAAAGCAAATGGAATGTTTTGTTTATGCAAATATGCTGTTTTTGCTTATATCTAGAAATCGAATTACTTTCAGATTTCTAATGAGAAAAATCAACTTTTTTTATTTTTATTATTATTTAAATAAATGATGGAATCAAAAAATATTAACAATCCATTATCAGTCTGGAGTTCTATTTGGATTTTCTGAAGCGTTTCACTACATATTATTACATTTGTTAAAAAGTGCATTTGTATGGCGCGAGTAGTTGGCCAGTCCTAGCGCCTTAATACTGTCAAATTTTAACTTCTTATTCACTGCCCTCTTCAAAATGTTTGCATCGAATAGACCATAATTAAACGGTCTTATTATTGTATAAGGTCCGTGTAGGCCTCTAGCGCCCACAGGGGGGCGTTATCTTATATATTAAGATAACGCCCCCCTGTGGGCGCTAGAGGCCTACACGGGGGCGGTAAAGGGTTTAGCAGAAATGGCGGGCGGCGTTGATGTAGTAAAGGGGAGCGAGGGCTGATTTGTGTTTTTCAAATATTTTAGAGTAGGTAGCCACATTAAACTAAAATGATATGTACTGGATCGATTATATTGCTAAGGGCCGATTTTTCAATCCTCAGATAGTACTTATCGGACTCATAGTACAAATTCAAGTATGTCAAAAGACGGATAGTCATTGCCGGAGAATTATGTCTTCTATCACAATTATCTGACTATAGTTATACTAATAATATTTATTTATTATAATAATAATATTTTTTTTTGTTGCTTTTTGGATCTGCCATCGGCTCCACAGAGCCATAATCAGATGGTTTCCGGTGGTTCTTTTTTTGCAGGAGATGCTTCAGCAAGCATCATTCCCTGGTCAGTTACACCTATCGGTGCTGTCTACAATCTCGTGTCCAGGTCTAGGATGTTCCAGCGATTCAGACGGGAAACAGTGTCACTTGTCTTTAATAGACTTTTAGCTAGGTTATTTGTGTGTTTTTCGAGCCTGTTCTTGTAACTTGTGCACTGGTTTTTTACCATTTCCTTTAACGTTGGCATTTCTAGGTATTCATGTATTTCTTGGTTGCGAGTGAACCACGGTGCTCTGGCTATATTTCTCAGCACTATATTTTGGAACCTTTGGAGTACTTCGAGATTAGAATTGCTCGCACTCCCCCAGAGTTCTATTCCGTAGCTCCAGATAGGTCTGATGATGCTCAAAATATATTGACTTACTTTATCGGATGGATAAGCAGAAGCGTAAATAAATCCGTCGAATAGCAATCTGGCTGTTTATCTGACTATTGAAAAATCAGCCCTAAATATTATTTATAACAAGATATAATAAAAGACAAGATATGTAATAATGAAATCAAGTTGATTACAGTAATAATTGCGATTGTGAATTATACGATGTGGTAAATCTGAACATTTTTGGGGGCGTTGGAAAATAATAGATCCTCAAATTAGGCATTCGTTTGGGAACCTCTCGATTAGACAATATTGCATAGTGCAA
Organism: Incurvaria masculella; assembly: GCA_946894095.1. Classification (NCBI taxonomy): domain Eukaryota; kingdom Metazoa; phylum Arthropoda; class Insecta; order Lepidoptera; family Incurvariidae; genus Incurvaria; species Incurvaria masculella. The sequence goes on along the minus strand of OX335662.1, from coordinate 13,682,783 downwards.
CATCATTAGAAAAGGTAAATATACTTTTTAGTACTAAGCAGGTACGTCGCTTATTCCAAGAAATGTGTTATGTATATATGTGGAGTCGACTGTGAAGCAAGGACACATTAATTGAAGAAATATGTTTGAATGCTCAATCTTTGCAGTCAATGTCCGCAACGCAGATGAAGCGTTAAATAAATGTATTTAGGTATAATCTTAAACACTGTGTTAGTAGGAGGCATTCATTACGGCAAGAGGGCAAGGGCGTCGCCAGCCGATGGCGCAGGGGAGGGCAAGTTGACTTTACCTAATACAATTCATACTTTTCTCATTCTCATTGGTGAATTCATTCGAGTTTCGACGTACGGGAATGATTGTTCAAGGCTTAGGACTTTGGTTGCATTATATTTGACAACTTTTTTAGAATCTCTAGGGGGGGGGGGGGCAGCTGCCCCTCCCTGCCCCCCCTTGGCGACGCCCTTGCAAGAGGGACTGTAGGAGAATTCCAAATTGTGGGTATACAGCCCGTGGCGAAATTGGTAGACGCAATACCCTCGAAAGGTATGTTTTGCTGGTTCGGGTCCAGCCTTGCAGACATAGGTCCACATATTCGTAAAGTAGTTCTTTTTACTGGGCTCTTTCTTTAATTAATGTTTCCTTGCTTCACGGTCAATTATACATACATACATAACAAATTCATCATTAGAAAAAACATTTTATCTCAACGCAGTAACGCATATTTGTCGTAGGTGAGATCTTGAGGCTACTTAACTTGCCCGGGGAACCAAAAAGCAAGTAAGATATTAGGCTTGAAATTCCGTACTTAAGAATCAGGAATCTTTCAGTAGAGAAAAAAGCTGTCAATGTGATTTTCTTGACGGAAAACCTCCTGAACATTCCGTCATGTAAATCGCTTTAATAAGCGGCCTTCGCGACTAAAATATTGCTGGTACCTGAGCAAGGAATTTAAATAAAGGGCCTTCTGATCAACGGCTGGCTTACACCACCCCAGCCGTCATTATATTGGCCCAACGCACCGCATTTTCGGAGGGATTAGGTGTCATGCCAGAAATTTCATGGTCACGCCTACATTGAACTGGATAGAAAACACGAGCAAATGTTAATCGCCGCTTCGGAAGGTAATATACCACTTGGCACCTAAGTATGGAAGGAATACCTAAAGTTTTACATTTTTTTGCTTCGTGAGATCACAGGGAATCTAATATTTGAAAATTTTAAGAAATGCATTCTTTCTCCAGTTCCAACGACGCGAAAGGACACGTAAGAACTTCACACAATGCTATTCCGTGCAACGAACATTTGATGTTGGCCGTCCCGATTATTCCGGGAGGTCACGACATTTTTGGTCACGATAAGGTAAATGGCTGAATCCGGGTTCACATGTTAGAGACCAACCCTCTGATGCTAAATATGTTGGTCTGCCCGTGCCTAGTGCTTGCGTTATCTAGATTGGCTATATAAAATCGATGCTGGTATATACCTGCTGATGAATATACTGATTGTCTGGAAACATTGATACCTATTAATTATACAACTATAACCAGTCGGTTTTTTAATTAAATACTTAAATATACCTAAAGTTATATCTGTCAACTAAATCGCTTATAACTACGAAATTAAACCAAAGATTTGTCCAGTTTTTGCATTTCTAAGCAAGTATGTACTGATACTTTCATGTTTCGTCATTTGCATCCGTTTACCTTATCATATATATTTTTTGTCACCATAACTACTTTTTCAGGCGCCTTATCTACGTAACGCAACCACTTGGATCAGGCAGACTGACACATTTAGCATCAGACGGTTGGTCTTTATCCCGTGAACCCAGTTTCAGCCGTTTACGTTATCGTTACCATTTTTGTCGCGACCTCCTAGTCTAGATATATATACGTAAGCGAACTTACTAAAGTCAGTGCTTTTCTACTAACTCGTGGCTCCGCTGCCGCCATACGAGAGAGTACGAGTTGCGATGCAACCTGACATGGATGGCTAATACCACACAACTACCGTTATGATATAAGCCCAATACACCACATTCCCGGAGGAATTAGGTGCCATGCTGGGACCTTCCCTTTATGAGCACGGCTACATTGAACTGGATGGAAAAGACAGACAATTTTTCATTGCCGCTTCGACGATCTTTTTATCCAATGCGATTGTACCAACCTGGGCGGGCTTAAACCCTACCACCTAGTAGGGGAAGGGGAACTACACTTTTAGATGGATTCCGAACCATGGAGGAAGTGGGCGAGGATTTAAACCCAGACCTCTGGTATGCTAGTCTAGTCGCTCAAGCGAGCTTCCTTGCTCGCTGTGTTGTTTGCCCAATGGCGAAGAAAACTTTAAGCTTATTGTAGGTTAACTAACCATAGAAATGTCAAAAATGTCATTCCTGTCAACTTTATTTACCAGTTATTACAAGATGTACTCCATGATGCGGTTAGAATAAGGTTTAAGGGACACGAGCTTTTGTTTTACTGTAACAGACCAGCACAAAGTTTGAAATTAAATATTATAGGTTATGTTATTGTGATATTTTCTTTCCTACGACTTCATGTGATTGGCATAATTTGGAACAATTAATTTGTAGAAAAATAACGAAAAACTTATGGAGCAGCTCGCATTTGTGACGAAATGCAGTTATCTAACTTAGAATGAGAAAGGAAGTGGTACATGAACGGGGCGGGAATTTGAACCAAGACCTGGTAGGGAAGGCAAGTCCCTGCGTCACAAAGGCTGAGATAAATAGTCGTAACAAAAACTAAGACTAACGGAAAGTTGTACTTTGTGACGTCACTTTGCATTACTTTGAGATTTCGTCCATACAAAATGTGTCAAAGTGACGTCACAAAGTACTACTTTCCTTTAGTCTAAGGCTGAGATAAATAGTCGTAACAGAAACTAAGACTAACCAAAAGTAGTACTTTGTGACGTCACTTTGCATTACTTTGAGATTTCGTCCATACAAAATGTGTCAAAGTGACGTCACAAAGTACTACTTTCCTTTAGTCTAAGGCTGAGATAAATAGTCGTAACAGAAACTAAGACTAACCAAAAGTAGTACTTTGTGACGTCACTTTGCATTACTTTGAGATTTCGTCCATACAAAATGTGTCAAAGTGTCGTCACAAAGTACTACTTTTCGTTAGTCATAGTTTCTGTTACGACTATTTATCTCAGCCTTAGTTTCTGTTATGACTATTTATCTCAGCCTAAGTTACGAGCCGGGAGATATCAGAATAAGGAGAAGGTCCTCGCATTGCACCTAATTCCTCCGAAAATGCGGTTAGTTGGTGTGGCCGGTTCCATACAGAAACTTTCTATTTTATCAATGAGTACAGCAGGCCTGTTCCTGCCATTCCGTGATCAGGAATCAGGAATTCTGTTCCGAGAAAGTTCCTGTTCTTTTCAAAGCGATTTTTTTATTTATTTATTGTTATTTAAGAGAATTAACAGCGGTAACATAGAGACATATTATTTATGCTTATGCTACCCCCAAAAACAATTCCCATTTATTACCATTACGTACGAACAAGAAAGTTTCTTTGCGGGTTCTTCTTCACTGGTTGATCCGCGGATCAATCAAATTGTGACGTGACTTAGCCCCCTCGCACGAAGAAACGGCTGAGTTAATCAATGTTCAAACACGTCACTTTTAGTGAACCGCATAGAGTTCCTTCCATACTGTCCACACAAAGTGACGTGTTTAATCATACTTTGACGTTGATTTTGGTTTTCTGTTCGTTCGTGCACTCGGCCCGGCCCGGCGGTAGTTTGACTACCAGAAGTTGAATAAATTAATGAAATGAAATCGATTTTTAGGTGCGGATTGATACGCGCATAGGGAAAGCGCCGATATTGTTATCTGCCGGCGCCTGTCCTGCTCAACCTTTTCGAACCACACTCGATAAGAGCGGACACTATGGAAGCTCGTACACGCTTTAGACACAAAGGCTCCTACGAAACCCTCTCCAATAGACACGCTGCGCGCATGCGCGTCACGCAGAACGCATCGCTTGTTAGAATTTCGAGGTGGCCACATTACCACGTGCGTGACGTGAAAAGTCCATCGCTGTCCAGTCGGTGTCTGTGCGAATGAATGAGCGTTGTGAGTGAGTGACCTTGTCAGGGCCAACTTACAAACACACATATGTATCACTTACACGATTACCTGCGTCGTACCTATGGAATGACAGTTCGTTCGAAACTAGCTTTGATAGATTGTAACATAAAGTATTAATTCATCTCAATCTGAGATAGTAGCGTAAGGTATTAGCGTCCAATCTCTAATTTTGCTAAAAATAAGCTTAACATTTATATTTTTAAAGTTAAAGTTGAATATTTAAATACAATTGGGCAATGTTTGTGGTTCGCACAGAAATCGGAATATATAATTCAGATTTCTATGGTGGTTAGTCATCAGAAATTAATCTCGTTTCCTTAAAAAGCCATCACTTGCGCTACTTTTTTCTAAATTTATCAAAGAGTGTTTATTTGAACCTGAATAGGTCTTACTATTGCATATTACAAAGGATCTAAGGCTATTAATATAAAAACACGAAATACATTGTACACCGAGAAAGTATTATGTATATCGTGACGCGAAACCACCCACTTATCAGGGGTGAATCGTGCCAAATATTTATATATATATATATATTGGGATTTTTTTTCGATTACAGTAATAGTAACCATTTCAACATTAATAACTTTGCGAGTTAAAAGTACCCTGTTGCAACAATTCGTTCATAATGACGAAAAGAAAATCAAATCGTTCTCAGCTCAGCAGACTATATGTATAACAGATACTCGAAATGTATGATTCGAACCAGTAGCGATTGGATCTACTGTTATTATTAACTTATAAATTCATTATTTTATGTAGCTTAACTTAAAAAGTTTACAAGTGATCGTCTAAAGAACATTTTATTAATTATTAATATTAATAATTTTATTTATTGTTGTTTAGGTTTACACTGTTGTTAGACATATTATTTTACGTTTACTTATACAAAGTGTGCTCAATCAGTGATGCACCCGCATCCGATATAAGCTGATAGTGTACATAAATAAATAATTATGTAAATATTATAAGTTGTTAAATAGTTGTATGAACCAATATAGAATTTAGGTTTGAGTTGAGTTTAAATGTTTGTATGTGGAGACCACGCGCGATAGAAGTGAAACGTATTGTATAGTTTGTGAATCATGTACCTACTAGTACTAGTACCTACCTCCTCTCTCCCCGCTTCCTACCCACTGTCCTATTTTCACCACTAGCGTATCCATTATAGGGAAAACCACACCCAACCATTTCCCTTTGAACGGTCTTAAATATTTGTTAACGCTTAAAAGTTTAAGCCTGGTTTTCACCAAGTGATGATTTATTTTGATTGACACTTAGCCTGGTTTTCACCAAGTGACTTATTTTAATCGACACTTAAAGGGCCTTTACTACTAAAGTGCTGATTATCTTGTAGTGGCATTGATTACAAGCTGCTAAGAAAAGCCCCTAATATGTGGCGATTAAGCTAATCAGCAATAGGTAAAGTGCTGATTATCTTGTACAGGTATCGATTGCGAAATGGCAAGAAAGGCCCTTTAATGTGACGCTAATCTGTACTTAGTGGAAGATACCATAAGACTCGCCAGCAAAGAAGTTTCACTTAAAATCAAAAGAAATCATCTTTCAAATTCCTGCTATATTCTCAGAGTATTTCTTTTATTCATCATCCATAGACAGTTTGCTGCACTCGGAATCGTCACATTTCCACATTTAACATCGTTAATAATCATAATTTTACATTCGTCAGTATGTGAAAACTAATTACATAGTAATAAATAAATTAATAATATAATTTCTACAACAATGTAGCATTAAATGTCAAAGTACAAAGATACACAGTGTAATAAAATAGAATAAAAATTTTAAATTGTAAAGAAAAAAAATCAAGTTAAAGTTATTTCTGTTTTTAAAAGTAAATCAGTGGTCAGACTCTAGAACGAACATATTTTTGTCCTCCAACGCATACTTAACAGAGTAATAACTCTTTTCAATTGCCATAAGCTTAATTCTACGCTTAAAAACGATTTGCGTCTAGTTTTCTAATTTCTAAAGGAAGTTTGTTGTACAAAATAATGCTATTCGTTATAAAGCTCTTGGATATTTTTGATAATCGATGTCTGGGTAATTGAATATTGCTTTTACCTTGCGTATTATAATTATGATTATCAGAATGGAAAGAGAATTTACTAACATACTTTTTCGCATAGCAAATGTTTTGATAGACATATGCGCTTGGAAATGTCATGATTCCCATCTCTCCAAACGCCCTTCTGCAAGTTTCCTTTGACTTCATATTTAGTATATAACGCAAGGCTCTTTTTTGTAGCACAAACATCCTACCAGCATCTGCCGCATTTCCCCAAAACATAATCCCATAGGACATAATACTTTCGAAATATGGTATACAGTTTTTGCTGCAAGAGTTTCGCAAAGTTCCTTAATTTTTTTAATAGCGTAACAGGCTGAACTCAATTTACCAGCTAATAAATCAATGTGTGGTTTCCAAGTAAAACTCCTATCCAACACAACTCCCAAAAAAGTCAAGTATATTTTCACATCGCTCATATAGTTCAATATTCACTGAATGTAGAAATCAATTTGTTCTTGAATTGTAACTTGTATCCAAGATCCCGGACTTTATGGCGCCATCAATTACTGTGGCGTTGTAGGCGATGCCTTCCTAGCACACTGGCGTGAATGCTTTTGTTCGGTCGGACTTTTTTAGGGTTCTGTACCCAAAGGGTGCCCAACGGAACCCTATTACTAAGCCTCCGCTGTCCTTCCGTTCATCCGTCCGTCCGTCCGTCCGTCCGTCCGTCCGTCCGCCCGTCCGTCCGTCCGTCCGTCTGTCACAGGGCTGTATCTCATGAACGATAATAGGTAGGCAGCTGAAATTTTCACAGAGTGTGTATTTATTTTGCCGCTATAACAACAAATAGGTAAAATAAAAAAATATTAAAAGTAAAGGGTACCTTACAAAAAACGTGATTTTTTTGTGTTAAATCTTGTGCGATGGTACGGAACCCTTCGTGTGCGAGTCCGACTCGCGCTTGGCCGGTTTTTCTAATAGTACTCGTATTGTCGAAGACTAATTTGTTTCCATTATAAAAATTGAGACTATAAAATCAATGATTATAACGAAATATTTGTATACGGTTTCTGCTAACTTGATGTCGGCAAAATGCTGCTTTCACTGGCATTATAAAGCTAATAAAAAATCCGGCGGCGCGTCGAATCGCCACCGATGTGCTCTAAAATAGCGTGCGTCAAGTCAGTTTCCAACCATACAAACTCTCCAATACGTCTGCGACTATGTTTGCATGTGACATGTACGTTTAATTTGGATTGGTAGTTTTAAAAAAATGGAGACAGCGGGTCCCATATTAGGCGCGCTCGATGCCATATCTCCTTTCTTTTTATCTATGGTTCAAATACTAAAACATTGATTCACGCAAAAGGTTTCCGGTTTTAAGGAACTAATAATTCAAATCGAGTCAAAAGTGATCCCTTTTCGGATCACGTATGTATTTGATCATAAGAAGACATGATATCCTCACGCTCATTACCCAAAGCGATCGGTTGTCAAAAGATAGTCCAATTAGACCTCAAAGGCCATAATGCTTACACCGCCTAAAACAAAATGTCAACGGCGAAACAGATGAACCGATAACAGAACGTTTGAAACTCTTATTTATTCTCTTTAACGAGTAAGTAATTTCATTAGTTATCTTCACCGAGGCTGTCAGTTAATATTATATAGAAACGTCAAACAGTGTGACGTGCCTTTTGTAGTGCGCGCGCACATCGACGCGTCGACCAATCGCGGCGCAGAATCATTTTCGAATATGGAACGAGCTCGAACGGTCGGACCATCGAACGATAAAAGAACGAATGTTGGCTCATCGAAGTGGCGTCGTCTCCGACCTTGCTATTTTAAAAAACAATAAAATCAAAATATTTTTAGAAACCATTAGATCATTGAATGTTATTAAATCTGTCTGTATTTATGTCTGTGTCTACTGTCTTCTGATTACGAAATCCTATTACTAAGCCTTCCCTGTCCGTTCGTCTGTCCGTCCGTCCGTCTGTCACAACCGCGTTAACAACAAATAGGTAAATTTTAAAAATTATAAAAAATAAAGGGGGACCCATAGCAAAACGTGACTTTTTTTGTGTTAATTCTTGTACGATGGTACGAAACCCCTTTTGTGCGGTTTCGACTCAAACTTGGCCGGTTTTTTGTCTACGTGTAGCTTGATTATTTCCGTCAATGTATATTAACCATCACGCTAAATTACCTAACGGGTAAGTAATAGGGTAAAATGTTTAAGAAGTCGGGGAAAAAGCGAATATTTTTGTCTTCTAATTAATACCCAACATCACAAAAAATACAACACGGAAGGCATAATTGTAGGACATTGTGAATCCTTCTTTCTAGTCAAATTATTTACTTATAAAAAACGCCAGTGACTAAGAATTAATCGTTTCGAAAGTTAAAAACTAGAAACCAACTTTGTGGCATCCATGTTGACCGATGTGAAGTTGTGCAAATATCGCAGTTAATCTCAGATCAACAAAAGGTTCCTGTAACTATCTGAATTCCCCTAAACACGGAAGGAACATGAATACCGTAATGGATTCGTCATTCGTCCGATTTGTTAGAAATTAAATTGTGTGTTGTAAGAACTGACACCTCCATATTTTTTTGGTGAAAGGTCTTAGCCTGTTAAATGCCCACACAAATAAGATGCTATAGAAGTTACGGTACTATTACTTATTCTGTGGATCAATGCTTATCACATTCATTGCATCTTACGCGTGTTAACGGAACAAGGAAATTGTACAATGTTAGTAACAGTAGATAAATAAATTTGCTGCTATTTTACGCCACAAAGCTTCATTTTAAAATAAACAAATTACACAATTTTAGTAACGATAAAATAGTGGGGAGCTTATCGTACATACAAGTTTAAAATATTATCAAAACTTATGAAAATGAGCGTGAATATAGTTGCTGTAAAATAATAGGAATAGCAAAAAAAAAACTAATTGATACATAAAAAATATGCCTCTCGACGGATCTAAATGAAGAGTACTCTATTTATTCGTTTTTATCAGGGTTGTGCTGTTTGTTCTTTATACACCATATTTCTGCAACATTGCGTTCAGTATTATCTTAATCTATAAAATCTCATGTCAATAGGCTCGTAGAAGCTAATCTTCAAAACCACCCAATCGATTTCAATGTAATTTCGTGAATATGTATGGTTTGTTCCTGCTTGAAAGGTTGGGTACTTTTTATCCCAAAAAATTTTTTGTTTTCGATGTTGTCGCGAGTGAAGCCGGGTAACGCAGCTAGGTTTATTATAATTATAGAGACAAAACAAATTAATATTAGGATTTCACTACACAGGGTGTCAGAATGGCCAGTACATTAAATTTGGAAAATTATTATTGGGATTGAAACAAGCAAAAAGGTTTAATAACTGTTTGCTGATTTCCCCTAAGTTAAAAGTTAGACTTTCCATACAAAGTAATTCAATTATTTGGTTTAAAAATAATCTAATGTTCCGTAAGAACGTGGGAACGTTGCATGTACTTGGACATGGATGGCTAATATCATACCTACTGTCATGACATTAGCCTGAAACGACACGTGGGATTTAGGTTCCATGCCAAGACTTTCCTTATGCATGGTTACAACGTCGCGTAAAATTACAATAGACGAAACATTCAAAAAATTATATACTAGACACTTTAGAGATTTTTTTTTACTTTTTTGTTTTGGAAAACCATGAGGATTACGCTGGCGTAATTAATGTACTGGTCGTTACGACAACCTGTCCATCAGACAAATATTAAAAACTGTAGGTACTTATGCGTGTGGTTTAACGTATATACTTAATATTCGTCTTTGAAGTTCACTAATGTATGTACTTCCTATTTAGAGATGGTACTGCTGGCATGAAACCCAGTTCCTCAAATGGAATGGTCAAATATAAATTACTAGTTGAATGGTCAAATATAAATTACCAGTTGAATGGTCAAATATAAATTACTAGATGTGATGTTGCTTGCTTAATGGCTTACATGAATAAAAAACCGGCCAAGTGCGAGTCGGACTCGCACACGAAAAGTTCCGTACCCTCGTACAAGATTTAATACAAAAAAATGACGTTTTTTGTACGGCGTTTATTATTATTATAAGTTTATTATTTTTTAATATTACCTAGTTATTTGTTGTTATAGCGGCAAAATAAATACACACACACTGTGAAAATTTCAGCTGCCTACCTATTACAGTTCATGAGACACAGCCCTGTGACAGACGGGCGGACGGACGGACGGACAGCGGAGGCTTAGTAATAGGGTTCCGTTTTCATACTTTGGGTACGGAACCCTTAAAAGTCAGCAACACCATAGAAGCAAAGAATACGAATTCAAAAGCGATCACCCAAAAAGGATCACTTAGTGACAAATGCACTTTCGTCTAATCTTTTCGCACGATTGTCGCGCCCGCGACGGTGTGGGTGATCCTTTGAGGTCCTTCCCCACCAAAATAATCCTTCGCAGCTTTGGATCAGGTAAAGTTTAGTCAAGCGCCAAAACCGCAGTTTTCTGAGAACTTTTCGGCAACTTTGCGCTCAGATTTGGCTTTTAATGTATTAACGACATTAGGGGCTTAGCAAACAGATATATTAAGATAAGGGAGAGCAATTATTATTTTGTTTAATCCTTTTAGGGTCCTTTTTAGTTTGGCGCAGGTAAGACCCTCAACGTTATCTATCTCTATGCGGATCTAAGTTAACATGGCAAGGTCTCAGTGACGGATTTACCAGCAGGCTGAGTAGGCCGGAGCCTAGGGCGGCAAATTTTAGGGGCGGCAAATTCAGGGACAACATTCTTTTTGTAGACCCCAATCCGAAACTTTCAGCGTAATAAAGCTAACAAATACATAATAAAATTCGTATAGTGCAGTATACCTTCCTCCGCCTTCTTTAAACGATGTAAATCGTTGGTTTGTAAAAATAATTTAGGAACTGAACATAGATCTCCTATCAATCATACACACAATCATACTAATTACGGGAAAGAGGTTGTGTAACTGGGATGATAGTGCAAAAATCATAAAGTTATAAGTAAATTTACCAATAAATGGTAATTCCCTTACCTGATTGTGAACTAGGCTATTGAATCGTGGAGTTCGGTTTATAGCCTACTGGCGGCAAATGTGTAAATCCGCTGCTGCAAGGTCTGGTATTTTAACCATTCGACTTCAAATACAGCGTTATATGTGTATTTAATACTGACGCTGTTAACAGCGAAACAATAGATTGGTTGTCCCTAAATTAATAGTCATAGAAGTAAGTATAATGTTACATCACTATAAATGATCAGAGTTGTGACAAACGTTTGTTTTTTTAAATGAAAAATTGGTATGTGTGGCTGTGCTGAGGACCGAAGGTGCTCAGAAACGGAAAATAATAATAATAATTGTTTATTGAGGTACATAGTCCCATTAATTTACATTTAACATTAACCATTAACATACAAATAAAATAAAATAAAAAATTTACAATTTGATAAAATGCACATAAAAAATCTTATTTGTATTTGTATTTGTATTTTATTGCAAATAAATCGTATGATATGATTATTACACCGAGCCACGCGTTACAACAAAGCCGCTTTCCTTTACCTCGCCTCGCCTCGCGAAACCACGCTCAGCGAGGCACCATGCCAGCGGTTTTGCGGACTATCGCTGAGCTATCGAGCTTGTTCAAATTACGCTTGAAGACTCCGGCGGGTGCGGGCAGACAGTTCCAAATTGTGGCGGTGCCATTATAACTTAAGAACCAAATTCTCGCATTCGCAGTGAAAAACATCGTCGAAATCTCGAATCATTGGATTCGAACCCGAGGTATCTGACAGAAGAAGCCACAGTCGTTAACCACTAAGCTGCGGGCCAAAATGTCCTTTGTCAAATAACTCAACACTTTTAACTGCCGGATACTTAACTTAACCAATTACCGTTTTGATGAGCTTAAGGCGTCGCTGCACGCTTGAATAGGGACTAATTATCCGGACAATGTCGCTTAAGCCCTTTGTATGATAAACCGGCACCCGCAGGACCCACCTCGGAGTTTTGTCGTTGCTTCTCTTTTTTTTTGCCCTCATTTGGTCCTTAAGTAATTATTGTAATTAAGTAATCATCTTTGGTATGAGCGAGAGCAACAGCTACTAGACAAGCGGCCAAATGAGCAGTATAAATAAAATATTTGCAGACTTCTGAATATTTTTCACGGGATTTACGTTTATTTTATGGAACCTGACATGGATGGCTAATACCACACCCCTGGCATGTGGCAAAGTGAAGGTCCTGGAATGGCACCTAATTCCTTCGGGAATGTGGTGTGTTGGGCTAATATCATAACGGTGCACTGAGAAAAAAGTAGGCTGACAAAGTGACAAAAATCAAGTTGTCAGAAAAAAATTGTTGAAGCATCAAAATAAGTTGTTACTATAACGAATCGAGCTTATTTCTCAGGACAGCTTTTATTTTGTCAATTGCTTTTTGTCATTGAAACAAAGTCGTATTTTTTACTGTAACAACTTTGGTCACTGTTTGTTAGTGTAACAAAGTGGAAGTTGCGAGCGCAACAATGTCTAGTATGTTTTGCTAGAATTACTTTGTTAGTTTGTATATATGATCGACAAAATAAAGGTTGTTGTTGCAACCAATTCACTATGACGGCTCTCCAGGGTTAAAGTTTCTTTGTTGGGCAACCAATATTTTTTTCTCAGTGTAGTTGTGTGGTATTAGCCATCCGTGTCAGGTTGCTTTAAAAAAACACGTACAGCAAGACTAATTCGTGTCCAAAGTGACTGTGATTTCGGTCGTGTAATATGCTGCTGAGATAAATAGTGGTAAACTATGACTAGCGATAAGTAATACTTTGTGACGTCACTTTGCATTACTTTGAGATATCGTCCTTGCAAAATGTGTCAAAGTGACGTCACAAAGTACTTATTTTCGTTAGTCTTAGTTTCTGTTACGACTATTTATCTCAGCCTGAGAGTCAAAATGACTTAAGAAAGTACTTCTTTTCGTTAGTCTTAGTTTCTGTTACGACTATTTATCTCAGCCTGAGAGTCAAAATGACATAAGAAAGTACTTCATTTCGTTAGTCTTATTTTATGTTACGACTATTTATCTCAGCCTCATACTATTTGTTTCAACCATAATCGACCAATTCCATGTAATAAAAAGGATTTTATGGAAATGTAAAAAGCTGAGATTTAGAAAAGTGAGCACCATTTATTAAAGACCCTTTGTGCAACAAACAATCAAATTTAGGAAAATAAAATTCCAACATGTCACCTTCCAGGGCTCATCGCTTACCCCAAATTGCTTCAATAAAACCGCTAACTCGATTCGTGTTAAAACAACGATATCGATAATTAGATCTCTCATAACCTTTTGGGAGTCTTTTATAATTTGACACTCTGTAAAGTGGGGCGCCCCATTCTTGACGGTAAATTGGAGGCGGGTCGGCTGTTGATTTGCTAAGTGGCTGCTCAAAGCGATATTTTGGGGCAATTTTCTAAACATCCCTCAGAAACAGTTGGCATCAGACCGCGAAAGAATTGTACGGATGCGGTGCGGTGGTAAGATTTTAAATAATTCGCTCGGAATATTCTCTTGTGCGAGTCTGACTCGTGCACTGATATGGTGCCATTCAGATCTGTATGTAAATAGTTCGTCCATCACGGATTACATACAAATTACGACTTTGGAATGTTTTAATTTACTTGTGTTGTGACACCTCGTAGCATAGTGGCGCGGGGACTGGCCTAGCGTTGGGCTGACCTGGGTTCAATACCGACATGCACCACTTTCCTTCGAGAATGTGGTGTATTGGGATAATATCATAACGGTAGTTGTGTGGTATTAGCCATCCATGTCGGGTCCCATAAAAAAAAAACTGGCTTCTTGTCAAACATTATTCTAGGTCAACGAGAAGGACCTATAGGATTAATTGCGAGATAAATGGCCATATTTTTGATCGCGTTGACAAACCTTGATGTTTCTATAGCTTCAAGGACCATAGACCTGATGATTTTGTGTGAATTTCAACTTAATACCTCCACGCGGTGGTTCCGGAAAAAGGGCTATTGGGATACGGACAACAGAGTAATATTATAAGTGTTCCTATTTCCTTTTACGGAAGGAAGGAAGATAAAAAAGGAACCCTAACTATTATGTCGCTGTCTACATATAATTTAGGGTTCCGATCTGCATGAAACGCTGTACGCTCTGCTTTAAGACCTCAGCGCTTCAGCTATGTCATATTCTATGTATGTAACTTACTTTGTAAGATCCCGCGATACTCTTTGACGAGCGAAAACATTTTGATTGCGTTTTCATTGAAACATTGAATATTCATGCAAAAACGTTTTTATTACAAAACATTATTTCAACCAAAATGGTTTACAAAATCAATTTTAGAAAAACATAATTAAATTCGGGCAGTTAGTAAGCCATCTTGCGAAGAAATGAAAGGTCATGTCCATACGTTCCTTTCGTCAAAGAACCAATTTGGTGAATAACTCACCCCGACTAGTCCACATGCCAACTCTGGGACTAATTTCCTATTATAGTAATCACACCAATTTCATACCATCATTATCACATCACCGTCTATTAAGACCATTTGCCAGGTGAAAAGCTGTAAATTATCCGGATAACAATTTTAGGGTCATGATGTTATCCGTCAGTCTCTTTCCCCACGTGTCTGTCCAGCGAGATGTCTACCTCATCTACTAATATGATCAGGGGGTTACCATGGTAAGAAGAAATAAAGAAGCAAATACATAGCTTTTTTACCTGTTATTCCGGGAGATCGAAATTTTTAGTCACGATAAGGTAAATGGCTGAATCTGGCTTCACAGGTTAGAGGCCAACCCTCTGATGCTAAATATGTCGGTCTGCCTGCGCCAAGTGGTTGCGTTATCTAGATAGATGTTGGTATGTACCCGCTGATGGATATACTGATTGTCCTTCGTGATGAGGAGGATGCAACATGTCCACAAAGCAGACAATGCCCATAGTGTTTGATTTGGTATGATTTACGAAAATTTTAATTTCAAATCGACTAATAGCTGTAGTCAAAAATAACACAAAAACCAAATTGATTATAAATCTTCATGAAACAAGCTAGGTCTAATGAATAATCTTTTTAAGAGGTTTTTATTTTATCGCTTGGTAATCCATATTCAAATTTATTGCATAAAAGGCTCGAAAAAATCGAACTTTCGGACCTTATAACTTAGAAACCAAACACAATTTTACATTGCCAATCGTCACCAGACATCTAGTTCGATCGAATAAAGCTGTTTTCAGTATAATTTTGAATCTCTGAAAAGAAATATGCGCAAGACTTTATTTCCACGTTTGTATGGGGAGCTGAGCGGGAAGGCCCACCTTAAATGGATTCCCTTCAGTACTAAAAGCCATTTATCCCGTGAATATATGAATATATACAGCGAAGCGACAGTACCAGGTTGCGTTGGGATAAACGTGTTGAAGTGTTTTAATTTATAATAATTCACGAGGCAATGTTAAAATCAATTCGGAACCAATCGAGGCTTGCGGCCGAAACCTTCGCACTCGATGTTAAGAAACTCGACATTTTAATATGTCTTGTTATATTTCATGTTTTTTTTTTGTTTTAGGGTTTAGGTCGTCAAAAGGAAAAAAATAAACTTTTACATGATCACTTCGTTGACACTATCTGTCTGTCTGTATGTCAAGAAGGTTTTCTTAGTTACACGTGGAGTAATTATTTAATATCAAATTATTCTATCTATGGTGCCCAGAACATGTAAAAAATCAAGCTTCTAAGCCGCTACTCTTCGCCGTATATTTTGACACTTACTTGGCAAACAACTTATAAATTATAGTGTACCTATTTTCTGTTGTTCTGCCACGAAATTTGGCAAGAAGCAAGGCATTTTAGTACAATTAACATCAGAACATCGTTAAGAGATAGTAATATCACATAAAACATATACCCGTGATAGAAGAACTAGCTTCATACAAATTTGTACGGAACCCTCGATTACGCGAGTCAGACTAGCGGTTATGTATTTTTGAATACATTACCGTTTTTATATAAATTTGAGGAAGAACCCAACATATAGGGGTGTATAATAACAGCGAAACTAGCAAAGTAAACTCGGAACATTATTTTTAAGGTTAGTGAAAACAATAAACTTTTTGCCATCAGGCTGTTTTGGGCATTTTGGTAAACTATAATATCCGTGTTTTCTATCCAGTTCATAAGCGGCTCGTAGCTCAGGGGCATGGGGATTTGCCTTCCATATCAGAGGCCATGGCTTTGATTCCCGCCCGTTCATACACCACTTTATTTCTTGTCCGATCAGTATAAGTACATTTCGTCACGAATTACAGCTGTTCCACGACTCGAAAATCATCTGAAACTGTAGGTCCCCTTCCCCTACTAGGTGGTAGGGATAAGCCCACAAAGGTTGATGCCACTGAGTTGATACCATGCCATTGAGTAAAAAGATGGAGCCGTGCTTATGTACAAGTTCTGGCATGGCACCTAATTCCTTCAAGAATGCGTTGTTGGGCTTGGATTGTGAGATCAGATGTGATATTAACAACCCATGCCCAGCTTGAAAAAGGAATATAATATTTAAATCATAAAACCGAACTAAGATCGATGTTTTCCGCTTTAAACAATAAATAATTGTGTAATGAACAGGCGCCAAGAGAACGTTCCAATAACTTCAAATATCTCCTATCTACTCCGAGGTACAGTCAGCAGCATAAAATGTTCGCGTCTTTTCTGATTTCTCCGTGATTTAAATTCATTATATATTACTGTTGTAACATTAGCCAATAACCACGTAGTCGAATGACAGGAAATATGCCAGGACTTTTACTTTGATTGAGCACGGCTACATTGAACTGGGTGGTAAATAAATAAAATAACTTCGCAGGCGCCATTTCTGGCTCCCGAGAACTGGATATATCTATTACATTGTCGATAGAAGGAGTGTCTGTGTTAATATCAATTGCGCGACAGGCAAGAAAAAAGAAAAAGAAGAAAAAGTACATAGGAGCAAACTGGGTCCCAGCCCACGTGATAAGAAGGCGTGGCTTAGCGTCAGTCGCGACCAAATGCTTTTGCAGTGTTGCCGACAGTTGTTGCGCAATAATTTTGTCCATACGGTTAGAAATGTTGATCTACATGATTTATAATTAGATCAACATTTCTAACAGTATTATATGTCATTTAAAATAAAGATTATTCAAATATTTGGGAAGTCATAGATATAGAATTTAAAGAGATTTTATTGAGAAAACGAACAGTAAAATTCAAACGACCCATCTTAATAAGTCTTAACAAAATAACACCGATAGTATTTTCGACTCTTCCGGTTAATGGATTTAGCAAAAAAAGGTGGATCAACTATGAATTGTTTTTTTCCTCCGACATGCACCACTGTCTTTCTCTTTCCGAGTTGGGTAAGTGCATTTCGTCACGAATGCGAGCTGCTCCATGGTTCGGAATCCATGTAAAACTGTAGGTCCCCTTCCCCTACTAGGTAGGGTTTAAGCCCGCCCGGGTTGATACCATCGCATTGGATGAAAAGATGGTCGAAGCGGCAATGAAAATTTGTCCGCGTTTTCCATCCAGTTCAATGTAGCCGTGCTCATAAAGGGAAGGTCCTGGCATGGCACCCAATTCCTTCGGGAATGTGGTGTATTGGGCTAATATCATAACGGTAGTTGTGTGGTATTAGCCATCCATGTCAGGTCACATAAAAAAAATGTCTACCTGCGAAGTGATTGCATGCGTGTTGATGACTTGAACATAGAACGGCTCTCTTCGAGCCCATATTTTGCGGGTGAGTGTACTAAGCGTTCGAAGCCGCGGGCAGCGGATACGAACTCATTTACACCTTACTGCATCCGATGTTTTATTTGGACGGACTTGCCCACTGTGGATTTTATAAAATATGGTGACGTGGTATATATATATGTATATATATATAGTATAGTTAGAAAACAATTTCGATAGGTAGAGGACACTAGGAACCTAATTTGAAGATTATGTTAACAAATAGAGCAGGTGCACACTGCAACTTGTATCTATTATAATACCGGCAAAATATAGTTCCGTCCATTAACTACGATTACCTATAGATTACTTTCCACGATACATTAGACGTTCCAATATTTCATTTAAAATGTCACTGAAAATATATGTCTGTAAATATGAGTACGGATGGACACAGTAAATATCCTTTACATTATAAATTTTCTAAGGTATCCCAAAAATCACAGCCAGAAATTTGCTACATTGTCGCTCTCAAACACCGACGAGTCGGTGCCCCGCGCTACACTCAATGGAACACTTTAATGATCGATACTGCTAAGTTTTTGTGATCACTTTCCTCACTGAAATATCCATCATCTAACTGGGGGTTCGCAGATGGCAGTGCGATTACGAAGCACGAAACAAGGGAGGTTGATTGTATCTGACAGCTATTGCGATTACGAAATGGAAGAACCGGCAACGGGAGTGCGATAACGAAGCGCGAAATGTATAGGTGTGATTAGTGCCGCAAAATTATATATTTCGTACTCGAAAGCCAACAGTTTGCTGTCAATTTGGGGTAGATGCGGCACCTACACCTCATGTGGCGCTTCGTAATCGCACTGCGGGTACAGGTTGCAGTGTTCGTAAGGTCTGCATAAGATGTAAATAATCAACAATTTGTAAAAAGTGTAAATAAGTAACACAGGATCGAACTTTACACAATGTAGCGATGACTCGTGACGGAGTGTTTGCGAGAGGAAGTCAGCTAGCGTATCTGAGTGAGAAAACAATACTAGCAGCAGGGTTGCCCAAACCATTTGAATTTTGTTTAATTCCTCGGAACTTATAACGGTAGCAATGTGACGGTGTCAGTCAATATGGGTGTCGATCAGTATTATGATTTTGAGTATTCTAGTTAATAATGTTAGGCGATATTGATCTGTATTATTGATCTGTATCGTCGTATTTTGCAATCGAAAGAAGGTTTAAGAGCATGGCCCGATGTGAGCACTCATTCAAAAGAAGGGCTTCAAGTCAATGGGTCATAACTACTACCGTGCAAATCTTATGAATCCGTTTACCGAAAACTCCTATGGTCAATACCGTTAGTTTGACAACCCGAAAGACCATTATTATTATCCCTAGTTACTAAGTTCAAATAAACTAATTGTTAAGAGAATAATGAGGTGATCAAGTTCTATATTGCTCCATACAATGACTCATGCCTGCTTTCTCAGTCAAATTAGGAAATACAATTTCTGATATTTATATTTTTTTTTAACCGACTTCAAAAAAGTAGGAGGTTCTCAATTCGACTGTACTTTTTTTATGCATTAACTTATCTAGGCCTAAATGTGTACCCAAATAAGAAAGGCGTATATGATGGACACAAGTTAATGTGTCAAAAAAACAAAACCTTACAAACGTTGCCCGCAGTTAGTTTATTAAATAAGCAAAATATAAGAAGAAATATTCTTAATTTGTCTGAGAAATCAGATACAAGTCATTGTATGCAACTTGATCGCCTCATTACCCTCTTAAAAGATCATCGATCCGATAAACTTGAAAGCTGCGCCTGGTCTAAATTGTTCTGTCATCCTCCCATATTAATAAAATATGTATGGACACATTTTAATTAATGTATTGATTATTTATGAATGGTTGTATTTGCGAGGTGAGAACCCTATTGTTTGGATGTGAAATAACTCAACGAGCTAACAAGCGCGAGCGCATTTTTGTAGCCCTGCACCTCTGACGCTTACAATAAAGAGGTTGGCAACGGCGTTTTTATGTTCGAGTACCATTTACAGAAAACTGTACTTTGCAAAGCGCCTCCTGTGGGAGTAAATATTTTTGCATTATGTAAAAGATGAGGTAGTTAAATAACTTACTTTGTTATATTACATTTTGGATGCTGGATTAAGAAATGAAAGAAAGGTTCAACGCTGCAACTTTAAATTTAAGCAAATCATTAAGATTCAAGATTTTAGTCATATTTTCTAATTTGTTTGAAAAATGTTACGGCTTTTCACGCGCCAGGAGAATATCTCTACCTGCCGCGTGAAAAGCCGTAACATTTTTCAAACATGTCTAACGGCCGCGGTAACCTCAAAAGTATCATATTTTCTAATT
Organism: Incurvaria masculella; assembly: GCA_946894095.1. Taxonomy (NCBI): domain Eukaryota; kingdom Metazoa; phylum Arthropoda; class Insecta; order Lepidoptera; family Incurvariidae; genus Incurvaria; species Incurvaria masculella. The sequence goes on along the minus strand of OX335662.1, from coordinate 13,662,446 downwards.
CTCCTGCATTTCTTCCCGTGCATGTCATTAGAGACGACTAAGGGATTTGTTGTTTGTGGTTTGGATTATACGTATAACTGCAAGTTTTCTTCCTTACTTACTAGGTGATCACGCCTGGTTCGCATTGAATGAATGATGGTTGTCCGTGTTTTCCGTCCAGTTCAGTGTAGCTGTGCAATAAAAAGTCCTGTCTAATACCACACCCACCGCCATGATATTAGCCCTACATTGGACTGGTTGGAGAAACGGATGATTTTTCATTCGCTTCGACCATTTTTTAATCCAATGCGATGGTACCCGGGCGCGTTTGTGGCGCGAATTGTTCGCATTCGTTACGATAATACACTTATCCAACTCAGAAAGAGAATAAGACTGGTGCATGAATGGCACGGGAATTTGAACCCATGACCCTCGGCATGCATAGCAAGTCCCACGCTACTGAAATACGAAGTACTCTATTCGTTACCTTGAGGTCTTTTGGGGTCATATCACATACGGTAGGTTAGTAATTATTATTTTTTCAATGTCAATGTTAAACACATTTTTTTGGTGACTGTTGTGTAGTAGCGTTTTTCTGCGCTTTCGCTGCCGCTTCTGGTTCCGTGGTCTGTAGCCGGCTGGTTAATAACGTCGGCGGCGGTGGGTGGTGGTTTGAAATTTGGAATTTATTTCGTTATTTGTTATAACATCGACAGACTCCACACCTCCTGTCCGCTATACGGAGTGATTCTCAATGCACCCGTCCGAGGCATATTTTTGTGTACATAACATAAACATCTAACGGAATACACACGTTGCCCGATTAAGGGGACATACTACCCTAGAACTATAGTATCCGATAATCTATGTTTTTTTTATAATTTATTTTCCTAAAAAGCATTTTATACAGGTTTTACGAAAAACTGGGAACGGAACCATTTTAAGATTTAGGATGATAAAAAAGTTGATCCTTGCCATTTAACAACTTTGACAAATACTACATTAACATAAAAATACATGTTCAAATGAACTAGCTGTGATACCCGGCTCCGTTTGGGACATACACATATTTTCATACATGCTCTACAATTACGGCTGCTATTCACCTGACATCTACGAAGTATTAGATTCATGCGTTATTCTAGGCTGCTAGGGCACGAACATTCTAATACACTGAGAAAAAAGTAGGCTGACAAAGTTACAAAAATCACGTTGTCAGAAAAAAAATTTTTGAAGCATCAAAATAAGTTGTTACTATAACGAATCGAGCTTATTTCTCAGGACAGCTTTTATTTTGTCAATTGCTTTTTGTCATTGAAACAAAGTCGTATTTGTTACTGTAACAACTTTGGTCACTGTTTGTTAGTGTAACAAAGTGGAAGTTGCGAGCGCAACAATGTCTAGTATGTTTTGCTAGAATTACTTTGTTAGTTTGTATATATGGTCGACAAAATAAAGGTTGTCGTTGCAACCAATTCACTATGACGGCTCTCCAGGGTTAAAGTTTCTTTGTTGGGCCAACAATATTTTTTTCTCAGTGTAACTACAGCTACCCACCAGCTTTGTTGTTCTTTTGTCACCCATTCGCTAACACTAAGTACACTGATACCTCTGCCGTAAAGTAGAAAGCCAATTCGGAGCGACCTGTACGCGTAAACTTGGAACATTTAATAAATCTACAGGTGGTTGGTGATGCCAGGTCCAATCATAATTCAGTGTAATAACGCTATTTAAATCCCCTTCATTAACTATATCCGCGTTCGTTGCTTTGTGTTACCTTTTAAAACCATCCAATATAGACTAGGAATTGAAGGGAGAGAAAACATGTCAATTTGTAGTTTTGTCACGTTTTTCTTGGCGTATACCAAATTGAACGTCAGATATCAGCCTAAAACGCCACATAGAAACTAGGTGCCATGCCAGGACCTTCCTTGCTCGTCGGTGGGTGTTGTGAAGAATTACACCTTGAGAAAATGGATTTCTTGTAATACAGGGCGAGCACGGAAACTTTGCAAATTGCGACGCACAGAATACGATTGCAGGAATGTCAAACTTTTGACCTACAGTCCAGTAGGCCCAAGTCCGATTCTATTTGAGTTTTAGAGAAACTTTTCAGAAAAGGCAGCGGTGGAACCAGAGATTACATAGTAAAACCATAATACCAACTCTGAAATTTGGAGCGTGTATAACTTGATAAAAAAGGGTTATTATAAAAACCAGGTTATTTTTACGTAAGCCCACATTTGTTTTTAATTTGTTGTTATTGCTGCAATAGGAATACACATTTTGTGAAAATTTCAGCAGTCTACCTATTACGGTTCATGAGATAAAGCCCGCTGATAAGATTCCGTTGGCACACTTTTGGTACGGAGACCTAAACAATTACTCGGTCTCACACAATTTTATTTAAAAATGTCAGTCGACCGGTATTTTGAATTCGAATATTAGCGACGTACCAATTGCGACGCGTAGCAAGTTTGAGTGAAGATACTCCACTCAAAATCGTAGCAACGAATTGGGTGCTCGAACTGCCGCCGTATAGTTAAGAGAGTCGTTACCCTATCGATTTCCCATAATACGGCGATAACTGTTTCCATGCTCCTAATGTTTTACTAGGTTTTTGAAATTTTTGATTCTAAAATATTGTATAGAAACCTATGTCTGTATGAAACCTATATACCTTTTAGATTGGAAAATATTGGCTAATAAACATTGGAAAAAAAGTTTGTTTTTACGTTCATTTTAGATTTTCTTTTACTGAAAAATGAAAATTTAGAAAAAAATCAAAACATAGAGACATAGAATAAAGCTTTCTCAAGTGATAAAAAAAAATTAAAATCTGACAAGGTTTAGGGGTAGGGAAGCGTTAGTGCCTGGAAGATGAATTCGCTATTTTAATAGCAATCGCTGTGCAAAATTGTGCCTTGGCAAATTGACAAAAAATGCATTTCTTAAAATTTTCAAATATTATCTATTTCCTGTGACTTCACGACAGCCTTAAATGAACCAACAAATAACAATATGTCATTACCCGATCAGCTGAAATAGGAAATCTATCTATTCGGGCCGTTCTGTGCACAGCAACACGATGCTGCGCGTGTGTGAGTGTACTTGCATGTGTGTGTGCACGCTCGGGAACAACTTGTTTGCTCAGAGATTTAATACACATTGAATTTCTTAACGATACCTGTCCGAAGTTCGCGCCTGCGCAAAACGTCGCAAAGGAGAATGTTATAGGAGAGTGCACGCCAGCATGGTAAACAAAACTTATATTACGTGGACGCCAAATGATTCAATACGGCCCATTATAACAAATGGAAGGATTGGAATAAGCTCGACTTTGAATACAAACAACCGTTGAAGCGATGCACATACGCCAACGCTTAACCCGTTCTTCCATACTCTTTTGATAGTCCGGTAAAGGAATGGCTTTCAATCGTCGCATTTTCTTTTATTTCATCGATGCTCGAAAATCTCTTTCCACGAAGGGGTAATTTAAGTTATGAGAACAGGAAAACCGGCCAAGTGCGAGTCGGACTCGCACACGTACCATCGTAAAAAATAAAACAAAAAATTCACGTTTTTTGTATGGGAGCCCCCTTTAATTTTAATTATTTTGTAATGTTACCTATTTTTGTTGTTATAGCGGCAAAATAAATACACACTCTGTGAAAATTTCAGCTGTCTACCTGTTACGGTTACTGAGATACAGCCCTGTGACAGACGGACAGACGGACGGACGGACGGACGGACGGACGGACGGACGGACGGACGGACGGACGGACGGACAGCGGAGGCTTAGTAATAGGGTTCCGTTTTCACCCTTTGGGTACGGAACCCTAAAAACCAGACAAGTGAGTATCAGATGGTATCAGGCTCGCACACCGGTATGTTTCAGGGAGGTTGATGTTAAGAGAGTCATTACCCCCATACTACGGGCGAAATACTGTTTCCACGCTCTTAATGTTTTAGTAGTTTTTTTTACATTTTGGATTTAAAAATATATTGTCAAAACCTACGTCGATATGTTTTAATTTCTTTAATATAACTATTAGATTTGATTTTGAGTTGTCTTTTTTACGTTCATTTATTACAGATTGTTACTCCAGTGCAGATATTTCCAAAAAATATCAAAACATACGGACAGCTTTGTCAAGGGATGAAAAAAGTTATTAAATCTGAAAACGTTTAGGAGTAGGGAAAATTGTGCCTTGGCCAATGTACAAATAATTTATTTCTTACAATTTTCAAATCTAAGGCTGAGATAAATAGTCGTAACATAAATAAGACTAACGAAAAGTAGTACGTCACAAAGTACTACTTTTCGTTAGTCATAGTTTCTGTTACGACTATTTATCTCAGCCTTAGATTTCCTGTTACTTTACGAAAGCCTTAAAGAAAATATTTCATAATATTTTCCTGTCTATTTCCTTTCCCAACAGGGGCGTTCAAGTGCATGTCTGTACAAATGTGTACATTTATACTGAAAACAAAAATGTATGTTACTTAAAATTAACTATTTTCGTATTTTTCTTATTACTTGTGCCGTGAGACGTGGCTTCATTTTTTGAAGTGAAAACTTCTTTAGCGGCGCTGAGCACTTTTTTGGATGGGTAAAAACTTCCAAACTCGCGTCAGGGTCACGTGATGCTGATCGAAAAAGCGTAAGATTGAAGTGAAAACTTCTTTAGCGGCGCTGAGCACTTTTTGTTGGATGGGTAAAAACTTCCAAACTCGCGTCAGGGTCACGTGATGCTGATGTTTTTTTTTTTAATGAAGTGCTGTGCTGAGGACCAAAGGTGCTAAACCGCGCTCAGCGAGGCACCATACCAGCGGATTTTCGGACTATGGCTGAGCTATCAAACTTGTTCAAATTACGCTTAAAGACTCCCAGGTTATAGGTACGAGGAAAGGCAGCCGCCGGCAGACAGTTCCATATCCTGGCGGTGCGGCAGAGAAATGAGCATGAGGAACGGTTGGTTCTCAAAAGCATGATGTCAACCTGATTCTATACGGCGGGTGCTCATGATATAGGTAGGATGGGGATGTCCCAATTCTATCATTTCACGACTCAGCTCCCTTCCGTACTGTCCATAAACAGTTACGTTTTTAATCATACGTGGATGTTAATGTTGTGTCCTTTTTCTGCCCTTAGTATTGGCACGCCTACTCCGAATACCACTGCTGGTTTTTAACGATATTCGCGGGCCTCGACTAGTATATTTTTTTATTTAAAAGCAAAAACGTTTTTAAAAGGATTAACTGTTACTTAAGGAGATGGTATGATTAATGTTACAACAATGGCATAATTAGAACACTTAATTACCGATAATATTATGCGACCAATATTCACCAGTTACTGTGTTTTCCGCAGCCACGCCTTAATTGGATATATCATAGGCGTCTGTTTGCGCATGTCAATTGATTGCAACTTAACAACATGCCAGCAAATTGCCAACACCGTCGAGCGAGACGGCCTGCACTCCCCTTTCGCTGCTCCCCCGTGCGTTAGACAGAGACGGCTACACGTCTCCGAGCGCACGGAAAGAGAGCGAACGCATAATGGCGCTATAACAAGCTAGCGGTACGGGAGAGGAGCAAAAAAGAGAATATTTATTTTTTAGCGTCGATTATTTTTGTTTAAAAGCGTTTAATCACGACGCAGGGCCTTAAGTGAGATCGTTAAGGCTTCGCTTTTTCGAAATCATTTATTATAATTGATCAATAAAATGTTAATTTTTATAATTATCGTCGTTTTTTCTTTATTTAAATTGCGCAGTTTTCGCCGGTAGTATTTTATGTTTATTCGGCGACGTGTGGTTGATATTGAGTGTGTAATGGCCGCTCTAATTAGGAATTTATTGGCCTACAGTTTCGTACGTCGCTTCTGCTGTGATTGATGAATATAAAATAGCAAGCGATTAAATACCCTCTCTTAACATGGATAGATACCACAAACAATATAACATATCATTGCAGAGAATGTGACATGTATGTATGCATAATCGACCGTGAAGCAAGGACACATTAATTGAAGAAAGAGCCCAGTAAAAAGAACTACTTTACGAATATGTGGACCTATGTCTGCAAGGCTGGACCCGAACCAGCAAAACATACCATTCGCGGGTATTGCGCCTACCAATTTGCCTCCGGCTGTATACCCATAATTTGGAATTCTCCTACAGTCCCTCCTTCCGTAATGAATGTCTCCTACTAACACAGTGTTTAAGATTATACCTACATACATTGATTTAACTCTTCATCTGCGTTGCGGACATTGGCTGCAAAGATTGAACAATCAAACATATAAAGCGACGTACAGTCGTTACTTATCAAATGTATACACTGGAAAGAGAAGGATTTTCTAAGTCCCTTTTACTCTATGGTTGACGTCAGCATGTCAGAAAGAGATCTCAAATTTGTCTCTATTTCCGGTGTATAGATTTCAGACGAAACGACTGTACCTGCTTAGTACGAAAAAGTATATTGACATATCATTGCAATAATAATGTCGTATGAAAACATAGTTTTTATGTCAATGTAGGAAGATCAGCAAAATAGATTCTAAAACCGGCCAAGTGGGAGTCGGACTCGCACAAGAAGGGTTCCGAACCGTCGTACAAGATTCAACACAAATAAAACACGCTTTTTGCACGGGGGCCCGCTTTAATTTTTATTATTTATAAATTTTACCTATTTTTTGTTATAGCTGCAAAATAAATACACACTTTGTGAACATTTCAGCTGCCTACCTGTTACGATTCATGAGATACAGCCCTGTGACATATGGACGTACGGACAGCGGAGGCTTAGTAATATGGTTCCGTTGGCACCCTTGGGGTACGAAACCCTAAAAAATTTAGGATCAAGCCTTAAGGAAAGAGAGCTGTAAAAATAAACACTTTATGAATATACTGCAAGGAATATTACATAACAAACTTAGTCCAAGGATCGTTTTAAAGTGCAAAGCGACCGTAGAGGCAAATATCACATTGAACTTGGTTCAAACGTTTGAAGACGCGAGCAGACGGATCCTTTGCGAAGGCAACGGCTGCGCCTGCGCAAGATAAATATTTCCTTAAACCGAGCGGCGGCGGAGCGCCATAAAGAAACCCGCAACTGACATTTACGAGCCGCGCTCGCCTCATTTTTGTTTCGAGCAAATTAATTTTGAGCTTTGTTCGGATCGTCGAGCAAGTAAGGACGGGAGCAGCGACTGAAACTCCTCCGTATAGCGGCAGCGTCTCGACTTCAATTGCATTTCTACACTGAAAAACATAATCAGTGAATCTACATTACTGTAATTCCGATAATAACATCCGTATTGCAATTTTAAAATAGAGCCAACTTAGTAAATCGGTTTCTCTTAGCCCCGATTGCACGAAGAGACGGCTGAGTTAATCAATGTTCAAACGCGTGACCCGCATGGAGTTCCTTCCATACTGTCCATTCAAAGTGACGTGTTTAATCATACATTGACGTTGATTTTGATGTTTTGTCCTTTCCTGCAAACAGTTAACCTTAAACATTAAATGTTACTGCAACTTTAAATTGTTTTTTTTTACTGTGTAATAACTTTTTTCTCTTACTGTTTCCCTAACTGTGTAAAAATTATTTCCAGCTCTAATATTTTTCATTCTTACTTACGTCCTTTATCCAGCGAAAAGGTGCTGTCCAATCTTGTAAAATTACTGTATCTCTTGAACAGGACAGTTGAAGGCCTATTAATTTTGTAATCAGCCGTAATGTTCAATGAGTTCAAATAATATACTAACTGTTTTGGCTCATTAATAGACACTTACCGTAACACATTAATAATAATGAGAAATACTTTACCATAAATGTCTGAATTTGAATTGTGCTAAAATTTCTATTTTAGGTCAAGGTGCCAATTCTTGGAACTTCACCCACAGGAATCCGTCAGTCGAGAAAACGGCTAATGGTGCTTGTAAAAACAGTATTCCATCAAGTAAATTGCTTTGGTAACAGCTTTGAAAGCGGATTTATCAACTGAAAGCTTCCTGATTCCTGAGCACGGAATTCGAAGATTAGGCCTAAAACTTTTATGACTGCCTATGCTGCTCTTCTATCTCTGCCTGTCCTTTCGGATAGATGGTGCGATATTATGTACAAATGTACATAATTCCTAGATAGAATTACGAAATAGTTGGACCCGATAAACGTAAGTTTTTCTGTATTACAATACCCTGGCTGATTTTTCCTTAAGCCACACTTAAACGTGATTTTAAGCATATTGTCATTCATCTTTGCGTGGAGTCCACAACATCAACGGTTAGTAACAAAATTAAAATCAAATGTAACCACGGGTAACTGTCAAAACAATAAACAGTGGCGCATTATTTTTTTCATTGCATGTATTTAAACTTCTAGTAGTCAGACTACATTAAGTTCTGTCACAATTTGATAGATACGCGGATTTTATTAATTCAGTGAAGAAACTTCACTGGTCTATAGGTTACTAGCTGAGGTACCCGGCTCCGCTCGGGTTAATGTCGGTTTGTACTGACGTCGGGCTGAATTGTTTATTGGATATCATATGAGAGATTCCATCCCCTATTTCACAGCCTTCGAATTTAATTTTCGCCACAAAAGGTTCTTCCTTATATATATCCCTCATTTACATATGACCGCGGTTGGATTCTGGATGGACGACCATTTTCAACCGTTAAGGCTGCCCGTAGTTCGAATTCCACGTAAAACTGTAGGTCCCCTAGCAAAAACCTTCCTTAGTTACAAGGTGGTATGGTTAATCCCGCCCGGTTGATACCGTCGCATTGAATGAACGATGGTCGAAGGGGCAATAAAAATCGTTATAATATAAAAAATATAATAAAGGTTCTGGCATGGCACCTAGTTCCCGTGTGGTGTGTTAGGCTAATATCGGACGGTCAGTTCGGTATTAGCCATCCATGTCCAGTTAAATACAAAAAAATGAACGGGGCGGAGATAGTACCTCCGGCATGGAAGCCGCTTAAAGAGGATCTCAAAAGAAGGCTCTAAAACTCAATGCAACTAGACTGCATTTAAAAACCAGAGAGCTGATCAAACACGAACACCAGTTAAAACTAACTCGCATTGCACTTTTTACGAACCGCACCAAGGCTCAAGTTAAACGGTCTCGCAATAAGTTATCAACGCTCTCAAAATAAAACGACTGATACATTCTCAACAAATGATAAATAAATGAAAATAAAAGCTCGGGTGTGAATGAACACCGTTCGCGCGTGCGAGCGGGAGGGGAGATCGCCGAGATGGCGAGTGCGAGCGAGAGGGCGCTAGGGCCGCGGTTGGACCCCCCGTCGCTTAACTGCGTCCATGCAACACTTATTGAGGAGATATATTATCATTTTATTGTGTTATTATTATTATTTGATGCTGTGCGTTTTATAATTTAATTATTATTCCGCTTGGACACGGTTAATGGGCTTTTAAAATAGCTTTTGAGCGGGAAGCGGGTGCGTCTAGGCGGCGCTGTCAACCGTGGGCACAGATTAAAGACGAAATTATAAATAGCTAACGTCATACCTACGTGTGCAACGTCCAAAACCGCGAAAAATTCTTATTTTCTCTGGTACTACGACATTCCTTACCAGCGCCATCTCCCGTCGCTGCCAGAACTAGTTTCATCGTTATCAAACTAAACTTGATTCCTATTTTGCCTTGGTAGGCGTGAAGAAAAAGTTACATTTAAATTATAAATGAAGTATTTTTTAAATTTTTTTTTAGTGGAATAAACAGATGCAGACAATGTAACACACAGAAGATAAAGTTATCCAGAAAATAAAAAAATATCATTGTATGTATTATGAAATGTGAATCGCAACGCCACCTGTGGACTTTTATTATTACTTATTCTTTATTAGATTCTATTTCCTATTTTCACTTATTTATTCAACACTTGTATGACGTTAGCAATCACAGTGAAAACTTTGTTCTTCTATTTTAGGTCAAGGTGCCAATTCTTGGAACTTCACCCACAGCAATCCGTCAGTCGAGAAAACGGCTAATGGCGCTTGTTAAAACAGTTTTCCATCAAGTAAATTGCTTTGGTAACAGCTTTGAAAGCGGATTTATCAACTGAAAGCTTCCTGATTCCTGAGCACGGAATTCGAAGATTAGGCCTAAAACTTTTATGACTGCCTATGCTGCTCTTCTATCTCTGCCTGTCCTTTCGGATAGATGGCGCGATATTATGTACAAATGTACATAATTCCTAGATAAAAATACGAAATAATTGAACCCGATAAACGTAAGTTTTTCTATATTACAGTACCCTGGCTGATTTTTCCATAAGCTACACTTAAACGTGATTTTAAGCATATTGTCATTCATCTTTGCGTGGAGTCCACAACATCAACGGTTAGTAACAAAATTAAAATCAAATGTAACCACGGGTAACTGTCAAAAAGTAATTTGGCATGCACAATCTCCGGTTGTTTTTAATACTAACATTGAATGAACAATGGTCGAAGCGGCAATGAAAGTTGTCCGTATTTCCATCCAATTCAATGGAGCCGAGAAATATAATGAAGATCCTGGCATGGCACCTAGTTCCCATGTGGTGTGTTAGGCTAATATCTGACGGTAAGTTCGGTATTAGCCAACCATGTCCAGTCACATACAACAAAATCAGACCAAATACTTCACTGTTTTTAACGTTTCTGTTAAGGCCCTGGTACTAGCCAAATCGCAAAGTTAGACGAGGCACCCCAAGTTAACTAACTAAGTCTGACGATTATAAGTGTCATTCTTACAATATATGATTCCTTGTCTAGGAATCAACCTATTTTCGTTAATGTATGTTTCCTTTTTCTATACAAAATACATTGCGGAAACGGTGTCCATTTCCGAACTTTTTTGACTAAATGTAGAAATCTAAAAGCAAATAGATTTTTTTGTTTATGCATATATACTGTTTTTGCTTATATCTAGAAATCGAATTACTTTCAGATTTCTAATGAGAAAAATCAACTTTTTTTATTTTTATTATTATTTAAATAAATGATGGAATTGAAAAATATTAACAATCCAGTATCAGTCTGGAGTTCTATTTGGATTTGCTGAAGCGTTTCACTACATATTATTACATTTGTTAAAAAGTGCATTTGTATGGCGCGAGTAGTTGGCTAGTCCTAGCGCCTTAATGTCACCCGAACGTCTGCTCACGGTCACAATAAATTGAATACCAAATTGGTACATTACCACGAGGGACCATTTTACAACACTTCGGACCCTGCCGGGGACATAAAGAGACAAACACGGCTAATGAATGAAATAAAAGGGTAATCATTTATCTGAAACCTTACACTTTTCGGGTAAAAAACAGTTATATCGATGCTGTGTGAGAAGGCTCTGGGTGAACCGAACAGTTCTAGCGTCTTCGTGGGATCTACATGTTATGTTGACGGAGGAATGAATAATGAATAAATTGTGTAGAATCAACTACTAAGTGAGGACTTTTGGACACTAGGAAAGCTAATGATAACTTGACTAAAGAATGACTAATGATAGTCAATTTATGTCGTTTATTTGAGTAAAAGTTTGATAAATCAAGCAATTTAAAACAAAATTGTGTCTACATTTCCATTGAGAATGAGAAGTGTACAGTAATTTATAGAATCTTGATCAAAAATCATAATGAATTAATATAATTAATTGAATTCATTGTCATTATCATTAATGAGAATTTATTCATACACAACATACGCAAAACTGTCTAAGCATGTAACTGTATTAATCATGATAAAAAATAGTAAATTAAGACCAATGATATGTCTCAATTACCTTTCAGAATGATCATTTAGATATTCATTCATAGAATTATAATTCTGTAACTTATTCATAGTACTGTTGTATCCAGAACACTAAGTACACATTTATTTTTTATTTGGTTTTACGGATCTTAATCTTAACATTATTTACTTTGATAATTAATTATATTTACAATCCTATGATTCTGACGCGTTTGTCGCAGAGCGTTAAGTACCTACCTTGCAATATTTGCAGAAATGTGACAATTTTAACTAATCTCATAAAAAATGTTCGATCTATCGCCAGAATCCCTTATAATATCTACGTACTGATCACACGAAAGGTTAAAATACATATCATTAACTCGTTTCGAATTCCACGCTCCGACGTTCTCGATGTTTGAAGACAAATTTTATAATTAAACACCCATTATAATTAGTTACTTTGACGTCTACTTTTGGCTTCACCGTTGACAGGCCGAGTCGATATTACCTACCTGCTTAGGTTATCTATAGGTAAACATGTGGGGGTACTATAAATATGGATACACACACAGCAGAGAAATTGGTTTTTTTATAAGCTGAGCTAAATGAGGTATTAGACATGGCTTCGTACCAAGCTTCCATGCGTTGGGTCTAATAACTGTTTTTTATAACTGTTTTTGTATGTAACTTGACATAGATGGCTACCGTTATGGTATTAGCCCAAAACACCACATCCCCGAAGGAATTAGGTGCCATGCCAAGAATTTCCCTTTTATGAGCACGGCTACACTGAACTATTTGTATATAATTTTTTTTATTGCCGCTTCAACCATAGTTTTAACCAACTGCGGTGGTACTAACCTGGGCGGATTTAACCCTACCCTACCACCTAGTAGGGGAATATGGGTTTCACACCATGGCACAACTTGCAATCCAACTCAGAAAAAGAAAAACAGTATGCATGACCGGGGTGAAGATTTAACCTATAATCTCTCGATTAAAGACAATTCCTCTAGCATCTAAACCACGAGCTGTACAAAACTGCGAATTAATGAAAAGTCTAACACACCCGAAGGAATTCGGAGCTATGCCAGGACATTCCCTTCATGAGCACAGTAAGATTGGACTGCACAGATTGAAAACACGGATATTTTGTCGTAGCCGCTTCGATCATTCCACCACGGAGGTGATCCTGAACCATGTAACAGCATTCGTGACGAAATTAAATTATCGAACACTATTTATGCATGTGTATTAAATTAATTTAATTGTATATGTATTCAAAGAAATTAAGAATAAAAAAAAGTTTGAGAGAAATTTTATGTTTCACAAATTTAAAGTTCTCTAAAACCTTACTTACCTAATTCTATGTATGTGAGAAAGTGTATATTAACTTTTATATACAAGTTTAGCCAGTATTTTGAAATAATGTCAATGTTCCAAGTTTCACGTGTTCATAGTTGCGAAGGAAATTGTATTAAATGTAATTGTAAAAAAATGTAAAAACGACTCCATTCTATCGATGGGGACATCTCAAACATGCCAACGAGGCGCTCGCTTGAACAATTTACATCGTAAAATATCGTGTACAAAGCAGAATCATTAAACAGCTAAAGATGCCAATCTCTCACACCTAACGCTGGACAAACGGGTGGTATTCGGGAGGTCACAACATTTTTGGTCACGATAAGGTAAATGGCTGAATCTGGTTTCACAGGTTAGAGACCAACCCTCTGATGCTAAATATGTCGGTCTGCCCGCGCCAAGTGGTTACGTTATCTAGATTGGCTATATAAAATTGATGTCAAAAATATTGATACCTATTAATTATACAACAATAACCAGTCGGTTTTTTCATTAAATACTTAAATCTGTAATCTAAATCGCCTAAAACTACGAAATACAACCAAAAATGTGTTCAGTTTTGGTATTGATAAGCAATTACATATTTACTGATACTTTCATGCTTCGTTATTTGCAGCCATTAAGGTTATCATATACATTTCGTGTCACCATAATTACTTTTTCAGGTGCCTTATCTTGGTAACGCAACCACTTGGTGCAGGCAAACCAACACATTTAGCTTCGGAGGGTTGGTCTTTATCCTGTGAACCAAGTTTCGGCTATTTACATTATCGTAACCATTTTTGTCGCGACCTCCTAGTCTATGAACTGTGGGCTGCTTACTCTTTTACATGTTGGATAGTTTCGATGCGTCACATTGGTAATTTTAAGGTGCATTATAACTCAAAATGTGTTTTTATTGGGCAAGTATTTAGTAATTAGAATGTTTAAGAATATTTCATGGTGATATGTAGACCAAGAAATAGGAATAAAGTGGTGCCTTTGCCAACGGAGATTTGCAGACCTCTGGGTGGATAGCAGGGTGAACTTGCTCCCCTGAGCCATCGTTTTTAGGGTCCCGTAAAAAAAAACCGAAAAAGAGTCTGTCGGTCACAAGCATTTTGTTCCGAATTGTTCTCCTATTAATAGCTGTTTGACAATTCTACCAATATAGGTACACTCATTTAGTTGTATACCAACTAATAACTCTTGCTTAAAACGTATTTTTTCTAGAAAAAGCTAGATTTTATGAAATTGTAAAATAATAATAAGGCGAGGGCAAATATCTTCCATTTTACGAGCGAGCGGAGGTCTCCGTTTCAAGTTTGGGAAAAAATGGTTGCGTATGATCGGCTGTTATACTCAACAGGTCGCACTTCTCAACCGATCCGCGTGAAATTTTGTAAACAATTTTGTAAAACAAATATGGAAATATTTTGATTTTTTTTCAGTCGAGCCAGTTTTTGAAAATGTTTCAAAGAGGCGGAATCATTTTGAAAAAAGCTGTTTTCCTCTACTGGTCGCATTTCTCAACCGATTGTCTTGAAACTTGGCAAGCAGGTTTGATATTTACATACAATGTTTTAGTCGAGCCAGATTTTTTTTTAAATGTGAAATATTAAAAACGACAGACTCGCGAGTTCTACAGCTCAGAGAGCCACTGATTAAAACATCCACTAACACGAATATAGTGAGAATAGTCGTGGAGTCTGACACGTCGTATGTTCACCTGCCCCGCACCACCCACACGAGCGCACGGACAAGTGAACAAACACTTTTTATTTATATTTATTAACGTGGTTTATTGTCCGCGCGGGTACAACACAGATATATCAGTAATTTGATACGCGCACCGACGATTCAATCGCCGGGGACATAAATTGAAGGAAAAGGTTTAAAAATCCACAACATGTTTATCTGAGGTGGGACGCTATTTGGTGTTGAATTGAATCGTTGCGAGACGTTTTATTATTCTCCTTAAAAGACAATAACGACACATTTCGTCAAGAATGCGAGCTGCTCCACGGTTCGGAATCCATGTAAAACTGTTGGTCCCCTTCCCCTACTAGGTGGTAGGGTTTAATGCCCGCCCGGGTAGGTACCATCGCATTGGATGAAAAGACGGTCGAAGTGGCAATGAAAAATTGTCCGTGTTTTCCATCCAGTTCAATGTAGCCGCGCTCGTAAAGGGAAGGTCCGGGCATTGCAGCTAATTCCTTCGGAAATGTGTTGTATTGGGCATAATATATTTATATAATATTTGTATCATAACGGTAGTTGTGTGGTATTAGCCATCCATGTCAGGTTGCATAAAAAAACATGCTTACCGTCGACCGCTGCATTTCTTCCCGTGCATATCTCAAGAGGCGACTACAAAAATCCCTGGCTTTGGAGACCTCCTCTCTCTCTGTGTCAATCTTCTCTAGCATGGAGGCTTTTTTGTTTTTATAAAAAAGCGGTATAGGTGGCTGTGCAGAGGACTAAAGGTGCTCACAAAAGCCAAAAACCACGCTCAGCGAGGCACCATTCCAGCTCATCGGAGCTGCGTAACGCTCAGTCCATCCGCCCCCTTTCTACGATCGCTCAACGCGGAATAGGCAGGGAACGCACCTATTCAATGTCGCCATTCCGAAAATAAGAACCAACAGATCGTAGCTATAGGACCAGTAAATTCAGAAGAGAGTATGAGTTGTGAATGTGAATATATGAAGAAGAATTATTCTTACTTATTTAACGTCAACCTACAGATGCCAAATACAATTTTGGTAACGACGGCAATATGATTGAATGTCTCATATTTGCAGTCAATGTCCGCAACGCAGATATAGCGCCTTCTTAAATTATCTTAAGTACTGTCAGCTCTATTCAGCGTGGGCGAACTAACTTTAGTACGCGTTTTAAGGTCGGACTGAACCGGTTTTTATTTGGTTAGTCCGGTGCTAATCTCGTACTGAGTTTTGACAGGTCCTCTCTGAATACGACTGTGTGACATTAGGAGGCATTGATTACTGGAGAAAACATGTCTAGCAAAAAATATCTGGCTAATTCAACTATATCAGGTACATAGTGCCAAATGCTATATGATTCCAATTACTAGACAAACGTTTTTGTAACTGAATTATCCGTTCTTCAAGTCTAAATTAAACTTAACTCTAGCCTAATCTACCATACACGCTTTTACTATATCATTTTACATAGCTACATCCCAACCGAATAGTTTTTCTAATAACATATTTATACCGATGGAACACAATTTGACCAACATTTAATGATATCTTTTTAACCGACTTCAAAAAAAGGAGGAGGTTTTCAATTCGTCCGTATGTTTTTTTTTGTTTTTTTTTTATGTTTGTTACCTCATAACTTTTTCCTGGGTGAACCGATTTTGATGAGATTTTTTTTAAATAATAGCTAGTGCTTTCCAAGTGGTCCCATTTTAATTTGGTTAAGTTCTGACAATGATATCTATGAGAAAATCACAAAAATCTTAAATTTGTATTAAGATGTGCGCGACAAATGGACGAATAACTCAATATAACGCCAACCGATTTCGGTGATTCTTTTTTTATTGGAAAGGACGTGTACAAATTAGTAAGTTCACTTCAGATTCACTAAAAATTAACAAATAAAAAAAAAATAACAAAAAAAATAACCGACTTCAAAGAAAAAGCACTAAAAAGTAAAAAATAATGTTCATTTTTGTAGTTACGATTTCTGTTATTTTTTGAGTCGGTGTCAGCCAAGGTTAGGTTAGGTTAGGTTAGGTTAGGTTAGGTTAGGTTAGGTTAGGTTAGGTTAGGTTAGGTTAGGTTAGGTTAGGTTAGATTAGGTTAGGTTCTCTTGATTGGCGCAGCGCGTGCCCGGCTGACGCCGACTCAAAAAATAACAGAAATCGTAACTACAAAAATGAACATTATTTTTAACTTTTTAGTGCTTTTTCTTTGAAGTCGGTTATTTTTTTGTCAATTTTTTTTTATTATTGCGCACACGATACACTTAATGACATTCAATAATAATCGTACCACTTTTGCCGAATATCCAAATTCTAACATTTCATATGAGTGCATGCTAACAAGCGTGACTAACAATCGCCTTCTCGAACCTGCCCAATAATAAAACATATTTATTTCAATATAAAACGGCACTAAACCCACAGCCGACACCGAACCCAAGACCCAAATACGGTTTCCGAACGCTCCATTAAGGCGCGCACAATACAAACGGAACGATCAGACGCCATAAACTCCCACGGAGAGGCCTATATCCATAATTAAGATATGATAAAAGTCGCGTTTAGTTATGTCATAATTTTCGGAAATCTGATATTGAAGTCTGGCTCCTTTGTATGGGAAATGTAAAAAGGCGACTGGCGCGTTTCAATGGGAAGAATGGAGCTTTTTAACATATCTTATCGTTAGATCGATTCTTTACGATATTTGTTTGTCTTTTCAGGCACCTGCCATCGGTATGCATAATTTTCTTTGGAAATATGCCATCATACCGTATCAGCAAGAAGCCAGTAGGTTGAATGCCGTAATTATGCATCTAAATTATGTTACCGTAGGAAAGGCTGATTTTTTTATGTTTTATAAAAAAATCAACAAATGAGTTGATTTTTTTCTTTTGGACAATCTAATCATTAATGTATTCTTTTTTATCAGACTCTCTATTTATGACAAGGCCTCTTTACAGTTGTTGAAAGTAAAATTGTATAATAATAATGGAAATGTTTATATGATCTGAGATGTGTATTGCTTATTTGTATGTTACTTCTTGCAACCATCTGACGTATCTGAGTGTATGTAATTTACCTAATGAATAAAAATGAAATGAAATGAACTGTGAATGCTAACATTGTCTTTGCGAGCTCTAGGCAATTCAGAATAATGTCTATACTATTAACTTATGTGAACAAACAAAATTTAAAAAATATATTTACGAGTGTGACTTCCTTTTTCAATGTCCGGCCTGATTACTGCAGGTTGTAGCATTCTTAGGAACATAAGCATATATACTTGTTTCCATTATCACCAACAACCAAATTGCATTCAAAGGAATTATAGCTATGTATTAGAAATGAAAGGTATGAATATAGGCCTGGATTTTACGGAAGCGTTTGCCTGAGTCTGACACAAGTCACCGCTTTCCAAGCTGACTTCCTCGGCCGTTCCATCCAACTTATGTGAATGGATCGCCGACTTTCTGCATGGCCGAAACATACAAGTTTGCTGACGGTTGTTGATCCAAAGACATGTCACTGAATTCCGGCGTACCACAGGGCTCAGTGCTATCCCCAACCCTTTTTCTGATGCATATTAATGATATTCTCAATTTGGACGACATTGATTGCTACGCAGGTGACAACTCGGTGATAGCCAGGTACACCAGTCATCGGACTGCAAGCCGGGTTGAGGTGGAGGAGGATAGGCGGCCTCCAGCTCGAAGAGACAATGAAAAACCTCGCCCAAAGTATCGAGGATAAAGCCAAGCTGACCTAAAAAAACACTGGTAATCCTGCACCTTGCGTCAGTAGTTCATACCGGATCACAAACTGCTCCTCTGCAAGGCGCAGATAAGATATTGCTTAAAGCTGTTGCTCGCATACGACGGTTCAGCTAAGTAATCTTGCTTGGCTCTTTAGAGTCGAAAAAAAAAGTGATGTTCCCGACTAACATACATCGCCGCCTCCGAGGCGTACGTAGAAATAATAGAGCGCCATACAGTACTCGTACTATCAAATGATAGATATTTTAAGTAGATATCACAGCATAAATCTTTCAATTAGTAGTACTATATTAGTAGTTAGTGGTTCTCAAGAACAGACAAACCCAGAGGCTATAGGCAAAATCTAGGTCATAGAAACTGAGTTTAGTTGCAAATTACTAGCTGGAAATAGATCCAAAAAGTTCATTTGAAATGTTTTTGAAAAAACATGTTTGATCAATCCACGTCTTCAATAAAATTTTAAAAGGGCAACCTCTTGTCCCGATCGAGGCTTACAGCATTACCATTTTGGAAAGCAAGGGCTCAGTGCCAGATAATCAGCCCGCACTGGTGAGAAGAACGCAGCCATCACGCCGTCCCGGACAGAGATAGGCAGAGGCGGGCGAGGCGAGGCGAGGCTCGCCCGCTGCGCTGTAAATTCACGGAGTATCACACCTACTGGCGCGGGCGCAGGCGTGTAGTGAGACCGCACGCCTTGATCCTTTGCTGTCCTGCTCAAGAAAAAGTATGGATAATTAGTGTAAGCTTCTGATTTTAATATCCTAGGTGCCTAGTTTATAGGGTTTCGTTCCTCAATATAAAAAGACCGGCTAAGTGCGAATCGGAATCGCACACGAAGGGTTCCGCACCATCGTACAAAATTAAACACAAAAAATCACGTTTTTTGCATGCGTTTAAAGTTTATATTTTTTTATTTTAACTATTTGTTGTTATAGCGGCAAAATAAATACACACTCTGTGAAAATTTCAGCTGCCTACCTATTACAGTTCATGAGATACAGCCCTGTGACAGACGGACAGACGCGCGGACGGATAGCGGAGGCATAGTAATAGGGTTCCGTTTTCATCCTTTGGGTACGGAACCCTAAAAAGGAATCCATATAAGATCACTTTGTTGTCAGTCCATCTGTCTGTTTGTCTGTCAAGACTCTTTTTCTCGGGAACGCCCGAAGGTGTTATATTTAAATTACTATCAAATTATTATGTCTGTCCCTTGCGGTTGCAATTAAAATCAAGTATCTAAGTCAATGCGACCATAAATATGGCCGCTTATGCCGCATATTTGGATGCATGCAAATAAATCAAAACCTGTAAGGTACTTCCGTCGGTCGAGCGTCATAAAATTTGACAAGAAGCTGATTATATATTACTATGATAATATGTATGTGGAACTGAACATTATGACTGTGCACGTAAGTAAGGCACGTGGCACGGCTACATTGAACGGAATGGAAAACATGGGCTGCTTGAATTATCTTTAATTCAATGCGATAGTACTGACCTTGGCCGGATTAACCTTATTAGTAAGGAACGGCCAGCCTCAATGGTAGGACGTTCACCCACCCGAAATCCGACTGAGCCCAGTATTACCTTACCTCAAGATCGACACCTGAGGCGTCCTGCACTGGGCTACCGTAGGATGCGTTCCCCATCACACTGAATATGTATTGTGTCATGTAATGGATAACATATATGTATGTCTTTGTGATGAATAAAATACGTGAATCTGGACTGAATCTTGGAATAAAATAAAAACAGGCATTATTAGCACACTGCTCCAAGACTCGAATAGATCAAGACCATTTGGTCTGTTGCGGCCGGCTAGATGCTCGTAATATATTGATGATGTTGTTGGATGCTATTGTGATCTGAAGAGATTATGATAAGTCAGATAACTTATTCCGAGACTAATACAAACCTCCGACACGTCTTTGGAGTGCTGGATAGTATGGAGGTGGCGTTAAAGTTGGAATTCGTGGAGGTAACTTCCTGTTTCATAATACTACATATAATTTTATTTCAGGTAAATTGACATCTATAGCTGTACACACATAACATACACATTGTCAATTGTATAAATTCTGTCAGTGATTATAAAATGAAAATAAAGTCAAACATTTAATCATGGGATTCTAGATTATAGACATCAAATTTTCAATTATAAAATTTCTTTTTTTTTTATATTGCAAAACCTGCATCAATTTTTTTCTCGTATACAGTAACATGATTACGTTATTGCACTCCATTTCGTTTGCATTTATTTTCATTTTGTATTTTGTATGTCCGTTCACCAATTTTTCGGTCAATTATTATTGTAGTTCATAGTTCATTTATTAGGCAGAATTTTCTACACGTAAGACTATAATACCCTTAGATTTCCGATAGACAACTTGAAATCACAGGCAATCAATAATATATTACCTTTTTTTCCTCGGTACGTTGTCAGCCTCTGTAGCCTAGTGGCGCGACATTGTTACTCGAGTGTTACCGTTTTCGACTGTTGAGGCTGGATTCGGATTCAATGGTAAACTGAGTAGGTAGGCCCCCTTTCGCACTAGATGGTAGGGTGGATTACCTATACCTAGGGGGATTACCTGCCTGTGCCGTCCTGTTCAAATATTTTTTATGTAACTGGACATACATGACTAATATCGAACGGACCATCAGATAATAACCTAACACATCACATGGGACCTCGGTGCTATGCCAGGACCTTCCTTTTATTGCTCGGCTACATTGAACCGGATGGAATCATGTCGCCCACTGAGCTACCGAGGCTGACGAAATATAGCCGTAAAATTAAGGAAGGTCCTGGCATGGCACCTAGTTCCCGTGTTGTGTGTTGGGCTAATTTAATAGCAGAGTTGTAAGCCATCCAAATCCGGTTACAAAAAAAATAAAACATTTTGACTAATCTATTAACCTAATTTCGAGTATATTATGCTCCGAATGTATTCTCGTCCGAAATAATATAAATAATAATTATATGCTCCCAATGGATACTCCTCCAAAATAATATAAATAATAATTATATGCTCCCAATGGATACTCCTCCAAAATAATATATATAATAATTATATGCTCCGAATGGATACTCGTCCAAAGTAATATAAATAATAATTCCAAAATAATAATGATAAAGTGGAAGCCCACTCCACTGTAAGTTGACCCCACTCAACCGTGCCACAGGTGTGCCCCTGACAGGGGTATTTGTGTCCGCTTTTTTTGTTTCCTTTTCGAACAATTTATTTTCTCCCAACTTATTATAAACGAGTATTAGGAGAGTTTGTTTTCTAGTTTATAATTGGGCAAGCCACTTGTGAGATTATCGTTATGTGTCCGTGTTTGTTTGCTTCTCGGTATGTGGTGGGTTTTCGTTTTGTTTTCTTCACGCTGCCTTAAAGATTTTGTCAGCGAGTGTTTGGAGGCTCGGGACGTGCAACCGGGAAATTGTATTGTTTGTTTATCTCTGTCGGTGGTTGAACTGACAATACTGCAAAAGGCTATTTGTTCTTGTACGATTGATTGCTGTTTTATTTTTGTGTTAGGCGCGGCATATGGCGTACGCCAACTCTCACATAAGTTGTTCGATCACGCCAAAGACCTTTCGGACTTCTAAAGGAATGGCATGAGATTTCATGAAAACACATTATGGTTGTATTTCTGTACATACTAGAGATAACCTGAAGAAGTGATTGTTCTAATCGGGACCAAGCTTCACGGATGGAGGCCTAGTATGGTACTACACAGACAGCTCCAAAACCAATTAGGGGCAGGATTATATGGGAATCGACCTAAGATTCGAAACTCAGCTTACATGAAAACTTTGAACGCAGAATATTTTTATCCTCTTGGACAATCAAGCATCACTGAAGGCACTTGAAGCTCCAGAGGTTCATCCCTCATTCCTCCCAATACTACCTATATCCGGAGCACCCGTCGCAGAGAATCAGAGCACCCCCTTGTGGTTGTCATTAGGATTTTGAGAACGAACCGTTTCTCAAACTCATTTCTATGCCATACCGCCAGGATAGGGAACTGTATACCTGCGGGTGCCTTTCCTCATACCTATAACCTGGGAGTACCTGCGGGTGCCTTTCCTCATACCTATAACCTGGGAGTCTTCAAGCCTTATTTGAATAAGCTCGATAGCTCAGCCATAGTCCGCAAATCCGCTGGCATGGCGCCTCGCTGAACGTGGTTTCGCGAGGCGAGGTTTTTTGGGCTTTCCTGAGCACCTTTGGTCCTCAGCACAGCCACCCGTACCGGTTTTTCATAAAAAAAAGGTTAAGCGAGGTTGGGTCAATGGAGACCTAGGTTATCGGAGATACTAACTATGAACTTAGTGCAAGTGTGAAAAGCCCTGGGAAGGACGAATAAAGGTCACTGTTAGAAAAATACCAGGACAGGAACGGTTCGAGGGCAATAAGGACAACTCGCAAAAGGAGGTTTATCAAAGCCCAGAATTGGGCTTAAACCATTTCTGTTTTTGTTTGTTTCTGTTTCTTTATTTCCTCCATTAGATGTATATTACACACTCGGATTCGTAATTTTTTTTTCCTGTCGGTTCGATCACTTCTGGCGAAGAAGAGCCGACAAGAAACTTCGTCAGGTTGGTCATTGTAGTATTATTTTTTCCAGTGATACTTACAAACTAGTTTACAGTGATTGATTGATTACTACTTCTCACAAAGAACATTATTATAAGAACATTATATACATTGGTGAGGAGCAAACTCTTGACTGCTATAATGACATCTTATTCTAAATTAATAGGAATTATGATCTAAATTATTCAGATGTAAAAATCTGTGGGATGACAAAATTTGACTAAGCAAAATAACTGTGAGAAAAGATTCAAAGTACTCGTAGAGATATCGGGCTCAATTTGCCGGGACTCACACATGCGAAAGCCCTGATCACTGGCTATTCGCAAAAACGGTCGAGTGAACTAATGGATCTCACTCGAAATCACCTTAGGGTCATTGTAAGAGGCTCACTACTCACTGCAAACTAAACAAACATATTTATACCATGAGTTTGTCTGAAACGGAGTTTTTCAGGTTTTAAAGCGTATTATTTGCATGGTGTTTTAAATAATACAGAAAAAACAATAGCAGGTAAATATTTTCACGTGCATTTGCTCACTAAAATATTACCATTATAGAGGCTTTTTATTCGTAAAACAATCTGTTTACCATAGCTTGTTCGCATTTAGTTGACGTCAACCCAACCCACTAGAATGTATCAATTCCACATATTCTCCGAAGCTATCCGATTACAGGCGGCTAGAAACACGCTGGAACACGCTCGGAATGCCATTAAAGCTTATTAATGGTCATTAATCCGAATTAATGGCTAATTCTATCTGTTATTAATGACTCTCGGTGGGTGGATGAAGAATTTCGTGCGATTTTGTCTCACTTGGCTAAGATTGTATCATATTAATATGTTTAAATTTGATTTGTTTGCGTTGAGAGATTAATTTATTTTATCATTAATATAATACACATTAATTAACACATTTCTGGTTTTCCGCAAGCCGCATCCGTATATTTATTTGGGAATTTACGGTTTCCAGGTGTGCCATCGCGAACAGTCAAACCGTAAGTTTGCAAACAAATATGTACTGAAAGGTTGCACACCACGAACTTTTGTGAATGCTATGTATGATCCTGAATATATTATACATACCTACTAGTGCACTATTATTGTTATTTGAATTAAGCTATGTTTTAGTAAAATTGGATTATTTTACTTTTAGTAATGTACATACATACATATATATATACCTTCACGCCGCTTTCCCGGAGGGCTAGGCAAAGATGATAGAGCGCTATACGGTACGATCACAGCACACCTCTTTCGCTTCATCTACAGACACACGTCTTTTCATACATGCTCTACGATTACGGGTGCTACGTATCAGTAATGTATTCAATACATATAGGTATCAGTAATGTATCCTTCTTGTAAAGCATATAGGTGAATATCGTAGGAAGACAAAAGGTTTTTTTCACCTACTGCTTTATCAACATACAATAAGGGCCTTTCTTAGCAGCTTGCAATCAATACCAGTACAATATAATCAGCACTTTAGTAATATAGGCCCTTTAAGTGTCGATTAAAAAATGTATCTTTATGTTAATCCGGTTGGGGTTAGTAGGTACAATCATACCCATCCCAATGTAGCCGTGCGATCTAAAGAAGTTTCTGACATGGCACCTAGTTCCCATGTAGTGTGACGGGCTTACATCACGATGTTAGGTGTAGTATTAACCATCCATGTACAAAATAAAATTGTGAAACATTTTTTTGATTCTAATAAATTTAAATTAAAAAAATACAAGTAAAAAGGTATTTTTTTTTTTACTTTTTAACATTTTATAAGCCGGTGTACTGCGTTTTTCAAGGCGATGCAAATTCATGACAAAAAATATATAATATTCGGTCGTCGAAACCAAATAATAATGTGCCGGTAATTGTCATGAAATGTTGCATACGACATGGATTGTTGATTCTCGTCAATTCATATTAATTTAGTGTTTTTACCTGTGATTGTAAGCAGTGGCAAATAATTTTGTAAACGTAGACTTAGTAGTTGAAAAAAAGTCCAGCGGAGTTTCTTGCCAGTTCTTCTTCGCTGAACTGGCTAAATCAAATATGACAAATCCGAGTGCAGTGTCTGTCTATCGATGATAAATATACAATACAGAATAAACAATAACGCTAAATGTATGTTTCAGCTAAATTAACAAATTAAACAAAAGTAGGCCACTTCTGCGACAGGCCTTTTTACATACTTTTTTTTATGTGACTGGACATGGATGGCTAATACCACACCTTCTTGTCATGGTATTAGCCCAACACACCACATGGGAACTAGGTGCCATGCCAGGACCTTCCTTATATTGCACGGCTACATTGAGCTGGATGGAAAACACGGACAATTTTCATTGGCGATTCGACCATCGTTCATCCAATGCGATGGTACCAACCCGGGCGGGATTGACCCTACCACCTAGTAAGGAAGGGGACCTACAGTTTAACGTGGAATCCGAACCACGGCCAGACTCTCTCAACGGTCGAATGGTCACCCATCCAAGACCAGACCGGACCCAGCGTTGCTTAACTTCGGAGAGCGATCGCCGAAGTGTCGCGCCACTGGGCCACAGAGGCTGACAATAACACATTTATATTTCTTTACACATTTTAAAATTAATATTCAAAGAAAGCGTCATCATAGCAACGCTGTTTGTTGTGAAAATAAACTTGAGATTTGGAATAAAACAAATATTTTTGCTCGAAAGTAAAATCTTTTCATTACATTCGCAAAAATGCATAGAAGATATTATTAATTATATACATTTTTTATTGTTCTGCTAAAAAATAGTGGCTTTGTTCACTACAATTTTCCGAATGACATGACGATGCGTAAAGAAACGTGCTCATAAAGGGAAGGTCCTGGCATGGCACCTAATTCCTTCGGGAATGTGGTGTATTGGGCTAATATAATAACGGTAGTTGTGTGGTATAAGCAATCCATATTAGGTCGCATAAAAAAATAAAAAACAAAAACGATGTGCCACACAACACATTTTTTTCACCACGATAATGTGAGCAAACGAGCTTAACGCGCAGGTTTTCTTTATGAAAGCATATTATGAAACATGTCTTCTTAAAGTCGCAAGAATTGCTAAGTGCGAGTTGGACTCACACACGAAGTGTTCTATACCATCGTACAAGATTTAACACAAAAAACCGACCAAGTGCGAGTCGGACTCGCACACGAAGGGTTCCGTACCATCGAAAAAGATTTGATTAAAAAAATCAGGTTTTTTGTATGGGGTCCCCAGTAGGTGTAATATGGGGATCCTGGATATTTCGCACGCTTCGCTTCGCTTCGCGTGCTCATATATCCATGAATCCCCATATTCCGCCTGCCGACAGCACGCTGCTACGACCGTTCTTAATAACTCATCCCTAAAACGTTAAAATATATTTCACTTTCAACTCGTTGCAAGTAAAAACATTTTCGAGTAATCTGGCATCATCCTAACGCGAAAATGGTTTTATCAGATTTAACAGCGATTGAGCGAGGTGAAAATCTATCATAACTAGTTATCGTTCGCACGCTTCGCTTCGCTTCGCGTGCTCATATATCCATGAATCCCCATATTCCGCCTGCCGACAGCACGCTGCTACGACCGTTCTTAATAACTCATCCCTAAAACGTTAAAATATATTTCACTTTCAACTCGTTGCAAGTAAAAACATTTTCGAGTAATCTGGCATCATCCTAACGCGAAAATGGTTTTATCAGATTTAACAGCGATTGAGCGAGGTGAAAATCTATCATAACTAGTTATCGTTCGCACGCTTCGCTTCGCTTCGCGTGCTCATATATCCATGAATCCCCATATTCCGCCTGCCGACAGCCCGCTGCTACGACCGTTCTTAATAACTCATCCCTAAAACGTTAAAATATATTTCACTTTCAACTCGTTGCAAGTAAAAACATTTTCGAGTAATCTGGCATCATCCTTACGCGAAAATGGTTTTATCAGATTTAACAGCGATTGAGCGAGGTGAAAATCTATCATCACTAGTTATCGTTGCACCCGGATCCGCCAGCGAAATTAGGTATAGATAGTGCTAACATTTTGCTCAACTTTTGCGATCGAGCAATGAAATGTTTCCTATGACATAATTAAACATACTATAGTAGCAAGCGTCGGAAATTTCGTTCAGCAAGTTAAACCGTTTTGGCAGAAATGAAAGAAGTATAACATATTATCTAACTACTTTCGATACTAAAAAAGCACCATCCCCTATTTTAAACGGTTTTATTTCCTTGGTTCAAAACAATTAAAACACACTTGAGTTATGTAAAAAGGTTTTTATTTTTTAAATATATCAGTTTCATTCATCCACAATTGTATGAGAAATACATTTCTTAATGAGCAAATATCCTTATCTTTATGATTTACACAATTATATTGCCGTTCATAAGAGCTAAAATTATTGCCTAAGGTCTTAAGATTAGGACATTGAAAGTCTTCTAAATTAATGACATTAAGAACATCAGGAATTAAATCCTGAATCCATTTAGCTTTTTCTAAACCCTTACAATAAACTGATTTGCCCTTGAAGAATGGAGCTATCTTTGTTAACAGATCATAGTTGTGAATATACCCCTCGCTCCAAGACATGCCGCGATATTTTTCTATCCATTTTACTAACTTCCGCTCCTCCTCACTTAATTTGCTGTATGGAAATGGTGGTTTTATGAGAAATACTTGTTTCGTGTCATGAAAGCTAAATGCAAGTTCTTTAACGATAAATTCATTTCCCGATAATTTAAAACCTTGCACGTCCACAATCACAAAATCCATTATGTCAGTCTCTTGACGATGTTGCTGAGCGGCGTATACTCTACGATGCAGTCGTTCAAGATCAGGCAGTATGCGCTTGTGTTATCCGGTATTTCTTTCTCGCACTCTATTTCCAATCGAACATCTATAGTTCCAGTTTTGATAGTTTCGTTTTGATGAGAACAGTCAATTACAAATAAAGGTGCAATATTTTTATATTGCTCTAAGCTTAGCGACGGGTTGCGACGACGCCGGTAATACGACTGGTAGAAATTACAAAAAAGCTGATATAATAAGCAATAATTATCGGGAAATCTGATAGGAAGTGACTCATAGGGATAATATGTGGAATTTAGATATACTCTCATATTGTTAATATTGCAATGATCAAAACGAGACATATCTTGATTTTCAGCATTTTTTTTATTAGTTTGCAGCCCTAATATCACGTACCGCGGTTTTTCTGTCTGACTGGAAGTTTTTATAGACCAAGTGTGTTTGGTAGTTTTTGGAAGAAGCGGATACTCGTACAAGTCCCAGTTCCTGAAAGCCATTTGAATAGGTCTATCTCTTTCTAAATGCTTTAATAGGCTAAGTCTTTGCCGATCAGATACTTTTACATGAGGCATTCTCCACACGATCTTGGAGATAACAATAGTAGATAAACTTTCGTTCGAGTTTAATTTTACAGAATTTATATTCGTGTTACTACGAAGGAGTATTAACTCATGTTTACAGTTCATTATTATTTTCTGGTAATCTTCTGCAAATCCCAATATTTTATTTAGTGGTATGTTAACGGTAAAGCTACCAGTGGTATTTGATATTCCGCCTATTTTCCATCCCCACATGACTCCAGAGTTGGAATCGGTTTCATTCAATGAGAGGTAAGACTTCATGGTTGTTGTAATGCCTGCATTTTTTATTTTATCGACTTGGATTCCATTAAGTTCGTAACGAATATCTTGAAACAAAAATAGTATTGGATTATTTGTAAAGTTAAATGCTGTGAGCGCCTCAGAGTTGTCATCCGCTCCTTTTTTCACGCCTTCAGCGTAACCTTCGATGTATAGAGAACTCTCGCACGGTACTACGTATAGATCTTGTTGGTTAATGGGTATACGTATCTCATCGTTGTTGTTAAAGCTGTTAACGTAAGGTTTATATGAATGAATTTCATAACTTTCAATACTGGTATCATGCGTCGGTGATTCAGATATATTTAAAATATTCATTTTAGAAGGCCAATTAATTTTAAGAATTCTTTATTTTTTCTAGTTAATGGAATGCGGCGGGTGTTTGGTATAACGAGTCGATTCTTAATGATCCGTTTAACTGGATGCTCTTCAATTTTATTATAAACAATCATTGCCTTTTACGAATGTGCAAGCATACATGTATCTCTTCGTTTCGAAAATTGATCAAGTTCTTATGGATATCGACAATTTTTATATTTACAGTAGTAATTGTCTTCCGATTAATTGGATAATAAACAATGTTATCAGGTTTTTCTAATATTCTATAACCGGGGGGGACGTAAGGAATAAACTGATGCAATATGTGCGTTTGCTCTCCGTTAGTATAAGCCCCGTTAACTATGTCACAATCGATTCGAATCGCATTCAAGGGTTGAATGTTCACAGGCTGACTCGAGCGATGGGTTTTATTAGCAATTAAAGTAGTGCATGGGAAACCCAGCAGAGGTCCTATCGAGTTCGGTTTTTCAAAATGGATATCTTTATTACATTTAAGAATGCATCTTAAAGTGTTATTATTAGGATGCAAATTTAGCGAGCAATCTGGAGATATGTGTTTATTTAAGTATTCGATCAGATCAGTTACTTCATATGATCCTTCAGGAACCTCTATTTCCTTATTATCGTCGTAATGAAATATATTATTATGCACATCTACATTTGGTATGGAATTAAAGGAAGTAAAATATACAAGTCCGCACTCGTAATCTTGCTCTAATTCGATAGCTGGAAAATAATTCGTTGAAAAAACTGATGAGGTGCCAGATACCGACAGGGTGAAAGACATTTTTGCAATGACGAAAAATATACTACATATCATATTAAATAGTTATTCCAAAATGTTGTCAAAAATTTAATGCACAAATGACCGCAATTAATTTCATTAAAGTTTTGATATCTGCTGTAATTATACAATATTCTTTGACATTTTAAATATTTCAGCAGTTCGATAGGCGGTTTAAGGTCTCCAAAACTATCAAAATAAACAGCATATTTTTTCATTTTCACATATGCTACCCAATGAGTCCCACAGTTTTTTAAAGAATCTAAATTTAAAATGCTGCATTCAATATCTTTTACTTTTCTAGGTAATGAATCTCGCATGAAAACCCCTCGGAAATGAGGAATAGTTTTAGTGAATTTTAATATATCTAGATCGGTGAGAGCTCTATTGGGTAGCTGTTTCAGAAATTTTTGTTATTATGTATAAATAATCCGGCGCCTGTTTTATATGGTTTAATGTATAAACCTTTTCCTATAGCTATTGCCTCCATGGCATGGTTGTGTCTCTCATTTTCTTTTAACTGATTTTTTGCAGACTTATAGCTTGTTACAGCTTTCGCAACACCAGCTGCTCCACCTGCTAATGCTCCCAACGCAGACAATCCTGCAAATATCGGTATGAGAGGGAGAATTCCTCCCGTTTTTGGAAGAGGTATTATTCTGGGTACGGCGATTTGTTTTTCTTTTTTAAACATTTTGTGAGCAATTTTATATGAATTTTGAATAATATTTTTTTTGTTTGCCGGCTTTATTTTTTTAAGGTCGGATTTAATGCGTGATATTATTTTTTTGAAACTTTTATCCTTTCTCTTAATACCGGCACCGGTTTTAAGCTTTGTTTTCATTATGTTTTTTACTAGCCACGAGGCGGCCTTTTCGCCAGTTGATGCTCTGGAATCCTGTAATCTCTCCTTAGCTCTTTCAATTAGAATTTTATCAGCCAGATGACGCCTATTTATGTCTTTAAATATTGAATAGGCTATATCGTGATCCTTACAGTGATCGTCAAGTTTGTTTACGCCTTTGTCACCCCGATGCAATCTTTTTCTTAGTTTCGTGCCTGGACCGCAGTAATTATATCCTGGGAGATGAAGTTCAAAAGGCAACTTATTTATAATTGAATCAATAAGACCCGCTCCTTGCATTGCCTGCATCAGAATGAAAGGTTCTCACTAAAATGTTTGCTTATATTATATTAATATTTTGTTAGTTCTCGAGATCCAACTATTCTCCGATGAAGGGAATCCTAACCACTTAACATAAACTCGATTACCTTGACGTCTTAATACTTTTTCAACAAGGTATATTGCAGGGCATTTAGTTTTCTGTAACTCGTGTTCATAGAAACAGCCCGATATAGGCCGATTCCTTAAATCATGTATCAGGTATGTTGGAGGAGTTTTAGTTTTAATTTCAGTTATTTTAAATATTTCCGTTGACCAGTTAGGAGTAAACCCTTTATCGAATTGCCCTTTTAATTTGCTAATACGAACAAAATCGTTAATTTTGAGTTTTATTTTGATTTTTTTATTCAATACATTTTGATTTTTTTCAATTCTTTTCCTAATTTTTTCTTCATTACTTTTGTTCACTTTCGAGGGCTCGCACTGGATGGTGCGATGTTTTGCGTTATTATAGTCATATAAAGCATTTGTAAGAGTCTTACCAATCCATTTATATGATCCTTTTAAACTGAATTGTTTGTACAATTTACTCTTTAGTGTTCTAATAAATCGTTCAACTATAGAAGCTTTCTTTGTGGAGTAAGTTGAATAATGATTTATCGAGTATTTATTCATGAGTGACCGAAATGAATCATTGTAGAATTCAGTACCTCTATCAGTTTGCAGATTTTTTGGCGAGCGACTGTTCTTAAGTATTGATTTCATAGCTTTCATCACATCATTTTTGGATTTGGTTTTTAAAGGCACTGCCCATGCATATTTGGAGAAACAATCGATAACAACTAAAATGAGAGCGTAGCCTTTATTAGTTGATGTGTAGTTTCTCATTTCAGCAATATCAGCCTGCCATAAATCGTCGATGCTGTACAAGTTCACATGCCTTCGTTTAAAATTTCTTCTTACAGGTTTGTGCAACTCATTAACAATAATGGATTTACTCATTTTTAAAACGGTTTTATAATAGATTTACAGAAATTTCAGTTCCTTTCTACAATATTTCTTTATAAGTAATTATTATTTCCAAGCGATTTCTTAGACTTTCTTTTAAGACTCTTATAAAAGTAAAAAAGTTTTATTTTTATAATAAAATATATCAAAAAATACTATTTTAGTCAATAGTTACTTGCAATACGAGCGTTTGAATGAGATTCATGCGATCGAATACCCGACTGTAACTATTTACAAATTATTAATATTACTTTATGATACCTGCTTCCCTAAGCTCTTCTAATATAGATATGATTTCGTTATCGAGACCTGTGTTGCCCGCATCTCGAGAAGCCAGCAACAAACGCAATCTATCTACTAATTCATTGGGATCATTCCAATAAACCAATTCAATTCTATCTTTAACCACCTTCATATTGGGCATTCCTTTGCCTGAGACATTGGCGCAATGGTTAAACAATGGTTTGATAATTTTTAGATATTTTTCGCCTTTATTACTTTTAATAGGTTTACTAGGATCAAAATCTCTACGGTGAGCATTAGTTTGCAAAAGTATTCTTTTGTACATCCTTTTATCATACGGATTAATTAGTTCAAGATTAGGACTTTTTTTAAAAAGAAGTTCTTTAAGCCCTGTCGTAAGCTTTAAATTCAAGTCACCTACAGATATTTCGCTTTTATTAAAAATTATTTCAGCGTTTCCAATATGAAATAAACCATTTACTTTTCTAACACCAAATGGAATATCTAAAATTTCAGATGCAGACGCTACACATGATTTTGAAGAAGTTTCAGGTAAATGAGACGGTTCACATTGCATTGATTCCGCAAATCGTCCCGGGCTCGATATTGGAGATTGAAAATCATCATCATCATCATCTTTGTTTTCAATTGTTGTGTTATTGGTGTCTTCAGATTTGAGATTTTCTTCAATACGGCAATCTTCAGACCCGTTACTATCATCTTCACTTGCAGCCCCCTCCACTATTAAATCTTTTGTTTCTTTATTATCACTATTTTTCGCAGAGGCATGAAACATTAGCGGGTCGATATTGCAAGTTTTTTGTCTTGTTTTTTTATGAATTAGTTTTTGCAGTGGTTTTGTAACCGGCTGCAAGAATTCCGCAAACAATGCTTCATTATCTTTTCTATTATTACGTAACGTCTTAACCTTATTTTTTACATTCTCCACTGACTTAATTATTTGCAATTTCAACTCTTTTTCCATGGTGTCAAATTGAATTACAACTGCTTCGCGCAAAGACCAGCAATGGAATGAATTCGAATTTATAGTTTTACTTTTTTTATCAATCTTGATCTAATACAAGGAAAGTATCAAATCCTTTTCTATAAAGACCATTATTTTTCTGACAGTCTTTATTTATGACCACGAAGTCATACGGAGTCTTCCAGATATCAGCACAAATATTTTGAAATTTTTTCCAGGGCATATCTGTATTAACGTGTTCTGTCCACACATGCTTCAAATTTATAGCATCTTGACGGAATAAAACTATAAGGTTTGAATTATCCCTTATCAGCTGTTTAGGTATTTTGGAATAAGTCTGACCCAAATAAAAACAGTCAATAAAATTATGTCTCCCCATTGCAAAGTAATCGCGAATATTATTTTGATTTTCACATGCAACATCATCAAATATAATAATAGAGTTCTTCGAAGCATCCGAAGGACTTATCAAATCATCATTTTGGCGGAACTGGTGCAACATTGTCTTTGAAACCTTCCCTAGAATCTTGCTTAATAAAACATATTTAGGCTGAAATAGGGATTTTGCATATATGTAGACGTTTTCAAATTTCAATCCATTCTCGTGTAAAAGCAATCCAACAATTAAATTTGTTTTACCGCAGTTGGAAGGTCCACAAATGATGCATCGTATAGTATTCGGCAAAAGGCTGCTATGTCTAAAAGACTGTTTAGTAGACTCGGAACAAATGTTAGGTAAGTTCAATCGCTCTTTTTGCTGAATAAGCTTCATTGCAACACCTGCGTTTACCTCGAAAATGTGTGTAAGTATACAGACATGTAGTTTCAGCTCGCACTTATATTTCACCGACTTTGCCCCTCCACCCTCCTACTGTATAAATAAGGCATGTCTTAGGAGATCTTGATTCAAAACACGTTTCTCAGCAGGAAGAGCTGCACACTCCCGCCTCGAAATGGTAAGTAGCCAGATCTAATTCGTGGAATTCTGATTAAATCAATCCATTCAAAGTATTACATGTTTGAACAGGATCCCACCTTTCACTGCTAATAAAGAACGTTTTTATTTTTTCAGAATTTTTACCGGCAAGCTGATGATCCGACTACTGGACGCGACGTGGCAGGAAACTATTTCAATCCAGAGGATGGCAAAACAAGAAAATCTCGAAGGATAAAGAATAAATCAGCAGCGAGCCCGCCCGCTCCATCTTTTGTCTTCAGTCCTTCAAATGCCCCACCTAAGAAAATTATAAAAATAGAAATACTAAATGATAAAAACGAGCTAGAAATTCAAGCACAATATGCTGTATTTTATGATGGAGATGAAACACTAGATCAAGTAGAAAATATAGTCAGAAAAATTTCTGCGAAAGTTGCAATTGTACCTTTTGTATTGTAAGCAATAATATTAAATAAGAAATTTAAAATAAAAGATATCAGTTAGTAGTATACTCGTTTGTTTCATTGAAATTTCCAATTTTCACAAATGTTTTATTGAAAATGTAATCAATTTCAATTTAACTAAATATTGAATAAAAAATATTCCATAACCATAGATAGATAGATATTGCGATATTTTAAACAATTCATGCACTCCTTAGACGGTGTCATGTTTTACTTTCCATTTGCCTCTGCTCCTCCTCTATTTAAGGAAGGAAATGTAACAATCATTTGAAAAACCTCATTAATTCAATGGATTTTTATAAAAGTTTACCCGCTCAATATTTACGCCTCCCTTTAATTTATTTTGAAAAATAATTCCTATTGAAACCGCTACGAAAATGTCTTTGCCGGTTTTATTTTCCAATATCCAAAAACATGCAGACGTAGATAATTATTAATTGATATTCTATTAAAATTAGGTTAATGGGCAGAGTGGTTTTTTAAAATGATCTTTTAACTATGTTTGTACTGAGAGCATCGCTTACTGACTCGACTTAAGAATGGTCCGGCAGCTATGATTCCTAATTGTAAGTAGTTAGACACTGAAGAAGTAATCTGAGCATTATCAGCTGTTTAAGATTTTTTAGTAAGGCTGCATATTTTTAACTTTAAATGTATAATTTCTATAATATGAGCTGTTCAAAACTGTTCAAGTTATATTTTCTTCATTTTGAGCTCTGTTCATCAATCCCCCATGGCTTTAAGTGATCTAGCTCTACATTCGAGACCTACTCATCTAGATGTTCCGACTGCACATGCGAATATAATAGCTCCATTAAAATGTCTTTAAATCTGGAAAATAACACAAATAAAACACAAAATTAAGACAAAGAGTTTATTTTCTATAGTTAAAAACGATGATTACATATATCTTAAGCTATAATAATGATTTATAGTGGCCATAAGGCAAGGTTGTGTATTTATTTGTACACATTATTCGTTTCTCATCACGATTACATAGAACTAATTTATTTATTTTCTCTGTGAATACTTTATGTTTTCTTGATCGAATAACACACATATTTTTACGAACTGAAACGCCATTATCTAAGGCATTTTTAAATAGTTTGGCATCGATTGTTTTCAAGGCAGCACATTTTACACCTTTAGCTTTCTTAATGGTTTCATCAGCAGTTTCAATGCAGTACAGTTTCGCCCGCAATCCTATGAATTCTGAGATTACTTTGCCGCCTAATTCATCCTTAAAAAAACCCGGAATTTTCATGTTAACCGCAGGAATTTCGTAAATATTATCGGCAGGAAAATTGCTGGTATCAAAATGGGAAATGTTGTTTTTTAGATCTGCATAGAAATCGGGGGTTCTCACGAAGTACAATAAGCTGTCAGTATCTGTGTAACAAAGCTTTATATTTCTACCGTATTTTTCTTTCATAACTGAATAGTGGAAATTGTACAAATGACTTTTTGATAGCTCTAACACAGAAAAACCAATATAAATCGGTCTATCCAAATATATTTCTTGTTGCTGTAACTGTACAACCGCTAAATTTTCTGATAAAACTGAGATGCTTTTGAAATTTGGAAGTGATATCAGCTTCTCAGCTCCTACAGATTTATTTGTTTTATTAGTAGTGTCTTTCCATTTATTTACCAACTTTATATTAACTTGATTTCTTTTATTTTCAATAGTTTTTCCGAAAATTGCATTGTTTTGCTTTTTAAAAAAATCTCTTTCAAAATCTGATGATGCCAATTGTCTCAGCTTAGTATTTAATTCAATGTAAGGCTGTAAATAATTATCTTGCTTGAATTTAATGATAGAATGAATTTTTCTTACAATTAAACCATGTGCTATACATTCTTTAAGATGTACGTAATGAATGATGTAGTTATATTTATCATACAAATTGGCAATTAATTTGGAGTTGGTACAGCCTGGAGGTACAAATTTTTTTGCTGCAAAAGGCAAGTCAGAGTGATCATCGTGCAGTTTAGTCGGGTACGCCAAATCTACTTCCAATACAAATCCAATGTCGGAATCATTAGATATTTTGCAAACATCAAAATATTTTATATCCTCACTTGACAAAAATGTAAAACCGGAACATGGAAGTTTTTTCATCATAGCAAAACCATATAAATTTACGCAATCCAGGTAAATTAGGAACGTGCTGTCATAGTTTTGGTCAAAATCGGGTAAATACTTATTGTTAGCTTTAGCGTAACGATGGCTACATTGAGCAAGACCCCCTCTTATTCCCTTTTCAAACATTTTAAACATGTCGAAATTACTTATTAGTTCAAGTTCTACTTTTGTATAGTGCAACATCGCGTCCCAACTAAGCGACGGTGATGACACATAATAAGCAGGATCTAATTTGTAATGAGTAAGACTGATTTCTCTGAAATTTTCGAATATATCTGCAAGCAATAATACATCACACTTCATGTACAAGTCTGTATATTCCCCAAGATTTTTAATATCAAACGCTTTCCAAATTTTACAAGCATGCGAATAATCCTCATTTGATATCGAAGTGGATGTGAGCGTATTATAAAAATCCTTGCGATTAGGCAGTGTACCCTCGTTGTATCGAGTCCAGGAATCTATATAATCATAAGGGTATATCCCTTTTTGTTTTATCATTTCAAGTCGAGAATCGTTACGAATGTATTTTTTTAAATGGAAAAATTTCTCTCGAGGCAATGTTTTAGCAAGTTTTTCAAGACTGGAAGTTAAAAAGTTCAAGGAATCAATAAATTTTATTTGCGATAATCCTTCAGGATCTGCTAAAATAAATTTTGTAAAAGAAATGTATTTTTCCTTGTTCTTAGCTATTATCGTCATACGACCGGCAATAGTTGCGAGTTCTCTGATGAACAAATGACAGTCATAACCTGCCAGGTTATGGAAAATAACTGGTAGGAATGGGCATTTCTTTGCAGTCAGGTTGCAATGGGAATGAGCAGCCCCTCTGTACATGCCAGTGAAGTGATCATGATCCATGACGATATCATCCAAAAGCAGACCATTACAGAAGTGACAGTGTGCTGCAGTCCTATGCAATCTCCTTTGTTGACAAGTGAGCGCCTTGATAGGAGCATCTTTACTCAATAAATTAAGCAATAATTCAGAATCTTCTACGAGGCTATCTACAAATTTCTGGCCGCAATTGGGACCTCTGTACGAAACGAGCTTATTTAATTCTGGCTTTGATTTGCAACAAATGTAGTATGAAAAACTAGTCGCCTCATGTATTTGGACGCGCTCTGTATGTCCGGAGTTACTCCTAACCGAGCACTCGCGAAGCAAACTCTCAAAATCGCCATAAATAACTATCGGAATTCTCTGAGTTCTCTCGTAGTGCTCAAAACTCACCCATGTGTCTGGCGGAGGTAACACTGTACGAACTCTGGCACACTCATGACTTTTAATTTTTTCTTCATTGCAAAAATATACGAGACATTTATCACAAATAAACATTTTAGATTTATGTTTCGTGACTTGATGGCGAGTTAATTTACACAAATCTTTAATAAGACAGAAATGACTCTTGCCGCATCGTTCAATATACAGAAGATTAACGTGGCATTCTTTACGGGATGGTGTCAAATACAGAGGACCATTTACATCATTGTTGCGATCAAGACCATACACATTTATACTAATTGCGGAATTGTTTAGCTCAAATAAAGCAACATCATCAAACGAAACCGGAAATTTCATGCCCTTAATGTTTATCATATTCTTAAAATGGGGATAGGAGGATAGCTTGCAAACATTTCGTTTAGCAGGGTGCAAGTGCGCCATTATACACCAAATAAAGCAATAGCCATCGAAAGTCTTAAGGTTTAAGCAGCTTTTTGTGGCCTGTATTTTTTTCGGAAGTTCTAAATACGTACGTCCTCTGAAAGGACTGTATTTATTTACATTCACTTCTAGGTGGCTTGCCTCATCAAAAGACCAGCCAGACTCGCACAATTCAAATTCCGATGTTTTAGTCTTCATTTTATCAATTAAACGCGTGTACAAGCCTTCGATATCAGTACTACGTAATATTATAACATTCTTTGTTTGAAAAGATTTAATTTCTCTCTTATCATTTTTCGGTAAAACATAGAACGCAAATAGTTCGAAGTTAACTTTAACAGAACAGTGAGTGCGCACGCTGCGCTGAATGATAGTGCAGACTTCGAACGATATATTTTCTAAGAATGTTTCTGGGGTATTCGCATCTGTTCCTTCACGCGGAATTATTTTGAAGCTGCTTATTCTGCGTTTGAAAGCGGAAGATATCAACTTTACATTTTCTAAATCAGTGTCGGTTAAACATTTCGATTTATGCAAAAGACTCCTCTTGTGAGATGCGAATTTATTGGGAGGAATATCATAACCACAAATACTACAGTACATTTTAGATAAAATCAATTAATTCTAAGAGCTATATTTAAATTATGTAAAAATATTATATTTCTTTTAATTTGGTGTTGTTAAAAAAATATCAAATTAATAATTCTCAATATATTGATATTCTTAATAGTTGGGATAGGTTATAATAATGTTATGTTAAATTTTTAGTTCGCATCTTCATACAACACGGGGGTTATTTCATCGAACTCTTCCTTGACAGACTTGACGAATGTTTGCAATGCCCTCAACGCTAAACAATCCTCATCTAATCGTGTCCGCACGGCGAATACTGCCCTGCGCCAGCGATCTACTGCAGCCACCCGCTCGACCTCCGATGCCTTGTAAATGCGCGTCTCTACATAATATGCGCCTGCCCGCCGGGGATCTTCTTGTTTAGTATAACCGGCAGCTACTCGCTTCGTCAGCACTGAGGGCAAGACAGGCGCCTTCACCGGTGACGCGCGAGCCTTGCGCTCTTTTAGAACGCTAACCCCGTCTTCGTCTTCGGAAAAAATTGACTTCTTTACCAAGACCGCAGATGTAGATTTCTTGCAGCGTTTGGTGGCCGCCGGCATAGAGACCGCCTCATCTTCTGAATCTGTTCCGAACAGGTGATGGCTCCGTTTCTTCAGCGTCGACTGCTTAAAACGCTTGTCCTTCTTTGCAGATACCTTCGACTGAACAGCTCCGCAGTTGTCGTCAGACTCGAACTGATTCATGGAATTCCTAAGGAATATAAAAATACTAGTCAGCAAACATTATATTGACATAAAATTACATAGCCTGATGATGTAACCGACAATCGGATTACTTAAATCTGGCAAAACCATCGACCAATACTTCAGTATTATAAGATAAAATAAAAGAGGCCGAGTTTATAAGTAAAATTAAAATCCATGGCACGAATTTAATAATACGTATAATGAATCTTAATAAAAAAATTACATTCCATTCAAAACATGCATTGCCGTTCAGTAAATATTTATCTAAAAGAAGGGATTAAATGGATTTTCTAGTTTGTATTTACAATTACATCTGTACTCCTGAATCTATATAACTAGTAACAAAAAATAATACATACATACTCGTTAACAGCTCTCTGCAGGATACTTTCAGTTCACTTGTACTTATACTTTTCACTTTATATTTACTGTTTGATGCACTCGTTGCAAGGATGTAAAAGCTTATGATCAGTTCTCAAAGACACTTCTCGATTTATAGCAAATTTTCGTGACCGATTAAAGTTGTTTTACACTAGGCGGAACAGATTTTCTGACCGAATAATCGGCAACCCGATAAAAGAGAGGTGTGCAATTATTAACTGTCGACGCTGCTAGCATAGAGCCGAGAATAAGAAACAACTGGATGACCAGATCGCGTATCGCGTGCGAGCGCCCTCACCCCCATATTTGGCGACATTCGATTCAGCGATCGCCGTATCGAGTCCGGAATTTGTTTTGATAACAAGATACATGAGACGAACATTTTAAAAGGTAGTGCTTCTCTCGTACGAGACCGATGCGACGTAAATATGTTATGAAAGTGAGACCTTATGATGATATCCTTTGAGTCTTCAATAGAAATGAAACCCTATTCTAAATAAATCATTATTGTATTTCGCTATTAATCTGCTCCGAGACCTCCCATGCACTATTTTTTGGATGCGGTATAGTCCGGGCGACGACAGCATGCATTGATGGCGACACAGTGGGCGCAGCGCTGCCTTGTAATATTTTCTCACTTTACATTTGGAATACTTACTCCTGGTCTATGCCCAAATAATAACAATATCGGCTAACGACAGCTGCGGCGGGCGGCGAGGGAAATAAATGCTGACATTGGCAGGTTCAAGGTCCAAGAACTTGTAAGTATGTGTTAAAGAATACGGATTTTACACGGCCTTGTATGCAGATTCAGAACACTATAAGTGTCGGAGCTGTCGCAGAAGACTAAACAGTTCCTTTTCATTACCGGCTGCAGCGAACTTCAGTGTGTATTTTGAAATTGGTGAGCTATTTATAATTATTTTGCAAGACTGTGTATTACTAGGAGGCCACTTTAGTTTCGTTAATGGTGACAAACCATTTTCGCTTTGGGACAATGCCAGATTACTCGCGTATGTTTTTTACTTGAAACGAGTTGGAAGTGCAATATATTTTAACGTTTTAGGGATGAGTTTTTAAGAACTGGCGAAGCAGCTTGCTGCCTGCAGGTGGAATATGGGGATTCCTGGATATATGAGCATGCGAAGCGAAGCGAAGCGTGCGAAATATCCAGGATCCCCATATTACACCTACTGTCCCCTTTAATTATTATTATTTTTTAATCTTACCTATTTTTTGTTATAGCGGCAAAATATATATACACACTCTGTGAAAATTTCAGCTATCTATCTATTACGGTTACTGAGATACAGCCCTGTGACAGACGGACAGACGGACGGACGGACGGACGGACGGACGGACAGCGGAGGCTTAGTAATAGGGTTCCGTTGGCACCCTTTGGGTACGGAACCCTAAAAACTCGTTTTTTGTATGGGCCCCCCCTCTATTTTTTATTTTTTGTCTATAAATGTACCGATATGTTGTTAATGCAGTAAAATAAATACACACTCTGTAAACATTTCAGCTGCCTACCTACTACGGTTCATGAGATACAGCCCTGTGACGGACGGACGGACGGACGGACAGACAGCGGAGGCTTAGCCATAGGTTTCCGTTGGCACCCTTTGGGTACGGAACTCTAACAAAGAAGATTTTCTAAATCATTTATAGTTACCAAGCCGGCGCTTGAATACATAAAAACCTAGTAAATAGGTGTTTACAAACATTTTTTTTAAGAATATAAGCAACGCATTAATACCGTTTTACGGTCATACACTACTTAAAAGTCTAAACTTTGATATTTTGATTTTTTTACAGGTTCTTAACCGCCGCGGATATAAAACAAAAATAATCCAAAAATATTGGAATTTAAGGTCTTATGGAGCCTTATCAACAAATTGCAACATCCTAGTGTATCTATCTAGCAACATTTGTTCGTGCCTCTGTTGGCATTCAAACGATGTGGACCCCCAAAGAGGGTCCGTTAATTTGTGGAAACTTTTTGACCATTCAAATTCAATACACGCACTCCATTTAATACTAAGCCAATAAATGATATACTACAATTGAATTTTAATGAACGCATTCGATTCTAGCTAACACTTATAATAGTTTGTATACATAATAAGTAGCGTGGTTGCTGTCAGTGTACTCATGTCGTTTTTTAGGGTTCCGTACCCAAAGGGTGCCAACGGAATCCTATTACTTAGCCTTCGCTGTCCGTCCGTCCATCCGTTTGTCATAGGGCTGTATTACATGAACCGTAATAGGTAGGCAGTTGAAATTTTCACAGAATTTGTATTTATTTTGCCGCTATAATGACAAATAGGTAAAATAAAAAAATTATATAGGGGGGGGGGGGCAAACAAAAACATGTTTTTTTGTGTTCAATCTTGTATGATAGTACGGAACTCTTGGTGTGCGAGTCCGTACTTGGCCAGTTTTCTTCTTTATCTATGTCCCGATTGATTCAACAACCGTCATAAAGTTTGCCAATTTTATGCAACTTTTTGTTCGTTAACACTGTATTAAGATGCTCATAAATAAAACTCTTTAGCAAAAAACATGCCGATTCCTTCAAAGAAAGCGGTGCATGAATGTGGCGAGGATTGGAACCTCTGGGATAGAAGGCCTCTCTGAGTGACTTACTAGGTGTAAGGGTTAATCCCACTTGGGCTGGTGCTACCACATTGGATTAAAGGATGGTTGAAGCGGCTATGAACAATTTTCCGTGTTTTCCATTCTGTCCAGTGTAGTTATGCTCATAAAGGGAAGGTCTTGGATTGGCACCTTATTCCTTCGGGAATGTGGTGTTTTGGGCTAATATCATAACGGCAGTTGTGTGGTATTAGCTATCCATGTCAGGTTGCACAAAAAAAGTGAAACGGTGCACGAGTTTTCCAATTTTGCGCATTTTTTTTGTTCGTTAACATTGTATTAGCAAAAAACATGCCGATTCCTTCGAAGAAAGTGGTGCATTCTCACATTTAGTGAGAGGTAAGTTTAATTCAGACATAAATATCTCTCTCTTGGACGTTTTCTACCCGATTTTTGGGTTGCGGTGATACGGTTTTGGTAACATTTAACCATAGAGTGTTTCTCTGTGTAACACAACAGGATGTTTTATTCCTTTCAAACAAGTCCATCAAACTAAGGCGCCATATGCCCAGTCCAGCTGCCCGTGTCCGGTCCAAACTGTCAAATTATTGTTATAAAATATGAATATAATAACCATTTTATTAGCTGGAATGAAGCCATTTGACTCGGTAGTCTCACAGCGTGGGCTCCGTTGTCTATACTCGCTAGCTAAGTTGTAAAATGCTGGAATTTATAGACCAGGTCGCTACAAACAGAAGGTGTTTGAACTTACACAGCGTGGTATCGATTCATTCTGTTAGAAGAATATTCGATCTTGTCTGTTTTATTTTAAGTAACGTTTATTCCATTGAACAAAATTGGTTGTTATTTTGTGACCAATAATTGAGGAGGGTGGGAAAAGAACGTGCCGATCAGATATTTCGAAGTAATTTTTTGGACGAAATTATCAAAAACGCTGTTTTGCACCAAAATACGGAGTTGGTTCAAAAAGTGTCGATTAAATTATTGCTTTTTAGTATGTTCCGACCCATGCAATGCTTTTTTCACACAGAACGCAAAAAGTAGTTTAGTAGTAAGTATTGCACTTTAAGGCACGAATTCGTCAAAAATATTAATTATAGCCATAGTAGTTGCAGCGAACACATATTCACAATTTGGTTTAATGGTTTCGTTGTAATTGCCGATTCGAAGTTTTACACCGTTAGATGGCGCTGTTAAATAAAAATCGTATTTAAATAAATTGTAACAAAACCAATAATGCTGAAATTGTGAAATTGTTTTCGCTGCAAGTAATATGACTATATTAAACTTTTATTATTAATTCGTGGCTTAAAGTGCAATACTTTTTGCGTTATGTGTGCAAACAACTTTATATGGGTCGGAACAGCCTAAGAGCATACATTTTAAAATTTAAACCCACATTGATGACGCCTAGTGACTGTTATGTATTTTTTGTGATTATTGTGGACTGCGGATTTAGATAGCAAATGCAAACTAGAAATGTTGTGTAAAAGAGAAAGACTTAACATACGTTTAGTTCCTAACCTCCTCAATTAATTATTGTCATGTAATATGTTTTCGGGGAATGTAGGCATGTACTTGTGCGTTTAAAAACGTGTGAGTAGAAAATTATTATAGTATAGTCTTTGGTTTTTTTTATGTAGCTGGACATGAACGGCTAAAACTACACCCACAGTCATGATATTAGCCCAATACAGTGCACTCTCGAAGGAACTAGGTGCCATGCCAGGACCTTCCCTTCATGAGCGCGGCTACATTGCAAAACACTGACTATTTATATTGCCGATTCGACCATCATTCAGGGAATACCCAGGGACATTGAGATCGGAAGGGTCTGCAGGTTGGCCGATTTGAGTCT
This sequence comes from Incurvaria masculella, assembly GCA_946894095.1. NCBI lineage: Eukaryota > Metazoa > Arthropoda > Insecta > Lepidoptera > Incurvariidae > Incurvaria > Incurvaria masculella. The sequence goes on along the minus strand of OX335662.1, from coordinate 13,617,697 downwards.
CCGTCAAAATTAGGAGGTCAGTTTTGCTGACCCTAAATGACGGTAGACGGCAACGAAATGTGATCGAATACCTCGAATGTTGGTGAGGTTTACGCGAAAAAGGGAGCAGCCACGGACGCGAACAACTTCATCTCCAAAGTTTATTGAAACTGTCTGTAGCTCAAATTTTTCAAATTCAAAATATTTTATTGCATATACATTTTAGTGCAGTGTACAACAAGAACATAATGGTATAGTGACTAACTCTGTTTTGAAAATGCTACCTAGACGTAAGTGGGGCAATGTTTTCAAACAAAAAAAAATACACAAAATTACATTAAAACACGATAGAAAACAATTACAGCACAATTTAGATAAAAAATAATAATAATCAAATCTCAATATCTTAACCCTTATTTTCTTTCATAAATTCCTCTAGGTTATAATACATTTTTGTCAAAAGTCATTGCTTGAGTTGGTTTTTGAATTTTTTATACGTTTTCAATTTCTTTTCAATCTTCCGATGACTTATTATAAATTGAAATAGCGGACCGAGCTGTGCCTTTTGCTACCAACGTGGCTCAGTGATCATAGCAGCGGCTTTGTAATCCAAATGTCGCAGGTTTGAATCATGCTTCCGAAGAATATCCAGACCAAAACTTTTCCCATAATTGTTCAAATCGGATTAAAATTATAAATTCAAGATGTCGTTGTACAGGTTTACTAACCATCACATTACGTTACTAAGGTTTGAGTACTGGGGTTAAGTATAAAAGCGGCTCGTAGCCTAGTAGCGCGGGGAATGGCCTAGCGTACCAGAGGTCTGGGTTCTATTCCTCGCCCCGACATGTACCACTTTCTTTCTCTTTCTGAGTTCGATAAGTACATTTCGTCACGAATGCGAGCTGCTCCATGGTTCGGAATCCATGTAAAACTGTAGGTCCCCTTCACCTACTAGGTGGTAGGGTTTAAGCCCGCCCAGGTTGGTACCATCGCATTGAATGAAAAGATGGTCGAAGCGGCAATGAAAAATTGTCCGTGTTTTCCATCCAGATCAATGTAGCCGTGCTCATAAAGGGAAGGTCCTGGCATGACACATAATTCCTTCGGGAATGTGGAGTATTGGGCTAATATCATGACGGTAGTTGTGTCGTATTAGCCATCCATGTCAGGTCGCATAAAAACAAAAATTAGGATAAACTTTCGTCGGACCTTAACGCGGGCGGAGCCGCATAAAAAAGGCGTCCAACAATTACATTAGGCCGCTATATCGCGGAGATCTTCCGTAATTCCCCGCTTTATCTGCAGCAATAGAGCCATAATTCCGTCACAAAATTCCCAAATGGTTTCGTATGAGGCGGAACCCGTCTCATTTGGACTATCGCGATGGATGTAAATAACATTTGTGTCGTTAGGTTACACCGCCCGGCACGTCGCGCGGTGATACCGGGAAACTGTTTAGATGTGGTATCACGCTTGCAGTTTGGGATTAGGTAGGGCTTACATGTGGGACTTCGAGTGAGCGAACATGTATTGTATTGTATTTATTAAACATAAACATAATTTACACGTTTATAATAAAACACTGTTAGGTCCACGATGGTTGTTGAAATTACTTGTCAATAAGTTCAACTAAAAATATATTTTAAATATTCTAAAAATAACATCAACAGTAAAGTTGGCCACTATTGAAAACAAAGTATCGAAAAAAATGTAAGTTAACAAATGTGTACTAATGTGACTGTGTCTAATGTACCGCTGTATCACCCCAAAGACAAGGGGCACCACCATCACGACTTTTGCAAAAGGGGCCTCCACCATCACGGTTGTGTTGCGAATTTGCGCAGATTTACTTGCCTCGTTAAAACCAATGCAAATCGATTTTTATGATATGTAGAAACTTTAAATATTAGCGTAAAACTTTAACAGTGGCAGAAGTAATAGAAAGAGTGACAAAGAAGGGAGAACGTATGATGATATTCTTAATTTAAATCCACTTTTTATCCAGGGTCTTTAACATTGTTTCTTATTCAGATCTCGCGTCTTGTGTACTTTTCTTCAGGTTATTTTGATTTTATTTCTTATCGGTATAAATTACTCATAAATTTTGCGATCCTTTGGAAAATAACTCTTAGATCTAAGTTATTTTAATATTTTTATTCTAGATTACCAAAAATATATGAAACAATTATAAGAAGAAAATATTGAAGACGCTGATTTGAGAACATGTAAATTTTGATTTTTAAAATTTACCCTGAATCTTATAATAGGCACTAAAAGATAATATAAATACGATTTCGATTTTGAATTGCAGATTATTACGTAAAGGATTTAAATCGAAATCTTGCATCAAATATATTAACACCACTAAATAGTAACTATTAATTCATACAGTAAGCCGTCTCGTCATGTCAACCACATCTTACACGCGTGGCAACTGTGATGTCTCTGGTTGTGAACTGTCGCGTTATTACAGAGACCATCTTGTCTCCACTCCCATTGAGCGTCTCGGTACTCGAAGAAAGTCAACCGTCATGGGGACGGACATGTCTACAAGGAGGTACAACATTCCTACAAGAGGTACAACATGCCCACTCGCATATATAAATGAGTTTATTCGTTTGTCTTATTCGATAACGTGGACTCTTTTATTCGTTGGAAATCGACTTATCGTAAATTTTAAAGACGGTTCGTATACATCGGACAAAAATAACCGATTAGAAACTTCGCCGGTAGTAATAATAATACAAATATTCGTTAAAATGTATCCAACATTATTTTGAAAATATAATTTCAACCCACAATTACAGATTTTTATTTAATACTTATTAACATCTAAAAGTAAATTTTAAAAATTAAAACTAAAACTAAAGAAAAATGTGGATCGGAGAGCGATCCAATGAAATATGTTGGGTTAAAGATAAAATATTTCATTGAAGGCAGCCGATGTTTGCCCCAAAGTGCCTAGAACACTCGCCGCGTTACCTCTTTGAATTTCAAGAGCGATTCTTCGGACAAAAAAGGCTTTTGCACGACAATCGCCAGACTTCTCCACTAGGAGTTTTCCGATGTCATCTGCAAAAGCCTTAGCGTCCGATGACCACGGTCCAAAGGTCTCGACGGCGAAAGGCTGAAATTTAAAACGGTCAAGCAGCGATGTGTACTTAGACACTTTAAGAATGGCTGCCTTAAGTCGCGGCCGCTCCGGCCACTCGGGATGTGTCGTGCACATGGGACGGTGCCAAGGTATCGACGCAACTCGCATCCCATACCAAAGGTCTGCCTCGACTCCATGGTACCAAGGTCATTCCATCCGGCCTCTTCCCGTCATTACGGCTTATGCCTGGTGGCTCAGTAATACATGGTATGTTAACAGACGCCAAGGAGCGTTTTATGATGCTATTATAATACACAATTATAATACAAGAATGATGTCTTGCAAAAAATATGTTTTACGCGTCCTCGGATTGCACTTTATCGAAATAGCGTATTTTGTGTTGCTCCGAAATTATATAATTGTATCCCTAAACAATTTAGGGACCTTTACTATGATTTGTTAAATGTAAATTGTACGATTGGTAAGTAAAACAAAGAATTTACTCAGTATAAGAATAAAATATGCAAAGACTTGTTAACCCATAAGTACACAAATAAATATTATTTAATTTCAAGAAATTTGTAGTTACATATTTTTAGGTTCGTAAAATGAAAACTTACAACCAAGCAGTTATATTATCCTTTAGAATGTTTCCACCAACAGATTACAACTATGTAGAGTCTAATCGTTTGAGAGCAACTCAACACGATATAAAATAACTATCGAGGTTCCCGGGTCCACTCGACTCAATTTCGGTTCAGAAACCTTGGCGGGCATTTTATTCAAACGGTCAGTATAGTCAGGAATATTTTCCATAAATGAAAATATTGTGAAAAAAAAAACGTCTCATAAATTTCGTGTGCAGGATTTACAAAAATGTATGGGGAGGGCAAAACGCAAACATATTTATACAAACATTTCGATGAACAGAGGTAAAATTGCGTCTCTTGATTTTATAAAATGTGACTTCTTATAAAAAAGATATATAAAAAAGAAATGACATGACAATCCTGAAATTACATTAATTGAAGATTTGCGTAGATCAATTGGAAGCTGGTTCCAAAGTGTGTGTTCCAAGTTTTCTGTCTTACATGAGTGGGTTATGGCATAAAGTTAAATTCTCACAATTATAGCACACACGGTCATATGTCGTGTGCCGTTAAGGTTGTCACCACGTGTTAACGTTCCGGCTATAAAACGTAACTTGCTAAATGTCTAAGCTTACGTTTTTATTGTGCGGTTTGTTGGAATAAAATAACAATTTAAAGGTTAAAAGTTAAACGATAAAGATAAATTTAAACGCTAATTTTCTGTTATTTATAGTACAGGTCACGCAGAAAACTTAAGCCGAAACGGTATAACAACGAAATGGTAATTTATTAGATTTAATATGTTTTTTATGACTAGACATTGATGATGTATACCGAACCCGCCGATATAATATTAGCTCAACTATATCATTTCATTCTCAAAGGAAAAAGGTGTCATGCCTTAAGGACGATGGAACTGGATGGGAAATAGAGACAGTTTTTTATTGCAGTTTTACCCATCTTTTATTAACCGACTTCAAAAAAAGGAGGAGGTTATCAAGTCGTCTGTATGTTTTTTTTTTTTTTGTTTTTTTTTTTTTATGTTTGTTACCTCATAACTTTTGCCTGGGTGAACCGATTTTGATGATTATTATCTGTTTAAATGATAGCTAGTGCTTCCCAAGTGGTCCCATTTTAATTTGGTTAAGTTCTGACAATGTTACCCATGAGAAAATCATAAAAGTCTTAAATTTGTATTAAGATGTGCGCGACAAATGGACGAATAACTCAATATAACGCCAACCGATTTCGGTGATTCTTTTTTTATTGGAAAGGACGTCTACAAATTAGTAAGTGTACTTCAGATTCACTAAAAATAAACAAATAAAAAAACAAATTTAACAAAAAAAATAACCGACTTCAAAGGAAAAGCACTAAAAAGTAAAAAATAATTTCCATTTTTGTAGTTACGATTTCTGTTATTTTTTGAGTCGGTGTCAGCCAAGGTTAGGTTAGGTTAGGTTAGGTTAGGTTAGGTTAGGTTAGGTTAGTTTCTCTTGATTGGCGCAGCGCGTGTCCGGCTGACGCCGACTCAAAAAATAACAGAAATCGTAACTACAAAAATGGAAATTATTTTTTACTTTTTAGTGCTTTTCCTTTGAAGTCGGTTATTTTTTTTGTTAAATTTGTTTTTTTTTATGCAATGCGCTGTCACCTAGTAGGGGAAGGGACCTACCGGAAAAACCAAAACTTGCACAAAAAGCTATTCGTTGTTTAATGTCAAGTCTGTGGTGGTTATATTTCACGTAAAACTGTAGATTCTCTTTCTGATTACTGGGTGGTAGTATGTTGGGAGGGTTGAGCCCGCACGGGTTGGTACCGTTGCATTGAATGAACGATGGTTGAAGCAGCAATTAGAGTTATCTATGATATTCTTGAGATTACCATGGCGGCTAAACAAGTTTGAAAAATTTTACGGTATTTCACGCGGAGGGAGGAGACATTCTCCGACGTTTGCCAGTCGTCTGTTGCGTACGAACGTGGCGGATGCCTCTTTGATAACGGGCTGAACGATCGGCTCGAAACGTCGGAGAATGTCTCCTCCCGCCGCGTGAAAAGCCGCAACATTTTCAAACATAATTAGAGTTGTCATTGTTTTCCATTCAGTACAATTTAGTAGTGCGGTTAAGGAGGGTTCTGGCATGGCACCTATACGAATAACCGTCCAGTAAAACAAAAAAAGCAGTTGTTGCATCGCAAAGATGTTAATTCGAAGCTACCCCCGGACAGCCCAGCGAGGCGCCATAGAAGCGAGAAGACGCGTGAGCTGGCAGCAGATATGACGGCATTATTACCGTGGTGCCATTGTGCGCAGCGTCACGCTGGGCGCAGCGGGGGACGGCGGGGGTGGACGGAACGCGGAAGGGGGGGGGTGGACACAGGGCCGCACTTAATACCTCGAAGGTATCATTTCTAATAAAACTAGTGTCCGAGAAAGTTCGGTTTCGGTTTTGACCGAGTTTCGGCCAACAATCGAGGGTCGGCGGCAATTTCGGTTTAGGCCAAAATTGGCCGAACCTTTTAGACTAGGAGGTCGCGACAAAAATGGTAACGATAATGTAAATGGCTGAAACTGGGCTCACATCATAAAGACCATCCCTCTGAATCTAGGGCTGAGGTAAATAGTCGTAACAGAAACTAAGACTAACGAAAAGTAGTACTTTGTGACGTCAATTGGCATTTCTTTGAGATTTCGTCCATACAAAACGTGTCAAAGTGACGTCACAAAGTACTACTTTGCGTTGGCATTAGTTTCGGTGACGACTATTTATCTCAGCCTAAATGTGTCGGTCTGCCTGTTCCAAGTGGTTGCGTTATGTAGATAAGGCAACTGAAAAAGTAGTTATGGTGAAATAAAATATATATGATAAGGTAAATGTATGCAAATGACGAAGCATGAAAGTACCAGTACATACTTGCTTGGCAATATAAAAACTGAACAAATATTTGATTGCTTTTCTTAGTTATCGGTGATTTAGGTTACAGATATAACTTTAGGTTTTTTTAAGTATTTAGTAATAAAACCGACTGGTTATTGTTGTATAATTAATAGGTATCGATGTTTTCAGACAATCAGTATATTCATCAGCAGGTGCATACCAGAATCTATGTTATATAGTCAATATAGATAACGCAACCACTTGGCACGGACAGACCGATATATTTAGCATCAGAGGGTTGGTCTCTAACCTGTGAACCCAGATTCAGCCATTTACCTTATCGTGACCAAAAATGTCGTGGCCTCCCGGAATATTTTGCCGAAACCGAAGCTGTTAAATATTACTGAAAAATATGATTAATATTTTTTTATATTATATTAAATAAATGATCACAACAAACTTAATATACTGTGTTTCCATTTCGTGTCCTAATTAATGCAGAATAAAGGGGTAAAATGCACCAAATTTCAGTATTTTAAGGAATTTTATACTTTTTAGGGTTCCGTACCCAAAGGGTAAAAACGGAACCCTATTACTAAGCCTCCGCTGTCCATCCGTCCGTCCGTCCGTCCGTCCGTCCGTCCGTCCGTCTGTCCGTCTATCACAGGGCTGTATCTCGTGAACCGTAATAGGTAGGAAGCTGAAATTTTCACGGAGTGTGTATTTATTTTGCCGCTATAACAACAAATAGGTAAAATAAAAAAATAAAAATAATTAAAGAGGGGCCCCATACAAAAAATGTGTTAAGGTTAAGGGTTCCGTACAAGATTTAACAAAAAAAACATTTTTAAATCTTGTACGGAACCCTTCGTGTGCGAATCCGACTCGCACTTGGCCGGTTTTTTTAATGTGACTGGACATGGATGGCTAATACCACACCTTCTGTCATGGTATTAGCCCAACACACCACATGGGAACTAGGTGCCATACCAGGACCTTCCTTATATTGCACGGCTACATTGAACTGGATGGAAAACACGGACAATTTTCATTTCCGCTTCGACCATCGTTCATCCAATGCGATGGTACCAACCCGGGCGGGATAAACCCTACCACCTAAGTAAGGAAGGGGACCTACAGTTTAACGTGGAATCCGAACCACGGCCAGCCTCTCTCAACAGTCGAATGGTCACCCATCCAAGACAAGACCGGACCCAGCGTTGCTTAACTTCGGAGAGCGATCGCCGAAGTGTCGCGCCACTGGGCCATTGAGGCTGACAAACTTAATATACTGTGTTTCCATTTCGTGTCATAATTAATGCAGAATAATGGGTAAAATGCACCAAATTTCAGTATTTTAAGAAATTTTATGCTTGACCACGTGAGTGAAACGGTTTCGGTTACGGACGGAAAACCAGTTTCGGTCGGACACTAAATAAAACCTTTAGTTCGGTGAGTAAAGAAGGCAGGACGGCAATAGAAACCGAAACTCGATGGTATGGTGGCGGCGCCGGAGCGTAAGTTCGCTTCGAGTTCTCTTATTTATAGATTTTCTCGAGTACCAACGACTTGTGAAAGAAATTAGGAATCACGCCAAATTTCGCGCAGTGGGTGCACTTTTTTTTTTTTTTACTTGAAGTATACACACACAACAACACACTAGACAACTTTTAATTGATAACATTGTTGATGCTGTTTTATACGACTATACAATATTATAATTTGGTAACAGTAGTAGGTAATTCGTTTTAAGTCCTAGTTTAGATTATGCTTGCTTCTTTGTTTATTTTTTGTTTCCAATACATGTTTGGATTACGCGATACTTATAATGTAATAAGTTAAAAATGTTTAAAAATGTGTTTAAGATAATGCAACTAGGCGGTGGCGGAAGACCAGCGACTGGTGGGATTATACCCATCCAGGTTTTTGCTGAGCCATAGCCTTTTTACAAATTACATATTATTATTACTTTTTGTTTACACCATGCCTGTAACTGAAAAATGTGTAATCTGGTAAATAAATGGATTTTACTCTTACTCTACTCTACTTGTAGGAAAACGCAAGCATATCACAGGACGCTATTGAGTGCAACGAATATTCGTTGTTGTGCGTCCCGAATTCGTAAGCGAACTAACCAGAGTCCACCAACGCGTGGAAAACGCGCGAAAATACGCTGCCGCCGTACGAATGAGTCTCCCGCCCTTCCATGCTCGCTGCATAAAAATGATTCAACATTCAGTCACAATCACATAAAACAGTGTTTCGCAGGGGTATATTATAGCGCCATGCATTGCGATCACAATATACATCTCTCGCCTTTTCTAGCGGTATGCCCTTTTTATGCAGGCTCTCCAATTGCGAGTGCTAAGAATTTGACATATATGGAGCATATTACGATTCTAGTGGACAGGTATTTCATTTCATTTCATTTATTTAAACTTTCTGGTAGTCAAACTACACCAAGTTACGTCACAAAGATCCGCGGATTCGATCAACCCAGTATTTCAAGGTCGTATAACTTATGAACACTCCGTACATTTTCTTCCTTATTTTCACCGCGTATTGTTTCTCCCTCTCTGTGGTGGTACGAGCAAAACTCGAAAAAGGCTCTACCATTCCGAAATTTTTTTTTCAAACTTTCGTTCCGTCCCGAGGATGGTTTTAGTTTAAGTTGGAACCGTTTGAATAACACGTCCGCGACAGTTTTCAACATTTCACCGGGCTCCGATTGGGTGAATGTATAAATGAAATCGGCCCGTTCATAAATAATATTAAATGAAGATATAACTAGTTGAGTAGTTATATTCTCATTTAATATTATTTATGAACGATCCTTGAGTGAAGATTTATTGTATAACACTTTCATGAAATTAATGGGTAGAAACTCGTTCCGGCCCTGTCTTCTAACTAGGCACTAACAAAAGTATTTTTTTCTCTTCACAACAATACGTCAAACCAGATACAATGTTTAATTTATTATTTCTACTAATTACTACCACAGATTTATGGTCTCGCGGCGATTGAGAGTCCACTTCGGGAAATTATGGTCTTTTAATTGCTGTTTTTGGGTCAGAATGACCGGTTCCTGGGGTCCGAATGGGATCATTTGTGTTATTTTTATGTGGGCAGATGTCGGTTAGTAGTTTTGTCATTTCAGTTCTTCGTTGGCGAACCAGACTGCAAACTCAGTTTTTCGTGCGGCCTGCACTTCCCATTTCTCGGTTAAGGTTAGATTGAAACTGGGTTTTTTGTTTTTTTTTTTGCAGCCAGATAAAGATAAAATCAAAATATGATTTTTACATTGGCACCGAAACTACCTGAACCTTGAACAAACTGCCAACACGGAAAGAATATTTTATGTCAATAGTTCGTTACGTTCGGATCCTTGAAAAGGCCATTAAATGAATTTATCCATGGTATCTCGCATCGAGGGCTCCGTACAAATTATTGGATACAAACGGATAGTTGGTCCGTCTCGAAATTTATTTTATTAGTTGTTTTAACAAATTAACTGTTTGCGTTGTTTCCTTAACTTGTGCTGTGAGTACTTGCTTCTTACGAAATTTCACGTATAAACGGGAAGTAACCTACATGTTTATTTATTTTATTTGCGAGTTTTAATCGTGTTGACTTGGAAGCTCGATTTTTACAGCGTTAAGACATTTTAGACCTAGCTATTTTAACTCAATACTTACACGCGTTTATGTGAAAAGGCTTTTGACAGACAAGCAGATGGGCAACGAAGTGATACTATAAGGGTTTCTTTATTCCTTTTGAGGAACGAATCCCAAAAAATAACCTTTTCATATCATTAAATATCAACTCCGTCCACAGAAAACAAATTCAGGGTTGGTACGTCGTATCGTATTACACATAATATTAACTCCTTACACCGCTTGATATCTCTATCTGTCAGAAACGACGATTCATATAAAACACAAAGATATGCACAGGTTGATCATTTAAGGTGGCCCAACCCGGCGGCCTCAACTCATTTGCGGGCACGGTACAAAACCGTGCTGTTGCGCTCTGGGACCTTCTCTGTTTCTAAGAATAAGACAGGCTCCGTGATGAGGAAGATGCAACCTGTCCACAAAAAAGACAATGTGCATAGTGTATGATTTAGTAAGATTTACGAAAATTTTATTTTCAATACGACTTATAGCTAAAAGTAAACCACGACCGCTGTAGTCAAAAATCTAACAAAAACCAAATAGATTCTAAATCTTGCTTAAATAAGCTATGTCTGATGACTAATCTTTTTAAGATGTTCTTACTTTATCATTGCGTACTCCACCTCCAAAGTTATTGTATAAAACGCGCGAAAAATCCAAACTTTCGGACTTTATAACTTGGAAACCAAACACAATTTTACAACGCCAATGGTCATCAGACATCTATTTCAATCAAATAAAGCTATTTTGAGCAAAATTTTGGATCTCTGATAAGAAATATAGGCGTGATCTTCTTTCCCCTTTTGTATGGGGAGATGAGCGGGTTGGGCCACCTTAAGACGCAAAGTTTCATCATTAGTATGACGTACTAACTTATAATTATGCATGTGTGTGTATGTGTTGTGTCCCAGAAAAATATTTGCTTGCGGATACGCTTTTTAGGGTTCCGTCGCAGAAAGCGAATAAAAGGAATTACCCTTTTAAGGTCTGCGTCTGATGACTGTTGGTGAAATGCATTTTTATTTATTTATTTATTTATTTATTTATTTATTTATTTATTTATTTTCAAAACACCCTATATACATTTATGTATATAGTATACTAGCTGCGGTACCCGGCTCCGCTTGGGTTAGCGTCGGCTAAATTATTTCATGGATAAAAAGTATCCGACATGGCTGATCCAAAATAGGGTCAAACTGGTCCAGAACAATGTATCCATCTACCAAATTTAATCAAGATCGTTCGAGATGAAATAGCATGATTTAATGAGAAACATCCAATAATTGCCATTTAGAGCTTCATTGACATTTGGTGGCTATTTAAAAAAAAGCATTTGCCGCCAGAACCTTTCTGCACTTGCACTGCAACATTGTTTACCTAGTAAGTAAGTAACGTGTAATGTAGGTAAGTTTTGCGTGGACTCCAACCCACAGCCAGGCTCAACATCGAAAACAGTAACCCATCTCGAACCTGACAGCTCCCAGAGATCCTATACATTGATAAAATACGCACATAAATCGGGTTAGTGGTTCGCAAGTTATAAGAATTTAACACTCACTACTCACCCTTCAGGTAATGAAGCGTTATATTATGTAGCCTATAAGTTTTGAGTAGAATCAGGCTAGACGTAGATACAATCCGCATCTAAATCGAGTAATTGGTTCTCAAGGATTTTGCCAAGTAGTCCTAAAGTTGCGGGAAATACCAAGCCGTACCCGGCCCCCCCTCCCCGCACCCGCCCCCGTCGGACCGCCTGCCCCGCCCCCGGCCCCGCTCCCGCCACCGCCCCCGGCCCCGCTCCCGCCGGTGTGAAGTAGCGCTACCGGCATCGTTTTCGCAGCCCCGTGAAAGTTCTAAAGCCCATGGGCACAATATGTTTATAAATTGTAGCCTATGTGTTATTCTGATGTATAAGCTATATTATTGTAAAGTTTCATTAAAATCCATTCAGTAGTTTTTACGTGAAAGAGTAACAAACATCCATCCATCCATCCATCCATCCATCCATCCATTATTACAAACATTCCCCTTTATAATATTTATTAGATATGTAGCATTTTGACCCGAATTAATCTTCTATTTACGGTTGTTTGAAAATTCTTAAAAAAAAATCCAATGGAATGCACATTTATGTAGTGGTGCACCATTTATGATGTTCTTGTTCACTGGCCCCCTTTCAATATTTTTTTTATATGTTACCGATTTGTTGTTATAACGGAAAAATAAATACACAATTTGTGAAAAATTCAGCTGCCTACCTATTACAGTAATAGTGTTCCGTTGGCACCCATTCGGTACGGAACCCTAAAAAGTGTATGTACAAAAATAAAACAAGCGCTGCTCATCTCTAAGGCAATGCGAGAATCGTTGCGGAAACAAATGAAAGCACGACACGGCGCTGTACGTATACGTGCGCGTACTTACGGCGCCATAACGCGCAGCGGGTCTCGGGTTACCACGCTACGTGCGAGGTTCGCCCTTACGCCTTCATTGCCGCGTGGGTGCAGGCCCCCGTCACAGAATATCTATAGGATTACATCCAGTAGCACAACTCCATGCAAAGTGCCGATTTCGTTCACCTGTACAGGCACATTTCGCTTGTATGGGCTAAGCAAGTTTCGTGGTGCTGTACCGTCGCGAATGGTCCTTCGAAGTCATCTTTTTAAAAATAAAAAAAACCAGCCAAGTGCGAGTCGGACTCGCACAAGAAGGGTTCCGTACCATCGTAAAAGATTTACTACATTTTTTTTTTGTATGGGGGCCCCCTTTAATTTTAATTATTTTTTAATCTTACCTATTTGTTGTTATAGCGGCAAAATTAATACACACTTTGTGAAAATTTCAGCTGTCTATCTGTTACGGTTACTGAGATACAGCCCTGTGACAGACGGACAGACGGACGGACGGACGGACGGACAGCGGAGGCTTAGCAATAGGGTTCCGTTTTCACCCTTTGGGTACGGAACCCTAAAGAGGAACCAGCAGTGCTTGTTCTGCTTGTGCTCGTATCCAAGTGGCACGGGGACGAGACAAGCATACCAGAGGTCTGGGTTCAAATCCTTGCCCCGTTCGTGCACCACTTCCTTTGTTATTCTGAGTTGCATGAGTGCATTTCGTCACGAATGCGAACTGCTCCATGGTTCGAAATCCATCTAAAACTGTAGGTCCCCTTCCCCTACAAGGTTCAAGACCGGGTTGGTACCATCGCATTGGATAAAAAGATGGTCCAAGCGGCTCGTAGCCTAGTGGCGCGGGGACTGGCCTAGCGTACCAGAGGCCCGGGTTCAATACCAACTTGCACCACTGTCTTTCAGAGTTCGATAAGTGCATTTCGTCACGAATGCGAGCTGCTCCATGGTTCGAAATCCATCTAAAACTGTAGGTCCCCTTCCCCTACAAGGTTCAAGACCGGGTTGGTACCATCGCATTGGATAAAAAGATGGTCCAAGCGGCTCGTAGCCTAGTGGCGCGGGGACTGGCCTAGCGTACCAGAGGCCCGGGTTCAATACCAACTTGCACCACTGTCTTTCAGAGTTCGATAAGTGCATTTCGTCACGAATGCGAGCTGCTCCATGGTTCGGAATCCATGTAAAACTGTAGGTCCCCTTCCCCTACTAGGTGGTAGGGTTTAAGCCCGCCCGGGTTGGTACCATCGCATTGGATGAAAAGATGGTCGAAGCGGCAATGAAAAATTGTCCGTGTTTTCCATCCAGTTCAATGTAGCCGTGCTCATAAAGGGAAGTTCCTGGCATGGCACCTAATTCCTTCGGGAATGTGGTGTATTGGGCTAATATCATAATCGTAGTTGTGTGTTAAAAAATAAAATAAAAAAAGTTCTCCTCCAATATATAAGTAACAACCCCGATACTATGGAGATGAATACCTTCATGCCCGACACTCGATTTAGGGAAGGTATTTAACCCAAAAATCGCCTGAGTTGAGCTACCGCCGTGACCTCATCTGATTGGCTTAAATCAGGAACAGTTGAAGCGAAGCTTCTATAGCCTCGTCACGATCTTTTTAGGGTTCCGTACCCAATGGGTGAAAACGGAACCCTATTACTAAGCCTCCGCTGTCCGTCCGTCCGTCCGTCCGTCCGTCCGTCCGTCTGTCACAGGGCTGTATCTCAGTAACCGTAACAGATAGATAGGTGAAAATTTCAAAGAGTGTGTATTTATTTTGCCGCTATAACAACAAATAGGTAAAATTGAAAATCATTAAAATTAAAGGGGGCTCCCATACGAAAAACGTGATTTTTTTGTGTTAAATATTTTATGATGGTACGGAAACCTTTGTGTGCGAGTCCGACTCGCACTTGACCGGTTTTTTATGTGACTGGACGTGAACGGCGAACACCACATCTACTGTCATGATATTAGCCCGACACACCTCACGGTAACTAGGTGCCAAGCCAGGACCTTCCTTTTAATGTACAGCTACATTAATCTGGATGGAAAACACGGTCAATTTTCATTGCCGCTTCGACCATCGTTCGTTCAATGCGACAGTACCAACCTGGGCTGGATAACCCAACCACCTATTCAGTAGTTAGGAACGGGACCTACAGTTTAACATGGAATCCAAACCACGAACGACTATCTCTTAGTCACATTAATTAAAGAAAGAACCTTGTTAACAATAACTACTTAATGTATATAAAGGCTGGACCCGAACCAGCAAAACACAACATTCGCGGGTATTGCGTCTACCAATTTCGCCACCTATTTAAGAATTATCCTACAGTCTTTCCTACTAACACAGTCTTCAATATTATACGCACATTTAAACATATTATTGAAATCGTAACCAACATACATAGTATTTGGCACCCGACGCTAGATCATATGTTCTTGCTTAAAACAAAATTTAACAAAAAAAATAACCGACTTCAAAGAAAAAGCACTAAAAAGTAAAAAATAATTTCCATTTTTGTAGTTTCGATTTCTGTTATTTTTTGAGTCGGCGTCAGCCGGGCACGCGCTGCGCCAATCAAGAAAACCTAACCTAACCTAACCTAACCTTGGCTGACACCGACTCAAAAAATAACAGAAATCGTAACTACAAAAATGGAAATTATTTTTTACTTTTTAGTGCTTTTTCTTTGAAGTCGGTTATTTTTTTTGTTAAATTTTTTTATTTGTTTATTTTTAGTGAATCTGAAGTACACTTACTAATTTGTACACGTCCTTTCCAATAAAAAAATAATCACCGAAATCGGTTGGCGTTATATTGAGTTATTCGTCCATTTGTCGCGCACATCTTAATACAAATTTAAGACTTTTATGATTTTCTCATGGAAATCATTGTCAGAACTTAACCAAATTTAAATGGGACTACTTGGAAAGCACTAGCTATCATTTAGAAAAATAATCATCAAAATCGGTTCACCCAGGCAAAAGTTATGAGGAACAAACATAAAAAAAAAACTAAAAAAAAAACATACAGACGAATTGATAACCTCCTCCTTTTTTTGAAGTCGGTTAAAAAGTATATTTCTTTAATAGTTCTACTGAAACCTTTAAGAACGATTTATATTGTTCCTTTTTTTTACAACACTCTTTCATTTTCATACATATCCATGGAGTGATAAGTCAATACGCTTTCACAGAAACCCAAGAAAGCAAACATTTTACACAACTCCTAATCTACTCTCCGACCCTCATAAAATACAGAAACATTTAGTCGTCGAGATGGTATCGGCAGGAGGGGACCGCATATTGGTGTGAAACCTATAATAACCGTCCCGTGGCTGCGTCACTTCGCAGCACCAGACATTCGTAACCACGGACCGCGGCATCTAGATCACGCAGTTGACATGAACTACATGTTTTTGATTTGATACAATTTCGTATCAATAATAGAGAATAATATATAATATATATAATAATAATAGAGCCCTATACACCCGAATTTTATTTTATTTTAGTTAAGCATTATTAGTTTCTCGGTATTGGTCAAAATCTCATACAGGAATCTATTATTACTTTATTGATAGGGATGCTCTCAAACCATTATACTCTTAATTGTCTGTAGGTGGTAGCATTTAAAGGGATATGTAACTATGTGATCAGCTGACAGTAGTAGTTTATGACAAAACTCATAGTATTAAAACCTAATGTGCAAGTGTTTCACAGTGTTGTGTTGCCGCTGGAGCAGTGCATCGCTTAAAGGTCCTTGCTTACGGTGACGCTTGGCTCAGGTTATCTCTTTCCGTAAAATATGGTTGAAAGAGGTAATGGCTGTGCCCGGCGTGATGCTCGTGAACGGGTGCTGTTTGTGGGGACTGGCCTGCTCCAATTGGCAACATATTAGTTGGAGGGGATTGTCTTTGCAAATAAAATGATATTTGTCATGAACTGTTGCATACGGCATGGATTGTAAATATTTGTGTATTCATGTGAATTTAGTGTTTTACCTATGTTTTTGTTAAAATAATTGACAAACACTTTTGTAAACTTAGACTAAGTGGACGTTGAATAAAAAAACAGCGGAGTTTCTTTCCAGTCCTTCTTCACTGTGTTTTGTTTTGCTGAACTGGCCAATGCTAAAATATGACAAATCCGAGTGCAGTGTACTGTCTATGGATGATGAATAAACAATACAATACAATACATGCACATATTCACACATTCCTTAATTTTTAGGGTTCCGTACCCAAAGGGTGAAAACAGAACCCGATTACCAAGCCTCCGATTTCCGTCCGTCCGTCCGTTCGTCCGTCCGTCTGTCACAGGGCTGTATCTCATGAACCGTAATAGGTAGGCACCTGAAATTTTCACAGTGTTTGTATTGATTTGGCCGTTATAATAACAAATAGATAAAATAAAAAAATATAAACATTAAACGGGGGGCCCATACACACAACTTGGTTTTTTTGTGTTAAATCTTGTACGATATCTTAAATGATCCCAAATCCCCTTTTTATCTTAAAGAACGCTTCAAATATCTCTCTTTTCATGGGTTACCACTTAGGTCTGCAGATAATCTCCTGCTCCTTATTCCGTCACATTCTTCCACTGCTTATTCGGGTTCTTTTACAGTTCACTCAGCACGATTGTGGAATCAATTGCCTCTCACTATTAGGGAAAGTGCTTCTTTGTCTATATTTAAGGTAAAATTAAAATCTTGGTACTTGACATGTTATAACAATTAAATCAAGCAAATATTTACTGTTTGTATAGTTTTAAGTTATCTTATGTTTTCTAAGTGTGATTATGGTGCTTAGTTTTAAGTAATGTATTGTTTCTTGCTACCTCTTAATATATTTTCTAATATTAAGGTTAGCTGTTAGAGATTGCCTTTGGCAATAAGCTCGCCTTTGCATACTATCTAATAGTTGTAAGCAATAAAGAATATTTTCAATTCATTTTCATGGTACGGAATCCTAGAATATTTGATTATTATTGATATTTCCCGTATATCAACCTTCTTATTAGCACTTTGGTATTTTGATTGTTACAATGATAAGAAATATACAACGACTGTTATTATTAACTACTGCACACTAGAATTAAATAATATTTCGTCTATGTAAAATGACTACAGACGTTGAGAATCATAAAAATGGTACAGAACGACATCAAAAAAATCAGTCTCAGCTGAAAAGAACAGTGTGAGGTTAGAGCAAAAAGGTACTATCTAATTTTCCCAATTTCCTTGCTTTGTCCAGTGGATCCAGGGTCTATGGAAGAATCGGCCCGCGCTATCTAGATCTGACTGACATATCTCCCGATTGCGGGAATTTAGCTAAATAATGTTATTAGGGGAACGAGAGGGAATTCCAACACTGGAGCCTGTTGCTCGTGCGAGGAGAAACTACATATTTACGTATTTCATGGTACGACCGTTTAAGAATAACGTATTCTTATTTTAACATGCATTTTGTTATTTAATCGTTTATTGATACATATATAACGGCATTGTGAACACTAGGCAGGATGCCAATGAACAACATAATAAAAAAACCGGCCAAGTGCGAGTCGGACTCGCACACGAAGGGTTCCGTACCATCTTACAAGATTTAACACAATACAATGATTTCTTTTTGTATAGATTATACAGATATACATTTTTATAATTTCTTAATTTTATCTTTTTGGTGTTATCGAGACACAATAAATACACACTCTGTGAAAATTCAGCTACCTATTAGGGTTCATGAGATACAGCCCTGTGACAGACGGACGGACTGACAGCGGAGACTTAGTAATACGGTTCCGTGGGCACCCTTTCGGAAGAAACCCTAAAAATGATAAAATTTACTTTTAATTAATGTTTTGTCTTTGGGAACCAAAAATGGCTCAAGACTTTATACTGGCTTTCGTTTCTGGGCAGCCGCTGGCGATTGGCCCCTGAAGCCTTATTCTGCTAATTGATAACTGCGCGCGTTATGTTTGTGTTTTCTCAAAACCTCATGTTTCGCGCGAAATGGTATTCTACTAGCGCAGTTTGCAAAACGCATGCGTTGTGTTTGTGTTTTGTTCGCAAACTCGTAACGCGCGCTCATGTTCTCGTGGGCCGTGTGTTTTGCCGAAAACTTGCGGTTTTGAGAATTATATTTGTCAAATTCGGAGCATCGCATCGCCGAACTTCGAATATCACTTTTCTACGTTACGTTGGCATATCGCTGTCTCTTTCTTTTCGTATGTCATATTTGAGTGAGACAATAACTGTCAAAATCGTGACAGGTTATTTTACCCTGTAGGCGGCGCGCAAGACAAACCACTCCATAGACAATAACAAAACGCGTGTGTGAATTAGCTGAATAGCGATTTTTGGAAACCGCACTCGAAACTTAGCGTGTTATGTTTGACGGAAACATAACTTATACGGAATGGTTTGATATTGGACAAATAGCAGAATCGGGCTTCTGGACAAGCCCTTACGGGCGGTATACACACGATCTTGCATTCATTATTGTAAAGATGGTTTGATTACTGCAGACCTAGTAGTCTCGGCAAGAAACATCTCCGGTAGTCAAAATACAAATATATTTCTATTCTTGTAGCTATTAATATAAACATAAAAAATATCCCTTTAAATGCTACCGACAGAAAAACCTCAACACTAGAGTATGAATGGGATTTTGTCCAATAAATGCAACCAAATAATTCTTATTACAAATGTGGTTGCAGAGAGTTATTGATGAATAAAATTTAATTTTGCGAAATACTATAACAATACTATAACGAAAAATATAACAAGATATAAATATATACTTGTCAAAATTAGTTAGTACACTTTCAATGTATTATAATATTGAATCAATGCATCACAAGTTACATCTAAAAACGCAAAAATCTCCTTCGGCGTTGGATCCTATCGCAAGTTGCACATATCCTCTAAATTTCTTTCGATATATTTATTAAATAGTATAAAATTGACTCCATAGAAATGGCAGAGCTTATTAGCCGTCCGCGGACCCCCACAGGGGCGACATCTGTCGCCTTCCCAGAACGTATCGACGTGAGATCAACCCGCGACGATCTGTCAATATGGAGTCTTCGCGACAAAGACATCAATGCCGACCAAAACCAATTGAGTTAATAATAAACTGTCTACATTTCAACTGCTGCTCCACCCCGCCTTTTGGAGGAGCGAGTTCGGATAGAGTGGCCCTGTTGTGGTAAAATGGTTGTGCGAGCGCGTTCCTTACCGCGCCTTTGTCGGATGGGAGCTACACGGGAAAGCGTTCCCGAGAGACACTTTTACTGTCACAGACCCGTCAACTCATATTACTTAACGGCCAAACGATAACACCGTTGCCTGTCTCTTTCTTCGCTTGTATTTTTTTAGTAAAAAAAATGGCAGTCATTAGTATTAACCTTCCGGCCGTAATGCGTTGGGACCGAAATGCAAATGAAGTTCTATGCAACATGCGTCTAGTATTATTATCTAGTATTTTACGACTGGCGTTTGTGGAATGTCATTTCATACGACTTTATTGATTATCTTGAGGTAACAAATAATATATTGAAAGTAACTTCGTTCCTATCGGTTATCCCACGATACCTCTTGTAATTTGTTTTATGTAACTAGGATATGCTTGGATAATGCCACACCTACTTTCATGATATTTGCCCAACACACCACACCACCGAAGGAGTTAGGTATATTTTTCTTTGTTTCCGGCTGCAACTAGATGGAAACACATATAATTTTCGAATGCTGCTTTGACCATCTTTTATCCAAATCGATTGTGCCAACCCTGGCGAGTAGATAAACAAAGGGCCTTGCATGGGTTCTGAACCCTGGAGTTACCCACATTCTCAAAATACTCATTTAAACCTCGATTGAGAAAGAAAGAAATGCACAAAATACTACAAAGCATACTGTCAGTATTTTCATAGCATATGTATTGTATTGATATTTTCGTAAAAAATAGCTATTGAATATTTTCGCTGAATATTATTTCATTGCTATTTACAAAAAAATATTGCAAAATTTAACGTCTAGATAATTAACATCGAATCAATATTCATATAAAGATAAAATTATGTAATATGACTAGTTTTCATATAAAATTAAACAATTTGAAGAACATTTATGAAAATATGATGTTTAAATGATTTTTACAAATGATGATTAGAAATCATCTTCTGAACTTATACTCAAATCGCAAGAAGCGAACCTCAATAAGAAAAAGGGCCACTCTACATTTTCACCATCAATCAATCCCAAACTCCCCTCTCGACAATAGCACAGTGATTGCTTCGTACTCATTGTCCAATTATATGCGGCCATTATATTCTATTTAGGAGCAAATAAGCATTTAATATCTTCGCACAAGAGAGCAACGATCCGTAGCGACACGGCGATTAACAATACAATGAATGCGTACAAATAAAATTAAATAAGGACCACTTTACACCTTCCAGGAATCGAGCAGTTGACTCTGTAACTGATCGCCGATGAAAAAATGTGAGAAAAAATGTTTGGCTTCTCTTAGGCCGGGAGCTCTTAGTTTTTTTTTAAATGTACATGCACCTATAATAATTTTAATATACATTTTAACGTTTTTTTTTAAAGTGTTTCGTGTTAGCGGTGGTATTAATTAATTAACTACTTAAATAATTCAAATTTTAAACTTATTTCGGTGACTGGTAAAGTAGGTTTGCCAGTTCTTATATGCATGGAAATAGGGTATGCGACATTTATATTTTTGACATAGATCTAGCACAACGATTCTTGACATGTTTAAGTTAAGGTTAACCTATGAATGAAATAAAACCACCGTGGTTCGGATTCCACGTTACGCTGTAGGTCCCATTCCTTACTTACTAGGTGGTAGGGTTTATCCCGCCCGGGTTGGTACCATCGCATTGGATGAACGATGGTCGAAGCAGCAATGAAAATTGTCCGTGTTTTCCATCCAGTTCAATGTAGCCGTGCAATATAAAGAAGGTCCTGGCATGGCACCTAGTTCCCATGTGGTGTGTTGGGCTAATACCATGACAGAACTTGTGGTATTAGCCATCCATGTCCAGTCACATAAAAAAAATACAATACAATTGATGTTATAGCCAATCCATACAAGAAATTGGATGCATAAAAAAATCTCGTCAATCATTTCCAGAGATGGCGCCACCAGCATAAAATACGATTTATCAATTTATTATGTCTTTAAATCTGCTAATTGTACATCTTTACTGAGCAGGGAGAGCGCAAATACATTTAAAAAATATTATAACTACTGAAATGGATTCAACCAGGTGGCTAAAAAAATAACCTTAAACAATATATCTATAAAGAAAATCAAGATAACTTCTACGTTGTTTATGTGGTGTTTCCCAAATAATGAAATGAAATGTGAAACATGAATATGATTTAGTTGTAAGCGCGTAATATATTTTTTCTTGTAATTGGATTCAACAAATCTATTTGTGTAGGTGAATCAGAAAGATCTTAATCAAAACCTAATTCTCAATTCTTTCACAGGCAAATTACATGGCATATAAATGTGTACGCATCTGTCTCGTTACTTACCTTAAATGTATACAGAAAAACCAGTTCCTTTTCAAAATGAGCCATCGACTCTCGGTCTATACAGGCCGCTGGAGCCGATGTGGCTTGTATCCACGATCTAAACTGATGAGGTGGAAAGTTCCCCTACAATACTATATGTAGATACATGTATAAATTCGTACAGTATTTTAATGTCATCAAAAAATACTGAAAACAAAATATAATCTCGGGTTCTGTTTTTGGATCTCAAGAAAATAATATTCGGTCTTCGAGATCCTAGCGGTCAAGTAATGCTGACCTCATTAAGGAATTTTCTTTTTTTTATGATTTATAAATTTAATATTTAAGACTATTTCTAACAACATGAATTTTAACTGTTGCTTGACCTTAAGATGTAAGCGTCCAATACGAACGTTTTTTTGAAAATAGAAAATATATTTTTAAAGATTACCTTATTTATTGCAGTAATGATGACGTATCGCAATATTTTTTAATTCAACACATTGAGTAAACAGATATCTACAAAATAAACATAAAAAGTTTCCCAAATACAGCGCTAAAGTGATTACTAGCGATTGCTAGTAGTGAGACTCAAATGTGATTACCACAAACATGTACGCCATTTTCGTAGGCATTCGTGGATATTACGCCAGAAGACGGAGGGGGTAGTTAAATTAGGAATAACCAGGCCCAGCTGAGAGCGGTCAGCTACATTCCACATTCCGTGGAAAGGTCCTGCTTCCTTGCTAGCTGATCAAATGGGTCAAATGGTGATGTATCTGTTATTCTTTACTGCGGGGCTCAATACAGACAATATAACCGAGGCATAGGGGCTAGAAGACTTGCCTTTCATGCGAGAGGTCTGGATTCAAATCCTCGCCCGGACATGCACCATTTTCTTTCTTTTTTAGAGTTTGTTACGAATGCAAGCTGTTCCATGGTTCGGAACCCATTTAAAACTGTAGGTCTCCTTCCCCTACTATATGGTAGGGTTAAGCCCGCCCGGGTTGGTACCACTGCATTGCATGAAACTAAGGTTTAGGCGTCAATGAAAAATTGTCCGTGTTTTTATCCAGTTCAATGTAGCCGTGCTCATAAAGTACCTACTACCACACAACTACCGTATCATAACGGTAGTTGTGTGGCATTAGCCATACATGTCGGGTTGCATAAAAAATAAAATAAAATAATAACCATGATTAAACTCATGACAGACGTCATGAACAGATCAGGACGGTCGGAATATGGCCGTCCTCACCTGTTCATAACATTATGCTCTATGTGGAAGAATATCACATATGATGCACTGCTATTTGAAGGAGAAGAAAATGATGGCACTCTTGGACAGTGCGGTTTGCTTGGGGCCATGCTGTACTTTATGTCCTCAACGGATTAGCAAAATCGATCACAATTACATCCTGCTGGAGATAGAGTTATCTCCCCAGACACGATAGTTAAAGTCATTTGCGCGGAAATACATGCTCTGGATCCTCTCATCTATGCCATCGTTATCACTAACATTATACATGTGCCATCAATCGGTGAAGGAAGTTCCACTCAGGTATTTGGCGTTCCCGATTTCCATAAGATCCCTTAAGGCTGTTCCGACCCATATAAAGTTGTTTGCACACATAACGCAAAAAGTATTGCACTTTAGTATGACAATAGTCATATTACTTGCAGCGAAAACAATTTCACAATTTCAGGATTATTGGTTTTGTTACAATTTATTTAAATACGATTTTTATTTAACAGCGCCATCTAACGGTGTAAAACTTCTAATCGGCAATTACAACGAAACCATTAAACCTGAAATTGTGAATATGTTTTCGCTGCAACTACTATGGCTATATTTAATATTTTTGACGAATTCGTGCCTTAAAGTGCAATACTTTTTGCGTTCTGTGTAAAAAAAACATTGTATGGGTCGGAACATCCTTAATGTCTTATTTCTTCCTTTGCATCTCGAGGATGTTCACCACATACAAAGGTCGGCTTGAAGAAATCTATTTGAGGGATTTTTAGAAATCTATTTGCATCCACTTATGTTGTTATTTCACTATACTTTCTTTTTTAAATTGTTTTTTGTGGCGTATTAAAGAATGTTCAATCAATCAATCAATACTTTACATTCAACAACTTAGCTCAGCCTGGTTTATAGCCCGTAGTCTTCTACACAGGTACTACCGCTGTAACCACATTATTAAACCTATTCTAGCTATCCTTTTCTGATGCAACTTAACTATGCACCTATTTTGTATTAAGGCGGCCCAACCCGGCGGGCCTAACTCATTCGCGGGCAGGGTACAAAACCGTGCTGTTACGCTCTGGGACCTTCTCTGTTTCAAAGAATAAGACAGGCTCCGTGATGAGGAAGATGCAACATGTCCACAAAAAAGACAATGTGCATAGTGTATGATTCGGTAAGATTTACGAAAATTTTAATTTCAAAACGACTTATAGCTAAAAGTAAACCACGACCGCTGTAGTCAAAAATCGAGCACAAACCAAATAGATTATGAATCTTGATTAAATAAGCTATGGCTGATGACTAATTTTTTAAAGATGTTCTTACTTTATCATTGCGTAATCCACCTCCAAAGTTATTGCATAAAACGCGCGAAAAATGCGAACTTTCGGACCTTATAACTAAGAAACCAAACACAATTTTACAATGCCAATGGTCATCAGACATCTCGTTTGATCAAATAAAGCTATTTTGAGCAAAATTTTGGATCTCTGACAAGAAATATGGGCGTGATCTTCTTTCCCCTTTTGTATGGGGAGATGAGCGGGATGGGCCACCTTAAGACGTTGCAACGTATATTGAACCGGAATCAAATAGCTTCCAAAGGCTCTTTTACGTGGCATTGATTGTCATATTCGCCACATTGCATAATCAACACAGCAATGACGATCATCGTATACAATACATCGTCCCTGTCATTCTGTCTGTAGCGACCAATCGATAATGCTTTCTTAGAATGTGACAATTTATTGTCATTTTACGCATTTTTTTTCTGCACTCACGGATTCAATAAAGTCAGTGGGGCGTTTCAAAGGTAATTTCATGATTCGCGCATCGTCAAAAGTTTATTTGTAAGCTCACAATGGAAGTTCTTCTGACTTCTTAAGTGCTATTATATTTATTCTTATTGATTATCAATACGTTTCGCTTTTATCGTTTGTTGTGTTTATGATTGATATATTTTCTCAAGTTTTTGCTGGATATTATAAAAGTATGTGTATCACTACATAGTATAAAACAAAGTCGCTTTCTCTGTCCCTATATCCCTATATCCCCATGTATGCTTAAATCTTTAAAACTACGCAACGGATTTTGATGCGGTTTTTTTAAATAGATAGAGTGATTGAAGAGGAAGGTTTATATGTATAATAACATCCATTAAATAGTGGAGACTATTGTTATTTTTGAGGTTTCCAATGTGATGTCGTAAAAAAAGAATTCTTTTCCGCTTACATTGCAAACGCAGGCTGAACCCTACGAGATTTATCAAAATAATGTACTAAGTATTGTACACATTGATAAGGTCTACAGAAAACTCCGCGATGGTATATGTTTATCTCTTATGGATATCCCACAATATTTTTTTTTGTCATCAACTTTTTACGACAAATAATGGCTAATTTTCGAAGCGATTTTAACCAATACAGCATTAATTCCTTATCCAATTAAATACCTTAAATTTACTGATGATTTAATATAGATCTATATGGCCCTTTACAGCATGTGATTTAAATTAATATTTTCGAAGATATTACAGATTTAAAAATTGAAGGACGTAGCGTTCGCGGCGGTACCGGCCGGCCGGGATGGCGGGAGCGTGCATATAAATAGTGCGTCGGAGGCCGCGGTTCCCCTGTAGCACTTTGAATTTAATATTTCTGTAATATCAATCATCTAATCTACAATAATAAATATCTAAGTTTTTTTTATTTCAAATATTTCAATGTAGGAACAGTACGTAAAAAGGGTTTATTTGTGTATCATTGTGTGAAAATAATATTTTTTTAATTGATTTTATGCCCGTGCAAAGCCGGGACGGGCTGCTAGTCTACAATAAAAGAAAGCCTTCGAAGACTTTTGATCTAGTTCGCGGCAACCGTTGACAATGCAAAGACAATGTTTTTATTCCTTAAACTAAACACAATTATATTAGAACCTTCAATTTTAACCGTACTTTGAAAAGGTACCCAAGGTTTTTTTTTATTTGTGAATAAGGCAAGAGCTTACAATCTCAAAAAACATGGCATATGCAAGGATGTTAATTTATGTGGCAAACTTATTATGAGTGTCGGTTCTGCAGGTCTATTCCTGGCATTCCGTAATCAGGAATCAGGAATCCTGAGTCTAGAAAACCGCTTTTGTAGCGGTTATCAAAGCGATTTTCTCGACGAAAACTATTCCGGGGCATAGTTTTTTTAATTAATCAAGGTTTTCCGTCGAAAAACTCGCTTTGAAAATTGCTATAATAGCTGTTTTCTAGACTCAGGATTACTGATGCCTGATTACGTAATGCCAGGAATAGACCAACAGATATATGTATTTGCCATAATATTTATTCCTGGGGATAATGTAATGGCGTATGTAGTAATCATGAGGCTTCAAATGTGTACATAGGTATAATATGTACGAGTTTAAACTACGTAAGTACCTACACTGACCTGGGACTTGAATCAGAAAACATATATTTGCAGACACTGCGTCTACCAATTTGTTTGAATGTTTTATATCTGCAATCAATGCCCGCAAAGCAGGTAAAACTCAATGAATGTATAATGTTAGACACTATTTTAGTAGGAGGCAATAATTACTGGAGGCGGGACTGTAGGAGAAATCTAAAATAATAGGTATACAGCCGTTGAGAAATTGGTAGACGCATTACACACAAATATTTTTACCTGGCTCTTTCTTCAAATTATGTGTCCTTGCTTCACGGTCGATTGCATATATTTCCGTTTATGTCATAGCATCTGCGCGCTCTTACTGAGTCCAATATTTTGTCCTCCTACACTTACTTTCTCACATTTTACGCCGTATCATCCCCTGATGGCAGATAGTACGTCTACGGTACTCCGAGTTTTTTTTTTATGCAACCCGACCTGGATGGGCTAATACCACACAACTACCGCTATGATATTAGCCCAATACACCACATTCACGAAGGAATTTGGTGCCATGCCAGGACCTTCCCTTTATGAGCACGGCTACATTGAACTGGATGGAAAACACGGACAATTTTTCATTGCCGCTTCGACCATATTTTCATCCAATGCGATGGTACCAACCCGGGCGGGCTTAAACCCTACCGCCTAGTAGGGGAAGGGGACCTACAGTTTTACATGGATTCCGAACCATGGAGCAGCTCGCATTCGTGATTAAAATGCACTTATCGAATTTGGAAAGAGAAAGACAGTGGTGCATGTCGGTATTGAACCCAGTTCTCTGGTACGCTAGGCCAGTCCCCGCGCCACTAGGCTACGAGCCGCTCTATGTCGGTATTGAACCCAGGTCTCTGGTACGCTAGGCCAGTCCCCGCGCCACTAGGCTACGAGCCGCTCTAGCGTGTAGGACACGTTCGGAAAATACGTAGAATTTGAAACAAGGCCAGGCTAAATGGCGTCATCCATTCGGAACCCGACCGCGCTCGGTGCTGCTTAACTTCGATGATCGCTCACCGAGGCTGGCAAAAGTTACCATCAACTCATTTAGTACCCTCTACATTGGTGCAACAGAAACCCATTTAGTTTGAGGGATTTTTTTCTTTCGGACCGTGTCTAACCGCTATAGCTGTGCGACCGGGGCCACAGCAGTAGCCCAACTCAGGCGATTTTTGAGATAAATACCTTCCCTCCATCGAGTGTCAGGGTTGCCACTTAAATATTGGCGGAACACTCTGGTTCAGTTACTTTTAAAAAGATGATTTCGAAGGTTCAGCACCGCGAAACTAGCTTAGAGCCCAGACATGTGCCTGTAAAGGTGCACGAAATCTGGACATTGTATGTAGTTGAGCTACTGGATTTCACCATATATATATTCTGTGGCTGGGACGTAGTTTGCGACAAACTTAAGGCCCTGGTACTAGCCAAATCGCAAAGTTAGACGAGGCACCCCAAGTTAACTAACTAAGTCTGACGATTATAAGTGTCATTCTTACAATATATGATTCCTTGTCTAGGAATCAACCTATTTTCGTTAATGTATGTTTCTTTTTTCTATACAAAATACATTGCGGAAACGGTGTCCATTTCCGAACTTTTTTGACTAAATGTAGAAATCTAAAAGCAAATGGAATGTTTTGTTTATGCATATATGCTGTTTTTGCTTATATCTAGAAATCGAATTACTTTCAGATTTCTAATGAGAAAAATCAACTTTTTTATTTTTATTATTATTTAAATAAATGATGGAATCAAAAAATATTAACAATCCATTATCAGTCTGGAGTTCTATTTGGATTTTCTGAAGCGTTTCACTACACATTATTACATTTGTTAAAAAGTGCATTTGCATGGCGCGAGTAGTTGGCCAGTCCTAGCGCCTTAAATGTGCCCCTAAAGCTCGCGCGTGTACTCTATGCGCTTGCCTTAAGAGCGATTTTTGCACGCGCCTGACGTATATAAGTTTGGTTAGTACTATACCATGAATAACTTGGGTAAACGTGATGTTTGTGTGTGTGTGTGTAACATTTATTAAGGCCAAGAGATATTGATCGAATTTTAATGAGTGTGCATAAGGAGGCTATATTTGTCGACACCCGTCACTCTAGATCGAACTGCAGATGCATAAAAAGCAACTAGACTTAAACGTAAATCTTTACGAGCGATGTGAATCTGCTTATGTAATACAAATGTGGTGTATATAGATGATATTTTAAGGCCCTGTCATTCTACGATCGCAATACATCAAGAGGGCAACGTTTGCCCTAACATGTCTAAAAATATTCCGCCTTTTTTGAAACTGTTGCCTAAGCCCCAAATTTAATTTTATTGTCATTTGCAGCTTCTCTTGCTGCGCAATATATGAAAAACTACAAAACAAAAATGTATAAAAATGTTTAAAAGTGGAAAAATACAAATATTTAAATGTTATTAAAGAAAATCATACAACTCGTAATTAAAAACACAATAAACCTGTAACTATTTAGCTCAGACTTTTTAAGAATAAGTATTAGTATGATCAAAATGATTTTTTGCACGCCTTTAAAATTTTAAGAGTTATTCATTGGTTCGAAACTAAAGTGACGAAAATGTTCATATTTGTGTAAAATAATTTTAGAGGTAATTTTGGTAAACCCAAACTTTTAGCCAGCTTTCGCGACCTTTACCCAAACAACAACCTGCAACCTGATACCTGTATGTCTCCAGTAATGGTAAATATTTCACACAAAAAATTATATCTTTTTCTTCTTTTGATGACCAATCTTTGGCGAACGTTTCATTGTCATCTGTCAACAGTTTACAGGCGCACTAAAGCCTTGTGTTCTAGGTCATGTCCAAATCGTGCGATGCTATCTCGCTCGTAAACTACTAGGTAAATGTATCGAGTATCCGATTGACACGGGATGTGAGAATATAGCCACCGACGCAGTAAATTCGTTTTCGTTATTGTGAGCTAAAACATTTTCAAGTTGCATGCATTTGTCCCACAATTTAAACACCGTTTAAATTGACAAAATGTGAACTGTGTCAAGCTAATTAAAGGGTTTATATAGGAAATACAGATTGTAACAAGTCACTGTTGGCACGTCTGATAACTAATACGATTTGTGTGACGATGTATGATGTAAAATTTTAACGTAAAAAGTTGACTTACTCATATAACACTGCGTGTATACTCTTAAACGCTGGTGTTATTAAGACGCATTGATTAAAGGAGGAGGGACGCTAGGGGAATTTCAAATTATGGGTATAGAGCGGGTGGTGGAATTAGTAAACGCAATAGGTCATCTTTACTATGGAGAATGCTCGTCGAAGCTGCATAACGCTGTCCCTCCGTCCCCTTTCTACCGTCACACAATGTGGAACAGGCAGGAAATGCACCCGTCCACTGTCGACATTCAAAAAATCAGAACCAACCGATCCTCAGGGTCTTTTATCTATAGGTTCGGTAAACTATGGAATGCACTCCCTGCTTTTTTTTTTATGTGACTGGACATGGATGGCTAATACCACAAGTTCTGTCATGGTATTAGCCCAACACACCACATGGGAACTAGGTGCCATGCCAGGACCTTCCTTATATTGCACGGCTACATTGAACTGGATGGAAAACACGGACAATTTTCATTGCCGCTTCGACCATCGTTCATCCAATGCGATGGTACCAACCCGGGCGGGATAAACCCTACCACCTAGTAACTAAGGAAGGGGACCTACAGCTTAACGTGGAATCCGAACCACGGCCAGCCTCTCTCAACGGTCTAATGGTCACCCATCCAAGACCAGACCGGACCCAGCGTTGCTTAACTTCGGAGAGCGATCGCCGAAGTGTCAGTGAAATCAGTTTCAGTGTGGGCCACCGAGGCTAACAACAACAGGCTGAGGTATTTTCCTCTATGTACAACCTGGGGTCCTTCAACCATGGTGTGAAGAATCCGGCCGGCATAGTTTTCAGCAAAGTTCGAAAGCTCTAGGGCTTTGTCCTACTATATGAGGTCCTGGCATATGCCATATGCTGCGCTTAACATAAAAAAGATATGCTTTATCGTTCAACTCGTGCCTTGCAGTATATTCTAAACACAGTTATTTGTACAGCTTTCTTTCTTTCATTAATGTGTCCTTGCTTCACGGTCGATTCTATATACATATCACAGTCGAGGAAAATAGAGACGTACTCGTTTAGTACGAAAAAGTGTATTTAACTTGCATCAAATGTGTAAATATTGGCCAATTAACCTGTCGTTAGTTATTTTCTTACATTTCACACATTATTTTCAGAAAGGCGCTTCTGCCTCGTGCCTTCCCTTTTCTCCCCGCAATTCCTGATCCACTCCTTATTATCTTTCCTGTCACACGTGTTATTTTCAATGATTCAATGGGTTAAAATAACCGTTTAATATTAACTATTTGGGCTTAATTATAGATACTAACCATAATACATTAATAGTAATGAGAACTACTTCACCATAAATGACTGTATTTTAACTGTGATAAAACAGAGAACAGTTAGAAATATGTTTTTCAGTGGACCATTGATTTAAACAATTAGCTTATTACCTATGACATGTTATTTAAATACAACTTACTGTAATGGACGTTCTAAAGTTAACCAAAATTTGTGTCTGATGTCTACTTTTAATTTGTTTATATTAGAGGAAATATCTAATTAGCAACATATTTTAGCTCCTGAATTTTGTTAATATGATATAGCACGCTGTTGATTTCCTAAATAAAATAAAATAAAATAATTCCAGGGAGCATGTGCGATGGTACTAACTCGTGTGGAATTTGCCCTGACATAGTAAGAAAGGAAGGGGACCTAGAATTGTACATGGAAACCGAACCGGCAACGAGAAATACCTTAGTAGCTTCCTTAGACATGCACAGGAAGAAAAACTTTTTAATATCAAATGCCGGAACCCACACAGATTTTTGATGTTTTCTCCGTACAGATAGTCCTCATCGCGTCTCCGATAAGTACACGAATGTGACAGCCGAAGTCACGGGCAAAATGTACGCACGAATCCCATTGTGGACACAAACAAAAGAGTAAAATTATACACTTTAAAGTCAATACAAAATCAATTAACTATGATACAATCTACCGAAATGTGCACACATAATGGTACGCCTATTTTTGCGGACTAGTAACCCTACAAAGGCCATTATACCATATTATTTGACCGTATTATACGCGCTATTATGCTATGAAGTGGACAGCCATTGTGTCCCGAATTGCTGTTACGCGGGGGACAATACATGGATACTATGGTCGCATGAATTGCTTCAATGCTATATCGGTTGACAATTTATTAGCACTGGTTGGTTTCGATCTTTCTGCTGGGGTGAAATCGGGGGAAAGTCACCCTTTATATACGCCGATGTGCTCGAACGGATTCGATTTCAATTAGATTTACATTGACTATTACAATCGATCTCTCTACAATGGGAATTGCTTCTATAAATATGTTGAATACCAGTTTCTACCAAGAATGTAAATTTTCAATGAACATACTTCGCGTTGAATTTCATGAATACTTACTATAATTGATATTGTTACAAGTCTGTATGACATGATGAGAGCAAATTCTGACATTCCTAGTACAATCGTATTATTTACTACTGTATGGCATACTATGTTAGTTGTATTGTATTTTATTGTATTGTTTATTCATCATCCATAGACAGTACACTGCACTCGGATTTGTCATATTTTAGCATTGGCCAGTTCAGCAAAACAAAACACAGCGAAGAAGAACTGGAAAGAATCTCCAGACAATCCCCTCCAACAAATATGTTGCCAATTGGAGCAGGCCAGTCCCCACAAACAGCACCCGTTCACGAGCATCACGCCGTACACAGCCATTACCTCTTTCAACCATATTTTAGGGAAAGAGATAACCCGAGCCAAGCGTCACCGTAATCAAGGACCTTTAAGCGATGCACTGCTCCAGTGGCAACACAACACTGTGAAACACTTGCACATTAGGTTTTAATACTATAAGTTTTGTCATAAACTACTACTGTCAGCTGATCACATAGTTACATATCCCTTTAAATGCTACCACCTACAGACAATTAAGAGTACAATGGTTTGAGAGCATCCCTATCAATAAAGTAATAATAGATTCCTATATGAGATTTTGACCAATACCGAGAAACTAATAATGCTTAACTACAATAAAAACTAACCTTAACTTAACTAGAACTTAACTAGTTATATAACCATGATCAACTCATTCTATGTTACTGTAAACTATAATATATATATATATATATATATATATATACTGTTGTCTTTAAGTTGCCTCCTATTGTACACACCTAGTTTAGTATAGGTAGAACATTCCTTTCTGTAACTATTGTGTTATCATATATTTACATAATATGCATTAGATGTTATACGCTTGTAAGTCAACCCGAGAAGTATGGGAAAGATGTGAGAGTTGTTCGGCAGCGATAAGATAGCGAACGTCAATCGAGTGCGTTTAAGAGGGACGTTACCATTTAATTCCCCATAATTCGGGTGATAACTGTTTCCATGCACTTAATGTTTTATAGGGGATTTTGAAATTTTGTATTCTAAGATATATTTTAGAAATCTATGAATGTACGTTTAAATTTTTGTAGCCTTTTACCTTTTAGGGCCGATTGTTCAATCATCAGATAGTACAAATTTTTTGGGTTCCGTACACAAAGGGTGAAAACGGAACCCTATTACTAAGCCTCCGCTGTCCGTCCGTCCGTCCGTCCGTCCGTCTGTCACAGGGCTGTATCTCATGAACCGTAACAGGTAGGAAGCTGAATTTTTCACAGATTATGTATTTATTTTGCCGCTATAACAACAAATAGGTAAAATTATAAAATAATAAAAATTAAAGGGGGGCCCCATACAACAAAACGTGTTATTTTTGGGGTAAATCTTGTACGATGGTACGGAACCCTTCGTGTGCGAGTCCGACTCGCACTTGGCCGGTTTTTATTAAAATCTAACGCCCTTTAGGGGTAGGAAAACGTTAGGGCGTGGAAGACGATGCTGCCGTGCCAAATTGTGCATTCGCCAATGGACAAAGAATGAATTTCTTAAAATTTTAAAATCTTAGATTTCCTGTGACTTGAACTCGTGATACAAATTGTATTGATAAAATCAATCTCATGCTCGCCTCGCTCATGTTTTAACACAAAGTTTAAATGTGTTTTACATGAAAATGATAATTCAAGTAAAAAGCACAGCGTCTCTCTATTTGCTTCATTTCTGTATTTTGGCAAAGTGCACACTTGACAGATGGTTTAGCTCGATACGGTGCAGCAAGTCAACTGCAGCACGCCCTATCTGATAGATCGGCCATTAACCGGAATATTCGCAACCTTTCAAAGTTTCTCCGTAACAAAAACTCCTTTTATCATCTGTCGTCGCGGCGCTCGAGAGCCTGCGTGGTGTTATCCTTTGTGGGCCTATTCAGAATTTTGTATCACTCATGCGATTGAAAATATCTGAGGGAAGTTCTCTTCACTTTCGTTTCAAATCCGATTTTTTTCGAGTCCACCTTGCACTATGGTTATAATTACATGTTACATATAGTTACAGCTTTCGTTCTTTGTTTCATGTGTCCTTGCTTTACGGTCGATTCTACTACATTAAGGTATATCGTATTCGTTGACCTTAAAAGTTTGAAATCATCTTACTGACTTGTAAATTAGAACAATGGGGTTCAAACTATTAGTAAACTTCGTCTGCATTGGGGCTTTATTTTCGGATCCTTTTTTTTATTAACACGAACATTTGATTTGGGCATTCGTCTGAAGCAGAATTGGAACCTACGCCCCATGGATTACATGTCCACTGTTATTATTGCAACGGTTCCATTTTTATAAAGCAAATAAACCCAATAAAACAGCTAAGTAGTAGTGTGTAGAATCGACCGTGAAGCAAGGACACATTAATTGAAAAATAAAGCTTTAAGATAGAACCTCTTCTTAAATTGCATAGTTTTTAAAACTTAATTTGTTTAATTAATGTGTCCTTTCTAGGTGGTCGATTTATTTGCATAATGGTAAAATTATTTTATGCATGAATATTTCTGTTTTCATCCATTGAAAACTAGTGGCTCTCTAAGCCTTTTGCGAGTCTGTCTTTTTGAACGTTTGACATTTTTCAATAATTCAAAAAAACTCTCTCGACTAAAATTTCATAAAATAATCACGAGAAATTGTTGAGATATGCGACCTGCAGAGGAGGACAGCCGGACATACGAAAGCATTTTTGCCCAATCTGAAAAGTTAAGCTCGAATTTCGCTCTTCACTCGATCAAAAATTTCTCAAGTATAAGAATTACATCCACTTATGACAGCCATCTTTTTACAATCCTACTATCATACCTGCTTCTGACATTGTATCCAGACAGAACAAAAATAACAATACAAAAACATCATCGTATCTTAGGCTAAGGAGTTATTCGTTTGTCTGACACCCCGATATGCAATTTTTTCAGGCATATCAATAACTCGGATCTGCTTCTATGTAAACACGCTGCCTGCCGGCGGAGATGGATGGCGGCATAGAAAGGTGTTATTCTACTCTAAGCTGTTTTCTTTGAATTTCGACCATTTTTTTCGGGTGACCGTTTAAGATTAAATTGGATTGGATTTTGACGTTTTTTATTTGGTCTACCTGACGCTAAAGCGATTAGTTGGGACGAGGATAAAAGAGGTGTGTGCGGTCATGTTTCACTGCCTGTCTATTTGAAAGAAAAAAATTCAATCTACGTTTCTGACGGCACGTATAGGATATTTAAACCATTTCCAATAATATAATAAGACAACCTATCGTATTGAAAACAAAAACCGGCCAAGTGCGAGTCGGACTCGCACTGGAAGGGTTCAGTACCATCGTACAAGACTTATCACAAAAAATACTTTCTTTTCAGTTCAATTTCTTTCTTTTCCTTTAAGTTTTACAATTTTTTATTTTACCTATTTGTTGTTACAGCAGCATAATAAATCCACCCCCTGTGAAAATTTCCGCTGCCTACCTATTACGGTTCATGAGATACAGCCCTGTCACAGACGGACGGATGGACAGTATCTATCAATGAGGCAAAACAGTTCGATTAAACAGTTATTATAACCGATTGAACAGTGCCGCTTGGTGAAAATAACACGTGTGACGGATCAGAAGATTTTGAAACGGTTATCTTAACTGATTGAACATTACGGCTGACTACAAATGAGGCGTGCAACTATCCAGTTTTTTGACAGATAGGACAGTACCTATTCACTGAATATAAAACGTAAGAAAGAATAGAAAAAATACTAAAGATAGAAACAATTTTAGTTTGGGAAACAGTTAGGGAAACAGGAAGAGAAAACAGTTATTTCAGATAGTTAAAAACAATCAAAAGATACAGTAAAATTTAATGTTTATGGCTGTTAACTGTTTTTACTTAGTTACAGCAACCGATTTACTTAGTTGGCTCTATCTGGCGTTGGTCGTTATTGGAATTACATATAGATTCACTGATTATTTTTTTCAGTGTTAATTGTCGCTAACGAATTTATTGCGTTGTCTCACTAACTATCTAAAATAATAAACTACATGGAAATTTCAAAGCTACTGGACGGAAATTGTGTGACTTCATATGACGTTAACCTCCAATATTTTGGGTTTCTTTTTATTTAATCTCAGGGTCGGTTAAGAATATACACCCGTAGAAAAATCATAATATTTTATGAGTACTGTCTAGTTAGTGACAGTAAAACGTTTTTAATGAGTTACTTATATTCTTAAAAAAATCTATGTTTGCAAACACCTATTTCCTAAGTTTTCACTAGGTTTTCAAGCCGGCGCTTGGAAACTATACATTATTAAGACAATACTATTTTTTGTAGTACAATATCGTATATTCATCTAGTGAATAAGCGTAAAACATATCTTAATTCAATTTAAGAAGTAAACTTTACATTCCAGGTCAAAAACCTTAATTTCTCATCGCGCTCGATTTTCACGCGCATACAGCAATGAACCCTAACGCAAACTCAATGCTTCCGGAGATCGCCAATATCGTTTGTTTGCTCCTTTTAGAGCGTTAGCGTTTAGAGAATCACACAAAATTGTACAACATTTTGTGTTTCCAAAGAAGCAAAGATCATTGGGGTAAAGTTATGATTGTAATGTATTGTGATTGTTGTTGTTTGGTTGTTAGTGTTAAATATTGTCTGTCTTCTTTCTTTTATGTCTTTAGAGATTGCATATCTCAGCAAATGATCAGCACGCACGTGTTATTCATATGCTGTGCATCTTATTGTAATGTGTACCTATCGCATTGTTTTTTTTTTAAGCGACCTGACATGGATGGCTAATACCACACAACTACCGTTATAATATTAGCCCAATACACAACATTCCCGAAGGAATTAGGTGCCATGCCAGGACCTTCCCTTTATTAGCACGGCTACATTGAACTGGATGGAAAGCACGGACAATATTTCATTGCCGCTTTGACCATCTTTTCATCCAATGCGATGGTACCAACCCGGGCGGGCTTAAACCCTACCACCTAGTAGGGTGGTACCTACAGTTTCACATGGATTCCGAACCATGGAGCAGCTCGCATTTGTGACGAAATGCACTTATCGAACTCTTAAAGAGAAAGACAGTGGTGCAAGTTGGTATTGAACCCGGGCCTCTGGTACGCTAGGCCAGTCCCCGCACCACTAGGCTACGAGCCGCTCTTTGTATTGTATAATGTTACTGAACCCTTCTTATGCGAGTTCGACTCGCACTTAGCCGGTTTTTTTGACGTGAGATTCCACAGTTTCTTCTAAAAAGGCACGTATACATTCAAACAACCGTGTTAGGATATACCAACGAGAAAACCTCATTAAGACGCTAGGACTGGCCAACTACTCGCGCCATACAAATGCACTTTTTAACAAATGTAATAATATGTAGTGAAACGCTTCAGAAAATCCAAATAGAACTCCAGACTGATAATGGATTGTTAATATTTTTTGATTCCATCATTTATTTAAATAATAATAAAAATAAAAAAGTTGATTTTTCTCATTAGAAATCTGAAAGTAATTCGATTTATAGATATAAGCAAAAACAGCATAAATGCATAAACAAAACATTCCATTTGCTATTAGATTTCTACATTTAGTCAAAAAAGTTCGGAAATGGACACCGTTTCCGCAATGTATTTTGTATACATTAACAAAAATAGGTTGATTCCTAGACAAGGAATCATATATTGTAAGAATGACACTTATAATCGTCAGACTTAGTTAGTTAACTTGGGGTGCCTCGTCTAACTTTGCGATTTGGCTAGTACCAGGGCCATAAGAGGTTATTTTCTCGTTGGAATAGACGTTGCTGATGCATTGTCTACGTTTATTATTCCAAATGCATTCGCTGCATTAGTGCATCCGTGCCTGCGACGATTATGGAATTTATTATAAACATTATATCTGAAGCCCTGTCGCGCGACGTTTTACCTTTCTATAGTAGAGATGAAGCAACTCTGTGTGCTGTCGAGTTTTTTTTTATATTACTAGCATGTATGGCAACACCCCAGCTACTGTCGTCATATTAGCCCGAGACACCGTTCAAGAACTAGGTGCCACGCTAAGATCCTCCTTATTTTTACGATTACATCGAACTAAATGGAAAACACCGAAAAATATCATTGCCGCTGCGACCATCGTTGATTCAATTCGACGGTATCAACCCGGAATCACGTACGACGAATCCCTTAGTCGCCTCTTACGACATGCGTGGAAGGAATGCAGGGGACCTGGTTTCATTATTTTAGGTGGAAGAATCCACATCAGGCTCGTGGATCGTCATGATTGGCTCAAGACCATTTTCTTGCTAAACTATATTGAAGAGCTGCGTTAAAACGACCATAAAAAGGCGCACTAGGATATAAGGCTGATAAATAAACAACATTTATTTAGTTTTTTATATAATTCATATCTTACTTATACGGAATAGTAGAATTGTTTATTTGTTATTCGCGTTTTTTTAAACACTTTTAGAATACTGCAGCCATATATGGGAAGGTCCCCAGTACCTGCTTCCTATCCTTGGACTGAATTCAGCGCCGAGCGTTCCGTCTTGTTGGGGACCCACAAATAACCGCTGGCTTTTGGAGTCCCTGAGTCACTGACGGTTTGTGGGGTCGCTCAGTCTGTTCTACATATACTACCATGGACGTTCCTCTGTGAAACTTGCATCCCTCATTCCTCCCCATCCTACCTATATCCGGAGCACCCGCCGCAGAGAATCAGAGCACCCCCTTGTGGTTGACATAAGGCTTTCGAGAACGAACCGTTTCTCAAACTCATTTCTCTGCCGCACCGCCAGGATATGGAACTGTCTACCGGCGGACGCCTTTCCTCATACCTATAACGTGGGAGTCTCTTAAGCGTAATTTGAACAAGCTCGATAGTTCATTAATAGTCCGCAAATTCGCTGGCATGGCGCCTCGCTGAGCGTGGTTTCGCGAGGCGAGGTGTTTTTGGCTTTTCTGAGCACCTTTGGTCCTCAGCACGGCCACCCATACCGGTTTTTCTTAAAAAAAAAACAGCTTTTCATCGCCGTTTCAAATAATGAGCACTGACTCATCAAGAGTAATTAGACCTCCCATGCACACTCCGGCTACTGAATGGACGTTGCTCGTAATCCCTGGACGACCACTCATCAACTTCCGAGGTGATAAACAGCCGGTAGTAGGGTATAGAGGATATCGGAATATCTCCATTATCTAGAACCCCGGGGCAGTTATAGATAGCAGCGACGAGGGGAGCGGGGCAACAGCGACTTTCGAAGCGACTGTCACATTCAATCGAAACGATTGTCACATTCAGAGTGGTCAGTCTGAGTTCTCACCTAAATTGGCGTTTACGGCAAACCGATCGACTGGCGTTTTCCGTCAACTCCATACAAGTTTTTACTAGATATTCTGTGCTTTTAATTCTTCAAGATGTCAAACTACCGCCACCGATTTGTATGAAAACGCGGAGTCGAAGTAAACGGCAAAGTAAACGTTGAGTAAGCTGTCAAATCAAGCTCGGACTCGCAAATGTTAGTTCGATTAACGCCCACTGCGCGGACTCTTAAATTTCTCCATACATTTGAAAACGCCAGTCGATCGGTTTGCCGTAAACGCCAATTTAGGTGACAACTGAGACTTCGGGTACAGACCTTTACTCCTAATGGGATAGGAGTATAGGTTGTAACGGATATCTTAGTAAGAGTTTGAAGTTTTATTCACATTTTTAGGGTGCCGTAACCAAAGGGTGCCAACGGAACCCTATTACTAAGCCTCCGCTGTCCGTCCGGCCGTCCGTCCGTCCATTCGTGCGTCCGTCACAGGGCTGTATCTCATGAACCGTAATAGTTAGGCAGCTGAATTTTTCACAGAATGTTTATTTATTTTGCCGCTATAACAAATAGGTAAAATATGAAAATAATAAAAATGTAATACTAAAATCTGATTTTTGTCGGTTAAATCTTATACTAAGGTACGGAACCCTTCGTGCGCGAGTCTGACTCGCACTTGGCCGGTTTTTTCTACCCGTGTAGGGAGGCAGTGATAATGTCGCTTGAAGTCGGTTCAATGTTCTTAAAACTGTTACATCGGCTTCGATAGGATTACAAATTTCCTTTTGGGACGAAATTATAAAATTTTCCAATTAATTTAAATTGATGTGTTTTTATGTTCCTAGACATGGATGGCTAAAACTACAACGACCGTCATGATATTGGACAACACACCGTAGTAATCAGTTGCCTTGCCAGGACCTTCCTTTGTGAGCACGGCTACATTGAACTGGATGGAAAATACGGACAATTTTTCATTGCCTTCTCGACCAACGGTTCATTCAATGCGATGATACCAACCCGGGCGGGCTTAACCCTACCATCTAGTAGGGGAAGGCGACCTACAGTTTTAAGTGGAATCCTATTCAACTCAGGAAGAGAAGTATATGAATTGGAATAGAAGGCAAATCTCCGCGCCACTGAGTTACCAGTCGCTTGCATTGCCATTGCAGCGACATTGTGTTCGCCGTCGCCATGTGCACCCTAAGTCCGATCAAAATGCACAAATGCACTCTCCAATCACAATGCAAGACGCGTCAAACATTAAGTTATGTTAAGTGTCGACTGCATCGGTATGTCTAGTTCGTTCATCTTCACGTCATCGCCGTGTGTTGTATGTCTACACGACGGAGGGCCACACAATGTGAATAAGTCTGGACAGACGGACGTTTATGGCTTTTACCGTGGACCTTATGTCGATTGTGGGACGGATGTTGCATCCTAATGTGGGGTCTTCGTGATTAGTAAACGTTGTCGGTATCGATGTTTGTGGCAAATACTTCAATGTCAAGCCTTCTGCCACTGGTCCACCTGGTATATAGCACACATAAAGAAAAAAAAACCCGACAGCGTAAAAAGAATTTACTTAAAATTGACTTAGTAAAGGAACTGAAAAGATAGAAACAAGTTGAAAGATTTAATGTTTTTTGTGTTTGAATGATCATGGTTGACAGTGTTCACAAACGCAGTCGGAGGCATAAGATATATTAACTTCGATTCATATTTCAAAATATCTAAATTAAATCTAAATGCATACATTACTATGCTTGGATATTGATGTTTCTGTTAATTAATAGGCTCTATTTCGATGTCAAAAGCTGAAGGAGAGTTTTGGCATGACTCTTAGATCATTCAGATGCGATGAACTTTTACTGTGCCACTTATATAGATGTTCATTAACCATCCATGAATGTTCGGTGATATAAAATATAATGAGTAAAAATCATAATAAAAAAATACAATCAAGACGTCCTCATTTCATACGTTTGTCTGACGAGGGTTTTCATTCTCTCTTGTCCGCGAGCAGAAAGCACCTGAATTACCCATCAGAAAATTGTGGACGTAGTTATGCAGTAGGTATTAATCCAAGTAATGAGATAGTGGAGCTAAAAATTAAATAGTGCACTATGGTTTTTCTAGACATATTGGAAAAAACTATTGTTTTCGTTTGATTTAGGATAAACATCTCGAAAGAATAATAGCATCGAACAGCAAACATAATATTGATTGATTGTTTTTTAAAACGAATGCCTTTATATGTAACTGGACATAGATAGATGGCTAATAATATCTTGCATGGCTACATTTTCACCTACAGCCTCAACGATCACCATCTAGAGCCCCACCGCGCCCAGGAAATGTTCACCTTTATTTTCGAATGACAAGATGTCCACAACTATTTTTAACCGATGTTTGAAGATAAAAAGAAATAAAGAAGTATTTGGTCGATTTGCCTGAGGCAATCGAACTAGAAAAAGAAAAAATCTGAGACAATCGAGTATGTAACTGGAACTGAAACGAATGCATAAACCCCAATGTTAACGAAACCGACTGTGTAACGTACATCTAATGGAAGAAATATATAACATTGAACGGAAATTGAAGCTGACACAAAAACTCCTTATAGCTAGACGTGCCCTTGGGTAATCCAGTGCACAAATATTCCGTTAAACGGGCGTCGCACATGGCGGCGGGGTTGAGGGGCGAGGTGATGGCGAATCTTGCGGACCGTCGCCTCTGCGAACTTTTATACTCTGTGACGCGCGTTGGTTCCGATCACATCACGCCCTAACGATCTGATGTGTCTGTTAAGGGGAAAATTAAAATGCGACTTCACCATATGGAAAGGTCTAGAGATTTATCACTTTTTTATTGGAATATATAATTCAATCATTCCTTCTTGCAGGAATAGAGCCCCGGTCCAATCGGTACCAAAAAAAAACGGCTCAGTAAACCCCTCCAACTATCGCCACATTGCGAGCTTCTCTTGTGTAAAGTTATGGAGCGCCTCATCAACGCTCAGCTTCTAGTTTACTTAGAAGCGAATTAACTCCTGGATGACAAGCGCGGTCAACAGGAGATCTTCTAACGTACGTTACGCATGTATGGGCCGAAAGATTGGACGAT
Organism: Incurvaria masculella; assembly: GCA_946894095.1. Lineage (NCBI taxonomy): Eukaryota > Metazoa > Arthropoda > Insecta > Lepidoptera > Incurvariidae > Incurvaria > Incurvaria masculella. The sequence continues at coordinate 13,574,819 of OX335662.1, read as the reverse complement.
TTTGGTTACTGGCAGTGGCATTGGACATCTCCAAAGCCTTTCACCCCCATCTTCCTGTCGGGCCACTCCTTATACGTTACCGTTGATGGTGCGAGTCAGGACGACTTCCCGATTGCGTCTGGTGTACCACAAGGCTTAGTGCTGTCACCAACACTATTTTTTATCTTCATTAAAAAAAATACTGTTCCTAGGCATGATTCACAGATATCCGTGATGACAGCACGGGCCATAATGGTCATGTCAGGGATTAGAGGAGCTACAGAGCCGAGAAACGTTGGGTGGTAAATAAGGTGGATAATGTTCTCAAGAAAGAAGCCAACTGGGGCCAGGAGAACCTTGTCGCATTCAAAGTTCGCAAGACCCAATGCTGTATTTTCTCTGCCAAGGTAGAACCCTTTACGCTCCTAGCAAGGCAATGTCTCGGAGCACCTGGGCCAACTGAGCAGCAACAGGCCAAAATGACATGGCAGAAACTGGGGTAGTTACAGAATGTTGTTTTCACCGGTACATCTAATTTTTCTTTACAAATAACTGTTAAGGAAGGTGAAGGACTGTAGCCACATTTGGGAAGGTAGCCCTTATTTTTGGCTACTTATTGGCGTTATTGGATTCAATTCAGCGCCGAGCGGCCCATCTTGTTGGTGACTTGAATCCCTAATTCCTCCTGTTCCTATGTACCTGTTCCTGGGGACAGTACAAACCGCCTTCGAGAATCAGAGCACTTCTTGTGGTTAACTTTAACCAGGCTTTCTAAAACTAATTTCTCGGCCGCAACGCAAGGATATGGAACTATCTGCCTATTTTTTTCATAAATTCATTAAATATTATGCATAACATCTCAATTGTCTCTGATATGGACATAACATCGATTTCATTTTTCATTTCATTTCATTTATTTAAACTTTTTGGTAGTCAAACTAGTCAAGTTACGTCACAAAGATCCGCGGATTCGATCAACCCAGTAAAGAAGAACCCGCAAAGAAACTTCACGGGTTTACATAACATATTTTTCCGTCCAGTTATGAAATACATACTTAGATCTAAATGCTTTTTTAATGAAAATGATTGTTTAATGTCTTCTTAAAAAAAGTTATTACACAATAAAATTACATACAAAATTTAAAAACATTTGATTGGAAGGTATTACATAGACAATCAGTTATGATTATCGATGAACATTTTGAAGCTGCGGTTAAAATTATAGAGGAGTAATTTTGTTCATGTAACTTGACATGGATGGCTAATAACTAAGGTCATTATATTAGCTCAATACACCACATTCCTGATGGAGGTAAGATGGTGCGTTTTGGGGCTGATGGTCCCTTACGTATTACATTATATTTTTTGTAGTTATTTTTATTACAAATTGAGTGAAATGTAATTGAATGCCACTGCAAGAGCCGTCCGCGTGAAAATACATAAATGAAAAGGCGTAAAGCTATCAATCTGGGTTGAAGACAATTATCTTACTTGATTAGGGTTTCCACACATGAATTAAGAAAGTCGGGACCTTTCTGCCTTGCCTTTTTAAAACAGGACCTTCGTGCAATGGCGTACGTACTGGTTGACAAAAAAAGTTCTACTGTCAGAACATTGGGTCAACTTGGAATCAGAGTACTGAATGGACGAAAAAGTTCAGCTCTCAGAAAATCCATATTTGGAATCAGCTGTTCTAACACACGAGCTGGTAGAGCTGGTAGTACTCCAAGATCAAAAGAAGGCCGGCTGTCAGAAAATGTTCGGAGCAGAAAAATCGGATTATTAGACTACTTATAATGAAGGTTTAATACCTAAATATTAGCATAATTCCACTTTGTCTAAATTCCGGACAAAGGCCGGACGAATATATTTTCCCTTTTAGGGTTCCATACCCAAAGGGTGAAAACGGAATCCTATTACTAAGCCTCCGCTGTCCATCCGTCCGTCCGTTTGTCCGTCTGTCACAGGGCTGTATCTCATGAACCGTAACAGGTAGGAAGCTTACATTTTCACAGAATATGTATTTATTTTGCCGCTATAACAGCAAATAGGTAAAATTATAAAATAATAAAAACTAAAGAGGGGCCCCATATGTAAAAAACGTGTTATTTTAGGGGTAATTCTTGTACGATGGTACGGAACCCTTCGTGTGCGAGTCCAACTCGCACTTGGCCAGTTTTTTTTAATCTATGGGTGAATTCCTTAGTCGACTCTCAGGACATGCACGGGAAGAAATGCTGTGTGCCCAATTGACATATTTTTACGTGCTGGAACATACACAGCACAAAGTTCCGGGATTTAATTTAAATGTTTCTTCTAAAATATCAATGTTGGGCGTTTTCTACTACCACTCACTTTAATGATACGCTACTAACTAGATACAAACTACAATAATCCAAAATTAACTGGACGCCTAATTAAATCGACCACAAAGTGTAAAACGAACACAGAACCCGAACCACAACACGACAATAAAAGTTTCCACCGAGCCTCCAATATACTTAATTACCAGACCCTTATCTAAACACACTTGTCAGACACGCATATTGAATCCAGAATCCTAAAACAAAACAAAAAAACATTCATCTCGTTATCCTTAATTAGATGTCCGTTTTAAACGGCCGATTAGATATTAAACAAGCCAACTTAGAAACACGAACCAATTATTAAAAGTTGTAAAAAACACCCGAAAAGGTTGGAACAAAAAGATGATGCGATAAAAGCTACCCGCATGAACTATTTTGTTTAGTACTTGGACCTAGGCGGCCAACAATTATGTAAGGTTTTTTTTCATATATATATTTTTTTTTTTTATGTGACTGGACATGGATGGCTAATACCACAAGTTCTGTCATGGTATTAGCCCAACACACCACATGGGAACTAGGTGCCATGCCAGGACCTTCCTTATATTGCACGGCTACATTGAACTGGATGGAAAACACGGACAATTTTCATTGCCGCTTCGACCATCGTTCATCCAATGCGATGGTACCAACCCGGGCGGGATAAACCCTACCACCTAGTAAGTAAGGAAGGGGACCTACAGCTTAACGTGGAATCCGAACCACGGCCAGCCTCTCTCAACGGTCTAATGGTCACCCATCCAAGACCAGACCGGACCCAGCGTTGCTTAACTTCGGAGAGCGATCGCCGAAGTCTCGCGCCACTGGGCCACTGAGGCTGACAAAATTCCACTTTAATATCTGACATTGGTATTACATTGTAGCATTAATTTGCTATTTACTAACTTATATTTTATTTGATATAAAAAAAATACGATGGCTTTTTACACCTGAATAACTTAGATCATAATACATATTGATTTAGAATAATATGTCATGAGTTTACTCTTCACGCAAGGTATTTACAATGTTCTTTGTGAGCAGTAGTAATAGAACAACCACGATAAAGTAGTTTGTACGATCAATCAACTCGTAAGAATCAATAAAAAAATAAATACAATGACAAACCTGGCGAAGTTTCTTGTCGGCTCTTCTTCGCCAAAAGTAATCGAACCGACAGGAAAAAAAGAGGACATGAATAAACGGAAACTGAAACATGATAGCTAGTCTAGTGATACCCAAAGAATGTACCATATCTACCGTTTGCCACAAAAAAAAATTTGGCAAATTAATAATCTGCTAAATTTTGGCGATATTGAAAAAAATAAAAAGTTTCTTTATAGGGTGTCCAGAACCTCGTCAAATTTACACATCTCTGCGTGTTTACGAGCACATAGGAGTCTTGGGGTCGGGTTTTATCTAGAAAATTATTACAACAAAGAATACTTGCAGCGTACAATTTATTTAAAAAAAGTTATATAATAATGAGTTGGATGCACATATTTACCGAAGCTATGGTTTTTGACGGTGCGCGATCCCGTACTGGGCCGACATTTCCGCATTGCCTCCAAAACCGAACGCATCTTCAGGACCACTTCAGTACCCCGGAGTTACCGGAGGAATTGTCTAATGATATTAAATTTCAAACAATGGTTTTATCGAAGATAGCCTTGCTTATATTATAATGCACTTTACCATCAACTGATTTATTTTATTTTTGAGTTTTAAGGCAAATTTCTAGTTTCTGCAGGTAATTTATTATACAGGTTTCATACGCATAGTAAATTGTTACTTGAATTGTTCATATTATGAATTTTTCGACAAACGTATTTGATAGTGGCGCGGGGACTGGTCTAGCGTACAAGAGTTCTGGGTTCGATTCCGACACACACCGTTTTATTTCTCTTTCCGAGATCGATAGGTGTATTTCGTCACGAATGCGAGCTGCTCCATGGTTCGGAATCAATCAAATGTAGACCCCCTATTCCTTTTTGGGTGGAAGGGTTTAAGCCCATCGCATTGGATGAAAAGATGGCAGAAGCGGCAACAAAAAATTGTCCGTATTTTCCATCCATTTCAATGTAGCCGTGCTCATAAAGAAGGTCCTGGTATAGCACCTAATTCCTTCGGTTAATATCATAACGGTAGTTGTGTGGTATTAGCCATCCATGTCAGATTGCATAAAATAAGACACAAGGACGAAAAAGTGAAACATTTCGTGCGGGTATGAGGCGGAGGGGCCTGCCCTAATCATTATCCTTGCGCCTGCAGTCGGTGGGCCTGCACGGCCTCGGCGCATTCTCACCGTGCGCCTCACCATCGACCTCATCGTATCTCTTAGATCATTACGGCAGGTTTGATCGAGCAAATATTCACAGGCTCATTTCAATTTATACACATCGAGCCGTCACGGCGTCAAGCGCGTAATAATGTTTTTATAGAACTAGTCATGCAATTTCACCAGCCTCAATAGCCCAGTGGCGCGACACTTCGGCGATCGCTCTCCGAAGTTAAGCAACGCTGGGTCCGGTCTGGTCTTGGATGGGTGACCATTCGACCGTTGAGAGAGGCTGGCCGTGGTTCGGATTCCACGTTAAACTGTAGGTCCATTTCTGTCATCATGCTTAAAGCTAATTCTGCCCCTTTTAAATTAGTTGAACCATCAAAAAAATATAACCCGAAAAATAGGAGATTCGCTGATTTTAAACGTTCGGAGCTTGAGGTAAGTACAATCCAAATTTAAAGTCAAGATTAGATCACAGCGCGCAAATGTTATCGCTGAATCTAAATAGTGTATTTTTTATAATGTCTCACGTACTTCCTTTCACGTCACATGCACCCCCTCCCCTGTTAATTGGCTTCGTTATTCCTTCACCACTCTTTCGTTCTACATGTCCAAATAATCCTAACATATTCTTTGTCAATATTGTTTCGCTGAGAAGTATCTTTTTTCCAACTGTTTCTTATGATTAGGAAATCTAATATTTTGCATTCATGCTACCCCCACGTTTCATCTGCCTTTCCAATTATCGCTTCCACTACTTAGGCTAAGATAAATAGTCGCAACGGAAACTAAGGCTGAGATAAATAGTCGTAACCGAAACTAAGGCTGAGATAAATAGTCGCCACGGAAACTAAGGCTGAGATAAATAGTCGTAACCGAAACTAAGACTAACGAAAAGTAGTATTTGTATTACATTTTGTCAAATTGGTAGACAAGTTATACTCAGACAGGTATGTTTTTCTTATTTTAAGGCATATAATTATAATAAGCATTTACATTAGGGCATAAACAGAACAACAGCAACAGCTCGTAGCCTAGTGGCGCGGGGACTGGCCTGGCGTACCAGAGACCTGGGTTCAATACCGACATGCACCACTGTCTTTCTCTTTCCGAGTTCGATAAGTGCATTTCGTTACGAATGCGAGCTGTTCCATGGTTCGGAATCCATGTAAAACTGTAGGTCCCCTTCCTCTACTAGGTGGTAGGGTTTATGCCCGCCCGGGTTGGTACCATCGCATTAGATGAAATGATGGTCGAAGCGGCAATGAAAAATTGTCCGTGTTTTCCATCCAGTTTAATGTAGCCGTGCTCATAAAGGGAAGGTCCTGGCATGGCACCAAATTCCTTCGGGAATGAGGTGTATTGGGCTAATATCATAACGGTAGTTATGTGGTATTAGCCATCCACGTCAGTCGCATAAAAAAAAAGCAAATATACAGCAGTTTACAATTTCTGGCATATACTAACGTCGAATTAAAACTAAGCTTCTATCAAGCACTTTGTGACGTCACTTTGACACCATTTTGTATGGACGGAATCGCAAAGTAATGCAAAGTGACGTCACAAAGTACTACTTTTCCTTAGTCTTAGGCTGAGATAAATAGTCGTAACCGAAAATAAGACTAATGAAAAGTAGTACTCTAAAAATAAAATAAAATATAAGTAAAATGTGTCAAAGTGACGTCACAAAGTAGTACTTTCCGTTGGTCTTAGTTTATGTTAGGACTATTTATCTCAGCCTTAGTGTTTGCACCAGCACATTGTTGTGAAATGGGAAGTTATCTAAAGGTTCAGCTACAAAGTAGCAGAACAGAAGTTTAAAAACTGCAGCAGTTGTTTCAAATAATTATCGTAAATGTGGTGTTAATTATATGTATACAAAATTTAAGCTTCTACTCGGTGGCGCTTACTACCACTTAAACTTACCACTTAAGCCGAATGTCTTCGCCATATCCGGGCTAAGTCATTACCTGAATTATTACGAATTAAATTAATTTAATACCCTGAAATAGACCGGTGATCAGTGCGCCACACGTTAAAGTTTACACAATGGAATCACTAGTCACATAGGGGCCTCGTCAAACATTCAGAAAGAAAAAAATGATTATTTTTGAAATACCATTACAGAACATCAAAAAATCAGAACGTTGAATTCAGTCGTTCTGATTTTCTATGTTCTGAATAAACATTATAAAATGTAATTCAGATCCCTTGCAGAACGTCAAAAATATTTGAATGTTCGGTTTGGATTTTTGTCGATCTGCAACTAAGCATTCTAACATCAAATAAAAACTTCGATTGGAAATTAATTGCAGAACGTCAAAAATATGGCTTCGTTAAACTATATTGCACCCTGGAGCGTTAGTCTTACAGCGCACATTAGCAGTGGCAGCGTGACAGGTTGCTGGTTCAACGTAATTTAAGCTTTATGTACATTGGACTACAGCGCTTTGTGGAGTGGGATGTGAATAGGAATTTTGACGTTCTGAATGACGGGGGTTTATCAACGTTTTAATGGTTGGTTGCAGAACGTCAAAAATCTGATTGAATATAATTTAATTTTGATGGTTTTAGGTACCTTTTAAAAATGCTTAATTGCAGAACCCCAAAAATCAGAACGACAAAAAATTTGACGATCTGACTTTTGTCGTTCTGCAAGCTATTTAAAAAATAGATTTGTGTCGTTTTGATTTTTTGACGTTTTGAAGGCGACTCGTCACATATGTCAAAAAGTATGCTATCAACCGATCTGCAGCAGTTCACAAAAGAACGATACAGCTATATCGACCGATAAATGTCTATCTTTCTCGTTTCCGCTCGCACGAAAACGAAACAAAAACACTTTTATCGATCGATGTAGCCGTTTGTGTTGCAGGACGCCGGGTGAGAGTTGATTAAAAAGCTTAATTTCTTCTTTACTAATATATAAAAATATGTCGTTACCAGTTATACGGTTACTAAACTGCAAAAATTAATGCCATAAGGCATTTAAAGGCACATAAGGCGGTTAAAAAATACCGTAGAACAAAATTAATTTTAGAAAATATTAATTAACCTTAAAATGTTACATATTAATTTAACATACATATTACACATATTAATTAATACAAGTAAATAAGTACATTCAAATACATACAAATTCTACAATTTCATAGAAAAACGGTGATTAGTAAAATGTTCGATTAACACACATACCACTGTAATATAATAGGTTATTCTTGGATAGATGCACACTTTGTATGCGTATGGGCACTTACTTTACTTAACCCGATATTAAATGCAGTAAACGTAAAAACATATTATGCTGCTCTCAATATAGCCATAAAAACAAAGTTGTGTATTGGCTTTTCAAGGAAATATATCTAACTAATAAACAAATCATTGACTTTTATGCGCTTCAAAGCTTTTTTAAGTTTAATTTATTTCCATATGTACCTATGAAGTCGTTTGTCAAGTTAATTTAAGTATTTAGGGGAATTGACGATGACAGCAAAGTCACCACAAATGTGGAGTGTGACCCTGGACTTAGATATCAGATGATATGATCAGGTCTGGCTTATAGTTAAAACAACAGTATTTTTAGGGTTCCGTACCCAAAGGGTGCCAACGGTACCCTATTACTAAGCCTCCGCTGTCCGTCCGTCCGTCCGTCTGTCACAGGGTTGTATCTCATGAACCGCAATAGTTAGGAAGCTGAAATTTTCACAGAGTATGTATTTATAACAACAAGAAGGTAAAATTTAAATATAATAAAAATTAAAGGGAGCCCCCATACAAAAAAATCAGATTTTTGAGTTAAATCTTGTACGATGGTACGGAACCCTTCGTGTGCGAGTCCGACTCGCATTTGGCCGGGGACTCGCCTTGCATGCCAGAAATTTGGTTCAAATCCCCGCCCCTTTCATGCATCACTTAATTTTTTTTCTCAGTTGGATAAGAGCGTTTCGTCACGAATACGAGCTGTTCCATTGTTCGAAATCTATGTAAAACTGTAGGTCCCCTTTTCCTACTAGGTGGTAGGGTAAAACCCGCCCAAGTTGGTACCATCGCATTGAATGAAAAGATGTTCGAAGCGTCAATATAAAATTGTCCGTATTTTCCATCCAGTTCAATTGCTTGGCGCCTAGCTCCTTCGGAAATTAAATGTATTGGGCTAATTTCATTACTGTGGGTAAGGTATTAGCCATCCATACTGAGGTAGGCTTTTGTATAATAGTAATTGTAGCGTATGATATTATCACAAATATATTTAAACTAAATTAAATTATTGATTGGATTTATCTTAAAAATCTCCGTTTTCTACACGCAAAATGCACACGTCTGTACAACATAAATAAATAATTACTTGATGATGTTGAATGCCCCTTAATCAGCTGCTAATCACAGCTCTTCATGTTCATGAAGCTAATAACATAATGACGCGGCGAGCGAGAGGTCACTATATGTGTGAGTGAGACGGAAAGAGGTCACGCGTGATAACCCTTAATCAGAGGAATTAGCAGCCAATGAGAGTGGGGTGCGATGCGTGCGCGCAGCATTCTGTGGCGCAGCTTTCTTTGACGCACCAAGCCTTACAGTAAGGTCACACTGGGTAAAATGAGCGTTTTCTTAAATACCTGTGAATCACAGGGCTAGATCGTATTTTTTCTTATGAGATTGTTGTAGAATGAGTAATTTAAGATATTTTATTAAATCTATGTAAATATTGAATTGCTAACATTAGATTACTGACTGTTTACAAGATGTCTAAAAATATTTTTGTCATTTATTTACTTAACATACCCATTCTAGAAAAAAAAACGCAGTATTCTATTGTTTATTGAAGAGTCACGAACAAATGTTTATAAAAGAAAAGGTTATATTAGAAATCACGAAACACACAATGAACAAAATTGCTGTAAAAACAGATTACCAAACACAATTTACAACACAACAGATTATCCCATACCCTAAATACTCAAGCCATAGTTTTGTTTTCAATTATATTGATATTCAAACCAATAAAATATATTTTTTAAGATATCTATACATTTTCTTGACCATAGAGGTTGTTGGTATAACGCCGACCATTTTTTTAAATAGATTTTGACGATTCGTTTTGTTTATGTTAACATTTGGCATTTAACCCTGTTAAGCGAACTACAATGGCTACATAATGTTACTATGTTAATTCTTGTGATTCTTCTTCGAGGATCTAGGCGTCTCCAACACTGTGATGTACATGAGACCTGCGGCGACGAGATCTTCTTTCTCGTTCTGTGTGACGCTGATGTTAACCCGACCCTTGGTTAAAGGGAAACTCGACGGTAGGTTAGACGGGTGGAAGGTCATGTTGAGAAGAGCGTAGGTATTCTGAAATTAAAATGCCAACGGATTATCATAATCATTAGTGGTCTGATAGAGAAAAATCCCGGTATTGCAGCACCTAACGTCAAACATATCCAACAATGCACTCCAATACACGCTGCCAGCCTGTGACGTGCGGAGTAGTGCGGCTGGTATGTTTGATGAGAATAAGCTCTTCTTCTATGTTATACTGAGTAAAGCAAAAGCCGCGCTCTTGAAGAGTTCGGCTCGATGTGATAGAAACCAGCTTTATGATTACATTATTTTGACAAATTCATATTTTTGTGAATATTAATTTAAAAAAATATTTTCTGAAGATTTTAGTCCAGGTAAAATATCCAAGAACCTGAATGTAATAAATAAAATAATTTAAAATTATTTATTATGTAATTGGGATAATACATAATAAAAAATAATTATTTTTTTTTAGTTTCTGTACACGTACTAGCAATGAATAATGACACGATTATTTAAAAACCTTGATTTAAAAAAAATGTCAATTGAATTTATTGACAGTAAATTATATACTACATTAAAATATTAACGCAACGTTCGTATCAATTAAAACATAGATTAATTAGTAGATGTTTAAGAGGATTTGGATTATTTGAGAAGCCAGAACGTGGAATCGAAAACACATTTTAACAATTGGTTTATTTTATTTTGGGTTTAATTGAAAGTCTTGGTTGTGCCCATCGAAAGGTTATCGAAGGCTTTATAGGCAAGACTTTATATGTATTTTTTTATCAAGGCTGGAGTGCACAATTTCTGGTTGGTATTATAACTATGATTATATTAGATATATATTCTTTATTCTTCCGGCGAAAAATATGGACGGCAATATTTTAATTCTTAAATTATTGCTAAACAGATATGGTGCACTCCACACTAAAGTGAGTGTTATCTCTACTTATATAAAAGGGAACGTCTGTCCACATGCGAAGGGACAGATCAAGATGCCGTTTGTACCGATTTACAGATTCGATCGCGGGGCTTGCTTTAGGATACATACCATCACGCTAAATATCCTAAAGGCTGAGCAATATCAATGAAATTACTCTCAAACAAAATTAATACCATCCCGTGGCGCATGACGGCGCTACGTGCGGCGTCATTTTGCTCGCACTTCAAATATAGAAACGATTAACAATTTTCGCGATAAATGTAAGAAGCCAGTTGGCGTATAACCGACTGTTTCAAACATCAGTCAAAAACGACATGGACCCGAGCGGAGCCGGGTACCGCAGCTAGTGGACAATAAACAAAATATTTGCTAGAAAAGAAGTTTACTAACGGCTGGATACGGACAAGTGAGATCCTTCAATCCTGCATCGAAAAGCAATTTGCCAATGAACTTCTCCTGTTGCACGAGGTTGCACAGCTTGTAGTGGAACTCGACGAAACTAGGCTTGTACATGTTGCTCAGAAACTCGAAGAAAACCAGGTGAACCTGCAAATATATGATCAATTAGAAGAACTCAAAAGGACTTCGTAGAAAGGTGCATAAATAACTGAAGCTTTGGCATTTTGCCTAGAGGTAAGACTTATCAACTCGGTGTTGCAGTTTGTATTAGATTCGTTTTTTGGCTTCGAAAAACTCAACCGATTTCGATGATTCTTTTTTTATTGGAAAGGACTTCAGATTCACTAAAAATAAACAAATAAAAAAAACTTTTAACAAAAAAAATACCGACTTCAAAGAGAAAGCACAAAAAGTAAAATAATAATTGCCATTTTTGTAGTAACGATTATAATTATTGTTATTTTTTGAGTCGGTGTCAGCCAACATAGCCAAGGTTCTCTTGACTAGCGCTGCGCGTGCCTGGCTGACCCCGACTCAAAAAATAACAATGATCTACAAAAATGGCAATTATTTTTTTACTTTTTAGTTCTTTTTCTTTGAAGTCGGTTACCCTTTTTGTTAAAAGTTTTTAAATTCATTGAACATGAACTTTAAAAAACAATTTATAGCGGTGCAATTATACTTTTACCGTAATATTGTTCCCCCAAGGTTCTTTAATGGCGCCATGAATATTGATGACAACGGGATCCCTCCTGCTCGCGCGACGAGCGGTGATGTTGACGAAATCCAAATATTCCCTGTTCCAGTACGTCACCTCTGGACGCTCCGGGATGACCTGGATCGAGAAGACTTGCGATATCTGTAGGCAACGATGACGACGGATGACTCAGTGGTATGCTTGCAAGATCAGAATAAAAAATGAGAAAAAATATTACTGAGAAATTCAGTCGTTTTTAAGTTTACATCGTCACTGCACATGAATTCGATGATCATTGAAAATCTTTATATTTGTGATTTCTCAAAACTTTTATTTGTAATATAGAACAATTAAAATATTCGGTCTGAGAGGTTTGGTACGATTATTTCTCTACTGACCGTAACAATCCAAACCCCTCATAAAGCCGTTATTAACAGATTAATTAAAGGTAATAAGGTACCTACTTTTGAGAACTAAGATATTTTTTTTACTTCTATATTTTCGTCCATTTCCCGTCAAGACTCTAGTATCTAAAATATAACAGAGTGCAAAAGGATTGTGCCTAAAATATAATGATAAAAGAGATTCCTGTTGTAAATATTCTTAAAATGGAGCATTATTTGAATATTTTTTTTATTTTAATAATGTCACTTTTATGTGATACATCTAATTTTTAAACGACGCCCATATATGTAAAACTTATGTCACTTTTTTATGCACATTTTGAACATAACAGATCATTTAATTTTATCATGTTTAGTTGTCTACGTAAGTAACCAACTTTACTATTTGTTTATAAGAAATCATTTATAAATCCTGCAAATATGCAACATGAATTGTTTATTCTTAGTAAAAACACACCATTAGTAATCGTATGAGAAATTCGACGATTGATACAATTCTACAATCCAACATATTACTAGCGAAATAAGAGCACTTTGGAAGGAATAACACAACACACTGACTCGCCGTCACTATGTAGACTTAGTTTAAAATAAAATTGCCCGAATTAGGAAGTAATTGTCAACATTTAATTCTAATAATGTTAGTTTCATTAGTTGTGTTGTAATAGCAACCGCATTATTATGAATTCGTTGAATTTAATACGCTGAAATGGCAAAATTTCCCGCGATGGGAAGTGTGATAAGGACATTGAAAGAAGAGTGAGTGCGTAATGGCGTTATGAAAATCCGGGTGATTACGCCTACTGCTAGGATGGCGATTCATGGCTGTGTACTGGTGCCTACAATTATGAATGGAAGCGAGACTTGGGTATGGCAGAAGAGGCACAAATATAGAATAAATGCAGTATAGAAATGCGTTCCTTGCGGAAAGTTTGCGGAGTTAATCAAACGGACAAATTTCGAAACGACTGGGTTAGATAGAAAAATGATATTGTCACTAGAATCGAGAAAGAAGTAATTAAATGGTTTGGACATATGGCAAATGGATGACGAAAAAATGACGAAACAAATGTGCAGAGCAGAAGTGAGCGGAAGTGTCGTACCCGAGCGGCCTAGGAGAACGTACCACGACCAAATCTTCGTAATCAAATGTGATTCTTCGTAAAGGTCTGGTACGTAGCACCCGTAATCGTAAAGCATGTATGTAAAGATGTATGCCTGTAGATGAAGCGAAAGAGGTGTGCTGTGATCGTACTGTATGGCGCTCTATCATCTCTGCCTGCCTGCCCCTCCGGGAAAGCGGCGTGAAGGTATGTATGAATATATACATGAAATATCAAAGCGATGAGTGCTACACACGTATACGTGTATTTAACATATTCACTTGTTTTATTAGTAAATATACTTTTTCGTACTAAGCAGGTACGTCGCTTATTACAAGGAATGTGATATGTATGTATTTAAATTGTATGTAAAAAGTTTGTGAATTCCAATTGTACTACGTGACCTCGTAGCCTAGTGGCGCGGGGACTGGCCTAGCGTACCAGAGGCCTGGGTTCAATACCGACATGCACCAGTGTCTTTCTCTTTCCGAGTTCGATAAGTGCATTTCGTCACGAATGCGAGCTGCTTCATGGTTCGGAATCCATGTAAAACTGTAGGTCCCCTTCCCCTACTAGGTGGTAGCATTGGATGAAAAGATGGTCGAAGCGGCAATTACAAATTGTCCGTGTTTTCCATCCAGTTCAATGTAGCCGTGCTCATAAAGGGAAGTTCCTGGCATGGCACCAAATTCCTTCGGGAATGTGGTGTATTGGGCTAATATCATAACGGTAGTTGTGTGGTGTTAGCCATCCATGTCAGGTTGCATAAAAAAAAAACGTCACGCCTTTTTTTACATAACCATATGGATGGCTAATGTCCCACCTGCTGACATATTCCGGACCAGAATCGGGCAATCCGGTTTCGCACGATAGCAGTGCCGCGGCAGGCCCATCAGCTGCCGGAATGTGTTATTATATTGAACACGAATGCTATAATGCGACCGTTTCGCATAGTTCGTCCACAGCTGACACGTGTACCTAGAACGTTTTGCAGTACGCTGTAAACAGTGTTCGTTTCACTTCTTTCGTGCACCTGGCGAACCTTCTCACCAGCATATTACCGACCACCGACAGCGACCGCCTCTGCCTCTCAATGTCCATTTCATCCTTCCTGGTATAGGTGAAAATATGGCCCAGATATTTGAAGCTGCTAACTATCCGGATTGGTGTAATGTCAACTTTTACACTACTGGGCCCACCTCCCGCCTTGAAGATCTTCATCTCAGTCTTTTTGGTATTGTAGGTGAGCCCGTGCTCGGAAGCATATCTTTCACAGATAGCCAGCAGCTTCCCTAGGCCAATGATTGATGGATTCAGTAGCACCATGTCATCTGCATAACCCATGGGTTAGGTAATTCAATAATATTTTACCTGTTTGCAAGCCAGCCAGAGTTCTACAATCGGGTCATTAATGTAGACATTGAAGAGGTCAGGAGAGATCAACCCGCCCTGTCCCACACCACAGTTAAGCCTGTACCTGTGGGACAGAGCAGATCCCCAGCGGACGCTATTAATCTGGTGCTGGTACCATTTTTGCAGCAGATGAGTCAGCTCTCCAGGTACCGTGGTCTTGCCGAGCTACTGCCAAAGCCTACCGTATCTACCGTGTCAAATGCCCTACTCAGGTCCAAAAACCCAGCGTACACTGATGTATTTCGATCTACATGGTAATTTACCACCTGCTTCAGTGAGAACATGGTCATGTCTGTCGAAACCTCCGAGCGGAATCTAAGCTGGGCATCGTCTATTTTCTGGTGAGGAAGTCTATCCAGGATTTTAGCCAACATTGTCTTCCAAGGCTGCTTAGGCTAAAGTCCGAATTGCGCTCAAACGCTGACAGCGTGGATACAGTTGGACCTCATTCCGCTGACAGGGCTCAGAAATGCAAGATCGTGAGGTAGGACATCACGATGACGTCATTATTCAAATGCTTACGGTGCTCACGGCGAAACCGTGAGCGCTGTCAGCGGCAGCCATAGATCGCGCGGCAAATTTGATTTAGACACAGAACATAAAATAAAACACGTCACGCTTTCGGTCGCCTTTTAGCTACGTAACCGTGTGCAAAACTGCAAAAATGGGCACTCTCTCCATTGTCGTTCTACGATTTCGCCTGTTTGCCTAATTCTATGTCTATCAACATCTCAAAATAATCTTTATCATCACTCTCATTGTCACATAATGTTAGTAAACAGTTATCCGCTTTCCAATTGTTAATTGTTGAACGTTACATACTCTAAAACTTATGCGGGACGTAACTACAATATTTAGTTTGACGGCTTACCGCGCGTGTGAGGAGCAGGACGTGCTGCTCGACGTCTCTCAGCAATGCCCCGATCAGTGAAGGACAAGGTACCATTACTCGCCGCTGGCGTCTACAGAGTTCCATGTTCATGCGGTAAGTCGTACATTGGCCAAACGAAGAGGAGCGTCAGCACACGCATCACGGAGCACATACGGGCGGTTAAGAACAGGGATATCACGAAGTCAGCGCTGTGTGAGCATGCAGAATCTGGACCTGGACACTGGTTGAGGTTTGATCAGGTGAAAGTCCTAGTACCTGAACAACGAAACCTCCCACGAATCATTCGGGAGTCCATCGAAATCAGCAAGCACAAGAACTTCAATCGTGAAGATTCCTACCGTCTTTCGCCCATATGGAAACCCGTGCTAAATAAGCGGAAAACTGAATTTCGGAGAGGTGCACCGACAACAGACGTCGAGGAAAACACAGTCATCGTGTTTTGCACCTCACACGACATTCGGACCGCAGCTAATCCTCAAGAAAATGTACGAGTGTTGCCATGGACGCTGAGAAGTGAAGCAAAGCGGCGGGTATCCAGTAACGTGCCTACCTCCGTCGTGACAGGCACGTTCTCCTGAAGATGGAGCCCATGTGAGGCTCCTAAACGTCGAGCAGCACGTCTTGCTCCTCACACGCGCGGTAAGCCGTCAAACTAAATATTGTAGTTACATACTCTTCTTTTTTTATTTAGTAGTTCAGACAATAGTTTGAGGTTATTTTGTGAGCACCGTTAGCATGCTCACAACGGTCCAATTTGTTATCGCAAATATTTCAGTATTCGCAAATACTGATTTGTTTTTTCAAATACTTTTTTGTTGATTCAAGTGTTTGCATAAACATATTCGTAATCGCTGTCAACCCAATTCGGACCAAGGGGTTAATTATACCAAAAACTTTGATGACGATTGGGTCCTGCTGGCACGACGCACGGTCATGTTGACACAATCTTCGTATTGGGCTCTTTCTTTAATTAATGTTTTTCTGCTTCATGGTCGATTTTACATACATACATATCACATTTCTTGGAATTTGAATCACTTGAATCACTAATAATGTCCCAGTACAGTGACTCGCACTCAGGGGCAGTTGAAAATATAATAGCCTGAATTAAGAAGTAATTGTGCATTGCCAGATTATGAAGGTTCTGTTTTATAAACTTACAAAATATTGTTCTATGCATGTAATTATCCTGAGACAAGGGTTGTGTAGTAAGGCATTGTCGTGGATAAGTTCTCATCACAGATATAATTCTCAGAAATAAATTATCAAATTTCATTATTCAACCTAAATTTTGCTTTTCGTTATATACCTGTGTGATCTGTCATAGTTCAAGGCATAAATAATAGTATTAAAGTAAACGTGCAAATGTTTCTTGTTGCCACTGGAATTGTGCATCGCTTTTAGGTTCTTCCTTGCAGTGACGTTTGGTTCGGGTCACATCTTTCTCTAAAATACAGCCCACGTCGTGAATGGTTGATTTTTGTGAATTAATTTTAATTTAGTTTTTTTACCAGTGTTCTTCTCCTGTCATCAATGGTAAATACATACTAACTGTTCATGTTATAAAAAATTCTAATGAGCTTTTTACACAAACAAGTACCACTAACTCGTTAATGTGAAAGTAGTGGGAAAAGCGTTGAAGACTTAGTATTCCGGGAGGTCACGAAATTTTTGGCCACGATAAGGTAAATGGCTGAATCTGGGTTTACATGTTAGAGACCAACCCTCTGATGCTAAATATGACGGTCTGCCCGTCCCAAGTGGTTGCGTTTTCTAGATTGGCTATATAAAATAGATGCTGGTATGTACGTGCTGATGAATATACTGATTATCTGGAAACATTGATACTATTAATTATACAACAATAACCAGACGGTTACTTAATTAAATACTTAAATAAACCTAAAGTTATATCTGTAACCTAAATCGACTATAACTACTAAATGCAACCAAAGATTTGTTCAGTTTTTGTATTGCTAAGCAAGTATGTATTGATAGTTCCATGCTTCGTCATTTGCATCCATTTACCTTATCATATGTATTTTTTGTCACCATAACTACTTTTTCAGGCGCCTTATCTACGTAACGCAACCACTTGGAACAGGCAGACTAACACATTTAACTTCAGAGGGTTGTACTTTATCCTGTGAACCCAGTTTCAGCCATTTACGTTATCGTTACCATTTTGGTCGCGACCTCCTAGTCTATAGGGCCTTTTTCACCTACTGCTGATTAGCATAATCGCCACATTTTAAGGGCTTTTCTTGGCAGCTTGAATACAATACCACTTCAAGATAATCAGCACGTTAGTAATAAAGGCCCTTTAAATGTCAAATAAAATAAACAAGCACTTGGTGAAATCCAAGCTTAAACTAATTAGAAGTTTTAAAAAAATACCGGCGAAGTTGATTGCCGGTTCTTCTTCGCTGTGATGATTGGACTGGCTAATGATAAAATATGACGAATCCGAGTGCAATGTAATTGCCTATGCATGATGAATAAACAATAAATGCGTGCCGCCGCCGGGACCTTCCTACACTGGCACTGCTACATTGAAATATGTGGAAAACACAGACCATCTTTCCTTCAGTGCGATAGTATGTACCAATCTAGGCGGGGTTTTAGCCCTCCCACCTAGTAAGTACGGAAGGGGACCTACAGTTTTACTTGGAATTGGAACCACAGCCAGGCTCAACACCTAAAACGGTCATCCATCAAGAACACAACGGCGCCCAGTTATACTATACGTAGATATAATCCGCATATAAATCAGGTGACTGATTTGCAAGTTATGAGCATTTAACCTCACCGGTTACCTCTATGGTAATTTAGAGTGATGTACTGCAAAAATTTCCATGGAGGTTCTTGAACGAGCAGTCCCTTTATTGTTTTGTGTTAAACATTTAAGATCCGCTGCTAACTCCTCTGGTTAATTAGCGTGATGTATTGTTTTAAGCATTTCATCACACTGTTCACCTGTCTGGTAATTTAGCGTGATACTAGGTAGCCCTAAAATTGCCCCAAATTAAGCCAATTAGCTTTGTTTTTGCCCAAAACTACAAGAGCAGTGTGTATCCTAAATTCGCCAAGTGGGCCACACACAAACGAGTTTAAGACGATTTCGTCATGGGACTTTCTAGTTAAAGGATTTTTTTAAAAGTAAAGGATCAAGATCCGTTGATATTTTTATATAACAACCAAGTCTCGGAATTAGAGCCATTTTCTTTTACATTCTATAGATTATAACCTGCTTGACATAGTAACCTTTTTCGTGTGATCGTATCTTAATTTCATTACAATACTGCATCCTGGAGCCCTTGCATAAATCGTAACCAGGTTTCTGTGTTGGTGAAAAGAGAACAACTGCTATCATAGGTAAGTTCATCTTACGAATCCAAACTTAATGTTCGATATTTTCCATGAGTTCATTACTAGTAAGCTAAATCAATATATTCCATTGAAATCCAGACCTTGTAAAGAAAGACAAACATTTAACGACTGGGCTACAAGAGGAATACGTATATCCCGCACTCACATGTATGAACTCTATGCAAAACAGTTCCAAGATAATATATCAAAGGATTATGTAAAACAATACAGTAGAGTCTATAAAAATGTTGTCATGAATGCCAAAAGACTTCATCTTTCTAATCGTCTACTTAACTCAGATAATAAAACCAAGACCACTTGGCAGATAATACGTGAGGAATCTGGAACATCTTGCAACAAGCTAGATGATTGTGTGTATGTTGACAAAGATAATCTGCAGTCTGCAAAAAAATTAAACAACCATTTCTCTACAGTAGCCAATAAGATTACTAATGGACTTAAAGTGGATGATACTGCCTTAACTTTATTGAGAGCAAATTGTCCTTTAAATAAAAGTTTATTCATACTAAACAACGTTACTCCAAATACTATTCTTAAAACATTTCGTAAAATTAAAATTAGGAAATCTATGGATCACTGGGGATTATCCACTAAAACACTTTCTTTAATCATTCATGATATTGCACCATGTCTTGCTTATATATTTAATGAATGTTTTAGTAACGGTTTATTCCCTGACTTGTTGAAAATCAATAAAATAATACCCGTGTACAAGAATGGATCCAAGATAGACTGCAACAATTATAGACCAATATCAATTCAACCAGTCTTAAGCAAGATCTTAGAAAAAAATATTCTTGATCAGCTGGTGAGGTTTGTAAGTAGGCACGGTATTCTGAACAAAAGCCAATTTGGATTTCAAGCCATGAAAGGAACTGATGATGCTATCGCAGACCTATTCACCACTTTGTTGCATTCACTCGATAAACATTTCAAAACTGTTGGTATTTTCTGTGATCTGTCGAAAGCCTTCGACTGCGTTGACCATACATTGTTATTAAATAAGCTTGCTCACTACGGAATATCTGGTAATGCACTTAAGTTACTCAAATCATATCTATCATCAAGACTACATTTAACTGAAGTTAATGGTGCTCAATCTGACTTTAAACCATGTGATATTGGAGTCTCTCAGGGCTCCATCTTGGGCCCATTTCTGTTTCTTGTTTACATCAATGACTTACCAGGTTGCGTTACTGACTATGGAAATATAGTGCTCTTAGCTGATGATGCGTCATTAATATTAAAAAGTGAATGCCTTGAAGACATCGTTGACAAAACAAAAAATGCACTTCTAGCTCTGAATAAATGGTTTTCAGCTAATAATCTCCTACTCAATATTATTAAGACAAAAGTTGTAATGTTTTCCTTAAGACCTCAACCAAACTTACCCGTAAATATTGAGGTTGATGGGAATGAAATAGAATTTGTTAAGCATATTAAATTTCTTGGTCTTAATGTTGACAGCAAATTAAAATGGGAAGATCATATAGATACGATTTCCTCTAAACTTAGCTCTGCCGTATATGCTATAGGCAGAATACGACAATTATGCGGATTAAATACAGAAAAAACGTATATTTCTTAGTGTTAATATAGCTTAGTGTTAAAGTAGAAAATATTTTATCTCGGAAGATCGTAGATACGATTTCTGCTTGATTTGAATATCCGGATAAAACATATGTAAATTTCAATGATCTGATTACATTGCTTGAATATAGATTTCGCTGTTTAACTTTAGGTTAATGAGAAAAGGATAGTGTTACTACCATATTTTAAAAAATCCCAAAATGTTTTAATATTTTCAACAAAAACATAATTAGGGTATGAAAAACATTGATCCTCACTAACCGAAATTTGTTCCGAATTGAATTAATAATAATAATAAATCTTTATTTCACTGATTAAGCAAGTTCAGTACAAGTACAAGAATAATAAACAAAACAACAGGTTTCAGATAGTGTAGTAATGTAAGTATGTATCGTGTTCATTGAAGAATATTTTTGCTTTATACTTTAACATGTAGTAGTTAAATTTTGTAGGATCCCTGTCTCCCAAAATAGGATTCCCTATAATACAATACAGCCAAACTAGTTTATTACTCATATTTTCACTGCATTATGAACTATGGCATTACTTTCTGGGGAAATGCTGCATCATCTGAGAGGATATTCATCTTGCAAAAGAGGGCACTTCGCAAGCTTCTGGCTCTTCATTCTCTTGAATCCTGTAGAAACCACTTTGCAGAGACGGGAATCATGACAATGTCGAGCCTCTATATTTACAACAACATTCTTTACGCTCGAAAACACATCCTTGAGACACCGCTGAACTCAAATTTTCATGATTACCCCACTCGAAATAGAAACAACATTGCAAACCCCCAGTGCAGACTTGCTAAAATTTCTAAAAGCTTTTTATGTAATAGTATAAGGTTCTACAATCATTTACCTGAAAATATTATGGAATTAACTGGCAAGAGTTTCAAACAAGCAGTTAAGAAGAAATTGATTAAAAATGAGTGCTATACTATCGAAGAATATCTGACTAAGACATAGTCAGAATCGCAATCTTGCAAGGACATAATTTTTATTTTTTTATTTTGTAACAATGATCATTTTTTGTTTTTATTTTCCAAATAATTTATTGAACTTAGTTTATCTTTTAGTTTTGACTACTGTTTTATTCTTGACAATTCTATTGATGCTGTTTGATGTAATTTTAATGTATGTGACAAATATCCTGACAATTCTATTGATGCTATGAATTTAATATTTATTATTGTATTTCAACTGTTACTATATTATTAATGCTTTCATGCTATTGTATTTAATTTTAAATGTTTTGACGATTCCAAGTGTTCCCTGCGTCCCAAAGGAGGATTCATAAATACAAATACAAATACATAATATTTACAGCTCTTAACTGTTATGTGAAAGAAAACAGAACGTCAGAAGAACCTGGCTTCCTCAGCTCTCCGCTGGCTGTCCGTGGCACATTATCTTGAAATCCCCTCTATAACGAAACTATCTCTCTCATGCGCCGCAACAGATACCCCATATAAAAAAAATGTACACGTTTTATCCCCTATTTCACCCGCTTTAACGTTTGTCCTTTAAGACAAAAAGTGTCCTTCCCCAGGATACAATTTATATTCCTGCCAAATTTTATTAAATGATTTAGGTTGCTCTAAGGCATTTACATAATATTGCTATCCTAATTCTTGCGATTCGTCCTCGAGGATTTTTGCGTCTCCAAAACCGTTAAGTGCATGTGACCTGCGGCTATCAGTTCATCCTTCTCGTTCTGTGTGATCCTGATGTTGACGCGACCTTTTGTTAAGGGGAAGCTCGATGGCAGGTAAGATGGGTGAAAGGCCATATTGATGAGAGCGTAGGTTTTCTGAAAATGAAAATTTCAAAGAATTAACATCAGAAACAGTGGTAAAATTTATTTAATGATACATAAGAGAAAATGCCTAGCACCTAGTTCTTTCTGAAATGTAGTTCAGCTATTGGGCAAGAATTTACTAATACAATCAATAATCAACTCTGATGCATACTGGGCCAGCCCGTGCCATGCTGTCACGATGTAGTGCGGCTGGTATGTTCGCTGAAATAAGGTTGATGGCTTCTACATGAGAAAAAGAGAAGCTACTTTTAGTTTGCGCATTGATATTATGATTAGACTATATGATATTTTTATTGAATGTATTATATAAGGATATGTTTTTCAAGTGTGTCTTCATGTTCTGTAAACTATTAAAAATTCGAAACTAAAAAATGTAGCGAAAAACACTCTAAGGAGGCTTCATGGAGCCGATTTCGATTCAAACTAAAACTTCATAGACATCATAAAATTGCATGCATATTTTTTTCTAGCAGGGAAGCAATCTCGGTGATTTTAACAAAAATTACGCATTCTATTTTATTATAACAATAGAAAGTGTCGCTTTTATGAACAAATTCTGTGAATTTTTTAACAAAAATAGTACTTTATTGTTCTTACTTAATTCTTGATACTTAAGTAATTACTTAAAAATTCTTAAATGAGCCCTATTCTTTAGTTGGCCTTTTGACAATATTTCACAGAATTTCTTCTCTTCACCAAAGTATAAATAATGTTCTTTGTGAGCAGTAGTAATCGATCAATCACTGTGAATTGTAAGTATCAATTAAAATAATAATATTACAATGATCGAACCGACAGGAAAAAAATATTAATCTGAGTTATTGTTTTTTTTATTTTTTATTGTTTATTCATCATCCATACATTGCACTCGGATTTGTGATATTTTATCATTAGCCAGTTCGGGGCAATCCCAGCGAAGAAGAACTGGCAAGAAACTCCGCCGTTTTTTTTTTTTCAATGTCCACTTAGTCTAAATCCAAGTATTTCTTCGAATTAAAACAAAAGTGGGGCTCACTAACTGGTGGATACGGACAAGTGAGATTCTTTAATCCTGCTTCGTAAATCAGTCTGCCGACGAACTTCTCCTGTTGCACGAGGTTGCAGAGTTTGTAGTGGAACTCGACGAAACTGCGCTTGTACATGTTGCTCAGAAACTCGAAGAACACCAGGTCAATCTGCAAATACATGATTTATTCATACAATCCATTCCGGAATCGGGTGTAACCAGTAAGTATCGGCTAGCCCATTCGATAAATATGAAATCACCAACCTAACCTTGCAAATAGATGATTTATTCGTACAATCCGTTCCGGAATCGGGTGTAACCAGTAAGTATCAGCTAGCCCATTCCATAAATATGAAATCACCAACCTAACCTTGCAAATACAGGATTTATTCATACAATCCATTCCGGAATCGGGTGTAACCAGCAAGTATTAGCTAGCCCATTCCATAAATATGAAATCACCAACCTAACCTTGCAAATAGATGATTTATTTGTACAATCTGCTCCGGAATCGGGTGTAACCAGTAAGTATCAGCTAGCCCATTCCATAAATATAAAATCACCAACCTAACCTTGCAAATAGATGATTTATTTGTACAATCCGTTCCGGAATCGGGTGTAACCAGTAAGTATCAGCTAGCCCATTCCATAAATATTAAATCACCAATCTAACCTTGCAAATAGATGATTTATTTGTACAATCCGTTCCGGAATCGGGTGTAACCAGTAAGTATCAGCTAGCCCATTCGATAAATATGAAATTACCAACCGAACTAGGGTCCTATCCTACACATTATATTATACCGTAACAGCCGTATTCAGAGTGGGACTAACTTTAATACGGCGAACTAAACGGTTCTTTGTATGGTTGGTCTGGTGCTAATCTCGCACTAAGTTTTGATAGGTGCTCTCTTATTACGACTGTCTGTGTTTATTTATTTTTATCAAACTTGACAGTATGGATAGTACTGCACTACAGTCGGCACGACATTAACCTACCACGCGGACTTTCCGAAGTGAATTCGGTGTCATGTCAGCCTATTCTTTAATATAAATTGAACTCGGACACTTATATAGCCCGTTCGAGTCTCTTTAATTCCATACAACGACGACGACAATATATGCTTAAATAGTGCGTGCCCTCCCGCTGACATGATGGCACTGGCTAGATTCCGCCGCGCGTATTCTTGACTTTACGCTATGGTATATAGGCGCCTTAACGATAACATATTTGCAGGCAAACTAGACTTTTACCGTGACGTTGTTTCCCCAAGGCGACTTAGTGATGCCATATATGTTGATGACTACGGGATCCCTTCTGCTCGCTCGGCGGGCGGTGAAGTTGGCGAAATCTAAATACTCCTTGTTCCAGTACGTAATCTCTGGACGCTCCGGGATCACCTGGATGGAGAACGCTTGCGATATCTGCAGACAATAACGACGGATGGCTCAGCTGTATGGTTGAGATATCAGAATAAGAAATGAGAGTAGTTTTTAAAGATCTCTGGAAATCTGAGTTTTGACGGACGTGAGGTTTGAATCCACCTTCCTCCGATGGTGTATGGGGGGGGGGGGGGGGGGTGGTCACTTGTATTTTTTGTGCGACGATGCTCTTATATTTATTACTTTGGAAAACAGTCCACCAAACCCAAGCATTTGTCAGTAAACAAAGTTTAAATTTCCATATAAACCAGGAAACCTATAATATCACAGCGCTTGCAGTAAATAGCAACTAAATTCGCCATTTCAATTACATTAATGCATTTCCGGAATGTGATTTTATGTTGTTTTTTTTTATTAAGACAGATTCTAAAAATATCTGATATTTTCAAGATTATAGGGGGGGAGAGAGTAGCCTAAAACCTCACGACACATCAACAAGGAAGAGGAAGGCTGAAAACACAACAATATACTTCTGATTATCATACTTTAATATCTCTTCAATAGATCTCATTAATTTGTTTAGATTTTCACTCTTGTTCGACATATTACTTTACGTTTACGGATAAACGGCATCAGGATTCGCGAAGTGACCTGGGGGTCCATTCAGAGCAAGAGTGAGTTCGAGTTCGGGAGTTTCATTTTTTATTTCATTTATTTAAACTTTTTGGTAGTTACGTCACAAAGATCCGCGGATTCGATCAACCCAGTAAAGAAGAACCCGCAAAGAAACTTCACGGGTTTACATAACATATTTTTCCGTCCACAATTATGAAATACATACTTAGATCTAAATGCTACTGCCAAACAATTCCTTGGCAGAACAGCTGTAAGGCAAAGAACAAAGAACAATAGAAACAGCAACCCTAAGTTTAAGTTACTTACAACTAATAAAGTTACTAATTCAATTATATAAATTAATATAATTTATAGCATTACAAGTATACTCTGGTGTAAAAGCCGTCGTCAACTTAACCTATGTCAGGTGTATAAAGCCCTCGTCAAGTTTGATACCAATGACGTGTATCAAGTCAATATATTATATAGAATAAGTATTTATATATATAACAAAAAAATACTACCAGCGTAGTATTATGTCAAAGAAGTCTTACAATTTTGTATGGTACACAGTTATGTACTTGTCTTCTTATGATATTAAGTCACAAAAGAGAGTTTTATCGGAAAGAGCTTCGCTTATATTATAATATACTTTACTAAGAAGAACTGATTTAATTTTATTTTTAAATTCATTAAGGGGCAAATTTCTCATTACTGCTGGTAATTTATTGTATAATCTAACACTTTTGTGAATAAAACTCTTCGAAGTCTTTGCTCGTCTGTGTTTTGGACATTGTATATTAAACTTATTTCTAGTATTATGGGAATGTATGTCAGCATTAAGAGTAGCCGATTCTATAGTTTTTTTTGCATAGATTATATTTTGATATACATACTTATTTGCGAGGGACATTATTCCGAGATCTTTAAAGACATTTCTACATGAATCCCTGACTTTCATGTTGAGGATACTTCGCAAGGCTCTTTTCTGTAACAAAAATATTCGATTTGCTTCGGATGCATTTCCCCAGAACATCAGACCGTATGACATCAGACTGTCAAAGTAAGCATAATAGACCGCCCTAGCTGCCTGAATACCACATAATTCCCTTATCTTTTTTATAGCATAGCATGCTGAGCTGAGTTTACCGGCTAGCTTATCTATATGAGCTTTCCATGTCAGCTTATTATCAAATACTACACCAAGGAAATTTATTTCATTCGTGATATTCAAAGACATGTCTTTAGCAACATTACCTATCGTATCACTTAACATACGCCTCTGTGTTCCGAGAGCAAAGTTCATTAAATTTGTTTTATTCACATTAAGCAACAAATTATTACACTGGAACCACGACTGTAGGGAAGCAACCGTTATTTCAAGAGACTTTTGCAACAAATCCGTGTTTACATTATTTAAGACTAAAGAAATATCATCAGCAAACATAACTAATTCTACATCGTCCGAAATGCAAGCAGAAATATCATTAACATAGATAAGGAAAAGCAAGGGGCCTAAAACAGAACCCTGCGGTACTCCCATGTTGATGGATTCTGTGTTACTTTTAGTGCCTTGCACATCACAAA
Source organism: Incurvaria masculella (assembly GCA_946894095.1). Lineage (NCBI taxonomy): Eukaryota > Metazoa > Arthropoda > Insecta > Lepidoptera > Incurvariidae > Incurvaria > Incurvaria masculella. The sequence continues at coordinate 13,547,661 of OX335662.1, read as the reverse complement.
TCTGCTGCCTCTTGCAAAAGTATGACTTGATCAAATCTAATTCCCTAACTCTAAGCCCGTAATGTTCTAGTTTCATAATTAATATGTCATGATTTACACAGTAAAAAGCCTTGGAAAGATCGCAGAACATACCATATGTATATTTGGATCCATCCAAGGCAGTCATAACCGATTTTACCATGGCAGCTATAGCGTCACTGGTAGACAGACCCTTACGAAAACCAAATTGCTTACAGTTTAATATATTATATTTAGTTAAAAAACTGTGTAGTCTCAGCTCTATAACTTTTTCATACACCTTGCTAAAAATGGGTAAAAGTGACACTGGACGGTAATTTTCGACATCACAGTGAGCACCTTTTTTGTACAAGGGTATGACCTTTGCTATCTTCATTGAGTCTGGAAATGATAAGGTACGCTCACGAAATTTCGCTTAATTTTGTAAAAGATATAAATCATAACAAATGTTTATTGGAACGGATTCGACATTGGTGATAACACTAGTTTACAAAGTTTTTTCGAAATCGAGTGGCACTGAGTTTCAGATTTTTTTAAAAAAAAATCAATAATGTCATGTTTCCAAGATATTTATTAGTTTTGATATTTTTTTACAAAAAAAAATTTGTAAAAAATTACAAACAAAAATTAAAAATGAATTGCCTTAGTTTTTTTCTTGTATTTATTCGTGTCTGTGTCTCTAGTAAATTAAAGTAAAACAATTTCTCAAAATGTATTTTAATCCTTGTTAAGAATTTATGAAATATTTTTTTTAAAGAAACATATTACTTACGATGCAGGAATTTAGGTGTCTTAAATGTTATGTTATTTTTCAAATAAAAAAAAATGTTGCAATGATACAACGAATATTTTATTGACTTGATTCACGAATTAACATTGATACAATTAAAAAACCTGCGAATAAACATCAATAGGAGCATTCGTAGTAAAAACATACCAATAACAGTCGTATGAGGTTTTGGGCGGACGATACAATTATACGTAGAAACATTTTAATTGGGAAATCAACGCTCTTTGCAAGGAATATCACAGCACAATGACCAAACTCGTGATCACTGGACTCATTAAAAAAAGCAGAATCAGGAAATTGTTATATGCATTATACTAGCCGGAGTACGACTAATTCTAATTATCTTTAGCCTCTCAACAAAGGACAATGAGCAGTAGCATTTAGGTATGAAATCATAATTGTATTATATAATTCATGTGGAAGAAAAAAATTTAACTTATAGATCAGTGACGTTTCTTTGCGGGTTCTTCTTCACTGGTTGATCGAATCCGCGGATTAATTAAATTATGATATGACTATGATTATGATAATACATGAAATGAAATGAAATGATCATTCTTCTATAAGCATGATAACCAGTGCCAACTATGATGCAATACTTAGCAACACAATAAAAAAACACAATTCTGTTCCACATATTTAGAAATCATTTTATCAATTATGTTGACTATTTCTCACCACAGGCAACATTCATTTCATTTATTTAAACTTATTATTCAAACTACACTAAGTTACGTAACAAAGATCATATTATTCCAACCACAATTATGAAATACACACTTAGATCTAAATGCTGCTGCCAAACAATTCCTTGATTAAGGCATTAAGAAAAAAAAACAATAGAAACATCAACCCTCAGTTTAAACTACTTACAACTAACAAAGTTACTAATGCAATAATATAAATTAATGTAATTTATAGCATTACAAGTATTCTTTGGTGTAAAAGCCGTCGTCAACTTGACCTATGTCAGGTATATAAAGCCTTATAATAGTTATATAACTAGTATAGTAGGATATAAAGTTTGATTTTTAAATATAATTTATTGACTTGATACACTTCATTCGTACCAGTAAAAGATAATCAGCACTTTAGTAATAAAGGCCCTTTACGTGTCGATTAAAAAGAAATCAGAACTTGGTGAAAACCAGGCGTAGATAACCATTTTAATTCCCATGAAAATGAAAGCATTTTTTTCTAATGTCACCATAATGTAATAAAAATGCTCTGGCCGGCCTGATGTTCATGATCCTACGATTTTGTTGGAAATTAACAATCAGTACATAATATCCACTTCCGTCTGAACTGAAAGAATATTCAATTTGATTCTGCATGGTAGATAATGAGCATATTTTTAGATTTTCAATTTGTTGATTTAATGGATATGACATTACCGTTATCTAATTAATTTGTGGGTATAAAGCGACGTGTATGATTAAAGTATGGTATTCCGACTTTTTAAAATATTCCTAAAAATGTTAGTCTGGACATTCATCTCAATACAAACATTCGAACCTGCGACCTTTGGATTACATTTCTACTCAATGTTCCCCTTTCCTGAGCTATTTTTAAACGACTTAAAAAAAAGGAGGAGGTTCTCAATTCTTCGGAATCTTGTTTTTATGTATGTCGAAGGCGCCTCGACCGATTTTAAAAATTAATTTATTTCAGATTATATTTAACAATTATGGGAACCTTTCCACAGTCGGTCCCCATGGAGGAGATTTTTTATATCGATTGATGGGCAACGCTACTAGATTTAAATTGACATATTATATATTATATTATATATATATATATATTATAATAAATACTTGTAACATTTTTGAGAGACCAGAGGTAAGAACGCAGATAATGTATACATTCACAGCAGCAGAAGGATCCAACTATTCATTAGAATTGTTATTGGAAACTAAATAGGATATAAAATATTGTATAGAAATTAGGACTGTTAAATAATTGAGATATATTTAGAAATATACATTTGGTTTGCTTTAAATATGAATAGTGATAGACCCTACATTTTAAAATCATATAAAAAACCCGTATAAAAAAGGTTCCGTAACATGCCATAACATCAAGTTTCTTTTTTTTTTATTTCTTATGGCTGAAATATAAAAAAAAACGGTGAAAACCTACGAATTAATGTCGGAGTCACTCTCTACCAGTCTGCCTTTGGGTACCGTGAGCAGTGACGTGATAACGAAAGTATTTATGTAAAACAAAACAAATATGTTGGTAATAAAAATAAAAATAAAACTTTAATATTTGTGAGGGGAAAATTAAAGAAAGAATTTAAAGAGAAAATGAGCTTTTGGATTTTTTTTAAACTTGAATAGAGGGGGAATTTCTTACTTGAGTTGGTAATTGATTCCACTGCTTTGCAGCGTTCACTGTGAAGGAGACAGGATAGGTAGATGTGTGCAAGGGAATAGATTGTACCAAGGAGTCAGTTGATCTAAGTGGGGGGCCATGGGAGCAAGGATATGTAAACCGATTCCTGAGGTATGAAATGCATTGAGGTCATTCAAGGGGCTGTAAAGAAGGGAAATTAATCAAGGTGCTGTAAAGAAGAAAAAAGACATAAGGTTCCTGCGATGACGTATATCGAGCCACTGAAAACGACTACAAAATTTGGAAATAAGATCATATTTACGTAGATCAAATATATAACGGATACATAGGTTAAAAAGACGGTCAAGTTTATTAAGAAGCTCTTAGTTGAGGTCCAGGTACTCGTAACACACATCGGCAATCGAGTACAAGGGTGAAGTAAGGTTTGTGCAAACGTAATTTTGGTAGCGAAAGAAATAAAGTTCTTTAACATTTTGCGACTCACTGGACTTACTTGTGGTACACAAGACAGAGTCTCGTTAATTAAGAGTCCTATTTATGGAATGACAGTGCAGACAATGAGAAGAACTAGTAGCTCGTCTCGATTTAGCTGAGCCAGAAGTTTGGGAATGCCAATTGTGATTGTCTGGGACTTAGAAAGATAGAACAGAAGGCCAAACCTCGAAGAAATCGAGAAATACATTCATAAAATCTTTATCAATAAGTAACGAAAAGTAAGCGAACTGAATAAATTTAAGCTTCCAAAAAATTCAAATAAATTGGCAGCGAGTAGTATTGAGCGTTAGATAGGAACATCATACTTCCTATTCTTTCCTATTATTTCTTTTATACAGTTAAAATATGCATTTCATATTATACACATAAAGCAGTTCCCTAGAAAAAGGGGTTCTTTCATATTAAAAAATAATGTGTCACGATAAAGCGATATTTGTTTAATATTACATCTGTATTATATCTAAATACGAACCAAATCGAGTTTTGTTTAATTGATGTTGCTCCAAGGCATTTAAAGTGACAGTGCCAGAAAATGGCTATAGACTATTGCTATCTCAGTTCTTGCGATTCTTCTTCCAGGATCTAGGCGTCTCGAAAACGGTTATGTGAATGAGTCCCGAGAATATCAGATCTCCCTTCTCGTTGTGTGATACTGACGGTGGCGCGGCTCTTGGTGAAGGGGAAACTTGACGGTAGGGTAGGTAGGGTCAGCCTCAGTGGCCCAGTGGCGCGACACTTCGGCGATCGCTCTCCGAAGTTAAGCAACGCTGGGTCCGGTCTGGTCTTGGATGGGTGACCATTCGACCGTTGAGAGTAGCTGGCCGTGGTTCGGATTCCACGTTAAACTGTAGATCCCCTTCCTTACTTACTAGGTGGTAGGGTTAATCCCGCCCAGGTTGGTACCATCGCATTGGATGAAAGATGGTCGAAGCGGCAATGAAAATTGTCCGTGTTTTCCATCCAGTTCAATGTAGCCGTGCAATATAAGGAAGGTCCTGGCATGGCACCTAGTTCCCATGTGGTGTGTTCGGCTAATACCATGACAGAACTTGTGGTATTAGCCATCCATGTCGTCACATAAAAAAAAAGACGGCCGGAAGTTCATGTTGACGAGAGCATAGTGCGTCTGAAAATAAATGTGGAAAATAAATAAATCCATTCAATGATAAATAAAATTAATCTGGCTTGGACTTAGACCTGTTGTTCATCCAATTCACGAAGTCTAGTGGGCTTTACTTGAATTAAACACGTATCTGCATACATGTCAAAGTCTGCGTAAGAGCTAGCTGGGGTATGGTTAGCATAAAAACATTACAAAATGCTATTCATACCATCTCGCTCTTACGCACACTTTGACACGTATGCATATACTTATTTAAGGCTCCATATGACGCTAACGACCAATGTTTTGGGGTAATTTTTATTTTATCTCAGCGTATACCCTTAGAATAAACTTAATACGGTTTTAATGCGTTGCTTATATTCTAAAAATTTTTTTTTGTAAAACACAAATTAACCATGTTTTCAAGCCGGCGGCGCTGCAAGACTATAAATTAATTAGACTATTTTCTACTTTGTGGTACGAAATAATTCAGTAAAATTTTGTTAGCCTCGGTGGTGCGACGCCTTGCGAATCGATCAGCTGGGAAAGCACGTCTGAGCGCGATTAGGGTTACAAAAAAAAATGTTGGTCAATTTATATTGTAACCATTTTTTTCCATTTCATTATTTACCATCCCACCGCTCTAACCAACTGAGCTATCCCTTATATAAAAATGCCTTAGCGTAGGATACGTATATATGTACGCGTAATAACCAGCGCTATCTAGTAAAACATTGTGTCGATTCTAAATAATCGAGAAATTCGTTGGCTGACGTAATTGTCGGAATAGCTCAGTCGGTTAGAGCAGTGGCAGCAAAAAAATGTTTACAGTTTCATTAACAATAAATGAAAATGAAATTTTCTTCACTTAAGGCGCTAGGACTAGCCAACTACTCGCGCCATACAAATACACTTTTTAACAAATGTAATAATATGTAGTGAAACGCTTCAGCAAATCCAAATAGAACTCCAGACTGATAATGGATTGTTAATATTTTTTTATTCCATCATTTATTTAAATAATAATAAAAATAAAAAAGTTGATTTTTCTCATTAGGAATCTGAAAGTAATTCGATTTCTAGATATAAGCAAAAACAGCATATATGTATAAACAAAAAATTCCATTTGCTTTTAGATTTCTACATTTAGTCAAAAAAGTTCGGAAATGGACACCGTTTCCGCAATGTATTTTGTATAGAAAAAGGAAACATACATTAACGAAAATAATTCGATTCCTAGACAAGGAATTATATATTGTAAGGATGACACTTATAATCGTCAGACTTAGTTAGTTAACTTGGGGTGCCTCGTCTAACTTTGCGATTTGGCTAGTACCAGGCCCTTAAGGCTGTTCCGACCCATATAAAGTTGTTTGCACACATAACGCAAAAAGTATTGCACTTTAAGCCACGAATTAATAATAAAAGTTAAATATAGTCATATTACTTGCAGCGAAAACAATTTCACAATTTCAGGATTATTGGTTTTGTTACAATTTATTTAAATACGATTTTTATTTAACAGCGCCATCTAACGGTGTAAAACTTCTAATCGGCAATTACAACGAAACCATTAAACCTGAAATTGTGAATATGTTTTCGCTGCAACTACTATGGCTATATTTAATATTTTTGACGAATTCGTGCCTTAAAGTGCAATACTTTTTGCGTTCTGTGTAAAAAAAAACATTGTATGGGTCGGAACATCCTTAAACCTTAAACTGTGTTGACCTAGATAAGAGAGTAATTTCGATTTATTTAAGACGCATTATTAAATATTTGTTAGAATCATATAGCGCATAGATTTATTTAATACTAGCTGCGGTACCCGGCTCCGCTCAGGCGTCGGCGTCGTAGTGTCGGCTAAATTGTTTCATGGATAAAAAGTAGCCCACATGGCTGGTCCAAAATAGGGTCAAACTGGTCCAGGAAAATGTTTCCATGTACCAAATTTAATCAAGATCGTTTAGACGAAATATAATTATTTAATGGGAAACATCCAATAATTCCCATTTAGAGCTTCGTTGACTTTTGGTGGCTATTTAAAAAAAAATTGCCGCCAGTACCTTCTGCACTTGCACTGCTACATTGCTTACCTAGTAAGTAAGTAACGTGTAACGTAGGTAAGTCTTGCGTGGAATCCAACCCACAGCCAGCCTCAACATCGAAAACGGTAACCCATCCCGAACCTGACTGCTCCCAAAGATGCTATACGTTGATAGAATACGCATATAAATCGGGTAAGTAGTTCGCAGGTCATACGAATTTAACACTCACTACTCACCCCTCTGGTAATGAAGCGTTATAATATGTAGCCTATAAGTTTTGAGTAGAATCAGGCTAGACGTAGATACAATCCGCATCCAAATCGAGTAATTGGTTCTCAAGTAATAAGTATTTTATTCAATTGGTCGCACTTTTGGCGATTTAGCGTGATGCCAAGTAGTCCTAAAGGTGCGGGAAATACCAAGCCGTACTTCGGTACAATTATTAAAAGTAAGCACAAGTACAATTATTAAACCTAACCTATCCTGTGTCCCGTCTATTTACATATACGTGTAGTAAGTTTCATCGAATTCGGATGATCGGTTTAAGAGTTATGGAGGAACATACATACATACATACATACAGAACTGATTTCTAAAAATCATCAATTTAGTCTTAGTATCATATATAAAGTCTACAAACGAAGTATCTTAAAAAAATACCACCTTACTCCATGAACACCCCTTACAGATTTATTATTAGTATATATGTTATAACATCAATATGTTTAAAATTATTTAGTAAAAAATGAATATGATAAGAAAACGTATAAAAGTAGCTATACTGTCTATGGATGATGAATAAACAATAAACAACAACAACAAACAACAACAATATAACAATAGGTTTAGTATTAGCCAAATATATCCAGTTTCATAAAAGTAAACTTTATATAAACTTTTCTAATTTCACGGTTGAATATAAATGCTCTTGCCGGGCGGATGCTCACGGTCCTACTATTTTGCTGAAAATGAACACTCAGTGCATAATTAACACTTCCGTTCGAACCGAACTAATATTCAATTTGATTCTGACCGGTAGATAATGAACACATCAATTTTTAATCAATATCATTCCACTAAGCTGCGTCTATTTAACTCTACGTGTGGTTGTAGTTCCCATGTGGTGTGTTATTCTAATATCATATTAATCGGTATTAGCTATCCATGTTTAGTTAAATAAAAAAAAAATCCAGTCCATCCGCAAGGTTTTGGTCTCCAACTGGACGAATGTCTCGGCACTACATTACGTCTTACAATAGTACTTGGGACTGCCTTCCCAAGCAATATATTAACGCAACAAAACATATCAGAACATACTCGGCGAAATTATAACCAAAGGATATTCAACTATTTCAAGTCATTCCAAAATTTAGGAATGTGAACTGGAAAAGAATTTCTTTTTGAGGTTCTAGATTTGTTTGCATATATCACAGTGCAATTAGACTTTAACCGTAATGTTGTTCCCCCAAGGCTCCTTATTGCTCATGTGAATGTTCATGACGACCGGGTCCCTCCGGCTCGCGCGACGGGCGGTGAAATTGAGGTAATTCAAATACTCTTGGTTCCAGTACGTCACCTCTGGACGCTCCGGAATGATCTGGATCGAGGTTGCTTGCGACATCTGCAGACAACAACGATGGATGGCTCTTCTGTATGGTTCAAAGATCAGAATGAGAAATTAGAGTAGTCTGTTCTGAGAAGATATAGTAGTTTTCTTGTTTATTTAATTTGGCTTGTATGTATTTATGCACTCAAAACGTTATAATGGCCTAATTTTGGTACCCTTCTACCACGAGCCACAAGGTCTAAGACAATGGTTTAATCCAACTAACAAAATGAAACTTACCGCTAAAATTATACTAACCTACTCCCTTTAGTTAGGATAACGTTGTAGTACACGTTATATCTAAACGATGCAAGAAAAAGTATATATTGCCTTGATCGGATAGTTCTTTATAAGTTAAGCTGAGATCATTTTTGTTATAGTCAATCACCCGAGCTGAGCCCGGTAAAATGCGCCCTCTGTCCTAGAACCAACGCGTCGCATCGCACCACCGTGCGATACTTGGTTTTCGCTTAGGGTTCTTTGTTATTTTTCTTTTTGCTCGGTTCCTTAGGATCGTAGACATATGTCTACGTCTACATATGTCAAATTGTTATCAGATGCAAAATATGTTTTAAAATTCGACCGGTAGATCCAGAGATTAGTTCAATCAAAAAAAACTTTCAATCAATCAAAATTAATGTTTTCCGTGTCTATTAGTCTATTTGAACTCAGCCAGGAATTTTAATGTGACGCGTTACGTTTTTATTTGTTCTAAATACATTAATTAAACCTAGGAATAAACAATATCAGTACAATTATTCATAATAAAGAACATACCAATAACAGTCGTATGAGACACTCGAAGATCGATACAAGAACGATTCTCCTAGCAATCATATTAATCGCAAAATCACAGCACTCTGCAGAGAATGTCACAGTATAATGACTAAACTGTTGATCAATGGACTCGGTGGAAAACTAAATGTCCGTGCATTATTTTACTGTGCATTAAATTAGCCGGACTAAAGCTATTCCAAAGCAAACCAAATCTTTTCTGATTATCTCGAGACACACGTTGTTATTTGTGATGCTTCTATTTTCTTCAGACTCACACTACAGAAAAATCCGTACAGGAAAACAGATAAACACTTTTATACCTGAATATTATATATATATATATATTACTATTTATACCTATGAAGGAAACTTTATATTAATGTACATTACAATTTTCTTGATTTCATTCGTATATATACTATATTCAAAAGCAAAGTTTGCTCTTTTGTATGTAGTTAAAACTTTTGATATGATGCTGGAACGGCATCATATTAACGGTTTACATTGATTGACGTTTGACGAAGTGATAACAAGTGCGAGTCGGATTCGCACACGAAGGGTTCCGTACATGATTTAAAAAAAAAATTAACACATTTTTTGTATGGGGCCCCCTTTAATTATTATTATTTTATTTATTTTACCTAATTTTTGTTATAGCAGCAAAATAAATACACACTCCGTGAAAATTTCAGCTTCCTACCTATTATGGTTCACGAGATACAGCCCTGTGACAGACGGACGGAAGGACAGCGGAGGCTTAGTAATAGGGTTCCGTTTTTACCCTTTGGGTACGGAACCCTAAAAAGTATAAACTAAAAATCCCTAAATAAAATCTTTGCATCTTTGAAATATGAAGTTTTCATTATGTTGACACGAATATTTAGCTAATGGTCAATATCTCAATCGCATGCATACAATATTTTATTCAGTTTCTTTTAATCCATTTTATTATTGCTATTTCTGTAGGTACTAGCATTTTAATAGTGATGTCATGTTTTGCAATACATTTAAGAAAAAGAATATTAGTTTACATGTATGCTTATACCTTCTCGACAGGCGAAGTTTCGTTTCGATTTGAAAATTGACGAATACAAGAGTGTGTACGGTAAAGAGAAAAAATTAAGAAAACTTCTTATATCATTTGAATATAAAACAACATAAACAAACTAATAAAACGCTTTCATAAAAAACATATTTATGTCAGAAGACGAAATAAAAAGAAATGCCAAAAGTTTCGAAAATATTATTATATATTTTTGTTATTTATGTTTTTAATACAAACTAAGCAGTTCTATATAATATTTCCTAAAATAATCTGAAAATTGAATGCAATAACTTAAATATCTATATATATTTGTAAATTTCTGTTCTTCAAAATGCTCTTGCCGGAATCAGGCTAACGACATGGTACGATTCAGTTGGAAATGAACGATCAGCAATAATTGTCACTTCCATCTAATCAATTTGATTCTGCGGTAGATAACGACCATATTTTTAGAGATTTAAAATATGTATAGAAACTTTAGGCACACTGAATCTATAAACTGCGGCATGTGTCCTTCATTCTCGTAAAAATCTACATGAAAATTCTATTGTGCGTGATTTTTTTCCACTTCTAACGGCTTTGCCAATTTGATGAACATTATTTACTTACGGGGCAATTTTTTATGTAACTGGACATGGATCGCTAATACCGAACTGACCGTCCGATATAAGCCTTTCGAAGAACATAGGAACTAGGTGCCATGCCAGGACCCTCCTTACATTGCTCGGCTGCTTTCATTGCCGCTTCCACTATCGTTCATTCAATTCAATGGTACCAACCCGGGCGGTATTAACTCTATCACCTAGTAAGTAAGGAAAGGGACCTACAATTTTACGTGGAACCGAACCACATGTTGAAAATGGTCACCCATCCAAAACCTAACCGCGCTCAGAGGTGCTTCCCCAGCTTATCGATTCGGAAGGCGCATGGTTCTTAGCTATAGTTCGACCGTTCTGACCGACGGTAGGTGGCGCTGTTTGCCAAGTCCGCTAAAACATAAATAAACATATTTTTTTGGAACTGGACGTCGTCACGTAGTGGATTACGAGTAAGCCACTTCTTTGCGAAGGCTAATCCAACCGCCTTCGTGGTAAAAACGAGCCAGTTTAAGTAAAATCTGGCTTACCCACAATAAAAATAGAAACGCCAAAGAGATATTTCTTTACGCGGCGACTATTTTGGCTCGTTTACTTTTCTGACAGCCTTCCTTGGGAGGACACCTCCAACACCAAGGTCCACTGTCGGTAAAATGTCCCATACACAACCTAATTTTGCTTTTGAGACCTTTGCGATTGCTCACAGCCTTGTTTTATTTAATTTGAACTTATATTTGCCCAGGATACAATTACCTGGCTGGACCACATGTAACTACTTTAAGGCGCTCACGCTTCCTGCCTATTGTGAGCAGTTTCCGTTTCAAGGAATGTCATATATTTAAATGTACGCATACTCTACCATGAATATGTTTAATCTTTGCAGTAAATGCAACGCAGATGAAGCGTTAAATACATGTATGTAGGTATAAACTTGAACACTGTGTTAGTAGGAGGCATTTATTACGGGAGGAGGGACTGTAGAAGAATTCCAAATTATGGGTGGCGAAATTGGTAGACGCAAGAGGGCAGGTCCAAGTGGATCACCCTGCTGGCAACCTGTGGCAGATATAATTGGGTCGTGTTCGTTGAATATGAGGTTGCTGGGAGATGAATAGCTCTGCCAAACGTAAGGGTAGATGGAATTTGCGTGTTCCTTGACTTTCTTTTCGTTCTTCTTTTAGCATGCACGCTCGGAGTTCAAAGAGTTCTTTACGTCGACTTTGATCAGTATTTCAATCGAATCGCTCTTCGCAATGAAAGTGCGAGCAGCTTGCACGATTACTTCGCAACCCCCTTTGGTCCCGAAAGGGAATTGTTTTGATCGTAGTCTGGAACTGACATGACTGACAGGCAATGTCTTTACAAGCTATTTTTGAGACAATTCGTCTCAGCGTGCACCCAACGGCTATTGGCCTTATACCTCCGTCTTCTTTCTTTAGGGCACATAAGCTTTCACCCTAGATGTAGGTTATATATTCTGGCACGACTTTGCCTGCAAGCTTTGGATTAGTAAGTATTGTCAATTCAGCGAGCAGGGCTCTAGCTACATCTCCGTTGGATTGGTTAAGCAGGTCCTTAAGGTGTTGAGGACGCAGCCCATCGTAGCCTTCCGCTGATCCATTGGGGAAGGATAATGTAGCCTCTTATACATCGTCGCTAGAAGCCACTAGATGGTCGCTTTCATCAGACGGGGGGTCGGGAAGTCAGAGGTGACATTGGGCTTCAACTTTTTTTAATATTGATGTGGAAACAGTTTCTGTTGTTATTACGTTCTGGGAACTTTCGTTGTAATTTGAAATATTTCTTTTAATTTTGGAAGCTAGCGACAAATGTTTTTCTTTCTTTTCTTTTGAAACGTGCAACATTTCACAAAGCGGGCAACGGACGAGATTTCTTCTTGTAGAGGAGAGGATTGTATAGACTGTAGGTTAGGTGTTCTTGCTGGTTTAGAAATTCTTGGAATATGTATATTTCAACACTCAACTAAATTACACGGCACGATGTTGAAAGGGAAAAACAAGAAGCAAAAAACGGTCAAACCGAATATATATATTAATAGCTGCGGTACCCGGCTCCGCTCGGGTCCATGCCGTTTTAGACTGATGTCGAGCTGAATTATTACCTAGATAAAAAGGAGCCCGAATGGCTAGTCGAAAAGTCTGGTCAATAACGATGTAATTTATCTGCTACTTTTTAATCATAACGGATGGAGCCGATATAGCTTAATTAAATAAGAAATATTCTAACATTTCCATTTATAATACATAGGGCACACTATAAGTTTTCGGAATTGCCAACTTAGCTAAACAATATCAAAAAAGTCATTAAATAATTTGGTATTATAACGCATAGGGACGAGTGCACGAATGGGCAAAAAATCTTAATCATCGTCAACTTAAACACGTCACTTTGCATGGACAGTATGGAAGGAACTCTATGCGGTTCACTAAAAGTGACGTGTTTGAACATTGATTAACTCATCCCTCTCTTCGAGCAATCGGTTCTTAGGCTGTTTTGTCTTGTTTGTTTTGTCTTACTGTTACTTGTTTTTGCATTGTGGCGTCATTTAAAAAAATGCGTGTCTATATCACCATGGTATTAACTTATGAAAATTTTCGTAGTATGATTTTATACGATTTAAGTGTAATTTGACAGCTCACAAAGCCTTGCTCGGCCTCAAACTGCTTTTGGCGATGAAACACTATGAAAGGCGACTATCGCGTCAATCTTGTGACTAACTTTGTGATGGTCAGCTTTTTACAACAAAAACATAAATGATGTGCGCCGTAAGATGAAACAGACAGGCATGCAGACTGTTTCTTTGGAGACTGTGAATAGTGATTTGTATAACACCATCTGTTTGATGGAAGTAAATGACGAACTCCGTAAAAATACAACAAAAACAGCTTTCCAAGCTACCCTCTTATGACCTTCCACCCGAGCTGTGTGACTGGATCGCCGACTTCCTGCATGGCCGCAGCATAAAAGTCTTGGTTGACGGTTGCTGCTCCGAAGCCATGTCTGTGAATGCCGGCGTGCTGCAGGGCTCTCTGCTGACCCCAACTCTTTTTCTGCTGCACATCAATGACCTGCTCAATTTGGGCGACATTGATTGCTTCGCAGATGACAGCAGGGTGCTAGCCAGGGACACCAGTCACCAGACTGCATGCCGGGCTGAAGTGGATGACGATAGTCGGCGCCTCGTTGCTAGACTCGAAGAGACCCTGGAAAAAGTTTCCGGGTGGGGTATCCAGAACCTCGTCGATTTTAACGCGAGCAAGACGCAGGCGTGCGTGTTCAGTGCGAAGCGAGCTACGTTCAGTGCGGTTCCGACCTTCCAGGGAGCAACTCTACATATTAACGACCACATAGGGATCCTTGGTGTTGACCTGACGCATGACCTTAATTTCGGATGCCATATCGAGGATAAAGCCAAGCTCGCCTCAAAAAATCTGGGAGCCCTCAACAGGGTGCGTCAGTACTTCACACCTGACCAAAATCTGCTTCTTTATAAGGGTCTCTCTCCGTCTTCTATCGTCTTTACCATGGAGAATGCTCGTCGGGGCTGCATAACGCTGTTCCTCCGTCCCCTTTCTACCTTCGGTCAACGCGGAACAGGGAAAAAATGGACAAATTCACATGCGACATTCCAAAAGTAAGAACTCACCGATCCTCTAGATCATTCATCTATAGGGTCAGTAAACAATGGAATGAAGGTATTTCCGAGGTATTTCCCCCAAATTACGACCTGGGGTCCTTCAAACGTGGTGTGAAGAAGCACCTGGCCGGCCGGCATGGTTTTTCGCAGCCCCCCTGAATGTTCGAAAACCCATGGGCGTCGTCGGGCACCTTTAGGTCCTGGCGTACGCTATATGCCGCGCTTGAGATAAAAAATAAAATAAAAAAATGACTGTAAACGCAGCATCATCTTGCACCACAACAATGCCAGGTACCAAGTACCAGGTTCACCAAGATCTTCCCACAATGACACTTTCACATTTAAATGGATCTAAAACACGACAATATTCATGCCCCGATTATGCATTCCTTCAATGCGATGGTATGTATCATCCCAGGCGAAAATAACCCTGCGAAAGGTGAACAAAAGTTTTACGTGAGAAAGAAAACACAGCCAGCCTTAACATCTAAAAGGGTCACCCATCCGTAATTCGAGCGCACTCAGATATGCCAAACGTAGATATAATTCGTAAATCAATCGGGCGAGTGGTTCTCAAGTTATAAGAATTTCACCCTAATGCTCAACGCTCTGGTAATTTAGAGTTATTTCATGTACCTTTTAAGTTGTGAGCAGAATCAGGCTAGACGTGGAAACCAAACTTTATAAGCATTTCATACCACTGCTTATTTGCACACCCCTCTCATAATTTTGCATGGGGGCACATTCAGGTAAGAGTGAGTTTGAATTCGTCGTTAAATATCAACTAATCATATATTTCCCAGCTATTTTTAGGTTAACTCACTCACCAACTCGAAGTCAGTCTTACCTGAATGGGCCCACTGATACTAATTAGCCCTAAAGTTGCGGGAATAATAAAGCTATGCGTGTCTGTACAATTAGCGAGTCTGGTAAAAAGATACATAAGTGCAATCAGTGATGACCAACACCAAACTCATATTCTTGACCAAACCATAGAAACTATTCATTAAAAAACAGGTCCGTTTTCATATACCTAGTTTGAAGATATTATGGGTTACCCAAATACATTTTCATACATTTCAAGATTTTCTTTAAGACTAAAGCTAGTTCCCCATGCCTAATTTAATGCTGTTCTGGTCTATACAACGTTTTTATACACATAAAGTTATATAATGCCATAGTAAATAGTTGCGGCGAAAATATTTGCAGAATTTCGGTCTTCCAATAAAATATTTATTTTTACAGCGCCATCTATGATCTAACGTTGTACACTTCTAATCGCTAATACTAATGAACTAAATAAACGCCTCTATCTGGGTAGAGATGGCGCTGTAAACCCAACGTCTTCGTCCAAAGTTTCGAAAGGAATTGCATATCAAAATCAACGTCACCGTATGATTAAACACGTCACTTAGTATGGACAGTATTGTAGGAACTCCATGCAGTTCGCTAATAGTGACGTGTTTGAATATTGATTTACTCAGCCGTACTCGGGAACAAAATTTCTCGCACTGACTACCATGACTTAAAATTGTTCCTTAGGAAAATTGTTTTGCCATTAAACTATTACGTAAAAAACCAGAATTTTTTTTTTTATCTATAATATCGAATCCATGCTATTCTAATAAATATTATAAAGGGGAAAGTTTGTAATGAAGGATGGATGTTTGTTACTCTTTCACGTAAAAACTTCTGAATGGATTTTAATGAAACTTTACAATAATATAGCTTATACATCAGAATAAGACATTGGCTACAATTTATAAAGATATTTACAATTTATATTTACAATATATAAAGAACTTTCACGGGGCTGCGAAAACGATGCCGGTAGCGCTACTTCACACCAGGGGGAGCGGTGGCGGGGGCGGTGGCGGGAGCGGGGCCGGGGGCGGGGCGGGCGGTCCGCCGGGGGCGGGTGCGGGGAGGCGGGGGGCGGGTACGGCTTGGTATTTCCCGCAACTTCAGGACTACTTGGCAAAATCCTTGAGAACCAATTACTCGATTTAGATGCGGATTGTATCTACGTCTAGCCTTATTCTACTCAAAACTTATAGGCTACATAATAGGCCTCATTATCTGAAGGGTGAGTAGTGAGTGTTAAATTCTTATAACTTGCGAACCACTAACCCGATTTATGTGCGTATTTTATCAATGTATAGGATCTCTGGGAGCTGTCAGGTTCGAGATGGGTTACTGTTTTCGATGTTGAGGCTGGCTGTGGGTTGGAGTCCACGCAAAACTTACCTACATTACACGTTACTTACTTACTAGGTAAACAATGTTGCAGTGCAAGTGCAGAAAGGTTCGGGCGGCAAATGTTTTTTTTTGAATAGCCACCAAATGTCAACGAAGCTCTAAATGGAAATTATTGGATGTTTCTCATTAAATCATGCTATTTCATCTCGAACGATCTTGATTAAATTTGGTAGATGGATACATTGTCCTGGACCAGTTTAACCCTATTTTGGATCAGCCATGTCGGATACTTTTTATCCATGAAATAATTTAGCCGACGCTAACCCGAGCGGAGCCGGGTACCGCAGCTAGTAATAAATATATTCGAAAGAGTCGGTTATGCGCGCTAAGCCAACCGGCTTCTTACGTTTAACGCGAAAATTGTTAATCGTTTCTATTTTAGACATATTTGGAGAGCGGGCAAAATTATGACGCCACGTAGCGCCGGATGGTATTAATTTTGTTTGAGAGTAATTTCATTGATATTGCTCAACCCTTAGGATATTAAGCGTGATGATATATGTATCTATAGTGAGACCCGCGATATTTTCTGTAAATTGGTATAAACAGCATCTTGATCTGTTCTGTGGTTACGAAGATTACCCCTCGCACGTGGACAGACGTTCCCTTTTATATAAGTAAACAAAGAGTCAAAATACAAAATACTTTATTATTCTGACAGCTAAAAACATTACATAATATTAACCTTTTATATGCTACCACCTACAGAAAATTAAGAGCACAATGGTTTGAAAGCAACTTGTGTAATAATATATGAATAAGATTCCTGTAAGAGATCCTACCTACAATTAAATAATGCTTTATTACAGTTCGGGTGTACAGATCCCTCGTCATTGTTGATACGAAATTGTATCAACTCAATATTATTTTGTTAGTAATTTCAGACCACACGTAGTATTTATCATAAAAATAATATGGATACATTATACATGGTTACATATTATTATATTTTAACTGTAACTTTCTATAGTTAATAAAATCATTAAATGCATTCGGTTACCGAAATCATTCAACCCTGAACTTAAGAGAATGTGTAGTGAAAGTGCATGATTGAGGACATATTAATGATACACTAGTTCTTTCGATTCTTCTTCCAGGATCTAGGCGGCTGGAAAACGTTTATGAAAATGTGACCTGTGGCGATGAGATCTGCCTTTTCGTTGTGTGTGACGGTGATGTTGACCAGACCGTTGGTAAAGGGGAAGCTGGGCGGTAGGGTAGACTGGTGGAAGGTCATGTTTACGAAAGCGTAGGCTCTCTGAAAATAAAAAATACCAAAAATTATGTCAAAATTTGTTGTGATTATGTTTCGATGATAAATCAAATTAATCTGGAGGAGAAAAATGATCCTAGTGCACTTGGGATTTCTCAGATTTGTCGCAAAGTGTTGATGGCCCGTTACCACCACTTCTCCGGCGTACTTGAGCTCAGGTGAGGCTTGGGCGCGAGGTGATCTGCGTGCCGGCACCCAGCTGTCCTGCTCTTCGAGCTCGCTCGTTCGAACCTTAGATAAAAAGGGAGGAGATATGGCATCGAGCGCGCTTACTGTGGGACCCGCTGTCTCCAATTTTTCAATATCTACTAACGTACATGCCACCCACAGGCATAGTCGCAGACGTATTGGAGGGATTGTTAAGGTGGGAACTGACTTGACGAATGCTAATTTAGAGCACATTTGCCCGCGGTGGCGATGTTTCGACTGTGTGGATACGACGCGCCGCCGCCGGATTCTTTATCGTTATTTGACCATACAGCGGGGGCGCGATATCGGCCGCATGCCACTTCTTCCTTTCTCTTGAGTGGTTCGAATCTAATAATATTTTTATATGAGTACTTCATTAGATAAATCAGATAAATTAAACCTGTAGAACAAATAATTATTTGTATATAGAACAAATAATTCAATGTTCTATAGGTTTTGAATCATTTCGAAAGAAAAAATGAGATATTATAACATGCATAATGTGGAAAAGGAAACACATAACATCAACATTAACACTTGATTTACCAATGTGATTATCGGAATAGTTGAAATCCTTGAGTTCTTCTTTCGTATTTCAATGCCAGATCATAGTATGAATCTAATAATATATTTGTTTTTTTTTTCTCATTCGATATATAACATTTTTGATATCAGCAGAAAATAAACAGATTATTTATTAAAATTTGAAAAGAGATGTTCACTAACAGCTGGATACGGACACTTGATATTCTTCAATCCTGCCTCGTAGAAGATAGAGCCGATGAAATGATCCTGTTTCACGAAGTTGCTTGTAAGTGAGATTGATGAAACTCGGCTTGTACATGTTGCTCAGAAGCTCGAAGAACTCCAGGTTAACCTACAAATACACGATAATTTAGATGAGCTTGAATCGATTAATTTATTCTTAAATCCGGGCAATCAAACTCAACTAAGTTGTGTCATAAACTATTTTTTTTTGTGTAACTGCATATAGATAGCTAATACCAAACCCACATTCATAACATTAGCCCAACACACAGCATTCCCGAATTAGGTGCCATGCCAGGACTTTTCCTTTTCTGAGCACGGCTACATTGAACTGAATGGAAAACACGGACAATGTTTTATTGCTGCTTCGACAATATTTTCATGCAATTCGATGGTATCAACCCGGGCGAACCTAACCCTACAACCTCGAAGGGGAACGGGACCTCAAGTTTTACATGGATTTCGAATCATGGAATACCTCGCATTCGTGTCGAAATGCACTTGTGCAACTCAGAAATGGAAAGAAATTGGTGTATTAAGTTGTGGGGATTTGAACCCAGACCTCTGGCATGCAAGGCAAGTCCCTGCACCACTAAGCTACGAGCTCCACCTTAACAAGCTGAGCTGTGAAGACTTGAAGGAGTGATACTTGAGGTAGCGCACAGAGCTGCTAAGGGACCAGACGGATGCCTCGACACTGCATTGCGTCTATAACAATAACAATAGTACTGGGCACTGCCTTCCCAAGCAATATATTAGCACAACCAAACATGTCAGAACATACTCGGTAAAATTATATCCCAAATTTACGTATTTAAATCATTCGAAAATATAGTAATGTGAACTGGAAAAGAATTCCCTTTTTAGATTCCAGTTTTTTTTTTGCATATATCACAGTCTAACTAGACTTTAACCGTAATGTTGTCCCCCCAAGGCTCCTTATTGCTGACGTGAATGTTCATGACGACCGGGTCCCTCCGGCTCGCGCGACGGGCGGTGCAATTGACGAAGTTCAAATACTCCCGGTTCCAGTACGTCACCTCTGGACGCTCCGGAATGATCTGGATCGAGGTTACTTGCGACATCTGCAGATAAAAACGATGGATGGCTCTTCTGTATGGTTCAAAGATCAGAATGAGAAATAAGAGTAGTCTGTTTTGAGAAGAAATTGTAGTTTTCTTGTTTATTTAATTTGGCTTGCATGTATTTGTGCACTCAAAACGTTATAATGGCTTAATTTTGGAACCCTTCTACCACGAGCCTCAAGGTCTAAAGCAATGGTTTAATCCAACTAACAAAATAAAACTTACCGCTAAAACTATACTAAGCTACT
This sequence comes from Incurvaria masculella, assembly GCA_946894095.1. Classification (NCBI taxonomy): domain Eukaryota; kingdom Metazoa; phylum Arthropoda; class Insecta; order Lepidoptera; family Incurvariidae; genus Incurvaria; species Incurvaria masculella. The sequence goes on along the minus strand of OX335662.1, from coordinate 13,527,349 downwards.
AATTTTAGTTAGGATAACGTTGTAGTACACGTTAATTCTAAACGATGCAAAAAAAACACCGGTAGCACTCCGGGAGTGCCGGCAGAAGTGAAAACTTTAGTATTAACGTTGTGTTTAATTATAAGTACAAAAATACTATCATTTATGAGGTAGAATACAATGTTTATTTATTGCGCTATCGTACACAAATATGACAATTTACATGTTATTATTCATAATATTATATCGTTATTTATTTATATATTACATTAATTTTTATCTCTTAGAAAAATCAACTTTCATCCATAATTTCGACGACTTTTTCACCATCGTTATTACCAGAATCATCATCGCAAATTTCTAAAACTGATACAATCGGTTTATGATAGCTGAAGTAAGAAACAAACAGTTTTGATTCGAATCTACTAGTTCCTCTCCCTTCCCCTCGATCATACGCTTTTTCGATCAGCATCACGTGACCCTGACGCGAGTTTGGAAGTTTTTACCCATCCAACAAAAAGTGCTCAGCGCCGCTTAAGAAGTTTTCACTTCAATCTTACGCTTTTTCGATCAGCATCACGTGACCCTGACGCGAGTTTGGAAGTTTTTACCCATCCAACAAAAAGTGCTCAGCGCCGCTAAAGAAGTTTTCACTCCAATCTTACGCTTTTTCGATCAGCATCACGTGACCCTGACGCGAGTTTGGAAGTTTTTACCCATCCAACAAAAAGTGCTCAGCGCCGCTAAAGAAGTTTTCACTTCAAAAATATATATTGCCTTGATCGGATCGTTCTTTATAAGTTTATTTATTTATATTTATTTATATAAGTTTATTGCACTCAAAAAACATTCGGGCAAAAGGTACAACTTAATGCCGGAGGCATTTTCTACCAGTCTACCTTTGGGTATCGTGAGCAGTAGTGCGAGTAGTAACTATGGAGAAATAGCTTTAGAGGAAACATAATTCCTACACAATATGCAACAAATACACATTATACTTAAACTTAAATATATAACTTATATAACTGTACATAAATATAACTAAATAAATATCAATAAATAAATACTAAATACTACATATATATATTATAAAAACAAATAAAAGATGATACTTAATACAATATAATTTTAAGGAAAAAAATATATATATTGGCAAAAGAAATAAAAAAATAAAAATAAATACTGACCAACTTAAAGAAGTATGAGGGAGAAAATTAAAGAAATCATAAAGACAGAAAATAAGCTTTGAGATTTTTTTTAAAAACATAGATAGAGGGGGAATTTCGTAAATGGGGAGGTAGCTGATTCCACTGCCTCGCAGCGTGCACTGTAAAGGAGTCTGAATACGTGGAGGATGTGTGCGAGGGAATGGCCAGTACCGAAGAGCCGGTCTATCTAAGTGGGAGACCATGTGAGCAAAGATATGAAAACCGATTACGAAGGTACGAGGGAGCATTGGGATCATTAAGGATGCTGTAGAGAAGTGAAAGGACATGAGTATTCCTTCGGTGACGAATATCGAGCCATTGAAGACGAGTTCGGAATTCAGAGATGTGATCAAATTTACGAAGCCCAAATACGTAGCGGATACACACGTTGAGGAGGCGGTCGAGTTTGTTAAGGAGCTCTTGATTGAGGTCAAGATAGCACACGTCACCATAATCAAGTAAAGGGAGAAGCAAGGATTGTGCAAGCGTAATTTTGGTAGCGAAAGGAATAAAGTTCTTTAAGAGTTTCAGAGTATGCATGCTAGCAAACATTTTGCGGCTTACTTGACTAACTTGTGGTTGCCAAGACAGAGTTTCGTCAATCATGAGTCCCAGGTTTTTCACGCATTTAACGTAAGGAATGACAGTGCCATTGAACAAAAGATCAGGTAGCTCGTCTCGATTCAGCTTAGCTAGAAGTTTGTGAGTACCAATAATGATTGCCTGCGACTTAGAAGGATTGACTAGAAGGCCAAACCTCGTAGCCCAATTTAGTACCAAATCAAGATCTACATTCATAAGACTTATATCAGTAGCAAGGTCATCAAGTTAAGCTGAGATACATTTTGTTATAGTCAATCACCCGAGCTGAGCCCGGTATAATGCGCCCTCTGTCCCAGAGCCACCGCGTCGCATCGCACCCCGCGCGTTTTCGCTTATGGTTCTTTGTTTTTTTTTTTTTGCTCGGTTCTTAAAGGATTGTAGACTGATGTTCCAATTGTTATCTGATGCAAAAATATATTTTAAAATCCGACCGGTAGTTCCAGAGATTAGTTAGTTCAATCAAAAAAAACTTTCAATCAATCAAAATCTATCTGAACTCGGCCAGGTTTTTTTCAGCCGCGTTTTTTTTTCTTCTAAATACCTACATTATTCGACCCTGGGAATAAACAATATCAGTATCATTATTCATAATAAAGAACATACCAATAACAGTCGTATGAGACACTCGAAGATCGATACAAGAACGATTCTCCTAGCAATCATATTAATCGAAAAATCACAGCACTCTGCAGAGAATGTCACAGCATAATGACTAAACTGTTGATCTGAACTGTTGTTGACTCGGTGGAAAACAAAATGTCCGTGCATCATTTTACCGTGCATTAAATTAGCCGGACTAAGGCTGTTCGGTTTCCAAAGCAAACCAAATCTTTTCCTGATTTTCTCGAGACACACGTTGTGTGGTATGGCATTGAGGTGTTCAGTATTTGTGATGCTTCTATTTTCGTCAGACCTCACACTACAGAAAAATAAGTACAGGAAAACAGATAAACACTTGTTATACCTGAATATTTGTTACCTATGAAGGAATCGTTATATTAACGTACATTATAATTACCTTTATTTCATTCTACTATATACTGTATTAAAAGGAAAGTTTGGTCTATTTATGTAGTTAAACATTTTGATATGATGCTGTAACGACATTTTAAAAGTATAAACTAAGAATCGCTAAATAAAATCTTTGCATCTTTGAAACATGAAATTTTAATTATGTTGATACGAATATTTTGCCAATGGTAAACATCTCTATCGCATGCGTACAATATTTTATTCAGTTTATTTTAATCAATTTCATTATGGTTATTTATTTAGGTACTAGCAAATTAATAGTGATGTCATGTTTTGCAATACATTTAAGAATAAAAATATTTGTTTGCATGTATGCCTTCTCGACAGGCGAAGTTTCGTATCGATTTGAAAATTGACGAATACAATTATGTGTACGATTAAGAGATGAAAATAAACTTATATTTTTTTTGATAATGCATATTTATGCAATAAAAAAAAAATGCCAAAAGTTTCGGAAACATTACTATCGTTTTTGTTATTTGTATTTTTCTTACAAACAAACCAGTTCTATACAATATATCATAAAATAAACATATATCGTTTTTATTCAAATGTCTGTTATTCAAAATAGTCTTGCCGGAATCATGCTCACGACATGGTACGATTCAGTTGGAAATTAACGATCAGCACATAATTGTCACTTCCATCTAATCAATTTGATTCGGGGGTAGATAACAACCATATTTGTAGAGATTTAAAGTATTCATTGTATTTAGAACTTTTAGGCATTCTGAATCTATAAACTGTGGCATGTGTCCTTCATTCTTGTGAAAATCTTTATAAAAAAATCATTTTGGGTGAAGTTCTTTTACTTCTGACGGCTTTGTCGATTTGATGGATTTTTTTTACATTTGGACTCATCTGGATAGTTCTTAGCTATGGTTGAACCCGGTGGCTGTTTGCCAAGTCCGCTAAAACATAAATAAAAGTGTTCATTGCTCCTTGGTCAAGGCTAATCCAACCGTCTTCTTTGCTCCGTGGTAAAAACGAGCCAGCTTAAGTATAATCTGGCTTACCCACAATCAAATAGAAACGCCAATGATATATTTCTTTGCGAGGCGACCATTTTGGCTCGTTCACTTTTCTGACAGCCTTCCTTGGGAGAACACCTCCACACACCGGGGTCCACTGCTGGTAAAATGTCCCATACCTAACCTATTTTGGTTTTGAGACCTTAGCGATTGCTCACAGCCTTATTGTACGTTATTCCGCCGCCGTAGACTTTAATCCTGAATTGTGGAACCGTCCGACCAAAACCAGCTCAGAAAACATTGCCAACTCACCCGAGGCTCCTTCTCCTTCTTGTCGTTCTGGACGTCCAGCTCTGGAGTTGCAGTGGGTGAGGGTCCTTTGAACCACCGAAGCCGAATCCGAAGGGTTGGTGGAGCAGCCACCGAAAAAGGTCTCGCGGAGACGAGCACGTTGGCGTGCAGAAAAACCATGCACTTCACTCCGTTCGGTACTGCACTCTCGGATGCACTGACAGGCAGCGGCGCGCGTGTCGCTCTCACCGTGTCGTCAACAATATTTTCAGGAACCGGTTTTAGCCGAAACACTTATTTTATTTTATTTAAACTCATATTTGTCCAGGGTGCAATTACCTGGCTTTATTTGGCTCTTTATGTAATTACTTTAAGGCACTCTCGCTTCCTGTCTGTTGCGAGCAGTTTCAGTTTCTTTACTTCCTCCATTAGATCACACACTCGGATTCGTCTTATTTTTTTCCTTTCGGTTCGATTACTTGAGTTGAAATTGACTTCAGTTCCTGCAGGGCTCCCCTTGTGAGGCCTAGTTTTGTCGACACTCCGCACGAGCCGCGGCTCTCTGAAGCGTCGCCGTCGACGACGGCGACCGGGCGAGACGATCGCGCACGCTGGCCTGCCATCCGCGCAGCCGCACCGAGTCGCCCCGCGCCAGGCAGTGCCGAGCCGCGCCGCCACGCCGCCTTGAGCGTGTTCCACCATAGGGATCACCTTGGATAAGCCACGCACATGGCCAGGAAGTTTTCATACCCAACTCAACTCAACGGAAGAATAGACATTTTGTTAACCTGAAGAAATCATTCAATATGACTTTTGCATTTCTTATTTTGTATGCTGAACTTAAATTTCTAAATAAAACACTTTTTCATAATTTTTTTTAATTTGATTTATTTTAACTTTTCTGATCACGGTATGAAACCGTGATCAGAAAAGCACTTTCATTAATTTAAACTTTTTTGTAGTCAAACTACACCAAGTTAAGTCACAAAGATCCGCGCATTCGATCAACCCAGTAAAGAAGAACCCGCAAAGAAACTTCACGGGTTTACATAACATATTTTTCCGTCCACAATTATGAAATACATACTTAGATCTAAATGCTACTGCCGAACAATTCCTTGGTAGAACAGATTAAGGCAAATAACAAAGAACAATAGAAACAGCAATCCTCAGTTTAAGTTACTTACAACTAATAAAGTTACTAATGCAATTATATAAATTAATATAATTTATAGCATTACAAGTATATTCTGGTGTAAAAGCCGTCGTCAACTTAACGTCACTGATTTGATTTTCTAAAAACATCATATTCTTTTTCCTTTTTTATTCTATTCTATTATACAATCTTTTCATGTACATGTGAAATATGTAAATATGAAAAAAGATGTATTTTAATGTGTAAATAAAATATTTTTATCTTATTTTATATTTCAGGGTTGCCACACAATACATTTACAATACACTTGTAATAACATATTTTTTCGGTTACATGAATCAGCCCAATAATAGGCAAACAACACAACATGCTTAAATTGGTTATAGCTAAGCAGCCACAATGGGTATAATTTGAAATAAAGAAATAAAGATAGAAGCGTGCTCACTCCCAGTTTAACCTATAGTAACAGCAAGTTACTAAACATGTTAGAAAACATACTAGCATGCAGACAACTGATGTAAATAAAAATAGATAACATTTCGTATTCACTTAGAGTTAAAGGGAAATGAATTAATCTCATCCAATCAAAATAAAAGAAAAAACGTCTGTAAATAGAAAATAATCTAACTATTAATTGAAATGGAATTAAATTTGACCAAAAAAAATTGTAAGTAATAATGGTAATAATATGAATAATATACTAGTTCTTCCGATTTTTCTTACAGGATCTAGCCGGCTCCAAAACGGTCATGTAAATGAGACTGGAGAGGAGCACATCGTCCTTCTCATTTTGTGTGACGGTGATGTTGACCCGGCCCTTGGTGAAAGGGAAGCTCAACGGTAGGGTAGACGGGTGGAACGTCATGTTGACGAAAGCGTAGTGCTTCTGAAAATTATTGGTGAGAATGCTTTAATGATAAGTTCTCGAATGGCAGGCAGGAAAATAATCAGAAATTTAGTAGTCGAACGAAATAATAATTATTGATGTAAGTACGTATATTCATTTCGTTAAAAATGGAACGCAACTAGAAGCTAAAACTGTATTGGCATTCGAAAAAAATGGTGAGTTTGTTTGATAATTTGTTCGAAATATATTTGAGCCAGAGGTTTTGAATGATTTATGTTAAGAAAATATGAGACATAACAGCAAATGTGGAATAGTAAACATGTGAAATCTAGATTTACCCTTAGTTTACCAATATTTATTTTGGTATAAATAAAATCCTGGGTGCCTCGATAATTCAATGCTATATCGAAAATAAAAGATTTGATTTTATATAAAGCTTAACTTATCATTTTGGAAAATACACTAATTATACTAAAACAAACGATGTGATTATTTTTCAAAATAAGCTGATTGTTTTGGGAAACACACCAACTAAACTAAAACAAAAGATATAACAAATGGTTTTTCAAGCTAAACTGATCATTTTGGAAAACACACCAACTAAACTAAAACAAAAGATAGGTTTTTTTTTTCAAGCTAGGCTGATTGTCTGACTTGTCATGGAACCAACGAATAAGAATGTAAAAGTATAATTTAACTAACAGCTTTGTACGGACAACTGAGATCCTTTAATCCTGCCTCGTAGAATAGTTTGCCAATGAACTTATCCTGTTGCGTGAGATTGCACAATTTATAACGGAGATCGATGAAACTAGGCTTGTACATGTTGGACATAAGCTCTGAGAAGACCAGGTGAACCTGCAAATAAATCATTCATGAATAAAAGGATTATTAGTACATTTAATTAAAGTTCATTTATTTTAGCTTCTGGTAGTCAAACACTAAGGTTACGTCACAATCGAATTGATCAATCCGCGGATGCGGTTAACTCAGTTGTATGGTTTTTAAAAATTAAATAAAAGGCAATCTTTTTACTCAAAAGAACTAAAGTGGAAATGGGCCGGACAACTAATTAGGGCTGAAGACAACAGAGTAGTACCAGAGTGGATACGGGAAAAGAATCGTAGAAAGACAAAAGAAGAGATGGGAAACGACATAGTTAAAATTTTAAAAGAAATGCGAAGTAGATAAAATAATGGGGGAGAAATGGCGGAGGCCTTCACCCTGCAATGAGGAGCACAGTAAATTTATAAAATGCTGTAGAGTATTTTCATATTAGGATTTAAGTTTTAAAACAAAAATGAGAATTTCAACTCAAGAAACTAAATTTAGGACCAAACTACTTTTTCTGTATACATAGCTTTTTCTACACTACTACTCTTTGTGTACTATTTGTGTGTTCATAAAGAACGACTTTATTATAATTTATTATAGTATAGTTTTTTTATGAAAACCCGGCTGTATAGGCGGTTGTACTAGAAGACCATACAGAAAAGAACTCATTATTATTAAAATGTTTTCGGATAGACAGTGTTATAAATCGCTTACTTGTTTAAGTCGACGTTTCGTCCACCGCATTGTGGACTTCTTCAGGACTCGCGGCGCGACCTGGAGGACTTCTGACACGTCGTCCAGTCAGAAATCAACAACAGTGAAATATGTGTAACAACAGTGAAATTCTAAATAAACAGAAAAGAACTCTCAACTCAAGAAAGCCAAATCTCGCGAAACCACGGCCAGAAAGGCACCGTATCAGCGCATTTGTGAACCATCGCCAAGCTATCGGTCTTATTCAAATTACGTTTGTAGAATCCTAGTTTGTAGGTTTGGTGAAAGGCAACCGCTGGTAGACAGTTCCATATCCTGGTGGTGCGGCAGAGAAATGCAGTTGAGAAACCATACCTTCTCAATAGCCTTATGTCAACCATAAGGCGTTAGTCTGGGTGTAGGTTACATGGGGAGCTATAAGGGTAGCAAGTTCCACAGAGCAAAGTCCATGATAATATCTGTAGAACAGATCAAGCGACCGTACAAACAGTTTGTAGCTCAGGGACTCCAGGTCACCGATAAGTACTATCTGAGCATTGACAAATTGGCCCTAAGTCAACAAATTCGATAGTTTATAAGTGCGGACTAGAAAATAACGCTTTTCAGATTCAAGATTATTGAGCAAATATCTTAGTGCGAGTAGACTTTAACCGATATATTGTTCCCCCAAGCCTGCTTGATACTGATATGAATGTTCATGACGACGGGATCCCTCCTGCTCGCGCGACGTGCGGTGAAGTTGACGAACTCCACGTACTCCCTGTTCCAGTACGTCACCTCTGGACGCTCCGGGATGATCTGGATTGAGATTGTTTGCGATATCTGCAGAAAAAACCGAACATTTGCTCAGCGGCTGATATATCTGAATAAGAAAACAGAGTGACATTTCTGGGTACCTTTGCTCTCTTAGCACAGCCACCTATACTGGTTTTTCATGAAAAAGGAGAATTCAAAATATGGTTATAGAGCCGGTTGGCGGAATCGGTAGACGCTATGCCTGCGAATGCTTGTAAGTATGGTTCAAGTCTAACCTTGCATTATATTCATAAAGTAATTATGTTTACAGTTTTATTTCTTTAATCAATGTGTCCTTGCTTCATGGTCGATCCCACATACATATCGTATTCAGTAATTTAATACATTCGAATTAATAAATAATAAATACCCATTGATAAAACAAAATTATAGCAATGCTACTAATATTATAACAATATATGTAAAACGTAAATTATGTAAAAAACTAAAATAAATAATAGATTTCGTCCAGTTCGGCGGAATCCCCCGCCGTACCCAAAACGCTGGCTGCGTTGCCTCTCTGAATTGCCAAGGCAATGCGCTGCACAAAATAATTCCTAGCGTGGCGGTCACCGGTCTTTTCTATCAAAAGATTTCCGATTTCTTGACAGAACAGTTTGTTATCCGGTGACCAAACATCTAGGGTATCTACGGCAAATGCCAGGAACTCAAATCGGTCGAGAAGACTAGAATAAATTTAGACTAGGAGGTCGCAACAAAAATGGTAAAGATAACGTAAATGACTGAAACCGGGTTCACAGGATAAAGTCCAGCCCTGTGAAGCTAAATGTGTCGGTCTGCCTGCGCCAAGTGGTTGAGTTACCTAGATAGGGCGTCTGAAAAAGTTATTATCGTGATAAAAAAAATATGATGAGGTAAATGGCTGTAAATAACGAAGCATGAAACAGTAAATACTTGCTAGGTAATACCAAAACTGACAAATATGTTGTTGCATTTCATAGTTATAGGCGATTTAGGTTACAGATATAACTTTAGGTATATTTAAGTATTTAATTATAAAATCGACTGGTTATTGTTGCATAATTAATAGGTATCAATATGTTCAGACAGTCAGTATATTAATTAGCAGATACATACCAACATATATTATGTATAGCCAATCTAGCTAAGACAACCACTTGGCGCAGGCAGACCGACATATTTAGCATCGGAGCATTGGTCTCTAACCTGTGAACCCAGATTCAGCCATTTACATTATCGTGACCAAAAATGTCGTGACCTCCCGGAATAATTCCTTTCTTTAGGTTTTGGCGGACAAAGCGGCCGATCCCGCCGAAGTGGAGGTACCGACAAGGTGAGGAGCAAATGTGTCTGCACACGTTGCATCCCACACGAGCGCTATTCCACGGCACCAAGGCGTAAGCGTCATTCCGTCAGGGCGACGGCCGTCGTCACGGCACAGTCCGGGCGGCTCTAGTATGCACGGAATATCTACCGAACTACTAAACCAAATTATTAAGAACATACCAATATTAGACGTATGAGAAATTTGACGATCGATGCAGTTGTACCAGCAAACATATTACTTCCGGAAACCAAGCAATTAGCAAGGAATGTCCAGCACAATGACTAAACCCGCGATCAGAGGACTCGGTTCAAAAGAGAATGGAGCTGCATTAGGAATTATTTGCATTGTTTTACTGTGCATTAAGTCAGCCGGACTAAAAATATTCTACTTCCGAAACAAATAAAACTATTTTTACACAATTTTTGAGACAAATCTTGATTAGGAATGCATTAAGGTGGCCCATCCCGCTCATCTCCCCATACAAAAGGGGAAAGAAGATCACGCCCATATTTCTTGTCAGAGATCCAAAATTTTGCTCAAAATAGCTTTATTTGATTGAACTAGATGTCTGATGACCATTGGCATTGTAAAATTGTGTTTCGTTTCTAAGTTATAAGGTCCGAAAGTTCGCATTTTTCGCGCGTTTTATACAATAACTTTGGAGGTGGATTACGCAATGATAAAGTAAGAACATCTTAATAAGATTAGTCATCAGACATAGCTTATTTAATCAAGATTTATAATCTATTTGGTTTTTGTTTGATTTTTTACTACAGTGGTCGTGGTTTACTTTTAGCTATAAGTCGTTTTGAAATTAAAATTTTCGTAAATCTTACCAAATCATACACTATGCACATTGTCTTTTATGTGGACATGTCGCATCTTCCTCACCACGGAGCCTGTCTTATTCTTTGGAAAAAGAGAAGGTCCCAGAGCGCAACAGCACGGTTTTGTACCGTGCCCGTGAATGAGTTAGGCCCGCCGGGTTGGGCCACCTTAAGGTATTCAGTGGTTTTTTTACTATGATTTTTTTTTTCGTTTCTTTTACACAATGTATATATCTCAGGTGATTTATATGATCAAGGTCACAGGTAAACTTCGCTAATGTTTCAATAAACACTCAATTTCTCAATGTTGCTTGTATATTTCTACAGAAAAATCCATATAGCTATCTAGCAATACTGTTAAACACTTGTTACACTTGAATATTGGCGTTATTGTGAAAGAAATATGTATTTCACCCGAATTTTAATTAAATTGATATGAGTATGAACTGATGGTCAACATCTCAAATAGGAATCATATTCACACAATATTGCATAATGATTATGTTTAGTTTCTTTCAAACCATTCATTTACTGTTGTTTTTGTAATTATTAACATTATAAGAGTGATGTAATGTAACTTTAATAATGATAATGTATGTTTAAATTTATGCATGAAGCTATGAAGTATGAAGTGAAGTTTATTTTCACCCGGCGATGTTTCGTATCGGTTTGAAAATTTACGAATCCACGAGTGTATGCACGCCTGATGCCTGATGAAAATAAAAAAACAAAGATTTTTTTCAGTTCCGACGAAGTTTACTTCTAAAATTACCTCAAAACTGAATGGAAAGATATATAACAAATGCTCTTGCCGGAATCACTCTCACAATCGTACGATTTTGTTGGAAATGAACAATCAGCACATGATTGTCACTTCCATCTAAACCTAACGAATATTCAATTTGATTCTTCATGGTAGATAACGATGATATTACTATAGATTTAAAATATTCATTGTATTTAGGCATTCTGAATCTATAAACTTTGGCCTGTGTCCTTCATTCTCATGAAATTCTTTATATTTAAAATACCGTTTTTTTTATGTGAAGCGCAGCATATGGCGTACGCCGACAACGCCCATGAGCTTTCGAATTTTTAAGGGGGCCGCGAAAACCATGCCGGCCTGCCAGCAGCAGCGGGAGCACAAATGAAAGTGGACACTTGTCGAGCTAGAGGGATAAGACATTTTGTCGACGATTTTTATCAACTGTGATATCACAAATGGGGAGCTCGATTAATTTATCGAGATCGAGTGTTAACTCCATAGAGAGTGGCAACACCCACCTCTTTGTCCACAAGAACTGTCACTTTAAACCTCCCGACCCTGCGGCTGTGTTCGCGCAGACTGCTCCATGATATTCAGTGCAAGGAGCAAGAAATTGCGTTTTACAGAATAGCGGCGAACAAAATGCCATTTCCTACAAATCGCCTACACCTAAGTTATTTCGAATTGAATTTCGTATAGATGCACAATTAAGTACGTTTTTAATGAATTTAGATAAAAATTGCTTGGTTTAGCGCATTTGCCTTGTTAGATTAGAAGGATTGTTGTTTATGTAATGTCAATGTGACGTTAATCTCTGCACTTTTTTCGTTTTCCCGTTCAGCTGGAGCGTTGCTCTAAGCCGTCCTGCCTGATTACTTCCTATAACGGAAAGTAAAGGATGGAATGGAAACTTCTTTGCCCAAACAAACCCATCCATCTTTCACTCTTATTACCGCTTTTCCCATGTCTTTGAACCATGAAAACGTTAAGAAACGCCTGTGCCATCGCCACTACATACGCACATATTCGTAACACGAACAAACACCTCCTTCTAGGATTTAACACACCCTCCCGGCGGTGGTGACAAAGTTATCCTCAACAAACGTCAAATTAGTAGGATTACATTTATTGGTGCTTCCACAAATGGACAAAAATTATTCTTTGTCGAGATTTGTATATGGTGTGGGTTTATTTTAACAACCTCACTCGACATAACATTGTTTATGCTATCAGTTGGCGACAAGTGTCCCGCATACAAGATCAAGACTATGTACGTAAGTTTGTCGGCCAGATAAAATTATTTGTGCTCCCGCTGCAGGTGCTTCTGGAAATACTTCGGCAATAAATCTACCGGTGCGACTTTAACATTTGGGGTCACACTGAAGGAGTTGGTCTACTCTGCGCCAGTAAATACAGTGGAGGAGCTTACGGAGAGAATAATAGCCGCGGTTCGGCAAATACGTGAAATTTTAACATCACGGGTGACCAAAACGGAAATGCGAAAGAGATTACGGACCGAGTGCACGAAAGGACAAACAATCAAAATCAACGTCAACGTACGATTAAACACTTCACTTTGGATGGACGTGTTTAACGTTGATTAACTCGGACGTCGATTTTGATTTTTTTTTCCTGCACTCTGCCCTTGGTACCATTTTTTAGTTGGTTACTATCAACTTCCGTTGATAGTAAAACTACCAACGGAAGTTGGTCTAAGTTTTTTTTAACACATTAAACAATTGACCGTTTGGGGCATCAGCCTGCATCATTTTATTTGATCGCTCCTATTTTAGAATAGTTGTACGAATATGGAATGTTGTGAACTTCTCCTCCGTCAATAGAAAACTTCTGTAAGTATTAAATTCATTAAAAACACTACACACTTGAAATTTTTTTCTATAAAAAATAGTTTTGCGGATACCGCATCTGAGAATTACTGAATATCCAGTTTTTCAAATAGGTTTTATAATAGTATTATAATGGTCTTTAATACTTTGAAATGTTAAGTTATTTGCAAACAATCGGTAACACTTCAGTTACCGGCCTAAACATCTCATTTACCAGAAGAGTGATCTTCTGTACTAACAATCATAGAAGTCTTCATTTGTACAATCTAGGCTCTTTCAAATATGGTGTGAAGAAAATCCTGGCGGGGCGGCATGTTTTTGCTGCTCCTGGTAAGGGTCGAAAGCCCATGGTCGCCCCTGGGCTCCATTTTGAGGTTCTGAGCAATATTTCGTGCTATACATAAGAAAGAGAGTAGTCGGAGAAAGTCTCCTCCCGCCGCGCGAAATGCTGTAACACATTTTTCAAACATGAGAGTTATATCTATATTTTTTATATATATATAATTTATATCCAAAGGCCAATTTCTTGTCTCACACAAATTCCAGCTCATTTAGTTAGAACAAATTGAACCCACATAATGTCTATGTTTGTTTAAATCCACACGTACCACCTAAGTACAAGCGAGAGGTTTAGAGATGTGTGGTGTGTGGTAGGGGTGTGCTGATGTGTGTGTGTGAAGCACAAATTGGCTTCTCGCTCGGAGCATGAACGTTGTACTAATAGGCAGGTTCAAATTAGGGTTGGCACTCTTTGAAGAAGAGCGAGTGTGTACGAGCGATTATGTATCTATACATATCATCAAACTATTTCTAATTAGATAACCGAAAATTATCATTCGTTGCAGCCTGCCTTCGTTTTTCAGCTATTACTTAAAACTAATATTTAAATTATTGGTGTTACAAGCTCTACTTAATTTAACTATTCAGATTACTAAGCTCTGCTTAACTCAGTACTGGCTTAACTCCTCTAAGTTTCGTTTTTATACATTTAATTATCATTCAAAGAAACACTAAAATAAGATTTGAGAATGAACTAATAAGTATTCGTAAGGAAGGGTACCTTTAGTTTGTACCCCGAACAATAAATCAAGTCGACTCTTACGACGTGTACCTGAAGAAATTCAAAAACAAATAAACAATAAATTAGAAATCTGAAATTTTGCATAGCCATAGTGTAGAGAAACGGCGAAGTTTATACAGGAACTTACCACTTTGGCGGTGTTAGGATTTCTAACAATAGCAAATTGAGTCAGCAATAATAAATAATAATAATAATAATGGTTTAATTTATTTTCATTCGTTTAGCACAAAAGAACATAGTTTAAAAGAACTTAAGAACGTTTTATACAGTTTTTACAAAAAGCTTCTATTATGAGCGTTTCTTAAGGTGGCCCAACCCGCTCAACTCCCCATACAAACGGGGAAAGAAGATCACACCTATATTTCTTGTCAGAGATTCCAAATTTTGCTCAAAATAGCTTTATTTGATCGAACTAGATGTCTGATGACCATTGGCATTGTATAATTGTGTTTGGTTTCTTAGTTATAAGGTCCCAAAGTTCCAATTTTTCGTGCGTTTTTTATACAATAATTTGGAGGTGGTTTACTCAATGATAAAGTAAGAACATCTTAAAAAGATTAGTCATCAGACATAGCTTATTTAATCAAGATTTATAATCTATTTGGTTTTTATTCGATTTTTGACTACAGCGGTCGTGTTTTACTTTTAGCTATAAGTCGTTTTGTAATTAAAATTTTCGTAAATCTTACCAAATCATACACGATGCACATTGTATTTTTTGTGGACATGTTGCCTCTTCCTCATCACGGAGCCTGTCTTTTTCTTTGAAACATAGAAGGTCCCAGAGCGCAACAGCACGGTTTTGTACCGTGCCCGCGAATGAGTTAGTCCCGCCGGGTTGGGCCACCTTAACTACAAGGGTAAACTCCATGGATGTGGATTGAATGACCCAATGGATTCACCACTCATTATGTGTGCCTAAAACATCCTTGGGACAAACGAGGCTGACATTATTCAAGCTCTAGGCAGCCTCAAATCGGTCCTCGGGAGTTAGAAATGGCACCCGTGATTTTTTTACAATCCTCCATAGAGGTATATTAAGATTATCAATTAGGAACTAACATTATTGATGAGATCGTTAGTTAGATAGGTAACTGGTACACAGCAATACTATTGCGCTGGAGGAAAACATTGTTCTAATGCCTACTTCATCGTTCGTGTCAGGTTTTTTTAAATATTTTGATGAACACTCATGGAGTCGCCCCTGGTGCTGTGTTCCTAAAAACATAATTGGTGATTTTGACATTTACCGTTGTCACCTTTTGAGAATCCTGAGACAAAACTTTAGGTTTTCGAGAGCCCGAAATGATACGTGCTGGTAATATTATTAATAATGGTAAATGCAAATGTTTAAGTACACAAAACGCAGCTAGTATTATGTAATTCTTTCATTATTTTAAATATTTCATAAAACAATAGAACTGTTTTTCATTTCAAGGTATGGGCATTTACAGACCAATGTAATCCCAATTCGCAAGTTCCAGCCCGATGCAACTGACCGTTTTAGTGGCAACCCTATTAAACAGGTTCTCTCCTGACCATCAATATAACAATTTAACAAGAACATTTCAACGGCTATAAATTAAATGAGTTAACAGCACTACAAATTCTCAACAGCGGGAATAGCGCCTTGGCAGTTCTGTTTCCATTGGGCACAGTAAAGTAGAACTCTCTTAAGTTAAACTTTAACCAAAACATAAAAAATATTTCGCTTCTTTTAATTGTATTTTGGTTTACCAATTTTAACGTGCCCCTGAAAAAAATTTGTAAAGTCATAATCTTTTATATAAATGTGCTAAGGCCAAAAGGATCACCCTTTTTCCGTTACTTCAAATGTAGGCCATAATTCTAAGTCATTAAGTGCGTAAGTAAGTCTCCGTGTTTTCTCATAAATAAAAATTTCTAGTTTCATAATCAAGACACAAATTGTATGCAAATTATTGCAGGCTCTACGTTTGGTAACTTGTACATATGTATTAGCATGTTTGAAAAACTCCTCCTTGACAACGGGCTGAACGATTAGCGTATGTATGAAAATTATATTGACATCAATTTGTGGTTACACAACAACATTTACATTAAAGATCTAATATTTCTAATAATATTTTTTCAAACTTTGTAGCGGTGCCCATTAGACTATATATGTGATATCATATATTTAGGTTACAAGATGTAAATATTTCTGTTGGTGTTAAATAATTGTGACTTATATTTAGTACATATTCTTCAAAGTTTCGGAAGTAATTCATGGATTTATTTACTTTTGAAAGGGTGTTGTAATGTCCAAATGATTTCAGGTTAGGTTATAATAAAGCCATGCGAAAAAATCATTACATTACCTAATTGGATAATTGAACTCGTAAGTATTACTTTAGACATTGCTATGAAAAGAGGACTAACTTTTAGTGGGTTAAGTATAAGTTTTCCTTGGAATAAAGATTTTCCAGCGGGTTTTTATTTATTTATTTTTAAATCAGCTTCTCTTATGTAGGTAATCTGTGAACGTAGTAATCATACAATTTCTAAAGATGAAGATAAAACAGATATAGACTTCTGTTAACATGTTATACAGCATATGGCTCAAGACTTCATTATTATGTTCTTGGATGTTCCTATGTCATAATATTATGCATATTATTTGTGGTGGCCAAAAACTTATATTTGATTTATAAGTGAGGATATGTGATTGCAATCCGGTGCTAACACCCCCTTGACTCTAGTTACATCTACCACTACTGACAAGTACGTCGTTTATTCCAAAGAATAAGCGACTGATGCCAAATACGATTTTCGTGACGACGGCAATATGTTTGAATGTTCATTATTTGCAGTCTATGTCCGCAACGGAGATGGAGCGTTAAATACATTTATGTAGGTATAATCTTAAGGTGTTCAGAACGAAACTCCAACGGCCATTATGTCAATAGATGGCGCTGTATAATATTTACTACAAAATTAATGATATCTCCTAAAGCAGTTATTTGCTTTACTCCTGTGTTACTAGGAGGCATTGATTTCCGGAGGAGGGAATGCAGGAGAAAATTATGGGTATACAGCAGGTGGCGAAATTGAAGGACGCAGTACCTGCGATCGGTATGTTTTCCTGTTCGGGTCCAGCCTTGCAATATATTCGTAAAGTAGTCCTTTTTACTAGGATCTTTCTTTAATGAATGTGTCCATGCTTCACGGTCGATTTTACATGCATACATAACACATTCCTTAAAACTCTTTAGTTCACATATCCTCACTTTGATTCACTTTTTTTATGTAAGTGAACATTGATGGCTAATATAAAATTCGTCACTGCGATATTGAGAGCATAATTTCCCATGCCAGGACCCTCCTTTCACGGGCACGGCCAATTTAACTGGATTGAAAGCACGGACATTTTTTAATAGCTGCTTCTCTCTGCTATTAGCTGATTTTTGACGGCTAAGGTTCCTCCAATTAAATAAATAAATAAATAAATAAAGGTACCAACCCGGCCGCGCCTTACTCTATACCACCTTGTACGTATGGGAAGGGGACCTACGGTTACGGATTTACGGTTTACCTTACGGGGAACCATGAAACGAATTCGTGACGAAATGCACTCACCCAACTAAGAGCAGCTCGAATTAACTATATGAAAACTAAATGTTCACAAGAACAGAGAGGCAGGTAAAAGCAATTCATATCCTACGCATGGGAAGATATGCACTCAATTATTGTTTTATGTAATTAGAAGCCGGCGAGCGTAATCATTCCGGAAGTTTATGTTTACCGATAATATAGACTGAGTCGCCGTCACCACTTACTGTTCGCTTGTACCATAACTTTAAATAAATTAGGAGAATACAAGAAATAACAGAACACAAACCATTAAATAACGAAGAAAAAATGGTCACGCTTTTAAGGCCCTGGTACTAGCCAAATCGCAAAGTTAGACGAGGCACCCCAAGTTAACTAACTAAGTCTGACGATTATAAGTTCATTCTTACAATATTTATGATTCCTTGTCTAGGAATCGAATTATTTTCGTTAATGTATGTTTCCTTTTTCTATACAAAATACATTGCGGAAACGGTGTCCATTTCCGAACTTTTTTGACTAAATGTAGAAATCTAAAAGCAAATGGATTTTTTTGTTTATGCATATATGCTGTTTTTGCTTATATCTAGAAATCGAATTACTTTCAGATTTCTAATGAGAAAAATAAACTTTTTAAATTTTATTATTATTTAAATAAATGATGGAATAAAAAAATATTAACAATCCATTATCAGTCTGGAGTTCTATTTGGATTTGCTGAAGCGTTTCACTACATATTATTACATTTGTTAAAAAGTGCATTTGTATGGCGCGAGTAGTTGGCTAGTCCTAGCGCCTTAAGACTGGCTTGCAAGAATACGTTTTTCAGGTTCTACTTTATTCCGATATATTTTTTATAAAAAAATACCGTTTAGGGATATCATTATAGGATTGTCTTTGTTTTTAGGACGCCATCTTTGGTATGCATCAAAGATGACGTTATTGTCATGTTGGCAGCTTGTTGAGTGAGAAGGCCTCTGATTGGCTTAAACAAAATAATCTTGACATGCCACTGTTAACTTCAAAATATAACAGACAGACAATACAAACTGCAGTGCGGCATAGAAAATTCAATCCTATGGATGATTTTTTATTTATTATCATTTTATGAGAAGTTTATGAGAAGCTGCATCCAATATGCAGTTGGAGAAACAAAAAGTAATTATAATAAAGTAGGATAAATTGAACTCTACTTACCAGACTAAAACAGTTTTGATACTTTTCAGGTAGACTTGACGACCGGCGGGACTAACTCATTCGCGGGCAAGGTACAAAACCGTGCTGTTGCGCTCTGGGACCTTCTCAGTTTCAAAGAAAAAGACAGGCTCTGTGATGAGGAGGATGCAACATGTCCACAAAGCAGACAATGCGCATAGTTTTTGATTTGTTAATATTCACTAGAATTGTAATTACAAAACTAATTATAGCTAAAAGTAAACCATTAGTCAAAAATCTAACATAAACTAAATTGATTATAAATATTTACTAAACAAGCTATAACTAATCTTTTTAAGATGTTTTTATTTTATCGTTGAGAAATCCACCTCTAAAGTTATTGTATAAAACGCGCGAAAAATTCGAACTTTCAGACCTTATAACTTAGAAACCAAACATAATTAAGTCCAATTGGACCCTATGCTTTTTGGATCTTATGAATAATTGAACATTTTATAATTTCCTAATATTAATAGGAGTTTTGGATTCTGTGGGTTTTGGACCTTGTGCTTTTTGGACTTTATGATGCGGTCCCATCAAACTCTTACAATGGTCACCAGACATCTAGTTTGATCAAATAAAGCAATTTTGAGCAAAATTATGGATCTCCGACAAGAAATATGAGCATGATCTTCTTTCCACGTTTGTATGGGGAGTTGAGCGGGAAGGCCCACCTTAAGCTTGACAAATTTAATAAATAAAACTATTTTAAAGGATCGATCTTACCGCTGCTTCCGCTGCTGTGTTTGACGTAGTCAAAGCAAATGTTTGAGGTCCCGCGCAGCGGACATTAAGGGGATAATTCCTTGTGGTCCATTTGCGTCGGTCAACATTTGTGTCACCACAAATATATTAGTCCAGGTAGCCATGTTTGTTCTGCGGGCAACTCCTACACTCAAGACGATTTTTTAAGGAACCGGATGTAGGAGGCTTTCGAAAGAAACCAGGTGCCATGCCCCGACGGTCCCTTTCATAAAAATGACTATGTTGAACTGTATGAAAAATACGGACCATCTTTATTGCAGTAAGCATGTCCGTCCGTCCGTTCGTCCGTTCTTTTGTCACAGGGCTGTGTTGGGAGTGGCAACACTCTTGACATACGTCAACTGTCACTGAGAGTTCCGGTCGCCATTCCTGTCTGTCATCGAAGGAAGCGACACGGCTCTAGATCTCTCCTATATTTGTCAATACTATCCAGTCTATATCTAATAAATATTACGTCCACTTAACGGTGTCTCAATCAACGAATAACGCAACTGGTTGTATCTCATGAGCCGTAATAGGTAAGCAGCTGCAATTTCATTTCAATCTTATACGATGGTACGGAACCCCCCGTGTGCGAGTCCGATTCGCCTCTGGTTGCACTTCGAAGTGCATTCCATTATTTACCGACTGTACGGATAATCGATCTTGAAGATTAGTTGGGTCGTATTTTGGGACTATCGAGAGTGAATGGGTGCATTCCCAGCCTGCTCCGAGTTGAGGGATAATTGAAAAGGGCCGAAGGGACGGCGTAATGAAGCTCCGAATAGCATTCTCCATGGTAAAGACGATACAACACAGAGAGAGACCCTACATTCGGAGTTAGAAGGTCTCTTCTGTGATACCTTGACGAACGAGACGCTCGAAATCTCTTTTACGATACCACGGAGGAGTGAGGTAGAGAGGAGATGGTCTAAGCAAACTGGGTCTGCGTCCACCAAGTGGGTCTCTACGTCACAGCCCACGTGATAAGAAGGCGTGGCTTAGCGACATTCGCGACATGGCGCTGGCGGTGTTAGGTTGTGGGACAATGTTATGGTCTGCGGCGCAATTTTCGGCGAACAGTCTATTAAACGATGCGATTTTGTGTAAAATGTTGCAAACATTACACAGGACAAAATAATCTAAAGTTTGTAGGTGGAATTTAGTTTTATTTGTCAGTAAAACACCTACATTTTTATAATTTGAGTCAATATTCGAGCATTGTATCGATGTATCGCTCTTGCTATGTGCCGATAGATGGCGCGCATTAATTTTCTATGTACGGTAAGAAATGTTGATCTCATGATGCAAATGTTTATGACATTTTTAAATTAAAATTATTTGAATCCGCGCGAAGGTATAGATTTAAATTTCGAAGGTTTTTTTATAGAAAAAGCTAACAGTAAATGCAAAAGGCGCCATCTAGTTGTAGTCTTGTAACCACTAAGAATAGCTCTCGGAATAGCTGCTGCTAGAATACCGGTTCTGCCGGTAGATGGATTTAGCACAAAAGGCGGAGCTTGAACCCCCACCATGAAATGTTTTTCCCCCCGCTTCCCCGCGCAGTGTCACGCTGTGTTCCTTAGTAATATGAGCTAGCAACACCTCCTCTCTACCTCACTCCTCTGTGTACTGTACGGAGCCCTCGATGAACGTGCGGGTCGCACTTAACCGCTTTCCGCGCTGGTGTTGATCAGCTCAACACATTAGGGCCCAACGTAAACGCGTGGTTCCCTCATCAAGGCACGCATAAACCAGTCAATACACAAACATGGCCGTCGTTAAGGCATCTCAGACACTGACGTCTTAATTTAGAGAGGCTATTGTAAATTTTACTGCACTCGAATCCCCATACATTTTACAAGCGTGCAGTCGTTAGCCATACAATGTAAATGAGCGTTGGGCGCCCTTAAATGGTCTTATAACTCGCTACAAAGATGGCATTAGATTTGTTTTAATGAATAACCGGTTCGGGTGGCTGTGTTGAGACCGATGGTGCTTAGAATAGCCAAATCAACCTCACCTCGCGAAATAACGCTCAGCGAAACACCGCACCGGTCACCTAGTGAGTAATGACGAGAGGGGCGACCGCACTCATTCTCCCTTTTTAGGGTTCTGTACGCAAAGGGTGAAAACGGAACCCTATTACTAAGCCTTCGCTGTCCGTCCGTCCGTCCGTCTCCGGGAGGGCTCTGAGCCCGTAGTCCCAGCTGTCACCTAAATTGGCGTTTACGGCAAACCGATCGACCGGCGTTTTCAAATGTATTTTTTTTATGCGACCTGACATGGATGGCTAATACCACACAACTACCGTTATGATATTAGCCCATTACACCACATTCCCGAAGGAATTTGGTGCCAAGCTAGGACCTTCCCTTTATGAGCACGGCTACATTGAACTGGATGAAAACACGGACAATTTTTCATTGCCGCTTCGACCATCTTTTCATCCAATGCGATGGTACCAACCCGGGCGGGCTTAAACCCTGGTAGGGGAAGGGGACCTACAGTTTTACATGGATTCTGAACCATGGAGCAGCTCGCATTCGTGACGAAATGCACTTATCGATGCATGTCGGTAATGAACCCAGGCTTCTGGTACGATAGGCCAGTCCCCGCGCCACTAGGCTACGAGCCGCTCAAAATACCTAGAGAGATTGAAGAGCGCGCGTATTGGGCGAACTAACATTTGCGAGTCCGAGTTTGATTTGACAGCTTACTCAACGTTGCCGTAAATACGTCGACGTTGCCGTTTCCGACTCCGCGTTTTCATACAAATCGGAAGTCCGAGTTTGACTTTGACAGCTTCAAGAAGTAAAACTATAGAATATCTAATAACAACTTGTATGGAGTTTGACGTTTTTACGGAACTTCGAAGTTTCGTAAACGCCAATTTTGGTGAGTACTCCCACTGTCCATACTGAGGTGCCTACTGTTTCGCTCGTCGTGCGAGTATCGAAGGCATCCATAATTTCGGCAACCCATTCCTCAGCCACAAATCATCGCGCTAACGACGCCGGTTCCCCGAAGCCCCGCGGGGCGTCCCGGCCCGCTCTAATGGGCCTCATTGGACCCACAATGGCCCCAAATCACGGTGTTTAGGCGGGAAAATATTTGGCTATAAAATAATGAATCTAGACGGCGCCGCGCCGCCGCTACCTGCCCGACCGCGCCTCGCTGCTCATTAATCAGCGAACAATACTGATATGAGCTTCGGAACGGTCGCAAAAAGGTTAATTGCCGCAAAACCACTGTTTTGAGCGAGCAGCGAGCATCGTCGGAGCGAGCCATGATGGGAATATTGCTGCGATATGGTTGGGCTGCCTTCAGAAAGCTTAAATTCGCTCTGAGTTCTGACCTTCCGCAAAATTTAAAGACCCGAATATATGACCAGTGCGTCCTCCCGGTTATGACGTACGGATGTGAAACGTGGACTCTGACGGTCGCCGTTGTCTTAAGGTTGAAACATACCCAGCGAGCAATGGAGCGAGCCATGCTGGGAATATCGCTACGGGATATGGTGCGTAATGAGGCAATCCGCCTACGTACCAAAGTGGCTAAGCTGAAATGGCAGTGGGCTGGTCACGTCACCCGAAGAGACGACGACCGTTGGAGTAACCGTGTCCTACACTGGCGGCCGTGGACAGGAAAACGGAGTGTGGGAAGACCACCCGCCAGGTGGGACGACATCAAGTGCGTCGGCGGAAAGCTGTGGCTCCATTCCGCTGAGGGCCGGGAGGACTGGAGAAAATTTGAGAGGCATATGTCCTGCAGTGGACGCAAATACGCTGACTGACTGACTAACACTTTATTACGTGGTTTTATTCATATATTGATTAATAAGTTCGCCAACAGGGAATGCTACAACCCCCGTTCACTGTCGAAATTCCTAAAATAAGTACCAACCAATCCTCTAGATCCTTTATCTATAGGGTCGGTAAACTATGGAATCGACTCGATGCCGAGGCAGTTGAAGAAGTGAGAAGAAGCACCTGATCGGCCGACATAGCTTATCTAGAAGCCGCCGCCGTGAAGATTCGAGAGCCCATGGGCGTCGACCGGCAAACTCTAATGAAATGAGAGGTCCTGGCGTACGCCATATGGCGAAATTAAAATAATTGTCATGTACACTAAAATAAATGCGAGTCGTTTCACTGAAAGGACCTTGAATTTGTCTTTATTTCCGGTGACAATATGTGACCGTATATCCGAAACGCTACGCACACAACATGAACAACATCAACACATTCAAGAAAACAAACATACTTTTTTTAATGTTTTTAATTGACTGGACATGGATGGCTAATACCACACCTTCTGTCATGGTATTAGCCCAACACACCACATGGGAACTAGGTGCCATGCCAGGACCTTCCTTATATCGCACGGCTACATTTAACTGGATGGAAAACACGGACAATTTTCATTGCCGCTTCGACCATCGTTCATCCAATGCGATGGTACCAACCTGGGCGGGCTTAACCCTACCATCTAGTAAGTAAGGAAGGGGACCTACAGTTTAACGTGGAATCCTCTCTCAACAGCCTCTCTCAACAGTCGAATGGTCACCCATCCAAGACCAGACCGGACCCAGCGTTGCTTAACTTCGGAGAGCGATCGCCGAAGTGTCGCGCCACTGGGCTATTGAGGCTATATATATACTATTTTTTGTTTCATATTTCTGAATAAATAAAGATAAATTTGCTGTGTTGATATGTAACTGGATATGAAAGGCTTTATCTACGCCTATTCTCATGATATTAGACAAACACCAAATTCCAAAAGGATTTGGGGTCATGCCAGGACTGTACCGATCGAACCACAAGGTTATTCAACAGAAGTTACGCCTAAACGTATCATCCTAGTTGTGTACAAAGAAGAATGTTTCGTTTTCAAAAAAGTTGCAATACAAATTATTGATTGCTTAAAGTCAAAATCTGAAGGTTTATTTGGAAAGTCCAGTTTTCTCATTATATGGCTATTGGGAAAAGTGTGTTGTTATTAAGTAACAGATGTCATTAATAAATGTAAGTTTTCATTTTTTCTCAATTGATTATGTAATATTTAATGTTTATTGTTGACTTGTATTGAGTAATTTAAAATGATGTAATGACGTATTATTTATGTGTAGTAAATTATCAAGAAATAAATTAAACTGAAGGTACCAACTATAATGGTATTTGATTCCTTCGGGTTTGTTGGGCTAATGTCACGGCGGTGGGTGTGGTATTGGCTATCCATTTCCAGGGACATAAAACTTTATATTTAACTACGTACAAGACACTTTTGTTTTAAAAAAAAATATCCTAAACAGTTTGCCTGCGGCTCCGCCCGCATTAAATTCGGACAAATGTAGTAATTTTTCGCCGAGTTGTCTCTTCTTGAAACTGACCTCAAACGAATTACCTTCTGGTAAACATGACCTGTAATTGATGGAAGGTATCAAACCATACAGACGTAGATATCAACCTCATAGCGATTGGATAAGTGGCTTTCGAGTTATACGCGAATAGGCGGACAGACAGACGGATCCTATTGCGTGAACCTTAAGAGGGTCGTTACGCAAATCCCCCATACTACGGGCAATACTTGTTTCCATGCTCTTAATGTTTTACTAGGTTCATGAAATTTTGGAGTCTAAAATATATAATAGAAATATATGTCCGTGTGTTTATTTTTTTTATATATCTTTTAGATTGGAAAATATTGGCTAATAATCGTTGGAAAAAAGTTGTCTGTTTTTACGATTATTTTCGAAGTTTTTTTACTGAAAATACAGATACTTACAAAAAAATCAAAGCGTACGGTCATAGAAGCTTTCTCAAGTGATAAAAAAAAGATTAAAATGTGACAACGTTTAGGGTAGGGAAGGTGATTTTGCAATTTTAATGGCAGTCACTGTGCAAAATTGTGCCTTGCCCAGTGGACAAAGAATGCATTTCTTAAAATTTAGATTTCCTGTGACTTTACGACAGCCTTAAACCGAGCGAGCATTGAAGTACGGGAGTCGCGGCGGGGCGGCGTAACCACTTATACTTACATTGGCATTGACATTATACATTTGGCGAGTGAGTTCAAAAAACGAACATTCGATGTTGCGCTTCGCGAATTCGTAAGCGAACCTTAAGACTAGGAGGTCGTGACAAAAATGGTAACGATAACGTTAATGGCTGAAACTGGCTTCGTATGATAAAGACCAACCCTCTGGAGCAAGATGTGTCGGTCTGCCTGCACCATGTGGTTGCATTTTCTTAATAAGGCGCCTGTTAAAGTAGTTATTGTTACAAAAAATAAGCTAATTGATTGCAAACAACGAAGCATGAAAGAATTTGTATCAGCGGCTCGTAGCCTAGTGGCGCGAGCACTGGCCTGGCGTACCAGAGGCCTGGGTTCAATACCGACATGCACCACTGTCTTTCTCTTTCCGAGTTCGATAAGTGCATTTCGTTACGAATGCGAGCTGCTCCATGGTTCGGAATCCATGTAAAAGTGTAGGTCCCCTTCCCCTACTAGGTGGTAGGGTTTAAGCCCGCCCGGGTTGGTACCATCGCATTGGATGAAAAGATGGTCGAAGCGGCAATGAAAAATTGTCCTTGTCCTGATTCCTTCGGGAATGTGGTGTATTGGGCAAATATCATAACAGTAGTTGTGTGGTATTAGTAATTCATGTCAGGTCGCATAAAAAAAAATTACATACTTGCTTAGCAATACCAAAACTGAACAAATTGTTGATTGCATTTCGTAGTTAAGTATTGGCCATTTTATTTAACAAAAAAATCACTGGTTATTATTGTATGATGAATATATATCAATATTTCCAGAGTATCAGTATATTCATGAGCAGGTACATACCAATATCGATTTTGTATAGCCAATCTAGATAACTCAACCACTAGGCGCAGGCAGACCGACATATTTAGCATCAGAGGGTTGGTCTCTAACACGTGAACCCAGATTCAGCCATTTACCTTATCGTGACCAAAAATGTCGTGACCTCCCGGAACACTACGCTGCCGTCGTACGAATGAATTTCCATCGCTACTCCCGTCCTTGCTAACTCGTTGCTTCAACTCCACCCCCAATCAAACTGACAGATCGCATAGTTTAATGGCGACGTCGGTTAAGGGGCGTGCACTCGTAATGGGCCCTCTTGGAGTTATTAATTAGTATCGCAGTTAATTCCCCCTAAGCGGTGGTCAGTGGGGAGATTCAGCCATTTACCTTATCGTGACCAAAAATGTCGTGACCTCCCGGAACACTACGCTGCCGTCGTACGAATGAATTTCCATCGCTACTCCCGTCCTTGCGTACTCGTTGCTTCAACTCCACCCCCAATCAAACCTACAGATCGCATAGTTTAATGGCGACGTCGGTTAAGGGGCGTGCACTCGTAATGGGCCCTCTTGGAGTTATTAATTAGTATCGCAGTTAATTCCCCCTAAGCGGTGGTCAGTGGGGAGGGAAATAATTGAGAATATTGGACAATTAATCTTGGTTTATAATAGGGGCTCGGGTCATTTCTTTCTGTAATGCATACTTGAAAACGAAGTTGAATTGGTAACGCATTACATTTTGGTAGCATTGTGCGACAAAGCTTACTACAGATATTTTATTTAAAAATAATTAATGTCAAAATACTCATTTATTAGATTGAATATAATTAATACAATATTTTTAAAGTTTTAATTACCGTTTTCTTATTTATTTGAGGTAGACTAGATCGATGGATTAGCGGATATGTAATCCAAAGGTCGCGATTTCGAATCCTGTTTTAAACTAATGTAGGCGATGACTATATGAAATCTGACTAATATGCTTTCAACGTAAATTAATTCAGTTAATAAATGATTGTTTGTTATTTATTCAAAGTGACGTAATGCAAAGTGACGTCAAAAAGTACTACTTTTCGTTAGTATTCGTTTCCGTTACGACTATTTATCTCAGCCTTAGTTTCTGTTGCAACTATTTATCTCAGCCTTCGTTTCTGTTACGACTGTTTAACTCATCCTTAGTTTCTGTTACGACTATTTAACTCAGCCTTAGTTTCTGTTACGAGTATTTAACTCAGCCTTAGTTTCTGTTACGAGTATTTAACTCAGCCTTAGTTTCTGTTACGACTGTTTAACTCATCCTTAGTTTCTGTTACGACTATTTAACTCAGCCTTAGTTTCTGTTACGAGTATTTAACTCAGCCTTAGTTTCTGTTACGAGTATTTAACTCAGCCTTAGTTTCTGTTACGACTGTTTAACTCAGCCTTAGTTTCTGTTACGACTATTTAACTCAGCCTTAGTTTCTGTTACGACTATTTATGTTAGCCTTAGTTTCTGTTACGACTATTTAACTCAGCCTTAGTTTCTGTTACGACTATTTAACTCAGCCTTAGTTTCTGTTACGAGTATTTAACTCAGCCTTAGTTTCTGTTACGACTATTTATCTTAGCCTTAGTTTCTGTTACGGTTGTTTAACTCAGCCTTAGTTTCTGTTACGAGTATTTAACTCAGCCTTAGTTTCTGTTACGACTGTTTAACTCAGCCTTAGTTTCTGTTACGACTGTTTAACTCAGCCTTAGTTTCTGTTACGACTATTTAAATCAGCCTTAGTTTCTGTTACGACTATTTATCTTAGCCTTAGTTTCTGTTACGACTGTTTAACTCAGCCTTAGTTTCTGTTACGACTATTTAACTCAGCCTTAGTTTCTGTTACGAGTATTTAACTTAGCCTTAGTTTCTGTTACGAGTATTTAACTCAGCCTTAGTTTCTGTTACGACTGTTTAACTCAGCCTTAGTTTCTGTTACGACTATTTAAATCAGCCTTAGTTTCTGTTACGACTATTTATCTTAGCCTTAGTTTCTGTTATGACTATTTAACTCAGCCTTAGTTTCTGTTACGAGTATTTAACTCAGCCTTAGTTTCTGTTACGAGTATTTAACTCAGCCTTAGTTTCTGTTACGACTGTTTAACTCAGCCTTAGTTTCTGTTACGACTGTTTAACTCAGCCTTAGTTTCTGTTACGACTATTTAAATCAGCCTTAGTTTCTGTTACGACTATTTATCTTAGCCTTAGTTTCTGTTATGACTATTTAACTCAGCCTTAGTTTCTGTTACGAGTATTTAACTCACCCGTTACGAGTATTTAACTCAGCCTTAGTTTCTGTTATGACTATTTAACTCAGCCTTAGTTTCTGTTACGAGTATTTAACTCAGCCTTAGTTTCTGTTATGACTATTTAACTCAGCCTTAGTTTCTGTTACGACTATTTATCTTAGCCTTAGTTTCTGTTATGACTATTTAACTCAGCCTTAGTTTCTGTTACAACTATTTATCCCAGCCTTAGTTTCTGTTACGACTGTTTAACTCAGCCTTAGTTTCTGTTACGACTATTTAACTCAGCCTTAGTTTCTGTTACGACTATTTAACTCAGCCTTAGTTTCTGTTACGACTATTTATCTTAGCCTTAGTTTCTGTTACGACTATTTAACTCAGCCTTAGTTTCTGTTACGACTATTTAACTCAGCCTTAGTTTCTGTTACGACTATTTAACTCAGCCTTAGCTTCTGTTACGACTATTTATCTTAGCCTTAGTTTCTGTTACGACTATTTAACTCAGCCTTAGTTTCTGTTAAGACTATTTATCTTAGCCTTAGTTTCTGTTACGACTATTTATCTTAGCCTTAGTTTCTGTTATGACTATTTAACTCAGCCTTAGTTTCTGTTACAACTATTTATCTCAGCCTTAGTTTCTGTTACGACTGTTTAACTCAGCCTTAGTTTCTGTTACGACTATTTAACTCAGCCTTAGTTTCTATTACGACTAATTTATCTTAGCCTTAGTTTCTGTTACGACTATTTAACTCAGCCTTAGTTTCTGTTACAACTATTTAACTCAGCCTTAGTTTCTGTTACGACTATTTAACTCAGCCTTAGCTTCTGTTACGACTATTTATCTTAGCCTTAGTTTCTGTTACGACTATTTATCTTAGCCCTGGAGTCTTACGTGGAATCTGAACCATGAACGACGGATCTATTAGTCGCCTCTTACGATATGTACGGGGAGAACACAACAAAATATAATTAGTAACTCCTGATAATCAACCTAAATACTATAATAATATTTAATATAAGGAAAATATTTTCGGGACAAAATATACCGATACCAGACTCTGAACAGCAGAGGCTTGGTAAGCGAGTTGGTATGTCCCAGACCTGAATTGCTCAGACTTTTGCTAGGTGTGCTTATTCGTAACTAAAGCGATTCGGCTTAAAAAGAGTCACAAATTCCGCTCACAAAACCCTAATAAGTATAGAACCGAAATAGACGTAGAGGAAGGCAATTTAGCGAGCAGTGAACAAGACGAGTTGGCACTAAGTAGGGTTCGCAGCGCGTAATGCAGCGCTGAGCCCCCTCATCTGCGGGCATTACAGGTTGGTAGCGTCGGCAGAAAAATGCGGTGCTCTGCCGCGAAGTACGGTACGAAAAAACATTTAGGAGTTGTGGCGAATTGGTACATACAGGTCGCGTGTTAATTTAAACCCGGAAAGGAGGTATTTTTTAGGGTTCCGTACCCAAAATCTGAAAACGGAACCCTATTACAAAGCCTCCGCTGTCCGTCCGTCCGTCCGTCCGTCTGTCACAGGGCTGTATCTCACGAGCCGTAATAGGTATGCAGCTGAAATTTTCACAAAGTGTGTATTTATTTTGCCGCTATAACAATAAATAGGTAAAATGAAAAAAAATTATAAAAATTGAAGGGTCCCGTACAAAAAACGTGATTTGTTTGTGTTAAATATTTTACGATGGTTGCATTCTTTAAGTTTTTCGATAAAAAACATCATCTTTTACATTTTTGAAAAAAGTGTTCGAACAATTTATGGGGAATGTATGAGTCCAAGCGGGAACAAATATTGTTCGTGTCTTTCATCACGTTCAATGCAGCACACACATATGAAATATTGAACAGAACCTTCAAGGATCTATAAGGCTCCCTGCGCCAGCGCCGACCGTACCGAGGCGTGGTCGAAAAGTATCCGGACCTATTTGTTCAGCGCGGCCGCCCCCCCCCCCCCGCTCCCCCACCCGCCTCCGCCGCAGCCGCGGGCGCATCGTACACAAGGTATAACTCAGCACCGGCCACTATCATTAAAGTGCCAGCGTATTAACAAATATTTAACCAAAAACGAGAAAAAGTCCGACACGATCCGGCAAAGAACGAAGCAAGCAGAGGTGTCAGTTGGCTCCAAGCGGGCACCATCAGACATACAGGTTGCGGAGATGACACGGTTGATCAGGTCTTGAGGCTCGAGAATACGGCTGCACAGCTGCTCTCCTCTAGTCGTGATATTGAGATTGTGCGATGTAGACTTCTTGTGTTTTGACATCCATGTGGTCAGCGCCATCTATTGCCAGCGGAGTTTCTTGCCAGTTCTTCTTCGCTGGGATATGGAATATGAAAAATCCGAGTGCAGTGTACTGTCTATGGATGATGAATAAACAATAAAACAACAATAAAACAATTGCAGTACATGCTGGCTAATGTCACTGTCCGATTTGAAGCATCATTAGGAAAGCACGTTCACAACTGGTCCGATTCGAGCTAACAGCCCTCATAATGGCGACCCGTGAACGGTGTGACGTAATCGTTACTCCACTCAATGCCATACACAGTGCTCATGCTTTGGAGGTAGGGCACTGTGTGTGCAACTGTCAGTGTCATATTTGACGTTTCTATAGAGTAGTTATCGTCTTTCCACTGGGTTTTTTTCACAAACCGTTGAATGTCCTTCAGTTGAAAGTTCAAGTTCAGCTTAGAGCAATTGATTAGATTCAAATTGGAGGTGAACTACGACAACTAATGTAATTTATTCCATGTTTGTTGTTTTTATCCGTAAATGCGCACAACTTTGAACGTGCAATCTGATCCGGGACGCTTTTATACGCACTGTAATAGTTTACAGTTCTAAACGGTACGCGCACTAAGTTCAATGCATTTGTGTATTCGGAGGTTGTTAGCATGTTGAATCTAGCAGCTCTACCTTAAGAGCGCTACGATCGCTACAAGAAACGTTGATGCCATTTTGCTGGACATGTTTTGTATAGGATACATCAAAAAGTTATCTAACGGGATTAGATTACACAGCCCGCATTCTTGATTCTCACTTATCCAACTCAGAGAGAGAGAAAAAAATCTAGTCAGGGTGGGAATAAAACCCACGACAGCAAGTCCCCCCGTCTCTAAGCTACGAGCCATATCTACCTGGGGTGGCGCCAAATAGTGACAAAAAGGATTTGCTTGTAATTAGTAACAAACATTACTTCTTTAGGGCTATTTTAAATTTCCTTACTAATAAAAAATTCATGGGCGGCATGAAACTTAATGGCGCATGGACTCGCCTTGCATTCCAGAGGTCTAGGTATTTTCCCGACCCGGTCATGCACCCCTTTATACGGTTCATTAGATACAGCCCTGTGACAGACGGACGGATGGACGAACGGACGGACAGCGGAGGCTTGGTAATAGGGTTCCGTTTGGCACCCTTTGGGTACGGAACCCTAAAAACGTGGGCACCACCAGCTCTCACACTTCTGCACGTTGCGTATCCTATGCTGCACTCACACAGTGGCGCCGGCGCTCGTGCACACGCGCACACACACGTAATGAAGGCGTGCGAGCCCGCTACATAATTGGACGCGAACAAATTTTTCATTGATATTCGTGCTGCGAAAAAACGAACAGCGCGGACTATCGATAAGATGTTTATGAGTGTTGGGAATGTCGATAGTTACCGCGGGCGGCGAGTAATGGGCCCCACTTATTGCTTTCAACAGAATTTGCTTGAATTCTGCGTAAGCGCACACGGTCGGCGATATTGCATTTTTTTCGTTGATCGGAAAGTCACTTCCGCTCCGAGGCCTGGATTCGATTTTCATTTCACGATTTTTTCGAGTTTCCCACAGTTTCGTAGAAATTACCCAAGTTAATAACAAAAAAGCTTGTTAAGACATCAGGTAAAAAAAAATACCCTAATTACCGGTAATTTAGCATTTGTTTGAAAATTATCGGCGTTTCACGCGGCTGGAGAAGACATTCTCCGACGTTTCGAGCTGATCGTTTAGCCCGTTGTCATGTTCAAACATCGACCGCGGTCATCTCAAAAAAAAATTGCATATTTTGTTTACTACATATATTAAGTACAAACCGAAAGTAATTAATTTAAAACCGTTTAAAGACAAGATAATTTAAATAACATTAAACAAAGTAAACTAACCACTTATTTGAATGAATTCTTCTAATCCGGAAGATGGTGCTATCAGCATTTCCGCGCTGTACAGCCAAACCTAGCCTCTGTAGGAGAAACCATCCTGCTCTGCTTTCTCCTGTAGATTCTCCTATTATTTGTCCAAGACGAAAGATACATTTTTACACTTTATACAGATGGGACCGAGTGTTTAAACGCTACGGGGATAAAATCAAAATGTTGGTTCATGATCAACCGGTATTTGACCAGGGATCATCCCTCTTGGGCGCTTACCATCGTCTGCAGGTCTATTCCTGGCATTCAGTAATCAGGAATCAGGAATCCTGAGTCTAGAAAACAGCTTTTATAGCGATTTTCAAAGCGAGTTTTTCTACGGAAATGACTTGATTAAAACAACTACGCTCCGTTGTTATTAATATTTTCGTCAAGAAAATCGCTTCCTGCGCACTTCGGAAAAGGATTCCTGATTCCTCATTACTTTATGCCAGGACTAGACTTGCTGTACTGAGTCCGCAAGTCTTTAAAATTGACAGAATCTTAGCGGAAATAAAAATACGTTGATATGATGATGACGTGTGTGCCGAGCTGCGCTTTTTACACTGACTAAAAGTCATTTTTGTGTCAGTATGATACAATGTGTCTGGGTGACAAACACAAAAAACAACAGTTGCCTGTGTTTGACTTGAGAATCGATGACCTTTTTCGTCAACGATCCCGAAAAATAGGGACCTCCCACTCCGAAGGGTTTTAGGGTTTCTCCATGTGTTCTATCGTCCTTACCATGGAGAATGATGTTCATAGCTGCGTAACGCTGCCCCTCCGTCCCCTTTCTGCTATCGCCCAGTGCGTAACGTGCGTAAAAATCGCAAAAATACATCAGTACACTTTTATGATTCTTGTAGAGGTGAACCTCTAATGTACCCCTTGAAGGAATTCACGAGGCGGGCAGTGGAGAGGGCTCCGATGGCAAGAGAAAACTTGGAACTACAGGCAGATACGGGAAAAAATGGCTCAGGAAAAAGACAGCCTAAACACGGTGTGCAACATTAGAAAATATTTTGCTCTTTACCGTTTTCATACCGATTCATTGATAGCTGCGTTACAAGAATATAAGAATTGGTATCCACATTTACATTTTCTGAAATCACGGAGTAATCATAATGGCAAATGTTTAATACTCGTATGCAGGTGTCGTACTCTGTCCCACACGTGACCCATATAAATCGATATCTACTCGACTACGAATTTAATGTATGCATGTGTTGGTCAAAAAAACATAAGAAGTGTCTACAAAGTAAATAAGTTCACCCTTATTGCAATGTTGAAGTAACAACATAGTATTTATTCTTGAATCTTAAAAATAATATCAATAAAAGGGTCGAAGTAAATGAGAAACAAAGGACTGTCAGTAAACTTGATATTATTATGGCATTAATGTACACGAAATAACCGTTATATTATTAATTTGATGCTGTGCATAGACATCTACATTGAATCAACGTAATCAGACGTTAAAAATAATATGAAATTATTTCTAATAATTGTATAACCTCTAAAAATGTAGACGTCCTTCGTGAACTGTCATGTATAACTGTGATTGAATCGATGACACCGTTATGCGGAACGAAGAAACTATTCCATCGACCAAACAGGGATTGCATCCGTGATGATTCTGCAACCAATCGATTGTATCTGAAGAGGTGTTGTTTGGGAGTAATTGCGTACCCATCGCATCGATGAAAGCTGTACGAATACACGGCACCGCGCCACTGGCATGCCAATTATACAGCTGAGTAAAAGTATAAGGATATTGGCGATATAAGAGATCACTTTGCCATTTAAGAGCTTCTGCAAATACTGTATGTGCTATGCACAATAAGAAATGTAAGTATTTCTGTTACTTATAATTCTTCCAGTACAATATTTACCATTACATCACGTCATCATAATAATTATACACATAAAGCCTTTTATTTACTCAGTTTACAGTTTCGTTCCTTATTTGTATGTTGTTTCTGTTGTAAGATGTAAAATTGCAGTGCATTTGATTGTATCTAACTATAGTTTTGGTAGTTCACTGAGTTCCCCATTGCAGGGCTTAAGCCTCCCCCATCGAGATCCATGTTGGTCGGTCTTTAGCAGTTCTTGTCCATGTTTTTCCTGCTGTCTTTGCGATATCATCGTCCCATCGCTTCCTTTGTCGTCCTTTATTTCTTTTTCCATCTCTCGGGTACCATTCCGTAGTTATTTTGGTCCATCTGTTGTCTTCAGTCCTCATTAAATGTCCAGCCCATCTCCATCACATCATTTCCTTCTTCTAATTCATGTCATCGTTGCATGAATTGGAGGTAATAATTATAATGCTGTTTGATATATATTTTCTAAGACTTCTTTTACCCGCGTCTTCGCGTACCCGGCTCCGCTCAGGACAATGCTGTTGAAGCCAAAAGTCGAGCAAAATACCTATACATTTTTGTTATCTTTCCGCGGAATGTTATAGAAGGACAGAAAAAAACTAGCCTTAGTTTCATATTTTCAACAAAGTCCGATAGAGACTATGTTAAAAATTGAAACAGGCGAATCCCCATGCAAACTCTACGCTCTGTTAGACGTTAGCCATTTCATATATTTACTAGTTATCCTAGAATAGGATTTTTGGAATAGGATTTTAAAATTAAACAATATATATTTTTCAAAGACTGTAAACCTTGGAGAAAGTTTAAAATAAATCGAAAAAAATGCTTCGAAAAAAAAACGATTATTACATTTAACACACTGTAAAATATTTAACCTCATAGAAAAATGTCAACCCATACTTTTGATACGTGTGATAAATATTTATCTTGTTTTAAAAATAAGTAAATAGGTACTTAACTTCATTAGCACGAAATAAATCGTAGAACAAACTAACATAGAAACTCATCAGATTTGTATGTAAGTTTATCAAACATAAATAAATTAATCAATTAGTGTTGTGTGAACATCAGCAACTCTCATGTCGATGACTATCCATCGAGTCGAGAATTGTGCACCGCTCTAGCCGAACCCGTTTATTTATATCGTATCATTACGTATAAAATATTTCGTTTAAAGTGTATAATCAGCACGTTATTAATAGTAGAAATAATTACAACTCCAGCCGGCCGGCCCACTGCCTGCGCTACTCCGACCCCCGATTACGATAACCGGTTTGTTTGGTTGCAAGTTCGCAAGGATTTTATGTTCAGTTTTGATGCGTACCAACCATCGGATTCATAACACTCTTAGGACTAGACTTATGGGTATGTATATTCTGAGTAAATGTGCAATGAGATGTTTATTTTATTAATTGGGCCTTAGTTATTTAGATAGCATATGCTTGAACAAATAAAAAAATATTAACACACAAATATAGCACCACAAAGAAACATTCCCCTGTTTTTTTAGTATTTCCTGTAATCTATTACAAACAACCTTTTGAATGCTATTGCACATTATTATATTTTCTTAGAGTGGAGATCGGGTTTTAAATTTTATTTGCTACCCCACCTATACAAATATTACTTAACTTTCCTTTATTTCAATTATAAACGATATATGGAAACCGGTTTTAAATAATTAAAACAATATTTTGTCGTAAAAAATTACACTACTGAATCATTTAAACGAATACATATTTTTACGAATCCTATAAGAATCCTAGAATTGTCTCAACTCTCTGATAGTTGAAGTGTTTTAGTGAGAACGTAATCGAACCAACGCTGGTATGTTGGAATCGTTATTGTTTGAACTAGATTTAAATTAGAATTATTTCAAATTTAGAGCAATGTTAACGTGGTCATCAATAATTTGGTAGAATTGCATTGAAACTATAAAATATTAAAAGAAAGTAAATTTTAAATAATTTTATAAGTACATATTATTCATATGGAAATGCAATAAATGAAAATGGAAATGGAAACAAACTATTGATTTTAAGCGTATTGCAATGACATCGTTATTGAGCCCCGTTATCCGATTCAATATCGATATATTTTGACATTACAAAGGAAAATCAAAGGTTCCAACCCTAAATGTTAATCAAGGTTAGAGAAAAATCAAAATTAATATAAAAGGAAATATACTAATGAATTTAGTTACCAACAATGGAGCCTTACTCTCATCCCAACTTTTGAAAGCAGCTCCAAGAAATATTTACTTAAAATTCAAATCAACAGGTCTCAATTATTATTTAACTTTCCAGCGCAACTTTGAGCAACTCAAAAACCCGCCGATCCATCATCTCCAAAGGCCATTATAGTACTTAACCCGACTTTCGACGAGCTCTTTCCGAAATGTGCAGTCAAATTGGCCAGAATTACCCTTATCGGAACAATTTGCACATACAAACACTTCGTCCTAATGGAGCGAGGTGGGCTGCTTCGCACATGATCCGACCCATTATTGAATTCACTTTATATAATAATGGTTAATGACGAAAAGTATCGGTTGCCCATCGCTGCCCGGGCTTGTTAGCTGTAGTGTGGGGAAAAAGTGGTCGGTACGCCTATCTATGTGTTTTTTTAAGTCGAAAATTAACTTTTGCTGATCGTTTCGCCTTTTCATATGCTTTTCTTTTAGATAATGCGGTTTGATTTGCCAATAACGTTTGCTATATTATTTGGTCCTTAGGTAAGTAATAAAGTCTTTGACTAGCAAAAAATCACAATACCACGACAGTAAATACGATATTAGCCATTCATGTCTACAAAAATATGCAATCACTAAATTTACTGAAAAAGATAAAGTGAATCTAAATATTACGTATATATTTGTGTTAAAAAAACAATAAATTCTTAATCCAGGGCAAGAGAATAGTAATTAAATAAAGCAAGCTGTAAATAGAACTAGGTACATGTGTACTAAATGAGTAATATAATATTGCGCAAGGCTGGATCGAAATTATTTTACTGATAAGTACAACTTGAATTATGTTTAAAAAAAAGAAATTGTGGATATCAATGAGCCGTTAGATAGCCTTTATTGGGTACTAATTTATAGGGATTATTTATTTCAATAGCTAAAAGAAAAATATTTTTTCTTTTATTCGCGGCGAAGTTTCTTGTCCATTTTTCTTCGTCCGTATTAATAGTACTTTTTAAAAAAAAATACACATCAAACGTTGTGTTTACACAAAATTGAAGAAAATAAGCGGAAAACTTAACAGAATGTTATTTGAAAAACGAAGTGCTTGTTTATTACGAATAAGCTAATATTAATCATATTTTTTTTACGTGTCGACCATTAAAATTAACATTTCTACAATTCTATCGTTTTTATAGGAATCAACCTCTCGACGTGTCCCCGCACTAGGGCGCCTCCCGCCCGCGGGCGCGGCGCGCGGGGGCGTGCCTCTCATTTTACTCCTCGTAATTTATACCCACGGCCTTAAATAATAACACCCCCCTCCTTCCTCTCCCCTTCTCCCCTCGCTGCGATCACCCTACGTGCAGTTCGGTGTAGCGCTCGAGTCGACGCAACGCAGAGCTCGAAAGTGGTTGCTTTAGGAGTTCGGTTATCGAATGCCGCAGATGCGAGAACCTTTGCGGGATTGATGCGAGCGAAGCCTATTGAATAAATGGTGTGGTATTTAGATTTATGTGGCGCCTTGAGAGTCTTCTGTCCCCGAGGTATGGGTTCAAATCCCCACCCGGTTCTTGCACCATTTTCTTTCTTGTTCTGAGTTGGACAATTGCATTTCGTGACGAATGCGAGCTGTTCCATGGTCCGAAACCCTGTAAAACTGAATGTGCACTTCCCCTACTAGGTCGTAGAGTTAAGCTCGTAAGATCGCATTGGATGAAAAGATGGTCGAAGCGGTAATGATAAATTGACCGTTTTTTTCCATCTAGTTCAAAGTAGTCGTGCTCATACAGGGAAGTTTCTGACGTAGCACCTAATTTCTTCGGGAATGCGGTGTGTTGGGCTACTATCATGACAGTGAGTGTGGTTTTAGCCATACAAGTCCATTCACATAAAAAAACCTCAAGTACCTAATTATTATTGATGCCAAAATTGAATTTTCCGTGTAAACTTCCAGACAAAGAAGTAACATACATAATCCAGAAGTATGAATATAAGACAATTATTATTTCAAACAATATTCTTAAATCTGTAGCGGTAACCATGGAGTGTTTGAGTCGAGAGACGCTTGCACTGATAGGTTTGTATACCTTGAATGATACGGCTTGGGGCATCATCTGTCAACTTTGTGACAGGCAATACCTGAGTAATACTCTTGTGTACATGGTGACCCCGGGAGAATCGTCGAAATATATTTCGTTATATTTCTCAGATTATAGTGCCGTACAATTCACATGAAAACATTGGCAAAAAACGTTTTGAAAATTTACGGTTTCCCGGTGTGCGATGCCGTACTTGGCTGATGTACTTCGCCTACAACGATGATAAAAATATCAGTTTCAGTGTCTTTATTTCCTCCATTAGATGTATATTACACACTCGGATTCATCATTTTTTTTCCGGTCGTTTCGATTACTTCTGGCGAAGAAGAGCCGACTAGTAACTTCGTCAGGTTGGTCATTGTATTATTATTTTTTCCAGTGATACTTACAAACTAGTTTACAGTGATTGATTGATTAATTACCGTACGTTTTTAGAACATACGACGAAGTTAATTGACACAAATTAGCTACAAATATTGAAACTTGGGTTTGCAAAACATCTCAGAGTTTACGTAACGTAACAGCCTAGTTTCACTTATTTATATAAAGAACAATGACTAAATTAACATCGGAGGCGAAATTAGTTGGCAGTAATAGGAAAGTGTAAGCATGGTTTGCATGAGCTAGTTTTTGAAGAACCGGATTACCAATTACGAACAAACGGTGACATTTTTACTTTCAATTTTGCCACGCGAGCATGGCATCAGTACGTTAAGGTGGCCCTTCCCGGCGGGACTAACTCATTCGCGGGCACGGTACGAAATCGTGCTATTGCGCTCTGGGACCTTCTCCGTTTCAAAGAAAAAGACAAGCTTCGTGATGAGGAGGATGCAACATGTCCACAAAGCAGACAATGCGCATAGTGTTTGATTTGGTAAGATTTGCGACAAATTTTATAACAAAACGACTTATAGCTAAAAGTAAACCACGACCGCTGTAGTCAAAAATCTAACAAAACCAAATAGATTATAAATCTTGATTTAATAAGCTATGTCTGATGACTAATTTTTTAAGGTATTCTTACTTTATCATTGCGTAATCCACCTTTAAAGTTATTGTATAAACCGCGCAAAATATACGAACTCTCAGACCTTATAACTTAGAAACAAAAATAATGTTACAATGCCAACAGTCATCAGACATCTAGTTCGATCAAATAAAGCTATTTTGAGCAAAATTTTTGATCTCTGACAAGAAATTTGGGCATAATCTTCTTTCCACGTTTGTATGGGGAGTTTAGGTCCACCTTAACGCACATCACCGATAGATGGATGATAATTAGTACAGATAATCCTTCTCTTTTGCACAGGTTGTTTATAATAGGGATGAAAGTTTTATGTTTGAGTTTTCTCCTGACAGCGGCGCTATCTATCATTTTATTTTCTTAAATAATTGCCTGGTAATTAAAGTCTCCCAACTTGCTTATTTAAACGGATTTTCAAAAATCTATGTCTACCGTTCCCTGCATTGAAAAAAAGTCAACATTTTTGATAACA
This sequence comes from Incurvaria masculella, assembly GCA_946894095.1. Taxonomy (NCBI): domain Eukaryota; kingdom Metazoa; phylum Arthropoda; class Insecta; order Lepidoptera; family Incurvariidae; genus Incurvaria; species Incurvaria masculella. Next base: position 13,486,605 of record OX335662.1, on the reverse strand, counting down.
ATTTGTCTAAATACATAAAATAGAACTGATTTTTTTTTTGGAATTGCGCGTATGTTGGCACCGCTTTTCTCGCACATGGAGCAATGTGCTGCTAAACTATTTTTTTTTTAATCAGGGAAAAATCTGAACCACCCTGTCCCAATAACTCAAACATTTCGTTGAGAACACATCTTAATAATTTTAATCACCGACACGAACACCCTCTCACACAAACACGCACACACACGCACACACACGACACACAAGCCATCATTAGCGCACTCAACATTTTAATTACGACTGGAAGTACGCTGAAGGCAATAAGAGCAGAGCCAGCCCATTAGTTGGTTGAGTGTACGCGCTCGGTAGACGCGTGTTTATTAGCCCAAACAAATTGCCGTACAGTCACGGGAAAAACTCCACTCGTCGAATGTACTCAACTTCAAGTCCATGGATCAAAGGTATTTACAGGTATACAGTCAGACCATTATGCCCAGTTGATAACTGTAAAAAATGAATGCAAAATGAATGTCAGACATTCATTCAAAGTGACAAGAACTGTAAATAAGCATAGAATTGAATCCTTAAATATGGACTTGAATACTGAATTTGGTAAGGTTTCTGAAAAAATCTCTTTTAAACAGTTTTTTAATACCTTCATGAATTATGTAAATATGCATATGCCACTAAAACGCATAAAAATATCGAACAAAAAAAAGTTTGCAGAGTGGGCTACACGTGGTATCATGGTTTCAAAGGAAAAATTATTTCTATTGTATGATTTATTGAAGTTAAACAAAAGTACAGACCTTAAGTCATATGTATCTCTCTACAGCAAAGTTTTTAAAAAGGTCACAATTAGGGCAAAACAGTTGTTTTTAAGGGACAGAATACTAAATTCCGAAAACAAGATTAAAATGGCCTGGAGTATAATCAAAGAAGAAACGGGCAAAGCACCTATTATTGAAAATACTCAACTCAAATTAAAAATTGGGGCAGACATTGTATCTGATGGTTGTAAGATTGCAAATTACTTCAACAAATACTTCACTTCAGTGGCTAAAACCTCAACAAATAAAATTGACTCCAACACACAGTTAGCATTAAATCACCTGCAGGATTATACAGCACGTAGCACTGCATCAGTTACTTTCGGTCCTGTCACATACTTAGAAGTTAAAAACATTCTTAGAGACCTTAAGTCTAAACGTTCTCAAGATCTTTGGAATATTTCCCCCAAATTACTAAAGTCATTAACAGGTGTCATAAATCCTCTAAAACAAGTTATAAATCAATGTCTAGAAAATGGCACATTTCCCGATTCCCTCAAAATAGCAAAGGTCATACCATTATATAAAAAAGGATGTCACAATAATGTTGAGAATTACCGTCCGGTCTCATTACTACCAGTTTTCAGCAAGGTTTTTGAAAAAGTTATGGAAAAACGTTTGACTCACTTCTTCACTAAACACGATCTACTAAATTTCAGACAATTTGGATTTCTCAAAGGTAAGTCAACAGGAGATGCCATTGCAGCTATGATAAAAACTTTATTAACATCTTTGGATGATTCTCAGCACACATATGGCATTTTCTGTGACTTATCAAAGGCATTTGACTGTGTAAGACATGATATATTGTTATTAAAATTAGAGTATTATGGAGTAAGAGAAAAAGAGCTACGTTTATGTGAAACATACCTAGAAAACAGAAAACAAATATGTGAGGTCAGTGGTATAAAATCGGATGTTGACCCTGTTACAATAGGAGTACCGCAAGGCTCTATCCTTGGTCCATTATTCTTTCTGATTTATGTGAATGACATTTCCGGTTCAATCGGGCAAGACATAGAACTAGTTATGTTTGCAGATGACATCTCAGTAGTTTTGAAAAACAAAAATATAATTGAACTACGGGAGGTTTTCTTGTCAGTAATTAAGTCGCTCACATCATGGTTTGAACACAATAATCTATTGTTAAATACTAATAAAACGAATGTAATGCATTTTGTTCTTGGGGCACATAGGCGTAAAAATAATGAAGACGTAACCAATACTGTAGAGGAATTATCGTTAAACATGGCTAATGAATTAACTTTTCTGGGATTAATAATTGACAATAGATTCTGCTGGAAACCCCACATAGACAGTCTTGCTGGTAAACTGAGCTCAGCCTGTTATGCCATTAAAAAAATCAAGGAACTCTGTGGCACGCAAGCTGCAAAAACTGTCTACTTTGCTTACTTCGATAGTCTCATGTTGTATGGACTAATGTTTTGGGGAAATGCAGCAGAAGCAAATAGAATATTTGTCTTGCAAAAAAGAGCCTTGCGTTGTATTCTTAGCATGAAAGCTATAGATTCTTGTAGGAATGTATTCAGCGAAATAGGAATTATGACCCTACCTAGCGCATATGTGTATCAAAATATTTGCCATGCTAGGAAATATAAGCACCATAATACCTTAAATGCTGATGTACATGACTACGATACTAGACATAAAACTGATTTACAAAATGTTAAGCATAGGTCATCAAAATTTTCAAAAAGTTTTATATGCAATAGTATTAGGTTATACAACAAAATTCCAGAGGAGATCAGGAAATTAGGAGATAAATGTTTTAAGAGCAAATTGAAATCAGTATTAATAAAAAAAAGCTACTACACTATCCAGGAAGCCTTATTAGATAGAAAACTTGTTTAAATTAAAGCTCATGACTACATACTTGACCGGGTACCTAACACGGTACTACCAATTTTTTTTTATTTTTTATTATTATTATTTTCTATTATTATTATTTTTTCTGACATGGGTACTACATTGTAGTATGAATTTGTTTATTTACTAACTTATATTTAATTTGATATTACCTTGTATCAAAAATGACGATGGCTTTTTACACCTGAATAATTTAGATCATAATTCCTATTAATTTAGAATAAGATGTCATTATAGTAGTCAAGAGTTTGCTCCTCACCAATGTATATAATGTTCTTATAATAATGTTCTTTGTGAGCAGTAGTAATCAATCAATCACTGTAAACTAGTTTGTAAGTATCACTGGAAAAAAAAATAATACAATGACCAACCTGACGAAGTTTCTTGTCGGCTCTTCTTCGCCAGAAGTAATCTAACCGACAGGAAAAAAAGACGAATCCGAGTGTGTAATATACATCTAATGGAGGAAGTAAAGAAACTGAAACTGAAACTGAAACTGTACAAAATGTTAATAGTACACTATGTCTAGCCCTATGTTTCTTGGCTAAAGTCAAAGTATTTTGACTGTTCACCTTTTCCTTAAACCGGAAGTGTATCCTTTAGTCTTTGGTTGACTGTACCTTTAATTTTATGCATTGCAGCAAGAACAATTTGAAAGGATAAAAATGGTGTGTGTAAAAAGTTTACCACAACATTTTTAGTAGTTTAAAAAAAAAAAAAAATATTACCTACAGTATAATATATTTTGCAAGATATAATGGCAATCTAAGAATTTACAAAAAAATATGTATCGTTGTTTAGACTATTTATTACTATTCGAAAAAAATCATTCGGTAAGTCAGTGTCAGTTTAACAAGAAATACATTTGTTTTTAATCAATACACAAAATGAAATAAACCTAAAATATATATTTTAAATTAATATTGACATAAGCGAATAAGTTCAACAGAACGAAACTCAGTTGGCAGGTAATATAGTTTTCCAACTTTTTTGTTTTCATCAACCTGACATGGATGGCTAATACCACACAACTACCTTTATGATTATTAGCCCAATACATCACATTTCCGAAGGAGTTAAAAATGTCCAAGATTCCAAGAAAAGAATATCTTCTAATGTCGAGAGATAATTTATGCCAAAAATAATCTGTCCGAATGTGCATTTTTTTACAATTTCAACACAATTACTTAAATAACTTGACATATTGACAAACAATAAAGCTAGCTTTGATTGCTTCTCAATCTGTGTTTAGAACACAATGTACAGGGTTCTTAGTTACATAGTACACAACCCGACATCAATGCTACAACACTTTAAAAACCGGCCAAGTGCGAGTCGGACTCGCACACGAAGGGTTCCGTACGATCATACAGGATTTACAAAAAAAGAACACGTTTTTTGTATGAGGCCCCCCTTAAATTTTTATTATTTTATAATGTTACCTATTTGTTGTTATAGCGGCAAAATAAATACATAATCTGTGAAAATTTCAGCTTCCTACCTATTACGGTTCACGAGATACAGCCCTGTGACAGACGGACAGACGGACAGACGGACGGACGGACGGACGGACGGACGGACGGACGGACGGACGGACGGACGGACAGCGGAGGCTTAGTAATAGGGTTCCGTTTTTACCCTTTGGGTACGGAACCCTAATAAAGACAACGAACCTGAATTCAGAGCTGACATTTCAATTATTACAAACATTCACAGCTAGGTAGGGTGTCAATACATTATTCTAATTGATTAGAAGGTACAACACTTAACTTAAAAATGAAGACCAACTAATAGAAAATGGTCCATAACACATTTCATAAATGCTCCACACGATCTTACTCAAAGTCTCTCTCCCCACGCATGGGACCGCTTAATTGGATATCTCAATCATTACTTGATGAGCTGACGCGTCAAAAACAAACATTCGAACAGTCACATTCATCATCGCCCGACACAAAACACAAAAAACCCTAATCCCATAAACGGTCACTTAACAAACACCATCAAATTATAATATCGTGCGGCCAGCGTGACTTTAGTATCTTTATCCTTTAAAATATCAAATTATAAACTTTTTCATATTAACTATATAAGAGGAGATCATTTATTTTGGCCCCGACAATTCGAGAAGACGTCTTGACAAAGGCCCCATGCGGAGACTGATTTAGAAGGCGCGCAAAGAAATGATAAGTCAGTCAGAACGCTACCAGCTTGTTGGCCGGTTATAACAACATGCACCTTGGCTTCGGGGAGCACAGACTGGCAGCGAGCAGCGGGACAGCGAGCGCGCAGCGGCGATGAAGCGGGCAGGCAGCGACGGCGCGTAGCCGCAACTGCAGCCGCAACTAAAGCGAAGATATTCTATTTTATTCAATCCGGATAGCCTCGGCTACCGAGGATTACGTACACATTAATATGTTGATATTTCGTTTAAAAATTTATTTGAGTAACTACAAATGAACGATTTTCCGTTTTTTTATCTTTAGTTGTAGGAATTACTCTACCGGTTTATATTTATTGCGGGTCTTAAAATGCGGCATAAAATTCTGTATTCTTTGATCGCGTTAATTTAGAGGCCGATTTTTTTCAGCCCCAATCCTAACCTCAGAATTGGATATTAATTTCAACTTAATACCTCCACATGTTCCTGAGAAAAAGAGTATTGACAGACACACATACAGACGAACAATGAAGTGATCACATAAAGGCTTTATTTTCCTTTTGAGAAACGGAACTCTAATAATTTGATATTGTTAATGTTGTTTATACGCATTTGATAAGAACTGCTGATGTGATGTGATGTGCTGGTGATTTTTGTAATGTGAACAAATTCAATTCGTCTAAAAATGTAAAAATGATGATTTCGCTTTCATGTGTAGCCTGCAGTAAGATTAAGATGAATTCGGGCGCGTTTATATGACCTATTCATTGGATTTAACATTCAAGGAATTTAATAAAAATATATCTCAGTGATATTATTGTTAATAGCCAATTATGTTTAATTTCATATATTATATTTTTTCAACTTTTCAAACAACACTAAGTCATGTCACAAGTTGACAGCAAAGAAACTTCACTGGTCTATAAGTTATGTTGTTTTGTCTTTTTTTTCATCCACATTAATGATAAAATACAGTTATGATTTCATACCTAAATGTTACTGCCCAACTTAGATTTTTGGGAGAACGGTCTAAGGCACAGAACTAAGAACTACGAGGAAACAACAACCCACAATTTTAAAAGTCTTAAATTTTAAATTACTTAACCTAATAACTTAATAATCATACAGAATGGGAAAATCCTTCAATATGTGATTTTAAAAAAATATATTAACACAAATATATGGTCATTTGTCAGCCTCAGTGGCCCAGTGGCGCGACACTTCGGCGATCGCTCTCCGAAGTTAAGCAACGCTGGGTCCGGTCTGGTCTTGGATGGGTGACCATTCGACCGTTGAGAGAGGCTGGCCGTGGTTCGGATTCCACGTTAAGCTGTAGGTCCCCTTCCTTACTTACTAGGTGGTAGGGTTTATCCCACCCGGGTTGGTACCATCGCATTGGATGAACGATGGTCGAAGCGGCAATGAAAATTGTCCGTGTTTTCCATCCAGTTCAATGTAGCCGTGCAATATAAGGAAGGTCCTGGCATGGCACCTAGTTCCCATGTGGTGTGTTGGGCTAATACCATGACAGAACTTGTGGTATTAGCCATCCATGTCCAGTCACATAAAAAAAAAATGGAATACAGAAACAGTGATAATACGACAATATGGCATTCGGTTAACCCATTTCAAATTTAAGTAGGTAGTAAGCTAAAGGGAAGATTAAGTACATTAATTAAATTCTGACTAGGTGCAACCACCTAGTATTGCCAGCCACTATTAGCCAATATTAAAATGAAAATCAACATGCTTTAAGTATGGTATGGCACCTGGCATAACACCTGGCATGACACTTAGTACTTTTTTTGGGAATTTGCTGCCGTGGGTTAATATTATGATACTATGATAATAGTGATAAACTTATGCATCCGTTGATTAAAAAAACCAAAACGTGAATTCCCTACTCGCCGCATGTAAGCCCGCGCTATCTCAAGGTGCGTCGCGGTTAATATTTTTAAACAAATAAATTAAGTCATTGAATACGCGCACTCTGATGCTAATCTGCCTGCTAACATGGCGCACGAAATCGTGGAGGTGCAACTCTTTGGGAGATCTCAAACACTCCATCGTTTTCCTTTTTAGGGTTCCGTACCCAAAGGGGGCCAACGGAACCCTATTACTAAACCTCCGCTGTTCATCCGTCCGTCCGTCCGTCCGTCTGTCACAGGGATGTATCTCATGAATTGTAATAGTTAGACAGCTGAAATTTTCACCGAGTGACGCTTTAGAAACTAATAGGTAAAATTTAAAAATAATAAAAAATTAAGGGGGCCCATACAAGAAGCGCGATTTTTTTAGTTAATAATAGTTGCACGATGGTACGGAACCCTTCGTGTGCGAGTCCGACTTTCACTTAGCCGATTTTCAGTATATTTGAGATGTAACATGATTATTAAGCCGATGTTAGCATTGAAAATATTCGAATATTATTATGGGGCGACCCTGAGTAGTTATCAAAATCGACTCTGGTGAGGACCTCAGAAGAGAAAAAGATGGAGTCTCCGCATAAACCTTTCGTGCAGATGTCTACAAAACATGACATTTTAAAAGTGTAACGTTTGAATATCAGAAATAAGGCAAACGGTTTATTTTTTATTTTGAGAGGAGCAGTCGCTGAAAAAATTAAGATTGCATTTAAAAATGTTTTTAAAAGTGTGTATGTTTCCCATAAAAAATAGTTTGGAAATCATTTGAAAATTGGAAACTTTTTTCTGATATTTTTCAAGATCTGATTATAATTATGAAATCTGGATATCATTGCATAACCTCACATCAATGAAACAGAGCTTTGCAAAATTATTTTCAACCAGCACACAGGATAATCTCAAGGCAACATATCACCTAAAAAAATCACGAGGTGGGCACTGTAACAAACTTTTATGGTCGGGCATAGCATTGTAAGAAGCGTAGAGGTATCTTCAAAAATTAAAATAACAAAATGATTTGCTTCTCGTGTTTTAAATATCTACATTTTTACAACATAATGAAATAGTCATTAGCGTGGGCTTTATTTAGTTACATAAATGTCGCAAGACAGTTGTAATATCAGCAAATTTACAAATTTTCTAAGAAACATGTATTGCTTCCAATCTTTCTTTCTCCTTTCGATTAAAGTTCTCTAGCATACTGTGTAAGTTTTCGACTTATACAGATCCAAGCGCAAATAATCTGTTACTCGGTCCATTTGAAAAAAAAATGAGTTCGTTTTCGCGCGTGAAAATCTTGGAATTGTGAACCGACGCGGGATAAACAAATGAATCAATTGAAACATATACTGTTTACCGATTCGCACGAAAGCATGCTAACTAAACAACACGTTTGTGAAAGTTTGAAAGCCCATGGGCATCGTTCAAAAAATTTGTACCTTTCTATAAATATCCGAAGGAAAACATTTGGATCAAACGTGCGATTACGCCTCAGAAGTTCAGAGGTTAGCACCTCTCCGATAGATCATGGCTCCATGTCTATCTCATCTGGTCCGGTGTTGGTTAAGATGTGATTTGACTCTCAATTTATGCATTGTAGTTGCCACTCCGCTGGGATTCTCGTACCTCTGTGTAGACTGTTCGTGTACGTATAACTTTATACTCACCTCACCGTCCGTGAAATTATTCATAATAAAGGTAAATTACAAGCAGAAAAATAACCTAAAGACGCCTGCATAGGGGTAATAATCCGTTTAAAAGCCATTTCGAAGTTTACGCAAAAATACAAATACAAAACAAGTATAACATCACACCGTTTCCAAAGAGGGCTAGGCAAATGTGGTAGAGTGCTACGCGGTGAGACGTCAGGGTACTTCTCTCGCTGTTACAGGCATGCATTATCTTCGATTACGGGTATATTCACGAAGCATATGATTTATCAGGTTTTCTTGGTCGTGCTATGTAAATTTTCTTAATAATGATTTGATCGTTCTTTCGTTCTACATGTCCAAAAGATCTAAATAAGCCTTTTCAATCTTTGTCAACATGATTTATTTTAGTTTTGTTTTAAGGGTTCCTTACCCAAAGGGTGAAAACGGAACCCTATTACCAAGCTTCCGCTGTCCGTCCTTCCGTCCGTCCGTCCGACAGTGACAGGGCTCTATCTCATGAACCGTAATAGATAGGCAGCTGAAATTTTCACAGAGTATGTATTTATTTTGCCGCTGTAACAACAAATAGGTAAAATAAAAAAATAATCAAATTAAAGGGGGTCCCCATACAAAAAACGTGATTATTTTGTGTTAAATCTTGTACGATGGTACGGAACCCTTTGTGTGCGAGTCCGACTCGCACTTGGCAGGTTTTTATGTTACTGGACATGGATTGCTATACTACACCTATTGTCATGATATTAGGCCAACTCCACATAGGAATTAGGTGCTATTATTATTATTTATTTGTGTATTCGGAAAACTAATTGTTTAACTACTAATACAAAAACAGGTTTAAAAAACTAAACATATCGCCAATTAATAGTTTTTAACATAAAATCCAAAATAGCCAGGAACTTCCTTACATGGTGCGCTTACATTGAACTACATTGAAAACCTGGTCAATTTTCATTCCGCTTCGACCATCTATCGTACAATGCGATGATACCAAACCGGGTGGGATAAACCCGACCACCTAGTAAATAAGAAATGAGACCTACAGTTTTACTTGGAAAACGATCAACGAACAAAGAATCTCTTCGTCGTCTCTTGCGACATGCACGGGAGGAAATGCAGGGGGCCCGATTTTATTGTTTTACGTACCGGAACCCACGCGGCAAAAGTTTATGGTTTTAAACACAAATATTTAGTTAATAAACAATAAATATTGTCTGGTCATCAAACCCGAGATTCCTCCATATCCACTGGACTTTCTCGCACGGTATAACAGATTTATCACTTCGCATAACACTCACACGCCACCGAGTGAAACGGGTTGTGTTGAGCGTGTGGCAGATCCATCGGTTAGAGCGAGACGGCCATACACCGCGGGGTGTCCCAGAGGCGTCCTGCTAACGAACGGCTCATCTTTTTATTATTTTTATCATCATATATCATTCTTAGCAGTGTTTATTTAGTTGTAAGTAAAACGGTTCCTATAATGGACGTGTAATGTTTGGAATAGGTTTTATGGGAATGTTGATTTATATTTGTGTATGTAGTTGATGATTAGAAGACAGAACGTATTTTAGAAAACACATGTAAATCGCAAAGAAGTTATTGAGTAGATTCTATACATTACCTTCTTTAGGCGATTCCATGGTCATACCTTAAAAATTGGGACCTTTCATGCAGTATATTTTAATAAAAAAACCGGTCAAGCGTGAATGTGTTCACGTGGCGAGGATTCCGTCACTACTGAGCATGGACATGCGTACAGACAGTACGAAACGAATAAATTCGCTCTCGCCAGATTTTTTTTTTAAATTTTATACAAACAATATTAGCGCTTTTGAGCGGCTCGTAGCCTAGTGGCGCGGGGAGTGGCCTTGCGTACCAGAGGTCTGGGTTCAATTCCTCGCCCCGACATGCACCACTTTCTTTCTCTTTCTGAGTTCGATAAGTGCAATTCGTTACGAATGCGAGCTGCTCCACGGTTCGGAATCCTGTAGGTCCCTTTCCCCTACTAGGTGGTAGGGTTTAAGCCCGCCCAGATTGGTACCATCGCATTGGATGAAAAGATGATCGAAGCGACAATGAAACATTGTCCGTGTTTTCCATCCAGTTCAATGTAGCCGTGCTTATAAAGGTAAGGTCCTGCCATGGCGCCTAATTCCTTTGGAAATGTGGTGTATTGGGCTAATATCATAACGGTAGTTGAGTGGTATTGGCTAATATATCGTACGTGTAACATGTCAGGTTAAATAAAACATTGGCACCTAATTCCTTTGGAAATTGTTGTTTATTGTTTATTCATCATCCACAGGCAGCACACTGCACTCGGATTTGTCATATTTTATCATTAGCCAGTTCAGCATTCACGGCGAAGAAGAACTAGCAAGACACTTCGCTGATTTTTATTCAACGTCCACATAGTCTAAGTTTACAAATTTGTTTGCCACTTATTACAGAAATAAGGGTTTTTTGGTACCCGTTTATGTCAATATATTAAATTAATATTAATTCACAAAAATCTACCGTTCATGCTGTATGCAACAGTTCATGACAAATATCGGTTTATTTTGCAATTCATGTCAGTCATCTAACATGTTGCCAATTGGAGCAGGCCAGTCCCCACAAACGGCACCCGTTCACGAGCAACACGCCGAGTCCATTGGTGTGGCGTGTTGAGCTAATGTCATAACCGTAGTTGTATAGTTAGTATTAGCCATCCATGTCGGGTTTACATAAAACGATCTCCGTGATTGTGAACGACCCCCTTTCTTTTTGAAAGCCTTATGTAATGGCTGCCCACACCCGGCGCAATCGAGCGCGACATTTCGCTCGCTGGCGATCGTAAATCACATCATATTCAAAATATCGTTCGTGCAAGCGTCCACCCAAACGCGTAGCGTATCGACGCTGTACAGGGTGCTTCCAAACTGACGCAATTTTATATCCAGCTTTACAAATAAAATTGTATTGTATTGTAATTGGTGTTGCGGGGTTTCCCTTACTTCTACAGAAGCAAAACGAATTAAGCATGAGCTATGCGCGCGCCGAGATAAAGATAAAAATTGAGGGGGAAAAAAATCTAAGCCAAAGCGGTTAGATTGATGTTTTTTTATGGAACCTGACATGGATGGCTAATACCACACAACTACTGTTTTGATATTAGCCCAATACACCACATTCCCGGAGGAATGAGGTGCCATGCCTGGACCTTTCCTATATGAGCACGGCTACATTGAACAGCACGTGTATTCTTGGCATTCAGTCATTGCGGATTCAGTAGAGTTAACAGAAGAACAATTTACTTTGACATTACTGTTAACTCTACTGAATCCGCAATGACTGAATGCCAAGAATACACGCCCTGGATGGAAAACACGGACAATTTTTCATTGCCACTTCGGCCTTCGTCCACTTTACGGAACCCTAAAAAGCAAGATAGAGACGATTAAACTTTTTATACCCACTGGAAATGAAGACAAAATGGAGAATGCTTTGTCATATTGACGGCAAACTTAGAGAAAATGGGACGTAGTAATAAGTGACCGCACAAGCTTGTGCAATAACCGCTCATGTCATGTATGTGCCTCATATTGAATCCGGCAGCCCGTCTGGAGCCCCCTGTAGGTCCCAGCACGGGTCATTTGGCAAACTAAATGGGAATCAAATCGACCCGTGCGCTCGGCCGCGGGGCCATAGTGTTGCTAAATTTTTATGTAAGTCCGCCAAATCGTGTAGGCAGCTTCGTAGCCGAATGTCGCATGAGTCGTGTAAAGCACGCTTGGTTAGATGCAAAAGAGATAATAATTGCGCTCCGATTTTGCTTCCGCTGCTTTTTAGGGTTCCGCACCCAAAGTGTGCCAAACGGAACTCTATTACTAAGCCTCCGCTTTCCATCCGTCCGCCCGTCCATCTGTCACAGAGCTATATCTCAGGAACCTTAATAGGTAGACAGCTGAAAGTTTGACAGAGTGTGTATTTCTGTTGCCTTTAGAACGAGAAAAATATTAATTTAAAAACAAACAAAAATTAAAGGGGGCTCCCCTTCAATTACATATTTTACCATTATATTTAATTACCTTACAAGAAATGTTGTTTATTTGGGTACCATGTTGTATAATGGTACTGAACCCTTTGCGTGCGAGTTCGACTCGCACTTGGCTGGTTTCTTTTATGTAACTAAACACAACTAATGTAATGATATGATTCACAAAATCCGTGATATTTAGGAGCTAGGTCCCATGCCCGGACCTTCCCTCTGTATAAGCACGGGTACATTGAACTGGATTGAGTACACGGAAAATAATTTCGCATTGCCGCTTTGGCTATGCCCGCATTCGTAAAGAAATACTCTGGGTTAATACAGAAATAGAAATAAAATGGTGTATGAAGGGGGCGGAGATTTGAACCCAAATCCCCTTGAATGAAAGGCGAGACATTGAAAAAAGTATTCAGCGAAGTTTCTTGCCAGTTCTTCTTCGCCGTGAACGCTGAACTGGCTAATTCTAATCATGTAAATGTCTGTTTGTTTGATGAAATAAAAATACTACTATACTATTAACTCGACCCAAGGCGTTGACATGACGATATGACATTCTTATTACTATTGTTTTTTTTTATGTGACTGGACATGGATGGCTAATACCACACCTTCTGTCATGGCATTAGCCCAACACACCACACGGAAACTAGGTGCCATGCCAGGACCTTCCTTATATTGCACGGCTACATTGAACTGGATGGAAAACACGGACAATTTTCATTGCCGCTTCGACCATCGTTCATCCAATGCGATGGTACCAACCCGGGCGGGATAAACCCTACCACCTAGTAAGTAAGGAAGGGGGACCTACAGTTTAACGTGGAATCCGAACCACGGCCAGCCTCTCTCAACGGTCGAATGGTCACCCATCCAAGGCCAGACCGGACCCAGCGTTGCTTAACTTCAGAGAGCGATCGCCGAAGTGTCGCGCCACTGGGCCATTGAAACTATATATTTTTTTCAATGAAGGCACATTTTCATATCTAAGCCTGCTTAACCGGATCCCTAATTTAGCTGGAGGGAGAGAGCAAAGGCCCTGAAAAAAGATTCTGTAGGCACCCCCCTTCCAACAACTATTCTTCTACAATTGTAAGTTGAGTATTTCATCTACATATTTGAGGAAGGTCCTGCCATGGCAACTATTGCCATGTGGTTTGTTAGGCTAATATCTGTCGGTCAGTTCGGTATTAGCCATCCATGTCCAGTTACATAAAAAAAACAAGAGTGGGTTGTGGTGGGTTGATTGTGTGGTGAGTTATGTACATACTGTTGTATCGTCTTTTGATTAGGTTGAGATGTTCTCAATTACTAGTAAATATAGACGACGAAAGGTCGGAGGAATACATTGAAAAACTTTATCACGTACACCAAAACGATTTGTAGTGTCCTTGCTTTACGGTCGATTCTACATACGTATCGTATTCGTTCAATGTTTACCTTTTTTTATACAACCTGACATGGATACCGTTATGATATTAGCCCAATACACCACATTCCCGAAGAAATTTGGTGCCATGCCAGGACCTTCCCTTTATGAGCACGACAACATTTAACTAGATGGAAAACACGGACAATTTTTCATTGCCGCTTCGACCATCTTTTCATCCAATACGATGGTAGCAACCCGGGCGGGCTTAAACCCTACCACCTAGTAGGGGAAGGGGACCTACAGTTTGACATGGATTCCAAATCATTGAGCAGCTCGCATTCGTGGCGAAATACACTTATCGAACTCAGAAAGAGAAAGATAGTGTTGCATGTCGTGAGGAGGAATTGAACCCAGACCTCTGGTACGCTAGGCCAGTCCCCGCGCCTCTAGGCGCCGCTCAAAAACCTTAAATGCACACAAATAAAAATATTCAAACGAGACATAATTTCAACGACCACCCGCCATTAAGCTGGAACAATGGAGCGGTTTGACGTTCTCAAATTAACTAATTATCCACGAGTGACTTGCACTTCCTCCCAGGGCTGGTGCCTGGTAGCCGGTGGCTGCAGGTAGCTGCAGGTAGCTGCAGGTAGCCGAGCGGTTGCGGCCAGTCATCGGGACAAATATGTAGGGGCAGTGCGCACTTTGTGCTGCGAGGGATGCCAACGTCCTCGCGTATTTCATACCGCATATTTTACTTTGATTATTGTATTGTCTTTTTTAGGGTTTCGTACCCAAAGGGTGTAAACGAAACCCTATTACGAAGCCTCCGCTGTCCGTTCATCCGTCCGTACGTCCGTTTGTCTGTCCGTCCGTTTGTCCTTCCGTCCGTCCGTCTGTCACAGGGCTGTATCTCATGAACAGTAATAGCTAGGCAGCTGAAATTTTCACAAAGTGTGTATTTATTTTGCCGCTATAACGACAAATAGATAAAATATAAAAATTGAAGGGGGGTCCCATACAAAAAACCTTGTGTTAAATCTTGTACGAGGGTACGGACCCCTTCGTGTGCGAATCCGACTCGCACTTGGCCAGTTTATGAAATTATCGAAAAGTCAATACCACCAAACAGGATGAATGAAATTAAATTTCAAATTCTAATCCAAATCATAATAATCGTTTATTCAGCTCTATACATACATGATCATTTAAATAATAACAATTAAGGCGCTAGGACTAGCCAACTACTCGCGCCATACAAATGCACTTTTTAACAAATGTAATAATATATAGTGAGACGCTTCAGCAAATCCAAATAGAACTCCAGACTGATCATGGATTGTTAATATTTTTTGATTCCATCATTTATTTAAATAATAATAAAAATAAAAAAGTTGATTTTTCTCATTAGAAATCTGAAAGTAATTCGATTTCTAGATATAAGCAAAAACACCATATCTGCATAAACGAAAAATCCCATTTGCTTTTAGATTTCTACATTTAGTCAAAAAAGTTCGGAAAGGGACACCGTTTCCGCAATGTATTTTGTATAGAAAAAGGAAACATACATTAACGAAAATAGGTTGATTCCTAGACAAGGAATCATATATTGTAAAAATGACACTTATAATCGTCAGACTTAGTTAGTTAACTTGGGGTGCCTCGTTTGCGATTTGGCTAGTACCAGGGCCTTAACAAGATAAACTACGGAAAAGATTTATAGCAAAACTAAGGGCCGAGTGCACGAACGGACAAAAAATCAAAATCAACGTCAAAGTTTGATCAAACACGTCACTTTGTGTGGACACTATGGAAGGAACTCTATGCGGTTCACTAAAAGTGACGTGTTTGAACATTGATTAACTCGGCCGTCTCTTCGTGCAACCGGGGCTAAGACTTACAGAAAAATAATATATCTTTTTAGCCTCAGGTCAGGGATAATGCTGCACTGTATTTGAATAGGGACGGGCCTTGCCTTCCATGCCTGAAGTCTTGCGTTCGATCAAGAATTCGAGCTATGAGTCCGGAATTCGGAAAACCATTAGGTTCTCCTTATCACCTAGGTATACTAGGTGGTGAGGTTAACCCCACGGGGTTTTATACCATCGAATCGGATGAAGGGATGGTCGAAACGGCAATGAAAAATTTGATTAAAAAAAACTCAACTGGCACGCATTTTTTTATGTCCAACACACGGCAATCCCGAAGGAATTAGGTGCCATACCAGGACTTTCGCATTAGAGGCAGTTGGCGCTGCGAAGCTGGTTTTCAGTGTATCTATTTCAGAATCCCTGTTAACCTAGGGCCTATAGACTACGTAAGTAGCTGCAAGAAAAGTGGGCCAATGTGGGACAATATGTAAATTATAAATATATAAATAAATAAATATAAAAATAATAATACCCTAAGTAGTCACGGAACCCTAACATCAGAGATTCCTTCCTGATCCGTCATTAATATGAGTTAAGTGGCTGCTAAGTTACGTGATTCATCTCTAGGAAATATCATATCGACACACCATTCCAAAATGTGTACGTATACATGTACACTGAGAAAAAAGACGTCAACTATATTTTGGTTAGATGTTATCTAGTTCCATGAGCACAGCTTTAGTAGATAGGCTGAACACTTATTCTGTGGCTGAACTATACAATTAAGTGTTATCAGAACAAACATTAGGTAACATGATATAGTAAAAGTCTGATTTTTTTTTTATGTGACTGGACATGGATGGCTAATACCACAAGTTCTGTCATGGTATTAGTCCAACACACCACATGGGAACTAGGTGCCATGCCAGGACCTTCCTTATATTGCACGGCTACATTGAACTGGATGGAAAACACGGACAATTTTCATTGCCGCTTCGACCATCGTTCATCCAATGCGATGGTACCAACCCGGGCGGGATCACCCTACCACCTAGTAAGTAAGGAAGGGGACCTACAGTTTAACGTGGAATCCGAACCACGGCCAGCCTCTCTCAACGGTCGAATGGTCACCCATCCAAGACCAGACCGGACCCAGCGTTGCTTAACTTCGAATTGCGATCGCCGAAGTGTCGCGTCACTGGGCCACTGAGGCTGAGTGAATGGCAGATTTAACTCGAATTAGGACTCCAATTGACTCCGCGTTCAGCAAACTGGGTTCATTGTTGTATGCGCGTGAAAATCATGTGCCACGAAGCGAAATTTAGGTTTTTGACCTTTAAAGTCTACTTTCTAAAGTGAATTAATAAACGTTTCACGGTTATTCACTAGATAAATATGTGATCCTGTACCACAAAAATTTAACAAAAAAAATAACCGACTGCAAAAAAAAAGCACTAAATAGTAAAAAATAATTTCCATTTTTGTAGTTACGATTTCTGTTATTTTTTGAGTCGGCGTCAGCCGGGCACGCGCTGCGCCAATCAAGAGAACCTAACCTAACCTAACCTTGGCTGACACCGACTCAAAAAATAACAGAAATCGTAACTACAAAAATGGAAATTATTTTTTACTTTTTAGTGCTTCTTCTTTGAAGTCGGTAATTTTTTTTGTTAATTTTTTTTTTATTTGTTTATTTTTAGTGAATCTGAAGTACACTTACTAATTTGTACACGTCCTTTCCAATAAATAAAGAATCACCGAAATCGGTTGGCGTTATATTGAGTTATTCGTCCATTTGTCGCGCACATCTTAATACAAATTTAAGACTTTTATGATTTTCTCATGGATATCATTGTCAGAACTTAACCAAATTAAAATAGGACCACTTGGGAACCACTAGCTATCATTTAAAAAAAATAATCATCAAAATCGGTTCACCCAGGCAAAAGTTATGAGGTAACAAACATAAAAAAAAACGTACAGACGAATTGATAACCTCCTTCTTTTTAGAAGTCGGTTAAAAAAGAAAATTGTCTAAATCATTTATAGTTTCCAAGCGCCGCGCCGGCTTGAAAACCTAGTAAAAACTTATAAATAGGTATTTACAAACATATTTTTTTTAAATAATATAAGCAACTTATTAAAACGGTTTTACGGTCATACACTAGATAATATTCCAAACTTTGATATTTCGATTTTATTACCGGTGTTTATGCTTCACCGACTCTGAGATAAAATAAAAATAAACCCAAAATGTTGGAGGTTAGCGTCGGGGGTGTTAGCATCGGATGTGGAAGGATATTTTATTATTTTTAAATATTACTACACCTAATTTGGAAATTAAAAAAAAGCAAGACGAATTGATTGTTTAGCTGTATGTTAATCAATAGGCAAAAAGTATTTTGTTAAAAATTGAACGTGCACAAAGAGCTGTGTTGAAAGTTATGCACATGCGACCCTTTCGCTATCCCACTGATCTTCTATATCAGAAGGCGAATGTACTTAGTGTTCGCCAGTTGTTTATTTCAGCAATGGTCAAGAAATTCCATAGAACTGCTTACCTAACATGCAATCCGGGATCGACAAGACCCAGTCGTTTAGACAAATGGCATATTCCACTCACCAGAACTGCATTTGCACAAAGACACTATTCGTTTCTTGCTCCGTATACTTATTCTAAAATAAACCAAATTCTGCAACTCAAAACCCTCACACAAAGAAGTTGCGCCAAGTCACTCACCAATTGGCTTCTGAACCTAAATTATATTAACACAGAAAATATTTTTGTTATAATCAAATAAATACACCACAAATACAGACTAGAGACTAAAAACTCACTAAACTATAATATATTATTCTAGCTACATCAAAACAAATAAATATGATCCACGACTTATATTTTTAAATGAAAAAACATCACCTCTATATATATCTATCTATCTATCTATATATATAAAAACACCCTTGTTTACACGTGTTTACATATACATACATTAATACATTACATTATTGTCTTTATATATTATTTCTCATACATTACTAACGCCAACAGTGCACAATTAGTGCGACGAAAGACACTGACTCCCACAGCACAGGGAATCCTAGTGTGGGAGCCAGGGCTTAAAATACTACCTGTTCATCAAAACTATGTACTGTAACCCATGGTTGTAATTATACCGATGTATGTAATATTATGAACAAATAAATCTTTTTTACTTTTACTTTACTTACTTTATTTATCTGCGGCTCCCATTAATTGTACAAACTTTTTTTATGATTGTTCATGCATATTTGCGCCGTTTGAGCATTCAAAGCATCGGGGTCCTACAGTTTTGTCTTTCAATTATGGCTAGACCATCAATCTCCAAATGTACTGTTTTGATAACCGAAATTCGTTGCACTTATTTTTAAATTAAGATAAATTTTCTTTTAATTACGCCCTAATGGGACTGAATTCAGAGATACCTCTGGGTCATCGGCGAGACGCACTGCCCGACGCTGTGTCAAATCCAGGGAGCCAAGCAGGTGCTTAGCTGAGTCAATATTTAAAATATGGCTTTCTCACTGCCCTTTCAATCATCTTGAATTTAATACTGCAAACGGCAAGAGATTATCCAGACTTTCGAACCACAAAGTGACGCGCATTCGCACAGGGCTAGTTGGAAACTGTGACGTTATTTTTCTTTAATCTGTGATAGAAGCTATTTACACGTTTCGGGCTGGACTTTCGGACGCGATCAAAGAAATTTCACCGTGCAGCGGCTTTTTGGACAGGCGCAGAGTTTTAAAAAAAAACAACCGTTTGCGAAATCTAAACATTCCGCGCGGGCCGCTCACCCGTCACTCACCAGGACATTGCACACCCAACGCAGCTCTGATTTCCCCTGTTCACGAGAAATTCGTGCCTCTTCGTTTTAGGGTTCCGTACCCAAAGGGTGCCAACGGAACCCTATTACACACTGTCCGTGCGTCCGCCTGTCTGTCGCAGGGCTGTATCTCATGAACCGTACTGGGCAGGCAGCTGAAATTTTCACAGAGTGTGTATGTATTTTGCCGCTAAAACAACAAATAGGTAAAAATCTAAATAAACGGTGGCCCCCTTAAAAACAACGTGTTTTTTTGTCTTAAATATTTTACGATGGTACGCAACCCTTCCTGTGGAAGTCCAATTTTCAGTTGGCCGGTTTTTTAAATTATAACCTAAAAGGAAAATCAATACATTAAAAATATACATTTACTTTTTTACTTATGAATATGTCTAATTCCAATGCTTATCCTCGGAACTTTTATACCTGATGTAAATATGTCATAAGGTTCAATCTCGAATAGAGAAGGAATAATTTAACCTACGCTCACTGGGAACCACTGCCTTATGCCCCTGGCTACGTAGATGCTACCGCAAACATACCGCGTAGAGTACTGCATCCTGGGTGAATAGATTCACTGATCGTCATAAAATCAAATGATACGGTTTTGTCGCATTTTGTTTAATTCTTCAAGCACTCGAATAACTAGTTGAATGTTTGACGGCTAGAAATACCGGGTTAATAGTGATGGTTTTATTAGTAAAGCAGTTATTGTGCATGTTTGTTGTGTATGTGTAAATCATTTCAAACTTATAAAATGACAGATTGTCTCTCCTCGGTCTATAGATATATTTAATCAATAAATAAATGTACATACTCTAATAATAAATTCAAGATTACTTAACGTTCTTGCTATGGTATTATAGTTTTACAGGACATACATTTGCTATCTATATTATTATTAATCGCCGACCAAATCTACTTCGTTTTTATTAATTTTAACTTCATATGGTTATCTTATTCCAAACTCTATTTATGAAGTTTCTATATACTACCATAAAACAACTTGTGAAAGCAGAGCTTGTACTAATATTGGTGTGCAATGTTATCGCAGATGATTCGATTTTGTTTTCTTTTCCGCGTCGCGTATTTGTTTTCAATTTGACGCGGATTAAATGAAAACGGAACTCCAACACCGTGGGTATTGTTAGGAGCTTAAATGTAGACGTACTGCGATATAATACGTCATTTTGCAAAGCGAATACCTCTTATTGTGATACAATTTGGTGATAGATGTACGGAAAAATGCTGATATTAATGCATATCTACTTTAGTGCTCCATTTTAAACCGGGTGCCATTCCTGGCCGCAGAGCACAGATATTCGGTATATCTTTGATTTGTAAAGAAGAAGTTGCACCGGTGCACCTATACCGTTGCGGGATGTTATTCATCCTGCAACGGTATAGGATCCCCAGCTTCTGTTATGCAATTTTGGCATTGGGTTCAATTAAATCCCGAAAACCCACGTCTTTTGAAATGTTACAGGCGGGTACGGCCTTGTGTTCCTACTAGCAAATAATTACCTAGCGCCGTCACCAATGGGATACGTCTCCCGTTACTCGCTCTCCTGATGCTACTTAAAAATAATTACGGTGAAAAAAGTATTTAAAGTATCATATATACCTACCAGTACTGCGGGAGAAAGGATGTCGTCTGCACTTTGAGAGGAATGGGATATGTTTCCATTTACTTGCCCTAGACATCCCACCTACAAGCGATTACCAGGTGCTCCTCTGACCATTAAGAGAAATGAGATACATGGCTAGTTACTTGCTCTTTTTTTATAATCACGATCGGCTCCTTGTGTCCGGATTAACCATGATGAATTAACTCGTCGGGTGACCAGGCAAGCGAGTGATTAAATCTGACGTTTAGTTGCAACTGGTATATATCATTTCACTGGGCTCCTTGGCTTTTTGGCGTTATTTTCACCCGATCAGTTATTTACCAATGTATCGCCCTGTAGTGAGCTGACTCGTCGTATGGGGGCTGCACGAAGAAATACAATATTTACTTGCCTTTTGTCTAACGCTTTGAGGTGTAGCTCGTTCAAATGCAGGACGTACTCGTAGGTTTTTCCTACTATACATATTAAAGGAGGAGTGAGGTACCGCAAACATCAACCCCACTCTCTGGGAAGAGCACAGGTCAACTCTGCTAAGTAAGAGTTACGAGGTTCGACAGAGATCTTAGCCAGTAACTGGGCATGTTATCAAACACTGAGATCAGATAATTAACGCTGTCATTTTACAAAGAGGTCACCAGAGATGAACGAACCGTCGCCGAGTCTTCAAGAACACTGCCATAGGTTTTAGACGGTTAAATTATCATAATAAAAAAATTAAAAAAAAAAGATTCCGACGAATTGATAACCTCCTCCTTTTTTGAAGTCGGTTAAAAACCATGTTTATTGTTTATTCATCATCCACAGGCAGCGCTCTGCACGGATTTGTCATATTTTATCAGTTTCAGATTCAGTTTCTTTATTTCCTCCATTAGATGTATATTACACACTCGTATTCATCATATTTTTTTTCCTGTCGGTTCGATTACTTCTGGCGAAGAAGAGCCGACAAGAAACTTCGTCAGGTTGGCCATTGTATTATTATTTTTTCCAGTGATACTTTAAAACTAGTTTACAGTGATCGATTGATTGCTACTGTTTACGGAAATGCGGGTTGTTGGTACCCGTTTGTGTGAATACATTATTTTAATTCCTTGTAACATAAATAGTAAGTATTTATCGTTGATGATAAAAGAAAAAACACAGATGAATAAATTAAATTAATATTAATTCACAAAAATCTATGGTTCGTGCCGTATGCAACACTTCATGACAATTATCGGTTTATTTTGCAAAGCCTATGTCCGTCATTTATTTATTTATTTTATTTATTTATTTATTTAAACACATGACAAATACAACATTTCACATAACAGAAATCCAAGGCGTAGAAATGTAGCATACCTAATTACAATGTAAAAAAGAAAAAGATAGACATTTAATTAACTATGGATGAGTTAACTTTTAAATAGCCTTCCAAAAATGTCGTGCACACTCTCTCAAACGTACTTCTCAGATTTACAAACACATCACATTCAGTTGTTCACAGATGCATCGCCAACAACATGTTGCCAATTTGGAGCAGGCCCTCATACCAGAAATTGAAGCTTGTGACTGTGAGTTTTTTTTATTTACATAGGTAAATGGACAGGTGATACCTCAAGTACTGTCATATATAAACCTACACACCGCATGGTAATAAGGAGAATATTGTTATGCTACCCACTTTGTAATAAATCGCCACCAGATGGCGCTGCAGCATATCAACTCCTATACCGTTCAACCAATCATCTCTGTGAAAATTGGCAATTTTGATATCTATTACAGTGCTTTATTTTTCCAACACACTGCCCTAACTCGCCACCTGATGGAATACTCCTTACTATGGTTCTTAGCTATAGTTGGACTAGGTAAATGGCGCTGTTGTTGAGATTCAGATCTTTCATATCGTTCGAATAACACCTCCGCGAAATTTTTTGCCAGAAATAGGCCCGAGCGGAGCCAGCGAGTTTTATATAATAGTTCTTTATTCACGATACCAACTGCAGTAGAAGCGACAAGCACGAGTAAAACTGGTTAGTTAATACCATCGTCACATTAAGAAAGTGTGCAGCAATCTTGCTTCATTTCATTTGGCGATCTTCTGATAATACCTGCACCTCGTGATATGGCAATTAGAACCACACGAATGTTTTTGTATCGAAATCAGCGAGATGGGAACCTTAACAATCGACATAATAATAAGAACTGAGGGAAAGACATTTCCGAATACTAGTATGTCCCCACGCCTTAGTCAGCGATAGAGTCTTAAGATATGTACGGTGTTTTTTCCCGGGCATATATTGAATTCATTGTCTTGATATTTAATTGTGTATTAATATTTAGTGTTTATTTATTAATATGTATGTATAAATGTATTTATATGTACGTATGTAGCTGGTATATTGTGTATTATGTAAGAATTATGTTTGATTGACGATACCCAAAAGGTAGAGAATGCCTCTGGCATTAAGTTGTATCGTTTGCCCAAATTTTGAGTGCAATAAACATATATAAACAAATATTTAGTGAACATCGACAAAAATACTGACAGCCGTATTCACAGTGGCCGGACTAACTTTAACACGCCGGACTAAACCGGTTTTTGTATGGTTAGTCCGTGGCTAATCCCGTAGCCTATCGCAGCCAACCGTTTAGAAAGGTTATATCTGAATACGGCTTAGTTATAAAAAAATGCAAGTTGTTGGACTAACATTTTTTAAATGAGTTTTCAATAAGAGGAATGGAGTTGGACCGGTAGGTAGGGCTGTTGTCGAGCTCCAGACAGTGTTTAGAAATGCCCGTGAAGGATTCACAGGGCTCCGCTCGGATGAATGTTCAAAACCGAAATCGACCGGAACACAGCCGGGAATATCACCTACATACAAAAAAAAGTCCTCGGTTAGAAAAGGTCCTCGTATGTGCCTTGTGTATTCAGGTGCATGTCCTCGGATAGTACTTAATACAAACACACACTGTGCTATAAATGTCAACATCTGCTATGCTGTTCTAATCGTAAGATGTAAAACCTTGTACCCGCCTTGATCATGTAATAGGAAATGTTTCTACTGCCCCCTATAGTACAGTCTAAGGACTAGTTTAAGGGGCAGGACTTACTGACGACCATGGGTTGTTCTTTTTTAGGGTTCCGTACCCAAAGGGTGAAAACGGAACCCTATTACTAAGCCTCCGCTGTCCGTCCGTCCGTCTGTCACAGGGCTGTATCTCATGAACCGTAATAGGCAGGTAGCTGAAATTTTCAAAGAGTGTGTATTTATTTTGCCGCTATAACAACAAATAGGTAAAATAAAAAAATAAACGTGATTATTTTGTGTTAAATCTTGTACGATGGTTCCGTTCCGTCCCTTCGTGTGCGTGTCCGATTCGCACTTGGCCGGTTTTTATATTTATATATATATTATTGTCGCTCTCTGTCTTTACATTGTTATTAATGTCTTTTTTGTAATAAACTTTTTGAATTGTTTTATTTTTTATTTAATACGTATAGAATACATTTCTATCGACGTTACTAACAGCACCATCCGCAACAGCCACCCATCACTAGGGCCGGTTGACATGAAATAAATTTGATTATAAATGTAAATTAACGTTAAGTAGTGAAGGTTTAATCGCCTTACATTAACACGGCTTTATGCCCTCTAAATCTCCTGTTTATGGAACCGTTCCACTCGCGACAATATTTTCGACAAAGCGCGCAGACAGCTTAAACTTTTAGTGATCAAATGTTAATTATGCTTCATTTTCTAATTAGACACGTAATTAAAAAAGTTCGGACATCTTTCTCTGTAAATTTGCTTCGTCATTGTATCGTCACTAACTTGCTCTACGTGATTATATCAATATTATTCCTATCAGACCGCTCCTTTTCCAATGTTATCAATTGTATTGTATTGTATTTGTATTAGTCAAATTGGCAGACAAGCTACACTCAGACAGGTCATATTTTCTTATTTTAAGGCATAATTAGCATTTGCAACAATACATATGCATACATCTTACAATTTCTGGCATATACCAGGATGGTAAGAATTCGAACAACTTTCCGGCAGTGGCTGGTGTCTTGCAGGGCTGCGTGCTGTTACCTACGCCACTTTTATTCTTCAAACGATTTACTGCCCCTAGTTTCACACTTACGCCGATGACAGCACGGAGTAATAGAAGGGGTGTGACTGGAATTGGAGAAGCAGGGATGCACACCCCAGTGAGGCGAAACGTCATATTTCATTTGCCGCGAGCCTTACGCTCAATTCTCTATGGCTTTAGAAATAAGTTAAAAACTTTAAAATTCCAGGTAACTAATAAATAATCTACGCATATGTAATAGTTAATTTCCTTACTATTGATCGTATGCAAAAGACAACACGGGAAGAAGGA
The DNA here is from genome assembly GCA_946894095.1 of Incurvaria masculella. Classification (NCBI taxonomy): domain Eukaryota; kingdom Metazoa; phylum Arthropoda; class Insecta; order Lepidoptera; family Incurvariidae; genus Incurvaria; species Incurvaria masculella. The sequence continues at coordinate 13,461,012 of OX335662.1, read as the reverse complement.
AGTGAATATAGCCTTGTCGAATGACACGGGTAAACCATCAAAGGACGCGTGACTAAAGAAACACACCTTGCCACAATCGCCTCAAACGTTACCCTAACGCGGCCGTAAATGCCTCTCTTGCCCAAATAAATTACCCCAACGAGCCAATGATTAATCTAACTAACCGAAAAATGTCTCGAAATTTACGAACCGCCGTCAATATAAATATTAATGCGTCGTCTTTAACAGGAATAACGTGCTCCGATGCTCCTTTTTTCCCCAACTCTAAATTTAGATGTTAAACAAAACACGACAAAGGGACGTGAGAGGAAAATGTTTTTATTAATTGAGTATTGAAATGGTGCCATGAGCGCGGGCCACCTCGCCCTAGGAAGAAGCTATAAAAAATATATTAGAGAGAATAATATGTGTGCGCTTACTATTAACGTGGCTGGGGGATTCATTATGTAAGGGCTAGCGTACACAATTGCGTTCGAAAGCGTACGAAATGGCTTAGAAGAATCTCATACACTGTATTGTTTGTTTTCGTTTTCCAATTATTTTTTTGCCAAGTTCTTTTTTAGTAGCCTCAACTCTAGTGTTTATTTGTGACTTTCTGTGCTGAATGCGTACTTATATGTTTTTAAAATAATGTATGTTATCTGTTTGATTGTCCTTAATCAATAAGTAAATGAACATATTGCTGGCGTGATCTTTAAAAGTCCAGAAAAGTGTTAATAACATGCATTACAAGTTTGTAAATCTGTTGGATCTACTATACTCTATATCTTTTATCTATAGTGTCGGTAAATGATATGCACTTCCTGTCGAGGTATTTCCCCCAAAGTATGTCCTGGATTCCTTCAAAGATGTTGTGAGGAAGCACCTGGCCGCCTGGCATAGTTTTTCTTTTTTTTTTATTTGGTTTGTCAACACTGACTCTTTTCGCAAAGTACAATAAAAAGTTTTACCAAAAATGGTTTCGTAGGCATATGATACACCATATGCAGCACTTAAAACAAAGATAATAAATTACAATTACGAGCAAGGTTGGCTGGTCGACAAATACAAACATGCTTGCCCGATTCAACGACGGAGACTGTATTACAGTGATTTGTCCATTTAATTCTTTATATTTATATAAGTAATAACTTTTAATAAAAAAACCTTACATATTATGGAATAATAACGTCCAATAAGGTTTTTTAATGTTGTTATTGTAGCTAATCAACTCTTAGGCAGAAATTCTGCACTGGGCTAAGTCAAAATCAGATTCATGATATACCAGTCCGATTAATAATTCAGCATAAAGGAGTACTTATCACTAAAAATGATTTCTTCCAGTAAACTTTTGCTGTCGTAAAATTGGAGGGGGTGCGCGGTGCATCGCGCTTATCTGAAATCACCTATGTCTCTGTATGTTTTGTTTGTCTGTCTGTTTGAGTCTGGTCTAAAGTTTGAGTATGGTTTCCAAACATTTTCTCGGGCCACGCGTAGGCCATTCGCACTTGCCAAAGTTCATCCAAAACGACATTGATCCAAGAGGTGCCGGGCACCGCAGCTACTTCACAATGAAGCAAAACTATATTCCTCAACGCAGCAGTGTGTTGTGCGTTAGTGACGCGTCGAGCGCATGCGCAGTGCGCGTCCGGCGGCGCGTGAGCGATGCGAGCGATGCTATCGCGGTTCCCAGAAGGCCAACATGTGTCCCCGCGCGCCGCGACCAATAAACTAATTGGCTTTACGGAATCCGGCGCGGTGGACAGCGGCCCTAATCGCTTCGCACCGCGACACCGGCCGATATTGCCAAGCTCTCATAATATTTTAAATGCCTTTAACGTATTCTCGGCTTATTTCCATGTAACCTAACGTAATTGAAAAATCTAAGTCATTTGTTGCTTAAAAAAAATCCGACGAATTGAGAACCTCCTCCTTTTTTTTGAAGTCGGTTAAAAATAAGTTATGAATATCATTTCTGTCACCAGAAAGGATGTCTGATGGTGAATGGTGGTTTAAGGTACTCAAAACGGTGTGATCGCGTCTTCTATGTCATCGAGAATACCCTAGATACGATCCTAACACCACCGAAGAAGTTGTTTATTATGATGAGCGTGGCATATGGCGTACGCCAGAACCTCACATAAGAAGTTCCCGATGAAGTCCATGGATTTTCGAACTCCCACGGGGGCTGCACAAACCATGCCGTGCTTCGTGCTTCCAGAGCTATCCAACTTGTTTAAAGATCGTTTGAAGACTCCCAATTTATACATAGGTTTGACGAAAGACACGCGCCGGCAGACAGTTCCATATCCTGGCGGTGCGGCATCGCGGCAGATAAATTAGTTTGATAAATGGTTCGTTCTTAAAAGCCTTAGGTCAACCACAAGCGGGTGCTCTGATTATCTGCGGCGGGTGCTCCGGATATAGGTTGGATTGTGAGGAATAATAGATACTACCTGTAGAACAGACTGAGCTACCCCACAAACCGTCGGTGGCTCAGGGACTCCAAGCCAACGGTGAGTTGTGGATCACTAACAAGACGGACCGCTCGGCGCCGTATTGAGTCCAAGGATGCCAGCATGTACGCATGTACTGGGGACGACTTTCCCAAATGTGGCTACATAATTATATCACCGGCGTTTTCTGTCATTTGCAAAAAAGAAGTAGTTGTGAAGGTGAAAAGAACCTTCTGCAAAGATATAAGATTCCTAGTATCTGCAATGTTGGCCTTGGATTCAATAACGCGCCCAAAACCAACGTATTTAGAGAAGCCCACTAGGTCCAGATGCTCCGAGACAAGTACGACATGGCCCTGGATACTTTCTAGGAGAAAAATAGGGATCTACCTACACAGCATTGCTTCTTGAGAAAGGTCGGCATCTTTGTCGAGAACGTTATCCACTTTATTAACCACAGAACGTTGCGCCTCGCTGGGCTTAGCATATCTGCTCCTCCAATCTCCGATATGCCCCTCATGCTCCTTGCCGTCAACAGCGTAATTGTAAATCATGCCTGTAAGTGACAGTAAATCGTTGATGAAGATTAAAAATAGCGTTGGTGACAGTACTGAGCCCTGCGGGACACCAGCCCCAATCGGGAAGTCCTTCGAATTCGCACCATCCACTGCAACGTATAAGGAGTGGCCCGACAGGAAGCTGGCGATCCATGAGCAAAGCTTGGGTGGAATGACGAAAGCTTTCTTAGAAGGCTCCGGTGCCAAACCGAATGTTCTTTTTGGAAGGACAATGCCCATTTTAAACACGAAAAATGTCTAATTGGTTGGAAATTATGGTGTGATTGTTTCATTGCAGGAATATTGCATAAAACGGTTTGCTGATTAAATTGTGATTTGACTTCAAATTGCGCCAAACGAATCGCGATTGCGCAAGTTTCAAACAGATGTCGCTTACATCAAGCTGTTTTTATTTAAAATACTCTTTGAAGAAAAAAATTGCTTAATTTACATTATTTGAAAAATATTTATATTACCACATATTTCTTAGTAAATCATCGTAAAGTTAAAAATTTAAGAAAACTTTTTCATTCATCCGGCAAGATGCATTAGACCAGATGTGATTTTCAAAAATGTATATCTATAGTTTCCTGTCTCCAGGAAAACTGAAATATATCATTTATAATATTTGATTCATTAAATATGAACAAACGAACTACGCTTGTTTCATAGAGGAACATTCAAGTTGACACCGCTTTTTCGGCCATAGAAGAATGGGCATCCTTTCATTAGGTAATTTTTTTTTGGGCCCTTCGTTTTTAGTGTTACGTCGCAAACAGCAAAAAAAAATATCCTCATGGTCCGGGTCTGGTGTATGTCGGTCACACGCATTTTTTCTCGAATCGTTATCTCATTTTGTGAAAACCACTTATGTAGTTGTGCACCAACAGATTATATCGATGGCACCAACTAATTATTTTTGCTCAAAACGTCATACGACCGTCGTCGACGACCCCGAGGTATCCCTAAATTTGGAGACCCTCCAAATCAGAAGGGATGTAGGGTCTCTCTCTGTCTTCTATCGTCTTTACCACGGAGAATGCTCGTCGGAGCTGCATAACGCTGTTCCTCCGTCCCCTTTCTACCTTCGGTCAACGCGGAACAGGGAAAAAATGCACAAATTCACAGTCGGCATTCCAAAAATAAAAACCCACCGATCCTCTATATCCTTTATCTATAGGGTCGGTGAACAATGTAATGAACTCCCTTCCGATGTATTTTCCCCAAATTAAGACCTGGGGTCCTTCAAACGTGGTGTGAAGAATCACCTGGCCGGCCGGCATGGTTTTCGCAGCCCCCCTGAATGTTCGAAAACCCATGGACGGCGTCGGGCACCTTGAGGTCCTGGCGTACGCCATATATTGTTTTCTTATTGGGTTGTCTGTTCAATATGTTTATTTCGATTTTCACTGTTGTACGACATAATACTTGACGTTTACGGATATACAGTGTAAAAGCTTACTTCTTTCCGACGCACATCATCAGGATCGCATTTGACTTCTGACTGGACGACGTGTCAGAGGTCCTCGTCGAGGTCGCGCCGCGATCCTGATGATGTCCGTAGTCTGTTCAATGCATTCTTTCACCATAAAACCTCCTTGTAATTTAAATTCTCCTGGACTTTTGATTCTTATAAGCGTGTGTGCATAGAATTCATATCTATTGCTCATTGTGAAATAAAACAAAGGCACTAACTAGTAAAATTAAGCATTTAAACAGTGTTTAAGCAGTAGCATTTAGATCTAAGTATGTATTTCATAATTGTGGACCAAAAAATATGTTATGTAAACCCGTGAAGTTTCTTTGCAGGTTCTTCTTTACTGGGTTGATCGAATCCGCTGATCTTTGTGACGTAACTTGGTGTAGTTTGACTACCAAAAAGTTTAAATAAACGAAAGTGCTTCGAAAAGTTTCTGTGTTTAAAACTGAAACAATGAAGCATCTTCAAAACTATTCTCACACAGCTCGAGACGAATTCCCGGTAATTTGCGAAGAGGTTCTCGAATTTCGAACGCGAGAAGATCTTCATTAAAGCCTCGACGAGCGGTTCCGTTTTTTGCCGCCAAAATATTTCCCGCGGACGCGCCGACGGACAGGTGACAACGGCGGCCATTTGCAAAACGAACGAAAAACACCGATGCCGGTATTATTAAACTGTCGCTCTTCGTTTGTGAGATTTTAGATGAAATTAAGGAGAATTTGGGAAAATCTCATTAGTGCTTTCTAGAATGATGAAAAGTGCATGAAAGAATGAAAAAAACGTGAAAAAATTCCGCCAGCATACTTAAGGAATTCAAATTAACAGAATTATCTGATTAACTTTTATTTCCCATTCGATTGACGTCTTCGCTGTCATTTTATTATGTGTCATCGCATTCTAATTAGAATAATTAGAAAGGGACAAAACTAGGGTGCTCATAATCATTGGTGCTCATGTTTGAAGGTGTCATGCTTTAATTCTATGAGTACGCAAGCATAATCATTTACCGGTGAGTTACAGATAAACGTGAATCACCGAAGAATGTGAATTTTTGCAAACGATTTTGTTCAAGTTGCTCTGTTGAAAGTCCCAAAACTAGTCATTTACACTGCCAATTTTATGGGCAGATACCGTTACCAAGCCAGAGAACCTTCGAGGCTACTAACTCAGCCGATAGCATCTCGGAAAAAAACCCCAAAACACGTGTACAAATTCCCTCGCAATTTGGTTAAACAGCGTTTTACAGCGCACGGCGTCGACTCCAAATCGAGTGGCGAGCGGCCGGCATTTGAACACAATACGGGTGTTTCTTTCGAGTTTATTTTGTCCCCGCGGCCGCTTGATTGACGTCTGATGCGGCCGTCCGTTTTGGTCGTTTCGCGCGGAATGCCCGCAAGTGTAAATAAAGGAGGGAGACGCGCTTTTGTGTTGAAATATTCCGTTTTCCTTTGTTTTGGCTGCGTTCGCGGGTTTCGTATCTCGCCATCGCTGCTTGGAATAGGCTCCGGGGGCCTTGAGCCTTTTAAGACCGCTTTTAAGGCAATAATCGAGCATTACGAGCACATCGAGAATCATGTTCCTGATTGTACTTTCCCTAATGGGGCATTCATATGTTCAATGAGCTTACACAGGGTAGGTACCCCGTAGGTACACCTACAGTCATGATATTAGCCCATGAGTGCCCGGTGAAGTCCTTCCCTTTATAAATAAGCACGATTACTTTGAAATGGATGAAAACACGGCCAATTTTTTGGGTTCCGTACCCAAAGGATGCCAACGTAACCCTATTACAAAGCTTCCGCTGTCCGTCCGTCCATCCGTCCGTCCGTCCGTCCGACCGTCCGTGCGTCCGTGCGTCCGTCCGTCCGTCCGTCCGTCCGCCTGTCACAGGGCTGTATCTCATAAACCGTATTTATTTTGCCGCAACAAATAGGTAAAATAAAAAAAAAATTGAAACGTGAATTTGTACGTTCATGTTCAGTCCGATAAGCACTATCTGAGGATTGAAAAATGGGCCCTAAGTATGTTAATCAAGCCCCGGTTAGTACCATCGCATTAAATGAACAATCCAAATGGGCGGCAATGAAAATTGTTCGTGTTTTCCATCCAATTCAATGTAGCTGTGCATTAAAAGGATCGGGTTTCCTGGTGGAGTGGAAATGGCACTTAGTTCCCGCGAGTTTCCCATGACATTCGGTGTGGTATTACCCACTCATGTTCAGTCACATAAAACAATATATCTCTTGGATCGAAAGCCTCGCGGCTCTGTGCTACGTGTCGTTCTACGAGTATATTCATTATCTTCTGCATCTTGTATTAAAAATGTTCATCTTTTCTACTCAGTTTAGTGTAGCCGTGCTCATACAGGGAAGGTCTACATGGCATCTAATTCCGGGTGGTGCATTGGGCTAATATCATAACAGTAGTTGTGTGGTATTAGCCATCCATGTCAGGTTGTATAAAAACTAAAATTTCAAATCACAACATTTCTTGTTTTGCGACAAACACAAGACAACACCATGTTTGAAAAATGTTACGGCTTTTCCCGCCGCGTGAAAAGCCGTAACATTTTTTAAACATGTCTAACGACCGCGGTAATCGCAAAAGTATCAAAAGACAACACCAATTTAGTCTTGTTTCGTTTATTCGTGAATAATAAAAGCACACAATCACCCCCAGTGTCAGTCTCAGCTAATCTGTGCAGGTACATCACAAAGCTACCAGCACCACTATCTCAGCTGGAGATAGTTCGTAATAATTTCCCATGATGGATTATCGTCGCAAAGACTGAGGCATCCCAACGAGTAGACGAGGGCCGTCGATCTGATAGTGCCGGAGCGTGCGTGCGGACGCGGCAGACGCAGTGGCAGCCGCGCGGACGCCTAGTTTATTAGGAGCCAGCACCCGCAGGACAGACTGAAGCTTCTCAACCTAGGTTTTCATACTTTTTCTTTAAGAGCATCCTCATACCTAAACATTTTGGACCAATTTTTGCGATAAAAACGAGATAGCCAGAGTCCGATGTCGCTTAGTTAGAGCAGCTCGAAATAATTCTTTTTAAATGTGACCAACCCGCATAACGAGTTTATCCTCTTTTTACCCGACTGCGAAAGAAGGAGGGTTATGTTTTTCGAGTGTATGTATGTATGTATATATGTATGTATGTATGTATATTTCTTTGTCGCCCCCTGCAGCCTAAACGGCTTGATGGATTTTAGCTTGAGAGGTGTCGTTACATTCGTATTAATTGTGAGAGTGACACTGGCTATATCAAAATCATAAAAAAAAATCATGGCTGATTTTTGGCGCCAAAATATGTGTTTTCAAACATTTTTTTTCTTGAAACCTATCGAGTGGGGTATCAAACTAAAGGGTTTTTTAAATAGTTTACAAAAAGGTATGCAACTTATATGTTTAAATGTAATTTGGAATAAGAAATTCCAAAAACATCAAAATATTCAACGTTAAAAATTAATTCAAATCTCAAAAATCTGTTTACGCAAGCGCGCTGGTCACATCAACTCAGGTCATATACTCCTCTTTTCACTACCTCCAGCTATATGGAATGTAGCTTCGGTTACATTTCATATTTTTATGGTGTAACCGAAAGATAACTTTGGGATGACTATAACTGGAAGAGGTGGATCCGGGCGATAGTCAGATAGATTTTCGACATTCTCGGTCGCCGCATAGACCGACATCACCATCATTCCTTTACTATCAGCATTCTGCACCTGCACAGCTCATAAATACATACTTTCGTTGTCAATGGGTGTCACGCTGGGGAAGGTTCGCTTGTTCCACAAGAGGGCGACCCTACAGTGCCGAGATACTGTGGTGCCCAAAATCGGTATCAATCTGATAATATCTAAAAGCTTTACCAAAGATAGGAAAACTTTCCATGAAGATGTCGTCAGCCCCCTAATGAGGACCTATGTTACATAGGGTACATAAAATATGATCGTCATCATAATATCGCTGATCTTTAACCGTGCGTCCTTGGGAGCAGTGGGAAGGAAAAGCACGGCTTTGCCAAAGTTGGGTTTATCATCATATATCACATATTATTAACACGTTATATTATTCAAAATAATAAACCAGGAGTTCATGTACGGATTAAATCATGAACGTTATATTTTGGTGGGCTTTGGAGGCAAGAAAAACAATAAACGCTCAGTTGGGATGTAACAGTTTATAAGTTCCAAGGTAACACATTCGATCGGGCGATTGTGGACCTGGGGCCCACATATATTTGCAAACGATGAATCCAGGTCTCTTTCGCCGCATCCAGTTAAAGTTCTAAACTGTGAAACTGGAACTTAACTAGCTCAATAATTAAATAAAAATGGCTTTAACAATGTTTTTGACTCACATTCAAAGCTGTCAGTCAAGAGACAACTTCCAGTCTTATGAAGTAGTGGATATAAATATTATAATCATGGTTATTATGGAGATTATTGAATTTTAACTAGCAGTTAGTTTATACATGGATGAAATCCTGTGATCAAAGCGATTACTACTGGGTCCGTCACTTGAACTGTTACTTCTATTTTCAAAATAATAATGACAGCGCGCCAAATTTTGGTGAAACGTCAATTTGTTTCATTGTTTTTAAGTGGGCGAAAAGAGCGGGAACAAATTTGAATTGTATAATAAATTTTCGCAATGGCTATTAAACCTAACATTGTGATCGTTTTGTATTTGACCGGAAAATCACAACCAGTCATCGTTCGGGAGCTCCGACATTTACATGTGAACAAAATGTTAGTGCATCGAACCATTAAGCGTTATAACCTAGCATTGCTAAACGGCATAGAGGCGGTCATCCGAAAATAGCAGCATCACATGATATGGTTTGAAAGGTAAAGGCTCGAATTCAAGGAAATCCTCACCAGTGTTTTGCAAAATTTGCGAAAAGTCAGACAATACCCGACTCAAGTAATCGGCGAATACTGAAACAAAAAGAAATGCAACTGAAGCCCTACCAACAAGATACAAAAATTACAGCATCTTAGTTCAGCGCAGAAGGCAGTTCGACTACAAAGAGCTCAAGCAATGAAAGTCTTGCGTGGCGATCTGGAAAACATTGTTTTTTCTGATGAAAAAATTTTTACTGTCTAACAGTATATAAACAAACAACATTTTCGTGTTTGGCTACAGGGCAAATCCAACGAGAATTTAGACGATGGAGTTCCCGTTCGTAAGCAAGCGCCCGCTTCTGTTATGGTCTCTGCTGCAGTGACCGCAAATGGTCGCTATTCACTCGTGTTTATCGAGAAGGGCGTCAAAGTCAGCCAGCAAGTGTGTGCAAAATGTGTTAAATGAGGCGCTCATACCATGTGCACGTGTAAACATTGCAGTACGAAACGCTGGACGTTCCAACAACACTCAGGATCGTCTCAGAAAGCTCTTATCTATGGATCAAAGGAGGCTATATCGAACAATAACAATTATTGTCTTAAAATTAAATGTTTTATTGTGATATAATTTTTAACGAACCGTACTTCAATTGACTAAATAACATCATTTTCGATTGGTAACACTTCGAGTGACGGACCCTGTATATAACCATAGGATTTGAGTGTCGAACTGTTCGCTTATAAATTTAGTGTAACTGTAATCAACGATGATGAGAGGGAGATTCTAAAAAAACCATATATAGGGTGTTAACGGAGATATGGTCCAAAAGCTAACCACGTATTCCTCGGCATATTTGGAGCTAATAAGGTAGAAGATATTTTGTTGTACGACTTGAAAAAGATTTTCCCCATACATTTTAAATACCTACAAATAAAATGTATATCCTTTTTGTTTCAAATATGCCAAGGAATACGTTAACGTTTGGACCATACCTCCACTAAAACCTTGTATATATCGGCATATGATCAAAATTCGTTGAATGAGGGAATCTCATTCTATGAACTGATGAGAATAAGGCTTTGACTTCATTAAAGCCTTAAAGATAACATGAAGAAACTTTTAGAAAATGTAGTTTTGTTTTAATATCAATCAAAAAACTCTATTTGTTACACCTCGTAGTGTAGGGACTAAAATATTGCCTTTCATGCAAGAGGTTATGGGCTCAAATCCTCGCATCTGTTATACACCACTTTATCTTGCGAGTTGTTCATGGTTCGGAACCCATGTAAAACTGTAGGTCACCTTACCCTACTAGGTGACAGGGTTAATCCCGCCTGGGTTGGTATCACCGCATTAGGAAAAACTATGGACGAAGTGGCAATAGATCATTGTCTGTATTGTCCACCCATGGTATCCGTATGCAGCCGTGATTCTGTGTAAAGGAAGGTCCTGACCTGTCACCTAATTCCTTCTGGAATTTGTTGACTTAGGCTTATATCATGACGGTAGTTGTGTTACATTAGCCATCCATGTCAGGTTCCATAATAATACCTAACCTTACTTTCGTTGGAATTTATTAACGTGCAGATATTTAAATGATAAATGCATGCTCTACGAAAACTAAAAATAATTAAAATAAAACAAATTATTTAAAAATATAAAAAACCCGACAGCGTAAAAAATTGTAACTTAAAATTGACTTAGTAAACGAACTGAAAAGATAGAAACAAGTTGAAAAATAAATATTTGTTGTGTTTGAATGATCATGGTTGACATTGTTTACAAACGCAGTCGGAGGCATAAGATACATTAACTACGATTTATATTTTCAATGGTGTGCCTATGCAAATTTCACGATGGTCGGTTGAGTTCGCGAAACAGACAAACTTACTTTCGTATTTATTATATGACAGTTAGGAGATTATAATTTGTCTCAATAAGTTTATTTTTGCTATACCCATATCACTAAGAAAATCGCTAGTCATTAATAATGGAATGTATTGGGAAATATATAATATATCATTATATAATTCATATTGTGCATCAAATAGTTGAACTATGATTTATATTTTTTTTTGTAATTAAATTCATTGAAAGTGTACCTATGTAAATTTCATGATGATCGGTGACACCGAGAACGAGAAAATAAACCTCACTTTAGACATAAAAATGAAAGATAGGATACTGGAACTTAATACCACGTATTTTCTTGCTCCACCGAAAAAATCCATAAAATCGCTAGTCATTTACTATGGAACGTACTGGGGCTATTTGATGCCTCCGACTGCGTTTGTAAACACTGTCAACCATGATCATTCAAACACAACAAATATTTATTTTTCAACTTGTTTCTATCTTTTCAGTTCGTTTACTAAGTCAATTTTAAGTTACAATTTTTTACGCTGTCGGGTTTTTTTATATTTTTAAATAATTTGTTTTATTTTTTTGTTTCTTTAAAGAAATTGGGAAAAGTTAAACATGTTCTTCGCTGAATGGGTAGATAATGTTAAGATCTTTGAAATGGTATTAAAATAAATATTAGTTAATATCAATATATGCCGCAAACTTGAAAAAGAATATATTTGAGAGCTGACTTCAAATTTGTTTTCCATGACTAAAATATCAATTTATGCAAAAAAAATCTTTCTGTTTTGGTAGAACGTTAGCTGGAATTATACATGTTTTTTTTTTCATTTTCTCATTCCATTGAGATCAGGAAATTAACGCAATCAAACCATCTTAAATCTGAGCACTGTTTGAGGTCATAGTCCGAGTTCTGGAGAACCAAGATTTCGCTGGATTTAAGTACGCCAGTAAGTAATGATTAATCCATGATTTAAGTTTCGAAATGTATGGAGGATTGCTGGCTACCGCCGAGAGCGATAAAATGACTATAAAATAATTTTGTATGCAATTTGTCATATAGATTGGCCCATAACCATGTATCCATCCTCTCCCTAAACTTGCCCGTTGACTGTACTATAGGGAGCAGTGGGTATTCTTATTAATTTAATGCATACTACATTGTATTTGGCTAATCATTTTTTTCAAACATTCTTCGAAGTCCGAAGGCAATTTTTAGGTATTTTAGGACCCGACAGGTAGCCCTATTGTCGAGATCCAGAACTGACAGTTCAGTTATTTATAAATATTACAAGAAAACAATATTTAAGTTACTCCAGATGGCTTCCAAACTTTTCATCGTGTGATATAACCGACTTAAAAGCGAACACAATGCAATTAAAATGGCGACTCTCTATTTATCATCAAATTGACAATAATAATAATGATTACGCGAAATAAATATGGACACAGTTTTGGAAACGCCGATCGGCCTGTCCATCTGGATTCAAAATCTCAGCTCCTCGGAGCCTTCTCGTCGCCTCGTCATCTCCAGAGAACAGAAAACCTGTAGCGTAGACATTACGTTTTCTCTTTCTTATTCAAAATCCTTTCCAATTTTCTCTGCTCATTAAAGTTTCCGCCTAATTGACAGTCGTTCTTATTCAGAAGATCAGCTCGTATTCGTTTCCCGGAAAGGTAGCCATGCTCATAGCATGCCCCACTTTATTTCTCTTTCTGAGTTGGATAAGTTAATTCTGTCACAAATGCGAGCTGTTCCGTGGCTCGGAATCCATGTAAAACTGTAGGTCCCCTTAATAGGTGGTAGGGTTAACTCCGCCCGGGTTTGTACCATCGTATCGGATGAAACAATGATGAAATATCATGACGGCGGGAAATCGTCTGGACACGATTCGCTTAGCTTGGAGCACTTGTACGCTGATCCGAAGTTATATGACAGAATGTCGATACTATTTAACGCGTGTATCGCTCACGGATACCTACCAGATGATTTCATGAGAACTGTAGTCGTGCCTTTAGTTAAAAACAGAACCGGGGACGTCTCCAGCATTTCAAATTATCGTCCCATTTCTCTAGCTACTGTTATGTCAAAAATACTTGAAAGAATAATACAACCACAATTATATAAATGCCTAATCCTAAACGATGCACAATTTGGTTGACATCCCGTTCTCTCAACGGAAATGGCCATCCTCTCGCACAAACACACAGTTAGGTATTACCTGATCAGAAAGACGTCTGTGTACGGATGCTTCCTAGATCTTAGTCGCGCTTTCGACACAATTAACTATGATATATTGTGGAAAAAAACTGAGAGCGACTGAGGTTCAGGACGAGGTCATTGATGTGTTGAGATACTGGTACGGAAATCAGGTGAATGTGGTGAGATGGGTAGATGCCTGTCACAGGAATATCCACTCCGCTGCGGTGTCAGGAAGGGTGGACTGACGTCTCTGGATCTGTTTAATCTATTTGTGAATGGACTTAGTGGCTGAGTGGAGCTAGAGTCGGTTGTCATCTAGGTAACGTTTGTGTCAATAGCCTCAGTTACGCCGATGACATGGTCCTACTCAGCCCCTCAGTGAAGAGTGTGCGCACCCTGATGGGTATCTGTGAGCGATATGAAGCTGAACACGTATAGTAATTTTAAAACTTTATTTTATTTCGATTTGATTAATTTTGTCTGTTTTTCTTTAAAAAAATATAATGTAAATATATTTTTTAGTTTTATTATATTGATGATTAGTTATTAATTTCTATATCTTCATGCATTTACGACTGTGTGCCTCAATAAAACATATTATTATTATTATTTGGACACATTTGCATGTCATACCTGTATGGTGCAAGGAACTTATATCTCTGTAACAAAGTCCCTTGGTATGGTGTATGTTCAAATCATATTTGACGTTTACCTTGACGTTTGAACAAAGCACTACTCCTCTCCACGACCCGAAAGTACAAATCGAACTACGCCTTATAAATAAACCAAATAAGCAAATAAACCAAAACCGGCGGCGCGATTCGCGAGCGGTTCCGCCATCTTTAATTCATAAGTCCCTCGGACGTGTCCGAAGGCAAAAAGCCGTGAAGGTGAGCGTAATAGCGCGCTGGACATTTGTACCGACAATTTTATATGAATTGTTTAAAATGTCGTCCCGTTGCGAACGTTTGTTTGTTTTTATTTTATTCCTGAGAACATATTGAGGAGAGGAGATTAGTGGATGGCTCCAGTGGATTCATATAAACGGCACCGGTTCGACGAGGCTGATATCTTTCACGAAAACTGCGATATGTATGTCAATGCACGAACACGACATTTGCATCCTGTGAAATTTTACGTTTGATCTTATTATTAACCGACTTCAAAAAATGCCAACCGATTTCGATGGTTCTTTTTTTATTGGAAAGGACGTGTACAAATTAGTTAGTGTACTTCAGATTCACTAAAAATAAAGAAATAAAAAAAAACTGACTTCAAAGAAAAAGCACTTAAAAGAACAAAAATAATTGTCATTTTTGTAGTTACGATTATTGTTATTTTTTGAGTCGGTGTCAGCCAAGGTAGCCAAGGTTCTCTTGACTGGCGCAGCGCGTGCCCGGCTGACGCCGACACGCGCAATGGAAATTATTTTTTTACTTTTTAGAGCTTTTTTTTAAGTCGGTTTTTTTTGTTAATATTTTTTTCACGAAAAATTATTTCTGGGGTTTCGCCAGTGTTAGTTGGGTTTAAATATTGAATGTGGTTTCCACGACATAAACTACAACGAGTTTCATCCTTCTTGAGTTAGTAAGAAAAAAGATGGTCGAAGCGGCAATGAAAAATTGTCCGTGTTTTTCATCCAGTTCAATGTAGCCTTGCACATAAAGGAAAGGTCCTGGCATAGCACCTTATTCTTTCAGGAATTTGGTTTATTGGGCTTGTATCATAACGGTCGTTCACCCATCAATGTCAGGTTGCATAAAAAATCCAAAAATTAATGTATACAATCTTTCTCATGCATAATGATACTCTCATAGGGTGACGAAAACTGCTCACCCCTCAGGTTATTTAGCATAATACTAAGTTTACCTGAAATTTATTGGTATGTAATTGTGATTTACTTACTTAGATACCAACTGCATTAAAAGCGGACAGAGAGACGCCACACTTTCGTTTTGAGGGTTCCGTACCCAAAGGGTGCCAACGGAACCCTATTATCAAGCCTCCACCAAGTACTGATTGGCTTAATCCTTACATTAAAGGGCCTTTCTTACCATCTCGCAATCTATACCTTACCAAGATAATCAGAACTTAAGGTGGCCCAACCCGGCGGGCCTAACTCATTCGCGGGCACGGTACAAAACCGTGCTGTTGCGCTCTGGGACCTTCTCTGTTTCAAAGAATAAGACAGGCTCCATGATGAGGAAGATGCAACATGTCCACAAAAAAGGCAATGTGCATAGTGTATGAATTGGTAAGATTTACGAAAATTTAAATTTAAAAACGACTTATAGCTAAAAGTAAACCACGACTGCTGTAGTAAAAAATCGAGCAAAAACCAGATAGATTATAAATTTTGATTAAATAAGCTATGTCTGAAGACTAATCTTTTTAAGATGTTATTACTTTACTTTTGAAAGTTGCCCAGCGAGCAATGGAGCGAGCCATGCTGGGAATATCGCTACGGGATATGGTGCGCAACGAGGCAATTCGCCGACGTACCAAAGTAGTCGATATTGGACACCGGGTGGCTAAGCTCAAGTGGCAGTGGGCTGGTCATGTCAGCCGAAGAGACGACGACCGTTGGAGTAACCGTGTCCTGCACTGGCGGCCGTGGACAGGAAAACGGAGCGTGGGAAGACCACCCGCCAGGTGGGACGACGACATCAAGTGCGTCGGCGGAAAGCAGTGGTTCCGTACCGCTGAAGGCCGGGAGGACTGGAGGAAAATTGGAGAGGCGTATGTCCAGCAGTGGACGCAAACACGCTGACTGACTGACTGACTGACTTACTTTATCATTGCGTAATCCACCTCCAAAGTTATTTTATAAAACGCGCGAAAAATGCGAACTTTCGGACCTTATAACTTAGAAACCAAACACAATTTTACAATGCCAATGGTCATCAGACATCTAGTTCGATCAAATAAAGCTATTTTGAGCAACATTTTGGATCTTTGACAAGAAATATGGGCGTGATCTTCTTTCCCCTTTTGTACGGGGAGATGAGCGGGATGGGCCACCTTAAATAATAAAGCGCCTTCATATAAAGTGCTGATTATTTTGTACGGATATCGATTGCGAAATAGTAAGAAAGGCCCTTTAATGTGAGGATTAAGTTTATCAGTACTTGGTGGAAGAGACACTAAAGCCTGGTTTTCACCAAGTGCTGATTTATTTTAACTGGTTATGGTGCTGTCTCTATAACAAACACAAAAACAACAATCGTTGTTATTAATATTATGTCCGCCTACAGAACCAATACGGTAAAAACAACTAAATAAGTAAATAAATTAATAAATAATAAAATAAATAAGAAAAACAGCTAATCTGGTTGTATGTAGCTGAACGCCCCCTCTTGTGTCCCGCGCCGCCGTCTCTATGCGGATCGGATGGCGCGAGCCGCGCCCCTGGAGCTGCAATGGGGTGCAGGGAGTGCAGGATCGGGAATCGGGAGCCGATCCTGAAACATAACATAGATATCGTAAAAAGCAGTAATATTTCGGCATTCGCCGTTATCAAACTTTTTTTATCAGATTTATTTTAATCGACGCTTAAAGGGCCTCTATTACTAAAGTGATGATTATCTTGTACTGGTATTAATTGCAAGCTGCTAAAAAGGCACTTAATATGTGGCGATTAACCTAATCAGCAGTAGGAGAAAAAGGCCGAACGTTGTCACCTAAATTGGCGTTAACGCAATCGACTGGCGTTTTCAAATGCATGGAGAAATAGAAGAGCGCGCACAGTGGGCGTAAAGCGAACTAACATTCCTGAGTCCGAGTTTGATTTGACAGCTTACTCAACGTTGCCGTAAATACGTCGACGTGGCCGTTTACGCCGACTCCGCGTTTTCATACAAATCGGAAGTCCGAGTTCGACTTTGACAGCTTGAAGAAGTAAAACCACGGAATATCTAGTTATAAACTTGCATGGAGTTTGACGTTTTTCTTAACTTCGAAGTTCAGTTAACGCCAATTTAGGTGAGAACTTCGACTGACGATACGATGTGATACGATCTTGCGAGAAAATATGAGACTATTTCATCCTCTAAATAAAAAGCTATCATGAAAATGATTGTAGCCATCTGTATAATTTTAGGAACACTCCCCAGAGGACAATTCTCGCTGCAGAATAACACTTGCTCGCTTGCCCCGTCCGGAACCACCCTCCATACAAACACTCTACGAACAAAAAGTGATTATCTAGAGGTTGGGGTAATTTTAAGTGTTTATAAAGGGTGTAATTTAAACGGTACCCGCTGTTAGGGCGAAAATGGATGCGAATAAGGTCATCCTTTTTGTATTTTCATTTTTGGAAAATACCTACAATGGCGAAGAAAACTGCTTAATTATCACGATAGGTGGCGTCTAGGCGACCTACCCTAAAATACCTGCCAAAGTTGTCGAAGGCCCTAGAACAGTATATATATATATTTTATTTACTCAATCTATAAAATTAAAACCTTCAATCGATTTCCTCTATATTATTCCGAAAATCAATACCAAATCCAAATAAATTATTTTGAATTGGAATTGATTTTCGGAATCATATCGATTTTCATACGCTAATGAAATGAAATGGTAAGTAAGAAAATATCACAATTCACATAAGCCAAAATATTTCATTTCAAACTTTGTGCTGTCAATTACATTAGATTGATGATGGATAGAAGATGCCTTTTTACATACGAAAGATTTAGAGCAGAATACCTATTAATTTAGAATGTGTGGTAATCAAGAGTTTACTCTTTATAACGTATACAATACACTGTTCTTTGTGAGCTGTAGTAATCTATCAACAACTGTAAACTAAGTAAATATTATTTTTCGTACTGAGCAGGTACGTCGCTTATTCCAAGGAATGTGACATGTATGTATGTATAATCTACCGTGAAGCAAGGACACACTAATTGAAGAAAGAGCCCAGTAAAAATAACTACTTTACGAATATACTGCAAGGCTGGACCCGATCCAGTAAATCATACCATTTGCGGGTATTATACCTTGCTTCACGGTCGATTATACATACATATATGTCGCAACTGTAAACTAGTTTATAAGTATCAATGGAAACATTGGCGAAGTTACTTGTCGGCTCTTCTTCGCCAAAAGCCGCCAGGAAAAATGACGAATCCGAGTGTGTAATATCCATCTAATATTAACCTCAAAAACCGGCCAAGTGCGAGTCGGACTTGCACACGAAGGTTTCCGTACCATCGTATAAGATTTAACACCAAAAAGTCACGTTTTTTGTATGGGACCTCTTTTATTTTTATTATTTTAAAATTTCACCTATTTGTTGTTATAGCGGCAAAATAAATACACACTCTGTGAAAATTTCAGCTGCCTACCTATTACGGTTCATGAGATACAGCCCTGTGACTGACGGACGGACGGACAGCGGAGGCTTAGTAATAGGGTTCCGTTGGCACCATTTGGGAACGGACCCCTTAAAATACATTCCAAATGCAATAGCATAATGTCAAAGCTCTTTATTTAGAGAATACCTCGAAACTACAATAAAAACTCAATAGCGTCAGTTCAAAGCACTCTTATTTAGAAAAAAACCCGCCAAGTGCGAGTCGGACTCGCACACGAAGGGTTCCGTATCATCGTACACAATTTGACACAACATATCGCGTTTGTTATATGGGCTCCCCTTATTTTTTTATTTTACCTATTAGTGGTTATAACGACTATAACTACACACTCTGTGAAAATTCCAGCTGCCTACCTATTACGGTTAATAAGATAGAGCCCTGTGACAGACGGACGGATGGACGGATGGACAGACGGACAGCGGAGGCTTAGTAATAGGGTTCCGTACCCAAAGGGTGCCAACGGAACCTCGAAATCTTCATCCCAAACTCAATAACGTAAATTCAAAGGACTCTACCGACCAAAAGCTAACAAGTTTCCATTAGTATTAACCGGAACCACCGGAACCGGATGTTCAATGGCACTACTTCTGCCCGGCGAACGAGGAACGCACCACGCGTTCACTGAAAGGAAATAGAGCAATTATTTTAGATATATTGAACCTTTACTGAGAAAAATCTCACGTTTGTATTTGTTCAAGCAATTCAAGCGTAAATATTTTGTAAACTTATCAAAAGGCCGTGATTAGGGATGGTATTAAAAATAAATATACCTTTTGACTTGGGAAAAGCCGACCGCCCAAAATATTAAAGGTAGTTTGTGGGCCAAAGGACTTCATCATAGATGATTTCTTTTAATGCTGAAATTCCCAGTTATATTTTTTTTCTATATAAAGTATAATGTAAATGTAAATGAAAATATGAGTGGCTCGTAGCCTGGTAGCGCGGGGACTTGCCTAGCATACCAGAGGTCTGGGTTCAAATCCTCGCCCCGTTCATGTGCCACTTTCTTTCTCTTTCTGAGTTATATAAGTGCATTTCGTCACGATTGCAAGCTGCTTCATGGTTTGGAATCCATGTAAATCTGCAGGTCCCCTACTAGGTGGTAGGGTAATCCCCCCGGGTTGGTACCATCGCATTGAATGAACGATGTTCAAAGCGGCAATGAAAAATTGTCCGCGTTTTCCATCCAGTTCAATGTAGCCGTGCTCATCAAAGATAGGACCGGGCAAGGCAGTGTGTAGTCAGTTCCATAAGGGTGTAAGTGAAAGCACATTTTATTATTTTAAAAAATAACTACAATTGATTTTGATATTTAAAAAGATGAAAGATAAATTTATTATGTAGCTGTATTTGAAACATCTAATTATATAAATCAGAGGCTATTTTTTTATATTTTATTTATTTTATAATTTATAGTTTTTATGCTTGTTATTAGATATTTGCCCCGTTTGAGCAATCAAAGCACCGGGGTCTTGCGGTTTTGTGTTAAAATTATTTATTTATTTTTATTTTATTTATTTAGAAAACCAACAGCGATTACAAGTTACATTTTGATAATATTTAGATAAATTAAGATAATATTAAGCTTAAGCTGAGGCCAATAACAGGATTTCCTAAATTAAACATATTTTACATATAGTCTATCTTGTTCTACATGAGAAGGTTAATACAATCAGCAAAAGGTAGTTAACTTGTGCACTGTAGTAGTTCATGACAGAAATAATAGTAATAAAACTAAACGTGGACATGTAAAACAATTGTTATGTTTTCTTCTTGTTGCCACTAGAGTAGAGCATCGCTTCAACGTCCTTGCTAGTGGTGACGCTTGGTTCGGGTCACCTCTTCCCCTAAAATATGGTTGAGAGAGGCGATGGCTGGACCCGGCGTGATGCTCGTGAACGGGTGCTGTTTGTGGGGACTGGCCTACTCCAATTGGCAACATGTTAGATGACGGACATGACTTTGCAGAATACACCGATATTTGTCATAAACTGTTGCATACGGCGTAAATGGTAGATTTTGTGAATTAATATTAATTTAATGTATTGACATAAACGGGTACCAATAACCCGTATTTCTGTAAGCAGTGGCAAACAAATTTGTAAACTTAGACTAAGTGGACGTTGAAAAAAATCAGCGAACTTTCTTGCCAGTTCTTCTTCGCCGTGAATGCTGAACTGGCTAATGATAAAATATGACAAATCCGAGTGCAGGGTGCTGTCTGTGGATGATGAATAAACAATAAACAACAATAAACAATAAACAATAACAAAAAAAGTATGGTAGATAAAGTGTGTCTAAATTTTAAAGTTTGCTGTGAAAAAAATATGTGTACTGCTTGGAGATATGCTTTTGGAGTCTTATTAGTAACTTATATTTAAATACCGAGTGTGTGTGTTGTGTATGATGAATTTGTTTTAATATGTGTATGTGTCTAAATACTGAAAATCTGTGTAAAAAGTAGATATATGTGTTTGCTTTTGGAATAAAAGATACCAATACTGCATAATTATTAACTTGGATTGTTCTGTATTTTTAGAGATTCTTTTATTTTTTGTGAGAACGTATTTCTATAATCTGTAAATAAGTCAACTTCACTAAAAAGTTTGTAATAAATTTTTGGTAAGCGCGTGGTAATGAGTTTTATGCGCAATTGGTGTGGCTAGACCATCAATCGACAAATTTCCTTTTTTAGTATAGAAATTCATAGTATTTATTTTTTTAATAAAATTAAATGTCGTTTTACTTACGCCCTAATGTAACTGAATACAATTATGTGCTAACACTCCCTTAAAACAAATGTGGGGGTTGTCTGCACACAGTAGGCAACCTCTACCAGCCAATCCCCATATAACTGAAATATGCCCCAGCACCTATGGAAATGAACTCGGAAGCTGATGGAATATGTAAATTGCGAACAAACAGTT
This sequence comes from Incurvaria masculella, assembly GCA_946894095.1. Taxonomy (NCBI): domain Eukaryota; kingdom Metazoa; phylum Arthropoda; class Insecta; order Lepidoptera; family Incurvariidae; genus Incurvaria; species Incurvaria masculella. The sequence goes on along the minus strand of OX335662.1, from coordinate 13,439,306 downwards.
TGATACAAATCTGATCATTCCACCGAATTTTAAAAGACACCCAAAAATAATTTCTTCGACGTCGCCGGAGAGTTCAAATTCCAGATTCCTTCAGGCACATCACTCACGCGTGCCGCCCTGTCATGTGACATCTTTTCGTCTCGTTCTACCGTTACATTTTCCACAATGGTGCGTCTCTTTCTAGCGCGTGGAGCGATATTGATTTCCTCGGGGGCATTGAATCTTCAGGCGTTTACGGAAGATATGCAGATGCGGCTGAAACGCGAGTTTTCAGAAGGAAGGCGTAAGCGATTCGATTTGCGTAAACCTCACGTTGTCGTACACTCGAACACTTGCAAGTGAATTATATAATCAACTTTCTTTATCTAAAAAGAATATTTAATAAAAAATAATAAAAATACTCGCGGAATTGAAATAACTTATTTACACAAAGATGTACTAATAACTCGTATCAGTGGCAGACACTTTTATAAACTTAGACGTTGAAAAAATGTAATCAGATGAAATCAAGAATCAGAATAAAGTCAGAATCTCTTACAGGAATCTTATCCGTATATTATTATACAGGTTGCTCTCAGACCATTGTACTTTTAATTTTCTGTAGGTAGCATTTAAAGGTTTAATATTATTCTATTTTTTTTGCTGTAAGAATAATATTGTATTATGTAGGTTGACTCTTTGTTTAGAGGTCACTGTAGTAGTTTATGACAGAAATAATAGTATTAAAACTAAATCGTACAAAGTTTTCACTACTTTTCAGGTTGCCACTGGAGTAGTGCCTCGCTTTAAAGTCTAGGGTCTCCTCTTTCCCTAAAATATGGTTGACAGAGGCGATGGCTGAGCCCGGCGTGATGCTCGTGAACGGGTGCTGTTTGTAGGAAATAGCTTGCTCCAATTGGCAACATGTTAGATGGCGGGCATAGTCTTTACAAATAAACTGATATATATTGCCTATGATATCAATTGTTGTAATTTACACTTTTGTAAACTTAGACTAAGTGGACGTTGAAAAACAAAACCAGCGGATTTTCTTGCCAGTTCTTCTTCGCTGGGATTGCCAAACTGGCTAATGATAAAATGAAAAAATATGACAAATCCGAGTGCAGTGTACTGTCTATATGGATGATGAATAAACCAGAAAACAATTGAAAATTGGAACGCTAGTTGTTCGCTGTGAGAATGTTAGAATGGCTAATGAATACATATGGTAAATCCGAGTGCAGTGAACTGCCTATAGACGATGAATAAACCATAACCTTAAATTGATTTGAAGACATAAGATGTGGCGAACTATCGGAGTTCGCCATGAGATGGGTTCATATCCATACAGCTTCACAAGTCAAGGCATGTCTATACAAACAGCCGTGCGAAGCAGACGGCTATAGACGTCATGCGCCATTACTCCAACTTTATTGGAGCGAGTTAGCGGCAATGGGCGTCTTGCGATTCAAAATGACGCATGTGCGACACTTAAGAGGTAGGCAATCAGTGGCGGTGCCTGAAGGTAGAGGTTATGTAGAAAATTATTATTTACTCGCTGTCAATAAAAATACGCGAAATCGGCGGCATGCAGTTGTAGAAAGCAGTGTGGCGATTCGAATATAATCACGAATTTCGTTGGCTGACGTAATTGTCTGGATAGCGAATTAGCGGGAGAGCAGTGGCATGTAATCCAACGGTCGCAGGTTCGAATCCTGCTTCAGATTTCATTATCTGTTTACTTTCAATAAGATCTTTAATGCTTCAATGTAGATTTGTTTTTTTATGTAACTCCTAGTTACATAAAAAAACTGATGGCTAATTCTACACCCACCGTCTTGATTAATACCCAGCGCATCGTATTTCCAAATGAACTAGTAGTTGCCATGTCAGGACCTTCCTACTAGGCTCCAATTGTACTGGGTGGTAAACACGGACAATTTTTTATAAATGGTACCTACGCTTGCGATTGCGGTGACCGCAATCTGGCTAATGATAAAATGATAAAATATGACAAATCCGAGTGCAGTGTACTGTCTATGGATGATGAATAAACCATAAAACAATTGAAAATTGGAACGCTAGTTGTTCGCTGTCAGAGTGTTAGAATGGCTAATGAATACATATGGTAAATCCGAGTGCAGTGAACTGCCTATAGACGATGAATAAACCATAACCTCAAATTAATTTTAAGACATAATATGTGGCGAACTATCGGAGGTCGTCATGAGATGGGTTCATATCCATGCCTTTCCATAAAATATGGTTAAGAGAGGCGATGGCTGTACCCAGCATGATGATCAATGATTCGTGATAATTAAGTTACTTACTTGGTGTTAGGGTTAATCTCGCCCGGCTAGGTACCATCGCATGAAATGAATGATGGTCGAAGCGGCAATGAAAGTTGTGCTTGTTTTCAATCTACTTCAATGAAGCTGCGCAATAGACGAGAGGTCCTGGCATGGCACCCTGTTCCTGTATCGTGTAGCGCTAATATCATGATAGTAGGTGTGGTATTCGCTATCTATGTTTAGGTACATAAAACTAAACTTTCTCAAAGCGCTGTTATCTGCGATCGTATGAAAATATTAAGATAAAACCCACTACGCTACACCCGCCCATTTTCACATTCGCCGCTTTGAGATCGCAACTTAAATAAACATCGTTAAGTACTGACTGTATAGCGAGATGTACCGAGATGTAGCGACGCAGTAAAGAGGCTTTAGTGCTGTCATTACCGTCACCAACACTCGCGCGCTCGTGTCGGTTGTCTCGCTCTGGCGTCACCGCGTCGGTATAGCGTCGTCCCACTCGGGCACACAGCCAGGGGGACGTGGAAATCTAGGATGTATACAGGTTGCTTCAAGACTTGGAAATGCTCAGATTGTTTTTAGTTTGGAAGTTCCGAAAACGTTTCCCATTTGGAGACTTCGGCAATATAACATTTTATAATACCATCATACTTCATGCGACTATGGTAAAGACATAGAGAGCCGATTTTGTATGTTTGTTATCTGTGGGGGTAATCTTCGTAACTACTCCATCTATTTGAAAAAACATTCACTATTTGAAACACGAAGATGACGTCGAAAAGTTCATTATTCCAAATGAAAATATATTCAAAGTTAGCTTAAGTTAGGATAATATTCTTCAAATAAGTCAGAAAAAGTCGTGCCTCTATACAGGTTCCATGGCGTACGCTGTATAAATAGTTAAAATGGGACCAAAATAATGTATGGTTGCATTGTTTCTTTTAAAAAGCTTCGCCGCAGCACACATATGTCTCATATGGATAAACCAAAATAACTATTAATTTCTTTAAATGTGGATAAAAATAACGAATTGCCTTGACTTGCCTATGACAGAGGTCATAGGTTCCACCCCCGCCCAGTTCGTGTACCAATTTCTTTCTCTCTCTAAGCCATGTCCATGGTTCGGAATCCTTTCCCGTCCTACGTGGTAGGGTTAAAGCTCGCGTGGTTGGTCCTATCACATTAGATGAATAGATAGTCGGAGCGGCAATGAACATTGTCAGTATTTCCCATCCAGTCATAGCCGTGACCATAGTGGTACCTATTTCCATCGGGAATGTAGTGTGTAGAGCTAATATGAAAATGGGTATATTATTAGAATAGATAAAAAGGGAGGAGATATGGCATCGAGCGCGCCTACTATGGGATTCGCTGTCTTCATTTTTAAAAAAATAAGTCACATGCAAACACAGTCGCAGATGTATTGGAGCGTTTGTGTGGGTAGGAACTGACTTGACGAACACATTTTTAGAGCACATTCGCGTAAGTGGCGATGTTTCGGTCGTATGGCATATGACGCGCCTCCCGAATCATTTACAATTAAATGGTCATTTTGACCATATAGCGGAAACGCGATATCGACCGCATGCCCCTTTTCCTTCCTTTCTCTCAGTTTCAAGCTAGTTTCATTGAACATTCAACATAAAATAAAAAAAAACGGTTGTCTGTAAAGTCGGTTTACTAACGATAGTTGAACGTGACAACGTCATAAGAAAATACTGATGGAATGGTTGCATTTTTCAAAAGAAAATTTTAATTTTATTTGTTTGATAGATATTTTCAAGAAAACTGTCATTTCAATTATAGCATAACCTACAATCGCTGCACTAGCGGACCGACGTTATTTATTTCAATTATGAAAGCACGAATATTCGACAATATATCACTGAACATATATTTAATATCGAAAGAATCATTACCTTTATCGCCGCAATTATCGTTGTTATAAACAATTGACACCACATTCACTTTTTACTGCACTTCATACGTGACGAAAACATGTAAATGTATTATTGTATAGCAGCTGTCCACGAGGATGCATCGCTCACTGAAGTAGGAGAGAGACAGATGTCGAACGCTGCCGAACGCAGAGGCCGATTGTGCCTCTTTGTCGCTCGTTCCGCGCTCTCCCTTGCACTTCAAGCCTTAAATGGAACGCCTCAGAGCGAGGTAACGCCGCATGAGTCATGTTTTTTTGTGCGTGCAGCCGGCTACGAATTATAAGACGTTGTCACGTCAGCAGCCTGTATCCACGTCACTCCCCCGCGCCGCGCCTCCCGCGCGCTCCGCCGTCCTCTCCCGACCAATGGGCGCGCCCCTTTGCGCCGCGATGGCAGCTAATGTGGCGGGGGGGTCGGAGGGGGGGTTTTTCCTTCGCCGGAGCGCCTGGAAATGATGAGCTACGTGCCTGGGGATAGGAGCGGGCAGTTTGTCGACGCGCGGGCTAAATGGTGTTGTGGGAGGAGAAGGATTAGGCTATAATTGAGTTTGGAGTTGAGATATTTTCTTTGTTTGTCTTCATTATCGTCGCTCGATGAAGGGTCGGTGAAGCATCACGCTGCTTAAGTAGGGCGGTATGCAGAGATAGTGAAGCATAGAATAGTAGATGTTAAACTAGCACTTCTCTCTGCTACATTATCTCCGATTACGGGTGCAAGGAGAAACACTTTCCTAATATTAAATATGCCTATATACAGTCTGTGGACCAGTTTAGGTGATATTTCTTGTAATAAAAAATCATTTATTAGTAAAAATTTACTATGAAACGGATAGGTATGCTTGCTAAAATTATATCCTCTTAGTATTATACAATCCTATGTATCTGGATGCTCCCAACATTTTAATAAAAGGCTTTCGGGAAGTTTCGGTAAAAAAATATTACGAACAATATACGAATAAATTCTTATAACTACGTGGGTGGATCTTGGGGTCAATTTTGCGTCCAGCCCGTGACGCGCTCCGTGTAGATGTCGCGGTCTCACTTGATCACGCGGATTCTGCAGCTCGGTACCGTGACAGATGCAGATGGGTCCCGGACGAAGCAGGAACGGTTCATAGACGCTGTCCCGCAGTGCAATTACGAAGCACAAAATTGGGTGTAGGTTGCTGTACTTGCAGCAATATGACAGCTTTTGCGATTACGAAATCGATGCATTCACAAATGGTGCGGCACTCAGCGCTACCCGCCGCACTTAGGTCAACTCCATACATTTCGCGTCGAATAGGTGTTGCGAAACGCCAAAGAACTGTCAAATGCGGGGAGGTCGCTGCGTGGATGAACCCGCAGCTGTCAAAAGTTGACCTATCGTATCGACACAGATTGGTCCGTGCTGGATGTAGGTGGATAAAAAACGGCTTCGTAATCGCGCTTTAGAAATGACGGGGGCGCACCTACACGCACCGCGGCACCATCCTCAAATTTTGCGTAATCGCACTGCCGGTCGCCATCGCCGCTCCGCCGCCTCCATCCGGATATCTAGTGGACCAGTCACATCTACAACTAGTGGCTCTCTGAGCTGTCGACCTGGCGAGTCTGTCTTTTGTGCATTTGACATTTTTGAAATGATTGCTAACCTGCTAACAAAATTTCACGAAAATCGGTTGAAAAATGCGACTTAAATAAGAAAACAGCCGGGGAGATGTGCCATTTTTTAACATTTTTCAAAATGTCTTCGTCATTTAACATCTTTTTAAAAAAAAACTATATGATTATCGAACCTGGGGGTCCATTCAGGGAAAGAGTGAGTTCGAATTCGTCACTAAATATCAACTCACTTTTTTTAATAGTAATGTTTCCACACTTCTTGAACATCATTACAGTTAGATAAAAATCTGGTCCGTCCCGTAAATCGCATTTCTCAACCGATTCTCTTGAAATTTTGCGAGCAGGGGGTCCATTCAGAGCAAGAGTGAGTTCGAGTTCGGGAGTGAGTTAACCTAAAAATAGCTGGGAAATATATTATTATTTAAATAACGGAACCGTTGTTTATACTTCCGACGTATTTACGGGACGGACCAGATTTTTATCTAATTGTAATGATGTTCAAGAAGTGTGGAAACATTACTATTAAAAAAAGTGAGTTGATATTTAGTGACGAATTCGAACTCACTCTTTCCCTGAATGGACCCCCTGAGGCCGGAGAACAGCCAGATATACGTAAGCATTTTTGCCAAATCTTGAACCGGAGACGTTTTACTCGATCTCTCTTCGCTCGGTCAATAAATATTTAGTTATTAGTACATTATACATAAAATACATAAAGAGTGTCGGAAGACCACCCGTCAGGTGGGACGACGACATCAAGTGCGTCGGCGGAAAGAAGTGGTTCCGTACCGCTGAGGGCCGGGAGGACTGGAGGAAAATTGGAGAGGCATATGTCCAGCAGTGGACGCAAACACGCTTACTAACTGACTGACTGGCTTAGCCCCGGTTGCACGAAGAGACGGCCGAGTTAATCAATGTACAAACACGTCACTTTTAGTGAACAGCATAGAGTTCCTTCCATATTGTCCATACAAAGTGGCGTGTTTCATCGTACGTTGACGTTGATTTTGATTTTTTGTCCTTTCGTGCACTCGGCCCTTAAACCGCACCCAGTAACCGAACCTATGTCAGTGATTTACGTTATTATAAGCATCACAATGCCGATAACTGATTGTCCATTTGCCGTGTAGGTTGGCAGGCTGTAGCTCGCTGCATTACACGAGCGAGAGGCAAGTTAAATGCTCCATTTGGCGGCGCGCCCGGGGAGCGCAACGCAAAATGGCCGACAGCGAAGCGTTCAGGATTCCGCTTCTCGGCAGTATTCATTATCTTTTAGTGTGTATGGTGGTTTGTCCAGTGTGCGACATGAGCCCATTTCCATTTCCGTGCATTTTTATCATCGTCATCTAGTCTTGGTTAAACTGTGTAAAAATGTCAAAGCTGCATGTTTTTTTTTATGCGACCTGACATGGATGGCTCATACCACACAACTACCGTTATGATATTAGCCCAATACACCACATTCCCGAAGGAATTAGGTGCCATGCCAGGACCTTCCCGTTATGACCACGGCTACATTGAACTGGTTGGAAAACACGGACAATTTTTCATTGCCGCTTAGACCATCTTTTCATCCAATGCGATGGTATGAGCAGGGGCCCTACAGTTTTACATGGATTCCGAACCATGGAGCAGCTCGCATTCATGACGAAATGCACTTATCGAACTCGGAAAGAGAAAGACAGTGGTTCATGTCGGAATGGAACCCAGGCCTCTGGTACGCTAGGCCAGTCCCCGCGCCACTAGGTTACGAGCTGCTTATAGCAATTGACACTACTAAAGTACAACAGCGCCGCAACTTCAACCGCCATCTTGAAAAATTACATTTTCCGCCGAGTTCATTGTCGTATCTAGGTATACTAATCACGGAAGATTGTAACGTATCATCATCATTACATAGTAATCGGTGGCCCAGTGGCGCGACACTTCGGCGATCGCTCTCCGAAGTTAAGCAACGCTGGGTCCGGTCTGGTCTTGGATGGGTGACCATTCGACCGTTGAGAGAGGCTGGCCGTGGTTCGGATTCCACGTTAAGCTGTAGGTCCCCTTCCTTACTTACTAGGTGGTAGGGTTTATCCCGCCCGGGTTGGTACCATCGCATTGGATGAACGATGGTCGAAGCGGCAATGAAAATTGTCCGTGTTTTCCATCCAGTTCAATGTAGCCGTGCAATATAAGGAAGGTTCTGGCATGGCACCTAGTTCCCATGTGGTGTGTTGGGCTAATACCATGACAGAAGGTGTGGTATTAGCCATCCATGTCCAGTCACATAAAAAAAAAAAAAAACAAAGTCGCTTTCTCTGTCCCTATATCACTATATCCCTATGTACGCTTAAATCTTTAAAACTACGCAACGGATTTTGATGCGGTTTTTTTTAATAGATAGAGTGATTCAAGAGGAAGGTTTATATGTATAATAACATCCATTAAATATTGGAAAAATACTGTTATTTTTGAGGTTTCCAATGTGATGTCGTAAAAAAATATTTTTTTTCCGCTTACATTGCAAACGCAGGCTGAACCCTACGAGATTTATCAAAATAATGTACTAAGTATTGTATACATTGAAAAGGTGTACAGAAAACTCCGCGATGGTATATATCTATCTCTTATGGATATCCCACAATAACATTTTTTTCTCATTTACTTTTTACGACAAATAATGGCTAATTTTCGAAGCGATTTTAACCAATACAGCATTAATCCTTACGTAATTAAATACCTTAAATACATTGTGGATTTAATATAGATCTATACGGCCCTTTACAGCATATGATTTAAATGAATATTTTCGATGATATTATAGATTTAAAAATTGCGGGATGTAGTGTTTGCGGCGGTACCGGCCGGCCGGGGCGGCGGGAGCGTGCCTCGGAGGCCGCGGTTATCCCTATAGCACTTTGAATTTATTATTTCTCTAATATCTAATAATAATGTAATAATAATATCTAAGTTTTTTTTATTTCAAATATCTCAATGTAGGAACTCTACGTAAAAATGGTTTATTTGTGTATCATTGTGTCAAATAATATTTTTTTAAATGACATTATGCCCGTGCAAAGCCGGGACGGGCTGCTAGTTTTACGATAAAGTACTTTGACACAAAGCGTCAAAGTACGGGAATAGCGAGCTCAACCCCGGATGAGTGGAAAGAGAGGAAGATGGCGGAGCAGAGAGAAGCGATGGGGGGGGCAGGGGGGGGGGGGTTAATTTGGCAAATTATCTTAGTTTATAGTCCGGACCTTTCGCTTATTTTGGACATTCTATTCGCTTATTTTGGACATTCTCTTCGCTTATGTTGGACATCTAAAGCGGAATCGTATATAATATCATGAGGATAGAACACCTACTAATACAGCAATGACTGAAGTTTATCGGGTTCGAAATGAACTACTCTTAAGGTGGGCCCGTAAGCATCACAAAATTACGCTTCCTATACAAAAGTAGTTTTCTAATCATTTCAAAACCACTGTTCCAATTTAGTTAATATTTTGGACTTAATATCAAGCAACAAATATCTATGTCTGCACGTGTTTGTTTTTTTCGAAAAATGTATCCTGTGTCACACAACAGAGAAATGAACATTTGTTTGCAGATTTTCTTTTGCCTGTTATTTGACTTGCTTTAGATTTTTCAGCAAAACAAAAGCGTGCAGACAGAGATATATATTGTAGAATATTAGATACTAAAAATCAAGCAAATCGGTAGTGTTTTTCAAATGATTAGTAAACTACGTTTGTATGGGGAACATAGCTTACGGGCCGTTCTTAATAGGAATTTTCAATAATATATTTCACTGGATATGTATGGCCACTACTTGTTTTTATGTAACTCGACATGGATGGCTAATACCAAACTGAATGTTGGATGTTAGCCTAACACACCACATGGAAACTAGGTGCCATGCCAGGACCTTCCTTATAATGATCGGCTTCATTGAAATGGATGGAAAACACGGAAAAGTGTCATTGCCGCTTCTACCATCGTTCATTCAATGCGATGGTAGCCACCCGGGCGGGATTAACCCTACCATCTAGTAAGTAAGTATCGGCCAGCCTCAACGGTTTGAAAATGGTCACCTATCCAGAACCTGACCGCGCTCAGAGGTGCTTACGCAGCTTATCGAATCACTGGGATACTGAAGCTGACAAAAGCCACACACCGCATTCTCGAAGAAAGCACGGCTACATTGAACTAGATGACCATGTTTTTGTCCAACGCGATTGTACCAACCCGTCTAGTAGGTGAGAAACCGAAAGGAAGTGGGTGCATGAACGGGGCGGGGATTAGAAGCTACGACCTCTGGCATGTAAGGCGAGTCGCTGCGCCCCTAAGCTACGAGTCGCTCAAAGTACAACACCGAGTTATCTGAAGTAAAATTCCGTTTTATAATAAAACAATTCCAATCACAAAACAAAAAGTCGCTGTTAGCTTTTAGACCATAACATAAGCATTTAAAAATTGTTTTTAATATTTCTTTAAATTTGTAAAAACCAACTATATTTTATGCTAAATGAGTTATATTAACTGAACTTCACTCGGGTTCATTTCGCTTTAGCCATCTACGCGAACGGAGCCCGGTAAAATGCGATCAGAAATCTTCGCAGGCGTGTTATACAATCCGTCAGTTAGGAATGAATTAATAAATAATGAGAGGTGCGAGAAGGTTCCAAAATTGGGATTCAATGTTTTTTTGTAAGAAATAAATACATTTGGTGAAACTAATCGAACCATCCAGAAGATTAAAATATTTTTATCAGAATCAAACCGGAATTTTATGTATAAAGATATCTTTAAGATCCTGCTAAATGGGTCCAATAACTTTTTAAAAACATCTGTTGTTCTTTCTTGTTTACCTTCGCTATTTATGTTACAAGGAATTACAATAATTTATTCACACTAACAAATTTACAAAAAAACTTTTTAAGATAGATATGCATAGAATTTTATGTGGTGCTTGTATGTGTATAATATGTTGAGATATCAAAATTACAACAAGTTACTCAAGTACTTAAGTAAGTATAGATCATAAGTAATTTAAAAAATCTGCGGTAAAAAACCTAGCCGTCGCAATACAGGTTAGATTGCTCCGGACTATAATAAAAGCTGTTTTTCTTAAATTTCACAATCGGGTACCAATAACCAGTATTTCTGTAAGGAGTGGCAAACACTTTTGAAAGTGGGCGTTGAAATAAATCCATAGAAGTTTCTTGCCAGTTCTTCTTCGCTGTGAATACTGAACTTTCTAATGATAAAATTTACGAATCCGAGTGCAGTGTGCACTGTGGATGATGAACAATCATTTATCGAAATATTTGTTAGATTTGATTGATACAGGCAATCTTTAAGACGATATAGTTTCAGAGGCTGATCTCGAAGGCTTGAAATCCTCAAGTCAGCGGGTTGCGGGCTTCAAAAATGGGTTTCCAATTCTCCAGCGTTCCTTGCAGATATTCCTGAAGTTCACCAGCAAAATCCACACCTCTCTCAGACCAGGGAAGAAGAAAATGTAGTGTCGGTTTTATAGGAGTTCAGTACTGACCTGTCCGATGTATTTGCGTATCGCGTCAATTTGCCTCCTACACAGTTCTGGACAAAACGGTTAGTGTTGTCTACGGTGTCGTCTTTGGGTGCCCAGATCGACCAGGTGAGACTGCCTCCTTTAACAATTTAAAATATCCTTTTAGATTTCCTTTAGATTTTATAGATTCCAAAAACGACCAAAAAACCACCTAAGTAATCCATCTTTGGTCCTACAACTAAAGCTCACAACTCTTCATGAGCGAAGGCAGCGTGGAGACCTCATCGAAGTCTATAAGATCCTCAATATTTACTACAGTACCTCCAAACTCAACGAAATGTTTGCAATAAACACATTGACTCACCTTAGAGGACTTAGGCTGAGATAAATAGTCGTAACAAAAACTAAGACTAGCGGAAAGTAGTACTTTGTGACGTCACTCTGACACATTTTGTATGGACGAAATCTCAAAGCAATGCCAAATGACGTTACAAAGTACTACTTTGCCTTAGCATTCGTTTCAGTGACGACTATTTATCTCAGCCATAGTCTAAAGCTGAACCACTCTTCCTCAAGGACAAATCCCAGAAAACATTTTCTTTGCAACAGAGTTGTACACTCCTGGAATCAACTACCACAGGAAGTCATAAGTGCCAAAAGAGTTAATGGGTTCAAAAATGTACTAGACAAATATAAATATAGAAATAGACCCTAAATAAATAAACAAAAAACCAAAAAACAAAAAAAAACGAAAAAAAAACCAGGTGCACTCATTAGTTCTAAAACCTGATATGCACGCATTAGCTTATAGCTGCTAGTGTTATAAACCAAACAATAATAATAATAAAGTAATCCATACTATTATTATGAATGCGAAAGAAACTTTTCACGCCTTAAGAGCTGAACCAATTTTGATGAATTTCGGTGAAGAGATAGTCTGGACCCTGAAGAAGGATATATGTTACATTTTGTGGCAAAAATACACTCGAAGAGGGCGAAATAGGGGATGAAAATATGTATGGGGAACTCACATAATAGCCAAATTATTCCGCCCGACATCAGCCCAAAACGACATTGACCCGAGGGGAGCCGGGTACCACAGCTAGTTGAAATATAATTTTAAGCATAACCGGAATGGAGCGTTTGTTCGCGTATATAGGGCGCTTGTCAACATATCCCGCCCAGAGCGCGAGGGTACATATTTCTTCGGCCGGTCCACGGCTCCCGAGGGTACGATTGGATTAGAGACGCCATTTTGATATAAATTGCAGTTTATGACTCGGAGTTCGGAGCGCCGTGAAATCTAATACGTCGACACATGCTTTATTGGCTTTCTGTGGACATATACGTGTATGTACTCGTGAGATCGGTATGTCTGCGGTACTCAGAGGCTGAGATAAATAGTCGTAACAAAAACTAAGAGTTAAGAAAATAAGTACTTTGTGACGTCACTTTGCATTACTTTGTTATTTCGTCCATGCAAAGTTTGTCGAAATGACGTCACAAAGTACTAATTTTCGTTAGTCTTAGGCTGAGATAAATAGTCGTAACAGAAACTATGACTAATGGAAAGTCTTACTTTGTGACGTCACTTTGCATTGTTTTTGAGATTTCGTCCATACAAAATGTGTCAAAGTGACGTCACAAAGTACTACTTTTCGTTAGTCTTATGATGAGATTACTATGATAAATAGTCGTAAGAGAAACGAAGATTAACGAAAAGTAATGCCTTGTGACGTCACTTTGCATTTCTTTGACATTTCGTCCATACAGAGTGTGTCGAAATTACTTCACAAAGTACTACTTTTTTAGTCTTAGTTTCTGTTACGACTATTTATCTCAGCCATAGACATTACTCGTGCTTGGCTTAGCCAAAATATGACTTCCGACTGTCAAATTTGACATTCAGTTACATTTTATGACATTTTTGATGACATGACATTTTGTGAGTTTTTTTTTAAACTGGCAGCCGAAAGACATACTTTGGCTCAGCCAAATACGAGTAACGTCTATGAATCTTAGGCTTAGTTTCTGTTCCGACTAATATTTACCTCAGCCTGAGAGTTAGCAGTTATGCTTGTTATTTTGTTATTTAGTATTGGACTAACAGCCGCATTGGATTAAACTGGTTTAAGCGGTAATAAAAAAAATGTCCCTTTTTTCTATACAGTTCATTGTAGCCGAGCTCATATAGGTCCTGGTATGGCACCTAATTACTTTAGGAATGTGGTGTATTGGTCTAATATCATGACGGTAGTTATGTAGTATACGCTGTATTTGTCAAGTTCCATAAAAATACATACTTTGCCACACACGTTCACCCCTCTATGGAAATAATTTTAAAAAATCCCTCCTTAGTGCATGGTTTGGCTACTCAAATAATATTTCCTCCAAATATCAAATTTCAAGAAGATCCGGTTCAGGTTGTGCGTTGTCTGTCAGTAAGTAACGGTACTGTTTTTAGGATTCCGTAGCCAAAGGGTACTAAACGGAACTTACTAATCCTCCGCTGTTCGGCTGACTACAAATTAGGCGTGCAACTGGCCAGATTCAAGATGTACAGTAATTTTAACAGATTTAAAATAACCTTTTTACTGAATATAAGACATAAGTGTGAATAGAAAACCGGCCAATTACGTGTCGGACTCACACACGAAGGGTTCCGTACCATCGTAAAAGATTTAACGCAAACAAATCAGGTTGTTTGTATGGGAGCCCCCTTTAATTTTAATAATTTTTCAATTTTACCTATTTGTTATTATAGCGGCAAATAAATACACACTCCGTGAAATTTTCATCTATCTATCTGTTACGGTTACTGAGATACAGCCCTGTGACAGACGGACGGACTGACGGACGGACGGACGGACGAACGGACAGCGGAGGCTTAGTGATAGGGTTCCGTTTTCACCCATTTTGGTACGTAACCCTAAAAAAATACTAAAGAAACAGCTAACAGGTTTTACAGTGTTAGGGAAACAGAAATAAAAAAACCCGACAGCGTAAAAAATTGCAACTTAAAATTGACTTAGTAAAGGAACTGAAAAGATAGAAACAAGTTGAAAAATTAAATATTTGTTGTGTTTGAATGATCATGGTTGACAGTGTTTACAAACGCAGTCGGAGGCATCAAATAGCCCCAGTACGTTCCATAGTAAATGACTAGCGATTTTATGGATTATTTCGGTGGAGCAAGAAAATACGTGGTGGGGGAAGTTCCAATATCCTATCTTTCATTTTTATGTATAAAGTGGGGTTTTTTTTCTCATTCTCGGTGTCACCAATCATCATGAAATTTACATAGGTACACTTTCAATGAATTTAATAACAAAAAAATATAAATCATAGTTAATGTATTTGATGCACAATATGAATTATATAATGATATATTATATATTTCCCAATACATTCCATTATTAATGACTAGCGATTTCTTAGTGATATGGGTATAGCAAAAATATACTTATTGAGATAAATTATAATCTCCTAACTGTCATATAATAAATACGAATGTTTCGCGAACTCAACCGACCATCGTGAAGTTTGCATAGGCACACCATTAAAAATATAAATCGTTGTTAATGTATCTTATGCCTCCGACTGCATTTGTAAACACTGTCAACCATGATCATTCAAACACAACAAATATTTAATTTTTCAATTTGTTTCTATCTTTTCAGTTCCTTTACTAAGTCAATTTTAAGTTACAATTTTTTACGCTGTCGGGTTTTTTATATTTTTAAATAATTTGTTTTATTTTAATAATTTTTAGTTTTCGTAGAGCATGCATTTATCATTTAAATATCTGCACGTTAATAAATTCCAAAGAAAGTAAGGTTAGGTATTATTATGGAACCTGACATGGATGGCTAATGTAACACAACTACCGTCATGATATAAGCCTAATTCAACAAATTCCAGAAGGAATTAGGTGACAGGCCAGGACCTTCCTTTACACAGAATCACGGCTGCACACGGATACCATGGGTGGAAAATACAGACAATGATCTATTGCCACTTCGTCCATAGTTTTTCCTAATGCGGTGATACCAACCCAGGCGGGCTTAACCCTGTCACCTAGTAGGGTAAGGTGACCTGCAGTTTTACATGGGTTCCGAACCATGAACCACTCGCAAGATAAAGTGGTGTATAACAGATGCGAGGATTTTAACCCATAACCTCTTGCATGAAAGGCAATATTTTAGTCCCTACTCCCTATTAAAACAAAACTACATTTTCTAAAAGTTTCTTCATGTTATCTTTAAGGCTTTA
This sequence comes from Incurvaria masculella, assembly GCA_946894095.1. NCBI lineage: Eukaryota > Metazoa > Arthropoda > Insecta > Lepidoptera > Incurvariidae > Incurvaria > Incurvaria masculella. Next base: position 13,423,678 of record OX335662.1, on the reverse strand, counting down.
ATGAAGTCATCAGCTCATAGAATGAGATTCCCTCATTCAACGAATTTGGATCATATGCCGATATATACAAGGTTTTAGTGGAGGTATGGTCCAAACGTTAACGTATTCCTTGGCATATTTGAAACAAAAAGGATATACATTTTATTTGTAGGTATTTAAAATGTATGGGGAGGATCTTTTTCAAGTCGTACAACAAAATATCTTCTACCTCTTTAGCTCCAAATATGCCGAGGAATACGTGGTTAGCTTTTGGACCATATCTCCGTTAACACCCTATATATGGTTTTTTTAGAATCTCTCTCTCATCATCGTTGATTATAGTTACACTAAATTTATAAGCGACCAGTTCGACACTCAAATCCTGTGGTTGTATACAGGGTCCGTCACTCGAAGTGTTACCAATTGAAAATGATGTTATTTAGTTAATTGAAGTACGGTTCATTAAAAATTATATCAGAATAAAACATTTAATTTTAAGACAATAATTGCTATTGTTCGATATAGCCTCCTTTGATCCATAGATAAGAGCTTTCTGAGACGATGCTGAGTGTTGTTGGAACGTCCAGCGTTTCGTACTGCATTGTTTACACGTGTACATGGTATGAGCGCCTCATTTAACACCTTTTGCACACACTGGCTGGTTGACTTTGACGCCCTTCTCGATAAACACGAGTGAATAGCGACCATTTGCGGTCACTGCAGTCGAGACCATAACAGAAGCGGGCGCTTGCTTACGAACGGGAACTCCATCATCTAAATTCTCGTTGGATTTGCCCTGTAGCCAAACACGAAAATTTTGTTTGTTTAGATACTGTTAGACAGTAAACATTTTTTCATCAGACAAAACAATGTTTTCCAGATCGCCACGCAAGACTTTCAGTGCAAATTTTGCGTGCTGTCATTATTATTTTGAAAATAGAAGTAACAGTTCAAGTGACGGACCCTGTAGCAATCGCTTTGATCACAGGATTTCATCCACGTATAAACTAACTGCTAGTTAAAATTCAATAATCTCCATAATAACCATGATTATAATATTTATATCCACTACTTCATAAGACTGTTGTCTCTTGACTGACAGCTTTGAATGTGAGTCAAAAGCATTGTTAAAGCCATTTTTATTTAATTATTGTGCTAGTTAAGATTCAGTTTCACAGATTAGAACTTTAACTGGATGCGGCGAAAGAGACCTGGATTCATCGTTTGCAAATATATGTGGGCCCGAGATCCACTATCGCCCGATCGAATGTGTTACCTTGGAGCTTATAAACTGTTACATCCCAACTGAGCGTTTCTTGTTTCTTGCTCCAAAGCCCATCAAAATATAACGTTCATGATTTAATCCGTACATGAACTCCTGGTTTATTATTTTCAATAATATAGCGTGTTAATAATATGTGATATATGATGATAAACCCAACTTTGGCAAAGCCGTGCTTTTCCTTCCCACTGCTCCCAAGGACGCACGGTTAAAGATCAGCGATATTATGATGACGATCATATCTAATGTACCCTATGTAACATAAGTCCTCGTCAGGGGGCTGACGACATCTTCATGGAAAGTTTTCTTATCTTTGGTGAAGCTTTTAGATATTATCAGATTGGTACCGATTTTGGGCACCACAGTATCTCGGCACTGTAGAGTCGCCCTCTTGTGGAACAAGCGGACCTTCCCCAGCGTGACACGCATTGACAACGGAAGTATGGATTTATGAGCTGTGCAGGTGCAGAATGCTGATAGTAAAGCAATGATGGTGATATCGGTCTATGCGGTGACCGAGAATGTCGAAAATATATCTGACTATCGCCCGGATCCACCACTTCCAGTTACAGACATCCCAAAGTTATCTTTCGGTTACACCATATAAATATGCAATGTAACCGAAACTACATTCCATATAGCTGGAGGTAGTGAAAAGAGGAGTATATGACCTGAGTTGGTGTGACAAGCGCGCTTGCGTAAACAACAATCATTTGAATTAGTTTTTAACGTTGAATATTTTGATGTTTTTGGAATTTCTTATTCCAAATTAAATTTAAACATATAAGTTGCATACCTTTTTGTAAACTATTTTGTAAACCCTTTAGTTTGATACCCCACTCGATATGTTTCAAGAAAAAAAATATTTGAAAACACATAATTTGGCGCCAAAAATTAGCCATGATTTTTTTTTATGATTTTTATATACCCAGTGTCACTCTCACAATTAAGACGAATCTAACGACACCTCTCAAGCTAAAATCCATCAAGCCGTTTAGGCTGCAGGGGGCGACAAAGAAATATACATACATACATACACTCGAAAAACATAACCCTCCTTCTTTCGCAGTCGGGTAAAAACAGTTATTGTACACAGTTCCTCCTCACCAAGCTCCTCACCAATGTATATAATGTTCTTATAATAATGTTCTTTGTGAGCAGTAGTAATCAATCAATCACTATAAACTAGATTGTAAGTATCACTGGAAACAATAATAATACAATGACCAACCTGACGAAGTTTCTTGTCGGCTCTTCTTCGCCAGAAGTAATCGAACCGACAGGAAAAAAAAGACGAATCCGAGTGTGTTATATATTATACATCTAATGGAGGAAATACAGAAACTGAAACTGAACTGTTAAAAAAGAATTAAAAGATTCAGTAACATTTAATGTTTTATGCTGTTTTCACTCAGAGTAACCGATTTACTTAGTTGGCTTTATTTTAAAGTGGTATTATCGAAAAAACAGTTATATTTACTGATTATTTTTTCAGTGTACTTACATTTAAAAACATTAGAATCGTTCGCACGGTTTTAAGCAAAAAACTGCGTAAAATTTTGCAAACATAATATTACATATTTTTATTTTTGAAAAAAAGGCAAGTGAATGACAAAAGTCGGATGCGGCCCCTACGCGATAAACTCTATTATCTCAGCCGAAAATCGAAGCCGATAGATAACCGTTTTAACCGGTTTTTTTACGGCCCCAAAGCGATTTTCCGCGAAATAATAAATCGCGATTGGTTTGTTGAGACGGCGGCAATTTCGCGCCGATTCTATTCAATATGTCGCCCGACAATAAACAGAGCCGCGGAAGGAAAACTCATACAAATTCTCCGCCATGGAGCAAACAGTTTTCCTGTAAAACGAGCTCAAGGAACGGGTCCGAAGTGGCGTAAGCGACTTCGTAATTTAAAAGGAGTTTCGAAATTTTTCATGGATTCCATAATCAGAACCTAACCAATCTCTCATCAAACGATCCTTGAGATATCCTATAAAACAATCATCGAACTCGGTTTGCGTGATAATGGAAGTCTGTTAAAAAGAGTATTATGAACTATGAAATAATCCAATTGGGCTTAACTTAAAATTGGTTAAAAACCTAGCTTTATTCAAATCGCTTGAATGTTTTACAGTCTACGACATTTATGTAAAAACAATTGGCACTTTTTTCCGGAGCATCCGCTGGGAATTCTGCTGTTTACAACCCGTTTACGACCAGAATTAAGACTCAAGTGCTACATGTAAAACATAGGCCTAAATTTCTAGGCTGCTGATGTTTATAATAAACTACTGGATAATATTTTAAATTAACAAGAAAATCATAAATAAAAAAAAACCTTTTAGATCTTAGCTACATACTTTCGTGTTGTCAGTTTTAGAACGTTTAGTATCATTTTAATGCAGGTATTATATATTTTTTGTTATTACGTACATTATGTTCTGTATCAATATAACAGACTTAAATAATTAATAAGAATTTGTTTTCTGTGTAAAATAAATAGAAATGAATGTATTTAAATTCTGTGTGAAAAAAAATCTAAATCTGAATCCGAGCAATTATTTCTAAATCCGAACTAATGCATGCATAAATAAGTTTATTTACTTTCGATCAGCCGTCAGAATACTCGTGAAATTATTAAAACATTTTTCAGTGTTTAAAACAGTGGTTTATATTTGTGCATAGGTTCATTTGGTTCCGACGTGCATATATTTAGACATATTTATATGCGGGGTTATATGCTCCATCAAAAGTGATTCTAGTTCTTTTTTTTATGCGACCTGACAAGGATGGCTAATGGCCACACAACTACCGTTATGATATTAGCCCAATACACCACATTCCCGAAGGAATTAGGTGCCATGCCAGGACCTTCCCTTTATGAGCACGGCTACATTGAACTGGATGGAAAACACGGACAATTTTTCATTGCCGCTTCGACAATCTTTTCATCCAATGCGATGGTACCAACCCGGACGGGCTTAAACCCTACCACCTAGTAGGGGAAGGGGCCCTACAGTTTTACATATATACTTACAACCATGGAGCAGCTCGCATTCGTGACGAAATGCACTTATCGAACTCTGAAAGAGAAAGACAGTGGGGCAAGTTGGTATTGAACCCGGGCCTCTGGTACGCTAGGCCAGTCCCCGCGCCACTAGGGTACGAGCCGCGAGTTCACTATTTAGCCTTCAATACGATTGTTAACGAAATATATTCTAAATATCACAGAAATCAAAGACAGCTGCATTCAGGAACCGAAAACGAATCTTACGCCGTTTCGTAAGTGAAGCGAATCCGTTTTCAGCGATCTGAAAAAGCGAATCGCACCCGCGGGATCGATCGAGGCCCGCGGCGAAAACCTCATCGCTCGGAAAGGCGTAAAATTTGCGCGGCGAAACCCGATACTTGAGTAAATTGCGCCGCCCTCTCTCTGTGTAAAACCGTTGAGTTAAATTGAAATCTGTTCGGATTTGTTTTTATTTGATCGGGGCAAATAAGCGGCGTGTCGAATGTGGGCGCGAGACGTGGGCGGGCGGATTGTATCCACTGGGCGGGATGGACGTTTTCCTTCGTTCCTTTTCATATTTGTAGGGACTATGCGAACGCGTTGTTGGATTGGATTGTCGAAGTGCGAGTCGGACTCGCACACGAAGGGTTCCGTACCATCGTACAAGATTTAACACAAAAAAATCAAGTTTTTTTGGTAGGGAACCCTCCTTTAAATTATTTTTTTTTGTTACCTTTTTTTGTTATAGCGGCAAAATAAATACACACTCTGTGAAAATTTTAGCTGCCTACCTATTACGATTCATGAGATACAGCCCTGTGACACACGGACGGACGGACGGACGGACAGCGGAGGCTTAGTAATAGAGTTCCGTTTTCACCCTTTGGGTACGGAACCCTAAAAAAAAGCAGCGGAATAAGAAATGCTTATTTGTTAGACAGGAGGTATTATTCACATTTGGTAAACACTTTTTTTTATTCCGCCCGAGTCCAATGAACGATGGTCGAAGTCGAGCAAAATAAGGAAGGTCCTGGCATGGCACCTAGTTCCCATGTAGTGTGTTAGGAAATTATCTAATGGTCGGCTTGATATTAGCCATCCATTTGGATGACAGATGTCTGATGAACGGAAAAATTCTAAGGGCCGAGTGCACGAAAGGATTAAACAACAAAATCACCGTCAAAGTATGATTAAACACGTCACATTGTGTGGACAGTATGGAAATAACTCCATGCGGATCACTAAAAGTGACGTGTTTGAACATTGATTAACTCAGCCGTCTCTTCGTGCAACCGGGACTAAATCTTAGGTTTAAATTTAAATAATATTACAATCTATTACATTTGGCGCAGAACCCTATATTAAATAAAATTGCCGTACTCATCACACATAGCACAGCTGGGTGGAGCCGGACCTAAAAATAGACTCGTTTCGCCCATTCATTTAGATAACGCACGTAGAACCCACCACTCAACTCGTAAACGCATCACTCATCATTTCAGCTAAAAGCCGCCATTACAGATTGAACGGCCAAATAAACGCCAAAACGCTTTCAGCCCCGAAAGCGCTGAAGTAGTTAATCATAGCTCAGTAAATAATAAGATATTTACGAGAACTCATCGACGCGGTGTGAATTGAGTGCTGCCAAGGGTCGGCGCACACGACCTGTAATTGCGTTGAATTCTGTTATTTTGAATCTTACAGACACTTAAACAATGTTTGTTTTGATTTGTTTATAAGGTAGGTACCTACTGCATTTTTTTGCATAGGTGTTCCGCTTCTGCTAACTTCGTTTTGAATTCCAGAAGTTCGGGATCCGCGAAATTAAGGTGCAATCGAGATTTGTCATATTAACGTCGAATATACAGTGAAAGGTACTTAGAGGTTATTTCACTTTTCTGTGTTCCGACATAAACATACGTGACTCTATAACCTTTATTTTCCCGATATGTCCTTATTTATTTAAAGATATTATATATAATTCAAAATAGAGTTATTTGCTTTGCAAACTATTGGAGTCTTCGTGAGCGTGGACTGTAGGGGCTCGTGTACTTTGTTATAGACAATCAAACCAGCTTTTTTACTAACATAGCCGAGATATTTTATTTACACAGTTCGCCAACGTATGCAGAGATTTAGAGAAGACGATTTTGACAGCTGCCCTTTGGCAGTCTGAAAATAAAATACTTGTGTTGCCAGCATTACAGACCATGTAGTTTGGATTCATTTATTGTTCTGACATTCAGGCCTTTTGACACTACACATGCAACAAGAAGAAGCTAATCTCAATGAAGTCGATATAATTTTCTAAATTCAATAAAATAACAACACGAATACAATAAACAAAAACCAATATAAGAACACGATAAATAATCAGAAACCAATATATGAACGAAAGAAAGAATAAGAAACTATCATCAGAACGAAAGAAAGAATCAGAAACAATCATAATAGCGAGAGAAAGAATCTGAAATCATTATAAACATAGGAGAAAGAATCAGAAAGCAATATAAGAACCAGATAAATGTGTTTGAGGCTTGAGAAAAGGAGCGAGGAGATTTTTCCATACATCCCTAAAATATCATCTAGTGTTTGGATCCATATCAAACCCATTAACAAATACGAGATTATTAGAAGAAAATTTTTCTTATACAGAAACGATTCGCCGGTTATGACTGGCTACATTCAGAAACCAGAAATCCGATTTTTTTGGTAGCTTAGCCTGGTTTTCACCAAGTGCATCGAACACAGTTTGAATCGACAATTAAAGGGCCTTTATTACTAAAGTGCTGATTATCTTGTACTGTTATTGACGGCAGGCTGCTAAGAAATGCCTTTAATATATGACGATTGAGCTAATTAGTGGTGGGTTTTTTTTATGCTACCTGACATGGATGGTTAATACCACACAACTACCGTTATATTAGCCCAATACACCACATTCCCGAAGGAATTAGGTGCCATGCCAGGACATTCCCTTGATCAGCACGGCTACATTGAACTGGATGGAAAACACGGACAATTGTTCATTGCCGCTTCGACCATCTTTTCATCCAATGCGATTGGACCAACTCGGGCGGGCTTAAACCCTACCACCTAGTACGGGAAGGGGACCTACAGTTTTAAATAGATTCCGAACCATGGAGCAGCTCGCATTCGTGACAAAATGCACTTATCGAACTGGGAAAGAGAAAGACCGTGGCGCATGTCGGATTGAACCCAGGCCTCTGGTACGCTAGGCCAGTCCCCGCGCCACTAGGCTACGAGCCGCTCAAAAAGGCCCTTGTTTAAAGCACACAATTTTTACAGTGGTGAGCATTGCAGGACCGAAAGAGATTGTCCATATTTTTGGATTTTTATTTCTATAAATACAAACGAAGAAACGAATACTCACCCGTTTACATAAAACTATAGACATGAATTTATCTGTGGAAGGAACCACAAATCGCCTCGGTATATTATAATGCATTGTTTTAACGAGTTATCGCTTACATTAGAAGAGTATTTGACTAAGTGCGCCTGAAAGTGAATACTGAAAGCCGACTGAAGCGGAGATGATAGATCGGTTTACAGCTTGCCCACTAGCGAGTAATTTAAATATTGACTCATATTAAATTCTATTTTGGTATCTATTGAGGGAGAGAAACGAGTGAATACTGCCGTTGTATAAATGAAGAACGTGTGAAGTGCTCCGTAGGAAATGAGAAGTACGTTTAGTAGGACTTACTAGATAGGTAGTAAATAGATAGTAAGTAGTAGATAGATAGGTAACGATAACGTAAATGGCTGAAACTGGTTTCACGGGATGAAGACCAACCCTCTGAAGCTAAATCTGTCAGTCTGCCTGTGCCAAGTGGTTGCGTTACGTAGATAAGGCGCCTGAAAAACTAGTTATGGTAACAAAAAATATATATGATAAGGTAGATGGCTGCAAATAACGAAGCATGAAAGTATCAGGACATACTTGCTTAGCTATACCAAAACTGGACAAATATTTGGTTGCATTACGTAGTTATAGGCGATTTAGGCTACAGATATAACTTTATATATATTTATGTATTAAATGTAAAAAAAACTGGATATTGTTGTACAATTAATAGGCATTCATGTTTCTAAACAATCAGTATATTCATTGGCAAGTACATACCATCATCTAATTTATGTAGCCAATCTAGATAACGCAACCACTTGGCACAGGCAGACCGACATATATTATTTATCATCAGAGGGTTGGTCTCTAATATGTGAACCCAGATTCAGCCATTTACCTTATCGTGACCAAAAATGACGTGACCTCCTGGAATATACTGAGTTGAGTATACTCAAAACCATGACGTTGTAAAAACTGTATAGATATGTATTATGTAACTAGTCAATGTAGCCGTGGCTTTCAAGGAAAGATCCTAGCGTGGCACCTGATTTATTCGTGAAAGCTGTATGTATTGCAAATATTTTCACCAAATTGTTAATTCAAATATGCATATACGTAATTAGTACTTAAACTTTGTACAGCACGTGGACTAGGACCGATAGGTCTGGGTTCGAATCCTCGCCCCGGTCATGTACCACCTTCTTTCTGTTTCTGAGCTAGATAAGCGCATTTAGTTACGAATGCGAGCTGTTCCATGGTTCGGAATCCATGTGAATCTGTAGGTGCCCTTCCCCTACTAGGAGGTTAGGTTAAGGCCGTCCGGGTTGGTACTACCGCATTGTATGAAATTATGGTTAAAGCGGCAATGAAATGTTGTCTATGTTTTGCATCCAGTTTAATTTTCACCGTGCTCATAAAGGGAAGGTCTTGGCGTGATACCTAATTTTTAAAGGAATGTGGTGTATTAGGCTAATATCATAACGATCGCTGTGTGGTATTAGCGATCCATGTCAGGATCCATAAAAACTGGCCAAGTGCGAGTCGGACTCGCACACAAAGGGTTCCGTACCATCATATAAGATTTAAAAAAAAAGACATTTTTGTATGCGGTCCCCCTTTTTTTTATGTGACTGGACATGGATGGCTAATACCACACCTTCTGTCATGGTATTAGCCCAACACACCACATGGGAACTAGGTGCCATGCCAGGACCTTCCTTATATTGCACGGCTACATTGAACTGGACGGAAAACACGGACAATTTTCATTGCCGCTTCGACCATCGTTCATCCAATGCGATGGTACCGACCCGGGCGGGATAAACCCTACCACCTAGTAAGTAAGGAAGGGGACCTACAGTTTAACGTGGAATCCGAACCACGGCCAGCCTCTCTCAACGGTCGAATGGTCACCCATCCAAGACCAGACCGGACCCAGCGTTGCTTAACTTCGGAGAACGATCGCCGAAGTGTCGCGCCACTGGGCTATTGAGGCTGACTTAAATTTTCATATTTTTTTATTTTACCTGTTTGTTGTTATAGCGGCAAAATAAATACACACCTGCCTACCTTTACGGTTCATGAGATACAGCCCTGTGACAGACGGACGGACGGACAGCGGAGGCTTAGTAACCTTAGAAGTTGGTACCCTTTGCGTATGGAACCCTAAAAGATGTAGAACCCTGTAAATACCGAAAATGAACGAAAGCAACATTAATTTACTGAGAACTTTCTCTAATTCGTACAGAACGAACGGAAAAGTCAACAAAATTAAAGAGACCATTTTTTCAAAGCTCGTTTCTTTCACCCATTTATTTGGGTAAATTTCGTTAAACCAATTAGTTAAGAAGTTCGTCACGTCGTCGCGGGCTGCTTGAGAAATCGCTATTGCCGTTACACACGACGACCGCCTGCTCTATTATAAGAATAGTTTTTGGGCTATTGTCGTTTTAAACAGCGGCTCGTGGCTCGGTGGCGCGGGGACTAGCTTTCCGTGGTCATGGGTTCGATTCCGCCCCGTCCATGCATCACGGGGACTGGCCTAGCGTACCAGTATGCGAGATGCTCAATGGTTCGGAATCCATGTAAAACTGTAGTTGCCCTTCCCTACTAGGTGGTAGGATTCAAGCACGCCCGGGTTGGTACCATCGCATTGGATGCAAAGATGGTCGAAGCGGCAATGAAAAACTGTCCGTGTTGCCCATCCAGTTCAATGTAGCCGTGCTCATCATAAAGGGACCTAATTCCTTCGGGAATGTGTTGTATTGGGCTAATTATTGTATTGGGCCAATGTATTGGGCTAATTACTTTTACAAAAAAACGTGTTACTCTAGAGTTTCTGTACTCGCTGGGAGGTAACTCACTGGGAAGGGTCGAGCATATTCGCGACCTAGGAGTTACATTGGATTCAAAACTTCACCTTGATCTACATGTTGAAAAAATCACTATTAAGGCTTACCAAATGATGGGATTTGTTTTACGCACCTCAAAGCAATTTAAGAACGCCAGTACCTATAAATATCTATATACATCACTGGTTCGATCACAGCTGGAATATGCCGCTCCTGTTTGGAACCCTTACTATGACAAATACCGACATGCCATTGAAATGGTCCAACGTAAATTTCTTCACGTTATGCACCGACGTTGTTTGCAATCTCAACTCTCCTATGACAGCCTTCTTAAAGTGTACTTTACTCAGCTTATCAAATCGTAGAACCCTACTGGATATGACTACACTACATAAAATATGCAACAATCAATTTGACTGCCCTGAATTGCTTTCTAGTATTTCATATAATGTGCCACAACGTACCACAAGGAGCCGAGTTATGTTTAATTCAAAACTGTATCGGACCAACGCTGGTAACCGTATACCTATCCATAAAATGTGTGATAAATTCAACAGAGTATTTCCTGATCTAGATATACACTATCTCAGTAATAATGACTTCAAGAAGCAAGTTGCAGCAACCCTTTCATCATAATCCATTTTAATTTTATATGCTTGTTTGTGTAAAATTTCATTTTCTTTATTTTCTTTTTTGTTCATTAAGTTTTTTTTTTTTCTTTTACCCATTTAATTAAGAATGATTCTGCCATGCATGTTATCATGTTACACTCATACTTTATCTGTGCTCAATTTTTGAAACTTGCAACCTTCAGTTATATTTTGTTTTATTATTAACTTTTATTTTATGATTAGCCCGATGCTATGTTTGTTTTCTTTCTGAAATAATAGCCCTTTAAAATTCTTTTATATTACATGTGAAATGCGGTGCTGGGTACATATCTAGTAAATTAGTATTAAATTGTCTTTTGTATCTTAATCATGTCTGTATCTGTTTGCTTTTCCAAATAAATAAATAAATAAATAAATATCATAACGGTAGTTGTGTGGTATTAGCCATCCATGTCAGGTCGCATAAAAAAAACTGACGTTGGATGTGTGCATTTCATTGCAAAAGAGAACCGTTTAATGGTTCGGGGGAATCCATGCAAAACTGCAGGTCCCCTTCCCCTACTAGGTGGTAGGGTTACAAGATGGGTTGGTTGACAAGATTCAATATTGTGGGATTTTTCATAGTCAAATTTAAAAATCTTAGCAGCGTTTTCGGTGATGCCATATCTCCTTATTTTTTATCTATGGTTTATACCTGACCTAACTTATGACTCTTTTTTGAACCAATCAATTATTACTACAAAAATTAATTTCAAAATGTATTTTTTTTTTTTGTAAAGCTAACTAAAAGCATAACTCAAAGACTAAACGAATTTCTACTAATTAGTGGCTTTACTGTCGTAAGAGGGCCGATACTTGATTTTGAACTATGGATTACTAACGAATTAGGATAAGATTAGCGTTAAGTGTTTGCCCACCCAGTTTGCTGAGCAGATGTCAGTTTTTTTCCCTTCTCCATTTAGCACGTGTTAGCTGCGTGTTCGGTTTTGTGTCACATATATTCGATAGAAGGGTGGATTAATTATGCTAAATTAACATTATTTATGAATACTGGCCACCATTTTTTTGCCAATATTCCGAAGACTTTGCATTGTTGTCTACGTCTTGAAGGCTAGTTCTGCGCCTAAGGTAAGGGGACATATGACCCTAGAACGAACGTATCCGATAAGATATGGTTTCATATTTTTAGGCCTCAGAATAAGCACTTATTTGCAAACATTATTGTCGCAAAAGCTTGATATTGAACTATTTTATCATTGAAATTAATAAAAGTTGGTCCTTGACATTAAAATTCAGGACAAAAACTGGTTTGAAAGTTTTCAAAGCGGGATAACTCCCACAACATAAGCGGTGAGGGAATATATGTTTTTTATTTTTACCAATCAATCCTCTAGTCTCGCGGTTAAAGCTTTTTTTTTTTTTGGCTTTATACTTATTACAATGAATGAAAATATGAGCGATTCTGGGGGCATTCGTCCCTGATTTTCTCAGAATCGCTCGTGCTTTAAATAATAGTAATGAGCTAAAATGAAAAATGTTTCCAAGCGGGACACAAGATAATTGATTACTCAATAAAATTACATAAAAAAATCATACCGTCACCGCTTATGTTGTAGGAGTTATCGCATTTTTAAAATCAATTTAAAACTTCAATTTTAGTGGCAATGCCAAAAATTTATCAGTTTGAATCGTAAAATCGTTCAATATCAAGTTTTTTTGGTTACTATGTTTGCAGAAAAGTGATAATTAAGTGAACTTATAATACAAAACGAACGATTTTCGGATACGGTCGTTCTAGGGTCTCATGCCGTATTATTTCTAATACTTATCGCCTCCAAACTTGGAATCTTTTCTGTGTTATTTTTACGAAATCTTTCTTGCGTGGGACAGGACTTTATATTTCATAATCACTGTTATAAAATCCAACGGCCTGCGATTTTCTGTCATGAATGCGTCTTTGATTAGTTAGTATTAGTAGTTTCGTAAGCATAACTAGATTCTTCCCATTCTTAGCGTCTTGCTAAATTACATTTGGGGGTGGCATCAGGGTGAAAAATGATATTATTCGGGAAAATATACAGTTTCAGTTATACTTTAACGCATGCGGAGCCGCGTGCATGTGTTAGTCAATTTGTTTTCTTAAAAAGTGACTCTTTATCTAATTTAAAATTTTAGATTATTTTTGTATTTCTAACGGTGGTTTTGAATGGATTGATAATTGGTCGTTTGAATCGTAAATAACGGGCGGCGGACTTATCCCACATTAAGAACAAGAAATGTTATGAGTTCCAGAAACGTGTTGGTTTTTTGTCCAATAACTCAAATATTGCTAATCACAAGCGCGACAAATTCCGCATTCACAGAATGCCGCCAGACGGACTAGTCCGTGCGCTCACTCTCTTATTATTTCGTCAATTACGTTTGTTCGTCTATCTGCGTTTATAAAAAAAATATTTAATTATTTATCTAATACAATACATTACATGAATTTTGGATATACATTCCTATAACATTTTCTGTACACCATAACACTCGTGGTGGAAAGGTTATAAAAATAAGCCATTAAAACGTATCGATTTTACATACAATAACGTAATTAATCAAACAACAAAACACATACATACATACAGTCTTAACATACATATTAAGTGACAGTTGTTAATGAATTGTGCATTTCGTCACGATTGCGAGCTTATTCATGATTGTATTTCCATGAAGAACTGTAGGTGGCAGAAAAAACCGCGTGGGTTGGTACCATCGCATTGGATGTAAAAATGGTCACCACGACAATGAAAAAAATACCGTGTTGTCCATCAAGTTCAATCTAGCTGTAATCATAAATGGAAAGTCCTGGCATTGCAACAAATTACTTCGAAAATGTGTTATGCTGGGTTAATATCATGACTATTTTCCAACTAAGGAAATATCTGAAACGTCATGTAAGTTATTAGCAACCATAAGTTCTATAACCCATTGATTCAGTTTGACACAGCGCGCAACTATGGCAATATCATGCACGGTATATGTTATATGTTAACATATTTGACCCTTATAACCGTGAACTTCACATAAAAAATATTAGAGACCAAATAACTTTCTTCATTAATAACACTGACATGTTAAAGGTAAGGATATGCCATTTCATTCAATTCTGCCGCCTGTTGCGGTATTCCGATATTCCGTCTTTCGTTGTGTTTTTAGGGTTCCGTACCCAAAGGGTGAAAACGGAACCCTATTACTAAGCCTCCGCTGTCCGTCCGTCCGTCCGTCCGTCCGTCCGTCCGTCCGTCCGTCCGTCCGTCTGTCACAGGGCTGTATCTCAGTAACCGTAACAGGTAGTCAGCTGAAATTTTCTCAGAGTGTGTATTTATTTTGCCGCTATAACAACAAATAGGTAAGATTAAAAAATAATTAAAATTAAAGGAGCCCTTACAAAAAACGTGTTTTCTTTTGTTTTTTTTACGATGGTACGGAACCCTTCGTGTGCGAGTCCGACTCGCACTTGGCCGGTTTTTTATGTAATTCTTGCACGGTATTAGTTACTTTATTAGGCATTTTTAAGACAGCGAGCGGCTGTCTGGCGACAAAGTGGAGTCCCGGCGATGCATAGAACACCACTTTCGTTGCTCCATTTATTTTTATGGAAGAGCCTGTCCTTACATAGTAATATATATGTCAATGATTAAGGCTCCATATAACGCCAACCTCAAATTTTTTGGAGTTATTTTTATTTTATCTCAGCGTCGGTTAACCTAGAAAAATCAAAATATCAAAGTTTAGCCTATTATCTAGTGTATGACCGTAAAACGGTGTTAATGGGTTGCTTATATTCTTTAAAAAAAATATATTTGTAAACACCTATTTACTAATGTAAGTTTTTAGATTACCATGGTTACTGTTCATTTTAAAAGATTAAACGTCGTGCTCCGCACAAATCATGCCGTGAGTAGAAAGCCGTTTAATCTTTTAAAATGACCTATTTACTAAGTTTTGACTTTGTTTATAAGCCGGTGCTTGGAAACCATAATGAGTAATTTTCTTTTTTTTTAGTACAAGTTCAATAATTATCTAGTGAATAGGCGTGAAACATTTATTAATTCACTTTAAAAACTAATCAAAAACATAAATTTCGCTCGCCTGAAAACAATTTTGACGCGCACACAAAAATTAGCCCTAACGCAAATTCGCTGCTCCTGGAGGTCGCTATTATCATTTGTTTGCCAAACGCTGGACACTGTTGGAACCGCAATGAGGACCAAAATCAAGGCCTCACCTCGGGCATGGAAATGAATGCAGAAATGATGTAAACGGCGCTGCCTCCGCTCCCGGTCAACCGCCATCCGTCATGCTGAACGTAATCTGCCGTGACATTAGCTTCGCAAAAACTAAGAAGATTTGTGTCAAATTGTGTGTAGAAACAGCGCGACACTCACGCACAAACGGCTGCTCTTGGGGACCCCGACTCGCTTAGTTATGTGGGATTAAGAAATAAACATAATTTTATTATGTGACTTGGAAGTCGATAGACGGCGTTCGTTCAAAATTGACTTCAAAGGACCGTTATTTTTTCCGCCTTTTATAATTAGATGAAAAATAAATAAATAAATAATTTTTCATTTAAGCTTTAACTATTTGTTACCCACTTCATGTATGTATTGCCTTTGTGCATTACAACAGGAGGCCTACTGCAAAACAATTACCAAGATATTTTATTTTTTATTCATATACTGATTCATTCAATTTCTCTAGTTTACATGATACCTACGGCTATATGAACCGACAAATGCCACGTATTTGGCTACGCACTTCGGCGCTGCTAGCCGCGTAGGAGTGTGTTTAGTGTGCCGTGAAGGGAAGTGTCAGTGATGTGTGCTGCGAGCAGAGGCAGCCCAGCAACATTAGTTCGAAATCCAGGCTAAGATAGAGTTACCGCCCGCCAACATGATCTCTGTAATAAGTATTTTACTTTGGTAAGTATTAGGTTTTAATACTATGACTACCGTTATGATATTAGCTCAATGCACCACATTCCTGAAGGAATACGGTTCCATGCTATGTTCAGTTGGTAGTATCTAGTTTATGAAATTGCCCGAAATTTTGCCTTAATGATGATACAGACACGTTTTTTGTTTTATTGACAAGTATCAAAAAATATATAAAAAGAAGAGAACGATATAAATGGAAAAAAAATATGTTCTATCGAAACCACAGAATTTTACACAAAGTTCATTTAAGGTTTTTTTTTTTGATAATTTTGTTAATGATCCAAGTTATTTACGAAATCTTAGATAATTTCAAATCTCCGATGTTTTCAAATCACCCAGGGCCGTGGACTTGGCGACGGAACCCCGTGTCCTGGAATAACTGATCCTCCATCTCGTCTTCGAACAGTGGAGCGTCCTTCGTGGGTCCCAGATGTGAAGGGCGCGCCTTTTGTGGTTGCCTTGGCCGGTGGAGAAGACGTGAGTCGTGTGTTGGATTGGCCATGTGGTGGCTTCTATGCCTCAGAGCGGTTTCCACCTGGAAATACGGCAATTAAAGGCTGTAGGGTCTGGCAGCTCGTAGCCTAGTGGCGCGGGGACTGGCCTAGCGTACCAGAAGCCTGGGTTCAATACCGACTTGCACCACTGTCTTTCTCTTTCCGAGTTCGATAAGTGCATTTCGTCACGAATGCGAGCTGCTCCATGGTTCGGAATCCATGTAAAACCGTAGGTCCCCTTCCCCTACTAGGTGGTAGGGTTTAAGCCCGCCCGAGTTGGTACCATCGCATCGGATGAAAAGATGGTCGAAGCGGCAATGAAAAATTGTCCGTGTTTTCCATCCAGTTCAATGTAGCCGTGCTCATAAAGGGAAGGTCCTGGCATGGCACCCAATTCCTTCGGGAATGTGGTGTATTGGGCTAATATCATAACGGTAGTCGTGTGGTATTAGCAATCCATGTCGGGTCGCATAAAAAAAAACAGAAAAAATAATATTCATAAAAAAATCCCCGCTTCGTTCATAAACCACTTTATTTCTCTTTCCGAGTTGGATAAGTGCAGTTGGTCACGGAATTTCGCGCTCCTTGGTTCAGAGTCCATGTAAAACTGTAGGGGTCCTACTGGAGCTCGCCCGGGTATCATTGCATGAAATGATGGTGGAAACGGGACCTGATGGAACCGAAAATGATGGAACCTGACATGGATGCCACAAAACGACCGTCATGAAATGAGCCTAATCCACCACGTTCGCGACGTAAACGACGTATTATTCGGCCAAAATTTAGTATTGAGCATGGAACGAAATGTAACTAAACATCAGATTTTATCGCTCACTTGCCTGTTGACCTTAAGAGTAGTTTATTTTTTATTTTGAAAACAGTCATACAAAAACATTACAATTGTAAATAAGAATATTACATAGACCTATAGTTCCCAATTTTTACATGCATAATTACTTATTAAGGTGGCCCATCCCGCTCATCTCCCCATACAAACGGGGAAAGAAGATCACGCCCATATTTATTGTCAGAGATCCCAAGATTTGCTCAAAATAGCTTTATTTGATCAAACTAGATGTCTGATGACCGTTGGCATTGTAAAATTGTGTTTGGTTTCTAAGTTATAAGGTCCGAAAGTTCGAATTTTTCGCGCGTTTTATACAATAACTTTGGAGGTGGATTACGCAATGATAAAGTAAGAACATCTTAAAAAGATTAGTCATCAGACATAGCTTATTTAATCAAGATTTATAATCTATTTGGTTTTTGTTAGATTTTTGACTACAGCGGTCGTGGTTTACTTTTAGCTATAAGTCGTTTTGTAATTAAAATTTTCGTAAATCTTATCAAATCATGATCTATGCACATTGTCTTTTTTGTGGACATGTTGCATCTTGCTCATCACGGAGCCTGTCTTTTTTTTTAAACAGAGAAGGTCGCATCAGCACGGTTTTGTACCGTGCCCGCGAATGAGTTCGTCCCGCCGGGTTGGGCCACCTTAAGAACATATTTTGATGAAGTTGTGATGTGATAAGATAAGATAGTGAATACACAAGTGAGTAAAATAAAAGAAAGGCATATTAAAGATAGAACATAAATCAACAAGTATCTAATATAATGTTCATGGTTTTCTTCCTAAATGGTAATAATGAGTTAGAAAATAAATCCACTTCAAATAATTTTTTGTTATAGTTGCTCAAACTACGTCTGACAAGTGTTTTGAGCATCATTTGTGTGGCATGCGGGGATATAAAACGGTTAATTTACAATGGCAACGCCCCTGGTCAGACCACAGACCTACCATGCGCCACAGAATAAGTTACAATTGACGCGCGCTTACAAGACGAACTGGGGGCCCATTCAGATAAGAGTGAGTTCGAGTTCGGGAGTGACTTAACCTCAAAATAGTTGGGAAATATATTATTATTTAAAAAACGGAACCTTTATTTATACTTCCAACGTATTTACGGGACAGACCAGATTTTTACCTAACTGTAATCATGTTCAAGAAGAGTGGAAACATTAACTATTTAAAAAGTGAGTTGATATTTAGTGACGAATTCGAACTCACTCTTACTCTGAATGGACCCCCAGAATTTGGGAGAGATCACCACTACCGCGAGTCAGAGAAAGATGAAACATACCTAAACATACATAGCAGGGTGGCTAAGCTCAAGTGGCAGTGGGCTGGTCACGTCAGCCGAAGAGACGACGACCGTTGGAGCAACCGTGTCCTGCACTGGCGGCCGTGGACAGGAAAACGGAGTGTGGGAAGACCACCCGCCAGGTGGGACGACGACATCAAGTGCGTCGGCGGAAAGCAGTGGTTCCGTACCGCTGAGGGCAGGGAGGACTGGAGGAAAATTGGAGAGGCGTATTTCCAGCAGTGGACGCAAACACGCTGACTGGCTGACTAACTGACTGAAACATACCTACCCGATGAGACAACTTTTTGAATCGCTAGAGGTACATAGTGTCACTTCTTCAGAATTGCGTTTTTGCAATTACTTTAGTTAATGTTTTTCGAAAGCATATGTTTAAGCCATGGTAACCTGTGCATGGCTCAGACCCTAAACCTGATTTGTGTTCGTTTCTGTAGTCGTACATCGTCATAGGGTTCCGTGACGAGGCGGCTCTCGACTTCCTCTAGAGTTGTCTTCGGAGAAGGACTCGCGGACGTCGGGTCTGGCTCCTCATCTAATGCTGGTGCCTCTGCCCTGGAAATGCACGGATATGTTGTGAGCCCTCAAGAGCCCAATTAAGGGCAATTACAAAAAAATAAAATAAACAAGCAGTATAATTTAGAGGAAATATAACTGAAGAATCGCACAAGTGCGAGTCTCATTCGCGCACCGAGAGTTTCGTACATTTTTAGGGTTCCGTACCCAAAGGGTGAAAACGGAACCCTATTACTAAGCCTCCGCTGTCCGTCCGTCCTTCCGTCCGTCCGTCCGTCCGTCCGTCCGTCTGTCACAGGGCTGTATATCATGAACCGTAGCAGGTAGGAAGCTGAAATTTTCACAGATTATGTATTTATTTTGCCGCTATAACAACAAATAGGTGACATTATAAAATAATGAAAAATTAAAGGGGGGCCCCATACAAACAACTTGTTTTTTTTTGTAAATCTTGTACGATGGTGCGGAACCCTTCGTGTGCGAGTCCGACTCGCACTTGGCCGGTTTTTTATCATAGTTGGCCGAACTCGCGGGGATTTTTCTGTTTTTGTCTTTAGTACTACTTTCTGGGGCATGCCATAGGAACTGAGTGCGACCAGCCCAGGGAACGGAACGGAAGCGCAAGCAATTATTTTATTTTTTTTATTCTCGGTTCACGAACAGTAATAATATACAATTCAAGATTATTGTTTTTATGTATGTGGCATAACAAACAGGAATGTACAAAATTAAGATAATAGAAAAAAAGTTAGACAATAACTAAATACATTCCCAGCACCGTAACCATTCTAGGTAAGAACAAAATTAAGACAGTATAGAGAAAATGTGTACGAGTACATCATGCAAGTACACAGCATGCATATATGAAAAACAAATTAACCGATTTAAAATGACTTTATTACATTATTCAAAAAATAAGTACGTTTAGTACTGTATTCGTGTATGTGTAGTAAATGTAGTCATTGTCTTATCCGTCCGTAGATCAAGGCGGAACCATATTTTACGTCAGCAGGGACGGAGCAGAGCCCCACCTTCGCCCCGTGTGAATAAATTGAAGTCCAAGGCACCTAGAATGGTCAGCTCGCATTTCCGATCTCGCTCCGCTGGCGTCGCTCCTCGAGTCGCCGCCGCCGCCGCGCTCCGGGACTCGTCGACCGACGGTAGCAGGGCGCTCCGACGGCGACACCGCTCGCTCTGCTGCCCGATCTTCCACCGGGGACACTGAAGGAGACTACATTGCTGGTGGGGAACCGACGTGACTACCACGAAAGGGAAGAGTAAACTCGTCACACAGTGAATAACATAAAGAAGTCTGCCAGTAAGAGAGCAGATATTCAATTCAAAAAAGTAACTTTCTAATGTGGACCTGCCTCACTCGTATAACACACTGTAGTGACCAACCGCCCTTTACTAAGAGCTGCTACAAATACAACAAATAGATGCATAATAAGTTAACATGGCGCTAGATGGCGCTACCTCCAAGATGTCAAAAACACAGGAAGTCTATATCGCACTAACGAAGATTCCCAACGAGTTAACATTTAAATCACGACTAGAGGAGAGCAGCTGCGCAGCCGTGGGTCTCAAGACCTGACCCACCTTTTCATCTCTCCACAAAACTCTGAAGCTAGAGCCTGCAGTAGTGCAGACGTCATCGCCTCTCCAAGCATGTCATTGTGCGAGCAGTAAAAATGTGCAACAGCATAGCCTTCTCAAGGCTATGGCAGCAGCATAAGTGAGTTAGTTAGTAGTGAGTGACTTACGCGCGGCGCACAGCAGCGGGTAGGGCGAATGCGGGCGGCGCGCGGTGTGCGCAGGGCACGGCGCGCACGGCCCGCGCCGCACCGTCGCCTCGCCGAGCATGTTGTTGTGCGAGTAGTCGCACACGAGGAGCAGCGTCGGCGCCGCGGCGTCGGCGTCGTGACGCAGCGAGGCGCCGCAGCCGACCGCGCGCAGCGACCACACCGCCATCTGGCTGAAGTGGCCCCAACTCATTCTGACGCCGTGATAATAATAGATAATGTGAAAGCCGTAGCAGACCGTAGTTCTAGTTTCGCACAAAGCATTATTTTCAAAGTGAAAACAACATGAAAGCAAAAGTCAAGGGTTGAACAGCCAAGTACCAATCGGGTGAGGTGAGGTCTCGCGGGCTCGCATTGCGGACTACGATCCACGAACTATGAACAGGTGACAGTACGACGATGCGGCGGTACCTGGACGTGACCCGGAAGGGTGAGGTGAGGTCTCGCGGGCTCGCATTGCGGACTGCATTCACGAACTACGACACGGTGACAGTACGACGATGCGGCGGTACCTGGACGTGACCCGGAAGGGTGAGGTGAGGTCTTGCGGTCTCGCATTGCGGAGTAAGATCCACGACCTACGACACGGTGACAGTACGACGATGCGGCGGTACCTGGACGTGACACGGAAGGGTGAGGTGAGGTCTCGCGGGCTCGCATTGCGGACTACAATCCACGAACTACGACAAGGTGACAGTACGACGATGCGGCGGTACCTGGACGTGACCCGGAAGGGTAAGGTGAGGTCTCGCGGGCTCACATTGCGGACTACAATCCACGAACTACGACAAGGTGACAGTACGACGATGCGGCGGTACCTGGACGTGACACGGAAGGGTGAGGTGAGGTCTCGCGGACTCGCATTGCGGACTACGATCTACAAACTATGACAAGGTGGCAGTACGACGATGCGGCGGTACCTGGACGTGACCCGGAAGGGTGAGGTGAGGTCTCGCGGTCTCGCGTTGCTGCTCTCTCCCCACCACGCCTCCAGCACGCGCCGCACCCCGCGCCCCGCAGCACCCCGCCATCGCACCTCGCCCACCGTCTGACCCGCGTACGGGTAGCGCACTAGTGACATTTTAATTGTATGGCTACAGTAAAAATGTCAGTCAATTTTATTTCTATGTGGCGAGTTCCATGCAATGTCTTAAGGTGGCCCAACCCGGCGGGCCTAACTTATTCGCGGGCACGGTACAAAACCGTGCTGTTGCGCTCTGGGACCTTCTCTGTTTCAAAGAATAAGACAGGCTCCGTGATGAGGAAGATGCAACATGTCCGCAAAAAAGACAATGTGCATAGTGTATGATTTGGTAAGATTTACGAAAATTTTAATTTTAAAACGACTTATAGCTAAAAGTAAACCACGACCGCTGTAGTCAAAAATCTATCAAAAACCAAACAGATTATTAATCTTGAATAAATAAGCTATGTCTGATGACTAATTTTTTTAAGATGTTCTTACTTTATCATTGCGTAATTCATCTCCAAAGTTATTGTATAAAACGCGCGAAAAATTCGAACTTTCGGACCTTATAACTTAGAAACCAAACACAATTTTACAATGCCAATGGTCATCAGACATCTAGATCGATCAAATAAAGCTATTTTGAGCAAAATTTTGGATCTCTGACAAGAAATATGGGCGTGATCTTCTTTCCCCTTTTGTATGGGGAGATGAGCGGGTTGGGCCACCTTAAGGGCGTGACAGGAGCCGATTGCATTCAATTTGATAAGGACGTAAGTACAAGTAAGTAAAGAACCACATTTAATTGTATTTAAATATAACCGCGATGACTTTTTTAAACCAAAAAATATGTGATATGTAGATTGATGGTCTAGCTATTTATTTTTTTATTAATATGGCTCACATACAGGATAAATCCGTATTACACAATCATAAACACATTTACAGTATAAAAAACGAACGAATCATCATACAGGTAGTGGCAGCTATAACTTAAAGATAAAAATCATCAATGTATCTTAAATTTTAAATAAATAAAAAAACCTTAGTTATTTTTAAATTAAGAAAATATTGTTTCATATATGCCCTTATATAACTAAATGCAATCAGGTGTTATCACACCCTTTAGCTTATATCATGACAGGAACAACTAAATTATTATTATGTTATTTATATCACTAGCAGCTTGAAGCTGATGCGTGAATTTCATTTTTCCCGGAGTAAGTACACTTTTTAATCATGTACACATCAATCACACTCATGTAACATGTACCCTCATAATTTTCCCTCTTACTTCACACAACACCACACTCATACTTTCCCCTGCTACATACATCCCCCGACCACTTTAGTCAGACAGAATTAAACGCACGCTGATACAATCACACTTACTCACACTCGCCCTTATAACAGCCTCATACATTAATAGATTAATTTGTAGGACCGATGATTTGTAAAACG
This sequence comes from Incurvaria masculella, assembly GCA_946894095.1. Lineage (NCBI taxonomy): Eukaryota > Metazoa > Arthropoda > Insecta > Lepidoptera > Incurvariidae > Incurvaria > Incurvaria masculella. The sequence continues at coordinate 13,400,184 of OX335662.1, read as the reverse complement.
CAACCTCTTTCCAATGATATATTCATGCATTAGTTTGGGAAAGAGGAAAATAAATATTATTATTAGTTAAGGTACTATGTTCTGTCCCTCTTTCAGGTCCTAATTCCCTCGCCTCCAGAATATATTACCATGTGACCCTCGACTCACCCAAATAGCTGTAAGTAACTTTCAAACACTAACGTGTGGCGCGGCACTGGTCGTGCGAGAACCGACACTGGTCTGCGAGCCTCTGCGCCAGGTAAGCCAATTCTTTGTCCCATTCCTGAAATATGCGCACAATTTCAAGACGTTCTTTCAAATTTAATTCGTATTATAGACCATATATTTGTATGATTTTTACAGTAAGTTACATTTTTAAGTTATAGTTTCACAAGCACTCAATCCGAAGGAGAGCAGCCGTTGGGCTCAAATATGTAGTAACTGATAGAGTAAATTATATCGAGTCGATACATTTGATAACATCACTAGGAAGTGTTCCCATCTCTAGCCATTGGTATTGTTTTAAAATAGTCGAGCATAGATAATATAATATGGAGTCGAGTTGAATCCAGCTAGCGCAACGTACGTGCGCGCCTATGCGCCCTCCGTGTTTTATTTTGGAAATAAAGTTATTCCTCAGAATATTGTGCTTTGCTTTTAGTCAGAAGTGCGATAAAGGACCTGTGTTAATCAGTGCTTCAACAAACAATATCTCAGGACAAGTTTGAGAGTGATTATCGCGAAAGTTCGCTGTGTGGTTGGACAGCGATTCAAATGGAAACACTAGTATACCTATACGTCCTTTGCTAACATTGGCGTATAGAGTGTGAGTGTAAAAACGCATTTCGCGTTAGATAGTTCGGTATCAAAAACAAAGGAACTGTCTGCGATCTTGAGTTTGGTGAAGTTGCGCTGCAGGTGAAGAACCGCGCGCGTGGCGTCGGCTCGGTGGAGATTGCGTCACCCGGTGTTCCTAGCTGGCTCCAGCGCGGAGGAGGCGGCGCGCGGGTTGCGGAGTAGCAGCGGGTGGACGTGAAGTGCGCCAGCAGCGGGCAACGCGCACAAGCCTGTCTTTGTTTGAGTGTGGATTAGAAACAGCAATCGGTGAGCTCGTTTCATATTGACATTTTTATGTGATTGATAAGCATAACAATCCAGTTGACTATAGAGTGCCGATACTGGGTTATCCTGCTGAGGCAGACGTGTACTGAGTTTTCCTGCTGCGGCAGACGAGTACTGAGTTTTCCTGCTGTGGCAGACGTGTACTGAGTTTTCCTGCTGTGGCAGACGTGCATGGGTTATCCTGCAGAGGCAGACGTTTTGAGTTTACCTGCTGAGGCAGACGAGTACTGAGTTTTCCTGCTGTGGCAGACGTGTACTGAGTTTTCCTGCTGTGGCTGACGTGTACTGGGTTATCCTGCAGAGGGAGACGTTTTGAGTTTACCTGCTGCGGCAGACGAGTACTGAGTTTTCCTGCTGTGGCAGATATTTTGAGTTTTCCTGCTGCGGCAGACGTATACTGGGTTATCCTGCAGAGGCAGACGTTTTGAGTTTACCTGCGGCGGCAGACGGTTTGAGTTTTCCTGCTGCGGCAGACGTGTTCTGAGTGATTTGAATTTTCCTGCTGCGGCAGACGTATTGAGTTTACCTGCTGCGGCAGATGATTAGAGATTTCCTGTTGCGGCAGATGATTTGAGTTTTCCTGCTGTGGCAGATGTTTTCAGAGATTTCCGAATGCGGCAGATTTTGGCTGAGTCTACGAGCTTTAGCGGATGTTCACCGAGCGCAGATGTTCACTGAAACTACCCCCAGCAGTGGACCGCAATGAAGTAGGAGTTGCACAGCCAACTGAGTGACAGTGACACATCGATGAGGTCATCGACATTGTCAGGACAGCCGAACTGATAGAGTAAATTATATCGAGTCGATACATTTGATAACATCACTAGGAAGTGTTCCCATCTCTAGCCATGGGTATTGTTTTAAAAGAGTCGAGTTGAATCCAGCTAGCGCAACGTACGTGCGCGCCTGTGCGCCCTCCGTTTTTTATTTTGGAAATAAAGTTATTCCTCAGAATATTGTGCTTTGCTTTTATTACATGATCTCACTCGTGAACAAAATCCTAGAATTTTCATAACTCGGCAGTGATTTATTACTATGCCACATATATGTGTACATGTGTGCTTTGTAACATTGTTTCTGCTGTGTTATTTCGTTTCTTCCACGACGTTGCCAGCCCACTGCCACTTGAGCTTAGCCACCCGGTGTCCAATATCGACTACTCTGGTACGTCGGCGGATTGCCTCGTTACGCACCATATACCGTAGCGATATTCCCAGCATGGCACGCTCCATTGCTCGCTGGGCAACTTTCAACTTCTGAGCAACGGCGACCGTCAGAGTCCACGTTTCACACCCGTACGTCATAACCGGGAGGACGCACTGGTCGTATACTGTGGTCTTTCAATTTTGCGGAATGTGAAGAGCGAGAGCGAAATTAAAGCTTTCCGAAGGCAGCCCAACCCAATTGAATTCGTCTCTCGACCTCCTTAGTCAGACCTTGTCGACCAAGCCGCAGAATTTGGCCGAGATATACGTACTCTTCAACCTGTTCGATCGCTGCTCCGACGATAACGATTTGTCCTCCCGTCATAACCTCGGTCGCCATGAGCTTGGTTTTGTCCTCTTGGAACTCGGGAATTTGACAGAAGACAATGTCATCGGCGAAGCGAAGATGAATGAGGAAATCTCCATTAACGTTTTTACCCATGTTGTCCCACTCAAGGGTCTTGAACACATCTTCTAATGCGTTGGTGAAGAGCTTGGGTGAGATTACATCCTCCTTTACCCAGAGGGATGGGTTGGGTATTTTCATGGAGCCTCACAGTCATCGCCGCGGACCGATACAGGTTTCGGAGTACCTGGATGTAGCGGTGGTCGATTCTGCTCCTCAGGAGGGAGTTTTCGACGGCCCATTTTTCAATTCAGTCGAAAGCCTTCTCATAGTCGACGAAGGCTAGGCACCACTTGTCTCACAGTAAATATGTGATCCATGGTGCCATATCCTTTCCTAGAGCCAGCTTGCTCACGAGGCTGGTACTCACGAGCCTCGTGAACGTGATTGTAAGTGGTGGGTAACTATGTACTGTCGGGTGAGGGTAGTTATAAATATGAGAAATCAGTCTATTGTCGAGCACCGTGTTTCAATCATCGCCTCCTAACACTAACAGGTACAATTGTTTACTTACAACCAACATCATGACCTGAGGCGGTGCGAACTTGGCACCACGACGACCGCGCTCGCGTCCTTCCGCAAGACGCTGTCGACGCCTGAAATTATTTAAGCTGGAATGCACCATCTCCTTTCTTCTTTAGGCGAAAAATAAGGATGGATAGATAATAATCATAATTGTAACAATAACCAGAGATGGTGCACCCCACCCTAACAATGCTATCGAAACGCACCTTCTAGTTCAATTTGTAGTTGGGAACTGTAACAGTTCTCCAAATGCTAGCCGACATCCATGCGTTTGGTGGTACTAGGGTTCCGTACCCAAGCGGTGCAAACTGTCCGTCCGTCCGTCTGTCCGTCAGCGGCCTGTTTCTCATGATCCGTAATAGCTACAAATGTGTACTTGAAATGTGTTTACAAAGTTTGAATTTATATTGCCGCCATAACAACAAATAGTAAACATTATTTACTAGGTAGGAGGTATTGACATTGAAACATATGACGAATTATGTGAATTTTATATCTACCTGTTTATATAATGTGTGATGAAAAGTCTTAGGTTCCGAGTCATGGGCAACGCAGTGTACCCCTCGCATGAAGAGCTGGGTCCTTCCTAGATATACAACATATAATTTCTACATTATTGGTAGGCCCCAAAGGTTCAGAAAACACTTCATATACAAACGTAGTACCTATACAATCTAATCTAAAGCGAAAATGTGCAGACACAGTTATTTGTTGCCTCATATTCGATTACAAAATATCAAGAAAATTGGGACAGTGGTTTTCAAATGATTAGTAGGTGAACTACGTTTGTGATGGGAGCACAGCTTACAAGCCATTCTTACAGTGTAGATTCTCACGTCAGTTGCACCACAATGAAAAGCAACCGCTGCTGAGTAGGAAGGTATAAGCAAGACATCTAAACATGCTACAAATCAGGTGTACCTAATTAGGTTCCAATACCCAGAACTTTTAGAGCCCAGAACACGGACGTGTCAATAGGCTTTTTAAACAGACAGTCAATTTGTAAACCCGGACTACAAATGAAGCCCCGTCCGGACGCTCCCCGGATGCCCTCTAAACTAGGACAAATCCGGGGAAACCCGGACGGATCGCAACCCTACCTCCATGCATAGCTTACCAGAGGGTACAGACAGGCGACATGTATCCCCTTGCTCTTGCAGAGCTCACTGTGGCGCGCATCGCAGTATCCTTCACCCGTAGCGTCCTCGGCGCCAGCGAGAGTCTCCCCCGCCGCTCCCCCGCACGCCGCCGCCAGCCCTGCAGCCCACAGCAGCACGCACTGCGCGCGCATCCTAAACGTGTCATGCGACTATGCGCGCACAGAATTGCGCGGGTAAACTGCTGCCTACGACATTACCAAATATTACATCGATGATTGCTAGTGAAATGAAATTAAAACCATGATGGCACAGTAAAATTAATTAAAAAGCGTCAGCCATATTGTCTCGAACTGTCATTCTTTTTCTTTATTTGTCGATTGATTTGTGTCATCCATTTTTTTAATGCGACGTGACATGGATGGCTAATACCACACTACTACCGTTATGATATTAGCCCAATACACCACATTCCCGAAGGAATTAGGTGCCATGCCAGGACCTTCCCTTTATGGGCACGGCTACATTGAACTGGATGGAAAATACGGACAATTTTTCATTGCCGCTTCGACCATCCTTTCATCCAAGGCGGTGGTACCAACCCGGGCGGACTTTAACCCTACCACCTAGTAGGGGAAGGGGACCTACCTTTTACATGGATTCCGAACCATGGAGGAGCTCCTGGCAAATGCCTCCATTTGATAATTTGTCGGTATATATTCGAGAATGTAATCGTCCCATCTAAATAATCAAAAAAAGAGCACTTAATGGCAATGCCTTGTAAAACTGTTGGTCTCCTTTCCTTCTTGCTTCCTATGTGGAAGGATTATTCTGGCCCAGGATGGTGCCATCGCAGTCAGATCAGCAATTACATTAACAGTCGATTTCGTCCAGTTCGATGTAACCACAGAATGTAACAGTGATCAATCAACGGCCTTGCCTGGCATAGCACCTAATTTCTTTGGGAATGCCATATGATGGGCTAATATTAGGGAGCTGCTGTGATATGTACCCGTCACGGAGGATAGAGGTAGAGAGGAGATGGTCTTAGCAAAGTGGGTCTGTGTCCACCAAGTGGGTCTCTACGTCACAGCCCACGTAATAAGGCGTGGCTTAGCGTCATTCGCGACATGGCGCTGTCGGTGTTAGGTTGTGGGACAATATTATGGTCTGCAGCGCAATTTTCAGCTAACAATCGATTACACGATGAGATTTTGTGTAAAATGTTGCAAACATTACACAGGACAAAACCATATAAAGTTTGTAGGTGGAATCAAGTTTTTTTTGTCAGTAAAACACCTCATATTTTATAATTTGAGTCAATATTCGAGCATTGTATCGATGTATCGCTCTTGCTATGTACCGATAGATGGCGCGCAATCATTATCTTTGTACGGTAAAAAATATTGATCTCATGATGTAAATTTTTATGACATTTTAAAATTAAAATTATTTGAATCCGCGCGAAGGGATAGATATAAATTTCGAAGGTTTTTTATAGAAAAACTCACATTAAAATTCAAAAGGCGCCATTTATTTGTAGTCTTGTAAGCACTAAGATCAGCTCTCGGAATAGCTGCTACCAGAATACCGGTTGTTCCGGTAGATGGATTTAGCACAAAAGGCGGAGCTTGAATCCCCACCATGAAATGTTTTTCCCCCCGCTTCCCCGCGCAGTGTCACGCTGCGTTCCTTAGTAATATGAGGTAATAACACCTCCTCTCTACCTCCATCCTCCGTGGTACCCGTAGACTGGCAACTATAGTTTCTGTACTTACGGCGATTTCCGGCGATTTCGACGTCAAGACAATTTACAATTTGCAATTGCATTAGCAATTTGCGGCTTTATAGTTTATGTGTGTGATATATATTTATATGTGTGATCAATGTCCAGCCAGCAATAGGTGCTAATACGAAAATGCCAGTGGAAATCAATTTGTCGTCAGTCATGGACTCCGTCACTTTTTCCACCGTGCCGCCGCTGCGAGTGCATTTATAATCGGTTTTTAGAAAAATATGCGATTTGTGGCGGAAGACAGAGACGCAACTATGATTGTGAGCGAAACAGAAATAAGTATTGCCAAATGTTTTCCAAGGTTGACGTTTGTGTGGCAATTCAGTAGGCAAATTACCAGCGACACAAAAAGTATGGAGTGATGTGGAGAAATATCGCTCCATATCGTCTAATTGTCGAAAATGGATTGCTCTATACTCCTCCATTTGGCGACAGTTTCCCAGCAATAAATCGCCTCAAAAATTGTCCCTGTATGACCACCTTTAGCCATCCATGTCCAATATTTAAAACCAAATTTTGCAATCCTCCTAAACAGCTTGACCGGTTTTAACGATTATTTTTACTTATGGTAAGTATCTCTTGGATAGTTCTAAGGCAAAACCCTTTAACAGTCTTTTAGGTATGTGGCGCTGTAGTCAAGATCCAAATGATTTTGACCCTTTTTAGGGTTCCGTACCCAAAGGGTGAAAACGGAACGCTATTACTAAGCCTCCGCTGTCCATCCGTCCGTCCGTCCGTCTGTCACAGGGCTGGATCTCATAAACCGTAATAGGTAGGCCGCTGAAATTTTCACAGAGTGTGTATTTATTTTGCCGCTATAACAAATAGGTAAAATAAAAAAAAATATAAAAATTAAAGGGGGGCCCGATACGAAAAACCTGATTTTTTTGTGTTAAAACTTGTACGATGGTACGGAACCCTTCGTGTGCAAGTCCGACTCGCACTTGGTCGGTTTTTTTTAATATTTTGTTATTTTTCACATAAAATAAGACACACAATCGAAAATGCTTAGCCTCTCTGCATCTCCTAATATGTTTCAATTCATTCAGAACTGACCGTCTGAATCCCATGCCTGCAAAGGTTTTTGACCTCATTTTAGGCATCGTCGAATGTCCAAAACGAAAATAACACGTAAATAAATAAAATAAAAGACACATTTATAATTTGTCATCAGCATTTTATCATGAAATACAATAATTTATGTGAGAATATTTACAAAGGGTAATACAATTTACGTCATATGCTTACAAACTAGCGGCTCTTTACAAGTAAACTTTGCGTTTATAAAATAGTACATACGTTCATTTGCATTGCTTGTCATGAATATGAGATAACTACCAAGTACCAGCGAGTCAAATTGAGTAGAAGCCTACCTTAAGTCATTGACAAATATTAACCCTTCATCTACTGATGTCCGTTTACACGAGACGATAGATGACGACAAAAATGGTAATTTCTACAGATTACCATGCACTGTATTAGGAACCGCCAAATAGCTTCGTTATAGAAATACAGATAGTAACCAGAATGTAAAAAACTGGACATATTGTGGGTCTGATTAGACTGAGGGTACTTTTGTATTGTATTGTTTATTCATCATCCATAGACAGTACACTGCACTCGGATTTGTCATATTTTAGCATTGGCCAGTTCAGCAAAACAAAACACAGCGAAGAAGAACTGGAAAGAAACCACAAACAGCACCCGTTCACGAGCATCACGCCGGGCACAGCCATTACCTCTTTTAATCATATTTTAGGGAAAGAGATAACCCGAGCCAAGCGTCACCGTAAGCAAGGACCTTTAAGCGATGCACAGCTACAGTGGCAACACAACACTGTGAAACACTTGCACATTAGGTTTTAATACTATAAGTTTTGTCATAAACTACTACTGTCAGCTGATCACATAGTTACATATCTTTTAAATGCTACCACCTACAGAAAATTAAGAGTATAATGGTTTGAGAGCAGCCCTATCAATAAAGTAATAATAGATTCCTATATGAGATTTTGACCAATTCATGATCGATCACAATTGATGTAGACAATTCATCCATCACTGGATTTTTTTTTTTAAAAGTACAATAAATCTCCAAGAAGGACTCTTTTAAACATTTATTAACTACAAATAGACCATTTTCAGATTTATTCCTTTACTTGTGCTGACCAACCTAGATCAACATAAAGTATCCTGCCGATAAGTTTTTATTTATTTGTGAGCGTCCAAAATATGCGGCATACATTTATAAGGGAAGTTTTTTAATACTCCAAGGGACCGTATAACTAAGATTTTGATCTTGATTTAAACTTAATATCTACACGCGTTCCTGGTAAGAGGTTTTTGACAGACAGACATACAGACGGACTACGAAGAGATCGTACAGGGGTACCTACTTCCTTTTGAGGAACGGAACCCTTAAAAGTATTGAACAAAAGATGCTCATAGTTCGATATCAGTATTAGTTTTGCCATAATCGTTTATATGGTTTTACGAAGGAATACCAAAAATTCAATGATTGAGACCAATATCAATGATATCTTTTTTTTATAATGCTTCCAATTTTTTTATAGTCCTGTTAATTTTTCATCAATATACAGACTGAATTTTTAACCAACTTCTACAGGTGTGTTTCATTTCATGGCCACATCCGAAACTAATAAAGCCACTATTTTTAAACTAAATAGCAAAAAACTTTTTTTTTTTGCCAGGTATCAAACTCGTTGATTTTGAAAAAAAATAACACACACTGTATTGTTGCAACAGCAAATAGTGTCGCTTATAAGTAACAAAATATGTGATGTATTATTTTACAGCAATTGTTATTTTTTTATAAACTGGTTCATATTTTCAAGTATTCATACATTACCCGTTTATTCATTAATAAAATAATTCGAATTGTAGCCAAACACACTTGCATTCGGCATCACAACATCGTGTCCTAATTTAAAAATTGTATTATCTCTTCGCAGTTAAGAAAGAAAGAAAGAAATACATTTTTTTGACAATTAGCTACTTCGTTTCTGTACCCGTAATAAGACTGACAAGCAGAAAAAATATGTCACCTAAAAAAAATGTCAATACCAAATGGAAGCCACTAGATGAAGGGTTACCATTTTCTATTAATATTTTAAATGTTACAATAATATATTTGTTTACAGTGCCTATAATTTACAAAATGTATAAACATTTACAAAACACTGCCTAAATTGAATGGAATTTTTAAACAGTCATTTTAATTTTATTTTACCTAAAACCTATTTAAGGTGGCCCAACCCGCTCATCTCCCCATACAAAAGGGGAAAGAAGATCACGCCCATATTTCTTGTCAAAGATCCAAAATTTTGCTCAAAATAGCTTTATTTGATCGAACTAGATGTCTGATGACCATTGGCATTGTAAAATTGTGTTTGGTTTATAAGTTATAAAGTCCGAAAGTTCGAATTTTTCGCGCGTTTTATACAATAACTTTGGAGGTAGATTACGCAATGATAAAGTAAGAACATCGTAAAAAGATTAGTCATCAGACATAGCTTATTTAATCAAGATTTATGATCTATTTGGTTTTTGTTAGATTTTTGACTACAGCGGTCGTGGTTTACTTTTAGCTATAAGTCGTTTTGAAATTAAAATTTTCGTAAATCTTACCAAATCATACACTACGCACATTGTCTTTTATGTGGACATGTTGCAACTTCCTCATCACGGAGCCTGTCTTATTCTTTGAAACAGAGAAGGTCCTAGAGCGCAACAGCACGGTTTTGTACCGTGCCCGCGAATGAGTTAGGCCCGCCGGGTTGGGCCACCTTAATGAAAGTTAAGATGATGAACCAAAACTAAATAACAAAAGATAAATGCATTCAATCATTTTGTTTATACCAAGTCTGTGATGCCTCTTTGCACAAATCAAAATTTTGGTTTTCACACTAAACCCCGTTAACTACATACTTGATGCATCGAACAAGTTGAGCGAAATTAAAAAAATATAGCAGATAAAAAATTAAAACAAATCTAAAATCATAATTGATCAACTTTTATAACACTCAACTTTTGACTTGAGGGGTGATCCTAAAATTTGTATTAAATATCATTTGAGATTACAGAACTAATAAATTATTATAATTATTATTGTTGTAATATATTTTTTTATTTTTGTACAAATGAATAAGATGATACAAATCAAAATATACAAAATAAAATAAGCAATCTTAAATGTCTATGAGTTAAAATAGTTTATGATTAAAAACACTAAATGTATTTTTAAAAAACTATCAAACAAACCTAGGGTTTTAGTCATTGGGAATATAGTCCTATACAAACATGTGACTGCTTCAGACATGTAGGTACAAAATTAACATCTTAGAAACAGACATATTTTCTATAAAAGTATAAATGACAACTAAAACTATTTAAAGTATCCGCTAACTCAGTACAATACACGAGCATAGTATGTCTAGAATGGACAACTTTATCCGTAAACGTCTTAAAAGAAAGTAACTCAATGTTATATCAGTAATTTATTGCTGACATTTCATTCACTAGCATGAACTTTGAATTATTTACATATAATTTGGTGTTCCGAAGTGGCCTAAGATTAATATTTAATCAAAATTAGGAGTAAATGGGTTCAAAAGTAACTGCACATCGACAAGAAATGGCTGCACCTCAAACATTGGCTTTAGGATATATATGGAATGTAAGATGCACCCAAGAAAGTGATTATTTCGAAGGTTGAAGGTAATATGAGCAACTATCAAGTCTAAAATTGAAAACATAATATTATGTGCTGCCAAAATATATTATATAATATGTTATAAATAATTCACGAAAACTTTTCTTAACATAACATGGGTCTGACGAAGGTTTCAGTGGTAGGCCGAAAATTGTTTTCACACCAATGTAAGTATGAGACAAGCTATGCAGGTTGTTAGCGGAGGTATGGTCTAAACGTTAACCAGGCATATTTGGAGCAAAAAAGGTAGATAACATTTTGTTGTAAAACTTAAAAAAAATCTTCCTTCCCATACGTTTTTCTCCCCATGCATACATGGGATAAGTTGTTAAAAAAAAATCTACCATTTTTGCTCCAAATATGCCTAGGAATACCTAGTTAACGTTTGGACCATACCTCCGTTAACACCCTGTTTATAACCTACACAAGAATATATTTTCTACAAATTAAGACACACCTACAGAGTGGTCAGTCCGAGTTCTCACCTAAATTGGCGTTTATGGAACTTTGAAGTAACGTAAAAACGTCAAACACCATACAAGTTTTTACTACTTAGTCTGTGGTTTAAGGTGGGCCCGTAGGCATCAGAAAATTACGCTCCCCATACAAACGTAGTTTACTAATCATTTGAAAACAACTGTTCCAATTTGTTTGATATTTGGAACTTAATATCAAGCAACAAATATCTATGTCTGCATTTGTTTGTTTTTTAAAAAAATGTATCCTGTGTCACACAACAGAGAAAATAAAATTTGTATGAAGATTTTCTTTTGCCTGTTATTTGACTTGCTTTAGATTTTTCAGCAAAACAAAAACGTGCAGACACATTTATTTATTGTAGAATATAAGATACCAAATATCAAGTAAATCGGAACAGTGGTTTTCAAATGATTAGAAAACTACGTTTGTATGGGGAACATAGCTTATGGGCCGTTCTTAAATTCTTCAAGCTGTCAAAATCAAACTAGGACTTCCGATTTGTATGAAAAAGCGTAAAACGCCCACTGCGCGAGTTACGCTGCCAGTACTAACGATTCCCATACATTCTGCAGCGTCAACATCACGCCACCAATCATTCGATCGGTGAAGCATGACCAAATAAGGCAATGTGTTGCGCCTTCCTGGGAAATGCATGGCTAGCACTTTATTAGCATAAATACCCTCAGCTCCTTAGAACCATTGATATTTTCTGATTGTCATTCACGCCGTGTCCACGTCTCTAATAAAGTATTTTAAATTAATCTTTGCTTTTTAAAAAGGCGTTCCCGTGACTCGTGAACTTAACTGGCGCAGCCGGTAGGATTTTTGCTACCTGGCGCGTTGTGGAACATAAGACTTTGATCCGTAACACGCTGGCGGTGTTTTAACATCTAAGTGCAACAGACCTACAAATAAATAAATAAATTAAGTTCAAACAATTAAAGGACCTGTGAAAAGTGTGGACAGTGCTAGGCTACTTCTGGAGCAGAGGGGGAGTATCAGCAACAGCACAACCACAGCATCAGCAGCAGTCCAGGGTAGCAGTGCAGATAGTATTGCTGGACATCAGGCGGAGGACAACAATATCCACATTCCTCTCGGTGGAGCATGGGAGTAACGGGGTCTTTGTGAGTAAAACTTTTCACTATCCCGCACACCTTCCTTTACAACTCCTCCTTGGAATAGTATATGTGTCTTGTGAGGTAAAATTCCTTGACAGGTCACCCCACCCTTGCATCGGGTTTATTTTTTTCTCTCCCTTAAAATCATCTTGATAAAACCCTCAAGGAAAAATGGCTGAAGAAAATATTAGACTCGTTCCAGCAGAGATCGCCAAAATAATACCTACATTTGACGGTGATCAAACTCAACTAAATATTTTTATTAGTAAGTGCGAGTACATACTAAGCACTTTCGCAGGTGGTGCCCAACAAAACTTATATATCTACCACCTGCTTACGAGTAAATTGAAGGGACCGGCAGCGGCCCTCATTGGAGAATCCGAAGAGTTCCTTAGCTGGGAACAGCTGAAAAACCTGTTAAAACAGCACTTTGGCGACCCTAGGAGTGAGGAGTGCCTCGCCTTAGAGCTGGAATCGCTAAAAATTTATTCAGGCGAAAGTTACAACGATTTTTGCAACCGCGTGCAAAAAACAAAAAATACATTAATTTGCAAGGTGAACCAAGAAATAACAGAGGCCAACATGCGTCAGAGCAAACAATCAATTTATAACAACACGGCGCTAAACGTATTTCTATACAACCTCACCCCTGCCCTGGTTAGGCAAGTAAGGTTAGGATCACCGAAAACCCTTGAAGATGCCCTGCGCATAGTCTTAGAAGAAGTAAATTTCAAAAAAATATACGACGCAAAAAACAAACCTCAAACCGGTATAACGAAACCCCAGTTTGGAAATCGTCCCCAAACATCAGCGGGACCCTCGAATGTTCTACCACGTTACCAAAACGGTGAAAATAAAAAATATTTTCCACAACAAACAATGGGTACAAACAATATGCCTTCAAACTTTAGACAGGGTAGCAACCAATACCGCACTCATTCCCAACCCCCGAGAGCAATTGAAGGACAGATGCGCAGTACACAATTCAGACATCAGCAAACAGGAGCACCGACGGACGCAACAATGCGATCTCTCCCACCACGGCAACCTTCCCGACAGGTCTACAGGCCAGCCCAGCAGGCTACCTCGCAGGAATTGTTTTACAACGAATCATGCGAAGAGTCAACCGAGTATGTGGAGGACCTAGAGGAAGCCGAGCCGCAGTTGGAATGCGAGGAGGCGGAATTCTCAGACAATGCCTATCTCGAGGATTCATTGCTTGAAAATGTCGAGAATTTTCGAATAACAGCCTCACACAAGAGATTCACCTGAATACCGACAAAAACCTTAGACTTCCCTACATACAACTGCCCGAAATTGCATCCAAATTTATGATTGACACAGGTAGCACACGATCCTTTATAAGCCCTAAAATTGCGAACAAGTACCTACAACAGTTTGTTTCACAGGAGCCATTCGATGTGGTCAGTACGCATGCAACAAGCCGACATAACCATGTTGTAAAAATTCCCTTGTTTAAAACATTTAAATCCCCCGACATCCACAAATTTTATGTATATAATGTAGATTCGCGCTACGACGGACTGATAGGTAGCGACCTTTTAAACCAACTAGAAGCCAGTGTGGACATGAAATCTAGAACACTGTTTACAAAAAATACAAGCATTCCCATCACATACACTCCACCTGAGAAGGTAGATATCATCTTACAACCTCGCACAGAGTGCCGAGTCAAGCTTCCTGTCTACATATTCAAGGGCGATGCATTGTTAGATTATAAACAGTTCACCGAAGGCGTGCGAATGCCTGCAGCTATAGTGAAATGTGAGAACGGTTATGCCCACACAGTCATTCAGAATACTCTCGATCAGCAAATGACACTCACAATCACGAAACCATTTCATGTCGAGCCTTTTGTAACAAAACCGAGTAATGTCAATTTTACGGATAGTTATGAAGAAAATCTAAATATAGATAAAATTCAAAAGAGAAATTTGTGCAAACTAAGACTAGACCATTGCAACAAAGAAGAGAAACACGAAATTTGGAAAATATGTAATGAATTTAAAGACATATTTTATTCGGAAGAATTACCCTTGACTTTTTCGAACCAGGTGAAGCACAAAATTAGAACGACCAATGAAGACCCTATCTATAACAGGGCATACCGACAGCCCCCTGCACAGACAGAGGAAATAAAAAGACAAGTGGAGAAACTATTAAAAGATGATGTCATCAAAGAATCAAATTCACCTTGGAGTGCCCCTGTCCATCTAGTGCCCAAGAAAATTGATGCAACTGGCAAACAAATATGGAGGATGGTAGTTGATTATCGGCGGCTCAACGAAATAACCATAGATGACAAGTACCCCTTACCTAACATCAACGACCTCTTCGATAAATTGGGCAGAAGTACTTACTTTTCTACACTAGACCTGGCCAGCGGATACCATCAGTTAGAAGTCGCACCAGAAGACCGTTCCAAAACTGCCTTTAGCACTCAGTTTGGTCACTATGAGTTTAACCGTATGCCCTTTGGCCTAAAAACCGCCCCTGCCACCTTTCAGCGTGCTATGGACAATATACTGCGAGGACTGCAAGGCTTGCACTGCCTTGTTTACCTCGACGACATAATCATTTTCTCATCGAGTCTTCAAGAACACACTGACAAGCTGAGAAAAATATTCCAACGTTTGAGGGAAACCAACATGAAAGTACAGCTTGACAAATCGGAATTCTTACGAAAGGAGGTATTATATTTAGGCCACACCATAACTAAGGATGGACTTAAACCAAATGAGGACAAAATCGCAGCTGTAATGAAATACCCCATTCCAACAACAAGGACAGAGATAAAAAGCTTCCTTGGATTGGTGGGCTATTACAGAAAGTTCATACCTGACTTTGCAAAAATAACTCGACCCCTAACTGCATGTTTGAAGAAAAACAAAAAAATAATAGTGGATAATTCATATATAAAATCATTCGAAAAGTGTAAAGAACTCTTGACCAATGCACCACTCCTACAATACCCTAACTTCGAAAAGCCGTACATATTAGCCACGGACGCGAGTAATCAAGCCATCGGCAGCGTACTGTCTCAGGGGCCCGTGGGAAACGACAAACCAGTCGCTTATGCCAGCAGAACGCTCAGTGATACGGAAACGAGGTATAGTACCATAGAAAAGGAACTACTCGCCGTCATCTGGGCTGTAAAATATTTCAGACCTTACTTATACGGCCGAAAATTTACTATACTAACAGATCACAGACCATTGGCATGGCTGTATGGACTTAAGGAACCTAATAGCAAACTAACAAGATGGAGACTAAGACTACAAGAATTCGATTTTGATATCATTTACAAAAAGGGAAAACTTAATACCAACGCAGACGCCCTTTCTAGAATAAAGATTAACGCACTGAGCGACGATACTTCATCCATGCAAGTAAACCTCGACGAGGAAGATATAAACCAACAAGACGATATGCAAGAAGTAATTGAGCAACATTTAAGAGCGCAAATGCAGGAAGCAGTTGAGAAAATGAAAACCGAGAAAGATAATAATTGTGAAGACGAAAAAGAATCAGTTATCCCAATCATAGACATTTCTGACTCTAATAGTGATGTTACTGCCCATTCCGTAACTAACAGAGAGCATGAAGCAATACCAATTCTTCATGAAGCAGTCGACACTAAAGCAAACCAAATACTAGTTTATACATGGTTTAAAAATAAACTTGCAGTAAAAGACCGGTCAGAAGAAAAAAATAAAATACTTGAAGTCCACCTCCCAATAAAGAATGAGGAATTAGTAAAACAATTTCTAAAAGAATACGTAGACTATAAAAAGAAGTACCACATCTATTTCGAAAACGAAGAACTAAGGAAAAGTTTCAACAGAGTTATAACCACTTTATTCAAAAAAGGTAAACAAAATATGATAGAATGTACAGAGCGAGTCATACACCTCACAGACGAATCAGACCAAAGAGATATCGTAATAAAAAACCATGAAGGAAAAACGTGCCATAGAGGGATAACAGAAACATTGACAAGAATCAAAAGACATTACTATTGGAATAAAATGAAGAAAACAGTTTCGGCAATCATAAATGCATGCGAACCTTGCAGAAAAATGAAATATGACCGAAAACCAATAAAACCCTCTCTACAACTAACCCAAACTCAGAACGCACCCTTTCAGGAAATCTTTATAGACCTCTTCTCAATAGAATCAAAATATTTTCTTACAGCCGTCGACGCATTTAGTAAACTAGGCCAAGCAATAGAAATTTCAAACCGTAGTACACCTGAAGTGGTAAGAGCGCTAATAAAATACTTTTCACTATATGGTACGCCTAGTAAAATCAGCAGCGATGCCGGCAGTGAATTTAATAATGAATTACTAAAAGAACTCATGCTACTATATAAAATCGATGCCCATATAAGCACCCCTAACAACCCTAATTCGACAGCAATTGTGGAACGGTTTCACTCAACCATAACAGAAATTTATAGACTAGTAAAAAATGAACAAAAAGAAATGGACGTACCATCAATCATGACAATCATGGCATATAACAATACCATACATAGTGCTACGCACTTGACTCCATTCGAAATAGTTTTTGGCCATACAGATACAGGAAATATATTCGATATAGACAGAGAAAAAACACTATTGCAAAAACTGTTACAAGACCATCGGAAGAGACTATCCATTATATACGAATCTGTAAGCGAAAAACTAATAAATGACAAGGAAAGGGTTCATGAGAAAAGAGCTGGTGAAAACCCACCAGACCTTCAGGAAAAAGACACAATTTACTTTAAAAACTCGAGAAACAGAAAAGGAAAAGAAAAAGCTCGATATGAAAAAGCCGAAGTCAACGGACCACCTAATAGAAATGTTGTGCCTGTAAGTCTTGGCGGAAGGAAAACCAAAGTTCATATTAAAAATGTGAAACGCCCCCCGCAGGTCGTGGATGGTGATGCTGGCCCTAGCACAAGCGGAATCAGGAGAGTCCATGCTACTAAAAAGGTTGGATAAGAACCCAGGTATCTTACCCCTACGACTAGGTCATGCGAAAATACAGCATGATGAATGGAAAATAGTTAAGACTTTAGATTTAAATGAACTAACTTTAGACTTAGAAAATAATCTAATGAAGTATGACAGATTAGATGAGTTAATTTTAGGAAAAGAAGAATGCTACCGAGAATTCGTAGGACATAAAAACCAAGTAGATTATATGAAACAAATAGCAATAGACAAATTAAATCAACTATCACCAACCAGCCGTTCAAAGAGAGGCCTCCTCAACCCTATTGGTTCTATGATTAAATTATTAACAGGAAATTTGGATCACAAAGACGCTGAACATTATGACACAATTATCCATCAGGCACAGTCCAAGCTGAACAGACAAGGAACCAAAATCACTCTAATCTCCAAAATAATAGAAAACGAAGTAAATATTAGCAAAACAATAGATCAAAATATAGCTAGTCTAGATAAACGATTAACACGTATCGAAACTATAATCAAAGAAAACGATACAACTCGAATGCGAAGTTTCTTTTATATCAATATACTTTCCATGTATAATCAATTTATGAGTAATTTTAGAACAATTCAAATCAAAATCGATGAAATCGAAACAGCAATTGCGTTTAGCAAATTAAATATATTGCATCAGTCCATTATAAACTCGACTGATTTGCTCAACATTCTAACTACAATAGAGAAAACTGATGTGTTAACTTACGCAGCTAGCAAAAGTAATCTTATTAAGATAGGACAAAGTATTAAAGTTAAAGCCTATGCAAAAGCCAAGCAACTTGTATTTATTTTGGAAGTACCCCTATTAGAAAAAGACACATATACTTATTACAAGGTTATCCCTATTCCAATGTACAAACCAGAAACCCATGAAACCCATATCATTCTTCCAAAATATCCTTACCTTCTAGTGAATGGAATGAAATACAAGACTATTGTGAAACCATGTGAGACCCTAGAGGAAGAACATCATCTATGCAGACCAAACGACGAGACACCCTATGCAGAATCTACATGCATCAGCCAACTTATGCAATATCACAATAATTATTCTTCCTGTGAACTACACCGAGTCGAAATCGAGGAGGTGAAGATTCACAAACTACCACTAAGACAATGGTTGGTATACACACGAAACGAAGTAGTTACTACAGAAGAATGCAACGAAGAATCATCGAACCAACTCATCCAAGGCACCTACATCCTGACAGACATTGGAGCCTGTGAAATATCCATTGGGAACATCCATATAAAACCAGAACGGATCACCTACACCAGAAACCCCTCAAGAATTCCAATCATCCCACTGGCACTACAGTCATCAGGACCACAACTCAAATTGGCGGAAACGAAACCCATCAAGCTTACAGGAGTCAACATGGACAACATAGAGTTCCTGATGCACACTCTTCAAGAAAATGATGGACCAATTGAAACAAATGTCTTAAAAGTTAATTCAATAAGCTTAGGAACAGTGATCCTATATGTGGCTATTACCTTAACATTAATAGTTTTTTCACTAGTAAAATTTAGAAATATAATATTTGTAAAGAAAAATTATTCGAGTGAAGAAAAACCACCCTCGGATAATTTTCCTCTTAAGGAGGGAGGAGTTACGCTGCCAGTACTAACGATTCCCATACATTCTGCAGCGTCAACATCACGCCACCAATCATTCGATCGGTGAAGCATGACCAAATAAGGCAATGTGTTGCGCCTTCCTGGGAAATGCATGGCTAGCACTTTATTAGCATAAATACCCTCAGCTCCTTAGAACCATTGATATTTTCTGATTGTCATTCACGCCGTGTCCACGTCTCTAATAAAGTATTTTAAATTAATCTTTGCTTTTTAAAAAGGCGTTCCCGTGACTCGTGAACTTAACTCGCGCGCTCTTCAATTTCTCCATACATTTCAAAACGTTAGTCGATTGTTTTGGCGTAACCGCCAATTTGGGTGAAAAGCGGGACTATGCACACAGGGAGACTGATTTAGAAGGGTTTCTAGTAATCACTCAAGCTTCTAACACAAAAAAACCCGCCAAGTGCGAGTCGGACTCGCACACGAAGGGTTCCGTACCATCGTAGAAGATTTAACACAAAAAAAATCACGTTTTTTGTATGGGATCCCTCTTTAATTTTCATAAATTTTTTTTTTACCTATTTGTTGTTATAGCGACAAAATATATACACACTCTGAAAAATTCAGCTGCCTATCTATTACGTTTCATGAGATACAGCCCTGTGACAGACGGACGGACGGACAGCGGAGGCTTAGTAATAGGGTTCCGTTTTCACCCTTTGGGTACGGAACCCTAAAAATCGATCACAATAATGTTTGAGGTGTTGCCATAAAAAATATATGCGGCTTTGTAAGGTACACACTTTCAAAAACAAGTTGACACTACCTCAACTCTGATTTCAAGCAATCCCTAGCTAATTGACTAAAACATTTGACGAAATCACGCCGACAACTTACAACTTATATTAGTTACAAAAATAAATAAATAAGTATAGCTAAGGTCTTGTATCGCCTACAAACAAATACTATCTTAAAAACTAGGCGAAAAAGTTTTACTTGGGGGTTGTGTTCTAGTTTCCAGAGTCCAGACTTGCAAAAACTAGGCGACTTCGTTTTATTTGGGGTTTTGTTCACTTTAAAGAGTCCAGACCTGCAAAAACTAGGCAAGAAAGTTTTATTTGGGATTGTGTTCTAGTTTGCAGAGTCCAGACTTGCAAAAACTAGGCGACTACCTTTTATTTGGGGTTTTGTTCACTTTAAAGAGTCCAGACCTGCAAAAACTAGGCAAGAAAGTTTTATTTGGGATTGTGTTCTAGTTTGCAGAGTCCAGACTTGCAAAAACTAGGCGACTGCCTTTTATTTGGGGTTTTGTTCACTTTAAAGAGCCCAGACCTGCAAAAACTAGGCAAGAAAGTTTTATTTGGGATTGTGTTCTAGTTTCCAGAGTCCAGACTTGCAAAAACTAGGCAAGAAAGTTTCATTTGGGATTGTGTTCTAGTTTGCAGAGTCCAGACTTGCAAAAACAAGGTGATTTTTTTTTATTTGAGGTTGTGTTCTCGTTTAAAGTGTCCAGATTTGCAAAAAACAAGGTGACAATGGTTTATCGCTTGTTTTATGTATGCTTGCCTATTTTCGATAACTTAATTTTAAACTCAAAATAATTAAATTTTTCTTCGCCTGGATTTCAGTGGCATTTTTCAGGATATAGGTTTCAAATTACTTGGCCCTTTTTTCTGTATTTTAACAGAAGCCATTTAAAAATTCAGCAAATATCGGAAAAGGCTGCCTAGATCAGACTTTAAATAACGGCCATGTATAACTTTAAAAATATATGAGAGAATATTAATATAAAATTGTAAGAATGCTATGTGGAACATATGTGTAATGAGTACATAACGTATTACTAGTCTGTTAAGATTCATTCAGAATGTAACCTAACCCACTTGAAAGAAAATGTCCTTCAAAATAAAAAATACGCCACTTAATCTTGATGCACGTCTCTCATGAAACTTTTATTGCACAAAATTCAGGGAACACTTGAGATTATGCAGAACTATCCTGAAGGAATGAATGAATGAATGTATTTTTATTCAGTATTATTGATACATTGTCAAATCATCCATGTTATTGTAGTTAATGCTTTGCAGACATACATACAGTCACACAGCTTCATTGGAGGGGTAGGCAGGGATGATAGAGTGGCTTATTCACAGCATGCTCCCTTCGCTTCCTTTACAGACATACATGCCTTCATACATGCTCTACGATTACGGCTGTTACTTACCTGACATTTACGAAATACTTCGGTTGTGATACATTTTAGGCCGCCCAGTCACAGTTCCACTCTGTAAATCTGTTTAATCATTCTTTCGTCACTCATTCGCTCTACATGGCCACACCATGTCAACATACTCTTCTCAATTGTCGTCACGTTATCTTCCTTTAGTTGAACGCTCCTTCGAAACCCTTCGATGAAACTTTCTTTGCAAATAACCATTTTAACAATTATTTTCTCTTGTCACATACTAGATTAAAACCAAAAATCTTAATAATCATGTTATTTACTTTAAAAACGTAAGCAAACATGTCCCATTCCACCCAAAATTCTCGCAAGATACAAATATTGTAGTAAATTATTTAAATACATACATACATACACACATACCGGCATATCGCTGCCATGTAGGGCTTGACAGAGATGATAGAAGACCATACAGTCACAGCACACCTCATTTTCTTCGTCACATATATCTTCATACATGCTCTTCGACAACGGGTTTTATGCCCATAATCTTATAGTCACACACTTTAATTCGTATTTTTTACTAAATGCAATGCTATTATAAATGTTTTTTTTTTCAAAATCAATATACAAACTGGATAAATTGTCAACTATTACATGCATGCGCATGTATTTACACATACTAGATGGTTGTAAAAGTAAAACTTTTTTATGTTGAAAATGTTCCCTCGATCCGGCGAAGTCATATTTCAATAAGGTAACACTAAATAACTGGTATCGCTTTTGATTGCAAATGAATAATGTCAGTGATATTAATTCAAATAAAACATAAAATACTAAAAATGTGTTAGGTTACATTGTAAAAAGTCTTTCGGAAACTTATATCAATGAGTATTCATGGAATTACACACCTAAGAATGTTTGGCAATGTCAGTGGTGCGGTGGGAAACTGAAAAGGGACTCGCTCACGGTTTGTAGACGCCGCGGCGATGGAGGCTGATGGTTCGGTCGCTGGGCTTAGGCCTCCGTGTCTCCTCTTCGTTCCACCGTCTTGAGGATGGGGGTGCTGCGGCGCGCGTCGGTCGCTCCGGCGCTAAATCGCGCCCCACGGGGTGCACTCAACCACAAACTTTCGCAACACGGTCGCGGTACGATGGGAGCACAGTACAGCACGGCGTAATAGCAGATTTGGAGACTCGCTGATGTTCTTTTCGATATTTTCCGTCGGGAGAGCACGGCTCGAACCACTCAGGAAGCAGGTTGATGGATATCTCATTTTTGAAAGGTAGATTGGAAGAAAAATGGAAGGGAATATATGGGGGTAGGTAGCAAATTATGAAATACCGCGAAATTTAAATCTAATTGATCGCAAGATCAACCATACCGCCCCCCAAAGAGCTGTTAAGGTCTTTAATACCAAAGACACAGTAATTAATGCTTCAATAATCGAATGCAATGGAATCTGTGCATGAATAAATGAAAAGGTAGAATAAATGTGAAAAACAAATGAATGTATAAGATAAACTAAAAGTAAGCTGCTAAACTACATATAGAGGCGCTAATCTGATTGAGGATCAGGTAGTGGGCAGACCTTCACAACCGGTCTGAGATAAGTCCCTGTGGATGTTCTTAATTCTACCACGCGAACTACTCCGTCTGCGCCAGGATGCAACTCAGTGACACGACCCATTCTCCATTGTAATGGTGCTGCATTGTCTTCTTTAATGAGGACTAGGTCCCCCACCTCTATATTTTTTATTGTTTTTTGCCATTTAGGGCGTTGCTGTAGAGTATGAAGGTACTCTGCATGCCAACGCTTCCAAAAATGTTGAGAAATTTGCTGAGTAAGTTGCCAGCGGCTCAGACAATTCACAGGAGTGTGATCAAATTGATACTCTGGTAGACCGACAAGCGGTTCACCGATGAGGAAATGACCGGGTGTTAAGACATTCAGATCTTCTGGGTCGCTAGATACTGGACAAAGTGGCCGTGAGTTTAGAACGGCCTCTATTTTCGTGAAGATGGTAGTTAATTCCTCAAACGTGAGGATTTGTTCTCCGATCACTCTTTTAAGAAGTAATTTTGAAGACCTTACTGCGGTTTCCCACAAACCGCCCATATGCGGAGCATGTGGAGGATTCATGTGCCATTTCACCTGGTGGTTGCGCAACGAATCATGCAATTTACCTTGAATGGCCGAGTTCATCAAGAACTTAGTTGCTTCATCCAGATATCTTTGGCCACCCTGGAAGTTTGTTCCGCAGTCAGTGAAGATATCAGTAACTAGACCACGTCTTGATACCATTCGACTGAAACTTGCAATAAAGGCATCGGTTGTGAGGTCAGAGACGACCTCCAAATGAACCGCCTTCGTCACAAAGCATACAAAGACGCATAAGTATGCCTTCTGAGTTTTTGCACCACGGAGAGAGGACGATTTTATGAAAAAGGGCCCAGCAAAATCAGCGCCGACCCTTTGAAATGGTCTGGCCTGACTGATGCGGCTTTTTGGAAGTTCTCCCATGAAAGGCTCTATGGGCTTTGCCTTTAACCTGTAGCAGCGGAGACATTTAAAAATTCTGTGACGTATTGTTCGTCGAGCCGATAAAATCCAAAATCTCCTCTGTATTATAGACAGTAAAGTCGATTGGCCAGAATGGAGATAGACTTGGTGGTAGTGATCGACGATTAAATGTGTTAGATGATGTGCCCTGGGCAGCAAAATTGGATGCATGGCATCGTATGGCAAATTCGAATTAGTCAACCTGCCGCCAACTCTTAAGATGCCTTGAGAATCCAGGAAAGGAGTTAGTCTAAGAAGATTTCCTTTGATTTGCCTGCCAGCACCTAGAGCTGCAATAATATCCGGGAACTCAGCTGCTTGCACGCTTTTGGTGGCAACAAGTAACGAATTCTCTAATTCACGCACACCGAGAGCACCCTTATGTTTATCATTAGGGTGACGTGCATTATGTACAAATCGCAGGCACCACCCTAGAACGACTTGTAATTTCGACAATGAGCTGTACTTTTCTATGAGAGAGAATCCCTCGACAGCGGCCACGGACGACGCTGGAGGGATGCGTAGCCCCGGCAGTACTTCCCTGCTAACTGAAGGACAGTCAGCGGGCCAAGACTCAGCCGGTTCCACCAACCATAATGGGGCCCACCATAGGGGATGGTCCACCAGCTCCTGAGGATATAAACCACGACTGGCACAATCAGCAGCATTGAGTGCTGATGGTACGTATCTCCACCTGTCGGAAGATAGAAGGCCCTGAGCCTGAGAAACCCGATTGCCCTCATATGTTTGCAGCTTGTAAGGTGGGGTACGTAACCAGGTCAGCACAATGCTGGAATCGCACCAGGCAGTCACGTTGCCTAGTGGCATCCTCGATGAGAGCACCTTTAGCACATGATCCAGAAGGCGAGCAAGGAGCACGGCTCCACATAGCTCGAGTTTTGGAATAGTTAGTTTCTGTTTCAGAGGTGCTACCCTTGATTTGGCCAACAAGAGATGCACCGATACATCACCGTTGGCATCTTTGACTCGAAGGTACACCACAGCGGCATAACCGCGCTCTGATGCATCACTGAAGCCATGAAGATTACATTTCTCTGGACGTTCCGAGAGGATGTGTCTGTTAATACGTATTTGATTAAGTATATGAAAGTTGGCAACGAAAGAAACCCATTTGTCAAGAAATTCTATAGGCAGAGTGTCGTCCCAGGAGAGCTCTAATAGCCATAAATTTTGCATAAATGCTTTTGCAAAAAATGTTACTGGTGCTAAATACCCACAAGGATCGTACAGCCGTGCGATGTTTGATAGAATTCCACGTTTGGTTTTTGCATTCCCAATCTCCGAAACCTGATATAGAAATTTATCACTGCAGGCGCTCCATTCTAAGCCTAAAATTTTGAAAATGTTGTCTCCAGCCTCCTCGAATCGGAGTGGAGTTTCACAGTGATCTGGGGGGAGATGCTCTAGGACTCCGGAATGGTTGCTCGACCACTTCCGTAAATGGAAACCACCCTGTTCAAGGACAGCTACAACTTCGAGCTGCAAGTGCTTGGCAGACTCCAAACTGTCGCTTCCGCTTACGATGTCATCCACAAAGATGTCCTCCTTCAGCACGCGAGAGGCGTTCGGATATGGAACCTCATTTAGCAATGCGAGCTCGTGGATAACCCTCATTGCCAAGTATGCAGCACTAGAAACACCGTATGTGACAGTTGTCAGCTCATATTTCAGAACTGGACTGTCCGGTGATTCACGCCAAAATATTGTCTGAAATTTACAATCTTCTTCGTGCATGCAAACCTGTCGATACATTTGCTTCACGTCGGACGTGAAGACAACCTTGTGCACTCGAAACCGTAGAATAATATCTTCAATATTTTGCTGCAACTTTGGTCCAGGAATCAAGATGTGATTTAGGGCTATACCTGTCGTGCTCGGCATTGAGGCATCGAACACAGCTCTTAGTTTGGTAGTGCTACTGGACTCCTTTAGCACTCCATGATGTGGTATATGGTACCTGTCAACACAAGGTCTGGATGAAATTAGTCTCATATGGCCCGCAGACAAATAGTCGCGCATGAACGCTACGTATAGTGCTTTCAGTTTTGGGTCACGTGCTAACTTCCGCTCCAATGAGTAAAAACGCTTCAGAGCAATAGCATGCGTCTCACCCAATTGTTTACAACCTGACTTGAAGGGAAGTCGAACCGTGAACCGACCAGTTTCATCACGGGTGTGGGTTTCCATAAAGTGCCTCTCACACTGAACATTCTCTGGATCCTGGATTGGAAGGTGAGGTGGTTCCTCTGCTTCCCAGAATCTGTTCAGCGCAAGATCTATGTCAAGTGTACATGTTAACGATGTGACCTGGTCACATATCGTAGCAGAGATAGGGGCTCTACCCATGAGAACCCATCCAAACAAGGTGGAGTAAGCCGTCGGCAAACCATCCCCAAGCTTAAGCATTTTGCCATCAAATATTTGATCGTAAAGATCGACTCCGATCAAAATGTCAATGGGACCAGGCAGGTTAAACTTGGGATCTGCCAAGGTGATGTTACGGCATGACTCGTGTACTTGAACAGCTACACTTGTGGATGGCAGATTGTTAAGAATATGGTTAAGTACAAGAGCACGAGTAGTGAGTATGGCCTGTGAGCCCTTCAAGCACGGCTTGATGGTACACAGTACACTACCGTTAGTGCGTTGCGCACTTGATGTACCTAAGCCGACGATCGAACCAGATGTCGATCGACGTAGGCGTAGCTTTTGAGCAATGTTCTCAGTCAGCACTGACACCTGCGAACCGCTATCCAGCAACGCACGCACACAATGATATCGACCGTCGATATCCATAATGTTGACTAGAGCAGTCGCTAGCAACATCGTGGAATTGGCGTGGACGCTGCTAAATGAATGAGATTGAACTGTGGAGCTTAGTGTCGGCACAGCAATCTGACCTTCACACGATGGGTCACAGGTGAGATTTGACGATGAGGTTGGAATGTGTAGTTTTGTGTGGTGACGACCTCTACACACCTGACATAAAAACTTTGAATTACACTTTGAACTTAAGTGCGGACGTAAGCAGTTAAAGCATAATTTATGATCCATGACACAGACCTTGCGTTGCTCTGGTGTCATGGAATTGAATTTATCACACCGATAAATTGCATGATCGCTGCCACAGCAGGGACAGGTTTCGTTGTTAGATGTAAAACAATTATTACTGCCCGTGGGTACTTCCTTGTTAAGTACCTTTATGGGTGAGGAGACATTCTCCAAAACCCGAAGCTGACTTTCCAAAAACCCTAATAATTCATTGAATGTCGGAATATCCAATGAGTCATGCTTTAACTCAAACCTGTTCCGCAAGTCTGTAGGCAACTTCCGAGAAATTATATGAAATAAGATAAAGCTCCACGAATCTACATTGAACTTAAGCGCATTGAGTGCCTGTGTATTTTCTTTTAATGAGTTAACAAGTTTGCGCAAATTAACTTGATTGGTTTGACTGAAATGCTGAAGCGCGAGGATAGCTTCAAGATGTTTATCAGCGATCCGACGTGTATTTTCATATCGATCAGTCAATAACTTATATGCTACCGCGTAGTTATCATCAGTGATTGGCAAGTGTCGTACCAAACTCAATGGCTCTTTGTCCAGTGTGCCAACTAGATAGTGCATTTTTTGCACACCAGTTAGACTTCCATTATTGTGAATTAAGCTGTTGAAAATGGATATGAAATTAGTCCACTCAATAAGTAGGCCGGTATACCTAGCTAGCTGTATTTTTGGAAGGCTGAATTGATTTGTTATGACCTTCACTGAACTTTCTTTCACATCCTTAGAATCGTCCTCTAACCGACCGCAAATATCAGA
This sequence comes from Incurvaria masculella, assembly GCA_946894095.1. Lineage (NCBI taxonomy): Eukaryota > Metazoa > Arthropoda > Insecta > Lepidoptera > Incurvariidae > Incurvaria > Incurvaria masculella. The sequence goes on along the minus strand of OX335662.1, from coordinate 13,372,526 downwards.
GTAAAGGACATTAATAGAGTAAAACATTTCGTAAAACTCATCGTAGATCGTGTCACTGTTTGCGTCAGGCTCGTCGGATACGTTGGACGCAATGTATAAATGAGAAGTTTCGAAATCTAACCTCATTTTGGTTAAGTCCAAAAATCGCACTTTGAACTCTTTCACTTGTTTTTCACTTTGAGAGACGGCGATGGCCGTGGCTAATTTATATAATTCTTGCACGGCCTTCATCGCAAGCCTTCTTTGCAAACGGGAACTCTGAATAGTTCTTTGAGTAGGCTCCATTGTTTACAATCTGTTTGTTTACGTTTTACCAATGACACTGACAGCTGGTGACAGCTGGTGACAGCAGACCAAAGACAATATTTATTGCCAGTGGAGAGAAGAGTGAGAATAAAAAGCAAAACCTTTATGGTCAGAGACCAAAGACCACAGATTATGGAATTTTTAATTTTCCCGCCGATATGGGGAAGGCTTGGCTGATAGCAGACGACCAATGAGAGAGCTGCAAATCAAACAACGAAAAAACGTAATGAAGAAAATTTCAAACGTGACTTTATAGGTTAGAAAGATCGAGAAATGCAAGAAAATGATGATTTTACTTAGAATTTGCTTTAGAATACTTTAAGGAAACCGGGAATTCGGCTGAAGGACCAAATGGTGCGGTGGGAAACTGAAAAGGGACTCGCTCACGGTTTGTAGACGCCGCGGCGATGGAGGCTGATGGTTCGGTCGCTGGGCTTAGGCCTCCGTGTCTCCTCTTCGTTCCACCGTCTTGAGGATGGGGGTGCTGCGGCGCGCGTCGGTCGCTCCGGCGCTAAATCGCGCCCCACGGGGTGCACTCAACCACAAACTTTCGCAACACGGTCGCGGTACGATGGGAGCACAGTACAGCACGGCGTAATAGCAGATTTGGAGACTCGCTGATGTTCTTTTCGATATTTTCCGTCGGGAGAGCACGGCTCGAACCACTCAGGAAGCAGGTTGATGGATATCTCATTTTTGAAAGGTAGATTGGAAGAAAAATGGAAGGGAATATATGGGGGTAGGTAGCAAATTATGAAATACCGCGAAATTTAAATCTAATTGATCGCAAGATCAACCAGTCAGTTTGTCGAAGGTTGAGCAAAACAAACGCATGTCAAAACAACTGAACGCTGACAGCTGTCGCGACGTCGGAATGCCTACAGCTATATATACAATTAGGTACACGCTATATACACAGGGTGCGCCACTCGCAAACCTGTAAACAAAGACAAAAAATACATTAACTCATATGTATGTAATGTAAAGATAAATAAATTATGAGTTAAATAAATGTAAAGATGTGTGATGTGTGTATTAGTGTGGGAGCCCGTATTTTGTGAGGTTGTTCGGTGTGTAGGGGTGATAGTTTTGGATAGGGTTAGATGTGTCAGGGTGTAGGTGTGTTGAAGATATAAGTGTATTGGTGAGTGCGTGTTCAGTGTGATTTCGAGGTGATGAGGTTATATTGTGAAGAGGTGTGAATTGTGTTATTGTGAGAGTGTATTTCATGTAACATGATTTATTAATGTACACGTGTGAGCTCTTGCTCGATAGCGCTCGTAGTAGGTGGCCTGGGGAGATGCAAAGATAGGCTACCAAAACGGTACCAGCATTCAGAAATAAGTCCTATGACGATTGTCTTGAAACACTCGGTCTTACCACGCTTGAAGAAAGAATAAAAAGAGGAGATCTCATTGAAACTTTTTTTTGTTATCTTGCTATCTGCGATCAGTCGGTTGACTATAAGCGGATGAGTTGTGCGGATGTGGTCGTGATGAGTTTGTGCTCCAGTGAGAACAACTCAATTTCAGCAGGATATCTTGAAATGTCCAGCTCCATTATGTCTTGCCTTTTGAGAAGTTTCTCATATTGTTTGTATGTTAGCTGGCCTGCTAGAGGATTTGAGTGTTGACGGAGTCTTCGTTTATCCTTGGTGCTGATCGTTTTAATTTCCTCACGGATGGTAGGTATATATAGAAGTTGTTGAACTTCTGTGCTGGTAATGAACTACCGTGCATTTGCAAGGCTTTTAAAAATCACATTTCGAAGCCGTTGTAGGATATTTATGTTGGATTTTCTGTCTCTGCCCCAGAGCTGCAGTCCATACGTCCAAATCGGTTTGAAAACACTCTTGTAGAGTAAAAGATTGCCGTCCGATTAGCCAGTAAAGGTTTCTGTATTGTATGTTCGCTTCATCTCGTTTTGCCTTATTCTTCCAAGTAAGTCTCTATCAAGGTGTATTCCTAGATATCGGGCTCCATCTGCATGAGGTCGAGTATTTTGTCCGAGTTTGACTAGGGGGCAGTTTCCTTTGCGCAGTGAGAATGTCACATGCACAGACTTAGATGCACTTGCTGAAATTCTCCATTTCTTTAGCCAGCTGTTCATTTCGGTTAAGGCTGTTTGCAGATATTTTGATGCTTCCGTTGGATCTGAGCTACTAGCTAGGATTGCAGTGTCATTAGCAAAGGTGGCCGAAAGTGAAGATGGCGTAGAGGATTGGTCTGAGCATGGAACCCTGTGGGACACCAGCTTTAATATCATAAAAGGGTGAAGTGCAATCCTTTTCTCTGACTTGGAAAATTCTCTCCGACAAGTATGATTTGAATATGGCATAAAGGATGGGCGAGAGATGAATGTTTAGTTTGCAGAGAAGACCTTTATGCCAAACCCTATCAAAGGCCTGCTGTATGTCTAGAAAGGCAGCTGAGCAGTATTGTTTTCCCTCTAGAAACTGTCTAATTTTATTGTACACCCTGAATGGTCTTTGATTGAAACTTTTAAAATACTTAATGATGTGCTTAAACTTAAATCCGATTACACAATGAACAAAACGGGACTTTGTGGCGTTTTGCTAAAGCTTCAACAAGCCAGGTTTAATTCAAATCCATGGAAGTACTTTCTTTCAAACAGAGTAGTGGACTCCTGGAATTAATTGGATCAAGAAGTGCTTAGTCCTATCACAGTAAATGGTTTGAAAAATCAGTTAGACAAACACCTTAATAGTATTAAACTTAACTAAAAACACAATAACAATAGTACAAGCGCACTCAAAATAACAAACTTTAAAGTACATGCATCAGCTTAAAGCTGTATATTATCAATAATAATAATAATAATTGTCAGTATAGTACGTACCGCTCGCTCCAGCCGCCGCCGCCGCCGCCGGCAGACGGCGGGCAGCCCGGCATAGGTATCACAAGGCGGCGGCGGCGGCGGCGTGCGGGTGCGAGTGCTTGCGCGAGGGCGCGTGCGGCGCGTGGCCGAGCGTGACGAGCGCAGAGGCGACGGCGAGCCCGCCGAGCGGCGGCGCGCGCCCGCTGCCGCCCGTCGGCAGCCGCACCAGCAGCGAGAGCACGGCAGCGCGCGAGCCCCGGCACGGCTCCAGCGCCACCTGGAACGGACAAACGTTTGCTGGTGTCCAGGCTAATATCATGTAAGGTTAACTCGGACGTTGGAATAAAACCACAATATTCAGTGAGATGTATTCTTCTTGATTTCTGAAGACCAAAAAAAAAGAGAGTGTAACACCAGTATCGTCGTTATTTATACTTTATCCGTTTCCGGCTAAAAATGAGTCTTGCGCGCCCTCTATAGCTTCGTTGTTAACAACTTCGTTCTAAAAGACCGTACAGATGGCACTTCTGCAGTGTTGCCAACTTTCCATAATTTCCACCGAACATAAATATGAAAATTGTCTTGAGCGCCATCTATCGTTTAATAGTTAACTAGTTAGTTCTATAAGGCCCTAGAGATGGCGTTTCTGCAGTATTATCGATTTTCCAAAACTTCCGCCGGATATATACAAATTTATTTGACATTTCGTTATTCAGGTTGCCACAACAGATGCAACTTTAGTATTTTAATTTCGCCAGTTTGCGTATCCAAATGGTTTCAGACATCGCTGATCTAACAATCACAACTACTATCATGACACTTTTGGGATTACCGCGGTCTTTAGACACGTTTGAAAAAAAACCGCAGAGCGGTTGAAGTTTGGCATTCCTGGCTGTGTTTTTTTTATGCGACCAGACATGGATGGCAAATACCACACAACTACCATTATGATATTAGCCCAATACATCACATTCCCAAAGGAATTAGGTGCCATGCCAGGACCTTCCCTTTACGAGCACGGCTACATTGAATTGGATGGAAAACACGGACAATTTCATTGCCGCTTCGACGTTCGTGTGACATGCAGGTTGTGTGGATGCACCATGTTGGGCGCCATCTTGTGGCTCGGCGTACTCACGGGCGAGGGCACGCCGGCGGCGCCCGCTGCGGCGGCGCCCCGCTCCAGCTCGACGGCGACCTGGCTGAACGGGCGGCTCGCCATTTGCTCCATCTCGACGAACAGCCGCTGCCGGCGCCGGTACAAGTCGTACTTCTGCGAGCGGACATCAATTTGTCATACATCTGACAGAATATCCATAGACTTGGAAGTGCGACTCTCACGAAAATTATAAACAAAAACGTAGAATGTGTTTTGAGGTTTCTGTGGTTAAAACTCATTGGTATTTGACGCGACATTTCAAACTAATTGTTAATCCATCGTTGGGCGAGAATCTGTGCCAGCGGCACACTTTAGTTTGAAATGTGGCATCGAATAACAAAGCCGTTGGATAAGTTTTTTTTTTGTATTTAATGAATGCAACATTACTGTTATTAATTTGAGTTTCAGCGACATCTACATTTAAAGCATTGTAATCAGATTTTGAAAATAATCTGACATATGTCACGACACATATATTGCACCATAACTGAAATAATTTGTAGAACAAGATGAAAATTTTGTGCCAGGATGTATTTCCTAATGTATGTATGCCTTGCCCAGGCATAATAAGTCTCGAAATAAAGCGACATACAAAAAAAGAGAATATTTTCAGAAATGACCTTGAGCGTAAAATCAAAAGAGAAATAAATCATAAATGAGACTGCAATTAAATTCTGTGTAAATGTATGACCCGTAACAGGCATGGTAATCTCAAAAAAAAACGTAAGACAAGCCACAATTAAAGGAAAAATACCAAAATTTCTTGAATTAGGCTTTAGTGAAATTTTGTGAAGTTATGGAGAAGTGAGAACAGAGATTGTTGAGTTTACATGAAAAGGCTGTATGGATAGGTCCTTTGCCTACCCTCTGCCAAAAACATTACAGTTTTCATTGGCCCTGATATGTCAGTGCTGTGACAGACCGAATTGTATTTTCCAGTGGGCATAGACTAAGGAAAAAAATTTGAATGCGTTCACAATTAGAGGTCGCGTTTAGTGTGCAAGTTGGAATCGTCGCCACTTCGGCAGTGCCAGTCGCTTAAGAGTGTGTTAAGTGCGGAACGTGCAGTGACAGTGACGATGCACGGAGAAGCCAGCCACCAGCACCAAGGAGTGTCGTGAATTGTGAGAAACCCTAGCGGGGTGTCACAGGGTTTGGTTATCGACCCAGTCGGTTTTGGAATTTTTCTGACTGACCTACAAGTCGTAATGCAGAAACCATTTACACTTTTTGCTGATGACATACAATTTTTTGGGGACCCTATTGTTAGTCATCAATTGATACAAGACAATCTCGACAGCACAGTACAATGGACTAAAGACTGGCTCCTAACATTAAATTCTAGCAAATGTACCGTGCTGTACATAGGCAAAAGGAACCCACACCATCAGTACACAATCGATGGATTACCACTTAGTGCAGTGTCTTCACAAAAAGACCTTGACAATATCACACGATCTCAAGTAAAAAATATAAAAAAAATATTTGTATTATGAACATATAAAATAAAAAAATATAATAAAATAAAAACAATGTGCACACAATCAGTGAAGTAAATGCATCAGCTTGCAGCTAATAATAAAATAATGATAAAACTGTTGCAAGTAGTAACCTTCAAGGGTTTCCTTCAACCAGTGCATTCATCGGCCAGTGAATACCAACTGGTACAACCAGAGATTAAGTAGAACTGTGCGCAGGTCACACAGTTCTCCAAACAGGATCACGAGCAGGAAGTCAACACTGCACCTTGTTGGAAAAATGTTACGGCTTTTCACGGGGCAGAAAGAGACATTCTCCGACGTTTCGAGCTAATCATTCAGCCCGTTGTCTAGGAGGCATCCGCCACGTTCGTACGCAGCAGACGACTGAGGTGACGGACGTCGGAAAATGTCTCTTCCTGCCGCGTGAAAAGCCGTAACATTTTTCAAACATGTCTAACGACCGCGGTAATCTCAGAAGTAACACTGCACCTGTTTGATTTTCCACAGGGCCGCAGCCACCAGCAACAGCAGCAGGAAGCACGAGGAGAACGTGATGAAGAACTGCTGCAGGTTCAGCTTGGGGTACTGCGAGAAGGAGATCTGGATCCACAGCGGCGGGCGGAAGTCGTACACGTACACGAAGAATGTGGTGAGCGTGACGTTGTCTTCCGTGCCGAACGCGTGCTCCGACTTGGCGAACCTGCCGGTAACACAACGGATAGCGTCAATAAATCGGCCTTAATCACCAAGGGAAAGTTTTAATGTCTGTGACGCAATCGAGCTATAAGGCCTAGTGCACACTTTTTTATGTTTTTTTTTTATTTTCAAAAGTTGATTGAACAGTAAAGAAAAAACTGGCCAAGTGCGAGTCGGACTCGCACACGAAGGTTTCCACAAAATAATCGTTTTTTGGATGGGGCCCCCTTTAATTTTAATTATTTTTTAATCTTACCTATTTGTTGTTATAGCGGCCAAATAAATACACACTCTGTGCAAAAATTTCAGCTGTCTATCTGTTACGGTTACTGAGATACAGCCCTGTGACAGACGGACGGACGGACGAACGGACGGACGGACAGCGGACGCTTAGTAATAGGGTTCCGTTTTCACGCTTTGGGTACGGAACCCTAAAAATTGTCAGTGTTTTCCATCCAGCTCAATGTAGAAAATAGCACGACGGCGATCGTGGTATTAGCCCTCGATATGCCAAAAAACTAAATGAAACAAAACCTAACCTATGAGACCCAGGACTCTTCTGGGGCCGATTGCCAACCACTCCAAAAAATAAGAAGAAATCCTCAGAGAATGCACAGCCAAAGTGGTTCAAACAGGGAGTGTTAGCACCTAATTGCATTCAGTCCCATAAGGGCGTAAGTAAAACATCATTTAACCCGTAAAGCGCGAACGACGCCGCATAGGCGTCCTCTGCCGCGCTCCCGCTATCTGCGCTGATTGGCGATTTTTTGTGTGGGCATAGATTTACTGGTCTATGATTGGCTTTTTCAAATGGATTGAGGAGTGTAGGACGCTTTTGATTGGCTAAACCGCGACCCAATAGCTGCAACTTCGTAAAACAAAATATTTTTTTGAAATCCGCGCGGCTCGTCTCGCTGGCCAGTCGACCGAGATACGTTTGCGCGCGTGGTTCTGTGCCGGCTGAAAAGGATGATTGACGAAAATATTACGTAAGTATTGTAATTTTTTTTATATCAATGAAATTGTAATATATTCAGCTATCTATCAATGCAGTGGTTATAGGTTTTTGCAATTTCTGTAGGCAGCAAAAAAATCAAATGTTTTTTGGCATGTTCAGATTTCAAAGATTTATCACATTTGTTTACAAAATTTGTTTACAAAAACTTACGTTTGCTTGAATGTAATTAGTCCGGATTGTGGCAAATTTTGTGTAGAATCCGGTGATGTATCACACTTGATATGTTTTCTTACATAAAAATGGAAAAAAGACCGAAAATCTAGAAAATCATATTTTGTAGTATAAACATTGTGAGTGTATTGGTGTCGGCCGCTCGGCCGCTCGGCCGCCCGCTGGCCGTTGGTCAAGTGTGATTCAAGTCATTTGTCGATATCTCAGGAACTTCGTGAGCGTGGAGTTATAATACCAAATTTTGTTGCTTTGAAATCGTTTGGTATATCTAATAAGTAATCCCATTGCATCATCTGCATACATTTCCATAGGGCAAGACGCATCTGGTAATAGAATAGAATTAAAAATATGTACTATTTGTTTCTGTTACATAGTATTCTTGTTAGGGTTCCGTACCCAAAGGGTGAAAACGGAACCCTATTACTAATCCTCCGCTGTCCGTCCGTCCGTCCGTCTGTCCGTCCGTCTGTCTCATGGCTGTATCTCAGTAACCGTAACAGATAGACAGCTGAAATTTTCACAGAGTGTGTATTTATTTTGCCGCTATAACAACAAATAGGTAAAATTGAAAAATAATTTAAATTAAAGGGGGCTCCCATACAAAAAACGTGATTTTGTTATGTTAAATCTTTTACGATGGTACGGAACCCTTCGTGTGCGAGTCCGGCTCGCACTTGGCCGGTTTTTGGTTACTAGTCACACTGGGTCAATTGCCGTGCATGCTGTATTACATTTCGGCGAATTCTGCCGTGCATGTCGCACCTATTCTCATGCTAACGGGTGGTGTGTGGACACGAAAGATGCCTAAAATATACTTGCGACATGCACGGGAGCACTTGCCATGCATGTCAAACAACTTCAAAAAATTTTTTTCGTCATATCTTGGGAAATTCTGGTCTTAGACTCATCATGCGACCCCTCAAACTAGATGGCCCGACCTGATCTACCTACCTGTCATGTCAAAACTTGTTTTCGTCATACATTGTAAATTTTGTAACTTCAATAATAGGAGGAGGTGTCTGACAGACGGACGGACAGACAACGCACAAACTCTACTTCAGATATAATCATTAGGTGTTTTTTTTGACCATCCGTCGCTAATTCGAATTTCTATTCATTTTAGGTTTCACTTTTACAAAATGTTAAAAAATATACTTGTGCTGCTATATTTCTATGAACTTATATTTACGTGTTTTATTTCAAAGACCATGTCACCAATGCTTCGTGTCACGGAAGCCTGCTTCTACTCCAGCAACAAGTTTCGACCTCGCCACGCTGAGTAAGTGCCTACCTATATAGATAGAACGCGCGCGCCCACCTATCTATAGATAGAGCGCGCGCTCACCGACGTGTGTTCAAGTGGAGCGTTTGCATGTATGAGTGCGCTGAGTGCAATTTTATAGCCGAATTTGAATGTTCAAAATAAAATGTTTTTGATTACATATTATAACATTATCTTACACAAAAAAATTGTGTATATATAACAGTTTATGATGATATAAAATCTAAATCGATTCTAATTAGATTAGATTCTAATTAGACTGTTAGTAATGTAGAGAGATTTTTCGGGTTTATCCTTTACTGAAAATGTTATGTAAACTTTTTCTTTACAAAAATTTTATGTAAATATTCTTCCATCATTATTCAATAAATTAAAAATAAATTCAACTGAGATAATATCGTAAATAATTTATAATAAATTCTAAAATATTATTTTGAAAAACAATAAGTGTCGCTTTTGTTCGCGATGTTTGGAACCAAATTATTATTATTTTTTGTATGGCGGGGTCATTAGTTTTTGACACAATGTTATAGCAGCTATCATAAACTACGAAATAAAAAACAAATTTGTTTCATAACTTTATCTTTTTTACCCTAAACCTCGAGTAACATCACAAAATATTAAAAAAAAATCTAAAGTCAATGTTATATGATTTTTATTATTTTATATTTGAACCAAACTACTACAAAAGTAACGTAAATAAATGGAGGCACTATCTAGCTACATGGAACAGTTATTATTTTGAAGATACCTTGACAAGTGTCTTAGATATAGATTTTTATTCGATTCGGGAGCGCGGTACAGGACGCCGATGCTGCGTCGTTCGCGCTCCAAAGGTTAATTTAATTTAAATTGGTCTAGACATAATTTACAGACAAAACTGTAAGACCCCAAAGCTTTGATTGCTCAGACAAATCAAAAATGCATAAAAACTAATTTTTTTTCCTATTTTTTTTAATAAAAAAATCAGTTGTAGTTATTTTTAAAAATAATAAAATGTGCTTTCATGTACGCCCTTATGGAACTGAATGTGATTGGGTGGTAACAGCGCCGCACTCACCTATAGCGGAAGCTGCTGCAGTTGACGTCATGAAAGAGCGTGCGCTGCGCGGGGTGCGCGTGCGTCCGCACGGTGAGGTTCATGCGCGCGTGCGCCGAGCACGTGATGCTGAAGTCCGCGTCCACGTCCGCCTTCACCGGCGAGTTGCGAAAGTTGATCGCGGTGAGGTGGCGGTCCTCCTTCTTGGAGAGGTTGAACGTGAACTGGTAATCCACGGCGAGGTCGTCTGCGGTCACAAACGACAACGTACTACATTCGCGGTGGGCTGGAACATAGTGGTGAAACCTCTCTCGACGGAGTATAAATGGAATTCGGAACCTAAATTTTCTCTAAAAAACGGGCCAGATGCGGACTCGCACACGAACAACAAATCCTCCGTACCAATGTCTGGAGGATTTGTTGTTGTAGCGGCAAGGGAAATACACACTCTGTGAAAATTCCAACTGTCTAGCTATCACGGTTTCTGAGATACAGCCCTGTGACAGACGGACGGCCGACGGACGGACGGACGGACAGCGGAGGCTTAATAACAGGGTTCCGTTGGCACCCTTTGGGTACGGAACCCTAAAAACCAGGTGGTAGGTTAGAACACACAACGTTTAACCACTTGATTAAATCGAAAATAGTTTGAAACGGAATTGATAAATTGTCCACCCAGTTGATTGAAGCTGTGCTCAAATAAAGGAAACATGGCACCTCATACCTTGCGACAGTAATAATTCAGTAATTCTAGAAACCTGATATACACGCATCGGCTTATAGCTGCTATTGTTATAAACTAAATAATAATAATAAAATGTTCTCCAAGTCAACCCACAATAGCAGGCACCCTTGTTGAGCGGGTCGGCGTGGTAGTGGTTGGTTGCGTCGCACTTGTCACAGCGGTCGCCGGCGAGCCCCTTCGTGCTACAGAAGCAGCGGCCCGTGTCCGCTGCGCACGCCAGCGCCTGCGCGTTGCACTCGCACGCTGCAAAATGATGTAGGATGTTGAGATTATTTTGAGCAATCACAAACGCTGCAAACATGTGTTCAACCCCGCCCCATTCATGCCCCACATTCATTTTCTTTCAGAGTTTGACAAGTTTTGAGTTTGAGAAATTGACACTTGGAATAAATTGCCAGAAGAAGTGATAAGTGCTAACTCAGTGAACAGTTTTAAAAACAAATTGGACAAATATCAAAAACGAGAAACAATAAATAAAAACTAAACTTAAAAAAAACTTTACTTACAAAAATATGAATACAATAATTAAATACAAATAATTAAAATACACTCATCATCTTGTAGCTACTAGTGTATAAAACATAAAATAATTTAAAAAATAATAATAAAGTGCATTTTCGTCACGCAATCTGTTACATGGTTCGGAGTACATGTAAAACTGTAGGCCCTACTAGGTGGTAGAATTAGGAGCGCCCGGGTTGGTCACATGGAAATGTTGGTTGAAGCGACGATGAATTGTTCGTCTCTTCCATCCAATTCAATGTAGACCAGCTCGTAAAGGGAACATCCTGTCATTGCACTGATTTCGAGAATGCAGTGTGTACCATGATGGTGGGTGTGGTATTGGCCAAAACCAACCAAGAGTTCATTTTCGGATTTTAAAAACCCCTAGGCATATAATTTTGAAAAACTTCGCAATCGGTAATAATTAAAAGATCAAGTGAAACACCCTGCATGCACTATTGAATTAATGTCTCTTAACACTTAAAGTAACTATCTCACTCCAGTTTTAAAGACACTGAAAAAACCGACTCACAGTGAGGCATAGATGGCAAATGGCAAAAAAAAATAAAAGGCACCCACCCTGGCATGCGCCGCCATTAAGCGGGGAGCCCCAGTGTCCGGGAGCGCACGTCTCGCAGTGATCGCCGATGGCACGGCCGCCGCAGGGCTGCACGCAGCGCGGGCCCTCATCCGACGGCGCGCAGACTGCGTGTCCGTTGCACTGGCATGCCGGGCAGCGTGTAAAGTGCCACTGCTCCGCTCGACAGATGTGGGGCGCGTGCGGGCCTGAAATGAATCGATTTTTATTCCTTAAACTATGCCAAACAAAATTTATAAGTTACTTGATTTTAGGGATATACTTTATTTTCAATCAGACGCCTCTAATGGAGGTTTCGGTCGTGTTATGTCACATAAATCAAGTCACAATCAGAGATATAAAGGGTATTTTGGGGTTGACTGTAAAAAAAGTGATTCAATTAATTTTAAATTCATAATTATATATTGGTGCGGTGGGAAACTGAAAAGGGACTCGCTCACGGTTTGTAGACGCCGCGGCGATGGAGGCTGATGGTTCGGTCGCTGGGCTTAGGCCTCCGTGTCTCCTCTTCGTTCCACCGTCTTGAGGATGGGGGTGCTGCGGCGCGCGTCGGTCGCTCCGGCGCTAAATCGCGCCCCACGGGGTGCACTCAACCACAAACTTTCGCAACACGGTCGCGGTACGATGGGAGCACAGTACAGCACGGCGTAATAGCAGATTTGGAGACTCGCTGATGTTCTTTTCGATATTTTCCGTCGGGAGAGCACGGCTCGAACCACTCAGGAAGCAGGTTGATGGATATCTCATTTTTGAAAGGTAGATTGGAAGAAAAATGGAAGGGAATATATGGGGGTAGGTAGCAAATTATGAAATACCGCGAAATTTAAATCTAATTGATCGCAAGATCAACCATACCGCCCCCCAAAGAGCTGTTAAGGTCTTTAATACCAAAGACACAGTAATTAATGCTTCAATAATCGAATGCAATGGAATCTGTGCATGAATAAATGAAAAGGTAGAATAAATGTGAAAAACAAATGAATGTATAAGATAAACTAAAAGTAAGCTGCTAAACTACATATAGAGGCGCTAATCTGATTGAGGATCAGGTAGTGGGCAGACCTTCACAACCGGTCTGAGATAAGTCCCTGTGGATGTTCTTAATTCTACCACGCGAACTACTCCGTCTGCGCCAGGATGCAACTCAGTGACACGACCCATTCTCCATTGTAATGGTGCTGCATTGTCTTCTTTAATGAGGACTAGGTCCCCCACCTCTATATTTTTTATTGTTTTTTGCCATTTAGGGCGTTGCTGTAGAGTATGAAGGTACTCTGCATGCCAACGCTTCCAAAAATGTTGAGAAATTTGCTGAGTAAGTTGCCAGCGGCTCAGACAATTCACAGGAGTGTGATCAAATTGATACTCTGGTAGACCGACAAGCGGTTCACCGATGAGGAAATGACCGGGTGTTAAGACATTCAGATCTTCTGGGTCGCTAGATACTGGACAAAGTGGCCGTGAGTTTAGAACGGCCTCTATTTTCGTGAAGATGGTAGTTAATTCCTCAAACGTGAGGATTTGTTCTCCGATCACTCTTTTAAGAAGTAATTTTGAAGACCTTACTGCGGTTTCCCACAAACCGCCCATATGCGGAGCATGTGGAGGATTCATGTGCCATTTCACCTGGTGGTTGCGCAACGAATCATGCAATTTACCTTGAATGGCCGAGTTCATCAAGAACTTAGTTGCTTCATCCAGATATCTTTGGCCACCCTGGAAGTTTGTTCCGCAGTCAGTGAAGATATCAGTAACTAGACCACGTCTTGATACCATTCGACTGAAACTTGCAATAAAGGCATCGGTTGTGAGGTCAGAGACGACCTCCAAATGAACCGCCTTCGTCACAAAGCATACAAAGACGCATAAGTATGCCTTCTGAGTTTTTGCACCACGGAGAGAGGACGATTTTATGAAAAAGGGCCCAGCAAAATCAGCGCCGACCCTTTGAAATGGTCTGGCCTGACTGATGCGGCTTTTTGGAAGTTCTCCCATGAAAGGCTCTATGGGCTTTGCCTTTAACCTGTAGCAGCGGAGACATTTAAAAATTCTGTGACGTATTGTTCGTCGAGCCGATAAAATCCAAAATCTCCTCTGTATTATAGACAGTAAAGTCGATTGGCCAGAATGGAGATAGACTTGGTGGTAGTGATCGACGATTAAATGTGTTAGATGATGTGCCCTGGGCAGCAAAATTGGATGCATGGCATCGTATGGCAAATTCGAATTAGTCAACCTGCCGCCAACTCTTAAGATGCCTTGAGAATCCAGGAAAGGAGTTAGTCTAAGAAGATTTCCTTTGATTTGCCTGCCAGCACCTAGAGCTGCAATAATATCCGGGAACTCAGCTGCTTGCACGCTTTTGGTGGCAACAAGTAACGAATTCTCTAATTCACGCACACCGAGAGCACCCTTATGTTTATCATTAGGGTGACGTGCATTATGTACAAATCGCAGGCACCACCCTAGAACGACTTGTAATTTCGACAATGAGCTGTACTTTTCTATGAGAGAGAATCCCTCGACAGCGGCCACGGACGACGCTGGAGGGATGCGTAGCCCCGGCAGTACTTCCCTGCTAACTGAAGGACAGTCAGCGGGCCAAGACTCAGCCGGTTCCACCAACCATAATGGGGCCCACCATAGGGGATGGTCCACCAGCTCCTGAGGATATAAACCACGACTGGCACAATCAGCAGCATTGAGTGCTGATGGTACGTATCTCCACCTGTCGGAAGATAGAAGGCCCTGAGCCTGAGAAACCCGATTGCCCTCATATGTTTGCAGCTTGTAAGGTGGGGTACGTAACCAGGTCAGCACAATGCTGGAATCGCACCAGGCAGTCACGTTGCCTAGTGGCATCCTCGATGAGAGCACCTTTAGCACATGATCCAGAAGGCGAGCAAGGAGCACGGCTCCACATAGCTCGAGTTTTGGAATAGTTAGTTTCTGTTTCAGAGGTGCTACCCTTGATTTGGCCAACAAGAGATGCACCGATACATCACCGCTGGCATCTTTGACTCGCAGGTACACCACAGCGGCATAACCGCGCTCAGATGCATCACTGAAGCCATGAAGATTACATTCCTCTGGACGTTCCGAGAGGATGTGTCTGTTAATGCGTACTTGATTAAGTATATGAAAGTTGGCAACGAAGGAATCCCATTTGTCAAGAAATTCTATCGGCAGAGTGTCGTCCCAAGAGAGCTCTAATAGCCATAAATTTTGCATAAATGCCTTTGCAAAAAATGTTACTGGTGCTAAATACCCACAAGGATCGTACAGCCGTGCGATGTTTGAAAGAATTCCACGTTTGGTTTTTGCATTCCCAATCTCTGAAACCTGATATAGAAATTGATCACTGCAGGCGCTCCATTCTAAGCCTAAAATTTTGAAAATGTTGTCTCCAGCCTCCTCGAATCGGAGTGGAGTTTCACAGTGATCTGGGGGGAGATGCTCTAGGACTCCGGAATGGTTGCTCGACCACTTCCGCAAATGGAAACCACCCTGTTCAAGGACAGCTACAACTTCGAGCTGCAAGTGCTTGGCAGACTCCAAACTGTCGCTTCCGCTTACGATGTCATCCACAAAGATGTCCTCCTTCAGCACGCGAGAGGCGTTCGGATATGGAACCTCATTTAGCAATGCGAGCTCGTGGATAACCCTCATTGCCAAGTATGCAGCACTAGAAACACCGTATGTGACAGTTGTCAGCTCATATTTCAGAACTGGACTGTCCGGTGATTCACGCCAAAATATTGTCTGAAATTTACAATCTTCTTCGTGCATGCAAACCTGTCGATACATTTGCTTCACGTCGGACGTGAAGACAACCTTGTGCACTCGAAACCGTAGAATAATATCTTCAATATTTTGCTGCAACTTTGGTCCAGGAATCAAGATGTGATTTAGGGCTATACCTGTCGTGCTCGGCATTGAGGCATCGAACACGGCTCTTAGTTTGGTAGTGCTACTGGACTCCTTTAGCACTCCATGATGTGGTATATGGTACCTGTCAACACAAGGTCTGGATGAAATTAATCTCATATGGCCCGCAGACAAATAGTCGCGCATGAACGCTACGTATAATGCTTTCAGTTTTGGGTCACGTGCTAACTTCCGCTCCAATGAGTAAAAACGTTTCAGAGCAATAGCATGCGTCTCACCCAATTGTTTACAACCTGACTTGAAGGGAAGTCGAACCGTGAACCGACCAGTTTCATCACGGGTGTGGGTTTCCATAAAGTGCCTCTCACACTGAACATTCTCTGGATCCTGGATTGGAAGGTGAGGTGGTTCCTCTGCTTCCCAGAATCTGTTCAGCGCAAGATCTATGTCAAGTGTACATGTTAACGATGTGACCTGGTCACATATCGTAGCAGAGATAGGGGCTCTACCCATGAGAACCCATCCAAACAAGGTGGAGTAAGCCGTCGGCAAACCATCCCCAAGCTTAAGCATTTTGCCATCAAATATTTGATCGTAAAGATCGACTCCGATCAAAATGTCAATGGGACCAGGCAGGTTAAACTTGGGATCTGCCAAGGTGATGTTACGGCATGACTCGTGTACTTGAACAGCTACACTTGTGGATGGCAGATTGTTAAGAATATGGTTAAGTACAAGAGCACGAGTAGTGAGTATGGCCTGTGAGCCCTTCAAGCACGGCTTGATGGTACACAGTACACTACCGTTAGTGCGTTGCGCACTTGATGTACCTAAGCCGACGATCGAACCAGATGTCGATCGACGTAGGCGTAGCTTTTGAGCAATGTTCTCAGTCAGCACTGACACCTGCGAACCGCTATCCAGCAACGCACGCACACAATGATATCGACCGTCGATATCCATAATGTTGACTAGAGCAGTCGCTAGCAACATCGTGGAATTGGCGTGGACGCTGCTAAATGAATGAGATTGAACTGTGGAGCTTAGTGTCGGCACAGCAATCTGACCTTCACACGATGGGTCACAGGTGAGATTTGACGATGAGGTTGGAATGTGTAGTTTTGTGTGGTGACGACCTCTACACACCTGACATAAAAACTTTGAATTACACTTTGAACTTAAGTGCGGACGTAAGCAGTTAAAGCATAATTTATGATCCATGACACAGACCTTGCGTTGCTCTGGTGTCATGGAATTGAATTTATCACACCGATAAATTGCATGATCGCTGCCACAGCAGGGACAGGTTTCGTTGTTAGATGTAAAACAATTATTACTGCCCGTGGGTACTTCCTTGTTAAGTACCTTTATGGGTGAGGAGACATTCTCCAAAACCCGAAGCTGACTTTCCAAAAACCCTAATAATTCATTGAATGTCGGAATATCCAATGAGTCATGCTTTAACTCAAACCTGTTCCGCAAGTCTGTAGGCAACTTCCGAGAAATTATATGAAATAAGATAAAGCTCCACGAATCTACATTGAACTTAAGCGCATTGAGTGCCTGTGTATTTTCTTTTAATGAGTTAACAAGTTTGCGCAAATTAACTTGATTGGTTTGACTGAAATGCTGAAGCGCGAGGATAGCTTCAAGATGTTTATCAGCGATCCGACGTGTATTTTCATATCGATCAGTCAATAACTTATATGCTACCGCGTAGTTATCATCAGTGATTGGCAAGTGTCGTACCAAACTCAATGGCTCTTTGTCCAGTGTGCCAACTAGATAGTGCATTTTTTGCACACCAGTTAGACTTCCATTATTGTGAATTAAGCTGTTGAAAATGGATATGAAATTAGTCCACTCAATAAGTAGGCCGGTATACCTAGCTAGCTGTATTTTTGGAAGGCTGAATTGATTTGTTATGACCTTCACTGAACTTTCTTTCACATCCTTAGAATCGTCCTCTAACCGACCGCAAATATCAGAGTAAAGGACATTAATAGAGTAAAACATTTCGTAAAACTCATCGTAGATCGTGTCACTGTTTGCGTCAGGCTCGTCGGATACGTTGGACGCAATGTATAAATGAGAAGTTTCGAAATCTAACCTCATTTTGGTTAAGTCCAAAAATCGCACTTTGAACTCTTTCACTTGTTTTTCACTTTGAGAGACGGCGATGGCCGTGGCTAATTTATATAATTCTTGCACGGCCTTCATTGCAAGCCTTCTTTGCACACGGGAACTCTGAATAGTTCTTTGAGTAGGCTCCATTGTTTACAATCTGTTTGTTTACGTTTTACCAATGACACTGACAGCTGGTGACAGCTGGTGACAGCAGACCAAAGACAATATTTATTGCCAGTGGAGAGAAGAGTGAGAATAAAAAGCGAAACGTTTATGGTCAGAGACCAAAAAACCACAGATTATGGAATTTTAAATTTTCCCGCCGATATGGGGAAGGCTTGGCTGATAGCAGACGACCAATGAGAGAGCTGCAAATCAAACAACGAAAAAACGTAATGAAGAAAATTTCAAACGTGACTTTATAGGTTAGAAAGATCGAGAAATGCAAGAAAATGATGATTTTACTTAGAATTTGCTTTAGAATACTTTAAGGAAACCGGGAATTCGGCTGAAGGACCAAATGGTGCGGTGGGAAACTGAAAAGGGACTCGCTCACGGTTTGTAGACGCCGCGGCGATGGAGGCTGATGGTTCGGTCGCTGGGCTTAGGCCTCCGTGTCTCCTCTTCGTTCCACCGTCTTGAGGATGGGGGTGCTGCGGCGCGCGTCGGTCGCTCCGGCGCTAAATCGCGCCCCACGGGGTGCACTCAACCACAAACTTTCGCAACACGGTCGCGGTACGATGGGAGCACAGTACAGCACGGCGTAATAGCAGATTTGGAGACTCGCTGATGTTCTTTTCGATATTTTCCGTCGGGAGAGCACGGCTCGAACCACTCAGGAAGCAGGTTGATGGATATCTCATTTTTGAAAGGTAGATTGGAAGAAAAATGGAAGGGAATATATGGGGGTAGGTAGCAAATTATGAAATACCGCGAAATTTAAATCTAATTGATCGCAAGATCAACCATATATAGTTTCAGGATTGGATGTTGTTATATCATATATTTTCAGCAAAAATTCGATGAATTAATGCATAAATGGCTATACTTACGCCCGATTTCACCACCTCTGGCTACAAAAATCCCAAAGTAACCTTTCGGGTACACCATATTAATATGCAATATAACCAAAAGTTATGTAACTATCGGATTTCAGCTGGAGGTGGTGAAAGGGGGGGTTAGTAGAGTGCACATTTTTTTTGCAAAAGTAAAGAAAGTTTTTTTTAGAAATCGGCTATAATTGTATATTTCAAGTTGATACATATTAACCAAGTATTAGGTGGTGTTATATTACAGAAGTGAACAGCAAACAGGCGCCGATTATCGAGGTTAAGCAACTCTGGGCGCAGTGTGTTTAATAATGGGTGACCGTTCGACAATTCCATGACAAACGGTAGTTCCCTACCATACTCACTTACTTTTTACGGCAGTAAAAAATAAGATAGAAACCAACCTCTCGCACCGCCCGGCACGCACGCGCCGCGGCCGCCGCCCGCGCCGTCGTCGCACCAGCCGCACGCGGGCTCCGCGCGGCACTGCGCGCACGACGCGAGCTCGCGGCACGCGCCGGAGCGCGCGCACGCCGCGCCGCCCGCCGGCGCCGCCGACCACGCGCGGCACCCGCCCAGCGGGAACGACGCGCTGTACGCGTTCTGCGGGGGACGGGGCGAGTTTCAGTTGAACGGCGACATTTATTTATTAAAAGCTATGTATTTCCTGAACACTTGTGGACATTCTCTGAAACTCAATCATAATAGCTCCAATTCCTACCCGAAGAAAAAAATTCTGTCAAACCGTGTTGTGGAAGACTGGAACAAGCTGCCGGAGGAAGTCATAAGTGCTAGCTCAGTGAACAGTTTCAAAAACAATTTGGACAATCATTTGAAAATATTAAAAAACTATTCGTATCATGAACACTTTACAAGAAAAAAAAAAACAATGTGCACTCAGTCAAGTACACGCATCAGCTTGCAGCTGCTAGTGTATATAATAATAATATTTTTATTATTTACTAGCTGCGGTACCCGGCTCCGCTCAGGTCCATGTCGTTTTTGACTGATGTTTGAAACAGTCGGTTACACGCCAACTGGCTTCTTACATTTATCGCGAAAATTGTTAATCGTTTCTATATTTGGAGTGCGAGCAAAATGACGCCGCAAGTAGCGCCGTCATGCGCCACGGGATGGTATTAATTTTGTTTGAGAGTAATTTCATTGATATTGCTCAGCCTTTAGGATATTTAGCGTGATGGTATGCATCCTAAAGCAAGCCCCGCGATCGAATCTGTAAATCGGTACAAACGGCATCTTGATCTGTTCTGTGGTTACGGAGATTACCCTTCGCATGTGGACAGACGTTCCCTTTTATATAAGTAAAATAATAATAATATAATAAGAGAAGAGATAAGATTTAGACAGGCAGCATATGCTGATGCGACTTAATCCAGTGATTAACTTGATAAATTAAGTTGCTAAATGGTTTATTTTTTGATATATTTCTTTACTTTCGATTTAGTTTGAAATGGTTATCCAGTCTTTTTTTAAAATACGTTGGTGGTCGTAGCGTTAACTACTCGGTTGCATATGTAGTCTTTGTGAGTATTCGTTCTAGAGGCAGTGACTTGCAGTTTCATGTTGTGCCCTCGAAGATGAACATTCTGGTTGCGTGCAAATATTTAAATAATAATAATAATAATAATAAAATGGTTTATTTCAGGCAATTTTGCACCCATATGGTGCAAAATTGAGTTCTGGGCAGTCGTACTTAAAGGTAAGAATTTTGTAAATTTATTGGTGGTGATTAGGTCCCCTCACTGACAGTGTGACTCCAGAGTAGGCAGGTTTAGAGCTTCAAGTCTCTCTTCGTAGCTCAGTTTACGTAGCTCAAGGGGAATCTTGGACCTCAGAATTTTTTTATGATAAACCGGTATGGGTTCCTGTGCTGAGAGACCAAAGGTACTCAGAGCCCCTAGTCAGACTTCTCACCTTAATTTGCGTTTACGGAATTTCGAAGTTACGTAAGGTTTAGTACGTATTTTATGGTCTTACTTCTTTTACCTGTCAAAATCAAACTCGGACTACGTATTTGTATGAAAAGCGGAGTCGGCGTACATGGAAAAGGCAACATATTTACAGCGACGATACGTAAGCTGTCAAATCAAACCTGTACTCACAAATGTTAGTTCGCTTAGGCAAGCAGCGCGCTTGCTCGTAGTCTCCATGGCAGCCAACATATAGCGTTACTAGTGGATGTATACGGCATCGACGCAGCGAACTTGGATCATTAGATAAACAATCCACACCTTGCCGATGCAGCGCCCCGCCAAAGTGCACCATGATAATTCCTCGACAATTCACTTGGTGCCATCGCCAGCAAGACTCGTAGTTCCAGTGGCACCGACAGATGGCGCAACTAGTGGATGTACATTACACTGATTCTACCCACTTGTATTGTAACATAAACAATCCTGACCTTGTCAATGCAGCACGCATGCTCGTAGTTCCAGTGGCAGCCGAGAGATGGCGCCCCCAGTGGATCTACACTGCACTGACGCTGCCCTCTCGTTCGCTACATTAACAAACCGCACCTTGTCGACGCAGCGCGCCGCCGACGCGCACCAGATGCACTCCTCGGCGGTGCAGTTGGCACACGAGTGGAGCGTGGCGCAGGCGGCGGGACAGCCCCCGGGGCCGGCGCCCGCGCCGCGCGCCTCCTCGCCGCCATCGCCAGCGAGGCAGCGCGCGTGTTCGTAGTCCCAGTGGCAGCCGCGCGATGCAACGCCGCCATTGCTCTGCGGATGTAAAGGTGTACCCACTCTTTGTTTTATTGATCTCTCCATACAGAATGAAATAACATTGATGGAAACAATTGTAACTTTTTATCTCCCACATAAGTCACCTGACTTCTATAGAAAATATGTGTGGACAGCTATATTGGAACGTTTTTGTATTTAAAAAGGTTACATGCTTACAAGCTCTGCACTGAAGAACTTGTAAAGTGAATTTTGAAACTGGGGAATCATCTCTTCATAGTTGAGAAAGCGGCAATTTGAAGCAAAGCGGCAAGTGAAATCGTTTGGACACTCATTTCAAAAGAAAATAAAACAAAGAAGTGGTTAATCGTCAATGGCATTTGACTAAAAAAAAATTTTCAAATACTACCTAAATAACTTTCCACATGCAAACAAAATATAATCAACTTAAACTAATGAAAAATAATATTTAGACATATAAGCTGCTGTCTAAAATAAATAAATAAATTAATTAATTAAACATTCTTTAGCACTCCTTACTTTTTGTGTTGAGTCCTTTGACACTGAGAAGTTGACAATTGACCAATATGATTGCATCTGGAGGTCAGCAAAAAAAACCTTCAATCACCCCTAACCTAACCAAACCTAACCTAACCTAACCTAACCTAACCCAACCCAACTATTGTCACACTCACATGATGCGTCAGGCCGTGCTGGTGGCACGCAGCGCAAGAGTGCAGGCGACCGCAGGTCGCCGCCGCCTCCTCTGTCATTTCCCCGCATTCCTCAAGTTCCTTCGCTACCTGAGGGTGTGACGTGAAACGGTGCATTACTCTCGAAGCTGAAGAATAATTAACATGTGATGAAAATATCTTCCGACCAGTGTATTTGGCACATAAGGAAAAGGGAATATCAGTTGAGCCCTGAAACTCGTGTTTGCTTAACCACTAGGCAAGCCCAACCAGGGCGCTGGGACAATACATATGGAGTTAATTGATAAGAGTGCACGTGAAGATACAGGGATCGGGTGTCTTATCACGGCATCATGACATCGAGCACCAAAGTACAACCTTCAAACATGGTGTGAAGAAGCACCTGGCCGGCTGAGATGGTTTTCGTAGCCCCCTGTAAGTTCTAAATCCCATGGGCATCATCGAGCACCTTAAGAGGTCCTGACGTACCCCATATGCCTCGCTTAACATGAAAAAACTTCTTCCTTTACCGCAAAACCCCAAAGCGTGAGTCAGAGAAAGTTTTTGAAGTGTATAAAGGTTTGGACCTAGTACAGAGCCCTGTTGAACTCCAGCAAATCTTCGAATTTCGAGAATGACTTTCACTCGAAATATTCTGTCGGCAGTGGTGACTTTGCCGAGAAAGTGAATTTACGTGAATTTACTTAAGTGAATTCATCATCCATAGACAGTACACTGCACTCAGATTTGTCAAATTTTATCATTAGCCAGTTCGGCAATCCCAGCGAAGAAGAACTGGCAAGAAACTCCGCTGGTTTTTTTTTTCAATGTCCACTTAGTCTAAGTTTACAGGATTCTCGGATAGAGAGTTGTCCGGCGTAAGTTACTGAGACTGCGAGGGAGACTGTTCCGACCTGCCGGTGCCGGTGACACGGTGCCGCGCTGGCGTGGCACGCGCCGCACCACACGCAGCCGGCCGCCACGCACGCGCCGCACGCCCAGCTCGACAGGCAGCGCGCCTCCGCACCTGCGGACAGAGCGATGTCACATTCCACAATGAAAACTATAGGACTGATGACAGTTCGCACACAGGTGGAGCATGTTAGGTTGCATTGCCACATGCTCGCCGACCAACAGAGGGACATACTTAATAATAATAATAATAATACAATTCTTTATTGTACACCTTTTAACAATGTTAACAATAGGCGGGCTTAATGCCGAAGGGCATTCTCTACCTTCCAACCTTTGGCACTTGGCATGGGTAAGTCTTGGAGATATGGAGCTACTAAGGCATTGGTTCCACGGAAGACATTGGCTTGGGCAGCAAGAGACAGATGCCTTCAAGCAAAACAAACAACAGAGGAACCAAAATATTTTGCATTTATGACCACTTTAGTGAGAACAGGGCCATCATAAAAAAGAAAAAGAAAATCATGACATCATAGTTCAAGTGCTTACGGTGCTCAGGGTAAAACCGTGAGCGCTGTCAGCGGCAGCCATAGATCGCGCGGCAAATTGTATTTTGATTTTGTATAAAAGAAGAAAATAAAACGCATCGCCGCTTTCGCTCGCTCTTTAGCTGAAGTAACTACGAAACCGTGTGCAATACTGCAGAAATGCATGCTCACTCCAATGTACTATTTCGCCTGTTTGCCAAATTCTATGTCTATCAACATCTCAAAATTTTATTTTCACTCTCATTGTCACATTACTAACCCAATTCGGACCAAGGGGATAAATAGATGATAGGTAATTAAAATTTGGTTTAGAAAAATCCAATGTTGCCCTAAACAAATACCAATTGGGTTCATCCAAAAATAATTTGATTTAAAATGTCTAAGTATATAATCTTCAAGGAGATAATCAGAATAAAACTCACCACGTGCCGATGTATCTGATTCACTGCACATAATCACTCGAGATCTGTTCCAGTGGCTCTCCGCCAGCAATTCTGAAATCTGAAAGTTACTATTTTATGGACAGTTACTTTGTGATGTTGGGCCGTATATAGGCAGGTCCAAGGACTTATTGTATTGAAATTGGCCAGTACCGACTAGCTGCCTGACCTGCACCGACCTGTACTTACAAAGACAGGGCCGAAAGATCTGCTTCTTTATGTAAGCACCCTAAGGCCCCAATCACATCAGCCATGTAAAAACGTAAATAGTACTCACATGCAAGCAGATCTGTTCGTCCTCGCGCCACACGCACTTGTCGGCTGCGGCGCGCGCGGAGCGCAGGCACGAGACGGGCGTGCGCCGCGCGCCGCAGCCGCCTGCCTCCCAGCCCGACCGAAGGGCCAGTGCGTCCGAGCGCAGCCGTCCGTCGAACCTGCAAAGGATGTTTTTTATGTTAAGCTCGCCATATGGCGTACGCCAGGAGATCTTAAGGCGCCCGACGATGGCCATGTGATTTCGAACTTACAGGGGCCTGCGAAAACCATGTCGGCCGGCCAGGTGCGTCTTCCGACCATGTTTGAAGGACCCCAGGTTATACTTTGGGTGAAATACCTCGGAAGGGAGTTCATTCCATAGTTTACCGGAATGTCAACTGTGAATACGTGAATTTTCTCCCTGTTCCGCGTTGAACGAATGTAGAAATGGGCTGGAGGTACAGCGTTATGCAACTCCGACGAGCATTCTCTATGGTAAAGATGATAGAATAATGAGAGACCCTACATCCCTTCGGAGTTGGAGGGTCAAGGACAAGATACAAGTTTGTGTCTGTTTTGAGAGTAATAAGCCAGAAACCAATTCAATACCCGTGCCATAAGGTATTCAAAGAGTATCACAGTCTGGACTCGACACAGCACTGTATGTGCACCTCGTCGTTTACTGAGAGTTATCTCAGAATTTAAAGACTCCCCAACTCTGAAGAGATCCTTCATCCAGAGCGTCTGTAAATGGTCGAATAAGCTACCTCGGCTTTTCTCTATCCTGAAGTTGTATCTAGATGGCAGAATATTCAAGGGCTATGGTCCGAGCTCAGAATCAGGCTCAAATGCTAAGAGCGTGGATACACTAGAGAGGGCCCGCGGCAAATTTGATTATGACACAGAAATTAGAGGACATAGGTTATAAAATAAAATGTGTCACCGCTTCGCCCTTGTAACAACATAACCGAGCGCAAAACTGTAGAAATGCACTCTCTCTCCATTGTCATTAGATGATTTTGCCTGTTTGCCGAATTCTATATCTATCAACATCTCAAAATATCCTTCATCATAATTTTTTATATTACATAAGGTTTGTATACAGTTATCTGCTTGCAAATTGTTCATCGATACTCTTTTTTGTTAAAGACACATCAGACAATAGTTTGAAATTGTTTTGTGAGCACCATTAGCACACTCGCACGTATATTACAGTACTCGCGAATACAGATTCGGAACGGTGTTTGCACAAATATATTTGTGATCGTTGTCAACCCAATTCGGACAAAGGGGAAGGTGTAAGTTAGGGAGAGCTGCTCAGACTTTCTAGACATTTTGTCAGATGTTCCCCAGGGCTCTGTTCTTGAACCAGTTCTCTTTACAATATTCCTGCCTGAGGGCAGTGTTGTTGTTTCGGCCAAAGTGTCATCGTTTGTTAAAGCCAACTGGTATCCACCAGTACCAGACGGTAGAGTGCACTCACCCGCCCAGCACGAGCACGGCGGGCGCGAGACCCGGCCGGTGCAGCGAGGCGGCGGCGTGCGCGGCGCGAGCGGCCGCCGGCGGCGACGGCGCCGCGTGCCACGTGTCGCAGCGCGTGTCGTACAGCAGCGCGTGCCCGGCCCAACAGCGCAGCGCGTCGCCAGATGTGTCGTTGTGCACGTTGCCGCCGAACACCAGCATTATGCCTGAAATATTAATATTATTTTATTGATGAACATGCTGGCGAAGCTGGTGTGTTCATATCTTGGTTAAATTAATTTGGATTATATCAGAATTTTTAAATTTATCACGGTTGGTTGAGCATTTTTCATACTGTATAATTTATTGTAAATTTTGAATAAGTTAAATTATCGGGCTTTAACCTGATAAATGTGCATAGATTTATTCCTGCCTTAAAAGTATTTAAGATTCTAGACTGATAAAATATAATACAAGATGAGCCCAAGGTGTTAACCTTGAGGTACCCCTGAAGAGACACCCAATGATTGTTACTTGAAACCATTAAAAATTTACGTTTTGAATGAATTCTGGTAGATATAATTGTAACCATTTTTATAATGCACGCCAATTGCCAATTAAGTACAGCTTATTATTCAACACCGAGCGGTTGACACTATCAAAGGCGTAACTTAAATTGATTTGGATGACAAATTTACTGTTTATCTAATTTCTCAAATCAATATATAATTCGTAGTTATGGATCTTAGAAATCGAAAACAGTTTTGTTTAGTTGCTGATAATCAACTAAATTGATTTTGGAATGCTGGTAAACATATTACTGTGTATGTGCACAAAGATTTATTTATTGATTTATTTATTTATTTATTTTAGACAGGCAGCCTAAGCTGATATGTCTAAATCTTATTTTTCATTAGATTAAGTTGATCGTCATGTGGAAAGTTATTTAATTAGTAATTGGGAACACATTTATTTATTTAGTCAATTGCCATTGTAATATGAATGAATTAACTGGTTATTTGTTTTATTTTCTTTTAAAATGAGTGTCCAAACGATTTTTGAATTGATTGGTTGAGTTAGCATTAATAACGTCTTCGGGGAGCTTGTTCTATAACTCCACAACTCTATTTGTAAAGAAATGTTTGCGGGTGTTGGTGTTATGTTCCGTGCAGTTGAGTTTCAAGCTGTGTCCTCTTAGGTGAGTGTTTTTATTTAAGGTGAGCATATTTCCAAGATTTGCGCAATCATACTTCCCGGTCATTATCTTGTATGCTTCTATGAGGTCACCTCTCTGACGGCGGCTTTCTAGAGAGGGAAGATTTAGAATTTTAAGTCTTTCATCATATGTTAGGTTGGAGAGCTGTTGAGGAATTTTGGTGAATCTTCGTTGGACTCTTTCCAAAGCCTGGATTAATAAAATAAGGCTGCCAGATCTGAAAACCATATTCTAATAGTGGTCTTACATATGTTTTTAATATTTTCAACATAATATCAGGTGTAAGGACATGAAAGGCTTTTCGAATCATGAAAATGAGTGAGTTCGCTTTCTTAATAATTTCTGAAATATGGGTCTCCCATTTCAAGTCGTAGGTGATGTTGATTCCCAGGTCCTTTTGTGAATCCACTGGCTTGAGTTTGACATTGTTTAAAAAGTATGGCAATTTAGGATTTTTTTTTTCCCATGTGGAGCACGGTACATTTTTCAGCATTTAGGTTCAATAACCACCGAGAGGACCATTCCTGAGCCGGTAGTCTAAGTTGTCACCTAAATTGGCGTTACGGCAAACCGATCGACTGGCGTTTTCAAATGTATGGAGAAATTGAAGAGCGCGCGCAGCGGGCATTAAGCGAACTAACATTTGCGAGTCCGAGCTTGATTTGACAGCTTACTCAACGTTGCCGTAAATACGTCGACGTTGCTGTTTACGTCCACTCCGCGTTTTCATACAAATCGGAAGTCCGCGTTTGACTTTGACAGCTTGAAGAAGTAAAACCACAGAATATCTAGTAAAAACTTGTATGGAGTTTGGAGAAAACGCCAGTCGATCGGTTTGCCGTAAACGCCAATTTAGGTGAGAACTCAGACTGCCCACTCTGAACACTGTTTAGGTCCTTTTGTAACTGTGCATGACTTGTTAGAGGATTTCCGAAGTACTTGGAGTCATCAGCAAAGAAGGAAAAGTTGCATTGGATGATGTTGTGCAGGTCAGTTATAAAAATGTTGTAAAGGGTGGTTGTGATTACTGATCCTTGCGGTACTCCGCTCCACACGGGCCTTGGGTCCGAGAGCGCCTCGCCAACTCTAACTTTAAGCTGTCTATCATTTAGGTAGGCTTCGATCCATTTCAGTAACCTTCCACGTATTCCAAAGTGATTTAATTTGGCAAGTAGTCGACGATGGGGAACCCTATCAAATGCTTTTTCGTAATCAAGGTATATAACGTCAATCGATGAGCGTTTGTCTAGTTCCGTTGACCACTTGTCTGTGCACTCGAGAAGGTTTGTAACAGTTGAGCGTTTGGGCATAAAGCCGTGCTGTTCATTGACTATAATGTGGTTTTTTGCTAGAAAATATCTTATTTGGGAGGAGTATAAGATCTTGATAGCACTTCCAGAAAATCCCTCCACTCACCAGGTGTGATGAATGTCGCCGTGTGCAGGTACCTCGGCTGCGGCGCGGCCGCCAGCAGCCGCCAGAGCCGGCCCTGCGGCTCGTACGAGTAAAGGGCGCCGGACGGCAGCCGGTTGGCCTCCGACTCGGAGAGCAGGCCGCCGTGCACGTAGACGAGCTGCGAGAGCGAGTCCCACGCGGACGAGTGGGCGAAGCCGCCGCGCGCCGGCCAGCCGCGGGTCGCCGGCGCCGTCCAGTAGCCACCCTCCAGCCAGTACTCCTGGAGCGGATAAACGAGTGAATGGATGAATATTTTTTAG
Organism: Incurvaria masculella; assembly: GCA_946894095.1. Classification (NCBI taxonomy): domain Eukaryota; kingdom Metazoa; phylum Arthropoda; class Insecta; order Lepidoptera; family Incurvariidae; genus Incurvaria; species Incurvaria masculella. The sequence continues at coordinate 13,343,684 of OX335662.1, read as the reverse complement.
GGTTCCGTACCCAAAGTGTGCCAACAGAACCCTATTACTAAGCCTTCGCTGTCCGTCCGTCCGTTCGTCTGTCACAGGGCTGTATTTCATGAACCGTAATAGTCAGGCAGCTGAAATTTTCACATAATGTGTATTTATTTTGCCGCAATAACAATAGGTAAAAAGTAAAATAATAAAAAATAAGAGGGCCCCCCATATAAAAAACGTGATTTTTTGTCTTAAATCTGAGAGGGCACTGTAAAAAGCTGCAACACAATCGATGCAAAACCCTCGATGATACTTTCTTGCCAACAGAGTAGTAGAATCTTGGAACAATCTCCGTAAATTCCTTCAAAAATAAACTGGACAATCATTTCAAACATAAAAAAACATATAATAATTAATAAATAGGTGTTGTGATATAGGCGCATCAGCTTAAAGCTGCTAGCCTATCAATAATATAATAATGATCCGTGTTTTCTATTTAGTTCAATGTGTGTGGTAATAGCCATACATGTCCAGTTATGTCAGCCTCAATGACCCAGTGGCGCGACACTTCGGCGATCGCTCTCCGAAGTTAAGCAACGCTGGGTCCGGTCTGGTCTTGGATGGGTGACCATTCGACCATTGAGAGAGGCTGGCCGTGGTTCGGATTCCACGTTAAACTGTAGGTCCCTTCCTTACTTACTAGGTGGTAGGGTTTATCCCGCCCGGGTTGGTACCATCGCATTGGATGAACGATGGTCGAAGCGGCAATGAAAATTGTCCGTGTTTTCCATCCAGTTCAATGTAGCCGTGCAGTATAAGGAAGGTCCTGGCATGGCACCTAGTTCCCATGTGGTGTGTTGGGCTAATACCATGACAGAAGGTGTGGTAATAGCCATCCATGTCCATGCCAAAAAAAGTTACATAAAAAAGACAGAAATGTCAGGAATACAGATTTGAGTTCTAACTTAAGAAGCCCATCTGGCTGCCTCGATCAGAATAAACAAACCTGCACTATGTTGAGGTACCCGTAGTGCGGTGAATGACCAAAGAAGGACAGCATGACAGGTGACCTGCCCAGCTCCACAATCACCGCGCTGTGTCCCGCCACGTGCAGACCACCTGGAATAGAAGACATCATTTGTCATCATGAGCGGCTCGTGGCTCAGTGGCAGTGGACCTGCCTTCCATCCTCTGATCTGGATCACCACTTTCTTTCAGTTTCTGAGTTGGATAAGTAATTTTTTTTATGAATGTGCCATGAAACTGTAGGTCCCCTTCCCCTACTGTGTGGTAGGATTAAGCAAGCCTGGGTTGATACCATCGCACTGGATACAAAGATCGTCGAAGCGGCAATGAAGAATTGTCCATGTTGTAAGTTCAGTTCGTAGCTCATCAGTTAAGCCGTGCTTATAAAGGGAAGGTCCAGGCATGGCACCCAATTCCATCGGGTATGCGTTGTGTTGGGCTAATATCACGGTTGGTGTGGTATTAGCCATCCATGTCCAGTCACATAAAAAAAACCAGCCAAGTGTGAATCCGACTCCGGGTTCAGTACCAACGCACCAGATTTTACACAAAAAACCCTTTTTTTGTATACTCCTTTCATTATTTTCAAATTTTACTTATTCATTGTTATAGCGGCAATATAAATTTACAACCCGGTGAAAGACGGACGGACGGACGGACGGACGGACGGACGGACGGACGGACGGATGTATGGACGGACGGATAGCGGAGGCTTAGTAATAGGGTTCCGTTGGCACCCTTTGGGTACGGAACCCTAAAAAACAACTCACCACAGTGGCCCATTGGCGCCGGCTGATGACGGTGGCAGTCGACGGGCGTGAGGTTGGTCCACACGCGAGCCGTCAGATCCAGGAGCCACAGCTCATTGGTGACGTCGCCGCCGCGGCCCTCCAACCCCGCTAGGCCGCCCCTGCAGACAGACAGAAACTTTTTCAGACATTCCTTCCGATGGTACGTTGGAGAGGGAAACAGGAAAAGGCAGGAACGGATTCTATGAACTTTTTTCGGTTGACCGCATTCTACGATAACGGATTTGGGCCTACCGTATTCGACACTACCGTAGTGTCTTTTCCTGGGTGGGCCGGAAAAGGGCATACCAAGCTTAAACTGGATTCGAGTTGATCGGATTCGAGTTGACGGAATCGGCTATACCGTATTTGCCACTACCATACGTCCTTTTCCATATCGTCTTTTCCGGTAGCGTAGAATCCGGGTTTGGCGCAGTAGGGCGGATTCCGCGGTAAGCCGTATTTGGGACTACCGTGATTACATGCTATTTGTGTATGAGTAGTAGTGTGTCAAAGAATATTTAGCAATAACCAGTGGCTCACAGTTCAGTGTCATAGGAATGTTCCGTCTAAAACGAGATTTGCTTTCAATTTCAGGAAGTTTTATTCTCAATTCTCTACATATCAGCACTAATTAAGCTCAGTAATTACTTTTTTTGTATTGACAAGGAACTAGTTTTGTATTTAAATGTTTGTTAAGGGAGATTATAGAACTCAACAAACAGTTTGCTGAACCTAATCTAATTCGGGTAAGTAAACCTAATCAACCTTGCCTCAGTCCTGGTACTTGGTAGTCTGGTTGCATGCATGAACAATCTATAACACGGCTTCTGAATAGTTCATAAAGCTTTATGAAAATTTATTAAAACCACATTCGTCTCCAACACGGGCTTGGAACTTGCGTGTCTTTATCATTGGCCTTTTTTCTAGTCGTTCAAGACTAGTAACAAATCCAGTGTGATTTTTGCTCTTACTGCATTCCCAAAGGAATTATGTTCCAATACCGGCACCATGCTGAATGTTTGGAAATTATTAATCGAATGTGGTGATACCATCCCAAATACTTATAATAGGGATCTGCAGTTTTACATTGGTTCCAAACCATGAAATCACTTCAATTCATGGTGAAAATATACACTTTAGATTAAATTATGAAAAAAAAAACAGTGCCCCTCGTTATTAAAACCATAATTTAAAGGACTAGGTCTGGAGCCTTATGAATAGTATTTTATCGACACCTACCTCATACCATACATAAAAAACAAATCCTATAACAATGCAAACAAAGTTGCTACATTTCCATTGTAACTTAATACATTTTGTATCATGTATTATTCCTATATGAACGCAGGGCGCTATGATAACTGGTTGTGGAACAGGCCGAGCTGTGGACGCTGGTCGTTGGACTCGGCGCACAGGGAAGATGGATCGCAGCAAATGGTAAATTCATATTTTGTTATATGTTTTCATGTTTTATATGACATCATGATTACAACCCACGACCAGCGATATAAAACGGGAAGATATGGCATTTGATTTGATTTATTTTTAACTTTTGGTAGTCAAACTACACTAAGTTACGTCAAACCCTGATTGATATGCAGATTGGATCAACTCAGTGAAGAAGAATCCTCAAGAAACTTTACGAGTTTTCCGCCACAGTAATGAAATACATGGTTAGATCTAAATGAGACATTTTCAAGTATTGTCCAATATTGATTCCCGCAGATCTTGTTAGTGCTAAGATGCATGCGTGCGGGTCATTGGCATCAGATGGCCTTGGAGTGGCAAAGGTAGATACAATGCGATTTACCGTGAGCTCAGTGGCATGTTCTAAGATACTTTGCCCTATCTTCCTATTTATATCGCTGCCCACGACGGACCAAAAATTACTGCTTCACAAGGCACGAATAAGGCCTTTTGTGGAGTATTGTTTGCATCTGTTTAATGGATCAGCTAAGACCCCGCTAGTCTCCTTGGACTATATTGCGCCGTCCCATGGCGTTCATCAATGACTTCGAAGAACCCCACAACTTGAAATTGCTGTTTGGAGCTGCATCGTGCTCCGTCTCCTTTCTACCATCACTAACAGGCAGGGAATGCACACATTCACTGTCCTCTTCTTTTAACATACAATGCATTATGAATGCAACATTAAAGAAAAACATTTTTATGGTTTCCTTAATGTATTCCTGAGTTGTACTCTCAGATGAAAATGTGAAAGATGGAATGATAAAGGTTTTATTTGCATATTCTCGCAAATGGAGTAGAGAATAGGTATTTTAAATAGTAGGGAATAAAATTTAACACTTTTTATACGTTCACATGATTCTTATGATTTGAAAAGATAAAAAAAAATAAAGTTTAAAAATTAAATGCCAGGACCTCTTCAGGTGCCCGACGACTCCCATGGATTTTTGAAATTTCAGATGGGGCTGCGAGAACCATGCCGTCTGGCCAGGTGCATCTTCAAACCACGTTTGAAGGACCCCAGGTTGTACTTTGGGGGAAATATCTCAGCAGGGAGTTGCTTTCTTTGCTTACCAAGCCTCTGTCAACTGAGTGGATGGATTCTCTGCCTGTTCTGCGTTGAGTGAAGGTAGAAAAGAGACGGAGACAGCGTTATGCAGCTGTGATGAGAATTCTCCAGCTGATAGAACTACATCCCTTCGGAATTGGAGGGTCTCTAAATGCAGAGATACCTCGGGGTCGTCAACGAGACGCACAGTCCGATGCAGTATCGAGTCTAGGAAGCCAAGCAGGTGCTTAGCTGAGCCGTCCCACAAATGCGAACAATACTCCACTCAAGACCTTATCTGCACCTTGCAAAGGAGCATTTTTTGGTCAGGTGTGAATTACTAACGCACCCTGTTGAGCCAAATCGAAATTCACCGTCGTTGCCACCGAGCCGGCGGCGCCGCTTCGACGAGCCGGATTGCGTAATTTTTGCGCGGTTTGGAAAAATGGGACAATTTTGCATGCCGAAGCTTCTTTCGGGGACACCGGGAACGAAGACCGAAAAAAGGGAGAATCCCGTTCAAAACAGGATACATGGTCACGTTATACATAGATCAGACAAGATATTGTTAAATTCATCTATGCATGGTTACAGTTGGCCATGAAAGAGTAGAAAGGGCCTGATGGCGCTGTAGTTATTTCTTTAAGAAGTCGACATAGTTGGTCGTTAGGAACCCTGCAAATATTTCACCGAATAGATGGGAGCGAGACATGACATCAGTGATGACGTATTATTTTACTAACTTATTAGCTTATATTTTACTAACGCCCTGTTTCACCACCTCCAGCTACAAATCCCAAAGTTACCTTTCGGTTTCACCATACAAATATGCAATGTATGGGAAAGTTAACTATCTGATTTCAGGTAGCTGAAGATGGTGAAAACGGGGGAAAGACAAGCTAGGAACATTTTTAATTCTAACCAAAAACACTAGTAATGGTACCCATTCGAAATTCAGAAATATGCATTGCAGAAAAATAATGCATTCCTTACTGGTACTCTCAGATGAAATATGTTTGTAAAATTAACTCAAAAGGACACAAGTAGTAAAAATCAGGAAATAATGTCAATGTCTCCCACATTACACTGTATATATTCTCCATGCCTACTTAAGTTGTTAACCTTTCAAGGTACTGCAAGGCTGGACCTTAACCGGCAAAATATACCATTCCTTGGTTCAGGTCCAGCCTTGCAGTATATTTATAAAATAATCCTTTTTACAGTGCTCTTTCTTTAATGAATGTGTCACATTCCTTGGAAAAAATGACGTATTTGCTTGGTACGAAAACATATATTTACTTACCTTTTAATGTGTTAATGCACTGCATTATATTTGCAGTAACAGTGCTGTACCTAAATCATTTTTATAATAATAATTGGCATGTGACGCTAAAGCAAGTCCTAGCTCCAGCTGCTAATTTAAGTACCTATTTCACAAATTACTGTTTCATGTTCGTCAGATTATACAATCACAACCCTAAAGAGCCTACTATCTCCAGACCAATTTAAAAGTTTTTTTTTTATTTTGCAGCCTCCAGTTTGACGGTTCCTGGCCTAAGAGAGAAACTTACTATGCAAGAAAAAAACCTGTAATATCAGCTCAGATCGCCTCTTTTCCTCAAGCTCTGCTGAAATTTGACCACATACATCAAGCCATAGGTGTGCTTTAATATTGATTCAAGAGCCTGAGTGAAGAGACTTTGGCATCTGCGCTTTTACACTTAGATTCCAGCAAGTGTTTATATTCATTGGTGTAGTGATGGAATCTTTGAAATAAAAATTACCAAAAGACCGAAATGATACATTTTTCATTAATAACAGAGTTTCATTATCCAAGTGTGGGCAAAGGTTAAGATAAATAGCAACTGGAACTAAAACTAACAATCTACTATAGTGGCATGGCCCGAGGAAGCAAAAGATCTGGCCAAAGATCTTGGAGTGGCCATGCGTGCAGTTTCTGGTGAAGTCAGATTGTTAGAGTACCTGAGAAAGAGTATTTGCATGGCCATTCAACGTGGTAACGCTTCCAGTGTTCTTGGTATTAAGGTGGCCCAACCCGGCGGGCCTAACTCATTCGCGGGCACGGTACAAAACCGTGCTGTTGCGCTCTGGGACCTTCTCTGTTTCAAAGAATAAGACAGGCTCCGTGATAAGGAAGATGCAACATGTCCACAAAAAAACAATGTGCATAGTGTATGATTTGGTAAGATTTACGAAAATTTTAATTTCAAAACGACTTATAGCTAAAAGTAAACTACGACCGCTGTAGTCAAAAATCTAACAAAAACCATAAATATTATAAATCTTGATTAAATAAGCTATGTCTGATGACTAATCTTTTTAAGATGTGTATACTTTATCATTGCGTAGAAAACGCGCAAAAAATTCGAACTTTCGGACCTTATAACTTAGAAACCAAACACAATTTTACAATGCCAATGGTCATCAGACATCTAATTCGATCATATAAAGCTATTTTGAGCAAAATTTGGGATCTCTGACAAGAAATGTGGGCGTGATCTTCTTTCTCCTTTTGTATGGGGAGATGAGCGGGATGGGCCACCTTAAGGCGGCATCGTCTTTTCTAGAGGAGGATATAATGTCGTTTTTTATTTAGAGTCTGCTTTGATATATAATTTAATGCTAGATGTTTAGTTTGTATTATTAATTATATAACTACTGTATATCAATCATTAATAAAAAATTGTATTCAATATTTTCAGTCGATTTTTAAAATTATTTTTTTCCTAAACCGGACGTATTGGTTTACTGTTTTTGTGGTATAATACTTAAAAAATATGTTCTTTATTAGGGGTTTCACAACTTGTGGTATCTTTGTTTAGTCATGCAAATTCATTATTACTCATTAATTTGAGTTTCAGCGATCTAATTACAATGCTTCACATGTAGATGTCGCTGTAACTCAAATTAATGAGATAGCGGAAATGTCATATTCATTAAATACATAAAATTATCATTATGTATTGTACTTTTTATCTTTATAAATAAACATGTAACAAAAACCCGCCAAGTGCGAGTCGGACTCGCACACAAAGGGTTCCGTACCATCGTACAAGATTTAACACAAAAAAATCACGTTTTTTGTATGGGACCCTTTAATTTTTATAATTTTTTAGTTGACCTATTTGTTGTTATAGCGGCTGTAATGTCTGTGGGTAGTTGTGAAATATATTAAATAACTTTAGTGAAGTGACAACTACCTTCAAGTCAGTTAGAAGATAACCTGAGCAGGCAGTACCGCTGCTCCTGATGAATAACTCATTAATCCAGTCATACCCTGCTGTAAGTGAATATATAACATTGGCGATGAGTGAAAATACAAGTGGAAAGTGAGGGAAGTGCAAAAATGGCCATAAAATTCAGTGAATTTAATATGCAAAATGACAATTGGAAAAATTACATCGAACGGTTTTGTTTTTGTTTGGTGGCTAATAACATTACAGAAGACAGCCTTAAAAAAGCTAATTTATTGTCAGTTTGTGGTCATGGGTTGTATGATTTAATTTTATCACTAACTGCTCCAAGTCAGGTGAGTGAAGTGACATTTACCAGAATCAAAGAAATATTGGACAATCATTTCCATCCCAAACAAAACGAGATTGTTCAATCATTCAAGTTTCACACAAGAAATCAAAATGTAGGAGAGAAAATTACAGACTACATAGCACAGTTGCGAAAGTTAACTATTGACTGCAATTTTAAAGACCTTGAACGTACTTTGCGCGATCGGCTTGTATGTGGCGTCAGAGATAAAGTGGCTCAAAAGGAGCTGTTACAGAAGTCAGATTTGAGTTTCAAGCAAGCTTGTGATATAGCTTTAGCTTATGAGACTTCTAGTTTGGACGTGTTGTTAATGACTTCCGGGAACAGTTCGCTTGAAACACACATACCGGCTAGCATGGAGGAACCGATGGACATAAACAAAATTCAATCAAATCAAAAACAACGCAACTGCTGGCGCTGTGGTAAACTTCACGGAGGGCCATGTAGATTCCGTTGGACTAAATGCCATTTTTGTAAAAAGGTTGGACACATAGAAAAAGTCTGTTCCAATAAAAATAAGACCGAGGAACCTACAGAGCAGCGTCATAATGGAATGTACGAGGAAGTTTTGCAGAACTTAAGGACAGATAGGATTCCTCCTTACATGATACAAGTGAAATTAAATGATCGACCACTTCAGATGGAGGTAGATACTGGAGCGGGTTACAGTATGATTAGTGAAGAGACGGCAAGATATATATGGAATAATAAGCTACCTAACATGATTGATTCAAATATAATGCTGAGTACATGGACAAATAATAAGGTGTTTTTGCTGGGACAAGCATCAGTGTCTTTATGTTTTAAAGAAAAGATAAAACAAGTTAAAATTTTGATTGCCAAAGGAAATGGACCAAGTCTAATAGGACGTGATTGGTTCACAACACTAGACATTGTGTTACAGGGAGTTCATCATATTGAGGTAAGTAAAGTGGGAATTGAAAAAATTACTCAAAAATATAAAGGTGTTTTTGAAGAAGGACTCGGAAAATATAAAGGACCGGTGGTGAACATTCCTCTGAAACCAAATGCTACGGCAACATTTCTAAAAAGTCGACCAATACCGTTTGCGATCAAAGAACGGGTGCTTCAAGAAATAGATAGACTTGTAGCAGAAGACGTACTCGAACCGATTGCTCATTCTGAGTTTGCCAGCCCGATCGTTCCTATACTAAAAAAAAATGGTTCAGTTAGACTGTGCGGAGATTATAGATCGACCGTGAATGTAGCTACGGAAACAGATTCGTACCCACTCCCTACCTTGAACGAGGCCTTTGCTGCTCTACAGGGAGGCGAGATTTTTTCGAAGATAGACCTCGAACAAGCTTATACGCAGGTTATGGTTGACGAGCAGACTTCAAACATATTAACGTTGAATACTCCAAAAGGCTTATTTAAAGTGAAACGTTTGCCTTTTGGCGTGAAGGCTTGCCCAGGAATATTTCAAAGATTAATGTCTACATTGCTTGCTAGAATTGCAGGTATTGCAGTACTTCTGGATGATATTGTAGTAACAGGTCAAACGGAACGAGAACACAACAGCCGATTAGAACAGGTTTTACAAAAATTACAAGAGGCTGGACTAAGAGTCAACAAGCAAAAATGTAGTTTTGCCACAGCATCCATAGAGTTTCTCGGTTACCAGATTGATGCGAATGGACTACATCCTCTTAACAGCAAAATAAAAGTGATCAAGGACACACCGGCACCTAAGAATATCAAGGAACTGCAGGCATTTTTGGGTCTATTGAATTTTTATGACAGATTTCTGCCTCAAAAAGCTACAGTAGCCGAGCCACTCTACAAATTATTAGAGAAGGATGAGAAATGGCGCTGGACCGCAAATTGTCAACAAGCATTCAGTTTACTAAAAAATATGTTGACTGCTGGCCAAACCCTGGTGCATTATGATCTAAAAAAACCACTTATATTATCTTGCGATGCGTCTCAATATCGATTAGGTATTGTCTTGGAACACCAGATGCCCGATGGCTCAAGTAGGCCAATAATGTTTGCATCGAGAACAATGAACGCTCACGAGCGAAATTATGGACAGATCGATAAAGAAGCCACGGCAATTATGTTCGGAATTAAAAAATGTCATCAATACATTTATGGTCGTAAATTTACAATCAAGACTGACCATAAACCGCTTCTGGGAATATTCGACCCCAAGAAGGCAATACCAAACGTGATATCTCCAAGAATGCTACGATGGTCACTATTGTTAAATTCCCATGATTATAAAATAGTGCATGTGCCTGGTGAAAGTCTCGGCAATGCAGATGCATTGAGCCGCTGGCCTGCGCCAGATACAGAAACCGTGACGGATGAAGAGACACATGTTTTACTGATTCATGAGACACCGATAGAATTAAACATCACACCAAGAGAGATTGCAAAATTGACGAACAAAGATAACATTCTGTCGAAAGTAAGTTATTGGTTACGGAATGGGTGGCCAACGAAAACTAGTGAGGAATTCAGGGACTATCGGCTACGTAAAGATGAGTTATCGTTATTTGATGATTGTATTTTATGGGGAAATAGAGTAGTTATACCAAAAAAAATACATTCTCATGTATTAAAAGAGCTACATGAAAACCACGATGGTATCGTCATCACAAAAGCTGTGGCCAGAAGTTACTTTTGGTGGCCACAAATAGATAAACAGATTGAGGAAATGATTGATAGATGTCAGGTATGCAAAGAAGTGAGGAATATGCCAGCTAAGGTCTCACATAAGTGGATAATTCCTGACAAGCCATGGTCCAGGCTGCATATTGATTTTGCCGGACCATTCCAAGGAAAAATATTTTTAATCGTGATAGACGCCTATTCGAAATGGCCTGAAGTAAAGATTGTGTCAGATCAGAGCAGTGCGACCGTGATAAATACTTTGATAGAGATATTCTCAAATCAAGGACTACCGGAAACATTGGTTAGCGACAACGGGAGAGCTTTCACATCGGAAGATCTACAAAATTATTTGAAAAGTAACAGCATAAAACATATTTTGGTACCGCCGTATCATCCTGCATCAAATGGTCAAGCGGAGAGAACAGTTCAAACTGTAAAACAAAAGTTACGGAAACTATCGAACATACCATTTAATACGCGTCTACCAAAAATATTGTACGGTTTACGATCCACCCCGAGCACAACGACTGGGAAGACTCCTGCGGAGTTGCTTAACAATAGAAAATTCAGAACGAAATTCGACCAATTACATCCACTGTCAACACAAAGAAAAGACATAGAAGAACTAGAAGAAAATCAGAAAAAGAAACATAGAGAATTTAACATGGGAGAAACCGTAATGTTTAGAAACTATTCCAGAGGACCTCGCTGGCTGAAAGGAACAATACTTAAGAGAGTTGGCATATGCCGGTATGATGTCAAATTCGAGGACAGAACTGTGACAAGGCATATCAACCAGTTGCTTGGTTTTACTTCTGGGGGGAGAGATGATGCCATTGAGCCTGATATGCATGAAATAAATCAAGAAGTATCTCAGGCAAGCGAGCAGAACAGCAGTTATGGCACTATAAGAATACCACCACAGAGGTTCTGGGGTGACATTATCGGGATAACTGGTCCGGGGATGTCTGCGAGCCTAGCACCTGCTGAAGCCCCAGGCCCAAGCAAACGTCCTCGCGAAAGTGAGAGTCCGCCCGCTGTGAGCACGAAGATGGCGAGAACGCTTTCCCAAAACAGTATTAGTACTGATGAGGATGTGGATTTTGAAGAACTATCAGACTAAGTAAATACGTAAGAACAAATGAATGTACATATGTAAAATAAGTAAAGACAATAAAAAACGGTTAAAATGTAATATAAAATAAAGTGTCGAAGACTCTAGTACATCATAGTGAAAGTGATTGTGTACTTACGAACCTGGGGGGAAGGCATGTAATGTCTGTGGGTAGTTGTGAAATATATTAAATAACTTTAGTGAAGTGACAACTACCTTCAAGTCAGTTAGAAGATAACCTGAGCAGGCAGTACCGCTGCTCCTGATGAATAACTCATTAATCCAGTCATACCCTGCTGTAAGTGAATATATAACAGCGGCAAAATAAATACACACTCTGTGAAAATTTCAGCTGCCTACCTATAACGGTTCATGAGATACAGCCCTGTGACAGATGGACGGACGGACGGACAGCAGAGGCTTAGTAATAGGGTTCCGATTTCACCCTTTGGGTACGGAACCCTAATAAATGATATCGCTGTTTACTTGAGCATAATAGAAATAGTACTTTCTTGCTTCGGCTCAGAGAAACAGTGATAAAGCCATTTGAAAGGACTGGACAATTGGGAATGACCTGTTTTAAAAGTTTTCTATATATTTTATCTGATTGAAATTGTGTGATAGTTTCATTGGTATGGTACTACTGCTCCAAAAAACATGTATAGTAGAATATCGATTATATGATGACCTGTTATACGGATCACATCAAAGATTCGGAATCACAAACTGATTTTCTATGAAATAAGAAACTAACAAAGGCCTTAGGGCCTTTACGTGTGCCACCTCAGCTAAAATAAAAAGGTTTATAATGTTGCATTAACGCACTAATCAATTGAATAAATTTAAATAAATAACTGCATTGTGCATTCAAAGTGGAATGTAAAATTTTTAAACGTGGATTATCTCCGAACTTGCCATACAAAATACGATTTAGTCCGGAGATAATCCGCACATAAAAGGTAGCACGGCCACTCTGAATATGTAAGTAATTTTGCTTTGAACATGATTTTGTGTGTATCATATTAGAAGGAAATTAAATGAATAAGTTATTATTTGATTTATTTAATATTTCTATGAGACCAATGTATCCCGATTGCCTTCAGTCCCAATTCCACAATAATTTACTTTAAATCACTACATAGTATAAAACAAAGTTGCTTTCTCTGTCCCTATATCCCTATGCATGCTTAAATCTTTAAAACTACGCAACATCTTTTGATGCGGTTTTTTTTAATAGATAGAGTGATTGAAGAGGAAGGTTTATATGTATAATAACATCCGTTAAATAGTGGAGAAATACTGTTATTTTTGAGGTTTCCAATGTGATGTCGTAAAAAATATTTTTTTTTCCGCTTACATTGCAAACGCAGGCTGAACCCTACGAGATTTATCAAAATAATGTACTAAGTATTGTACACATTTAAAAGGTCTACAGAAAACTCTGCGACGGTATATGTCTATGTCTTATGGATATCCCACAATAATTTTTTTTTGTCATTTACTTTTTACGATATAATGGCAAATTTTCGAAGCGATTTTAACCAATACAGCGTTCATCCTTATCCAATTAAATACCTTAAATACATTGTTCATTTAATATAGATCTATATGGCCCTTTACAGCATGTGATTTAAATGAATATTTTAGAAGATATTACAGATTTAAAAATTGCGGAACGTAGCGTTTGCGGCGGTACCGGCCGGCCGGGGCGGCGGCGGGAGCGTGCCTATAAATAGTGCGCAGAAGGCCACTGTTCTCCCTATAGCACTTTGAATTCATTATTTCTCTAATATCTAATAATAATATCTAAGTTTTTTTTTATTTCAAATATTTCAATGTAGGAACCCTACGTAAAAAGGGTTTATTTGTGTATCATTGTGTCAAAATAATATTTTTTTAAATGATATTATGCCCGTGCAAAGCCGGGACGGGCTGCTAGTGATAATATAAAAAAGTCATTTACAATTTTGAGTAAAGTGAGTATTTACAAGGCGGCAGGGTGTGCCAGCACAGTTTTGAATGTTCCATTGGCCAATGGTGTGCCATTCATAGATTGGAGATGTACTCAGACATTGTTTAGGGCTCCAATGTTACTCTTGTTTCATTTTAATATTTAAAATGTTTAAACAATTAGCGTATGCAGTGGTATCTAGCGTGATTATTTCTTGAATTTGATTAACCCATTGAAATAAAATATCTACCTTATTCAATACCTATTCAGATATTTGGGCCCACTGTCGCCGCCCTTTGTGATCTCGGTTGAATCAGATTTAAGGGCTAAGTACATAACATGTCATGTGTTGATTCAATTGTGCACATGCATCGATATTAACATGTAAAACTAAATTCACACATCGTATGATCGACTAGCAGGTGCCTGCTTTTATGACCATGTTAAAAGTCCATCGAAAAACAGTCGGTTTTCCCCCACTATTCTCATATTTGGTAACCCTACTGCTCACCCCTTAAGTCATTTAAGTAACCCTTAACCTTAAAGCCTATCATTTGAAAATCAAGCTACACATAGATTCAGACCGCTCCAAATATTCCAGTTCTCAAGTAGGTACTAAGTCGATGGATAGAAATGCTAGATGCTGTTAATAGAGTCTGAAGTCATTAGGCGAGCACCAAACGTTTGGTTCAAAACGTCGTGCAATATCATCAACACACCGTGAGTAAGCTGTTTTCCACAAACCCTAAAATGAGTGTTAACCACGGTAATTTCAAATCATATATGAGAAGTAACATTTTCTAAAAAATTTACCATTATTTAGGCAGTCTTGTCATCAAAATGATAGCAGGTCACCGGATGGGTCACAAACTTTCGTTATTCTGATAATTCCAAAAAAATTTGCACCCATTTTTTTTTGGGAGAAAAGAGAAAAAGTTAGAAAGAAAGGTGTTTCGAATAATTTGCAAAATATTATAATTTACCAAATCTCAAAGAAATGTTCACAAAAAATACAAACAAACACCTTAGAGGGCACAGCTTAAAACTTAACCACTCTGCATCAAATTCTAACCCCAGGAATTACTTCTTGGTGAACAGAGTTGTAGACTCTTGGAACAAGCTGCCGGAGGTTGTGTGAGTGCTGAAAGTGTAAATGGATTTAAAAACCGACTAGACGAACACTTAAAGACAATAAAAAAAAACAAATAATCAATAATAATAATAAACAATCAACAATAATAATAAACAATCAACAACCAATAAATAAAATCAAAACAAATATAGAATGTGAATGATAAGTAATATTAGTAATACCAATGTTTTTTTTTTAATATACAAGTGCACTCCGGGAAAAATGATATTCACGCATCAGCTTTAAGCTGCTAGTGATATAAATAACATAATAATAATAATTTATTTAACTTTTTTTAACAATCTTCAAATGTGGCACAGCCTAGTATTTGCATGCACTAGTGTAGGTAACACCCACTATCAGTGGTCTTACATATTGTGATCTCGCAAGCAAAAATAGTTTCACTTATATCTTTCTTTGATAGAGTGTGCGGTCAAATTGCGGATATCTGATGTGGAGGTGTAAGTGGCAGAACTGCATGAGACAATAAAAAAGTTGATGAACACCTTCAACTCATAGCGTAGGACTGAAGCTAACCCAGCCCACTCCCTACACTGACCGCGGACCTCAACTTGTTTAGTTAGTGATAGCTGCTGTGCGGTCCTTAACGCTCAAGTGGCATTTGCAGAAGTTGTCTACGCTCAAGAGATGATATCACGGTCAAAATTATCCTCATCCTCGGTGTCACAGAGAAGTCCAAGTTACTTCGTCGAAGATAGCGGAGCAGATGGACGAAAGATACGGCTTGAGGAGGAGGCCAACCAGCGGGCTCATACGCCCCCGCTCCTTATTAACTCGCTTCATGCAGCTAAGCCGTCAGGACGTCGCTCAAGGGATCGGGCATCACAGTCTAACTTCAGTGCGACACGTTTTTCAAGCGAAATGAAGCCGTGTCGTTGTGCAACTCCTGGACGGAACTCTCCTCGAGGTGTTATTATATTATTCCGGGTTGCGGGTGCTAGCTAGTGGTGGTGACAACCTGACCTGAAGCCCAGGTCATCGGGCGTCAATACGGGAAACAAAACTTAGATGAAACAAAAAGGAAGTAATTTCTCCTAAAAAAAAGGCAAATTTCGATATAACACGGACAATAAAAACAACAGACTAAATTAAAGGCTACGATCACAGATGATATAGAAAAAAATCCTATATTCTGTGTAAGTATAATTTTCTGCATAAATATATATTTTTTAAATTACCAGTAACCAATATTCAGAGTTGGTGTGAAAACTTTATTGCATGAATTATCTGCGGACTAAATCGGATTTTATATGCATTAATGCGCGTTTTTAATTTTGACTGCCCATTATGACTAGTTTCGGTTTGGCCCTTGTACTCATGAAGCGAACACGAGTTTTATTGTTTTATTGTTTATTCATCATCCACAGGCAGCATACTGCACTCGGATTTGTCATATTTTATTATTAGCCAGTTTAGCGTTCACGGCGAAGAAGAACTGGCAAGAAACTTCGCTGATTCAATTCACAGATGAAAGTGTATCATTTAAACTAAGCGTTTGTATAACAGCTGATAATAGTATGTGATGTAATCGCACTCCAATTAGTATGATTCGAAAGGGACGCCACTAGGGTCAATTGTGTAAAAAGGTTAAACACTGATTGTAGCTGTCATTTCATGAGTAAGAAATTGTAAGTATTTACTGGTAAGTCAAAGGTGACTGAGAATCATCAGTGATTGTGGATCACAAGAGGCCCTGGTACGCAGGAAGCCAAAACGATACTTTCTGTCATGAGCGACTGTCAAAATAAATGCAGAAAAAATATGTCTACTTATTTTCTATTTTCAACGGGTGACAGCTCGCAAGTGACTCCCCGACAGAAGTGAGATTAAAGAGTACGTACTAAGATTGACCTCCCGATATAACGGCATATTTACAGGGCTAGCACCGAAATATTCCTACTTACTTTTTTTTACTTGTTTACTAGCGCAAACGTCGCCAGACGCTCCCTAGAGCTGTCATATGTCACTCGTGAATACCGCGTTTATTTTTTTTGCGAAAGCGTTTGCGTTAGTGTCCGTTATTTACTCACGCAAAGAGTCCGCTAATGCCTCTCCTGGTCAGGAGGCTCTATATATTTGTTTTTAAGGCAAAATAGCTAAACTTTGTAGAAACCCAAAGTAACAAACATTCTTAACTTATTAATGGTTTTCATATTATTTTGGTCATTAAAAGTACACCATTCCAATTACAAAATGTATTTATTTTAAATGCCTTTGGCCTCCTGATTGCCGAACGAGTCATGTCTCGTGTTTTATAAAAGTGTCTCTCTCAAAACTAGACCACTACTACGTTTGTTTAAAGTGCGCTTACAGGCTCAGACCGTAGGTTAATTTTGGCGTTCAGTGGTTGAGTGCAAGTCTTGAATTCGTGTTCAGAGTGGCTGACTTACTTTGATACGGGGTTATCGCCATAATAAATAGCACTTTACAATATACAATGTAAGAAAAATATACTGGTTAGTCCGGTGCTAGATAGCATACTAAATGACAGCTCACTCTGAATACGACTGTAGGTCGTTAATGGGGAAGAAAACTGCTTATTTATCACGACATGTGGCGTCCAAGCAAGCTCACCTAAATATCTCTGTCAAAGCTGGCAGATACTATGTAAATAAAACAGAATAGATTTTAAAAATAAATTTACTTAATGCACTTAATTAAAATGACAATTTTTTTTCGTTATTATTCTGAAAATTATTTGTTCCAAATTATGATAATCAAATGAAGTCGTAGAAAAGGAAATATCACAAAAACATAACCAATAATATTTAATTTTTAACTTTGTGCTAGTCTATTACATTAAAATTAGTTTAGCTCTTCTTTTTCTCGAAACCTTATTCTAACTGCATCACGGAGTACATCTTGATTCTAAAAACTCGTAAATAAAACTTTTGAGGAATGACAGTTTTGACGTTTCTGATGTGAGGTCGCTCATGCGACACCTAAAATAAGCTTGGAGTTTTCTTCCCAGTTGTAACTATTTTTCTGATATAATTAATATAAGAATACCATAATGTATGTGAACCATTTATTCAATGCTCGTTCAACCACTTGGCAATTTAACTACTTGGTGCTGACGTCTACACAATTTCGTCTAGCTGTCTACAATCCACTTCGTTGCACACTATACATACGCTCGTTGTATTTACAAATGTGCTATATTAGTCAAGGGCCCGGTTCCAGTGTGTGGTTTAGTGTCCATGCCTATTGTTATAGTCCCAAATAGCCTATTTTGCGCATGGCTGAGATCACCACTGTCTTTAAAGAGTTACCACATGAAAAAAATCCCCCATTGATCGGGAAAATATTTACAGACTGTGCTGTAAGAAAAAAAATGAGAAAATTAAAATTACTATTTTAGGTAAATAATATTATTCCGGGAAAAAGGTGTGAAGTTATGAATGTATGTATGTATGGCTAACCTAAACCACACACATTTCTTCACAAACTAATAATTACGTAAAAAATACCTCAGCCTTAAATGAATAAGTAGTGGGTAACTTGCATTGTTATAATGGCAACACATCCCCGTAGCCGCGAAGATGAATGCTCATGATGGCGACCATTTAGTTTTGATTTTGTCCACGCGAAAAATAAGCTATGTGGCACTATTCACTAAACCATATCTTCTTATATCGGATAGGTCTGACGCGTCTAACATACAATACACAGCCGTATTCAGAGTGGGCGGACTAACTTTAATTCTCCGGACTAAACCGGTTTTTGTATGGTTAGTTCGGTGCTAATCTCGTACTAAGTTTTGACCGGCCTTCTCTGAAAACGACTGACAATGTGTAAGTAAATCCTCACAAGAAAATTAAATATAAGTTAGCAAAGTAAGATATGGCTGATGCTAAATAATTTTTTGCTTTCCCCTGTGCAAAAAGGTACTAAGAGAAACATAATATTCTTTGCATTCTATGACTCACACACACTTGCACAAATATTCTTTAAAATTGTTCATTTCATATCAATTTGTCATCTCCATGCCAAAATGATTTTTATTTCAAAGGAATAAGAATTATATTTATCTAATCAGTTATTTCGCCTGTAGCGGCTTTTACCGGCACCCCCGGAAAAGGGCATACCGAGCCTGAGCCGGATTCGAGTTGACTGGATTTCAGTTGACGGAATCGACGGTATTGTATTTGCCACTACGGTAGGTCCTTTTCCTTATCGCCTTTTCCGGTAGCGCCGAATACGGCGAGCGGCTGGTACGTCGGATTCCGGCAGTCACCGTATTCTATGGAATATGGTATGGGCAAATACAATAGCGTCAATTCCGGTAGTCTCGAATACGGTAGCGCCGAATACGTTCCTGCGAATTACATGGACTCCGTTGGAGATAGGGACGTAACTCAAAATTAACAAAACCGATTGAAAAGTTAAACGTTATTGTTAACGGGCATTATAAAACGGTTGATTTTCTGCAGTGGTGGGACGCCCGACGGAGTGCTGCTGGCAGCGTCCCGTGTATTTGCTCAATCACTGACACTTCGCGCGTAGCCCTAAACTTATCTCGACACGTTTTCCATCCAGCTCAATTTAGCCGAGCAATATAAGGAAGGTCCTGGCATGGCACCCCATGACGAACTTTCGAGCTTCCTCGGGGACTGTGAAATCTATCTCGGCCTGCCAGGTGCTTATTCACACGATGCTGTCATTTTGGGGAAATACCTCGGCAGAGAGTGCCTTTCATTTTACCGACCCTATATAAAACGGATCTACAGTATCGGTTGGTTCTTATTGGAGTAATGTTGGCAGGAATGAGCGCATTCCCAGCGTGATAGTACGCGGCACGGCACGACATAGTGCGGCTCACCCGTGCTCCTCGCCGCTGGAGACGCGCCCGCCGTACACGAGCAGCGAGTCGGCGTGCACGACGGCGGTGTGCGCGAGCCGCGGCGCCGGCGCCTCGCCCGCGGCCCACGTGCCACCCTCTGCCGGCCCCACAACGGACTCCCATCTTCGCTCTGCGGAGTGATATGATGCGAGATTACTTAGAGATACATTTTCATTATTCTTCTACTGTTTTTCCATTCAATTTAGGTTAAACAGCAAAATTAATAACTATTATTACTGTCTCGATACACTAGCAGCCTAAAGCTGATGCGTGTACATTGAAGTTGGTAACCCGGAATGTGCACTTGTTTTTTTATTAATGTAAAAAGTCTACAGTTTGTGATTTTTTGTAAAGAATTAAAGAAGAATTAAGTAAAATTATTCTTAAAGAATTAAAAAAGTATCTTTTTAGATTTGCTATAGTTAATAAAATTATAAATAATAAATTTGCAGAGGCAATAGCTTGAACTAAAAATATTTTAAACTAGTTTCACTAATTTATATTTTTTTAATTGTAATATCAAAAAGAATTGCACAAGTTTTGGTCTGGATAATTATCTGAAGCAGGCCAAATCTAGATGTCTTTACTTGACCTTTGACCCTTCGAAACGGACAATACCCATTTGGAAAGCGTAGCTAAAGATTAAGTAAACTGTTCTCGAAAAATGGCTAAATTGTTGGAAATAAAAATTAATATGGAGATTTATGGTGCAATTGTTTCCTTGCAGGAATATTGCATGAGAAGGTTTGCTTATTAAATTGTTTTTTATTTTCAATTACACCAAACGAAAAGTGATTACGCAAGTCTCTGACTAGTCTTAGTTAGTCTCGCTTTGTTGACATGTTTAATATAATCTTTGAAGAAAGATATTGCTTTATTTACATTACTTGAAAAATATTTACATCATCACATATTTCTTAGTTTCATTAATTATTAATTAATGAAACTAAGAAATATATTAACTTAATATACTAACTTAATTAAATTTAAAAAAATTAAGAGAAGTATTTCTTTTGTCACCCATATCGGAGCAGGCAAAATAAGTTAGACCAGATGTGATTTAAGAAAAAAATATATATATAGTTTCCCATCTTCAGAAAAACTGAAATATATGAATTATAATATGAATAAATATGTACAAACTAACTACGCTTGCTTCATAGAGGAACATTCAAGTTGAGACAGATTTTTTCGCCCGTACAAGAATGGACATTCTCCTTTTAATGTTTTTTATTGTATAGTAGAATATTGGACCTAAATATGATCCTTGGGGTACACCAGATGTTCTAAAACAGTCGCGACAATGACAGTATAAGGACTGTGGCATACCCTGAAGATGGTACTGGTAGATGAATGCACCGCGACCGTAAGTCTCTCCGCCGACTCGGAGCAGCGCAGGACGTGAGTGCCACGTCACCAGCGAGTGACCCGCGACCGGCGGCGGCGGCGGCTCCGTCTGCAACCAGCAAGGAACAAATATCACGGATCGGCAATCCCAACATAGAAACAAACACTTGAGAACAGTTGGTCAGATCGGAGGCAACAGAATAAATATTAATACGGTTATAAACCTATTTAAAAATAGGTGTGTATGCAGCTAGAGGTGACAAACAAATGAACAAATACACACCAATGTTTCAATATATTATTATTCCGAGTCCGAGGTTTGGTTAGGAATATCGAAGGATCCTGATATGTATCGTACAATGCGATTCAAATAAGAATAGGACGGGGCTCGTGACTAACTTCACTCAAATTCGCGAAGGAAAGTACGCGGCAACACCGCGGCAAAGTACTGAAGTTTGTCAAGTGAAGTGAGGGTTTTAGCAGTTTGGACATTCAAAAAGCGGTGATCCTATCCTATTCTTATTTGAATCGCGTTGTATGTATCGTGCAGCATTGAAATATTTTTTCTTTTATCTTAATTATGTTACAGTGTGAGACATCATTCCGAAACGGCATTTAGCCGAGCGGAGCCGGTTACCACAGCTAGCCTTAAGTAAATTCGACAATTTAACAGTTTTTTTCATAATTAGTACATATTTTCATAGTCTGTGGGTGCAGCGCGAGTTTACCTGAGTTCGTTCCTCGCCGGGCTCCCGCCACAGCCACTCCCAGCCGGCGTCGGCGGCCGCCTGCGCGCAGTCCTCCCCCGCGCGCCCCGCGCTGCACGTGCAGCCCTCCCGCCCGCACCGACCCCAGCCGGCGCTCGCATTGCACTCGTCTGAAAGAGCGAAGACAACCATCTGAGCCATCATCGGTCACCATAAGGGTTCAATAATAATAGAGAATTTTGTCATTTAAGAAGACACACTTTACAAGAATCCTAAAAGAGCGTTTCAATTTAGCATGCTTGCAGATCCTCAAATATGCGAAGTCTTTCAGGTTTAAACTCCAGATTCTTCTCATTACATAAAAAAATCACTTCAGAGATTTTACGCTCTATCAATAACCAAATGAAAGCAAGTGCTCTCAGCTAGAGTGTAGTAGTCCGCTGCAGGGGCATTGATACTTGGGAGCCAAAAATTTGCACCCGTTTAATCCAACCGTTCATGAATCTATAAACGTGACAATGATTGCGCTTACTGGGACACAGTGGACGGTCGCAGGCGGAGCCGAGCCAGCCGGGGTCGCA
The DNA here is from genome assembly GCA_946894095.1 of Incurvaria masculella. Lineage (NCBI taxonomy): Eukaryota > Metazoa > Arthropoda > Insecta > Lepidoptera > Incurvariidae > Incurvaria > Incurvaria masculella. The sequence continues at coordinate 13,321,485 of OX335662.1, read as the reverse complement.
CGTGCAGATGCCATCCTCACAGGCGCCATGATCTGAAAAACATCAACAAGAGAATGTTAGGCACGGCATATTGCGTCAGCCAGGATCTCACATAGGAGGTGTCTGATGATGCCCATTGGCTTTTGAATTAGTTCTACATGAAAAACTTTGCAGGCTCAATGATGAATCATAACTGGATCTACCTCCAAGTGGGCCCAGTAGGGTATCTCAGGTAAAAGTTGACAATACACCGATCCGGATAGTTAGCAGCTTCAAATATCTGGGCCATATCCTCACCTCTACTAGGAAGGATGACATGGACATTGAGAGGCAGAGGCGGTCGCTGTCGGTGGTCGGTAATATGCTGGTGAGAAGGTTCGCCAGGTGCACGAGACAAGTGAAACGGACACTGTTTACAGCGTACTGCCAAACGTTCTACACGTGTCAGCTGTGGACGAACTATGCAAAAAGGTCGCACGATAGCATTCGTGTTCAATATAATAACACGTTCCGGCAGCTGATGGGCCTGCCGCGCCACTGCGGCGCGTCAGGTATGTTCTGCGAGGAGCGTGTCAACACGTTTAATGCTATCGTGCGGAACCGGATTGCCCGATTTGGGTCTGGAATCAGGTTGTGTTCCAATACAATTATTCGTGGGATAGCTGATTGGTTCCACTCAGCAATCTTTCAGAAATGGAATGGGATTTTGCTTTGTGAATGATTTTATCTTTTTTAATATTGTATTGATGTTATTATAATTTTTTCTTAGTTATATGTAAAAATATTGACAATCTATGGACCTTGGGTCTGCCAATAAACAATATTATTATTATTATTATTATTTCATCATTCGACAGCATTATTACTAAGTAAAATTTATTTTTTCATACTAAGCAAGTACGTCACTCTTTTCAAAGATGTGTGCTAGAACAGAACCTCGGAGTAGTTTAAATTTCAGCTTTTTTTTCCTCTATTAGATGTACATTACACACACGGATTTGTAAGTTTCTTTCTTTTTTTGGCAGTTTGATTACCTGTAGTATTAAAAACCGGCCAAGTGCATGTACAAGATTTAACACGAAAAAATTTCTGGTTTTTTGCTTTACGAAAGAAAGCTACAGCAAAGCTAGACCTGAACCAGCAAAACATACGATTCGTGGATATTCCGTCTACCAATTTCGCCATCGGCTGTATACCCATAATTTGGAATTCTCCCACAGTCCCTCCTCCCGTAATAAATGCTTCCTACTAACACAGTGTTTAAGATTATACTTACATACGCTAATTAATCATTAAACAGCTAATTTAATTAACGCTTCATCTGCGTTGCGGACATTGACTGGAAAGATTGAACATTTGAGTATATTCGTAAAGTAGTTCTTTTTACTGGCCTCTTTCTTTAATTAATGTGTCCTTGCTTCCTGCAAAATCCAATATCACATACAAAAGAAACAACTAGACAACGAGCGCATGGCAGATGGGATAGATTATACTTACTGGAGCAGTTAGTATGAGATTGGTCCGAAGGACATGCGTACGCAGCATACGACACGTTAAATCCAGCCATCGAGTAGGCGTCGTCCGAGAAGAAATGTATAAGAGCGCGGCCCGAGCGAGCGACCACCTGCCGGGTCCACGACGATGTGTCCTCTTCGGAGATTACACCGCTGTAGAACAATGATTTATTCATTTAAATGGGACAGCCAAGACTATAGTGTTTGAATACATTTTCATACTAGTTTTCAGATTCCTAATCAGGCTATAGAACTGTTCATCAATATTTAGCTGAAATAAAGATAGTATATATATGTATAGTATAAGCAAACAATTATATGATTTGATTTATATGCTGTCCCCTTTGTTTATATATAAATTTTTTTATGCGACCTGACATGGATGGCTAATACCACACAACTACCGTTATATTAGCCCAATACACCACATTCCCGAAGGAATTAGGTGCCATGCCAGGACCTTCCCTTTATGAGCACGGCTACATTGAACTGGATGGAAAACACGGACAATTTTTCATTGCCGCTTCGACCATCTTTTCATCCAATGCAATGGTACCAACCCGGCGGGTTTAAACCCTACCACCTAGTACGGAAAGGGGACCTACAGTTTTACATGGATTCCGAACCATGGAGCAGCTCGCATTCGTGACGAAATTCACTTATCGAACTCGGAAAGAGAAAGACGTGGTGGTGCATGTCGGTATATATACAGGAGATGTGTGTTGCAGATTAAAATTGCCTTAAATTTTTCTTTCAATATCCATGAGGTTATACCCAAAGGGAGACACTATTCCCATCAACGCCAAAACGACAGTGGGGGCCATAGCTACGTAGGTCTTGCCTGCAATCGAAGCTGCTAAAGTTTCAACCCATGCTCTAGTCAACAGGATGGTTGACTCACCTGTTTTTAAAAAAAATTTAAAAAAGTACTAGTCGTCCCATAGGGCCTGACTAGACAGACATACAGACCTGTAGACGCCAAGCGGCGGCGCCCGCACGCTGTCCCCGCCGTACACATACAGGTGGTCCCAGCCGCACTCCGTCGCGAAGCTCTCGAGGCGCACGCGGATGGGCGGCGCGGGGCCCGCCACCGCCGGCTCCAGCAGCCACGAGCACTTCACGCCGACCGAGTAGTTTCCCGGGCCGTCGTGGATGAACCCGGAGAGCTCCGTTAGTCTGGGGAGCAGACAGAACCATTATTATTAGATGACTTAAGGTGGCCCAACCCGGAGGATTTGAACCCAGACCTCTCGCATGAAAGACAGGTCTTATACCCCCTAGACCACGAGCTGCACATCATCTGATATTATAAGCAAGGTGAGAGGCCATCGTTCGTTAAGGTGGCCCAACCCGGAGGGACTATCTCATTCGCAGGCACGTTACAAAACCGTGCTATTGTGCTCTGGGACCTTCTCTGTTTCAAAGAAAAAGACAGGCTCCGTGATGAGGGGGATGCAACATGTCCACAAAGCAGAGTGTTTGATTTGGTAAGATTTACGAAAATTTTAATTACAAAACGACTTATAGCTAAAAGTAAACCACGACCGCTGTAGTCAAAAAACCGGCCAAGTGCGAGTCGGACTCGCACACGAAGGGTTCCGTACCATCGTAAAAAAAACAAAAAAACACGTTTTTTGTATGGGAGCCCCGTTTAATTTTAATTATTTTTTAATCTTACCTATTTGTTGTTGTAGAGGCAAAACAAATACACACTCTGTGAAAATTTCAGCTGTCTACCTGTTACCGTTACTGAGATACAGCCCTGTGACAGACGGACAGACGGACGGACGGACGGACGGACGGACGGACGGACGGACAGCGGAGGCTTAGTAATAGGGTTCCGTTTTCACCCTTTGGGTACGGAACCCTAATAACAAAAACTGAATTGATTATAAATTTTCACCACTTTGGACAAGAAAGTGTCTGTTCTTTATAAAGGACTTTAGGATTTCATACATGTAGTTGGGTAGAGAGGATTTTATTTTAAATAATAGTCCCTCATGCCATACTCGGTCGAATGCTTGTGAGATGTCCAGAAATGCACTCGCACAGTATAAACCCAATAAATCGTAGGCTAAAACGGAAAATACCTCAAGACATACTCAAAGAGCTATTATAATAAAGTAGGATGTGACAAAGTTCACATACCGAGCATGCCAATTAAACAAAACCAACAAACCTACTATTAAATGTCCCAGAAAGGAGACAGATCGTAGTAAATGAAAGAACAAAAAAAAAAAAATTATAAATTTTCATGAAATAAGCTATGTCTGATGACTAATCTTTTTAAGATGTAAATATTTTATCGTTGAGTAATCCACCTCCAAAGTTATTGTATAAAACACGCGAAAATTCGAACTTTCAGACCTTATAACTTCGAAACCAAACACAATTGTACAATTCCAAAGGTGATCAGACATCTAGTTCGATCAAATAAAGCTGTCTTGAGCAAAATTTTGGATCTCTGACAAGAAATATGGGCGTGATCTTCTTTCCCCGTTTGTATGGGGATTTGAGCGGGAAGGCCCACCTTAAGTGACAATTAAAATAAATCAGCACTTGGTGAAAACCAAGTTAAGTGTGGTATTATCAATTAGTCCAGTTCCATACAAACGACATTCATTAGGATTTTTTTCCGAATCAGATGAGAACATAAGAGGCTATGCCATACTGTGTAATTTTAGGTACTGGAACAATTTGTACTGGCCTAAACAATAACCCCCGAGTTTATGAGACCTTTGTGTAGAATCACCCAAACACGAATGTTAGCTGTGAGATCTAGCCGATATCACACCGTGTTACAGCGTAATTTGTACCAATCAACATGCTACATTCAGCTCGGCTATAATCTGGATTTAGAATTAAATTAAACCCGCTATTATACTATAAATAGCCTTACTGATGTGGGTAGCAAGAACCCTGCAATAATTCTATGCGATAAATGAGCTGGTACTAGTGCACTCATTCTTTAGGTTTGTATTATATTCTTTCAGATGTAATTACAGATGACAAACAGTTGCTCTTACACCCAGTTTTACCACCTCAAACTAATAAAATCCTAAAGTTATCTTTCGGTTACACTATGAAAATATTCAATGTAAACGCAAGTTAACTATCGGATTAACCAGGTATTATATATGTTTGCTAATGGTGTAACATGAATAGAATGTTTTGTTTTTGGGTAAGGTTTTTTATAATTGGCTTTCGGCTCTTCAACGACTGCATCATGCTTCAAAATGTACGTACCTAAAATCATGTTTAAAATCATTTTATTAGTTGAAGTAAGCTATCACAGCCAGAACTGTGAAAAAATTAATGTACAATCAGAACTAAAACTCATTAAGTATGGTGTCCCTCAAGGATCCGTTCTTGGCCCGCTATTATTTTTAATTCGTCGGCTTATGTGATGTGTGTACCTATGTGTAATGAAATGTTGTGTGTACCTATTTATAATGAAATGTTGTGTGTGTACCTATTTATAATGAAATGTTTCTATGCCTGCATGGTAATTATTCCGAAACAATAAACAAACAATGTTTGTAAAGGATCTGAAACATGGCAGTTTTATTCTAGTATTTATATAAGTAAAAATGGTATAGAGTACATAATACACGTGGATACCAGGACAATGAAGATGTGAGATTTTATGTAATATTTCTAACAGTTTCTGGTAATATTCTTAACAGTTACTGGTGGTCAAGATAAGTAGATTAAGGTGGCCCAACCCGGCGGGACCAACTCATTCGCGGGCACGGTACAAAACCGTGCTGTTGCGCTCTGGGACCTTCTCTGTTTCAAGAATGAGACAGGCTCCGTGATGAGGAAGATGCAACATGTCCACAAAAAAGACAATGTGCATAGCGTATGATTTGGTAAGATTTACGAAAATTTGAATTTCAAAACGACTTATAGCTAAAAGTAAACCACGACCGCTGTAGTCAAAAATGTAACAAAAATTAAATAGATTATAAATCTTGATTAAATAAGCTATGTCTGATGACTAATCTTTTTAAGATGTTCTTACTTTAACATTGTGTAATCCACCTCCAAAGTTATTGTATAAAATGCGCGAAAAATTCGAACTTTCGGACCTTATAACTTAGAAACCAAACACAATTTTACAATGCCAATGGTCATCAGACATCTAGTTCGATCAAATAAAGCTATTTTGAGCAAGATTTGATTTGAAACAATTGAGAAATATGGGCGTAATCTTCTTTCCCCTTTTGTATGGGGAGATGAGCGGGATGGGCCACCTTAAGGAAACTGAAGACTTGTGCATTCATATGATTTAAATTCCTAAAATCCTCGCAGAACCAGTATAGCAGACACTGCGTATTTAATTTTTTTTTTAAATACTTGTAACACTTGTACGTAAGAAGTTACGTCTATCATGGGCCCTCCAACAAGATGGTCCGACACATTACCAGTTAGTATTTGTCAGCCCAAGATAGTTTATTTGTATGAAGGGCGGAGGGTTTCGTCAGCCTCAGTGGCCCAGTGGCGCGACACTTCGGCGATTGCTCTCCGAAGTTAAGCAACGCTGGGTCCGGTCTGGTCTTGGATGGGTGACCATTCGACCGTTGAGAGAGGCTGGCTGTGGTTTGGATTCCACGTTAAGCTGTAGGTCCCCTTCCTTACTTACTAGGTGGTAGGGTTTATCCCGCCCGGGTTGGTAGGTACCATCGCATTGGATGAACGATGGTCGAAGCGGCAATGAAAATTGTCCGTGTTTTCCATCCAGTTCAATGTAGCCGTGCAATATAAGGAAGGTCCTGGCATGGCACCTAGTTCCCATGTGGTGTGTTGGGCTAATACCATGACAGAACTTGTGGTATTAGCCATCCATGTCCAGTCACATAAAAAAAAAAAAAGACAAAAGCTCATGCAGGTGCTGCTGAATGTCGCGTGCGCTTGCGAAGCTAAATGGCCGACCAAGCACTAGTCTTTTGGCGCAGCCACCATCAACGGCATTATTGTGGTAAATTATTTTTGCCAGCGAGCTATCTTCTAGCCCTGTTAGGCACATAGACGCGTCACTATCCATTGTACCGTCCCAGATGGCAGCTTCTTTAGCCCTCCGAGCTCTTCCGTTGCCGTTCTTGATGGTTGCTTCCAGACCTCATGAAGTTTATGTATATATGTTTATGCCCACGTGGCTTTTGTCAACTCAGCTTTATTTATTCGGTTGTTGCCACTTGCGCCGCTTAGTTGGGTTGTCTCTGCATACGCACACTGCTATTGCAAATGTTTTCATCGTAACGAGGCCTTGTTGTGCGATATTGGAATGCCGCCGCCACTGTGAAGGACGCTTGAAAGGCTCACGTGATATGTTTGCATTACATTTTGTTTTGGGAACTATTTTTTTTTTACGATTGTCTTGAAAACAAGCAGTATGCCGCTATGACATTTCAAAAAGTAGGACGCCTTAAGAATAATCACCTACCCATAATGGAGAGCTCACATAACTGCCAGCTTCAAATTGACTGGCCGAACTGAAAGCCATGATCGAGCAAGAAACCAATCCAAAAGAAACCAAGAAAATGAGGGCAGCACTCACTTGATCTTTCCTCCGCAGTGCTGGCACTCCGGGCCTTGCCATCCTTCGTGGCAGACGCAGGTCTCGTTCCGGCACTCGCCGCGGTAGCAGCCTACCCCCGACCCGCAGCGGGCCTGCGCCAACGCGAAGCACAATGCTAGCACGACGCACTCGGCCCACAGAGCCCGTCGCCGCCGTTTGCACTTGTAGGACAGCGACCGCTGTAGCGCCGCGAGCATCGCGCCCGCATCCTCTACAATCCCGATCAGAGGCGACAGGGCAGGAGGAACGACTCGAAAGTCCCGAAAACAGTACCGTTGTGATGGTTTCGTTACGTTCGGGGTTCTCTACAGAATATGATGAAGTTCTCCATTTACTCAAAATATTCTGTGTATGCCCCAGTTGGTCGCACAGACTATTTTAGTACACTAGGTTGGTCGATTGGAAAATATTTTTCCTCTGTGGTCGATGGTGCACTGTTGGGCTGTGTTCGAGCTGACTATTCAGTTCTATTCCGAATAGAAAAGAATTAGAAATTGCATTTTGGCCAACAAAATGACAGTTCCGTGTTTTGACTTTTATCGTTCTCGCTGACCCAAAAACAAGTGAACCTCGCAGAGCAAAGAGTTCGGAGAAGTCGCTGCGCTCCTACATCGCAGAGGTGGAGGAACGCTGAGTTGGTACAAGATTCGTCAAATCGACCGCTTACTGCCAATACCTTCTATCTAACAAATTGTGCATGAACAAGAAAAAAACTAACTGTAGGCCTAATAGCCCTGCGGCTAGAGCAACACAGGGTGAGAAAATTCTTAAGTCGCTGATTTTTTTTACAGGCGATGTAGTTTCCTTATGGAAGGTTGGGTGCAAAAGATTAGAAAATTCGGACTAGTGCGTTTGAAATTATTTAGGCATTTTTAATAATTCGATCTAAAAGATTGAATAAAATATTTAAGTCAAATTTTATGATTGGATATTGCTTACAACTTTATTTCCATGTCGTAAGAAAAAGTTTAGAAAAATTGCGTTTTGGGAACATAGTAAAACAAAAAATCGCTCATTATAATTACAATAAAATATTTAAGTCGCTAAATTATTTTTTTCCATATTAGGAATGAACATGAGAACCTGCTATAAAAAGTTTAGAAACCTATGTAGTTGGCTTTAAAAGTTATTTATGTTTTTATCTTTAATTCAACCAATAAAATATTTAAGTTATTAGAGTCGGCGGCAACATGACCATATCAAAACACTCTATCAGCATACAAAAGATTAGAAATATTCAAATAGTGCATTAAATTTAAATAAGAATTTAATTCATTTGCTGTACTCGCACAACGCGCGGGGCGAGCGTCGGTCGGAGGGACGAGACGGCAGAGGCGGGGCGGGTTTGGGGGTGCGGGTGAGCACACACGCGGAGGAGGGGAGAGGCGGCACATCACAGCACAGCGGCGCACTATGGAACGAGCTTGTATGGGCCTATAGAAATAGCGATTTTGAAAATTTACCTTTCGATTTGTAAAATAATGTGTATGCAAATATATCGAGACCAATTATTTAACATATTTTTTGATGGCACAGTCTACACATAAAGTGTATAAATTTAAAAGAAAATATTTTAAGTTTTTTTTTATATGGGAGGTATATGACTGTTCAGAACTGTCAAGATGAATCAAGCATAGTCACATGGTAGGTCCGAAATAATACCAAACTGCGTAAAAATTAGATCCGGATCGGTCCTGGAACTTAAGATATAAGTCATCAAAAAAACATTATTTTTTACTGTTTTAAAACTACGCCTTACACATATTGAACATATTTCATGAGGGTACAGACTGCATATAAAGTGTATTTTTTTTTTTGTAAATGTGCGTAAACTTCTGCCTCGATTGCTATTGTTTCACTAGTAATTCTCATTAGAATACTTGAAAAAGACACATTTAGCTTTTATTAAAATTATATATTTCGGGGAACAACTGGGTACATATACACGGTGTTAACCCAAGTTGGCGACATTCCCGAAAGGGGGTTATTTTGGGTCACATACTGATGCCGAAAAAGTAGGTTTTTTTTTGTTTTGACATTTTGTTTTAAAATTTTCGATTTCTAATACTAGTATGAAAACATAGTATTTCGTAATAGGAATCGTACTGCATTAACAAAAAGTTCTAAAGTAGATTTTTTTTTTAAATAAATGTGAAAATTTACATTCGGATCGACGCAATAAAATTAGCGGCGGGCGCGCAGTCGGCTGCGAGACAGCAAACGCGTGACCTTGGCAGTGGCGCGAACACATGGCGTGCTTACACCATTCCAAAGGGAAATTGTCGCTGAGGTTAAAGTTTGGATTAAATCTGCAATTTTTTTTTACTATTTTAGATTTAATTTTTAAATACCACAAAATGATCAGTATACAAAATAGTTATATAATCGGTATTATTAACACCGTGTATATGATTGATTTATGGCCGTCAATGTGATGTTATGCATCGATCCTACTGCGTGACCCAATTCACCATCGAACCTACATTTCCTAACGAGTGTTTATATCCGAGTTTTACGCAGTTTGGTATGTTTTAGAACCTACCATGTAACTATGCTTGAATCATCTTGACAGTTCCAAACAATCATATACCTCCCATACACAAATAACTTAAAATATTTAACAAAAATATATACACTTTATGTGCAGACTGTACCTTCATGAAATATGTTCAATATGTGTAAGGCGTAGTTTTAAAAAAGTAAAAAAATCATGTTTTTTTGATGACATGTATCTTATGTTCCCGGACCGATCCGCTTCTAGTTTTTACGCAGTTTGGGGTTCATATAGTATATGTTTGAGTTATGGCCGCCACTGTGATGTTACGTATCGACCCTACAGTGTGACCCGATTCACCATCGAACTTACATTTCCTAACGAGTGTTTATTGATGATCTCGCAATTTTATTTTCTTTTCAAATTCCTTTGTTTGGCTGTTCTGAGGACCAAAGGTGCTCAGAAAAGCCAAAAACACCTCGCCTCGCGAAACCACGCTCATCGAGACGCCATGCCAGCGGATTTGCGGACTATGGCTGAGCTATTGAGCTTATTAAATTACGCTTTACCATTGTAGGTATGAGGAAATACATCCGCCGGTAGACAGTTCCATATTCTGGCGGTACTGCAGAGAAATGAGTTTGAGAAACGGTTCGTTCTTAAAAGCCTAATGTCAACCACAAGGGGGTGCTCTGATTCTTTGCGGCGGGTGCTCCGGATAAAGGTAGGATGGGGAGGAATGAGGGATGCAAGTTTCACAGAATAACGCCCATGGTCCTGTAGAACAGACTGAGCGACCCCACAAACCATCTGTGGCTCAGTGACTCCAAGACAGCAGTGATTTGTGGGTCTCACAAATCACTGCTGTGAGAATAGAACTTGGAGAGATTCCGGTGAAGATTGCACTGGCTCTTAATAAATTAACGAAATATCTTTACTATGCGTAAAGGGCAACAAAAAACATATTTAAAAAAATATTATGACATCTTAAGTTTCCGGACCGATCCGAATCTAGTTTTTACGCAGTTTGGTACGTTACTACTACCCACAGAATATGTCACATGGTTAACACACGCATTGGCCATGTCCGTAATTATAAAACCGTAATCTTAGAGAAAAGTTATTAGTTAGCAGGAGAGACACATCATCAGAACCGCGGCACGACGGCGGTTTCAGTGATATATCGATATAGTCCGTGTAGTGCTGATTAAAGTTGTAAACGCGATATTACTAGAACATCGAATTATCAAAGTGAATTGACAGTGCAATGTGCGAAATTGTCAGCGGCATATAAATCGTACTTACACGCACCTCGCTACTGACTTTGTAAATGTCGACTGCAACCTTGTGTATGCTTATTTCACGTGAAAGATCATAGTCGACTTGGCTCAGTTAGTCAACGAAGCACCGCTATAGTGACTTTCGCATAGGCACCAGGTTCAAATCCCGGAACGAACACATTTTTTTTTCTGTTTCTTTTTCTTTCTTGTATTGTTAAAGTTTTTGATTTTTGTTTTGTAGTGTAAATTAACAAAACATGATGTCTGTACCATGAGGGGCCTGTGTAGCTGATATAGGTTCAGAAGAGTTTATAACTTGCCGCACATGCAATGGGCAATTCCACGTAGCCTGCGTTAGCCTTCGCAAGGAAGACACTCGTCGCACCAGGCTGCGATCTAAGTAATGGACTTATTCAGACTGCCTTTCTAAATTGAAGCTTGTAGCCGGAAACACAACAACAGTCCTCGTTGCAAGGGATCGATTCAGCCATCTCCCGCCGCCGCGGCGCCGCCGCTACCAGCACGACGCCGTACAGCACACCGGCGTCTTCTCCTGCCAACAGCCCCGAGAAACTGGAGAAGAACATTACCAGCAAGTACAAGCAATCGCATGCGGAGACTTCTTCTAAGGAACTGCAGGACGAGGCCGAGGGCACACCTAAGATGTACTACAATCTTATCAAAACAGAAATGGAGAAGAGTGCACGCGAGCAGCGAGAGACTGTACAGAGACTGGCGTCGGAGATTGAGAAACTCGCCAAAGTAGTTACGGAGTATAAGGACACCTGCGATAATTTGCAAAAAAAAAATGAAGAACTTACCAAGTCGCTGGAATTCCTCCACTGTGAGCACGAGACGACGAAGCAGACGCTCCCAGCCCTGGAAACGCGAACTAAATATCTCGAAGAGGATAAAGGAGCACTAAAACTGGTTGTTGACTCTCAGGCGGCCTCTATTGTCTCAATGAAGTCTCAGGTGGATGTAAGTGAGCAGCGCACCAGAGATAAAAACCTGGAAGTATTTGGGATACCAGAAAGGAACGCTGAAAGTTTGCCAGGAATGATTGTTGCGCTTGCAGTGAAGGCTGGACTGACGATCAGCGAAAGTGACATCGAGTCCGTCACCCGCGTTGCGCCGCGGCCCGGATCGGCGGCAGCGGCAGCAGGCCGCCCCAAGCCGGTGGTCGTTAAGTTCTACAAACGTGCGCTCAAGGAGGACCTATTACGAGCTGTACGCAAAAGGCGAGGCGTCACAACTCAAGATCTGGATTTTCCCGGCGACAAGAGGCAGATTTACGTCAACGACCATTTAACGCCAGCAAACAAACTTCTGTTCGCGAAAGCCCGAGCTACTTGCAAGGAACTGGGCTTTCAGTATAGCTGGACTGCATATATAAAATTATATGCGCGCAAGTCCGACCAGTCACATGCTATAAGAATAAGAAGTGAATCGGACGGCATCGGTTTGTCAAAGTCGGGCGCCTGCCGTACATAATCTTGACAGTTCCAAACAGTTCTCCCATACGAAAATACCTGCCATACAAAAAAAAAACTTAAAATATTTTTTAAAAGTGTTTACACTTTATATGTTGACTGTACCATCATAAAATATGTTAAATAGGTTGTCTCGATATATTTGCATACACATTATTTTACAGATCGAAAGTAAAATTTTCAAAATCGCTATTTCTATAGGCCCATACAAGCTCGTTCCATAGGCACAGAATAAGTAAGAGTAAGTACAGAAGGATCACTGCGCAAACTTAATTATTATATTTTGAACCTAATTTCTGCGCGACTAAAGTTTTTATTAAGTCGACACCTGCCGGCAAGTCGGCTTCATGAAAGGGATTCGGCCGCCGGAACCAGTGGTGCGCGTGTGCCAGGGTTGTCGCGCGCCGCCTACCGTATTAAAAATAATATAAAATACTGAACATGCTTTTAGATATATTTATATTGAAGGTGTCTTGAGATGTTTACTTTCAATTATGTCTAACATATGTTTTGTCTAGTCTATTAAACATTAGTTGATAACATTCAAATGTAGGTATTTTACTGGAGAACATGCGCATAGTGTAAACTATTGACATTACATTCGGTTACGTAACAAAGAATTACTTCAACAAATTACAAAATGTATAGGGAGGTCTTAGAAGTTAAAACTCTTAACATTAGAGTATTTTCTTTTATGGCTATGGTGACATTAAAAAGACATATTGAAACATTAAATGTTGTGGATTTTAATTGGTAAAAAAAAAAAAACTTTTTTGATTAAAATGTTTTATTACTTAAAAATATCGAATCGTTTAATTTTTTCCAAATATGTAAATGCTTTACGTAATTAGGCATAGATGGCTAATACAGTTATGATAATAGCCCAAAACACCAAATGGTTATTAGGTGCCATGCCAGGACCTTACAGGATATAAATATACATGTAATATATAGTTTTACAATATACCTAAAAATTCTTCCCACAAATATCTGACACCAACATCATCAACATGACACAACAATCATGAGCCTATGTAATTAGGCCCGTCCCCGGACGGTTTGAGAAACACATGAAATCCGAAATGAATTTTTTTTTCTCAGAAATATACAATTTCATATTTATATGCTTACATTAAGTTTGCAACATTGAGCGGGGCCCGGAAGATAGAAAAAAAAATTAAAATGTATAAACAAATATATATCTCCTAAACAAATATTTAGAAATGGTATTATAGAAATGTATTTGTTAACTCTTTTAAGGCGTAATGTAACGGTGAATTTGCAACAATTTACTAATTACGGAAATATATTTAAAAAAATGTTTTTACTAAAAAAAATCTATGCTGAGAACCTTACTTGCTATGGCTACCTTTCTTTCTAGAATATGTAAACAAAATTATATTCTTTATCCTGTAAAGTTTTTAGAATGTTGCAAGTCTTAGAACAGTATTTTTTTTTAAATCCAAACTTTCTAATGCTATAAACGGTAAACAAAAAATCAGAAATAAGATTTCCGTCATTCAGTGTTAACTTAAATCAATTGTGAACATTTCCCTAATTTTGCAACATCGCAAGAAGTCCGAAACAAGGTAAAAATGAATTAAATCTGCAAGCGTTTTACAGGTGCCGCTCTCACAGGTGTATTAGTTGCGCAGCCATATGCAGACATTTATCAGTTGTAATTGTATGAGTGAGTAGGCAGCGGCGCGGGGAGACGGACGGAGGACGCTATCGCCGGGTGGTGCGGGGCGGGAGTGGCACGTGCGTGCGACAGTTACATGTGTAGGTACTGTCGGGTATTACGTCTTGGAAGACGCAATATCCATGAATGGTATTTTAGATGGTTCGGACCCAGCCTAGCAGTATATTCTTACAGTAGCTATTTTACGGGGCTCTTTCTTTATTTCATATGTTCTTGCTTCACGGTCGAATAATAGATATTTATTTTATTTATTTAGCATGAGTGACCCTTGCGAGCCGTGCACATTTTATAACATAAATGAATGATCTAAGAGTTTATAATAAAAATTAATTATAATACATTATTAAAATTCACTATACATTTTCAATACATAATCTGGTTCAATAAATGTCAATATTAAATTATTCTAAATTACAATTAAAATTATTGAAAAATTCTTCTATATTATAAAACGGGTTACTTAACAAATATTCTTTTAAATGAATTAAAAAATTGGTTATTGTTAAAAATTGTTTGATGGAAATAGGTAAATGATTGTAAATTTTTACTCCAGTATAAATCGATGAATTCTTAAACAATAAACATTTTGGGCCTCTTGGTCGAAAACTGTCGTTATTTCTTAAGTCATATATCTGCAATTCCTTCACTTTATCGAAGTATTAGTTTTTCTTATATACTCCAATGCATATTATATTACAGTCATGATTTTTTAGGGTTCCGTACCCAAAGGGTGAAAACGGAACCCTATTACTAAGCCTCCGCTGTCCGTCCGTCCGTCCGTCCGTCCGTCCGTCCGTCCGTCCGTCCGTCCGTCCGTCTGTCCGTCTGTCACAGGGCTGTATCTCAGTAACCGTAACAGATAGACAGCTGAAATGTTCACAGAGTGTGTATTTATTTTGCCGCTATAACAACAAATAGGTAAAATTAAGAAATAATTAAAATTAAAGGGGGTCCCCATACAAAAAACGTGATTTTTTTTATTTATTTTTTACGATGGTACGGAACCCTTCGTGTGCGATTCCGACTCGCACTTGGCCGGTTTTTATTTTACGAAAAGGGGTCGGCAACTTTCATCATATTTGGCTCCACAAATAATTCGTATAACTTTATTTTGAAGGATGAGAATACTTTTTTTAACATTACAATTGTTTCCCCACACATCTATTCCGTACCTTAAAATCGATTCTATATAGCTAAAATCAATTATTCTTAAAGTTGATATGTGCACAGTGTTTTTTATTGATCTCATCGCATAACATGCACTGGCTATCTTCCATACATATCATAATATAACATACATATCACACTCCTTGGAAAAAGCGACGTACTTGTTTAGCACGAAATATTATCCCTGTTACTAATAAACCTAGATCATCAGCTGAATAGTTATACAATGTTTTGTCCTTTGCATTGACAGGCAGTTTCTAATTCAATAGAAAAGGACAAAACATTGTATACCTATTCAGACGATGATCTGGGATTATTAGTAGCAGGGTTAATGTACATATTTACTGGAACTGCCTGGTTTAATATTTGTTCATAACGATATCTTAATCAAAATTTAAATATTTATACGATCGTTTTTGTTTGAGTCGGTATTGTAATGATTTTTTTAAAGAACTATAAATGGATGGCTAATACCAAACTGAACGTCAGATATTAGCCTAAAACACGACATGGGAACTAGGTGCCATACCAGGACTTTCCTTAAATTGCTCGGCTACATTGAACTGGATGGAAAACACGGTCAATTTTCATTGCCACTTCGATCATCGTTCATTCAATGCAATGGTACCAACCCTGACGGGATAAACCCTACAACATAGTAAGTAAGGAAGGGGACCTACAGTTTTACTTGGAATCCGAACCACGGCCAGCCCTAATGGTCTAAAATGGTCACCCATCCAGAACCCAACCGCGCTCAGAGCTGATTACCCAGCTTATAGAATCTCAAGGTGTCCCACCACTGTGCTACCGAGGCTGACAATGATAAAAATCTCTTTAGGGTGGCGTAGTTTGTCTTAGAAAGAGTATTTACTACTTCACGTTTCATGGTAGTTCGGATTAAACATAAAACTGTAGGGGCTGTACTATCGCATTGAATTAACTACGGTCAAAGCGGCAATGAAAATAGACGATATTTTCCTTCCATTACAATGTAGCCATGAAATATAAGAAAGTTCCTGGCATGGCACCTCGTTCCTATATGTTGTTTTTGGCTAATATCATGACACTAGAGGTGATTATAGCTAAAGATGTACACTTTTTTATTTTGTAATTTGCTGATTTTGTAAGATTTAAGTGGGGTTATAGTTTATTTAAAAATCTAGACTTAAGGTGGGCCTTCCCGCTCAACTCCCCATACAAACGTGGAAAGAAGATCATGAGCATATTTCTTATCAGAGATCCAAAATAATACTCAAAATAGCTTTATTTGATCGAAATAGATGTCTGATGACTGTCGGGCATTGTAAAATTTTGTTAGGTTTCTAAGGTGCTGGTAAGATGTTGGTGCGCGAGGAGGGCAGCGCGAAGCGAGGATGAGAGCGCGCGCGACTGTAATTTTCTGGGGCGAACAGATTAACACTCTCTAGCACTGAAATATTTTGCACGTGTCCAATTACTAATTTAAACACATATTTTGTTAACTGCGATTCGGATAAATCGGATAAAAATTATAATTATTTTTATAAAGGAATCTCAAAAACTTTTTTTGCACTCTTTCAAGCATGGCAGTATATTAAGCCTCATGAGGGTTCCATATCATTGCATTGCATTCTAGCTTGCTTCTCACAAATGTGTTGTACAGGATGTTTACGGCATCTGTACTGCGCAAATGGTACGTTTGTCTCAATACAACACCCAGGGTCCGAAAGGAGCTTTTGCATAGTTTGTCGACGTGATCATGAAAAAAGACAATTTGGTGTCCATGATGACACCTTAATTTTTCTGACTTGTCACTCTCGAAAGCAAGACATCACCAAGTCAATTTTGGTATTGAATAGGCTCTCTGGAGTGACTCAATGTCAATATAGCGCACTTGTCAGTGTTGAAATAGACCTATCGCCAGTTATCGCCCGTAGTATAGGGAATTGATAGAGTAACAACTCTCTTTAGAGGTTTTTATGCTAGTGTGTCGAGATCAATCTCGTTTAAAAAAGGCCGAGAACTCGCGAAAACGAGATCTTGCGAGATCGGGATTGCATTCTTGGTATTAATCTAATCTAATTAATAATCTTGCTATATCTCGCGGAGTTAGGGTGGTTAACCTTAAAACTCAGAAGGGAAAAATAAAAATACTAATATAGAGTCAGCGATTTACGTTTGTTTATTACGATACGGGGTCATATCAAAACTTCTTGTTATGTTTTTCGCTTATCTGATAATTTTTTCGTCGGTTGAATTTCTTGAAAAAAATTTTTTCCTGGTTCAAATCTCTCTATTATTTCAGATAATGACTATGCGTGGCGAAATCGGTAAAAAGGTGAAATCATTAAGGCGAACAATTTATCATCCAAAATAAAAATATAGATAAAACAAGCATACCATAAGCATACTAAGAATGTTAAAAATAAAAGGACTAGAGGCACGGCCGGCATTCCGTCAAAACATTCTTAGTAATTGCCAATTATGATCGCATCAATTCTATTCCATTTTCATCTCAACACACCGCATTTACGATGGAATAAGTGCCATGGCAGGACCACCCCTTTTATGAGCACGGCTACATTGAACTGGATGGAAAACACGGACGGAAAATGCGTATGAAGGAACCAACCCGGGAGGGCTTAACCTACAGTTTTTCAAGGATTCCGAACCATGGAACCGCTCGCATTAATGACGAAATGCATTTATCCAACTCAGAAAGAGAAAGATAGTGGTGGATGTGCATTGTGGGGATTTGAACCCAGACCTCTGTAGTGTAAGGCAAATCCACCCGACACTGTGCCACGATCGCTCTATCGCAAATGTCCACAGCCATTCTGTATTATCAACAATGTAAATCAATTTACAAATGAAAATTGCTCCCGAACGAACACAAAATAAATGCGGCGATGTTTAGGTAGCAAGGCGGGGAGAATCTGTCGAGCCGACCGGCCCCATCCCCCCGCGTCCACCGCAGTCTTCCTAGCTATGTTTACACGCGCTACACTCACACAGAGAAGTGGCTTTACGTCGGTGTACGAGTGAAAACTGGTAATTATAGTAATGTTTTAATTGAACCTAGTTCCGGACGATTTGTATTGTTGCAAAATTGATAGCATATTATTGAAAGATAAAACTACAAAATGAATGATTCAAACCGCATTTCGAATTTTTTGTTTAGCTTATATTCGAATCTAAAAATTATAAATGAAAAAAAATGTGCTTCTAAGTTTTGCAACATTTTAAATTTCTCACAGAATATAGAGATTTAGGCCATTTACATATTCCAGAAAATAAAACTGAGTTAGCAGTATTTGCTTTGCAGATATTACGGAAATAGTACAAAAAAAATATATTTACACAGTTCCGTAAATAATAAATTGTTGCAAATTTACAGTTATATTACACTTAAAATTAGTTAACATATTCGATTTTGAAATACCATTTCTAAATATTTGTTTAGGAGATATCTTTTCTTAAACATATTTCATATTTTATTTCTATCTTCCGGGCCCCCCAAAATGTTGCAAACTTAATGTACACACGTCCATATGAAATACTACGTTTCTGAGAAAAAAAATTGCATTTCGGATTTAATGTTTTTCTAAGTGCTGATTTAAGTCTAAAGTTCCTGGAGTAAATGTCTTTGTTATGATAAGAGCAGTAATATTAGTTTTGGAGTCACTACATTATAAACATTTTTATTTTAACATTTTAAATATGTTCATATTCATAATTCAACAAACTTCGCTTCGTAAAAGTCTTCCACAAAACTAAACATCTCTATGGATTCGCTAACTTGCAAGTACAAAATCGGAAAACTCGAATTAAAACCAAACAAGATAAAAAATTAATCTAAGAAATTCATTTTTCCATATACTGACGCTGATGACACAATAAGAAGATATAAATCGATATGATGCAAATTATAACCTATTCACGATCAACCTATGCAGTAACTATTACAATTTCACTAACCTAAAACCAATATTGCAACGAAGACGCAAGTAATGGCGCGGAGGCGACACGTCTCGGTAAACAGTGTGAGGCGGGGGGCCGCGCTACCTAGTGCCTCCACAGAATAACTGGTGCCTCGCCGTTCTGCATGATGCTGCATGATGCGGCAAGATTTAGTAGGCACAAATTCATACCTACACCCCGGAGTGAGACACGCCTGCCATAGGCTCGGACGGCGCGGCAGGGCGTACCCCTTTCCGCAACCTCGTTCCGCGCCTCTTGATGCCTACGTGCGTAGTGCGTAGAACGAATTAAATTCTTATTTGACTTAAATGCACTATATACATTTTTCTAATCTTTTGTATGCTGATAGAGTGTTTCGATATGGTCATGTTGCCGCCGACTCTAATAACTTAAATATTTTATTGGTTGAATTAAAGATACAAACATAAATAACTTTGAAAGCCAACTAGTTACATAGATTTCTAAACTTTTTATGGCAGGTTCTAATGTTCATTCCGAATATGGAAAACAATAATTTAGAGACTTAAATATCTTATTGTAATTATAATGAGCGATTTTTTGTTTTTCTATGTTCCCAAAACGCAATTTTTCTAAACTTTTTCTTAGGACATGGAAATAAAGTTTTAAGCAATATACAATCATAAAATTGGACTTAAATATTTTATTCAATCTTTTAGATCAAATTTTTGAAAATACCTAAATAATTCCAAACGCACCGGTCCGAATTTTCTAATCTTTTGCACCCAACCTTCCATAAGGAAACTACATTGCCTGTAAAAAAATTAACGACTTTAGAATTATTATAACTTATCATGCCAATTTGGTTCGCTCCGACAGGTCTATAAGTCTGATTCAGCTTGAGTTTTACATGAACGATTTTTTTTTTCAGAAAAAGAAGCGTTTGAACCAAAGATGTAATAATAAACCATAATTCCAAAGACATTAACTCTGACATTTTTTATATTAAAAAACTGGCCAAGTGCGGATCGAACTCGCACACGAAGGTTTCCTTACCATCGTATTATATTTAACTAAAAAAAATATTCGTTTTGCCCGCTGACAAACGAACGGACAGTGGAAGCTAAGTTAGGGTTCTTTTGGAACCCTCTAACTATCACTATCACCCATATTTAAAAATGTCGGTAGACCGGTATTTCGCATTTGCGAAGTACTCAGGTTTAGGGCTTCAATCCAATTGCATTGCGTAACCAGTTTGAGTGATTTGAGGATTGGTTACGCCCTTCTAAAGAATTTAAACAAATCTTCTCCATTCAAGAAAAAATTAGCGCCATCTATCCAAACTCGGACGAGCTACGTGAGTGCATTAGGTTTACTATGGAACCTTGTACCTACGTAAACAAATAGAGGGTAATTTCCTCACCTCCATCTTAGATGAAAAAGGACGAATCTTGGAAGAACAGTTCACTTCATTTTCCTTTTGCACCTGCCTGATCTGTGATCCATGTACCGTCCTGTCACGTCAAAATTTGTCTTGGTCATCGACCTAGTAAATTTATATGTTGGCGATAAGATGCCCGATACGGCGGAATAAGGACTATTTCCGTAACTTCTCAATTCGTTTGAGATACATAAAAGTCGCGTTTATGGAATGTACATTTTTTTTTGGTGAAATCTTAATGAGTTCTCTAGTTTTTGTTGAAGAAAGCATGTTGACCTTTGTATTTATAGATTGTTAAGTGAACGAGAGTAAGAATCCCGGACATAAAACCTTTTTTATGGTAAATAAGGAGTAACCCACATATTTCTCGGCTCTTGAACAATATTCTGCAACTTTTACATTTGCCATTTACGACAATGAACACTTAGGGCCGAGTGCACGAAAGGACAAATATTCTAAATCAACGTCGACGCATGAGAACGCGTCACTTTGTATGGACAGTATTCACAGTTTTCGCAGCCCTCCTGTAAATTCGAAATCCCATGGGCGTCGTCGGGCACCTTAAGATGTCCTGGCGTACGCCATATGCCGCGCTTAACATAAAAAAAAGTATGGAAATAACGTGTTTGAACATTGATCAACTCAGCCGTATCTTCGTGCAATTAGTGCTTAATTAGATCAAAATGCTATTACTGGTGATTGGCTGTATGAATGTAGGTAGTACACATTTTTTCATTATGGAAGATGACAGCTACATACTCGTGTCAGAACGTCTCGGGTTATCTCCATGAGATAAGCTTCCTCAGGTAGACTTACACCGCATTGTAAAAGGGCACGAATCATTCGAAATTATAGTGCCACGTAGCTTATTTATCCGGGGCTGAGGCTAAGGTAAATTTTTCATGCTATCCAGCAAGTATTTAAAAAGAATCCTAAAAAGAAGAGGTACGCATATATCCTTCTATAATATCTGCATCGTCAGCCACGCATCTGCGGTCTGGCCACAGATCCGTCGCCAACGTCCCGAGGTGCATATGTGTCGCCAAAAATTAGAGGCGCAGATGCGTTGCCAAAGTGGGTGTGGCGTGGGGATATGTAGGTTAGGTTGACTCGGGTTAGGTTAGGTTAACTTGCATGTCCCGCCCCGCCATACGCGTTCGCTACCCCATTATAGTAGCGACAAAACTGTGAGGGGTCCGCACCTGCATCGCCAGCGATGGAAATATTGGCGATGCATATACTGGCGGTGAAGCTTAGCGACGGATATATTGGCGATGTAGATGCAGCAATAGTACGTAACGCGCCAAACTTAAACGCTCCTCGCGCGTACAAAACGCGTCAACATACTCTATGCTTGAAACAAGGACTAACAGGCGTATTCAGAGAGAATCTTTCAAGTCAAAACTTAGTACAAGATTAGTACCGGTTACAAAAACCGTTTTAGTCATAGACGTAGCATGCGCGCGCAGCGCGCACCTATTTCTATGGTTTTAGTCGTTTCCTCTCAATTTTGACGTTTTGGCGCGAACTGAAGCATCCTTAAGCTTTTTGGCATGAATAAGAACTTCTTCCTTATTCAAGACAAAAAGCTGGGGTGCTAAGGCTAACACCTCTTGTAAGAGTTATTTTAGTTACGGGGTCTTACTCATACTTATTTAGATTATACAGTTAGCTGCATGATTTTTTAGTAGGTACGCAGTCGGTTTCTGTTTTTCTTAGTTTTATATGAAGGCAGGACATCAACCAAATAGGAGCAACCGCGATATTTCCGCACGTGGCAGGAGCATGGCTTCATAAAGGAGAAATCGGCATATATATTATAGTCGGCAATTGAACCGCTAAATATATTTATTCTTATTTTGCACTATCATCCCTAACGGCCGGCTAACTTCTAATACTTGGGTGACAACGCCATGGAATCCTATAAACCTCAACTAATTTCATATGGGTTGCTTTTTAGGGTTCCGTACCCAAAGGGTGAAAACGGAACACTATTACTAAGCCTCCGCTGTCCGTTCGTCCGTCCGTCCGTCTGTCACAGGGCTGTATCTCAGTAACCGTAACAGGTAGACAGCTGAAATTTTCACAGAGTGTGTATTTATTTTGCCGCTACAACAACAAATAGGTAAGATTAAAAAATAATTTAAATTAAAGGGGAGATACAAAAAACGTGTTTTTTTTTACGATGGTACGGAACCCTTCGTGTGCGAGTCCGACTCGCACTTGGCCGGTTTTTTTGTTTGATTGTTTAATTGCAATAAGATTGCATGCAATTACTCCTGCAGCTGGTACTGCATTTCCTGCTTTCGCCGTTTCTTCCGGGAAGTCGCAGGTTGCCATGATAAGTGTTTCTGGAAATATCGGCAGAGTCACCTCCTTCATGTAATGGTTCTGGCAAGGTCGGCTGTATTGCCTACTTCATAAGAACTAAATCAAATATCGCGGCTTTAGTCGCAGCCGTCGTGGTGGAAGCCTGAGCATCCTGAATAGCTTATGTGGTGCCGGAGGCACCTGCAATGTGAGTAATATTTTTTTCTTTATCTGCCATAAATCCCTGTAGTTACTCCATCCCTCCGCAGCCCCACCCTCCACGGAGCCCGCACCTTTGGGGATGTCCTGTCGGACACCAGGATTAACGAAGGGATATAGACACAGGGTCGGAAACTTGATGGGCCTGCCACGCCGTACCCCACTCCCAGGGGACAACGCCGACTGCCTACCCCCCACACGTCTTGCCGGCTAGGTCTGACCCGCAGCCTCACCGATTAGCTATGAGTTGGCTATTCTCACATCCCCCTTGTAGGATGAGTGCCAGGCCAAAGAGGGCGTGTTGCCGGACACCAACATTAACCCAGAAGGTGGTAGGCTCAACCCCACAGAACACCAAAACTCGCCCGTACAGGGCTTGCTGCGCACGGTGCAAACCCAAGTGGTTGCAACTGCATCTATAGCAGGAGCTCAACCACAGCGCTACTGCTTTCTTGTCCTCCTAAACTACATCTTGTGCTATAGAGCAAGAAGACGTAGGTGTTGAGGGGAACCGGGAAGTAGGATTGGGGTTTTGGGACAGGATCGGGATTCAGGAATGCGGGATGCGATGGGGTGGGGTTCTAAGGGAGGACTAGAAGGGAAACTGTTGCATTGTTCCCATTCAGGAACCCCTCTTGGTTGCCTGAAATAATTTATGATTGCCACGAGTGGAAATCGTCAATTAGATCAGGTCTAAGCCCCCCTCGCGTCAAGATGGCAGTTCGCGCTGGTAGAGCTTCTTGACACGTACAATGGATGTATTGCCGTCTAAGTGCGGAAACAAGCTCGAAGCACAACAACAAATACTAGCTCACATGGATACATGGACACACATGGCTTTGTATATTACATGTATATTTAAAGTATCCTATTTTTATTCAATTTCGGGCACTGTCATAAAATAAATTCAATGATTTCTTGCAAGAAAATTTATTATCAAATATAGCCTATTCAACGGTAAATAATAACCCTATAAAGTGCATATCACAAAAAAATCTTGATGATCTGACTTTTAATCAAAAAGACTAGTTTACTTCAGGTGACCCAACCCAGCGGGACTAACTCATTCGCGGGCACTGTACAAAACCGTGCTGTTGCGCTCTGGGACCTTCTCTTGTTTCAAAGAAAAAGACAGGCTCCGTGATGAGGAAGATGCAACATGTCCACAAAAAAGACAATGTGCATAGTGTATGATTTGGTAAGATTTACGAAAAGTTTGATTTCAAAACGACTTATAGCTAAAAGTAAACCACGACCGCTGTAGTCAAAAATCTAACTAAAACCAAATAGATTATAAATCTTGATTAAATAAGCTATTTCGGATGACTAATCTTTTTAAGATTTCCTTACTATATCATTGCGTAATAAACCACCAAAGTTATTGTAAAAAACGCGCGAAAAATTCTAACTTTCGGACCTTATAACTTAGAAACCAAATACAATTTTACAATGCCAACGGTCATCAGACATCTAGTTCGATCACATAAAGCTCTTTTAAGCAAAATTTGGGATCTCTGATAAGAAATATGGGCGTGATCTTCTTTCCCCGTTTGTATGGGGAGTTGAGCGAGTTGGGCCACCTTAAGACGTTTGAAGATGTACTAGCTAAGTCTGACAGATTATTACAAAGTATGATTCATCTTCTAGTGATCAACTTGTTTTATTTTACTTTTGTTTCCGTTTTAAAAAAATATATATTTTGTGTGTTTGCAGGCACGGCACTCCCATTTCTGAGCTATTTTGTCTAAAGGTAGAAATTGTGTTTGTTTTCTAAGTCATAAGGTCCGAAAGTTCGGATTTTTCGCGCGTTTTACACAATAACTTTGGAGGTAGATTACGCAATGATAAAGTAAGAATATCTTAAAAGGATTAGTAATCAGACATAGCTTATTTAATCAAGATTTATAAGCTATTTGGTTTTTGCAAGAGATTTGACTACAGCGGTCTTGGTTTACTTTTAGCTATAAGTCGTTTTGTAATAAAAAATTTCGTAAAACTTACCAAATCATACACTATGCACATTGTCTTTTTTGTGGACATGTTGCATCTTCCTCATCACGGAGCCAGTTATTTTCTTTGAAAAAGAGAAGGTCCCAGAGCGCAACAGTACGGTTTGGTACCGTGCCCACGATTGAGTTAGTCCTGCCGCGTTGGGCCACCTTAAGGTGACAACTTAGGGGCTCTGGTCATGGTTCCTACCTCACAGAATACATTTCTTCAGGAATATCTCATTTAAATCAAGATGGAGCATAAACCTGTTTTCTGTATACAATTATGCAAAGGAGAATGCCCAAATCCAGGGCCGTTAGAAATAATTTGTGTCTTTTATTGACACATATGAGATAATTTATATTTATTATTTAAACAAATTTTAAACTATCTGAATCCCCAATTTTCACTGCCGGTTCCTCGTTAAATAATTAAAAGGAATCATTCAATCTCCTACTAACAATATGAACAAGACAAGGACAGAACATCGCATACTACTTCCGTTGTCACAAGACGTGTTCGGGTAACCTGCTCCATGCCATTCCATCTGCTAAGGGAGAAGAAAAGGCGTAAATACGTATGTAAAATTATCCCTAGGACCACTGTGAAGGATTGTTGCTTATGAAATATCAAAGTGACATTAAACTCTGTACATTTTTATTGCGTTTAGACTGGATCATTTTGCTCTACGCTGAGCTCTCTGGTGTCTCTAAGATATTTGTAACCTCAAATCCGCATTTTGTCAATAACTTTAAAATTGCAATGAATTAAGTCTCCAAAATTCATAACTCGAAAAATTTACTATTTTCTAAATTATAACACTGGTTTGGACAAATAGACATTAAAATTTTGAGGGGCCCAAAATGTATGGGGCAATGAGCATTCTCGTTTATACACCTGACATAGGTTAAGTTGACGACAGCTTTTACACCAGAGAATACTTGTAATGCTATAAATTACATTAATTAATATTATTGCATAATATATTATACTATATACGATATACGTCAGACAGCAGGTGACAACTGGCGAAGATAAACAGGAGACCGAACAACATGGCGAAGTCTGGGGGAGGCCTACGTCCAGCAGTGGACAACAAAAGCTTAAGAAGAAAGAACTTTGTTACTTGTAAGAAATTTAAACTGAGGGTTGCTGTGTTAATTGTTCTTTGTTCTTTGCCTTAATCTCTTCTACCAAGGAATTGTTTGGCAGTAGAATTTAGATCTAAATGTGTATTTCATGATTGTGGACGGAAAAATATGTTACGTAAACCGTACCGTACGTAAAAAAGAAGTTTCTTTGCGGGTTCTTCTTTACTGGGTTGAACGAATCCGCAGATCTTTGTGATGTAACATGGTGTAGTTTGACTACCAAAAAGTTTAAATAAATGAAATGAAAAAATTTAAATGAAATTCACTTCAGCTGTGATATTTCGGAACATTAGCCTATATGACTATTACAAAGAACAAAGGCTTAAAAATAGATGCATCCAAGTCCTGGTAAATACAAATCACCATAAAGAAACTAACACAAAGTTTGGGACGAATTGTCACAACTGAAACTAAAATAAATTAAAAGTAATACTTTCTTGGGTCCCTTTGATGTATTTTGTATGAGCGAGATGTCACTTTTGACATTAGCTAGTATATATTTGGGTTGCTCTTAGTTTCTGTTGCGACTAAGTTCCTGGACCAAGTTGGCTTGGACCAGCTGTCCGGCTTGCAGTTCATCGGCTGCAGTTTGACGTAACACCACCACCTCATGAGGGCGTTCTTGAAGATACTGCTCGATGCGGCGATCCCTCGGTGACAGCGGTGGCGCAGTCAACGTAGGTTGTGCATTGCAAAAGTTATGCAACACACAACATGCATTGATGATTTTTCCAACTGTCAGCGGATCATAGTAGAGCTCGCGTTCAACTAGCAGACATCTCCATCGTCCTTTAAGGATCTGAATTGTGCGTTCTATGGTCTTTCTTGCCATTTTATGTATCGCATTATATTGACCTTCTGGAGTATCGGTGGCTGCAGTATTTATGGGGATCATTAAATATTTTCTTAGCGGGTAGCCAGTGTCTCCTGAAACAGACAAATAACTTTGCGTTACAAATAAATGCGACAGAAACAAAACAATGACTAGGCATACAAGACAGCATAGAACATTGTATAAAACATTAACAATCGATTTGAATGCTTTCACTATACAATTTGTATTTATTCATAGTGCTCTCTTATTCATAAACATGTATTTTACATAGATCTTAAGCAATATCATTTGTCTAAAGCACTGGTTCAGGATGCGTGGACAGCGGAATACTCATAGTCCCTGGAAGCACCCGAAGTGGTCCGCGAAGTCATCCAGAAAATATTGAATAAGTGAGGAGTTGACACAAAGAAGCGCGGCGCTAGGCTACAAGTGAGTGATTGGACCTTTGGGAATTTCTTTCCAAAATATTCGAGAGCTTTACATTCTTCTTCTCATTCTTTCTTACTCTGTTTCATCGACATCTATGCGAGCAGGGGGTTCTCGGCGCTTCTGATAATTAAAAACTCCGACGTGCGCTTGGCTTTGAGTAGCACTGAACCAAGGATTCAGAAGTTAGTGAAGATTATGCAGCCATAAAAATAGCATTAAAATAATATACTTTTGTCGGTAAAGTGTAATTTTCGTGTTTTTTTTATGCAACTATGGCTAATACCACACAACTACCGTTATGACATTCCCGAAGGAATTATGTGCCATTAGATGCACGGCTACATTGAACTGGATGGAAAACACGGACTATTTTTAATTTCCGCTTCGACCATCTTTTCACCCAATGCGATGGTAACAACCCGGGCGGGCTTAAACCCTACCACCTAGTGGAGAAGGGGACCTACAGTTTTACATGGATTCCGAACCATGGAGCAGCTTGCATTCGTGACGAAATGCACTTATCTAACTCAGAATGAGAAAGAAAGTAGTGCATGAACGGGGCGAGGATTTAAACCCAGACCTCTGGTATGCTGGTTTAGTTACGCGCCACTAGGCTACGAGCCGCTCTATTTATACATAGAATAACCTTTTATTCATTTAGATTTACTGAATATTCCAAACAGTTGGTGGTCCATGGCGAGACAGAAATATTGTCAACTGGTCACTAAACGGTTAAGAACCACTGGTCTAAAGTACTGTAAGTGAAATGGGTATACATAAATTATAAGTAAAGTTTTCGTACCCAGCAACCAGGTGTTCTCTTCCAGTTGTTCTAGGTGTCTCTTCACCGTGCTCTGTTGGAACACGTAGCTGTCGTAGCTGGCTCCACCGAAGCTTGCGTCCACATTAATTATACGCAAGTTAGCATCGCATACCTGAAGATTAAACATTGCCTTTACATTATTATTGTATTAAATGACATAATAAATACAACAAGTCCCACATTGTATAACTGTATTGTAATCAACTAGTCTGTAGGATAAAAGTTTTAATAAAAAGTTTATTCAGCAATTTTTTTAAAAGTAATTATGTATCAAACATTACTTTACCATTCGCTAGTCTAGTGTTGTTACCAAATGAATTTAGGTGTGGATAGTTTGGTTACCAACGTAATACAAAATGCAAAACATTGCATTTTTTATAGGTTTCCACCATAGCAAAAAACAAACATACAGACGAATTGGTAACCTCCTCCTTTTTTGAAGTCGGTTGATAAAAAGGGAGGAGATATGGCATCGAGGGGGTCTACTATAGGATCCGCTGTCTCCAATTTTCAAAAAATACTAATTCAACTTAGACGTACATGCCACATGCAAACATTGTCGCAGACATATTGAAGGGTTCGTGTAGGTGGGAACTAACTTGACGAACGTTATTTTAGAGCATATTTGCGCGCCGTGGCGATGTTTCGACTGTGTGGCATATGACGCGACGCCCCATTCCCACACAATTTTATTAATTTATACCATATATCAGAGGCGCGATATTGAGCGCATGCCACTTCACCTGCCATTGTCTTCAGTGGTATCCACCATAAATGTAGCTTTGACTTGGTTTTAATGCATGTTATGTGGTATGGCAAATCACATTTCTGAGACATAGATGAGGTCAACTAAAGTGACTCTCTGCGAGATTGTTGGATCATCATTGATAAGTTATTTTGAAGTCAGTGCTTGTAATTCAACTCGTTGCAATAGAATGGAATCTTTTCTTTTTGGATAACGTAACATCAGACCTGCTCAAATAACTATAGAAATATTCCAATATTTTTTAAGCGATTCCTCATCACCATCATCCCCTAGATCATAGGGTTCTAAAAAGAGAACATATTAAAAAAACGAACTAAATGATTACATAGCCAAATAGCTAAAAAAATCGCTGCCTTGAGACTTAACAAAAAAAAACACCGACTGTAGTCTAATACGATTTATTGCTGCAATCAAGGAATTAAGACACTGCTCTACGCTGCCGTGAAAGCCAAAATAATAGAGTTTAGCATTGAAAGGCGTAGTAAAGCCAGCAGTTTTCACTTTCATCACAATTTTTCAATGTCTGTAGCTGGCATCACTTTAATTAGTTTATTTATCTTTGACTTCAAGACCGCATCAGCTAATACACAGCTAAACACACATAATATGATACTATACATAATGAGGCAACCAACCAGTTGAACATTTCGGGAATGGAAGTACTTCCTGTTGAAGTACCGGTCTTCATTTTCACGTGGCCTTGTCATGGCAACATGTGTGCAGTCAATGCAGCCCAGGACGCCCGGCATTCCAAATTTCTTAAAAAATCTGAAAAAAATTATACATTTATATCTTAAAATTGTATTAGGCAATAAAAAATCATCATATCTTAACAATATTGTGGAGATGAAAAGGTGGGTCAGGTCCTGAGACCCATGGCAGTGCAGTTGCTCTCCTCCAATCGTAATTTGGATGTTGTATGAGTTATGTATTACTCTTTGATATTTGGTTCTCTTTTTTGTATTGTGTTGCTTATTTATTTATTTGTTTTTCTCTCTCTTTTTTAAATACGTTTTGACAGATATGATATTTACAAGGATTTGTTTTATGCGTTTTTTGTTTTTTGCGTTGCTGCTCATCGAGTGAAAAGCAACTTATGCTGAGATGGCACCTTTTCTTCATTACTACTTGCTAACTCATTGTGCTACTTTTATGTTGTAAATCTTGCTGTGTATATGAAGAATAAATGATTTTTTTATTTGATTTGATTTGATTTCGCTTGGAAACTAATTTAACTACGCCTTCGACCTTCGAGTGGGTAGCGCCATCAGCGTAGCACAAGCTAACTATTCTAACTGAGGCATTCTGAAACGTCTGATGCTTTTTCGGATATGGAATATACGACCATCGTCATGATATTAGACCAACAGATTGCAATCCTGTAGGCATTCGGTGCCATGCTAGGATCTTCCCGTTATAAGCACGCCTACATTAAACTGGATGAAATAAACAAGGACAATAATTAAATGCCGTTCCGACTATCTTTTTAACTCTTTATTTTATTAATTTTTTTAGAGGAAAAACAAAGGCAGACAATAAAAGACAAATACTCGTATAATAAAGAAATAATTGGCAACAACCCTATCATAAGTCACTAAGTAATCCAGAACAATCTGGACCGCACCGTTCAGTGGACCAAAGACTGGCTGCTCTCCTTAAATGCACAAATGCACTGTGCTGCAAAATCCTCACCTTCAATACTCCATCGATGGAATCCCCTTGAATGCAGTTTCCTCACAGGTCGATCTCGGCGTAACGGTGTCCAATGACCTCAAATGGGATAACCATATAATCGAAGTGGTTAAGAGAGCAAATTCACTGCTTTATATGATTCGGAAATCCTTTTCCTGCATAAACATTGACCTGTTTCTTATGCTCTACATGTCATATGTACGTCCCCTCCTGGAGTATGCATATCAAGTATGGAGCCCCTACTTCAAAAAGGATATAGGTTCAGAGACGCGCAACAAAAATGGTGTTGTTCCTCAGGTACAAATCATATGAAGATCGCCTTGACACTCTTGGTCTTACTACATTGGAAATAAGAAGGCAGCAAGAAGACCTAATTGAGACCTACAAAATCCTGACTGAACACTACGATGTACCGAGGCTTAAATCAATGTATACAAAAAATACTAATGAGAGACTTCGAGGACACTGCTTGAAACTTAAGGGCCTGGTACTAGCCAAATCGCAAAGTTAGACGAGGCACCCCAAGTTAACTAACTAAGTCTGACGATTATAAGTGTCATTCTTACAATATATTTCTATACAAAATACATTGCGGAAACGGTGTCCATTTCCGAACTTTTTTGACTAAATGTAGAAATCTAAAAGCAAATGGATTTTTTTATTTATGCATATAAGCTGTGTTTGCTTATATCTAGAAATCGAATTACTTTCAGATTTCTAATGAGAAAAATCAACTTTTTTATTTTTATTATTATTTAAATAAATGATGGAATCAAAAAATATTAACAATCCATTATCAGTCTGGAGTTCTATTTGGATTTGCTGAAGCGTTTCACTACATATTATTACATTTGTTAAAAAGTGCAATTGTATGGCGTGAGTAGTTGGCTAGTCCTAGCGCCTTAACCGCAATAATACTACTTCAAACCCGAGAAAGCACTTCCTATCTAACAGAGTTGTTGACACTTTGAATAAATTGCCAGAAGAAGTGATAAGTGCTCACTCAGTGAACAGTTTTAAAAACAAATTGGACAATATAAAAACCAGAAGCAATAAATATAAACTAAACTTAAACAAAAAAAACTTTACTTGCAAAAATATTATACAGTGCACTCAATAATTAAAATACACGCATCAGCTTGTAGCTGATAGTGTATATAAAATTTAATAATTTAATTTAAAGTATAAAGATCTGTTTGAAAAATGTTATGGCTTTTCAGCAGCAGACGACTGCGCACGAGCGCGGCGGATGCCTCCTTGACAACGGGCTGAATGATTAGCTCGAAACGTCGGAGAATATCTCTACCTGCCGCGTGAAAAGCCGTAACATTTTTCAAACATGTCTAAAGACCGCGGTAACCTCAAAAGAATCATATAAAGATCTGTCTTCAAAACGATTACTTACTATATCAAGAAAATGTATACACGTTTTGAAGGTGGCGTGACTCGCAAACGAAGGGTTCCATACCTTCGTACAAGATATAACACAAAAAAATTACGTTTTTTTGTATGAGGCCCCCTTCCATTTTTATAATTTTTTATTTTTACTTATTTGTTGTTATTAAAAATAAGTAATTATAGAGGCAAAATAAATACACACTCTCTGAAAATTTTAGTTGTAGTTAGGCTATTACGGTTCATGAGATACAGCCCTGTGACAGACGGACTGATGGACGGACAGACAGAGGAGGCTTAGAAATAGGGTTCCGTTGGCACCCTTTGAGTACGGAACCCTAAAGTGACCCTGGAAATAGTTAATTACAAAAAAGCAAGTGATATGAGATTACAAGTTGATTTAAGTGCTAACACAATCAAGTGCTGATGAGAGAGCTCAATGAACATAAATAACTGAAAAAAAATATGCAAACTTAAAAATTAGATTTTATATATATAGAATAGAAAGATTTATATTATATATATATATATATATATATAGAATACAGGAACTATTGGGTATTCAAAGGTACCGTACCCAAAGAGTGCCAACGGAACCCCTTTTACTGAGCCTGCGCTGTCCGCCCGTCCGTCATAGGGCTCTATCTCATGAACCGTAATTGGTAGGCAGCTGAAATTTTCACAGGATGTGTATTTATTTTGCCGCCATACAAAAAACGTGGTGAACAAATTTTTTTTTGTGTTAAATAATGTACGATGATACGGAACCCTTTGTGTGCGAGTCCGACTCGCACTTGGCCGGTTTTTCTTGAATAAAAACAGCGAGTCAAAGGCAATAGTACGAGAGCTTAACCCTGCAACCAAATAATATGTTTTAATCTAACCCTTCCTTTATTTGTTCTCTTTCGCTCTGGTTCTGAGGAAATCGGATGAATTTCATCAGAATGTGCGGGTCGTTGAGCGCCGCGGTCACCTGGTGCATCATCTGCGACACCGTCTGCTGAGCGATACGTGTGCTCCCTACCATCCGCTGCTTGTCGCCACTCGCTAAAAATGCGAGGGTAGTCATTATCTATAAAAAGAATTAAAAACCGTTAACATAGCATAACCTATGATTTATTATGCTAAAGAAGTATTTATGTATTTTTTTAATACAACCTGACATGGATGGCTAATACAACATAACTACTGTTATGACATTAGACCAATACACCACATTCCCGAATGAATTAGGTGACAGGACCTTCCCTTTATGAGCACGGCTATATTATACTGGATGGGAAACACAGACACTTTTTCATTGCCGCTGCAACCATCTTTTCATCCAATGCGATGTTAACAGCCCGGGTGCGCTTAAACCCTACTACCTAGCCTACCTAGCAGCAAGTCATATTGAGAGAGAACCTGTCAAAACTTAGTACGAGATTAGCACCGGACTAACCATACAAAAACCGGTTTAGTCCGGCGTATTACAGTTAGTCCGCCCACTCTGAATATGACAATAGCTGCCTAAAGCTGATGAGTGTATATTATATAAGTCCGAGTGCACAATGTACTGTTTTATATATATTAATTTGTTATCTATTGGTGAATGAATGGTAAATGACAAATTCGATTCTAGTCTGGTAAGATAATTTATCTATTCTAGAATATTTTGGTGTGCAGTGGTTAGGCAATTATTTGCCTAAATATTAATTTTACGCTTTTTTATGTTACCAATGTTACGCTATGCAGTTTGGCAGAACTTTGTTTTAATATTTTTTTAATATAATTTCATGTTCATTTACAATAAAAAAAAAACTCATGTTAATACCAGTACAAGATAATCAGCATTTTAGTAGTAAAGGCCCTTTAAGTTTCGATTAACATAAATCAACACTTGATGAACACCAGGCTAAGCCTGGTTTTCACTGAGTGCTGATTAATTTTAATCGACACTTTAAGGCCCTTTATTACTAAAGTGCTGATTATCTTGTACGGGTATTCATTGCAAGCTACTAAGGCTCGTAATGTGTGGCCAATAAGCTAATCAGCAGTAGGTGAAAAGGGCCCTAAGTGTCGTTATATATAGAGTTTACACTGCATTTTTATAAATGTGACGGTACTATCCATAAAATTTTACATGGAACCAAATCAGGGAGAGAAAGTGTTGCATGAACAGTGCAGGGATTTTAAACCATGACCTGTGAAGTTATATAACATGTAATCTCTCAGCAAAATGTGCCAAGACTATCGATGGTAGGTAGGGTCTGTCGGACTAAGTTATTTATCTTGAACATTCTTACTTTTTTGGCGGGGGTAATGCTGTCAGATCTCTTTGGTTGAGGGAGCAGTGGCGCGATCTCCCTGCACAGCTCCTCAAAGAGCTCGGGGGTGAGGCGGTATATCTTCTGAAAGTCTCTGTGGTCAGCGAGGACCTCGCACCCAGAGCGCAGTCGAAGGGTCCTTCGCATGCGGCGAGATCGCCGGCGTTCCTCCCGCTGCAACTCCAACAAGCACAGCAACCGAAGAGCCAGATCCATAATTTGTGCTCTCTCTCAGGACGGTTTCGGGAAAACTCGGTAGAATGCAATGGGCGAAAGTCTGTGAAAATCGGATGAAGAATATCACAGTTATTTTTTTATAGACGAGTTGAGGCTGGATGGAAACAGAAAATATAAATACAAACACAGATTGATGAATAACAACCAAAGAGATCGGAGAAGTCGCTGCACAATAATAGAATACTGCGAACACAACTACGCATAGACTACAACTAAGCAATAAACAAAAGGATACTTACATATGTAACCGCTTCGCTTGTATATAGCTTATTAGAGCAATGATCGTTCCACTCCGCCCTGCACTGTCTGTTACAGAACGGAATCAGGCGGAACGGCTCAGAGCAACCCTCCAGTCAAAACACCAAAACGAAATAAGTACAGAAATAAACGTCACTATCTGTGTTATTCAGAATGGACGGTGCATTATTGCAGGACTTAACCGGTTTTTATATGGTTTGTCCGGTGCTAATCCCGTACTAAAGTTTGACAGGTTCACTCTGAATACGTCTGTAATTTTGCAAAAGAGATGGTTGAGTATGGGATGCCCTTGCCGTTCCTTTTTAAAAAAAGTTGTGAAAAAGTGAGCGAACGGAAGTCCTCTCGACACCATTTCGCTTGACTTTCGTTGGACTTGTTTCGTTCGTCACCGGTGGATTTAATTAAATTGCCTTATTCTTATTCGGACGATTCCGTTGTTCGGTCACCGTGTTTTACTTCCTTGTAGCTGCATAAATATCAATCCTCGGCAGCAGATCGCAGGCAGTGGGTGAGTTCTATGTATTTACTTCGCTAGATAGTTACTGCGTTGCCGGCTTGTGACATTTTGTTTTTTAGTCGCTGGCTTGTCGGGCGCCCCGCTCTGCCGCATATTGCATTGACGGTACTACAGTCAGGTACATTGCAGCCTCCCTCAGTTTATCATGATACTTGGCCTGGCTAGGACCTATTTCAGATGCTCTTGCATGGTTGCAGCGTATTTTCCTGCCGTCCGCCGATCGCATATCGAAATCGACGCAACAAAATACATTGTCGTTCCAACGAAACTAGCGATGCGTCTGAAATTATGAGCCCTTAGGCCGACTTGTGGGTGAAATTTACAAGAGTGCGCCTTTCTTAGCTTCTAGCTGGATATCAGGGATGGTAGAGTACATTTTTAGAAGCATTTTTGGTCAAGGAACATGGGCGCGGAAACGAAGTTTTCTATCTAAAATATTTTTTTGAAAATATGAAATCCCGTCAGCAATATTAACGTTCGTTCTGTATTCCGACGCGATACTATATGCGTCGATGCAACGACGATGGCGGCGCGCGATGCAATATTAACGTTCGTTCTGTATTCCGACGCGAACAGGTCAACTGCGTAGTATCTCTCTATAGTCTGTGGTCAAGTGACAAATTCATATTGCAGGTAAAATGTTGCCAATATGTAATTTCCCATAATTTAGGGTAAAATTAACAATTGCTGTACTCTTATTGCTCCAAAACCGACTTAGCCGCCCCGACATTACATGTTGGTGTGCGTCATCCCTAGAGTGTTTTTTAGAAGTGCGGAGACGAAAGCTCGCGCAGGAGGTCCTGAGCGGAGCCTGAGCGAAAGGGCCGACCAAGCGAGTCTTTCGGCGTAGCCATCAACTTACCTGCCTGGGCTTCGAGGTGCATTTAAAAAAGGCTTTTTTTAAGCTTATTTAGCTTATATTAGAGTTTGAACCTCACGGAATATATCATTTGGCGTCTGGCAACACTTTTCGGTTGCAATGTTGGCAGGTGGGTGATTAGTGAGTGGCGCAATTGGGTGGAAATTATTAAGCGGATTTCATATTTTCAAAAAAATATTTTAGATAGAAAACTTCGTTTCCGCGCCCATTTTCCTTGACCAAAAATGCTTCTAAAAATCCACTCTACCATCCCTGATATCCAGCTAGAAGCTAAGAAAGGCGCACTCTTGTAAATTTTTTCCCGACTTATCACCTAAACTGGCGTTTACACCAAACCGAAACCTGAGTCAGATAATAGATAACAACTCTTTCCAGCCAACCAATCGTTAACCCTTGAATCAGTATCGTCCCGGAGCGGGACGCTGTCCAAATTGGCGCGAGTCAGTATCGTCCCTCCCAGGGATGCTACGACTGCCACTAAATATAAGTTTCGCCAGGTCTCGAGGAATTCCCATATTCGGAGCCGTATTCATATTGTTTCATAGAAAAATTAGATACATGGAGGCATTTTCCAATACTCAATCTGGCAACACACAGTGATGAGTAGTCTGTGCCATTTTTTGAAATGGACAACGAAAGTCTAACTTGCGCAGGTTGTACCCTTATTATTATATTTTTTTTATATGAAGTATGGCTAAGTTTTTTATACAGTTTTGTCTGCATATGTGTCTAGATTCATGAAAAGAAATAAAATTGATATGTCATCGATTTACTTTCGGAGTTATTACTTTTTTCCTTACCCAACATAGGTTTTTCAGTTTCAAACATTTTTTAAAATGTTTTCGCTGCACAAAAAAATCTGAAACTAGTATAATTAGAAGCAGCATTCATTCGCATTTCCGAAAATATATAGTTTAGCATACCTATGGTGGAAATATTTCAAAAAATGATCAATTTATTGCAACATGCCAAAAACGCGAATCTCGCATGTTGACCAGGGGTGGCCGCGGTTCCGGAATTCTGTGTGGAGGGGGTTAAAGAACGGGAATGTTGCATGTATATTGGCATCTTGCTCGGCAAGGTGTGCCTACGTGGTGATTTATAACTGAAGGCAAATACAAAGAGCCATGACTTCATGTCGCATCTCATCCGTCGAAACCACTTTAGATTCAGACACTGCTTACGGCTTCAGTTTAAACGAATAAGGGCGAAAAAGCTGGGCCCATGAGCATCTGAAAATTAGCAAATAATTTAAATACTTGTTAAAATTCACTTGATATTTGTAATTAGTAAACTAATCTGTGTCTGCATATTTTTGTTTTTCGAAAAGTGTATCCTACATATCACGGAGAAAATAAAATGTCCATGAATATTATCTTTTTGCTGTCTTTGAATCGACTTTTTCATTTAAAAAACTAGCCGGTGTAGACACAGCTGTTAATAGACTAATAGTGGATACAAAAAATCTAAAGCACATTCAATATTATTTCCAAACTAGGTACAAACGGCATCACCCCAGACGCCACACATTGGACTTTGACCCACATATGTTTTCCTCGCGTATTCTAATCCCTACTGTGGCGCCGAGGGTGATGCGCTCTGTACATTTGTATACAAACGTAAGGACAATTCTTAAACATTAAAGTTCTTGTTACAAATACAGTGAAATCTCACTAATCCGGCACTTCGACAGATCGGCACGTCCAATAATCAGGCACCCTCCGCCCACGGCCTCCCTCGCCCCTCTATACCTGTGCACTTCACATGGGCAGAAGAAAATGGCACATCTGCCAAAGATATTATAATTCTTCGCAACATGCGAGAAAAGCTTTTTAAGCAAGAACTACAAGTTGCACAACAGCAGACCTGAATTATATACATACATTAATTCCCTTTATGAAACGCTTTATTTTATTAATGACATTTTCACTATAATCCAGTATTTCGAACGTTCCAATAGTGCTAGATTAGTGAGATTACACTGTAATCAGAATATGTTCAATATAACTGTGTGTACAACGATTAATATAATGGTAATCCAGTACCACAGACAGTGGTTGTCCGGATTTGGAACTATTTGGATTATCACTGCTCCAATTAGTCTGGATACTTGGCGATCCTTTTTACTTGTAAACCACAACTGGCACACATCTATCTCACTATCTACTGTGGGTGCGTGCGTTCATCGTGTGGGCATGTCAAGAGTGGGTGGCACTTGCATCCCCCTTTTTCCCACACCCTTCTCCCGCGCTCCTTCTAATTTATTTCTGTACCGACTGCAAATCCAGTGACACATTTTTTCGAGTGGGATTTCTTGAATTCTTGAAATTTAATGGATCGCTATGTCTTTCTCAGTTATGATTTCGCAGAAGGTTTATGTCGACAGCTGGGCAAGAAACATTGTCAGAAAAGCGATCAAAGGTTTTGATGAACAAAATAATATTTTGGGGGCTACCTGGTGTAAAACTGAGTCAAAAATTTCCTCAGACAGTGAAAGTGACTGTGTGATTTGATCAATCAAATGAATCTGATTTTTTATCCACCTTTACGGGCACCCACGAATGCACACCCCTACAGTATGTTTACGTTATATGAATTTTGTGGTCACTATTGACCCTTTCGCATATGTAGGAATGTTTTCAGTTGGAGTATACTTTCATGTCCAAACATGTGTGCCCTTTGAAGTGAGGTTGTTTTTCCCATCGATTTTTCTGCCTATATCCACTGAATCTTTGAGAATAGATTAATTGATCACTACGAAATAAAATTATCCAGTCATTCATTCACGCACATTTACCACCTTGACCTCTGGTATTTTACCTGAGGGCTATTTCAGCCTATTTCCCACAGCTTTCTTGGCCTATATTTAGAGGATGGCCTAAGAGAGACCTCAATTCATTCGTGTCGTCTGGTCATCAACTACAACATAACATTCCTACATACCTTCGTTCACTAAGTTGACACTGTAACAAATGATTTACTTTTGTAATATGTTTTATGTTACTACCAAGAAATGTAGGTGTTTGTCCTTCATTTGTTTGTAAGTAATGCAGGTTTTCACTGACTAAATTAGTTTGAAAGGAACTTCCGCCTTTCATTTGAATTATTCAATCCTAATAAGGAGGCAACGCAAGATGTGCTCAACAAATTGAGCTTGTTTTTATGAATTGGATACATTTCTGACTCAATCGCGAGTATCATAGCACTTTTTCCTTCTAGGTCGCTATGGCCAATCGCAATAACAGGCAACCGATGGGTAACCGGCGCATGGATTTCGGGCGCATAGATCGCTCTAAGGGCTACGGCCGCCCGATGCCGGTGTCCCCGTGGCAGGCGGGCGGTCCCGGCGCCCCGCTCGGCAACATCCTGCCGCTCGCCACCAACTCGGAGGCCACCCTCGCCCTGGCCAACAACCTCATCAATAACCTCCTCCAGTCGCGGCAGAATGTCGTGCCGTCGTTGCTCGATATGCCGATAAGGCGCGACTTTGGAGGCGACATGAACCGTGGCTTCGACCGCGGCTATAACCGGGTAAATACGCTCCGCTCCGCACTCGCCACGCCCTCGCACCGAAGCCCGTTCGTGGTCACGGTCTCCACACTTTCGTAGCTCTGTCTCTACATGCATGCAACTTTGTATGGATACATACGCCCGACTCTCGTGTCTGGAACACGGAAATAAGTCCAGAATGCATCATGAACATCTCAGTGATTGCAATGTATTGTCGCTTTGTTCCCCCGAGCTGACATCTGCTCGCGTTAATGATCATACCAGATCATGAAACTATTCTCCAGACTTATTATTTTTGTTCCGCTTGCAATTGAACTCTGAACTCTTCCCGATTCTCTCGGTGTGAGCGGCGGAGCGTGCGTTAAAGTCTCATGAATTTCTGTTTTGGTCGCTTCCCGCCAGATGGGCAATCAGAGTAACTTCCGTCGGCCCATCGGGAATTACGTCCGTCCCGCCGATCGGCCCAACTATCGTAAGCCCTTCCGGCCCAATGACGGCCCGAAGAACAAGCCGAATCAGTCCCAGAAAAAGGATGCCGCCGAATCCAAGGCGAAGCCTGTTAAGGTGGAGAGGTAAGCTTCGGTTCCCTCGTGAACCCTCAAATATTCACCATCTTGGTAATCTGTTTTGTTGTAATTTACTCTGGCCCTGCAAACATTTTATTCCTCACTTGCTTTATTGAGAAGTGGGTGGAGCCTTGTTTTTATATAAATCGAGAAGTTTCTCTTTCACCAGTCACTTGTCACCGGTCATCAACTTAAAAAGAACTTTTGTGTTCATTTTGTCACCTGAACGCTTTCATCGGGTACATTCTACGCACTCTCACGATACTTTCATTCAAGTACCACCCCATGTATGTGTCTTATCATTGCAAGGTTGTCCGCATTAAAAAATTTGGATACGACGTATGTGTGATTTTTTATGCCGATCTGATTCAATGGCAGCACCGAGTCCGAAGCTAAGGAGAGCCAAGTTAAGGAGGAGCCCAAGGAAGATGGGGTCAAGGTCGAGGTCAAAGTGGAGTCCAAGGAGGAGGCGGCCGGAGACGCCGGGTCGGAGGCAGCCCCAGCTGCTGCCGCTCCGGCCGCCGCCGAAGGGGAGAAGAAGGAAGGTCCGAAGACCGCCTACGATGCTGTTAACCCGGCCTTGCTGCATTGTCACATCTGCAACAAGGTACAGAAGATGAGAAATCGTTTTTAGGGTTCCGTACCCAAAGGGTGAAAACGGAACCCTATTACTAAGCCTCCGCTGTCCGTCCGTCCGTCCGTCCGTCCGTCCGTCCGTCTGTCCGTCTGTCCCAGGGCTGTATATCAGTAACCGTTAAAGATAGACAGCTGAAATTTTCTTTGAGTGTGTATTTATTTTTCCGCTATAACAACAAATAGGTAATATTAAAAAATAATTAAAATTAAAGGGGGTCCCCATACAAAAAACGTGATTTTTTTGTATTAATTTTTTTACCATGGTACGGAACCCTTCGTGTGCGAGTCCGACTCGCACTTGTTTTTTTCTAATATACTATTGTTTTTGGTCACTATTGTATTGTGACCTGTAACCTACACTGGCTGCCGTGGACAGGAAAACGGAGTGTGGGAACACATCCGCCAGGTGGGACGACGACATCAAGTGCGTCGGCGGAAAGCAGTGGTTCCGTACCGCTGTGGGCCGGGAGGACTGGAAAAAATTGGAGAGGCGTATGTCCAGCAGTGGACGCAAACACGCTGACTGACTGACTGACTGATTGTATTGTTGTATTTTAATAATTGTAAGGTAACCTACACTTTAACATGTCAAAGAGATACAGTCAATTAATTGCTACCACCGCTCAAAAGAAAAACATACGGAGAAACAAAACAAATAACAAAACTCTTGATTCTGAGTTGCCACGGCTTGTATTCGTATCGTACCGATACATTTAAAGTAATTTTACTATTGAAAGATTTATAATTAAAAATCTTGACACAAAATGCTCAATAACATATTTTTGGTAAGGAACTCAACATGGATAGCTAATACCTATAAGCCATGCATGTTGGTCTTCCTGAAATCATTCCAACACACACTGGAACTAGTGCCATGCCAGAATCTTTCTTATATTGCATAGCCATATGAAAAATGACTGGCCGAGTGCAAGACAACGCACGAGACGAGACGAGAGCACTTGAAGGGTTCCGTACTATTGCATAAGATTAAAGGGAATGCCCACCTTTAATTCTATTATTTTTTTTATATTCATAAAAAATACAGACAGTTGAAATACACTGTGAAAATTTCAACTCTCTACCTATTACGGTTCTGTGACAGACAGATGAACGGACGGACGGACAGCGGAGGCTTGGTAATAGGGTTCTGTTGGCACCCTTTGGGCACTGAACCCTTAAAAACCGGCCAACTGCGAGTCGGACTCGCACACGAAGGGTTCCGTACCATCAACACAAAAAAAATCACGTTTTTTGTATGAGACCCCCCTTTAATTTTTATTATTTTTTGTTTTTACCTATTTGTTGTTATAGCGGCAAAATAAATACATACTCGAAAATTTCAGCTGTCTACCTATTATGGTTCATGAGATACAGCCCTGTGACAGACGGACGGACGGACGGACGGACAGCGGAGGCTTAGTAATAGGGTTCCGTTTTCACCCTTGGGTACGGAACCCTAAAGATTAACAAGAGTGATCTGTAAACTTTTTTGTTTTCCCTCGTGGCATCTAGTCTCGCTGCAAACTTGCCATTAATTGATCGTCCATGACACCCGCAGATGATGTGGGACGGACGCTCGTTCGAGAATCATCTCAACGGCCGCGCCCACTATATCATGATGCAGAAGACGTCCGAAGGCTATGCGCTCACCGCCGACACCATGCGGCAGGAGCTTAAGGTGAGTAACAAATACCTGTTAGGTCTATTACATTTTAATTTTAATGAAATCCATGCACACTGTTACATAGCGCTTCATTTTATTTATTTATTTGATGAACGAGCAGCCTAAGCTGATGTGTTCACGTCTGGGTTCACTGGTGCTTTGTTATTACGGTTACTTTAGTTTAGCGTTTTTTCAGGTGTGTGTCAAGCCTGTTTTTAAAAGAATTGGTGGTGGGCGCTTCAACGACATCTTTGTATCAGTGATTTTATTATTAATCATCTTGTTGGGGTTGCTCTCAAACTATTACACTCTTAATTATTCTGTAGGTACGACATTACCGTTATCTCATTAATTTAAAAAACCGGCCAAGTGCTAGTCGGACTTTTAATTATTTTTTAATCTTAGCTATTTGTTGTTATAGCGGCAAAATAAATACACATTCTGTGAAAATTTCCGCTGTCTATCTGTTACGGTTACTGAGATACAGCCCTGTGACAGACGGACGGACGGACAGCGGAGGCTTAATAATAGGGTTCCGTTTTCACCCTTTGGGTACGGAACCCTAAAAAGCAATAATAATAATTTAAAAGCAGGATCCTGCTTCTGACGAATGTCCACGACCAATACTTTTTCAGATTATTTTCAAAAACCTGATTACAATGCTTCAAATGTACATGTCGCTGAAACTCAAATCAATCGGCTCTTATTGCGCCCTTA
The DNA here is from genome assembly GCA_946894095.1 of Incurvaria masculella. NCBI lineage: Eukaryota > Metazoa > Arthropoda > Insecta > Lepidoptera > Incurvariidae > Incurvaria > Incurvaria masculella. Next base: position 13,278,017 of record OX335662.1, on the reverse strand, counting down.
ACATCTATCTATACTAATAATAAATCTGAGAAAAATGAACACTATGTACTAGAAAATTGTAGGTGTTATAAAATCCTACAGAAAGTTCCACAATATCATGTAGAGCGATAACTTTGAACCACTCACCCGATTTATATGCGTATTTTATCAACGTATAGCAACTCTGGGCGCAGTCAGATACCGGATTTCCGTTTTAGATGTTCCATGGTTTGGAATCCATTTGAAACTAGGTCCTCTTCCTTACATACTTACTAGGTGGTAGGATGAATCCCGCCTTTGTTGGTTTTGTATCAATTTCTATGTTTCTATATAGCAGTGCCAGTCTAATCTAAAGGGTCTGATGGCACATGTTTTTAAAATTCACTCCCAAATGTTTATAGACTAGGAGGTCGCGACAAAAATGGTAACGATCACATTAATGGCTGAATCTGGGTTCATAGGATAAAGACCAACCCTCTGAAGCTAAATATGCCAGTCTGCCTGCGCCAAGTGGTTGCGTTACGTAGATAAGGCGCCTGAAAAAGTAGTTATGGCGACAAAAAATATACATGATAAGGTAAATGGCGGCAAATAACGAAGCATCAAAGTATCAGTACTTACTTACTCAGGGATACCAAAACTGAACAAATCTTTGGTTGTATTTCGTAGTTATAGGCGATTTAGGTTTCAGATATAACTTAAGGTATATTTTAGTATTGAATTAAAAATCCGACTGGTTATAGTTGCATAATTAATAGGTATCAATATCTCTAGCCAATCAGTATATTAATAAGCAGGTACATACCAACATCTATTTTATATAGCTAATCTAGATAACGCAACCACTTGGCGCAGGCACACCGACTTATTTAGCATCAGAGGGTTGGTCTCTAACATGTGAACCCAGTTTCAGCCATTTACCTTATCGTGACCAATAATGTTGTGACCTCCCGGAATATTACGAAGCTCTAAAGGAAGCGTGAATGGGAAGGAATGTATGAATGTTTCTCATTAAATCATACCATATCGGTTCAAACGATTTTGAATTGATTTGGTAGAAGGATACATAGTCCTGGACCAGCCTTCTGGTGGGTAACTTTTTATCCGGGAAGTAATTCAGACCGAAATCAATCCAACACGACATTGACGCGAGCGGAGCCGGGTACCGCAGCTAGTAAAACATAAATCGCCTCGCCGGACAGATACGCGAGATGAAGCACTACCGCAAGCTCGGCCAGGGCGGGCCGCGCAACTTCTTCTGCGCGATGTGCGACACGTACGCGGCGGACGGCTCCGCGCACCGCACCACCGTCGGCCACCGCAAGCTCAAGAAGTACCTGCACCCGGCGTGCACGTTCTGCCACCGCGAGATGGCGACGCGCATCGAGCTCGACGAGCACCGGCTGTCGGCGGAGCACCTGCTCAACGTGCAGGGCCGCCGCAAGGAGTTCACCGTCAAGCCCAAGCCCGAAGGTACATAGTGGACTCCATTTTTAGGGTGCCGTACCCAAAGGGTGCCAACAGAACCGTATATCTAAGCCTCTGCTGTCCGTCCGTCCGTCTGTCCGTCTGTCCGTCTGTCTGTCTGTCCGTCTGTCACAGGGCTGCATCTCATGAACCGTAATAGTTAGGCAGCTAACGATGTGTGTTTATTTTTCCGCTATATCAAAAAATTGGTAAAAGTAAAAAAAAAAATTAAAGGGGGGTGATTTTTTTGTGTGAATCCTTATATGATTGTATGGAACCCTTCGTGTGCGAGTGCCACTCGCACTTGGCCGGTTTTTATCTAACTGGACATTAATGGCTTATATACCCAGCAGGCAAGGAAGGACGGCAGTACCTTACAAAGGGGGCGACGCTGGCTAGTGAGTTCAATTATGTATTCAAACAACTCACTGATTTTCTCGAGTTCCGAGGGCACATAAGAACCCATAAAAAATTCACAGGACACTATTTATTGCAATTTTTTTATGCAACCTGATATGGATGGCAAAAACTGCACAACTACTGTTATGATATTAGCCCAATGCATCTCATTCCCGTAGGTATTAGGTGCCATGCCAGGACCTTACCTTTATGAGCACGGCTACATTAAACTGGATGGAAAACTGTCAAACCATAGAACAGGTCGCATTTGTGACGAAATGCACTTATATCAAACAAACAAAGCAACGAAAGTGGTGTATGATCCAGGCGGGGATTTGTACCCAGACCTCTGGCACGTATGGTCGACAGTATGGTCGTAAACCTTAAAAAAAATTGATCTGACTGATAACCGATCAAAAGGAAAATATTATAGCGATAGCAGCGCCAGTCGGTTCTCCGTAAACTATTGAAGACGTACTGACCGATCTTTACCTTGATACATATTAGGTTGGGGAAAAAGTTTCTTCGCATTTTTTAAGAAAATTCAAAACATTTTTTAATATGGTTTATTTACATTTAACTAAAGTATGTAGGTACCATTTTGTTCGATAACTTTTTGCCATCTTGTAGGTAGGGACATGATCCCATTGCTATAGAAATATTGGGACTTGTGATCAATATACCGCGACAAGTGGTTTTGGCAGTCCTCTCGTGATGTTAACCTGACACTGCCTAAAGAATTCTGAAGAGACCTAAACAGGTGGAAATCTGAAGGTGCAAGGACAGGACTATACGGCGGATGCATTAACACCTCCCAGCCAAACTCTCTTAGTTTTTGCTGAGTGGCTAAAGATGTGTGAGGTCTAGCGTTATCATGATGAAAAACCACACCCCTTCTGTTGATTAATTCCGGCCGCTTTCTCTCAACTTCTTGCTTTAATCTCATCAGTTGTTCGCAGTAGAGTTCAGAATCGATGGTCCTGCCTGGTGGTAACAGCTCATAATGAATAATGCCCTTCCAATCCCACCACACACACAGCATCACCTTGTTGCGAGTTAACCCGGGTTTCGTCACAGTCTGTGAAGCTTGACCGGCCTTTGACCACGACCTTTTTCGCACGTTCTTGTCGTACGTGATCCACTTTTCATCACCAGTTATCAGCTTCTTCAAAAATGGTTCGGTTTCATTACGTCGTAATAAAGAATCACAAATGAGTACACGGTTCATTAGGTTTCTTTCAGTGAGCTCGTGAGGTACCCAAATATCGAGCTTTTTTGTGTACCCAGTTTTTTTCAAATGCGCCAAAACTGTTTTGTGGTCAATTCCTAGTTCTTCAGCTACGTCGTAACTACTGATATGCCGATCTTGCTCCACTTTTTCAAAAATGGCATCCATTTTATCCGTAATAGGGCGACCAGAGCGACGTGCATCTTTGACATCAAAATTTCCGGATTGAAAACGCTTAAACCAAATTTGTGCTACTCTCACAGACACTGCACTAGGTCCATAAACATCGCAAATTTTTTTCGCGGCTTGCGTTGCATTTTTACCTTTTTTGTAGTAAAATTTTAAAATGTATCGAATTTCTTCATTAGATTCACTCATTTTGACAGTACGAAAAACAAATGAGAATCACATATTTTCCTAATTTGAATTTGGAATTATGTTCTTTAAAATTTAAACTTTCAATGATACCAAAACCAGCCAGATACAAATAGTATAGCCAAAGAGATTTTATTACAAGTTCATACATACAAGACTTTTTCCCCGACCTATTATATTGACGGACATACAATCTGTCACGATGACGGCTTGTCGCGGTCGGAGCTGCCAGATATTGGTATAGAAAATAGACCAAATCTAAACCGGAAGTATAATGATAAAATATTTTATTAGTAACAAAATTCATGTTACTATATACGGAGTGTATTTAGTTTAGATTTTTATTGCAAAATAACGACGGTGACATTAATCATTCTAGCTGAAATCGCAAGATAGGATTAAAATGTCGTTAGCTATTACAGCGAAAATACGCAACATTTGACAACACAACATGTGAACTTTTTCAAAAATAATAATCCTTGTCCGCTGGGACTTTAATTAATTAGTAATTGAAAAATATTATTTTTAATTAACATGTTTGCCTAATGGTAATCGGTCTTGGTCAAAGTACTCTTTAATGCGATTTTAATTTCGGCTTTGTCCTTTTCGACCATAATTCACTTAATGCGATGGTACCAACCCAGGCGTCGTTAGCCCTTCTACCTAATAAGTAATAAAAAATATAAAAATATAATGTATATAATGTGAACCACGAACGATAAATCCCTTAATCGCATTTGATAACATGCACGGGAAGAAATGCAGTGGTCCCACTAATTTTTTCATTAATCACTTTAATATTTACTTAGTCATACTTTCTTATTATAAGTGGCTCGTAGCTCAGGAGCGCGGCGACATACCTTGAATGCCAGAGGTCATGGGTTCAAGGAGCCGCTCCGTGGTTACATGTTTCTGAGCTATTAACGTGAATGTCATCGCAGTGATGATGATCTCGACGCTGTCCACGGAGGAGGCGTACGTGCGCTACGACCGCGACAACGGCTCCGGAGGCCGGAGGCAGCATCGAGGCGCCGCCAAGCCGGAGCCCAAGAAGACGGACGCCGAGGTATGACCCAACCCCCTATTCCCTAAAACAACCCTGCAGTGAGTGACACATCGATGAGGTCATCGACAATGTCAGGACAGCCGAACTGATAGAGTAAATTATATCGAGTCGATACATTTGATAACATCACTAGGAAGTGTTCCCATCACTAGCCATGAGTATTGTTTTAAAAGAGTCGAGTTGAATCCAGCTAGCGCAACGTACGCCTGTGTGCCCTCCGTGTATTATTTTTGGAAATAAAGTTATTAATCAGAATATTATGCTTTGCTTTTAATATGCATAAGGTTACAATGGAGAAGAACACGCAAAGCTTGTAGAAGATAGCGACCTTACTTTAGAAACGTCAGAAAGGTTCTTCCTGTCAAGTTGTAGTTTTTAGATGAAATATCTACTATTTATTTATTTATACACATGACGAATAAACACAAAAAAAAACAAAAAAAAAAAACATACAGACGAATTGATAACCTCCTCCTTTTTTTGAAGTCGGTTAATAACAGTAAATCAGGGCGTAGAAATGTAGTACACTTAATTGCAATATAGAAAAAAAAGAATAAATCAAACATTTAATTCAATATGGATGAGTTAACTTCCAAATAGCCTTTCAAAAATGTCGTGCACACTCTCTCAAACGTACTTCTCAGATTTACAAACACATCATATTCAGGTGTTGACAGATGCATCGCATTGAACAGACTCACTATTATTAGGAAACGGACTCACCCTGCCCAATTTGTTGCACTGCATATGCATATGCATATGGGTTAGGAAAGGACAATAGGAGCTCATGAGACCTCACCTAGCGAAGGTGTTTTATTTATTTATTTATTTATTTGATAAGGGTACACAAACAGATACGAATTGTGACTAAACTAAAGAATATGTAAAAGTAATCATTAAACATATCCAGCACCGTGTTCCACAAGTAGTACATATGAAATATTTGAATTTTCAACCCAAGAGAAAGCTAAAAATGAACTAAAAATACAAATAACAGAAATGGCAGTACTCTGATCTAGTTGAAAAAATTATAATAAACAGGTAAAATATAAACAATCTTGCGTAGGTATAAATAAAAAAAATTACGAAATCCTAAACAGTTCTCCACCATCACACAGCCACAGAGAAGAAGTAATCTATATTGTAAACATTTAAAAATTCAAGCAGACACTTATTCAAATAGGATACACAACTTTAACCTTTGGAGCGCGAACGACGCAGCATCGGCGTCCTGTACCGCGCTCCCGAATCGAATAAAAATCTATATCTAAGACACTGATCAAGGTATCTTCAAAATAATAACTGTTCCATGTAGCTAGATAGTGCCTCCATTTATTTACGTTACTTATGTAGTCGTTTGGTTCAAATATAAAATAATAAAAATCATATAACATTGACTTTAGATTTTTTTTAAATATTTTGTGATGTTACTCGAGGTTTAGGGTAAAAAAGATAAAGTTATGAAACAAATTTGTTTTTTATTTCGTAGTTTATGATAGCTGCTATAACATTGTGTCAAAAACTAATGACCCCGCCTTACAAAAAAATATTATAATTTGGTTCCAAACATCGCGAACAAAAGCGACACTTATTGTTTTTCAAAATAATATTTTAGAATTTATTATAAATTATTTACGATATTATCTCAGTTGAATTAATTTTTAATTTATTGAATAATGATGGAAGAATATTTACATAAAATTTTTGTAAAGAAAAAGTTTACATAACATTTTCAGTAAAGGAAAAACCCGAAAAATCTCTCTACATTACTAACAGTCTAATTAGAATCTAATCTAATTAGAATCGAGTTAGATTTGATATCATCATAAACTGTTATATATACACAATTTTTTTGTGTAAGATAATGTTATAATATGTAATCAAAAACATTTTATTTTGAACATTCAAATTCGGCTATAAAATTGCACTCAGCGCACTCATACATGCAAACGCTCCACTTGAACACACGTCGGTGAGCGCGCGCTCTATCTATAGATAGGTGGGCGCGCGCGTTCTATCTATATAGGTAGGCACTTACTCAGCTGCGTGCCGAAGGTCGAATCTTGTTGCTGGAGTAGAAGCAGGCTTCCGTGACACGAAGCATTGGTGACATGGTCTTTGAAATAAAACACGTAAATATAAGTTCATAGAAACATAGCAGCACAAGTATATTTTTTAACATTTTGTAAAAGTGAAACCTAAAATGAATAGAAATTCGAATTAGCGACGGATGGTCAAAAAAAACACCTAATGATTATATCTGAAGTAGAGTTTGTGCGTTGTCTGTCCGTCCGTCTGTCAGACACCTCCTCCTATTATTGAAGTTACAAAATTTACAATGTATGACGAAAACAAGTTTTGACATGACAGGTAGGTAGATCAGGTCGGGCCATCTAGTTTGAGGGGTCGCATGATGAGTCTAAGACCAGTTTCCCAAGATATGAGGAAAAAAAATTTTGAAGTTGTTTGACATGCATGGCAATTGCTCCCGTGCATGTCGCAAGTATATTTTAGGCATCTTTTGTGTCCACACACCACCCGTTAGCATGAGAACAGATGCGACATGCACGGCAGAATTCGCCGAAATGTAATACAGCATGCACGGCAATTGACCCAGTGTGACTAGTAACCAAAAACCGGCCAAGTGCGAGCCGGACTCGCACACGAAGGGTTCCGAACCATCGTAAAAGATTTAACATAACAAAATCACGTTTTTTGTATGGGAGCCCCCTTTAATTTAAATTATTTTTAAATTTTACCTATTTGTTGTTATAGCGGCAAAATAAATACACACTCTGTGAAAATTTCAGCTGTCTATCTGTTACGGTTACTGAGATACAGCCATGTGACAGACGGACGGACGGACAGAAGGACGGACGGACAGACGGATGGACGGACGGACAGCGGAGGATTAGTAATAGGGTTCCGTTTTCACCCTTTGGGTACGGAACCCTAACAAGAATACTATGTAACCGAAACAAATAGTACATATTTTTAATTCTTTTCTATTACCAGATGCGTCTTGCCCTATGAAAAAGTATGCAGATGATGCAATGGGATTACTTATTAGATATACCAAACGATTTCAAAGCAACAAAATTTGGTATTATAACTCCACGCTCACGAAGTTCCTGAGATATCGACAAATGACTTGAATCACACTTGACCAACGGCCAGCGGGCGGCCGAGCGGCCGAGCGGCCGACACCAATACACTCACAATGTTTATACTACAAAATATGATTTTCTAGATTTTCGGTCTTTTTGCCATTTTTATGTAAAAAAACATGTCAAGTGTGATACATCACCGGATTCTACACAAAATTTGCCACAATCCGGACTAATTACATTCAAGCAAACGTAATTTTTTGTGAACAAATTTTATAAACAAATGTGATAAATCTTTGAAATCTGAACATGCCAAAAAACATTTGATTTTTTTGCTGCCTACAGAAATTGCAAAAACCTATAACCACTGCATTGATAGATAGCTGAATATATTACAATTTCATTGATATAAAAAAATTTACAATACTTACGTAATATTTTCGTCACTCATCCTTTTCAGCCGGCACAGAACCACGCGCGCAAACGTACCTCGGTCGACTGGCCGGCGAGAAGAGCCGCGCGGATTTCAAAAAAATATTTTGTTTTACGAAGTTGCAGCTATTGGGTCGCGGTTTAGCCAATCAAAAGCGTCCTACACTCCTCTATCCATTTGAAAAAGCCAATCATAGACCAGTAAATCTATGCCCACACAAAAAATCGCCAATCAGCGCAGATAGCGGGAGCGCGGCAGAGGACGCCTATGCGGCGTCGTTCGCGCTTTACGGGTTAACATAATATACCTGTGTTGGCTGGCTGAAGAGTGCGGTCGGTCCCCGTGATACGCGTCCTATCTTGCGAAGGACTTACAAAACAACCCTCAAGGAGACGTAGACTATTCGAAAACTAAGAGCCGCGCAAAAACGTGTCCTTTTCCTGCCAAAAACACGATCCGCCCTCGGGCCGCCTGTCCAACGTTGTGACAGCGGGGAAACTCCATTCTGGTGGCGCGAACTCGCGCGATCTCAGTCTTCGCGCAATTCGGTAACCAAACATACTATATGATGCAGTCAGAATAAGGTTTGGAGGAAAAGAAGACCCTTTGTTTCTCTTGAAACAAATTTGAATGTAAGGACCAGCACAAAGTTTGAAATTAAATATTAACAGTTATGTTATTGTGATATTATCTTTTTAGGGTTCCGTACCCAAAGGGTGAAAACGGAACCCTATTAATAAGCCTCCGCTGTCCGTCCGTCCGTCCATCCGTCCGTCCGTCCGTCCGTCCGTCCGTCCGTCCGTCCGTCCGTATGTCATAGGGCTGTATCTCATGAACCATAACAGGTAGGAAGCTGAAATTTTCACAGATTTTGTATTTATTTTGCCGCTATAACAACAAATAGGTAACATTATAAAATAATAATAATTAAGGGGGGGCATAGAAAAAAACGTGTTTTTTTTTTGGTAAATCTTGTGCGATGGTACGGAACCCTTCGTGTTCGAGTCCGACTCGCACTTGGCCGGTTTTTTTAAATCTTTATTATCTGATTTGGAACAATTTATTTTCGGAATAAAATCGACGAAATTAAGCCAGTTTAAATACCATGGATTGAGTAAATACAGTTTTAAAATTTGTTCTGTTTTATTTTGTACGGTCTGTTACAGCTTTGACAGATCTTTTAGGGTAGGTCGCCCGGACCACACTTATCCTGATAAATAAGCAGTTTTATTCCTTATTCATCGTTATGATCGAATCTCTAAAATTAGTATCTCAGCACAGTGAGTGAGACCATACTGTAATAATCGATTTGCTGACTATTTCTTTAAACAGATAGAAGCGGCAGCAAAATCCTTAATGTTATGTATAAAGGTTGACTAAAATTCAGTCTGCCTGATGTGTCGGTTTGATTGACGTTTTGGGTTGACAGTCGAGTTTGATAGGTTACTTCTCAATGCAAACCACATGAAACAATAAAACGCATGTTGCAAGAAGTATTTGTTTAGGTCAAGAACAAGAACATACCACTAAATCTATATACCTGTAATGAAGCGCAGTCAAACTTCAAAGAGCTTTATCTGCAACAGCGTCAGGTTCTTCAATAAACTCCCGCCATGCATTGCTAAAAAAGAATTCAATAGTTTTAAATGGACAATCAGACAAATTCTTTTAAAGAAAGCTTACTATGGAATTAACAATTTTTTAAAATACGATAATATAATTAACACCTTATTAATTATTCCATAGAATTTACAATTTGGATTAAGTAATGCTAAGACTTTTTATTTATTATGATTGTATGGATGATGTATTGACGTGGCTAAGAGCCACCTGTGGTGGCCATGCCGAACTAATTGAAATGAAATGAAATGCCATCCACAAACGCGAGCGGTGCACTCCTGAGCGACGTTATGCGCAGGGCGCGGCGGGTGATGCCAAGGGCGAGGGCGCGGCGGAGGGCGCAGCGGAGAGCACGGGCGACGGCGACGCGGAGATGGCCGAGCCGGAGGAGGCGCTGCTCGACGTGAAGGAGGGCGACGATCTGAGCGCCGTCACCAAGGAGATGATACCCGCGTACAAGTTAGTCTTTTTATTTTCACTGGGAATGGATGGCTAATACCGCACACACTTGTCATTTCATTTATTTAAACTTTTGGAAGTCTGAAAAGAAAGAAAACTGCAAAGAAGCTTTGCTGGTTTACATATTTTTTCCATCCGCACTTAGATTTAAATGCTGCTGCCAAACAATTCTTTGGTAGAACAGTTTCAAGATAAAGCACAAAGAACAAAAGAATCGGCAACCCTCAGTGGCAATGTATTAAAAATAGAAATGACATTACCAACAATGTTTCTATTACAATTATAACATATATCGTCAGTATACTGGTAAAACCCGCTAATTGATGTTTTTTAGTGAAATGAGTTAATAATGCAGTTCTGCTTAATTTTCCAAGCTCTTTCTTTATGCCAACCAACCATTATGAGCTATTCCTAACAAACCGAGTTGTGGATAATTGGAACGGCCTACCTGAGGAAATAATAAGTGCATTGTCAGTAAATGTTTTCAAAAACAAACTGGATCTTTACTTAAAAAAATATAATAATAATAATAAAAAAAATCATAGACAAGACAATAAATAAATACGTGCAAGTGCTTAAAAACAAAAGTGCAAGTGCATAAAAAGAAGTGCACGAATCAGCATAATGCTGCTAGTGCATTACAATATAATAATAATAATAATCATATTAAACTTTCAAGTCCATTTATCTCGAAACTCTCATTTCTGCAATTAAGGTGGCCCATCCCGCTCAACTCCCCATACAAACGGGGAAAGAAGATCACGCCCATATTTATTGTCTAAGATCCCAAATTTTGCTCAAAATAGCTTTATTTGATCGAACTAGATGTCTGATGACCGTTGGCATTGTAAAATTGTGTTTGGTTTCTAAGTTATAAAGTCCGAAAGTTCGAGTTTTTCGCGCGTTTTATACAATAACTTTGGAGGTGGATTTCCTAATGATAAAGTAAGAACATCTTAAGGCGGCCCATCCCGCTCATCTCCCCATACAAAAGGGGAAAGAAGATCACGCCCATATTTCTTATCAGAGATAAGAAAATTTTGCTCAAAATAGCTTTATTTGATCGAACTAGATGTCTGATGACCATTGGCATTGTAAAATTGTGTTTGGTTTCTAAGTTATAAGGTCCGAAAGTTCGCATTTTTCGCGCGTTTTATACAATAACTTTGGAGGTGGATTACGCAATGATAAAGTAAGAACATCTTAAAAAGATTAGTCATCAGACATAACTTATTTAATCAAGATTTATAATCTATTTGGTTTTTGTTCGATTTTTTACTACAGCGGTCGTGGTTTACTTTTAGCTATAAGTCGTTTTGAAATTAAAATTTTCGTAAATCTTACCATGTCATACACTATGCACATTGTCTTTTTTGTGGACATGTTGCAACCTCCCTGATCACGGAGTCTATCTTATTCTTTGAAACAGGGAAAGTCCCAGAGCGCAACAACACGGTTTTGTACCGTGCCCGCGAATGAGTTAGGCCCGCCGGGTTGGGCCACCTTAAAAAGATTAGTCATCAGACATAGCTTATTTAATCAAGATTTATAATCTATTTGGTTTTTGTTAGATTTTTGACTACAGCGGTCGTGGTTTACTTTTAGCTATAAGTCGTTTTGTAATTAAAATTTTCGTAAATCTTACCAAACCATACTATGTACATTGTCTTTTTTGTGGACATGATGTTGCATCTTCCTCATCATGGAGCCTGTCTTATTAATTGAAACAGAGAAGGTCCCAGAGCGCAACAGCACGGTTTTGTACCGTGTCCACAAATGAGTTAGTCACGCCGGGTTGGGCCACCTTAAGGTGGCCCAACCCGCTCATCTCCCCATACAAAAGGGGAAAGAAGATCACGCCTATATTTCTTGTCAGAGATCCAAAATTTTGCTCAAAATAGCTTTATTTGATTGAACTAGATGTCTGATGACCATTGGCATTGTAAAATTGTGTTTGGTTTCCAAGTTATAACGTCCGAAAGTTCGGATTTTTCGCGCGTTTTATACAATAACTTTGGAGGTGGATTACGCAATGATAAAGTAAGAACATCTTAAAAAGATTAGTCATCAGACATAGCTTATTTAATCAAGATTTTTTATCTATTTGGTTTTTGTTAGATTTTTGACTACAGCGGTCGTGGTTTACTTTTAGCTATAAGTTGTTTTGAAATTAAAATTTTCGTAAATCTTACCAAATCATACACTATGCACATTGTCTTTTTTGTAGACAGGTTGCATCTTCCTCATCATGGAGCCTGTCTTATTCTTAGAAACAGAGAAGGTCCCCGAGCGCAACAGCACGGTTTTGTACTGTGCCCGCGAATGAGTTGAGGCCGCCGGGTTGGGCCACCTTAAAGGGTTTTATCAGTATACCGATGATATATAGTATTACTAATATTCTCTGGCGTAAACTTCTGGGTTAAACCGTCGTTAACATAACAAAAACTGTAATGATATTAGCCCAACACACGTCATGGGAACAACATGCCAAGCGAGGACTTTCCTTATACTGCACGGCTCCATGAACATGGATCTTTTTTATTGCCACTTTGACCATCATTAATTACTGGGTGGGATTAACCTTACCACCTAGTAAGTAAGGAACGGGACCTACAGTTTAACGTGTAATCCAAACCACAAGTGTTGAATCCCTTTGTCGTCTCGTACGACATGCACAGGAAGAAATATGGTGAACCCAATTGTATTCTTTATTACTTTAACAATTTTTAGGCTAACCCTTAATGCATCTGTCAATGTAACTTGTCGCGAATTGGAGAGTTGGAAACATTCATGTTGGAGAGAGAGTGAGCTTGATAATAGTTCCATGTATCCGTCCTAACATGGAGAAAAAAATCACAGACGAAATCGTCACAACTCTCCGTCATATTGACGTCGACCTTGGATTAAAATGGTATCAGGAATTATGTTTCTTCCATCAGCTAGGTTTATCAGTTGTATGTAATGTGACTTGTGTCTGGCGCAGGCCGGAGCGCGGCGTCGGCCGCAGCTTCCTGACCGACTTCACGTGCGTGCACTGCAAGCTGTGCCGCAAGCTGCTCGACTCTCAGGAGACGGCGGAGGTGCACCTGCGCACGTGGCGCCACCACCTGCTCTACGTGAAGCACCTGCAGCGCGGCAACAAGCCCGAGGAGGACGCGGCGCAGGTGAGTCGCTCGCGTCTCGCGCGGTCCGGAGCGCGGCGTCGGCCGCAGCTTCCTGACCGACTTCGCGTGCGTGCACTGCGAGTTGTGCCGCAAGCTGCTCGTAGCTGTCAAAATGCAATATAACGTTTTTTGACGCTTTTTGACGTATCACCTTACGCTGTCTGTCTCAAATAAAGAAATAAATAAAACAAATAATATATGTCAACAGACGGCGGCGGGCGGCGGCAACGCGCGGACCGCGGCGGTCGCCGACGGCGGCAAGCGGTCCGCCGGCACGGACAGCTCCGACGACGGCAACTGGAAGCGACGCAAGACGACGAACAACGAGATGGACGACGACGCCGCCGACGAGGAGGAGGAGAACGCGGGTGGGTTGTCGAAATGCACACTCGAATGGAGATGTGCATTGTTCGATTACTTTTATTGATTTAGTTTACACTAGCAGCTAAATCATGAGTGTACTTAATATTTTCATATTTCGATTGCACTTCTACTATTATTATTTTGTTTTTAGTTAAGTTTACTATTATTAAGATGTTAGTCTAACACCCGTTGCCACCACCTCAAGCTACAAAAATCCCAAACCTACTTTTCGGTTACACCATACAAATATGCCATGTAACCGAAAGTTACTTATTGCATTTCAGCTAACTGGCGGTAGTGAAAACCATTTAGCCTGGTTTTCACCAAGTGCTGATTAATTTTAATCTACTACTGTACTACCTACTGTTATAGCACTAATAATTTCTTGAGGCAATTTGTTCTAGTCGTCCACTACTTTGTTAGAAAGAACGTACTTCCTTGAGTTTGAATGAAACAATAGATTATAAATCTAGATTAAATAAGCTATGTCTGATGACTAATCTTTTTAAGATGTTCTTACTTTATCATTGCGTAATCCACCTCCAAAGTTATTGTATAAAACGCGCGAAAAATTCGAACTTTCGGACCTTATAACTTAGAAACCAAACACAATTTTACAATGTCAATGGTCATCAGACATCTAGCTCGATCATATAGCCTGTATGTCAGCCTCAATGGCCCAGTGGCGCGACACTTCGGCGATCGCTCTCCGAAGTTAATCAACGCTGGGTCCGGTCTGGTCTTGGATGGGTGACCATTCGACCGTTGAGAGAGGCTGGCCGTGGTTCGGATTCCACGTTAAACTGTAGGTCCCCTTCCTTACTTACTAGGTGGTAGGGTAAATCCCGCCCGGGTTGGTACCATCGCATTGGATGAACGATAGTCAAAGCGGCAATGAAAATTGTCCGTGTTTTCCGTCCAGTTCAATGTAGCCGTGCAATATAAGGAAGGTCCTGGCATGGCACCTAGTTCCCATGTGGTGTGTTGGGCTAATACCATGACAGAAAAGTGTGGTATTAGCCATCCATGTCCAGTCACTTAAAAAAAAAATAGAGCTATTTCGAGCAAAATTTTGCATCCCTGACAAGAAATTTGGGCATGATCTTCTTTCCACGTTTGCATGGGGAGTTGAGCGGGAACGCCCACCTTATATCAACATGACGTTCACGGGAGTGAATATAAGCAATTCGGAACGGTCGTTTACTTCAAAGCAAATCGGAACTTGTTTTGGCACCGACAGACGGCGGCGACGGTGACGGTCAGGACGCGGACGAGGAGATGCAAGAGGGCGAGGATCCGGACGGAGATGAGCAAGAGAAGTGGGAGCAGGATCTGCAGACGCTGATGAAGGGTGTCTCCGAGGAGCTGGACACCGCCATTGAGGGTGCAGACGCTGCCAAGAACGGTACCATCCATGCTTTTTAGTCCCAAACCTTCATCATATAGAGTCACACCGCCAGGGGAAGGGAGTGTACAAAATTCCCACTTTAAAAATATAAATTCTAATATATTTTCTAAAAGAAATATAATACTAATAATAATGTGCCATTTAGCGCGGCTATAATGAGATCCGCTGCGCCAATTGTCTTAACTTACTAACACAACTTAGATGCTTACATCTCCTGTTCAGTGACATATGCACATACAGAAGCACACATAAAAGATAATGATACGATGAAATGATAAGATTATTATTATTATTTTGTTAATAACACTAGCAGTTTTTAATGTTTTGTTTATTTATTCATGTTTTGTTTCTTTAGTTATATTGATCTAGTAAATTTGAAGATGATGCCATAAAGATATGTCCATACGTTTGGCGACGTCTTAAGACCCTATCTCCCCGTAAGCATACAAATTACGCTACCTATACAAACATAGTTATTAGTGAAAGGATGCCGCTCACAAAAACTCGAAAATTATTCAAACACTATTTACTTCTTTGAAAAAATTACATTAATTACACAAATTCTGTGACCAGTCCTACTGCCGGGCCGAGTGCAAATGCCTCGGCTCGCATAAGTATATCTGTCCCTCTCATACATGTAGGTGACACATTATTTATGCGTGTACTTATGTGGTGATCGCCTGTACTAGGTAGGTATCCATATCTTGACTCCTAACACTAGTAAACTTTAGAATACCACTTTTCCAATTAACTTGATATTTGTTTTCTAATATCAGGCAACAAAAATCTGTGCCTGCATGTTTTCGTTTGTTCGGTGAATGTATCCTAGGTTAAACCAAATTTGTATGAAAATTTTCTTTTTGCTTTCAGTTGATTAACTTTGGATTTTTCAAAAAACAAAAGCATGCAGACACAGATATTTGTTGCCTGATATTAGATATTAAAGATTTTAAAAATCTATTCAATTGGAAGAATGGTTTTCAAATGATTAGTTGACTATGTTTGTATGGGGAGCATAGCTTACAGGCCATTCTTAGCCCCGATTGCATGAAGAGACGGACGAGTTAAACAAACACGTCACTTTTAGTGAACCGCATGGAGTTCCGTCCAAAGTCACGTGTTTAATCGTACGGTGATGTTGATTTAGATTTTTTGTCCTTTCGTGCACTCGGCCCTTAATGTTACACCATAGATAAATGAAGACCTAGATGTTCTACCGATAGGTCACTGCCGAAGGGATGAACAATAGATGTCGCAACTGAATTGGATACACGTTTACGGCTATGGAAATAGGATGGCGCCACTTTCGTACCTAGAACTTGCAAAATAGCCAATAGATAGCGCTGTACAAAGATAGGATTTATTCATAGATTAATAATACAATGTTGCAAAATGCACACAATTTTTGACAACCCATAAAATCGAACGGCTTTTTAATAGATTTAGAGCAGTGACTCTGATAGCTGCGCCATCTCTTGGTAAAAAGAATCTTTTTGTTGTGATCGATTGAATGGAAGTTGCCATCTTAGTTAAACGTTTATTGTAATAGAGGGCCGGCTTGCTTAACACATATTGTATAAAACTCCCGTCACTATTGCGGTGAGCCATCTTCTTAGGCCAGTAAGTACACTAATCCAGCACTTCGACAGATCGGCATGTCCAATAACCTGGCACCCTCCGCCCACGGCCTCCCTCGCCCCTCTATACCTGGGGGTCCATTCAGAGCAAGAGTGAGTTCGAGTTCGGGAGTGAGTTAACCTAAAAATAGCTGGGAAATATATTATTATTTAAACAACGGAACCGTTATTTATACTTTCAACGGATTTACGGGACAAACCAGATTCTTACCTAACTGTAATGATGTTCTAGAAGTGTGGAAACATTAACTATTTAAAAAAGTGAGTTGATATTTAGTGGCGAATTCGAACTCACTCTTACTCTGAATGGACCCCCTGTGCGCTCCATATGGGGAGAAGACAACGACTTATCTGCCAAAGATTATAATTCTTCGCAACATGGCAGAAAAGGGTTTTAAGCAAGGACTACAAGTTGCACCAAAGCAGGCCTCAATTAAGGATTATTTCAAAACTAGTTAATTACATATGTACCTACATACATTTATTCCCTCTATGAAATGTTTTATTTTATTCATTACCTATGGACTTTTTCACTATAATCCATTAATCCAAACATTCCCATAATCTGGCACCCTCCGATTATTAATAGTGCGGGATTAGTGAGATTACACCGTAACTATTAATCTATGGTTGCATCCCATATAAATGTTTAACCATCCCATCCGCAGACAAGTCCGCAGCAGCAGAGAAGCCCGTCGCGGCCCCGGAGCCGGAGCCGGAGGAGGCGGCCGAGGAGGCGCCGCCGCCGCCGCAGACGCCGTCGCGGGGGCGCGGCGGACGCGGGGGGCGCGGGCGCGGGCGCGGAGCGCGCGGGCGCCGCTCGTAGGGCGCGACGCGTCGACCGGATCGCGGGCAGCGGCGCGACCGAGACTCGTCCGTATTGCGGCGGTGCAGCCACGCGTCGATTACCGCATAGTGACACCCCGCTTTACGCGAAGGATACTTTCTGAAAAAACTGCGTTGATACGTATCAATAATTTGCGTACGTAGCGGTTTGCGTTTAAACATAATAAAATATATTCAGTTTCAGTTTCTGTATTTCCTCAATTAGATAAATATAATTAGTAATCGTAAGCATTTAGTGTTCACAACCCAGTACACCTCATTGCTTTTTTTTATTGTAATCTGTAACCCTGTATGTGAACCGATAAATAAATAAATATTTAAATAAATAGATGTATATTGCACACTCGAATTTGTCCTTTTTTCCTGTCGGTTCGATTACTTCTGGCAATCGCTACATGCATGATACCATTCAATAATTTTATCCAAAAACCACACTGTCCAGCGATACCTTATGCATTGATTTGATTGAAAAACACATATATTGTTAAATCGAAACAAAAGATTCCCCTATAAGTAGAATAATCCCTTTTTTACAGTAAGAGATTTCACCAGTGGATTCCTTAATTTTTCACAGCGAATTTGGGAATTCTCGACAATTTAGGTGATCATAACTGATATGTATGTATGTATGCCGAATGTCAATCTTTGTAGTTAAGGTGGTCCAACCCGCTCAACTCCCCATACAAACGGGGAAAGAAGATCACGCCCATATTTCTTATCGGAGATCCCACATTTTGCTCAAAAGAGCTTTATTTGATCGAACTAGATGTCTGATGACCATTGGCATTGCAAAATTGTGTTTGGTTTCTAAGTTATAAGGTCCGAAAGTTCGAATTTTTCGCGCGTTTTATACAATAACTTTGGGTGGTTTATTACGCAATGATGAAGTAAGAAAATCTTAAAAAGATTAGTCATTAGACATAGCTTATTTAATCAAGATTTAAAAACGATTTGGTTTTTGTTAGATTTTTGACTACAGCGGTCGTGGTTTACTTTTAGCTATTGTCGTTTTGAAATCAAAATTTTCGTAAATCTTACCAAATCATACACTATGCACATTGTCTTTTTTGTGGACATGTCGCATATTCCTCATCACGGAGCCTGTTTTTTTCTTTGAAACAGAGAAGGTCCCAGAGCACAACAGCACGGTTTTGTACCGTGCCTGCGAATGAGTTAGTCCCGCCGGGTTGGGCCACCTTAATTTCCAAATTGGGTAAGAAATCTGCTCATTTATGATGACAGGGTGGCGTCTAAGCTAGTTCACCTAGAAGATCTGTCAAAGTTGTCAGATACCATACAAAATGAAACAAAGTTAACTTATGTCACACATATATTTATTTATTGTCACATTGTCTTACACACTTATTGGTTTTCGTATTTGACAACAATGTAATACAAACATGAAACTCTTCCGTAATTACAATTCTTGCAATGTTACATTCTTACAATGAGATTCAAACATAATTTTATTTTATTTGGTTACTGTAGCTGCCCTGCTGCTTATCGCATATTATGTTTCCTGCCTCTCTGAGAACAAGATGTCAAACTAAGGGCCTTTTTCACCTACTGCTGATTATCTTAATCGCCACGTATTAAGGGCCGTTCTTAGCAGTTTGCAATCAATACCAGTAAAAGATAATCAGAACTTTACAAATAAAGGCCCTTTAAGTGTAGATTAAAATAAATCGGCACTTGGTGAAAACTAGGCTAAGATTGAAAATTCTGCACATGAATATATTTAGATTGATTAAAAAATATATCCCATTATATTCTCTTTTCAAAATACCTTTAGTCTTTCTTGCCCTAAAATTGTGTTCCCGGAAAAAAAATAGAAACTTAAGTTACGCACAGTAATAACCAAATGGAGGCTTTGAAACATCACCGTAACCGCCACACTTTGACCCACATACATTTTCCGTTGGCGTTTACTGTGATGCGCTTCTACCTACATAATCGGATTTTTTTATGGATCACTGATGATCTCTTCCCTCAACCGGAAGTGTATACTTCGATCTGACCACCACTGTACTTTGAGATGTTCTTGAAGAGAAAACTATAGCACAATAAGTTTTCATTATAATTATTCCTAACACCTTTTCAACGCTTCTAAGTAACGTCTATCAGTAAGGTCAAAATGTATCATGCCAAAAATAGCACGATTTAAAAGCAGCTCTACCTTGTTACCTTAGCGTATTTGTGTAGCTTTGTTTAAAGCATTTTGGAACGAAATGTTAATAAGAAAACAATATAAGTAAATTGTACATTTTTCGAAGTGGAATGTGGCAAGAATTTAAAATAATATTTCAATACTCTATAACTTAAATTAATATCTTATAATTTAAAAAATACTTATATGCTAAAGGAATGGTCGAAACATCACAGCTGCAATAATAAAATACATAAATATCGGTTTCTATAAAAAACAATTAGTTCGAATGTCACATAATACTTCTAAGATGAATAAAAAATTGCAAATATTTGCGGTGCTTAACTTACCTATAGTATAGGATTTGCTAGGTTATATCTTCACGCTCAGTTGTTCTACGGAAAACAAATTTTGGCCCAATCGAGTTTCAAACTCAAATAATATTCCCAACGAGAATCGAACAGGTACAAGTCTAAGCTTATGCAAGATACTTTTACATAAATACATATGCAGCAACTTTGAAGTTTTTATCTAAAATTTGTTTCAATTCTTCTAACAGCGTACGTTGCGAAATTAACAGATGCCTTTAATAGATAGAGGTAGTATTTAAGATATTATTTCTATGTATATAACAAAAGTAAAAATTTTCGAAATGCTTTGAGCTTTAAAAAGATGCGTATAAAACCACCTTTAACATTATCTCGATACCTATCGAAGAATTTTAAGATATTTCGAGCATCACACGTGCTCATGTATAATGCTTTACACATATTTTCATAGTATGAAACGTTTTTTTCTACAAATTGTCTGGCGAAAACATTGATATAAATATTACTACGTAGGGACAGGCCCTTCTATACAACACAAATGAAGCAACAAAAGTGGTGTGCTATGCGTCGCGGGGACACCACTTTGTCGCCAGAGAGCCGTTTGCTGTCGTCATACGCCTGTGCGTCGCCTCTGGCTTATAATGCGCCAATTGTGCGGTAAAACCACGGAGAAGGGAGGTAGAGAGGAGATGGTCTAAGCAAACTGGGTCTGTTTCCACCAACCAGGAGGAGAGAGGTAGAGAGGAGATGTTGTTAACTCATATTACCAGACAAGCAGTGTCGCATGTGCGGGGGGAAGCGGGGGGAAAAATACTTCATGGGGGGGTCATGCACCGCCTATTTTTGCTAAATCCATCTACCGGAAGAATCGGCATTCTGGTAGCAGCTGTTCCGATACACTCCTCCGTGGGTAAAACCGTGCAAGAGTCACATAAAAAGGCAAAGAAAGGCGGAATATCGGAATACCGCAACAGGCGACAGAATTGTATGAAAGGGCATATCCTTATCTTTTACATATCACTCGGCGAAACTGGTTAAAATACATAATACTTATTTCATAGGTATAAATGTCCAAGTAGGTATACTTTCATGACCAGAAACGGGCAGTATTTGTCTACTGCGCATAAAATCGTGAAATTCTAACAACGTGGATATGTGACGGTCTCTGCCGCTGAATGAAATGCTCGTCTTAAGAGTGAAGACTGTGAAGTCTTGATTTACTGAAACACAATGAAAATGAAATATAAGCAGGAGTAGTAGTTATTGCAAAGGAGATTGTTGGAGTAAGTATATGATATTGTGTCAGCATTTAATTTTGATGAAATATAACTTTTTCTAGTGTTTATTAGCCAATATTTACCGATCTAAAAGGTAAATAAAAAAAAACCGTTCAGACGTAGGTTGGCAATATATTTTAGAATCCTGGTAGAAAAACACCGAGTAAACAGTTATCGCCCGTGATAGGGTCTGAAATTGACAGTTCACGGGAGTAATCCACTTTATCTGTATCAAAATTGACGAGGGCTCTGTACACCCGACATAGCTGTTAAGCTGACGAAGGCGTTTACACCCGAAATAAATACTCAATATGTATAATGATTAGGTTATTAAGTTAAGTAATTTATTTATTAATTAAGACTTTTCACATTGTAGGTTGTTGTTTCCTCGTAGTCCTTAGTTCTTTGCTCCAGACCGTTCTACCAATGTAAGTTTGGCAGTAGCATTTAGGTATGAAATCATAATTGTGTTATATCATTTATGTGGACGAAAAAAAAAGACCAAAAAAAAAAACATAATTTATAGACCAGTGAAGTTTCTTTGCGGGTTCTTCTTCACTGGTTGATCGAATCCGCGGATTCGATCAAATTGTGACATGACTTAGTGTAGTTTTACTGCCAGAAGTTGAATAAATAAATGAAATGAAATAATCTTACCTTTATTTTGGGCCTCACAACAAGCATCATTTTCTGTATGAGTATTGTTGTACTCTCTGTAACAATAAAACAGTTTGTTAGGTACAAGCCATTCATATTGTTTAATTGTGTTTCCACTGTTTGGGTTTGTGTGGTGAGGTAAGTCTCGTTACATTGTAAGTAAACTTCAAGGACACACAGAGTCCACCGACGGATGAGACCAAATTCTTGCATACAAATCGCCATGTGAAATAATGATATGATGATTTGTTTCAAGTTTTACTTTGCAATAATGAGAAAAAGTTAAGAAATATGATGGGCAAAGAATCACCTGTTATTTGCCAGAAAAAAAGGTGGGTCACCTCTTTTACCAGAAAAACGGTATTTGTCTGAGTTTTTACGGCCGTTCACTGCACAGGTCACCAGTTTTCTTTAAGGAAAACTAGAGAAATGATAAAGATTTTACATAAAAAATTGAACGCGGGTCACTGTACGAGTACTGTTAGCGGTTCGGAAAGTTTTTTCATCGGATAGGTATGTTCCGTCCCTCTCCAACTCGCGGTAATGATCCTGGAGTTGACGTCTCACTCCCAAATAGTGTTTGTCTTGTAAGGATAGCGCGCTCATGCTAGGTCTTTGGTTAACTCCGAGGGAACCATTTTGTCTACCGTGAAACCTGCCAACTTTGCCCACTTTTAGGTAAAACTACCAGTTATATAAAATTATTGTATGACACATATGTGCTTTTATACTGTAATAGGTACTTTTCCCATCACTGATCCCTAGAAACCATATAGAAACTCAATAAAATAGCTACATCTCTGACTTTTTTAGATTTTGCTTAGTGGGCAAAATTAGGAGAACTTTCTGCCAACATTGCCCATTCAATTTTTTTCTTCAAAAACCATCGCTAGCACTATGAAAATTAGATCTATGCTACAAAATGGGGCAAAGATAACGTACGGATTTCGTATTAAAATGAACAGTAATCTGTTCGACCGGTAGGTCTGTGGGCAATGTTTGGGTACGTTTATGGTAATTTTCATATAAAGTCAATGAATTGGGCAGGGTTGTCACAGTGGTAAAAAATACGAATGTAGTTTTATTGTCACACAAATTATTATTTAAGTAAGGTAATGTGTAATCAGTACCAAAATAAGCCACTAACCTAACGCAAATTCTAGGTAAAAAAATATATTCACACTTAAATAATGAGAACCGTTTAGGTGCTTAATACTGGGTGTTTGCGGAGGTATGGTCCAAACGTTAACCAGGTGTTCCTTGGTCTATTTGGAGAAAAAAGGTTAGCTTACATTTGTACGGCTTAAAAAACTCACCATCTCCATACACTTTATTCATAGCTAAATACAAAGATGTATGGGGAGGACGAATTTTTTTCAAGCCGTAAAACAAAATGTTGTCTACCTTTTTTGCTCCAAATAGGCCACAGAATACCTGGTTAAAGTTTTAACCTTACTTCCACTAACACCCGGTATATTCACATATTCAAAATAATCAAAAGTAGTTAATTTAAGCTTATTATCAATACAAAAATAAATAATGAACTCAATGCGAATTATGAAATAAGTAACAAAAAAAAGTCGAGTTTATGATCTTAATCTACATTTACATCTTCGAAAGCATCAAAGGTTCCTCAATATTATTATTAATACAAAAATATGAAACAACCTCAATGCAAATTATGAAATAGGAAAAAATAGTCACGCTTAAATAATATTTTAGTTAATGAGAATCGACATTTATAATCACAACATCAAAATAATAAGAAGTATTTAGTTTAATATGTGTGCAAAAAGTTCAACACTAATTAACACAATTGTAGTTGGAAAAGTCATCCACAAATTTTAATATGCCCCGTCGAGAAGAGATAGGATTACGAAGAACTTTTACAATGTCATGTACATACACTTGTGATACGTCTTGGACTTGAGGCCAGTAAAATGTGTTATTGGATTTTTTCCGCAGAAATTTTATTTCTACGTCCATTTCGAGAATGTCGGTAATTTTTCCCACGAAATATTTGATGCTCTTGTCAGTATCAAATTTAACGAGCACGTAGTCCTCAACATGTATATCCGTGTAGTGGACTGGTCGACAATGTTGATAAATATTCATGTTGACATTAATATTTTCTTTTTCAGCGCATTCAAGAACATCATTTTCTTCTTCGGATGATGAAAATTGCTCTGTGTCTGTTGAATCATCCAAGGACATATGGTTGGAATTATCTGTATCAGAGTTGTAGTCGTTACTCTTAAGCGTTTTAATTTTTATAAGTTTTGCATCATTTTCTGCCACAGTAGATGTGGACGGAATCGGGTAATTTTTTTAGAACCTTTCAAAAGTGTCGGATCAAATTTTATAATTTTATAGCATAAAATTTGTATTTTTACCTTCGGTTTCTCTCGAACTGAACATTTTTGAGTATTTGGAACATTGACACACTCATTTTCAATTATATTACAAATATCAACGAATAATCCAGATTGATCATCAAGGACTTGTCTTGTATCGGAAGCTATTACACCACTGTTATTGTCACTCAGTGTCTCTGTAGCGGACGTGCATAGATTTTTAGACTTTCTATTTAAAGAGGCTCCTTCCTTTTGTTTTGGTTTCTTAGCAAAATCTTGAGAAATATCAGACAGACTGACGGCCTTACCCGGCTCAGTTTTTATTTTTTTATTTCTTTGCACCTGCATGGGTTTTGGAGCTCTGGTACTTTTTAAATAATCCAGTAAAGTTTGGTCAATGTTTAATGGTGATATTCTGTCGTGGTACTCTGGTAACTTTTTGAAAACTGCTTGAGGATCCAATGGAAAAATTCCTGTTGCCTTAAATCCGCTTTTTATTATTTTTGGTTCTTTTAACTGAATTTTTTCTACTAGGCTTCTTAGCAACTTTGGGAAGTGATTCTTATTCAAAGAAGTCTGTTGTGGATTTTCCATTTTGTATTGTAACAAGATGTTTCTCCATTCTTTCTTTAATGGGCCGAAAAAGGCAACATCGAGGGGCTGTGTGATATGCGTCGAGTTGGGCGGTATAAAAACAAATTTTATGTCATTTTCTTCACACAGCTTAATGACGTCGACAGATAGGTGGCTAGAAAGGTTGTCGCAAATGACAACCTTGGGTCCAGGAATACTTTTGGCCCAATCTAGTATGATACTGGAAAAGTAATTTTCAAAAAGTGGTCCATCGAACCATCCAGATTTAGAGTAACTGTATCTTGTGTCATCTGGCCCCCCTTTTATCCATTCGGTATATATTATATAAATTTTGAGATTTATATACAACATATGCCGGCAAGCATTTGCCGTCTGCGATGGCAGAAAACATGATGGATATTGATCCTTTTGACGTATTTAAGACTCTTTCCGGATACTTTACTCCCCTTCGAAATATAGATTTAGAATTTCCTGGATCATCCGATAAATTTGTCTCATCGAAATTTAAGATATTCGAAGGAGGAATGTTTGCAAGTGTCACTTTTAAGTTATCAAAATATTCCAACATTTCATCAACTCCCTTTTCTGCTCTTGCCTTTTTTATGTTCTGCGTAGAACGCAAAGTTAGTTTAGTGGCATGCCTTTTCAAGAAGTTTTCTACCCAGTGTTTTCCTGGCATCTTACCGTCGAAAATTTCTTCGCGTGAGTTTTTTTTTAGGTATTCGAATACCAATAACCTGAGATCCAATTTCGTCAAAGGACTCCCGAAGTCAGCGGCAGCTATTAGCACTTTGACGATATTTTGTTCCTCTGCATCAGTCAGTTTGGTCGGGCATCCGATATCCATTCCGTGGCGCCCTTTAACTTTATTGAGTATTGTTCGTCGAGGAATGTTAAACTGTTTTTCTGCATCTCTTGACGATATGGTGTTCCTTTTTACCAAATCTACTGCAATATTCAACATTTCATCCGAGTAGTCCTTATATTTGCGTGAGCCAAGTCGTCTGCTTTTTCTTTGTTTGATTCTTGGTTTAGCTTTATGTGCTTCCATCCTAGAAAAAAAAACCAAGAAAATGTTTTAACACAGAAGCAGCATTATTAACAGTTAGCGTAGCATGAAGGCTACCTACGGACTCGACTAAACGTGCAAGAGGTCAGAGGTTCAAATCCTAATGACCTCACACACTTGTATTTATTACTTAAGAAAGGAATTCAGCTATTATGGTCACTTGTCGTGTTTCTTGTAATAAAATTAGTAGGCACCAAACAAATTAAAGCTATTCATCTTTAAGATACTCTCTTCTCTACTCTGTTTTACTTATGAGTCATTATTGGGACAAGCCGTAGGAGTTTGTAAATAATGTGATAAATGTTAGCGTACGGTGTTAAGTAAATAAATACCCAAAAGGGACTGATTCTGTGCATGAAATTAAACACTTCTACATTAGCAATTGAAGAAAAAAAATTGTTTTTCTCCATACAATGTCTTAATACCTACTCCTGTAAGGAAATATAAAAATATTACCCACCAAAAATATTTTCAGCAAATAACATTAAAAATATTAAACTGTTATCTGAAGAGACAACCCTAACGCTGGGCAATGTTGCGGGCACTGCTTCCGTGAATGTGCTCTTATCATTGCCCAGACAATTTTTTCCTGTTTTTAATACGTCCCCTGTGCTTTTATTACCTGTATAAGTTAATAACAACGTAAAAAATAACATACATAAAATTTACTTACGTGACTCCGTCGTATCAGCTACAAACTGAGATGATTTCCGAGCAAATTTTGGCACCACTTCGGCGACGACCACTTTCTACAATGTCTGTCGACCAACTGACTGAAGCTAGGCACAGAACAAACTAGCAAGTTTGCCAGTAGTATTATCAATTTTTGCTCCAATGTCTAAAAATGAGGTAATTTAGTTTAGTTAATTTTTAATTGGCGATAAAAGGTTAGTTTTCCTCTCTGGGCAAACTTAAGGTCCAAGGGCAAACTTGGCGGGTTTCACGGTACTGGAGCACCGGTATCTTACTTCAGATATCAAATGTAAGCAAGTTGTTTCAAATCTTATAAAAAAGAAGTACAATAGTTAAGATTACTAAGGACGGATCGGGTCTATGTCGACTATATAACTCGACTTTGACTTGAAAACGTTGACTTAAGGTGACCCAACCCGGCGGGACTAACTCATTTGCGGGCACAGTACAAAACCGTGCTATTGCGCTCTGGGACCCTCACTGTTTCAAAGAAAAAGACAGGCTCCGTTATGAGGAAGATGCAACATGTCCACAAAGCAGACAATGTGCATAGTGTATGATTTGGTAAGATTTAAGAAAATTTTAATTACCAAACGACTTATAGCTAAAAGTAAACCACGACTGATGTAGTAAATAATCTAACAAAAACCAAATTGATTATAAAATTTGATGAAACAAGCTATGTCTGATGACTAATCTTTTTCAGATGTTCTTACTTTATCGTTGAGTAATCTACCTCCAAAGTTATTGTATAAAACGCGCGAAAAATTCGAACTTTCGGACCTTATAACTTAGAAACCAAACACAATTTTACAATGCCAACGGTCATCAGACATCTAGTTCGATCAAATAAAGCAATTTTGAGCAACATTTGGGATCTTTGACAAGAAATATGGGCATGATCTTCTTTCCACGTTCGTATGGGGAGTCGAGCGGGTTGGACCACCTTAAATCTGGATCTGCCCTTAGGGAAACCACGTGAACATAAAATATGAATGCTAGAGGCAGCGCAGCTTGGTTCGCGGGTGCACGAACAGCAGGTAGACCGGTACGGAGGTGGCGATCATGAGGCAGCCGATGCCGAGCCGGCTCCGATACCGTATCAGTTCACACTCACCGATAGCGAGTCGAGGCAGCGCAGCTTGGTCCGCGGGGGCACGAGCAGCAGGTAGACCGGCACGGAGGTGGCGATCATGAGGCAGCCGATGCCGAGCCGGCTCCGATACCGTATCAGTTCACACTCACCGATAGCGAGTCGAGGCAGCGCAGCTTGGTCCGCGGGGGCACGAGCAGCAGGTAGACCGGCACGGAGGTGGCGATCATGAGGCAGCCGATGCCGAGCCGGCTCCGATACCGTATCAGTTCACACTCACCGATAGCGAGTCGAGGCAGCGCAGCTTGGTCCGCGGGGGCACGAGCAGCAGGTAGACCGGCACGGAGGTGGCGATCATGAGGCAGCCGATGCCGAGCCGGCTCCGACACCGTATCAGTTCACACTCACCGGTTAGCGAGTCGAGGTAGCGCAGCTTGGTCCGCGGGTGCACGAGGAGCAGGTAGACCGGCACGGAGGTGGCGATCATGAGGCAGCCGATGCCGAGCCGGCTCCGATACCGTAACAGTGCACACTAACCGGTTAGCGAGTCGAGGCAGCGCAGCTTGGTCCGCGGGTGCACGAGGAGCAGGTAGACCGGCACGGAGGTGGCGATCATGAGGCAGCCGATGCCGAGCTGGCTCCGATACCGTAACAGTGCACACTTACCGGTTAGCGAGTCGAGGCAGCGCAGCTTGGTCCGCGGGTGCACGAGGAGCAGGTAGACCGGCACGGAGGTGGCGATCATGAGGCAGCCGATGCCGAGCCGGCTCCGATACCGTAACAGTGCACACTAACCGGTTAGCGAGTCGAGACAGCGCAGCTTGGTCCGCGGGTGCACGAGGAGCACGTAGACCGGCACGGAGGTGGCGATCATGAGGCAGCCGATGCCGAGCCGGCTCCGACACCGTATCAGTTCACACTCACCGGTTAGCGAGTCGAGGCAGCGCAGCTTGGTCCGCGGGTGCACGAGGAGCAGGTAGACCGGCACGGAGGTGGCGATCATGAGGCAGCCGATGCCGAGCCGGCTCCGATACCGTAACAGTGCACACTAACCGGTTAGCGTGTCGAGGCAGCGCAGCTTGGTCCGCGGGTGCACGAGGAGCAGGTAGACCGGCACGGAGGTGGCGATCATGAGGCAGCCGATGCCGAGCCGGCTCCGACACCGTATCAGTTCACACTCACCGGTTAGCGAGTCGAGGCAGCGTAGCTTGGTCCGCGGGTGCACGAGGAGCAGGTAGACCGGCACGGAGGTGGCGATCATGAGGCAGCCGATGCCGAGCCGGCTCCGATACCGTAACAGTGCACACTAACCGGTTAGCGTGTCGAGGCAGCGCAGCTTGGTCCGCGGGTGCACGAGGAGCAGGTAGACCGGCACGGAGGTGGCGATCATGAGGCAGCCGATGCCGAGCCGGCTCCGATACCGTAACAGTGCACACTAACCGGTTAGCGTGTCGAGGCAGCGCAGCTTGGTCCGCGGGTGCACGAGGAGCAGGTAGACCGGCACGGAGGTGGCGATCATGAGGCAGCCGATGCCGAGCCGGCTCCGATACCGTAACAGTGCACACTAACCGGTTAGCGTGTCGAGGCAGCGCAGCTTGGTCCGCGGGTGCACGAGGAGCAGGTAGACCGGCACGGAGGTGGCGATCATGAGGCAGCCGATGCCGAGCCGGCTCCGATACCGTAACAGTGCACACTAACCGGTTAGCGTGTCGAGGCAGCGCAGCTTGGTCCGCGGGTGCACGAGGAGCAGGTAGACCGGCACGGAGGTGGCGATCATGAGGCAGCCGATGCCGAGCCGGCTCCGATACCGTAACAGTGCACACTAACCGGTTAGCGAGTCGAGGCAGCGCAGCTTGGTCCGCGGGTGCACGAGGAGCAGGTAGACCGGCACGGAGGTGGCGATCATGAGGCAGCCGATGCTGAGCCGGCTCCGATACCGTAACAGTGCACACTAACCGGTTAGCGAGTCGAGGCAGCGCAGCTTGGTCCGCGGGTGTACGAGGAGCAGGTAGACCGGCACGGAGGTGGCGATCATGAGGCAGCCGATGCCGAGCCGGCTCCGACACCGTATCAGTTCACACTCACCGGTTAGCGAGTCGAGGCAGCGCAGCTTGGTCCGCGGGTGCACGAGGAGCAGGTAGACCGGCACGGAGGTGGCGATCATGAGGCAGCCGATGCCGAGCCGGCTCCGACACCGTATCAGTTCACACTCACCGGTTAGCGAGTCGAGGCAGCGCAGCTTGGTCCGCGGGTGCACGAGGAGCAGGTAGACCGGCACGGAGGTGGCGATCATGAGGCAGCCGATGCCGAGCCGGCTCCGATACCGTAACAGTGCACACTGACCGGTTAGCGAGTCGAGGCAGCGCAGCTTGGTCCGCGGGTGCACGAGCAGCAGGTAGACCGGCACGGAGGTGGCGATCATGAGGCAGCCGATGCCGGTCTCGGCCGGGGAAGCAAGCGCCGGAACCGACACCACAAGTATGGTGCAGATGATGTAGACAACTGCGAAGGCACGGATGGTACTGAAGTAACTGGTTTTGGTAGCTTTTTGGGGATGTTTTTCTTGATTTTTTTACGGATTTGTACTTGTTTGTGCAGATAAACGGTTTCAACCTGGAAATTCTCGAGGGTATATTTAAAATTTTGGACTTAATGTTGCATACAATTTTGATCTTAATGTCTGATATTTTAAATAAACAAAAGGAGAAATCGGCTAAGTTTCTTGTCGTTACTTATTAGTGCGTGGTAATCGAATCGTCTATCTATGTAAATTCACAAATCCAAGAGTGTGCAACGACACCTAATTAATGAAAATAAAATATTTAACGGAAAATAAATTAGGCTAGGCTTTGAAAGCAACATTTAATTTTTATTAACCACAAGATTCGACACCAGGAATAATCCGGCATTAGCAATGTTCAAGTGAGCTCATATTTGTGGTCAGACTTTCAAAACTTCTTGTATTCCAGATGAAATCTACGGGCATAATTATTTTTAAGCTGTTTTAGACTTCAATCGATACAATCTTCTAGTGTCACTGACCTGGAAAGATGAGGTTAACCTTGATGGGGCGCTCCAGATCTGGCTGCGTCCACCGCAGCACCGGGAGACAGAGTACCGCCGCGCCGATGCTCAGCTGCCAAGTAAGCGAACCATCAAACTACTGTGAAGCTGCCGTACATACAGCGAGGAAGGACAGAGCTCACATAAATTGTGTGACGATATTTTTTTATTTGTTTTTTCCCCAGTGCACCGGCATTTTTTAATAATCCCTTCGACCATATTTTCATCCAACTTGGCCTTTTCTATTGACACTCCATCACTTTTATGTTAAGTTATCAACTCTTCAATCATTTCTCATCACTTCTTTCTTATCTGCTAACGTACTTAACAGCGAATAAAACTTACGTAGATAGAATGCGGCTTCTGAAATGCATGGTAAAGGGGGATATCTTCTAGCGTTCGTTAGACATATCTGGGTATAAATACTGGACAATTGGGAGTCTCTGGGAGTGGCATTTAATATCCTTCCCGGTCCGGATAAACTTCATGTTATTTGGCATTCCACCCAGGTTATTCTCCTGAATTACCAACTTCCTTTCGAACATTATTACCATTCATGGTGTGAATTCATGTGTTGGACTGCATAAACGATGTAGTGCTGGTGACCCGCCGGGCTTTGAGGTGTCCTCAGAATTTCGTATCGCCATTAACGACTTTCTGTAATCTTAGCATGCCTTACAGTTACTAGCATGGGGTTTGGGGTTATGCCAGGGATTGGAGGAGCATAAATGAACAGCCCGGCGAGGCGCATCATTCTGTGGTTTATAGGGTGAATCATAGACTTAGAATGCGCTTATACTAGGTCTGTGGGTAGAAATGAGAAGTCTATAATTACCCATGTAGCGAATCCCACGTAGTTGATGAGCGCGTAGATATCCGACACGGTGAGGTAGAGCAGGCTGAGTAGGGCGACAGCCAGCACGGCGGGCGCGGGGGTCGCGCGGGGGGAGACCATCGTCAGGAGCGCTGGCATCTGGCCCTGCGCGGCGCCTGCGTAGAACAGCCTGCCAGCGAAACGTCAGTCAGTTTCAGTTTCAGTTTCAGTTTCTTTATTTCCTCCATTAGATGTATATTACACACTCGGATTCGTCATTTTTTTTCCTGTCGGTTCGATTACTTCTGGCGAAGAAGAGCCGACAAGAAACTTCGTCAGGTTGGTCATTGCATTATTATTTTTTCCAGTGATACTTACAAACTAGTTTACAGTGATTGATGGATTACTACTGCTCACAAAGAACATTATTATAAGAACATTATATATATTGGTGAGGAGCAAACTCTTGACTACTATAATGACATCTTATTCTAAATTAATAGGAATTATGATCTAAATTATTCAGGTGTAAAAAGCCATCGTCATTTTTGATACAAGGTAATATCAAATTAAATATAAGTTAGTAAATAAACAAATTCATACTACAATGTAGTACCTGTTCGAGAACCATCGCGACATGCAGCAGCGGGGAGGAGGGGAGCGCCCCACCTCCCGCACTGCATCTCCCGCCCGCACCGCGGCCCACCAGCCTCGATACATTCGTCGGCGCGTGCGCACGTATTTTTTATATTTATTGTCAAAGTCGAAAAAATAAAGCATTTAAAAGGAAAGAAGACCACCTTATTAATTATCTGATAGGGAGCTTCATCCGCAACATTTGGTACTTCGAGTCGGACATCGAGTTCATCATCAAGCTGAGAAGAGGTCGGCAGTTACGTCAGCGCACCGCCAAGAGTAGACCATCCCCCGCAAATCCACCACAGGAGTACGGCAGAGGAGCGAGGTCTTCTCGGATTCATCGAATATTCATCATCACATCATCGCCTTCCCGCACCATCCATCGCTACGTCACCGCAAGGGCGCCGGCACCGGAGTGTGGCAGAAGAAACCATCCGTCCGACTACCCGCACCATCCACCAGCAGGAGCTTCCAGCAAAGTGTTCCTCAGCTTCAGGAGTGCGGCGGAAGATCTGGATCAGGATACCTACCGAACAGCTTCAGGAAGCGACGGCAAAAAATTCGCCGGTTCGGGAACCAGGACAACGCGCAAAGTCATTGTAAGTCCGTTCCTATCTCCAATATATCAATCCACAATTACATATAATTAATCCTTTTGCATTCAATTTGCACCATAGCAAATGTAAAAACGATTAAAGTACTTATTTTTCATGTCAAGAATAGATTTTCCGAAATAATCTCAACATACATACATATACAGTCCATTCACACAGCATACACTAACATAAACACTATTTACAAATAGTTTATTAACATATGAAATCAAAATTTCATCGAAATCCATCGAAAAACCAGTGAAATAGCGACAAAACTAGTTTTTTCATATGCAGTTCCCGTGAGCGGCGCTCGAGCGAGCTCCGAATCGAGATCCCATTGTTCGTTATCTCTGCGACGATCTAAGGCGCATCGATCTATTCAAATATTGAGATTGAACGTGTGCACTTGATTTGTACCAAACATAATATGACACCTTTAATTTAAATATTTCTGAAAGTGATTTATTTTATTAACACTTTAGTTCAGTAGTCTCTTTAGTAGTTTCTTTTAGTTCTTTAGGAACATCACAAACGCAAAATGGAGGATAAAGAGCTACCTAGGAAGCGTTCAGGATACAAAGGGCGTGTGACACAGTTTGCTAACTACCTAAACACTCTCAAAAGTCCTTTAACAAATCAGCAAGTGCTTGAATTAAAAATGCGAATTGAAAAAATGCAAGATATTTACACGCAGTTTGATGAAATACAGGTTCAGATGGAGAGTGTTTCGGGAGATGCGCAAACAATACAGTTAGCCGAACGTGCAGAATTCGAAAAACAATTTTATTCTAACGTAGCTAGAGCACAAGAAATGTACGATTCAAACATTCAATTGCAGCAGACCAGCTCGTCCGCCGCCAACTCCGGTGATCGCGTTAGTGGTGAAGCAGCACTGTCAGGGAAGCAGATTACTGGCGTGAAGCTACCAACAATAGTCCTGCCTGAGTTCTCAGGTTTATATGAGCATTATTTAGAGTTTCACGACACCTTCCTGTCTATGATCCATCATAATAACAGCATAAATGATGTGCAGAAATATCACTATTTGCGAGCCGCGCTCGAGGGCGACGCCGCACAGGTAATCCAATCGTTGGAATTTTCAAGTGCCAACTATACAATTGCATGGAATTTATTGCGTGATAGGTACAATAACCCAAGGCTATTAATCCAAAATCACTTAAAATCATTGTTCAACTTTGAACCCATTAAAAAGGAGTCTGCAATTCAGTTGCGACAACTTATTGACACATTCAATAGAAATTTAAGAGCGCTCAATACGCTCGGGGAGCCCACAGCTTCGTGGGATACCTTGCTCCTGTACATTCTTGCGTCCAAACTTGATGTTAGGACTTCCCGTGAGTGGGAGGAACAGAAGGGCAAGGAAGACAACTTGTCATTAGAAACTTTTCGCAAGTTCATAAAAGGCCGAGCTGACCTACTCGAAACCATCGATGTAAACAAATCAGTTTCATGCAGTAAACCTCATCGCGTGTTGTCATGCCAATCCGCAGACACAAAATCTAAAATATCTTGTCCACTGTGCAAAGGTGAGCATGCACTTTACAGATGCCAGCAGTTCCTTCTGCTACCCCCTAGCAGCAGGGCCGGTCAGGTAAAATCACTCAGATTGTGCCTTAATTGTTTTCGATCAGGACACTTCAACAAGGCCTGCAAACTAAGCGGGTGCATAAAGTGCAATGGCAAGCACAATACCCTGATTCATGAGGACTTGCCAGCAGCGTCTACATCAGCCGAAGCTGTTATTCTGTCCGCTTCGTCGGACCATGAGACGACACACGTCTTATTGTCGACAGCGGTTATAAAAATATATGATGACAAAAATCAGCCCCATTTCGCCCGAGCTCTTCTCGATAGTGGTAGCACTTCTTGCTTCATGTCACAGAGCATGTGGGAACGATTAGGGCTATATACGATCGCAGTAGATGTTTCTGTTACTGGAATTAATAATTCGGTTTCCTCAATCACTAAAAGGTGCAATGTGCGAATCAATTCACTTCGCGATGATTACAGTGATACAATTTCATGTTTTGTGATGAATACCATCACACATGAGCTACCCAAGTACTTTGTGGATAATTCAAAGCTGTCTATTCCGAATAATCTGGTTTTAGCAGATCCTACATTTAATCTCCCGGCACCCATTGACATGCTGATCGGGGCTGACGTGTTTTGGGATCTGCTGGGGTCTGGAAATATATCATTGGGGCGAAACAAACCCACCATGCGTGAGACTAAGTTAGGATGGCTAATTTCAGGTCGCCTCTCCGGAGGACCCAATAGCATCCAGTGCAACTTTGCTGCCCTCGGTGTGCAGGAGCAGCTTGCCAAGTTCTGGCAGCTCGAGGAACTGGCAGATCCAACAAAGCCGGTATACTCTAAAGAGGAGAAAGCGTGTGAAAACAATTTTGTTCAAACCGTAGCCCGCGTGGACGGAGGAA
The DNA here is from genome assembly GCA_946894095.1 of Incurvaria masculella. Classification (NCBI taxonomy): domain Eukaryota; kingdom Metazoa; phylum Arthropoda; class Insecta; order Lepidoptera; family Incurvariidae; genus Incurvaria; species Incurvaria masculella. Next base: position 13,242,683 of record OX335662.1, on the reverse strand, counting down.
GGTTCTTAGTTACAATTCCTTTAAAAGGGTCTGACAATGATCTAGGCAGTTCCTTTGAGCGAGCTAAGCAATGTTTTCTATCGCTCGAGAGACAACTGCAGCGTCAGCCAGTGCTCAGAGCCATGTATGTCGATTTCATGAAGGAGTACAATACGTTAGGTCACATGACTGAAAGCGACATTAATGATAAATATGTCAAATCGTATTTCCTTCCGCACCATGGCGTGCTACGTGAAAGCAGTTCTACCACTAAGCTTCGTGCTGTATTCAATGCCAGTGCGCCTACTTCATCTGGCGTGTCTTTCAATGACATCCAGATGGTGGGACCAACAGTACAAGACGATCTTTTGTCGATACTCCTTCGATTCAGGCAACACAGATTTGCGGTCACAGCTGATATCGAGAAGATGTATCGTCAGATCCTTGTAAATGTAGATCAAAGACGACTGCAACAAATCGTCTGGAGGGATGATCCTTCTGATATTTTAAAAACATTTAAACTGAATACGGTGACATATGGTACTGCATCTGCACCATTCCTTGCAGTACGATGTCTTAAGCAGTTAGCTGAAAGCTGCAGCGATAGCATTATTACTGAAATCATAAACAAAGACTTTTATATGGATGATATGCTCACTGGAGCAGACACAATTGATCAGTTGTCATTCATTTGCACTAAGGTTTCTCAAGTTCTAAAGTCAGGTTGCTTCAATCTGAGAAAATGGCGATCGAATGAAATTAATGTACTTTCGCACCCTAACACAGAAAACCTGAATTTAGACCTGAGTTCTGAAAACCAATGCAAGACGCTAGGGTTAGGCTGGTCGAGTACAACCAAAGAATTAAACATAACCATAAACGTTGAGAAGGCCCCAGCTACTTTCACGAAACGGAGTATATTGTCTATTATCGCACATATTTTCGATCCCTTGGGTCTTCTAAGCGCCTGCATCATTCAGGCAAAAATCATTTTACAGAAGCTTTGGCTCCATAAACTTTCATGGGACGATGTTCTGCCACAAGACGTTCGTTCCGCCTGGGATCATTTTCTTATCCATCTACCATGTTTAAACGATTTACGGATACCGAGACGCGTAGTATGCGATGATCCGGAAATAATAGAAGTACATACCTTTTGCGATGCGTCTCAGGACGCATACGGAGCCTGCTCATACATACGTTCCATGCGTTTAGATCACGTCGAAGTGCATCTACTGTGCTCCAAGAGCAAGGTCGCACCTTTAAAACCTACAACCATCCCACGCCTCGAGCTGTGTGGTGCTTTGGTAGGCGCGCGACTCACAACTAAGATCTTAAGTTCATTAAGAGTAAATGTTCACAAGTGTGTGTTATGGACTGACTCTTCAATAGTACTGGGCTGGCTAAGAACTAATCCTTGCAAACTCAAGCCATTCGTAAAAAATCGTGTAGCTGAAGTTCAGGAGCTTTGCACGAATCACGTTTGGCGTCATGTTCCTACTGCGGAGAATCCTGCCGATTTGCTTTCCCGCGGTGTCAGTCCTAACTTAATTGAACATTCAATGCTATGGTGGTCCGGTCCACTATTTCTTGGTCAAAATGAATCCACTTGGCCAAAGTTTCAGTCAACTGATCGTGACTTACCAGAGATGAGACCACAGACAACCAGTTTGGTTGCATCTGCTTGTTCAGAGGTAATTCAGTTCTCACGCTTTTCTAATTTCCAACGACTAAAACGTTCAATAGCATATGTTTTACGGTTTCTGAATAACATTAACAGCAAAAATGAACGAAAAACCGGCCCACTGACGGTACAAGAACAAAATACAGCCTCGATTAGCTTATTCAAGGTTGTACAAAAGGAGTCATTTTCATCAGAACTCACCCTTCTACAAAAGGATAGTCAAATATCAAAGGGTGCGCTTTCAGCCCTTAATCCATTTATTGACCCTTCTGGCCTTATGCGTGTAGGAGGTCGACTTCATCATTCAGAGTTCTCATATGAAAAGAAACACCCGATCATCATTAAGGCTGACCATCCCGTTTCAATATTACTGTTTAGGCACGAACACTTGCGGCTTATGCACGCTGGGCCACAGCTTCTTCTGTCATCCATCAGGGAATCATTCTGGCCTGTAAGAGGAAGAAATTTGGCAAAAAGGATAACTCACCAATGTGTTCGTTGCAGCCGACTGAAAGCAAAACCGGTTCATCCAATCATGGGCAACTTACCTGAGCAGCGTGTCGTGCCTGGGTCGCCCTTCCAGACTACGGGTGTCGACTACGCAGGTCCTTTAATGGCAGCAGACAGGAAGGGTCGTGGTTGCAGGCTTGTAAAAACATACATTGCAGTTTTTGTCTGCTTCGTCACTAAGGCGATTCATTTGGAGTTGGTCAGCGATTTGACAAAGGAATCATTCCTACTAGCCTTACGCCGATTTATTGCTCGTCGTGGCAAACCCACGGCTATTTATTCAGACAATGGCACTTCATTTGTTGGTGCTCGAAATGAGTTGCACAAGTTTTTTAAGGAAAATTCAAAGTCATTGTCTGAAGAAATGTCCAACGATTCCATACAATTTCATTTTTCTCCAGCGTATTCACCACATTTTGGGGGATTGTGGGAGGCGGGAGTTAAATCCACTAAGTACCATTTAAAACGCGTGTTAGGAAATTCACATTTAACATTTGAAGAATTATACACAGCTTTGGTGCAGATTGAAGCAATTTTAAACTCTCGTCCCTTGTCTCCCCTTTCTACCGATCCTGACGACGTCCTTCCTTTAACTCCAGGACACTTCCTTATCGGACGAACTTTGACTTCTGTGCCGAGTTCTAGGTTAGAGGACACTGCTGTGAATCGACTTTCGCGATACCAAAGAGTCGAACAGCTTCGCCAGCATTTCTGGCGTCGGTGGCACAAGGAATACGTCGCCGAACTACAACAGCGCATAAAATGGAGAACCACTGTCAGTCAACTCCACGAGGGGACCATGGTAGTCATCAAGGACGACGACCTGCCCCCACTCAAATGGATGATAGGACGAATCCTTAAAGTCTATCCCGGCAGCGACGGCGTAGCTAGAGTCGCCGACGTCAGGACTGCACGAGGAGTAATACGACGTTCTTTCTCCAAGATTTGCCCTCTACCTTTCAATGATGTTGCTGCGGATGCTGAAAACTGTTGAAATCTTCCAGCTTTCAACGCCGGGGGGCATGTTCGAGAACCATCGCGACATGCAGCAGCGGGGAGGAGGGGAGCGCCCCACCTCCCGCACTGCATCTCCCGCCCGCACCGCGGCCCACCAGCCTCGATACATTCGTCGGCGCGTGCGCACGTATTTTTTATATTTATTGTCAAAGTCGAAAAAATAAAGCATTTAAAAGGAAAGAAGACCACCTTATTAATTATCTGATAGGGAGCTTCATCCGCAACAGTACCCATGTCAGAGAAAATAATAATAATAGAAAATAATAATAATAATAATAAAAAAAAAACACGATACAGAATTATATCGACTGTCAAGTTGTTAGCTTAAAAAATAAAAAAAAAATTAATAAAAAAAGTCCAGAGGAATAACTATAATGACAGGAAACTATAGGTAATACAGAAGATTACGTCACAATTTCGATTCAGGAAATGGCACCAATATGGAGACTAAAATCAGATTTGGTTATGAAGGCTATGAAGGTTTCATTCGTTGTAGACGAAATTAGTCTTACTCAATGCATGATAGTTCCGTCAAAGTATCCCCTATGCTAACCTGTGTTGACTTTATCCTCGAGATGTATTTCGTAATCAGCACTACCCAAGGCTGTGAGGACTTTCCCAATTACATATAGTATTATGTCATCTGTTCAAGGAAATTTTAGTCTAGTTTGATTAACGGCTACCTAAAAATGCATTGTTCATTGCTATCTATCCTTAAAAATATATCTAAATTACATATTTTAATCATATTGGAACATCTATTGGAAAATATTACGATATAAACAATACTACTACTTTAAATGAGTTCGATTTGCTGGAAATATCCAGCCAAACCCATTCATTCCAATTTATTTACTGTTCCGCCATTATTTGACTATAGAATTGAGCGCGTGATCTGTATTGGCTGTTCTGCTCGGAATTCTCGTATTGTTGCAATAACTTTCTTATTGAACTTATTTGGAAATAAAAGTGATCCTATAAGTAGGCTTACGCATTTTATATCTGAGTGTGACTGTATTTACAGCAATGATGACTATGAAATTGAAAGAGTAGGTTGCATGCTTCTGAGAAGAAAATTCGGCGTTATTTTTAAAAACAATAGCTCTGAGGGACGGCTGTTGCAGTGTGACAATTATTTTGGAATTAGTAATGAATGATTTACTTTCAGTTGGCAGTTGGACAAAAACAAACCAACTGTGACACCGAAGATCATACAGCCACAAATATAAAAGAAAGAGGAAACTCATTAGTGAAACAATATAAGTGAATAAGTACGAATGTAAATCAAGAAAAAAGAAAAGTCAGAAGTAACTGATATCTAAAATAGTAATAGTAATAGAAAAATGTCTCTAGTACAGCAGGGGCAGTCTTTTCTTGCAACCATAATCCGTGGGAAATGGTAGTAAAAATGGACTCACTCGCTGCTAGGCATAGCACAATGCTGGTAGCTGCATGGGGCTGAACCATATACCCCGCTACTTGCATCTTGCTATGCCTTGAGTTGAGACAGGACTGCAAAGCATTCAAACACGAAAGTCAAGGTAAAGATCCACCGGCTGTGCAAGATCCACCTGCATCTCGGATGACATACCTGGAAGAAGTGAGCAGCACACCGTTGACAGCACCGAAAGTGGAAGCTGCCACGAACAGGGGTATGGTGAAGGCGAACCAGCCGAACAGACGCTCGGCGAAAGTCACGGCAACCGCCGCTGAGCCCAGAACCTGAACAGACAGTTCGCGATGAGAGCTGCTTGCACGAACAGGCTTCTAGGCGACGGCTTGCTAGTCGCAATAATCACGGTATGTTTAAATCACTACATTAATTTCGGGGGTCAGTGAACAGCTAATAAGAAACGTCTATATTTTCTATTGCATCTGAATGAACACGTGTGAATGATAGTGACGAGATTTTGATGAGAATGTACAAAACATAACACTCTTGTTTTCGAGTGTCGTGTCAAAAGCTTATTTTCAATCAAATTACCCGTATTTCAAATAGGAAATGTCTACCTATTGTGAATGTTATCTTATTGAAATTGACCAGGTCTACAACTCTTGGGAGGCATACATTATAATTACTTAGGTATTTCGTTTTGAAGTATTATAATATAATAGTATAATAATAATAATAAGTATATTTGAAGTAGTATTAGCCTACCGTGAAGCGGAGTGATGGTGCCTACCTCGGCGGGTGCGAGGGTGGTGTAGAAGGCCACGTTGGTGAAGGTGTAGACAGCCGTCACGAGAGCGCACGAGATGGCGATAGCTCGCGGGAGGTTACCGTGAAGCGGTGTGATGGTGCCTACCTCGGCGGGTGCGAGGGTGATGTAGAAGGCCACGTTGGTGAAGGTGTAGACAGCCGTCACGAGAGCGCACGAGATGGCGATAGCTCGCGGGAGGTTACCGTGAAGCGGTGTGATGGTGCCTACCTCGGCGGGTGCGAGGGTGATGTAGAAGGCCACGTTGGTGAAGGTGTAGACAGCCGTCACGAGAGCGCACGAGATGGCGATAGCTCGCGGGAGGTTACCGTGAAGCGGAGTGATGGTGCCTACCTCGGCGGGTGCGAGGGTGATGTAGAAGGCCACGTTGGTGAAGGTGTAGACAGCCGTCACGAGAGCGCACGAGATGGCGATAGCTCGCGGGAGGTTACCGTGAAGCGGAGTGATGGTGCCTACCTCGGCGGGTGCGAGGGTGGTGTAGAAGGCCACGTTGGTGAAGGTGTAGACAGCCGTCACGAGAGCGCACGAGATGGCGATAGCTCGCGGGAGGTTACCGTGAAGCGGAGTGATGGTGCCTACCTCGGCGGGTGCGAGGGTGGTGTAGAAGGCCACGTTGGTGAAGGTGTAGACAGCCGTCACGAGAGCGCACGAGATGGCGATAGCTCGCGGGAGGTTACCGTGAAGCGGAGTGATGGTGCCTACCTCGGCGGGTGCGAGGGTGATGTAGAAGGCCACGTTGGTGAAGGTGTAGACAGCCGTCACGAGAGCGCACGAGATAGCGATAGCTCGCGGGAGGTTACCGTGAAGCGGAGTGATGGTGCCTACCTCGGCGGGTGCGAGGGTGGTGTAGAAGGCCACGTTGGTGAAGGTGTAGACAGCCGTCACGAGAGCGCACGAGATGGCGATAGCTCGCGGGAGGTTACCGTGAAGCGGAGTGATGGTGCCTACCTCGGCGGGTGCGAGGGTGGTGTAGAAGGCCACGTTGGTGAAGGTGTAGACAGCCGTCACGAGAGCGCACGAGATGGCGATAGCTCGCGGGAGGTTACCGTGAAGCGGAGTGATGGTGCCTACCTCGGCGGGTGCGAGGGTGATGTAGAAGGCCACGTTGGTGAAGGTGTAGACAGCCGTCACGAGAGCGCACGAGATGGCGATAGCTCGCGGGAGGTTACCGTGAAGCGGAGTGATGGTGCCTACCTCGGCGGGTGCGAGGGTGGTGTAGAAGGCCACGTTGGTGAAGGTGTAGACAGCCGTCACGAGAGCGCACGAGATGGCGATAGCTCGCGGGAGGTTACCGTGAAGCGGAGTGATGGTGCCTACCTCGGCGGGTGCGAGGGTGATGTAGAAGGCCACGTTGGTGAAGGTGTAGACAGCCGTCACGAGAGCGCACGAGATGGCGATAGCTCGCGGGAGGTTACCGTGAAGCGGAGTGATGGTGCCTACCTCGGCGGGTGCGAGGGTGGTGTAGAAGGCCACGTTGGTGAAGGTGTAGACAGCCGTCACGAGAGCGCACGAGATGGCGATAGCTCGCGGGAGGTTACCGTGAAGCGGAGTGATGGTGCCTATCTCGGCGGGTGCGAGGGTGGTGTAGAAGGCCACGTTGGTGAAGGTGTAGACAGCCGTCACGAGAGCGCACGAGATGGCGATAGCTCGCGGGAGGTTACCGTGAAGCGGAGTGATGGTGCCTACCTCGGCGGGTGCGAGGGTGGTGTAGAAGGCCACGTTGGTGAAGGTGTAGACAGCCGTCACGAGAGCGCACGAGATGGCGATAGCTCGCGGGAGGTTACCGTGAAGCGGAGTGATGGTGCCTACCTCGGCGGGTGCGAGGGTGGTGTAGAAGGCCACGTTGGTGAAGGTGTAGACAGCCGTCACGAGAGCGCACGAGATGGCGATAGCTCGCGGGAGGTTACCGTGAAGCGGAGTGATGGTGCCTACCTCGGCGGGTGCGAGGGTGGTGTAGAAGGCCACGTTGGTGAAGGTGTAGACAGCCGTCACGAGAGCGCACGAGATGGCGATAGCTCGCGGGAGGTTACCGTGAAGCGGAGTGATGGTGCCTACCTCGGCGGGTGCGAGGGTGGTGTAGAAGGCCACGTTGGTGAAGGTGTAGACAGCCGTCACGAGAGCGCACGAGATGGCGATAGCTCGCGGGAGGTTACCGTGAAGCGGAGTGATGGTGCCTACCTCGGCGGGTGCGAGGGTGGTGTAGAAGGCCACGTTGGTGAAGGTGTAGACAGCCGTCACGAGAGCGCACGAGATGGCGATAGCTCGCGGGAGGTTACCGTGAAGCGGTGTGATGGTGCCTACCTCGGCGGGTGCGAGGGTGATGTAGAAGGCCACGTTGGTGAAGGTGTAGACAGCCGTCACGAGAGCGCACGAGATGGCGATAGCTCGCGGGAGGTTACCGTGAAGCGGAGTGATGGTGCCTACCTCGGCGGGTGCGAGGGTGGTGTAGAAGGCCACGTTGGTGAAGGTGTAGACAGCCGTCACGAGAGCGCACGAGATGGCGATAGCTCGCGGGAGGTTACCGTGAAGCGGTGTGATGGTGCCTACCTCGGCGGGTGCGAGGGTGGTGTAGAAGGCCACGTTGGCGAAGGTGTAGACAGCCGTCACGAGAGCGCACGAGATGGCGATAGCTCGCGGGAGGTTACCGTGAAGCGGAGTGATGGTGCCTACCTCGGCGGGTGCGAGGGTGGTGTAGAAGGCCACGTTGGTGAAGGTGTAGACAGCCGTCACGAGAGCGCACGAGATGGCGATAGCTCGCGGGAGGTTACCGTGAAGCGGTGTGATGGTGCCTACCTCGGCGGGTGCGAGGGTGGTGTAGAAGGCCACGTTGGTGAAGGTGTAGACAGCCGTCACGAGAGCGCACGAGATGGCGATAGCTCGCGGGAGGTTACCGTGAAGCGGAGTGATGGTGCCTACCTCGGCGGGTGCGAGGGTGGTGTAGAAGGCCACGTTGGTGAAGGTGTAGACAGCCGTCACGAGAGCGCACGAGATGGCGATAGCTCGCGGGAGGTTACCGTGAAGCGGAGTGATGGTGCCTACCTCGGCGGGTGCGAGGGTGGTGTAGAAGGCCACGTTGGTGAAGGTGTAGACAGCCGTCACGAGAGCGCACGAGATGGCGATAGCTCGCGGGAGGTTACCGTGAAGCGGAGTGATGGTGCCTACCTCGGCGGGTGCGAGGGTGGTGTAGAAGGCCACGTTGGTGAAGGTGTAGACAGCCGTCACGAGAGCGCACGAGATGGCGATAGCTCGCGGGAGGTTACCGTGAAGCGGAGTGATGGTGCCTACCTCGGCGGGTGCGAGGGTGGTGTAGAAGGCCACGTTGGTGAAGGTGTAGACAGCCGTCACGAGAGCGCACGAGATGGCGATAGCTCGCGGGAGGTTACCGTGAAGCGGAGTGATGGTGCCTACCTCGGCGGGTGCGAGGGTGGTGTAGAAGGCCACGTTGGTGAAGGTGTAGACAGCCGTCACGAGAGCGCACGATATGGCGATAGCTCGCGGGAGGTTACCGTGAAGCGGAGTGATGGTGCCTACCTCGGCGGGTGCGAGGGTGGTGTAGAAGGCCACGTTGGTGAAGGTGTAGACAGCCGTCACGAGAGCGCACGAGATGGCGATAGCTCGCGGGAGGTTGCGCACCGGATCTTTCAGCTCCTCGATTATGAAGTTTAGGTAATTCCTGAAAATGGTTATTAACATAGTTTTGGAATCAGCAGAAGTTCGCATGGTTGATTAAATCATGTTCTATTGTAAAATTAAATATAAAAAAAGTTTGGGCCTTCGAACATATCTTTAATTTTATTTATACATATTGCTTGCTATCGTCGTTAATCTACAGAGATAATTAGATGAAGAAACATATAAAAAACAAGGACCAAAAAATATTCAAGATTGAGAAAGAGTATGTAAAGTCTTCTGTAAGATCAGTGACGCATAGGGCCCTCATTACATATTATTTGCTTAGAGCTAGGCAAACAAACATTGCTGCGTTGCACAAAATATCGTTTCGGAAATATTACCAAACTATTTTTTTCAATTTAATTATGAAAAATTAATTTCGTTTGAATTTCTTTTTTGGATTTAAAAAAATAAAGAAAGTTGATTTGTTTTGGATACAGATCCACTTAAGTGGTTCGGGTATTTAAACCACCTGTGTTTTGTATCCATCGAAAGTCGTCATTGATTTTACCATGGTAGCTCCGCTATCCGCTCCGATATCACCGCTGGTAGATATACCCTTACAAAAACCACATTTGATACGGTTTGAGAAGCACATGAAATCCGAAATGATTTTTTTTTTCTCAGAAATATATAATTTCATGTTCATATGCTTACATTAAGTTTGCAACATTTAGCGGGGCGCGGAAGATAGAAAAAAAAAATTAAAATGTATTAAAAATTATATATCTCCTAAACAAATAATTAGAAACGGTATTAAAAAAAATTATATGTTAAGTCTTTTAAGGCGTAATGTAACTGTGAATTTGCAACAATTTTGTAATTACGGAAATGTATTTAAAAAAATGTTTTTACTAAAAAAAATCTATGCCGCGAACCTAACTTGCTATTGCTATATTTCTTTCTAGAATATGTAAAATCAAATTAAAAACTATACAACGAACGATTTTATACGTATTTCGAATTTTTTGTTTAGCTTTTGTGTGAATGTAAACATTATAAATGTAAAAAAAATGTGCTTCTAATATTTGCAACATTTTACAAATTTCACAGAATATAGAGTTTGCGGTCAGTTTCCAATTTCAGAAAATAAAATAGAATTTTCATTATTTGCTTTGCAGATATTAAATATTACAGATACTAAAAGTACAAAAAAAAAATTTACACAGTTCCGTAAATAAGAAATTGTTGCAAATTCACAGTAATATTACAACTAAAATTTGCTAACATATAACATTTTTAAATAAAATTTCTAAATATTTGTTTAGGAGATATCATTTTTTAAACATATTTCATATTTTATTTCTATCTTCCGGACCCCCCAAAATGTTGCAAACTTAATGTACACACGTCCACATGACATACTACGTTTATGAGAAAAAAAAAATGCATTTCGGATTTAATGTTTTTCTAAGTGCTGATTTAAGGCTAAAGTTCCTGGAGTAATTATTTATACTCTAACACCTTACTAATAAAAATGGGTATCTATTAAGATGCACGATAAATTTGACCTATTTTTAATTCCTGTTTTGTTCATTACTCCATAAAATTAATTAAATTTTGTATAGATTTTCCATTACACTCAAACATCGCAATAATAGACTACGTTTCAAAAGGGTTTCAGGCCTAGATATACTTCATTAATACACATAAAAGTTGCAACTGCATGAAAAAAAAAACCGGAATCTGTAGGCCCATTCTGGAAATTCCGTGCTCAGAAAGGGAATCTTTCAGTCTAGAAAACAGTTTCCATAGCGGTTATGAATGCGGTTATCTCGACTGAAAACCCCGAATAATTGTGAAACCGTACCCCGGAATCTTTCCGTGGATAAAATCATCTCGTCGCTATAATAATAGTTTTTAGGGTATCTTCACCCAAAGAACTGATTAGCTTAATCCTCACATTAAAGGGCCTTTCTTATAATTTTGTTAGTTTTATTTTATCTGCGTAACAAACAGTCGAATACATACAGAAAAAAATAGTTAACATAAGTTTACATATACCAGCGAAGTAACGACCAAATTGGTATCATACATGTTCAATTAACAACATAGATGACACAAGAAAAGAAATACCTACAAAGATACGTTCATACAATCATACAATCCATCCATCTGCCAATCTATAGTAGTACAAGATAATCAGCACTTAAGTAAGAAAAGCCCTTTAATTGTCAATTAAAATATATCAGCAGTTGGCTCAACCCAGGCTTCCTGCTTCCTGACCACGGAATTCCATGAATAGGTCTCCTGTTGAAAGAATGCAACATTGCTTTTAATCCATTCGTAGTAAGCTAATGAACTAATCAACTAAATAAACAAATAAAAATTCACATAACACTACATTCATCAGATTGGCAATCGAATGCTCGCATACTCACCAGCCATTGTAAGCGAATAGTCCCGAGTAGAAGGACAAAGCTAATGACGTCACATCCGACGTGGTCCCCTCGAACGTAAAATGCTCAACTTTTCCTGTAGAAATAAAACGATTAATTAGTTCATGCCTCTAGATCTTCGATATTGAAGCTGAACTTTTAGGGTTCTGTACCTAAAGGGTGCCAACGGAACCCTATTACTAAGCCTCCGCTGTCCGTCCGTCCGTCCGTCACAGGGCTGTATCTCGTGAATCGTAATAGGTAGGCAGCTGAAATGTTCACAGTGTGTATTTATTTCAACCGCTACAACAACAAATAGGTGAAATAAAAAAATAAAAAAAAAATAAAGGGAGGCCCATACAAAAAACGTGTTTTTTGTGTTAATCCTTGTACGATGGTACGGGACACTTCGTGCGTGTGTCCGACTCGCAATTGGCCGGTTTTTGTAACTGGAAATGGATTAATAATATCACATTCAGGGCCGAGTGCACGAAAGGACAAAAAATCAAAATCAACGTATAAGTAAGTATATATCAAAATATAAGTATGATGTAACACGTCAATTTGTGTGGAGAGTATGGAAGTAACTCTATGCGGTTCACTAAAAGTGACGTGTTTTAACATTGGTTAACTTAGCCGTCTCTTCGTGCAATCGGGGCTTACTGTCATGATTAGGAACTACACAGTACTACATGAAACTTTTGAATCCCGGCGTACTTTCTTGTCGGTACGTGGTAATCAAACCATCTTAAAAAAAATAACGTTTCCAAGAGTGTGTGTACACCAATGGAGGAAAACACAACCGGACAAATGGAAAATGGAAAACTGTTACAATCAAGAATAAAAATATTGAAAGCGGTTTCGTGATAAACTCTATCTCTACTCTCACGCCCGTCGTCTGTCTCTAGCAGACGAAGGAACGTGAAACTCAATTTGCTGCAAGATGATGGGAATGTCAATTGGCCCCGTTTGTCCTTGGAGAGAAACCAGACCAGCGGCGGATCCAGAATTTCATCGAGGGGTGGCAGAAGCAAGGAATTTTGGAGGTCCAAAAACGGCTATGCGAGGAATTTCAAGAATATGAATAACAATAAGAAAATACCGGTCAAGTGCGAGTCAGACTCGCACACGAAGAATTCCGTATTATCGTAGATACGATCATCATATTTAACAAAAAAAAACAAGTTTTTTGTAAGGCACCCCCTTTAATTTTTATTAGTTTTATATTTTACTTATTTCTAAAAAATACAAAAAAATACACACTTTGTGAAAGTTTCAGCTGCCTACCTATTACAGTTCATGAGATACAGCCCTGTAACAGACGGACGGACGGATGGACGCACAGCGGGGGTTAAGTAATAGGGTTCCGTGGGCACCCTTTGGGTACGGAACCTTAAAAATATTCGTCAAAACATTAACAGTCACAGAACTTGGCCGGTTTTACAATTCTGCGTGCACTTTAATTGTACTTACGCAGACAATTTTAATGTTTTAGCAACATCCAAAATTCCTGCTAGGATGTTCCGACCCATACAATGTATTTTTTACACAGAACGCAAAAATATTGCACTTTAAGGCACGAATTCGTCAAAAATATTAAATATAGCCATAGTAGTTGCAGCGAAAACATATTCACAATTTCAGGTTTAATGGTTTCGTTGTAATTGCCGATTAGAAGTTTTACACCGTTAGATGGCGCTGTTAAATAAAAATCGTATTTAAATAAATTGTAACAAAACCAATAATCCTGAAATTGTGAAATTGTTTTCGCTGCAAGTAATATGACTATATTAAACATTTATTATTAATTCGTGGCTTAAAGTGCAATATTTTTTGCGTTATGTGTGCAAACAACTTTATATGGGTCGGAACAGCCTTAAGAGAGTCGTTACCCTATCAATGCCCCATACTAAGGGCGATAACTGTTTCCATGCTCTTAATGTTTTACTAGGTTTTTAATTTTTTTCATTAAAAAATATATTTGAGAAATCTACAATATTTAGTTTAAGGCGCTAGGACTAGCCAACTACTCGCGCCATACAAATGCACTTTTTTACAAATGTAATAATATGTAGTGAAACTCTTCAGCAAATCCAAATATAACTCCAGACTGATAATGGATTGTTAATATTTTTTTATTCCATCATTTATTTAAATAATAATAAAAATAAAAAAGTTGATTTTTCTCATTAGAAATCTGAAAGTAATTCGATTTCTAGATATAAGCAAAAACAGCATATATACATAAACAAAAAAATCCATTTCTACATTTAGTCAAAAAAGTTCGGAAGTGGACACCGTTTCTGCAATGTATTTTGTATAGAAAAAGGAATCATGCATTAACGAAAATAGGTCGATTCCTAGACAAGGAAGCATATATTGTAAGAATGACACTTAGAATCGTCAGACTTAGTTAGTTAACTTGGGGTGCCTCGTCTAACTTTGCGATTTGGCTAGTACTAGGGCCTTAACGGCTTACCGCGCGTAAGTTTTAAAATATTAATTTGAGAAATCTATTTATATATGTTTATGATTCTTTATATACCTTTCAGATTGGAAAATATTGGCTAATAAACATTGGAAAATGTTGTCTTTTTTTATTTTGTTTATTTTCGATTTTTTTTACTGAAAAATACAGATAGATATTCACAAAAAAATAAAAATATACGGACATAGAATGAAGCTTTCTCAAATTATAAAAAAAAATAACATTCTGACAACGTTTAGGGGTAGGGAAACGTTAGGGTCTGGAAGACGATTTCGACAATGTAACGGCACTCGCCGTGCAAAACTGTGCCTTGTCCAATTGACAAAGAATGCATTTCTTAAATATTTTCTCATCTTAGATTTCCTGTGACTTCACGACTGCCTTAAGGTGGGCCAACCCGCTCAACTCCCCATACAAACGGGGAAAGAATATAACGCCCATATTTCTTGTCAGAGATCCCAAATATTGCTCAAAATAGCATTATTTGATCGAACTAGATGTCTGATGACCGTTGGCATTGTAAAATTGTGTTTTGTTTCTAAGTTATAAGGTCTGAAAGTCGAATTTTTCGCGCGTTTTGTACAATAACTTTGGGGGTGGATTACGCAATGATAAAGTAAGAACATCTTAAAAAGATTAGTCATCAGATATAGCTTATTTAATCAAGATTTATAATCTATTTGGTTTTTGTTAGATTTTTGACTACAGCGGTCGTAGTTTACTTTTAGCTATAAGTCGTTTGTAATTAAAATTTTCGTAAATCTTACCAAATCATACCTATGCACATTGTTTTTTTTGTGGACATGTTGCATCTTCCTCATCACGGAGACTGTCTTTTTCTTTGAGACAGAGAAGGGCCCAGAGCCCAACAGCACGGTTTTGTACTGTGCCCGCGAATGAGTTAGTCCCGCCGGGTTGGGCCACCTAAACGCCCATATTTCGGTCGTCACGCATTGACATAAGCGGACCATCTCGAGCGCTGACCCCTCAAAAGACACGCGCGACAATAGGATGCGCGCGTCTGATTGGATGATTGCCGGAGAGTGAAGTCCCGGGTTACCTCACCGTGTGGGAACATAAATCGCAATAATCGGACTGGACGCATGCACAGAATGTCGGTGACACGGCACCGTGACATGCACGTAGGGAGCTGGCGAGCGATGGGGAAGAATACCGCTTATTTATCACGACAGGTGGCGTCCAAGCGAGCTCACCTAAAAGATCTGTCAAATCTGTCAGATACCCTACAAAATAAAACAGAATAGATTTGAAAATTTTAAATTTACTCAATCTGTGTAATTTCAATGACTAATTTTTCTTTATGTTATTTCGAAAATAAATTGTTCTCAATTATGCTAATCAAAGGACGTCTTGGGAAAGAAAATATCACAATAACATAACCTATAATATTTCTTTTCATACTTTGTGCTGGTCAATGACATTTAAATTTGTTTGAAGACTAAAACAACAGCTCTTCTTTTGTCTAACTAAACCTTATTCTAACTGCATCATGGAGTACATCTTGCATGTAAAAACTAGTAAATAAAATCTGACAGGAATGTCAGTTTTGACATTTATACCGGTCGCTCAATAAGCTATGACTTTTCTTTCCCATTAAAAAAAAAAGGCTGGGAGACCGAATTGACTTGTATCGACTGAAGTAAAAAATAGTTTCAGCCACCAACTTTTAATGACTAATGGGAATTATCTTACATTCATTTGGTTTCATTTAATTTATTTATTTATTCTGGTAGTCAAACTACATGCAGCCATGTAGCAATTTGATTGATCCGGCGGATCCGGTCAACTCAGTGAAGAAGAATCCGCAAAGAAACTTCACCGTTCTATAGGTTATGAATTTTTGTTTCGTCCACATTTATGATATATTACACTTATGAATGAACAACTTAAGGTGGGCCATACCGCTCATCTCCCCATACAAAAGGGGAAAGAAGATCACGCCCATATTTCTTGTCAGAGATCCAAAATTTTGCTCAAAATAGCTTTATTTGATCGAACTAGATGTCTGATGACCATTGGCATTGTAAAGTTGTGTTTGGTTTCTAAGTTATAAGGTCCGAAAGTTCGAATTTTTCGCGCGTTTTATACAATAACTTTGGAGGTGGATTACGCAATGATAAAGTAAGAACATCGTAAAAAGATAAGTCATCAGACATAGCTTATTTAATCAAGATTTATGATCAATTTGGTTTTTGTTAAATTTTTGACTACAGCGGACGTGGTTTACTTTTAGCTATAAGTCGTTTTGAAATTAAAATTTTCGTAAATCTTACCAAATCATCCACTATGCACATCGTCTTTTTTGTGGACATGTTGCATCTTCCTCATCACGGAGCCTGTCTTATTCTTTGAAACAGAGAAGGTCCCAGAGCGCAACAGCACGGTTTTGTACCGAGCCCGCGAATGAGTTAGGCCCGCCGGGTTGGGCCACTTTTACTGCGGTGCAGACATTGACTGCGAGTATTATAAACATTAAATTTGTTGAAAGAAGCGAAGCCTTTGCTTAGTGCGAAACAGTGTATATTATTTAAGTCAACCTAGGACTGGCTTTAGCCTCTGATGCCAAATAGGATTTTGGTAACGACGGCCATATTTTTTAACTATCAATTTGTCCAGTCCTTTTAGGATATAGGCCTCCCCATCAACCTCCAGTGAGTCCTTTCCAGTGATGTTTTTCCTGCCGTCGCTGTGCTGTCGTCTGCCCAGCGCCTCCTGGGTACGAGCTGGTTTGCCATCGCGTGGGTACCAAGATGTAAATGTAGGCCTATACCCTAAAAGGATCACCTATTCTTCCATAAAATATTTACATATATATTAATTGTTTAATTAATTAACTTAAAGAAATACTATTTAAAAAAAACCAGTACATACATTAATATATTAACAACCATATCTGTAAAAATAGGCTAGTATTATTATAATTTATTTGTACATTAAGATAAGGTAGCTATGGATAACTATGTAAAAAAAGGAATAGGTAAATAAAGGTTTTTTTTATTTTTATTTTATTTTTTATTTATTTATTAATCTGTCCAGTCAATGTCCGCAACACAGTTTAAACGTTAAATCTCTGTTAAATCTAAAGCATTGATTATGGGAGGAGGAACTGCAGGACAATTCCTAATTACGCGTGCAGAGCAAGTTGCGGAATTGGTAAAAGTACGAAAGGTAAGCTTGCTGGTTTAGGTCCGTCCTTGCTGTTTATTCATAAAGTAGTTCTTTTTACAGCTTCATCCTCTTCTTATGGCCTTGCTTCACGGTCGATTCTACATACAGATCGCCTTCTAATAAAATAAAATATCCTAAAGCAAAACGCTCAGCAGGCCGTTGACTTGTAAGATTATTCGGGGGCGGGCGGATTAGTTTCCGCGCGCGCGGGGGCGGAGGGGCGGTGTGGGGGCGGTGCGGCGGTGCGGGGGATGGAGGGGGCGGTGCGGGGGTGGTGTGGAGCGGTGCGGGGCGGTGCGGGGGTGGTGTGGGGCGGTGTGGGGCGGGGTGACCCGGTTTCCACGAGAGGTCGCTCGGCGGCCTCGAAAGGTCATCGGTTGCGGGAAAGTTGTAACATGTGCGAGCCGAATCGAGAATCAATATGAGATTTTACATGATAGGTTCTCAAACTTATTTCGTCTAACGCCCACTTTGAGAATTTGTTATTTTCTAGGGTCCTCCACAATTTTTAACTTTGCCAGATCTAATAAATTACGATAACAATCAGTCCTTTAATAAGTATAACTAAATTATTTATTTATAGCATGCCATATGAGTACTATTCTTATGTGGGCGGAAAACGGCCCAGAGGAAATCGGGGGAAACGTTTACAGCCGCAATAATGTATTTATTCTTTACAATCAAACTGGGCAGGAAAAGGAAAGTAATAATCTATGTAGGGTAGTTGGTACGTTTTTATTTTAATTGAAAGTACTTTAAAACATAAGAAAATACAAATCTGGCAACGCCGATTTCCTTTGGATCCTTCAGTCCCCCCCTGTAGGCCTTTGGCGCCTACTAGGGGGAATTATCGCCCACTTTGAGAAATACTGATTTACATCATAGTCAATCTATAATACGAGTTGGGGTCTTGCCTTTTGTGGTCTGTAGTCTACCGGTTGACATCTGTTGTCTCTTTAATACCGCAAGCTCGAATACTAGGTGTCTCCCCCTGCGGTTCGGATTCCACGTTAAAATGTAGGTCCCCTTTCTTACTTATTAGATGGTAGGGTTAATCCCACTAGGGTTGGTACCATCGCATTGAATGGATGATGGTCGAAGCGGCAATGAAAATTGTCCGTGTTTTCCATCCAGTTCGATGTAGCCGAGTGTTGTAACCTCCACGTATAACGTGTGCGTGGAGAGTGTACACTGATATACCCTATTAATTAAAGGGACCAAAAACACACTGTAAAATTATGCGATTTTATTTTTAGTACGATATCGCCATGACAATAACAAAAACCCAAACCGGAAGTACAATAGTGTGGCCAGCTAATATAAAACAAGATAAGTGTTGCTACACTCTTCACCCCTTTAACAAAAAATAATAAACATAGGAAAACTTAAATCACGAAAACAATGTCGTCTCTTTCTTAGACTAAAATAACAAAACAATGACTATAATTCTTGCGAAAATGAAAGCATCTGGTTCACGTGTCTTTTCCACATTAATCCTTCCACTTGAACTAGATACGTTACCCCTTGCACAGATTGTTCCTTAATTCTTTTCTTCTCTTCTTTTGTTTCTTGTTTTTATTTTTTCTATAGTCGCGAACCATCACTTTATTACCCACCATAAAATCAGTCAGATTTGCACCTTTACTGTTCTTTATCTGACGCAGGCTTTTCTTATCCAGGCTTTCCGTTACTCGAGGTGAACGTAATAAGGAGACCCGGGACCGCAGTTCGCGACCAAACATTATTTTTGATGGAGTAACTCCCGTGGCCCTATTAAGTCTATGAATCTCCTTGTTCGCTTTTCCTTTTAATGCGAAATGTACTGACCTTGGTCGCAGGAATTTTGTATTTACCTCTGGCTTCAGTTTTAAATGCATGGATGAACCTTTAAAGTCACCCTCACCTGATTTATATACTTCTGAAAACTCAGACTTTAACTTGTTCGTCAAATCGTCAGTGTTGGCCTTTAATTGGTTGACCGCAGCGTTTTGATCAAATTTGAGAGGCCATAATTTTAGTTCATTGAGCCAGTCTCTGCCGATTACCCGCGGAAATCCATCCTGCACAACAAATATTTCCATATTCTCAACATTTACACACCCATAGTATACTGTAGCAAATGAAATCTTTCCAAATGGTTTGGACACTGATTTGTCAAAATTCGTAAAAGATACATCTGCTGGTAACAGTTCCAAATTTGGAAAATACAATAATTTGTCTTTCATGCACAGAGTTGTAACGGCGGACCCAGTGTCGACTTGAAATTTTAAAAATATATCATTAATCTTAATATCAATGTACAAAGGCTTAATTTGATTATCTGCGGGAAAACTGTTTTTTAATATTGTGTACTTCTTGATTTCACTCTCATATTCATCATCAGAGTTTTCTATCCTGGCCAAGTCCATAAAAGCCTTTTTAAAACTGCCTTCACTGTCGCTTGAGGATTCGCAAACGATTTCCACGTTCTTTACTGACACACTCTTTTCCTTATACTTGTCACACATTTTAAAAATGTGGCCTTTTATTCCGCATTCGCGGCAATATTTGGAACGCAATGAACACTCTTTTCTAAAGTGACCCATTCTGCCGCAACAAAAACAAGGGCTTGCACTATTGTCGAACCTCGATCTCGATGCTCCAGCCGCGTGACTACCGGTCGACGGCTGCAGCCGGCGTTCGTCACTCGTGCGTTCCCCGTAGCTCTATACTCGCCCATTTCTCCAACCGGCCTTGCCGATGCCCCTTGAATATTCAATTTTTGAGTGAAAAAGTTGCGTTTCAATATTTTCGTTGCTGTCGTTTCCCTTAGAATTTTTGAATGCAAATTCAATTGTACGAGCCACTGTCTTTAATTTACTTAGTGGTTCGCCTGCGATTTTCATTAATTCATATTTCATTAGCTCTCTGCACACTCCATTGAGAAGGCATTCTTTTATTTCTTCATCTATATTTGTAAACTCACATTTGGATGCCAGTTTAAGGAGTGCCAGAATATATTGATCGATTGATTCCTCTGGCTGCTGTACCCGTCGACGAAATATAGCACGATTAACGACCTTGTTGTCCCTGGGGTGATAATGATTCTGTAATTTTTCACACAGTTGCTCGTAGCTAAATAGCGTCGGTTTTGTTGGTAAACAAATATTGGACAACACTTCATAAACCGTTGACGATAGTTTGGTAATGAGCAGTGGAACTTTTTTCTCCTGTGGTAGATCATGAAGGAGCACGAAGCAATCGAACTGTTCCACGTACTTTTCCCAGTCGCCTCCCGTAAATGGATCGATGTTTGACGTTGACATTTTCGTTTTGTTTTAATTATTTTCCATTAGTTTGCTCCTTGGATTTTTGGGTGCAAGCTGCCAATTTTACGATGTCGATTGATATGTTGGAAATTAAACCTAAGAACTTCCACACGGCAAAATTACCAATAAAATGGCGGCCTTTACCTATTGTGTTGAGGTGCGCACGCGTAACTTCGTTCCTCGTCGCCAGTTGTTGTAACCTCCACGTATAACGTGTGCGTGGAGAGTGTACACTGATATACCCTATTAATTAATGGGACCAAAAACACACTGTAAAATTATGCGATTTTATTTTTAGTACGATATCGCCATGACAATAACAAAAACCCAAACCGGAAGTACAATAGTGTGGCCAGCTAATATAAAACAAGATAAGTGTTGCTACACCGAGCAATATAAGGAAGGTCCTGGCATGGCACTTAGTTCTCATGTGGTGTGTTAGGCTAATATCTGACGGTTAGTCTGGTATTAGCCATCCATGTCCAGTTACATAAAAAAACCGGCCAAGTGCGAGTCGGACTCGCACCATCGAGGTTCCGTACCATCCTACAAGATTTAACACAAAAAAATCACGTTGTAGTATGGGGGTATTTTCATTTCATTTGTGTTATTTTTAAATTGTACCTATTTGTTGTTATAGCGGCAAAATAAATACATACTCTGTGAAAATTTCAGCTGCCTATCTATTACGGTTCGTGAGATACAGCCCTGTGACAGGCGGACGGATGGACGGACAGACGGACGGACGGAGGGACGGACGGACAGCGGAGGCTTAGTAATAGGGTTCCGTTGACACCCTTAGGGTACGGAACCCTAAAAATGGTATTTACAGGCCGGGCCCGCCTCCACCTCACTGAACTAACGTACCTCTGCAGAGCTGGTAGATGCCGGCGGCTATGATGATGAAGAGGGCGAGCAGCTTGGCGTAGGTGAACCAGTCCTGCACCCTGGTGGCGGCGCGGACAGACCAGCAGTTCACGAACGTGAGGAGAACTGGAGCAAAGCAATGATGTATTTGTTTGAAAAATGTTACGGCTATTCACGCGATGGGAGGAGACATTCTCCGACATTTCGAGCTGCTCGTTCAGCCCGTTGTCAAGGAGGAGCAGCCGTCTGCTGCGTACAATCAATCAAACATGTTTAACGACTGCGGTAATCTCAAAAGTATCATAATGATGTATTTGTTAACCACAAAGGTTAGGTGGAACAAAGTTTCTTGCTGTCTAGTGAGAGTGAACGAATATGTTGCTCATGTTCACGCGTGTACAGGGTGTTAGCGGTGGTTTGGTCCAAACGTGAACTAAGTGTTCCTTGGCTCATTTGGAGCAAAAAAGATGGATGACATTTTGTTTTACGGCTTCGCCGTCCCCATACACTTTGTTCAATTCAATTTTTTTTTTCAATTCAATGCCACTCAATGTGGCGTTTATTTCACAGATATATGGTTATGTTAGCAAAATACACGTTGATAGGTACGCGCGAAACCCTGAGATTTGTCTGCGCGTGACACTTCGCTTTATTTTAGCATAAGAGAACACGACATGAAATGCATATTGAAATAAAAATTAAATAGATAAATTAAACCGAACAGTAGGTAAACACAAGTTGTAGGCTAAATAAAAAGTATATAGGTAAAAAATTAAAATAAAACTAAAAAAAAAATCAAACATCACAAAAAAGGCAAAATTATATGCATGCAAAAATTTGACTTATATAACGGGATTTTCTAAATTTTCAAGCAAAAGATTTTTTATATCTTGTTTTCGTTTAGAAATAGGCAAGTCTCGTCTTAAATCTATTGTTATATCACTACATAGTATAAAACAAAGTCGCTTTCTCTGTCCCTATATCCCCATGTACGCTTAAATCTTTAAAACTACGCAACGGATTTAGATGAGATTTTTTTTAATAGATAGAGTGATTCAAGAGGAAGGTTTATATGTATAATAACATCCATTAAATATTTGAGAAATACTGTTATTTTTGAAGTTTCCAATGTGATGTCGTAAAAAAATTTTTTTTTTCCGCTTACATTGCAAACGCAGGC
The DNA here is from genome assembly GCA_946894095.1 of Incurvaria masculella. NCBI lineage: Eukaryota > Metazoa > Arthropoda > Insecta > Lepidoptera > Incurvariidae > Incurvaria > Incurvaria masculella. The sequence continues at coordinate 13,220,192 of OX335662.1, read as the reverse complement.
TGAACCCTACGAGATTTATCAAAATAATGTACTAAGTATTGTATACATTAAAAAGGTCTACAGAAAACTTCGCGATGGTATATATCTATCTCTTATGGATATCCCACAATAAAAAAAAATTCTCATTTACTTTTTACGACAAATAATGGCTAATTTTTGAAGCGATTTTAACCAATACAGCATAAATCCTTATCCAATTAAATACCTTAAATACATTGTTGATTTAATATAGATCTATACGGCCCTTTACAGCATATGATTTAAATGAATTATTTTCGAAGATATTATAGATTTAAAAATTGCGGGATGTAGTGCTTGCGGCGGTACCGGCCGGCCGGGGCTGCGGGAGCGTGCCTCGGAGGCCGCGGTTCTCCCTATAGCACTTTGAATTTATTATTTCTCTAATATCTAATAATCATGTAATAATAATATAGATTTTTTTTTTATTTCAAATATCTCAATGTAGGAACTCTACGTAAAAATTGTTTATTTGTGTATCATTGTGTCAAAATAATATTTTTTGAAATGACGTTATGCCCGTGTAAAGCTGGGACGGGCTGCTAGTTATTTAATAATTTAGACACAAGAGGGGGCGTTCAGCTACATACAACCAGATTAGCTGTTTTTTTCTCATTTTTTTTTTCTCATTTATTTAATTATTTATTTATTCATTTACTTATTTAGTTGTTTTCACCGTATTGGTTCTGTAGGCAGACATAATATTTAATAATTTAGGTACTATATATTTTAGAGTTCTTTTTCCAAAGTAATTTGTTGTTTTGGGTAGTTGGTATTGCTGGTCAACATTAAGCCTTGTTGGGTACGAATGTGCTATGGGTACCTTATGTGAATCATTACTGTAGTTTGATAAGATTATTTTTTGTGAACACATATAATTTTCATACCTACACATTGGAATGTATGGAGCGGGCGAAACAATTTTAAGTCATACAACGAAATGTTATCAATCTTTTTTGCTCCAAATAAGCCAAGGAATACTTGGTTAACGTTTGGACCAAACTCCGTTATCACCCGTTTTTACCATCTCCAGCTACAAAAGTCCCAAAGTTATCTCTCCGTTACATCATGTAAATATGCAATGTAACCGAAAGTTAACTATCGAATATTAGGTAGCTGGAGGTGGTGAAATCAATATCATTAGGTATTTTTTGCGAAAACTATTTTTATATAGTATTTTTTTTGGATCAATTGTGAGTTGAGATTTTCAGTTAAAAGGAATTTTATTAATCTTTTGTTAAATGCGGATCCACTCAGTTTCATGTAAATATGATTATCATTTAATTGAATGGAAAGAAAAAAATCGGCCCCACAGAAGAGGTGTCTACGCTGTCCCTATAAGCCACTTGCTTTCGGTTGCCCGGTTCCTTACTTGGAGTTAATATGAATATAGACGAACACAGAGAGGTACCGAAGGGATCTAAGTCTTAAGGCCAATAAAATTTTGCCTAAGACTTAAATGAGGACACACTCCGCTGAATTAAATGGGACACATGATGAAGGAACTGGACTCTCCGAATTGTTCTACTTGTGACAAACCAGAAGATCAATTTCACCTACATATTTACTGATTGTGTTCTGAACGAGAGGATTCGACTAAATATTGAAAGGATATTGTGAACAGATCGAATGAATTCATTTTGTAAGATAAACGAAGCATTAGGAAGGCCCGGGTCAAGTGAGTTTAGAGAAATTATATATTTTTTCAAGCTGTCATTGGCTCTAAGGAGCAACTGATAGCTAGAAGAAAACTATACTCTTAAAGTCACTATGGGACTGGAATAGTCGGTGACGGCTTAAGCACCAAATAAACAATCAGCCAAAAAAAAGATGGTCTTGCCACATAGGGAGTAAATCTGTGTAACGATCAGAAAATGAAGCTCGGACTCACGTATGCAGCAGGTGGCTAGCAGGCGCGACGCGTCGTTGGGCGGGTCGCAGTCGGGGAAGAAGGGTTTCAGCACGTACACGCTGAAAGTCAGCGCCACGATCGCCTGAAAATAAAACCTTTTTAACCAATTTCAAAAAAAATAAAAAATAAACCGCCCAAGTGCGAGTCGGACTCGCACACGAAGGGTTCCGTACCAACGTACAAGATTTAACACAAAAAAGACACGTTCTTTGTATGAGGACTCCCTTTCATTATTATTATTTTTGAATATTAACTATTTGTTGTTATAGCGGCAAAATAAATACCCACTCTGTGAAAATTTCAGCTGCCTACCTATTACGGTTCATGAGATACAGCCCTGTGACAGACGGACGGACGGACGGACGGACGGACGGACAGCGGAGGCTTAGTAATAGGGTGCCGTTTTTACCCTTTGGGTACGGGACCCAAATCGGGACTACACGGAAGCTGGTGCTTTCCGTGTAGTCCCATTTTAATTTGGTTTAGTTCTGACAGTGATATTCACGAAAAAATCATATACTTAAGTCTTAAATTTGCATTTAGTATGTGCGCAACAAATGGACGAATAACTCAATATCACGCCAACCGATTTCGATTATTCTTTTTTTATTGGAAAGGACGTGTATACATTAGTTAGTGTACTTCAGATTTACTAAATATGAACAAATAAAAAAAATTGAAAAAAAAAACCGACTTCAAAGAAAAAGCACTAAAAAGTGAAGAAATAATTGGCATTTTTTGTAGTTACGATTATTTTTATATTTTGAGTCGGCGTCACCCGGGCACGCGCAGCGCCAATCAAGAGAACCTTGGCTACCTTGGCTGACACCGATTTGGCTTTTTCTTTGAAGTATTTCTAGCCATTTTCCTCGATAAAATCGCCCCTGAAATGCGATTATCGATTGGAAAAAACGTTATGAGAGTTTCGCAAAATGTTTGTAGCAGGAATGATTATCGATGTAATCTGTATCCAATCAAAAACATAAATGTGAAAATGGGAGCCAAGTTCAATATTAAGAATAAGCGTGGTTGTCGACTCGCTGATAAAAGAACTGATATTTGTAAAAGCATAAAACATTATGTTAAATAAAACATATTTTCTTTTTTTTTCTACTACAGCACTGAGCTATTTGTTTTTTTTATTATTTACAATAAACATATAACTTATTGAAGCTCCAGATTTGACTTGACTAATTTTAACCATTAAATCAAAACTTTATATGTTTACCTTACAATATAAAAACATAACCTTGCTTATAACATAAAGAAGATAAGTTGATTGGCCAATTCAAATATAATTTGTATGTTTTTACGAGGCCCTTTCTTTAATTACGGTCGATTCTACATACATATCACATTCCTTGAATATGTACTTATTTTTCCCTTAAGTATACCAGTTAGTAGATCATCAAACGAATGTGTTAGTTAATGTATGCAGTTATATTCATTATTGAATTGACGCGTTATCAAGTAAATAAATGTTTTCGTCCTAAGTATGTACGTCGCTTATTTCAAGGAATTTGACATATATGCATTTTTTTTTATGTGACTGGACATGGATGGCTAATACCACAAGTTCTGTCATGGTATTAGCCTAACACACCACATGGGAACTAGGTGCCATGCCAGGACCTTCCTTATATTGCACGGCTACATTGAACTGGATGGAAAACACGGACAATTTTCATTGCCGCTTCGACCATCGTTCATCCAATGCGATGGTACCAACCCGGGCGGGATAAACCCTACCACCTAGTAAGTAAGGAAGGGGACCTACAGCTTAACGTGGAATCCGAACCACGGCCAGCCTCTCTCAACGGTCTAATGGTCACCCATCCAAGACCAGACCGGACCCAGCGTTGCTTAACTTCGGAGAGCGATCGCCGAAGTCTCGCGCCACTGGGCCACTGAGGCTGACAAAATGTTATAATAATGGATCGGGAAGCAAGGACACATCAATCTTTCTTTAATTAATGTCTCCTTGCATCACGGTCGATTATACATACATAAATGTCACATTCCTTGACACGGTATCATTGCACGTGTAGAATCTTGTGTCCTACCCAACATGTAATTCAACCTCAGCAGAATGCCACCATGCAAAAGCTGTATTTGGCACAGCCAGGAGCAGCGCTGGCAAGACACGTGTAGAGTCGCAAACAGGCGAGATCGGGTTTCTATGCGCGCTGCACAAAATATTTGCGACACCAAATATGGATTCCTGCGAATTGCTCGCCGGCTCGGATTTATTTCTCTCTAATGAAAATTCCACGAGAAAAGATATCAGGAATAAATACTAGGAAGTCAATGGTGGTTTTACCTGTCTACAGGCAATTTAATAAAACAATATTGAACCAGTAGCGTACTGCGGTAGAGACACAGAAATAGGAATATACTAAACGGAATATACTAAACTAGAACGGGCGACGCGCGCGATTTCCGTGGCGGCCTTATACCCAAAATTGGTTATAAGCAAACGTGACGTCACGCCGGCCGCTCAGTTCGTACCCGGTCGCGGCGCGCGCGCGTTTGTCCAGAATATTGTCGAAATGCCTAATTGTTCAGTGCGGATCTGCAAAAACCGAAACGTGAACGTGTCCTACAAAAACAATGGCATCACATTTCATAGGTAAGCCAATTCTAAAACAGTTATTTGTATATTTAAATCATTTTTCGAAATAATTTCTCCGCTAACGCAGTCGCGTTGGTTAGTGATGTGACAAATAATGAGTGCTATCGATTTTATTTCTTAGTGTTATGGTTATTTCGATATAAAATTTGAGTGCGTTTGAACGTTTATTTTGCTTATTTAGGTAGTAGGTAGTGATGGCACCAAGAATTAGCGTTATCGATGTTTCTATTATTACAGTTATGTTTTAGTTCAAAAAAGTTTTCATTACTTGCATATTGTCCAGTAAAAAGAGGCGGTCGCTTTTATCGCTAGGCTACAGAGTACATTTTGATAACGAAATTCATAATATCGATCGGAGTGTGTATTTATTTTGCCGCTATAAGAACAAAGGTAAAATTTCAATATTACACATATTACAAAAAAGTTGTTTCTTTTGTGTTAAATCTTTTACGACGGTACGGAACCCTCTCGTGTGCAAGTCCGACGCGCACTTGGCCGGTTTTTTGCTTTAAATATGCCTAGGGAAACCTGGTTAACGTTTGGGCCATAACTCCGTTAATATCCTGTTTGTATGTTTAGTTCTTTAGTTGTAGAAAAGCCCAGTGAATCTCAAGTGTTCTTAATGCTAATTTAATACAGCTATATGGCAAGTTAATACAATTAAATTTTACTTTTAGTTAAAATCGAGAAAAAAACGTTTTTTCCGCTAATTTCCCTACCACATGGTATGAATTAAAACAGTTCATTGCACCGTGACATAATTAAAATATTGCACTGGTAATTTTACTTCCTAACAACGCAGAAAACGAAATAAAAGAAGTACCTATCTATTTCTATGAGAAATTTATTGTATCGATAGTCAAAATAACAATTATCGATACTCGTCAATCCCCAGCTCGACGCGTTCGCCGACGGGTGACCTGAGAAGGTGGTAGTGCGCTACCCGCGCACCGACACTTCGATGTATGTGTTTGACGCTGGTGGATGCGCCCCACGCGAATGGTTGCGCCGCGCGTCGGGAGACATCTGTGTATTTTATGTGGTGGTGTGGGTGCCAAGCTTGACACGCTCGGTTTCCATACTAAGCTGACTTCTTGACCGTTCTAGTTATTAATTTAATTCCGATTTCTGTGGGTAGAGACAGCGCATTATCAGAAAAAAGAAATATATTTTGCGTCGTATATGTAGGTAAAATTTGTGCTATTTACCCGACTGCGCAAGAAGGGTCTTGTTTTTTCTTTATTATTTATTATTATTCGAGTGTATGTATGTATGTATATTTCTTTGGCACGCCCTGCAGTCTAAACGGCTTGATGGATTTTAGCTTGAGAGGTGTAGTTAGATTCGTCTTAATTATGAGAGTGATACTGGGTATATCAAAATCTTTCAAATCGGCAAATCATGGCCGATTTTTGGCGCAAATTATGTGTTCTTATTTTTTTTAAAGTTTACATTCAGTGCATTCAAGCTGTTAGATGGTATAAGAATTTGGTTATTTTTTTAACTTAAGGAACCTGACATGAATGTTTTAGGCCAATACACCATATTCCTGATCTCGCCAGGATCTTCCCTTTATTAGCACGACTACACTGGATGGACAATTTTCCATAGTCTTTACAAACATTCTGATATTTGGCATGAACTATTTCACATGGCATAAATTGTTGATTTTGTTATTACCTGTCTTTTACTTATGTCATAAATGGTAAATAATTACTGTTAGGGCCGATTTTACAATCTTTAGGTAGTACTTATCAGACTGATAGTACTTTACGTTTGTGAAAAGACAGATAGTCATTACCGGATAGTTAAATATCTTTGAAAATGTACTGACTGTAATCATACTAATAAAACTATGAATTTACTATAACGCGTTAATAAGCAAAAGTGTAAATAAGTTCGTCGAATAGTTATCTGGCTGATTACCAGATTATTGAAAAATCAGCCGTAAATGTCTCTAATTAAATAAGTTATTAACAAAAACAAGTAACAGTGGCCAACTTAGACTAAGAGGACATTGCACAAATTACCAGCGGAGTTTCTTGCCAGTTCTTCTTTGCTGGGATTGTTGAACTGGCTAATGATAAAATATGACAAATCCGAGTGCAGTTTGCTGCTAATGGATGATCAATAAACAATAAACAATTGCCCCTTCAACCATAGATCATCCAATGCGGTGGTACCACGGAGGAGGGAGGTAGAGAGGAGATGGTCTAAGCAAACTGGATCTGTGCTGGCCAACTGAGTCTCTACGTCACAGCCCACGTGATAAGAAGGCGTGGCTTAGCGTCGTTCGCGACATGGCACTGGCGGTGTTAGGTTGTGGGACAATATTGTGGTCTGCGGCGCAATTTTCGGCGAACAGTCGATTAAACGATGAGATTTTGTGTAAAATGTTGCAAAAATTAGACAGGAAAAGATAATCTAAAGTCTGTAGGTGGAATTAACTTTTATTTTTCAGTAAAACACTTCACTTTTTTTTTATAATTTGAGTCAATATTCGAACATTGTATCGATGTATCGCTCTTGCTATTGCCTATAGATGGCGCGCAATCATTTTCTTTGTACAGTAAGAAACGTTGATTTCAACGTGTAATTTTTATGACATTTTTAAATTAAAATTGTTTGTACCCGCGCGAAGGTATATATTAAAATTTCGAAGGTTTTTTTATTGAAAAACTAACAATACAATGCAAAAGGCTCCATCTAGTTGTTGTCGTAACCATTAAGACTAGCTCTCGGAATAGCTGCTACTGCTAAATCCATCTGCCAGTTCTTCCGGTCGATGGATTTAGCAAAAATAGGCGGTGCATGTCCCCACCATGAAGTGTTTTCCCCCCACTTCCCCCCGCACATGTGACACTGCGTTGTCTAGTAATATGAGTTAACAACATCACCTCTCTACCTCTCTCCTCCGTGAGTGGTACCGACCCTGGCTGGCTTAGCCCTGTCACCTAGTGGGAAGAGGATTCCTCGAGGTCTAATATGTTTTGTTGGGTTACCTGTGAGCAAGGCCGCACTATCATGCACTCGATCCAGAGCCTCACGAATGCAGCAAAGGGTCCGAATGTCTCCATGATGTAGGCGTAGTCGGCGCCGCTCTTTCTGATCATGCAGCCCAGCTCCGCGTAGCAGTATGCACCAATCTGTGCAGGGATATATCAATTGAAGATTCAAAGATCATGCATCCCAGCTCAGCGTAACAGTATGCACCAATCTGTGCAGGGATAAATCAATTGAAGATTCAAAGATCATGCATCCCAGCTCAGCGTAACAGTATGCACCAATCTGTGCAGGGATAAATCAATTGAAGATTCAAAGATCATGCGTCTCAGCTCAGCGTAGCAGTATGCACCAATCTGTGCAGGGATAAATCAATTGAAGATTCAAAGAAAGGGGTCGCCTTCATAAAGTCCAAAAAGCATAAGGTCCAAAACCCAGAACGTCCAAAAGTATTTATTTTTCGTGTGTATTATAAAATGCATATAATCAAACCTAACCTAACCCAATTAAAAATATCCGGTTATTTTGGACGGTATGGGTTTTGGACCTTGTGCTCTTTAAACTTTATGATGCGTCCCCGAAGAGCGGAGTTAAGAGTGTCGTTACCATATCAATTCCCCGTACAATGGGCGATAACTGTTTCCATGCTCTTAATGTTTTAATGGGTTTTAGACATTTTGGATTAAAAAATAAATTGTAGTAATCTATGTTTGTATGTTTTCATTGTTTGAATACACCTTTTAGATTCGAACATATTAGTTAATAAGCATTTGTCTTTTTACTTTAATTTTCGAATGTTTTTACTGAAAAATATAAATATTTACAAAAAAATAGAGACATGAAATGAAGCTTTCTAAAGTGATAAAAAAAATATTAAAATCTGACAACGTTTAGGGGTAGGGAAACGTAAGGGCCTGGAAAAAGATTTCGCTATTTAAAGGGCAGTCCCCTTGCAAAAGTATGCATTGGCCAATTGACAAAAATTGCATTTCTAAAAAATTTCAAGTCTTAAGTCCTGTGACTTCACGACAGCCTTAATATAATGGACACATTTCGAAATGACTGCGTTATAGAGCAGTGTCAATTGAAAAATGATATTGTGACGAGAATCGAGAAGGAAGAGCTAAGATGGTTTGGACATATGGAACGAATGGGTGACGAAAGAATGACGAAAAAAAATTACCATGTGAATTCCAACGCGACCTTTGTACTTTTACTATCCCTATTAAATATTATAACGTTACCAATCCATCCCTTCCTCTTAAATCCACACCCTCAGCACAACACGTCATAATTTTCGGTTATTAGTGCGAGTCGGACTTACTTGCACACGAAGGGTTCCGTACCATCGTACAAGATTTCACACAAAACATCTGGTTTTTTGTATGGGGCCCCCTTTTAATTTTGATATTTTTTTAATTTTCCCTATTTGTTGTTATAGCGGCAATATAAATACACACTCTGTGAAAATTTCAGCTTCCTACCTATTACGGTTAATGAGATACAGCCCTGAGACAAACGGACGGATGGACGGACGAACGGACAGCGGAGGCTTAGTAATAGGGTTCCGTTTTCACCCTTTGGGTACGGAACCCTAAAAACTGACAAAGACCTTTGTTCAATCATCTGGGTGCACCGACATTATCATGCACTGACTCTATTATTGCCATCAAATATCTTTGTAGACATTACATGTGTTGTCATTATTCTTCGAGGTAAGTAGCTATAGATAGATATAGTTCTCACCTAGTCTTTTAGGAAAGCTGTGTTATGGGATTTTATCGTGACACATAATGTATTTACTTATCTGTCCGTGTGTCAGCTGTAGAAAAATACGGATTTATCGCACATTACGAACGTTGACCTGGTGCAGTCAACTATGTAGTTGTCAGATATTTTAATTGAAAATTCGCTGGCAAAAAAGCAACACAAAGCCAAATCTCTTTTGTTAATGTTTGTTCATTTTGTCATCTACAATCACCTCCTATGGTTTCGTATATTTTGGAAAATATACAAAATTACCCATTTATAAGTTATATCATTTATTGCCACAATTGATACTGCATAACAAATTAATTTATTTAATATCTCATTTGGTATCCTGACAATTCTATTTATGCTCTGTATGTCAAGTATATTTTATTTTGTATTCTGACAATTGTAACTTTTTTTGAATAACTTATTGAGTTAATAATTTATAAATATAAAATACTGTAGGTAATGTTAAGTTATAACTGTGTTTAGTAATACTGAGTTCTTTACTCTAACTTTAGCCTCTTGCCATGGAATAGATTTTGATGAGGTCCTAATTGTATAATATACAATACAATACTAGGGGCCTTTTTCACCTACTGATGATTAGCTTAATCGCTACGTATTAACGGCATTTCTTAGCAGCTTCGTATTAAGGGTTTTTCTTAGCAGCTTGCAATCAATGCCAGTACAAGATAATTAGCACTTTAATAATAAAGGCCCTTTAATTGTCGATTACAGTAAATCAGGACTTGGTGAAACCCAGGCTAAGTGGACGTTGAAAAAACATGCCCAGCGAAGATCTTGCCAGTTGTTAAGTGTATGAAAAAAATTCGGACTTTAACCAAAATCGGCTTTTAGCCGTACCATATACTCCTATACATATATATATATATATATTATTTTTTTATGCGACCTGACATGGATGGCTAATACCACACAACTACCGTTATGATATTAGCCCATTACACCTCATTCCCGAAGAAAATTGGTGCCATGCCAGGACCTTCCCTTTATGAGCACGGCTACATTGAACTGAATGGAAAACACGGACTTTTTTTCATTGCCGCTTCGACCATCTTTTCATCCAATGCGATGGTACCAACCCGGGCGGGCATAAACCCTACCACCTAGTAGGGGAAGGGGACCTACAGTTTTACATGGATTTCGAACCATGGAGCAGCTCGCATTCGTAACGAAATGCACTTATCGAACTCGGAGAGAGAAAGACATTGGTGCATGTCGGTATTGAACCCAGGTCTCTGGTACGCTAGGCCAGTCCCCGCGCCACTAGGCTACGGATAGATTATTATGCTATACGCTCTGCGTCTAAACATTGACACTTGATGATGAAAGGTTATCATATAGCATAGTCACTGAAATGTTGATAACCCCAGACGTTTGAGTTGAATCCTGACTGGGTCATAGTGATATACGATGGTCGAGTCCATTTCCTGCCGTCCGACACAATAGCCATGTCACAAAATGTTCTGTACATTTTTACATGTTACCCTCAGTCAGATAACCTTATGACCATATTGCTGACCGTATATTATCAGATGTGTTGGGGTAGATCACTGTCGGATTATACTTATTGTCGGAATTTTAAACATTATTAAAAAACAGAGCATTTTCAGATTGCGTCCTTTAATTAAAGTGTTTTAAGGAATTTGAAATGGAAGATCATTACAATTAAAAACTCATAACCTTATAAACTATTTCGTAGGTTTTGTAAATTAATATACATTTATGCGGTTGGTAGCTCAGGGGTGCTAGACTTGCTTTCAGAATTATCTTACGCTCACATTATCTCAGCCAGTGAAGCGCCAATTCTTAGGTCAAGATCTTATTCTAAATAAAAAACCGGCCAAGTGCGAGTCGGACTCGCACGCGAAGGGCTCCGTACCATCGTACACGAATTACCTCAAAAATCTCGTTTTTTGTATGGGGCCCCCATTTATAATTTTTTATTTTTTTATTTTACCTATTTGTTGTTATAGCGGCAAAATTAAAACACACTCTGTGAAAATTTCAGCTACCCAGCTATTACGGTTCATGAGATACAGCTCTGTGACAAACGGACGGACGGACGTATGGACGGACGGACAGCAGAGGCTTAGTAATAGGGTTCCGTTGGCACCCTTTGGGTACGGAACCCTAAAAACTTACTTCTTCCTACTGAATATATGAAACACCCAAAGGTCGACTGGAAGAAATATCTTCGAGTGATAAGCCCGCCTTTATGCCCCACGTATGTTATGTTGTTATTTATTATATTGTAATGCACTAGCAGCATTATGCTGATGCGTGCACTTCTTTTTATGCGCTTGCACTTTTATTTTAAGCACTTGCACTGATTTATTTATTGTCTTGTGTACGGTTATTTTTTTATTTTAAGTAAAGGTCCATTATGTTTTTGAAAACATTTACTGACGATGCACTTATTATTTCATCAGGTAGGTTTTCCATTATACTGTAGGTACTTTATTTTGTAAATTGATTATTGGAGCGTAATAAATAATTCTCAATCCATCCATCCATATTTGTAGAAGAAAGAGATTTTCTACCATATAAAAAGGATTTTTGATTTCGGTGGGCATATAATGATCAGCGTGCTTTCTTTAAGCAGCTTTCGTTCAACTCAATCCTGATTAGATTGGGTCACTCGGGAAATTATGTATAAAAGAAAATTATTATTTGTAATTTTCTTTTCGCAATACAAATGAGTTGGGGGAAGTCGGACTCAACTGGTAGGTAGTAATCAATTGTTTGATTTTATTTTAGAAAAAAACATTATTATTCCCTTGGGACTCCAATGTTTTGTACTTTTAAGTTATATCCGGATGTATACTGATGTTTAAAGTGTTTCTACGTAAAATGTATAAAATGTGTAAAATAAATATTAGTGTAAGCTCGCGTACATACAAACATACATCTATAAGGATAATGCGTGAAATATAAACACCCTTTAACTTTTGAAGGCTGTAATTAAGGTAATAGTCGTTCAATTATAACTTTCCACTCGTCCATCCTGATAACGTGTATGTCCTCATACACGTACCAGGTGGTAACCTTACACATAAATAAGTTGCTATACAAAAACCCTCGAGAAAACCTTAATAAATTAAAATAAAAAAAAAAACTCAGTCGTGTTAATGAATTTGAATGGAACGAAAGAACTAAGAAACACAGAACTACAAAAAAATGCTAAAAATTAAATCTAAAATAAATAATTTTCCCCCGCTTTAATAGAAATTCGTCATGCTGTGATAGAAGAAATAAGAATGAAGTACAAAATGAGTTAAATCACAAAAACTACTAGTACGGGTAGAGAACGACACGGAATACCCATCTTGTTCGCCTGCCTGTGATAGAGGCTGGTACCCACTGAACCGTTATACTTAAATACACCGGTCGGAGACACGAATATCCCCCAGCGGATTATGATGCTAGCCTCACCATGCTGAATATATGAGGCTTGTGCCAAGGGAGCCAGTATACTCGATTATGCAGATGGGAGACACAAAGAAATCGCTGCAGACGATGAAGTTGGCATCATTATGGTAAAGACGAGTGATCCGAGCCATAACACGAGGCTGGTACCAACTGAACCGTTATACTTAAATACAACGATCGGAGACACGAATATCCCCCTGCGGATTATGAAGCTAGCCTCACCATGCTGAATATATGAGGCTTGTGCCAAGGGAGCCAGTATACTCGATTATGCAGATGGGCGACACAAGGATATCGCTGCAGACGATGAAGTTGGCATCATTATGGTAAAGACGAGTGATCCGAGCCATAACACGAGGCTGGTACCAACTGAACCGTTATACCTAAATACAACGATCGGAGACACGAATATCCCCCTGCGGATTATGAAGCTAGCCTCACCATGCTGAATATATGAGGCTTGTGCCAAGGGAGCCAGTATACTTGATTATGCAGATGGGAGACACAAAGATATCGCTGAAGACGATGAATATGACCTCATTACGGTAAAGACGAGAGATGCGAGCCATAACACGAGGCCGGTACCAACTGAACCGTTATACTTAAATACACCGGTCGGAGACACGAATAACCCCCTGCGGATGATGGAGCTAGCCTCACCATGCTCAATATATGAGGCTTGTGCCAAGGGAGCCACACAATATTTTGTATATATTATATTATATTGACTTGATACACTTTATCTGTATCAAAATTGACGAGGGCTCTGTACACCCGACATAGCTGTTGTCGAAGGCGTTTACACCCGAAATAAATACTCAATATGTATAATGATTAGGTTATTAAATTAAGTAATTTATTTATTAATTAAGACTTTTCACATTGTGGGTTGTTGTTTCCTCGTAGTCCTTAGTTCTTTGCTCCAGACCGTTCTACCAATGTAAGTTTGGAATTAGCATTTAGGTATGAAATCATAATTGTGTTATATCATTTATGTGGACGAAAAAAAAAGACCAAAAAAAAACAGTGAATTTTCTTTGCGGGTTCTTCTTCACTGGTTGATCGAATCCGCGGATCAATCAAATTGTGACATGACTTAGTGTAGTTTTACTACCAGAAGTTGAATAAATAAATGAAATGAAATGAAATGAAATACACCGGTCGGAGACACGAATATCCCCCTGCGGATTATCAAGCTAGCCTCACCATGCTGAATATATGAGGCTTGTGCCAAGGGAGCCAGTATACTTGATTATGCAGATGGGAGACACAAAGATATAGCTGCAGACGATTAAGTTGGCCTCATTACGGTAAAGACGATTGAAGCGAGCCATAACACGAGGCTGGTACCAACTGAACCGTTGTACTTAAATACACCGGTCGGAAAAAACGAATATCCCCCTGCGGATTATGAAGCTAGCCTCACCATGCTGAATATATGAGGCTTGTGCCAAGGGAGCCAGTATACTTGAGTATGCAGATGGGAGACACAAAGATATCGCTGCAGACAATGAAGTTAGTCTTACTACGGTAAAGACGAGAGATGCGAGCCATAACATGAGGCTGGTACCAACTGAACCGTTATACTTAAATACACCCTTCGGAGACACGAATGATGGAGTTAGCCTCACCATGCTGAAGACACCGGAGGAGAGCCACACGACGAGGCTGGCGCCGACCGAGCCGGTGTACTTGAGCACGCCGGTGGGAGACACGAAGATGCCGCTGCCGATGATGGAGCCGACAATGACGGTGATGCCGTTGAGGAGGCTCATCTTCGCCTCCAACGCCCCTCCTCCCCCGTCGCCGTCTTCCTCCTTCGTCTCGCAATCGTCGGCAGCATCTTTGCTCTTGAATGACCTGCAAGAATATATTCGCTGAGATTAGATCGCCTCGAACAGTATTACAATATTGAATGCAATGGTCGATACTGGAAAATAATATTATTAGGTCGTTACTTATGAAATTGCCGTTTTACATCGAAGAGGTAAAAGGAAATCATATATTCAGTCAATCAAAGTCATTATTATTGTAATCGATGGACCTTTCGCCATTTTATGGGGAATCTACATTATTTATATGCTTAAAAAATCTGGGAGCATGATTCAATGAATTCGTTGAAGACGCTTTTGACTGCCTCATCCGGAGACTTTTCCTCGCAAGAAGTCTCGTAACCTAGTCGCATGAGGACTTGCGTAGGAATTCTGATGCCTTCTTTTTTTAACTTAAGCTTTAAATTTTTTATTAGTAAGCCTCCGCTGTCCGTGCGTCCGTCCGTCCGTCCGTCTGTCACAGGGCTGTATCTCATGAACCGTAATAGGTAGGCAGCTGAATTTTTCACAGAATGTGTATTTATTTTGCCCCTATAACAAAAAATAGGTAAAATAAATAAATATATAAAAAATAAAGGGCCCCTTTGAAAAATGTTTTTTCGTGTTAAATTTTGTACGATGGTACGGAACCCTTCATGTGCGAGTCCGACTCGCACTTGGCCGGTTTTTTCCATTATTATTTATTTTCAAAATATGCTTCAATGATTATATCAATGTCGAGCCAATAATTTCCAGGTGCCATTCTTTAGTTAACCATTGAAAAATGGTAAAAAATGGGTCCAATTGTTAGCATGTAATCTTAGAACGTACACTCATTGCTGTAATCACTGCCTCATATTTGTTTGGCGCAGGACCGAGCTGCGTAATGTTTGTATTATATGATTCTTTATTACTGAAACTTCCGACACGATTAGGCAGGCGGTAGAGAACAACGGCCCATATTCATAATGTTAGCATGTACACTCAATATCGGCGTCACTCTTGTTGACCGACAGGATTTTACTTGCGGTTCACAGCTCCGTTTGGCGAGTCGCTGAAGGTGTTCGGCTTGTGAATTATTTGATTTAGAGAGTTTGTGAAATATATTGTTCTAACGAAGAAGTGTTTTAATAGCTTCAGAAGTGGCATCAAATCCACGAGCTGCGACTTAGATCGGCCAGATATCGATTGGGTTCTGCATCGGATTTGGTAAGAAAGAACAAAACTATATCGGACTAAAGGTGAGTCATGTCATGGTTTCGTAATAACAACTAACTACATTACATTAACATCCCTCGGATGTGAAGTTTAGTAGTCACTGACTGATTTCATAAAGTTTTCTCCGTAAAAGCGAACTAAAATAGTATCACGTCAAAGGTACTGGATTGACGGTACATATATTTAGTATTTCAATTTAAAACATTCATAGAGGTTAGATCCGTATTTGTAATGTAAAGACTGTTTCGGACAAATCGAATGGGTATTTAAATACGTAAGAATATATTTTTGAGATTTTTGTGTCATATTGTTCCCTGATAGATGGGCCGAATCTAGGTCTGGACAAAACATTTAACTTAGCCGTCGGGATCGGACGAAATGACACAAAACAACTTTTTGGTTTGTTTATATAATATACACAGTACCCACATCAGTAAGTAGGTACCTTGTACCTACCTCATGTCAAAATTAGCATGAATTTGGATCGTAAAATATGTGGACGATGACTTCAGATCAATCATGGATGAACCGGAAAGAGAGAGAGAGAGCAGAAGTCGGCGGCGGCGCAGTCGCACTTCTGCGAGGCATCAGGGAAGCGGTACTCCTCCGCTTCAGCTGCGAAGGCGCAGAAGTGATCGGCGACTTAGAAGCGGCTCGCGGCGTTCGGTGCGCCGGCAGCGGCGTGCAGACAGTAAGGACGGCAGCGGCGTGCAGACAGCGAGGACGGCGCAGCGGCGTGCAGACAGCGAAGACGGCAGCGGCGTGCAGACAGCGAGGACGGCACAGGGGCGTGCAGACAGTGAATACGGCATCAGGGTGACTTCAAGGCATCGAGACCAGGAGCGGGCTTCGCGATCGTGCTCACAGCGTAGACACGCTCGCCCTCATCGTCGTCGCGGTAGGCGCTATCGCACCCGGATGCGGAGGGGGTCGACCAGTAGTGATGAAACAATCGAACGGTTGTCGCGGAGTAGGTCGGGACGACGTAGTAATTCGACACGTCGCCGCCGAACTGTGGATCGATCCTTGATCCATTCGCGCAGAGTCAGCGACCGTCGGTCGAAAAGAAATGAAACTAATGTTCATAATAAGACTTACGAAAAAACGGACATGATCTCGGTCGACTCCATCAAGAGTTTGGTAGATTTGCTAAAAGGGCCTTCTGAAAGGTCGCACGTAGAAAAATTCTCTATGATTAATAATACTATTCCGGAGTTTGATCCGGCCAAGCGCACACAAACTATGAGCGTGTGGCTGACAAAAATAAATGAAATTTCAAAAATTTACGGGTGGACAGATAGGGAAGTGACTCACAACGCCCTGCCAAAACTAACTGGTATGGCGCAGAAATGGTATCAAGGTTTGCCTACGGTAATGTTTACATGGAGCGAGTGGCAAGAGAAGTTATTAGATGCATTTCCAGGTGAAGAAAATTATGGGATTATGCTCTCAGAGATGCTAGATAAGAGGGCTAAATTCGGAGAGCATCTAGAGGAGTACTATTATGAAAAACAGACACTTTTAAATAGATGTGGCATTGTGGGAAAACACGCGGTTGACTGCATTCTCCTAGGTATAGAAGATAGGTCTGTTAGGATGGGAGCGGAGGCCGCGCGATATGAGGACCCTAGTAAACTATTGAATTACTTACGTTCTGTCAAACACGTACCAAAACGTACTTTTACGGACAAACAAAGACAAGTCGCGCCCGGGACACAAAGCAAATGTTACGGATGTGGAGAAGTTGGACACATAAAATTGAAATGTCCTCGTAATAATAATGTAAACCCTACGCGATTATTAAATATGAAGTGCTTTAACTGTGGTGAGTTGGGTCACCCTAAATTCAAGTGCACTAATCAGCCCAAGAAGTGCACCGTGTGTGACAGGGTAGGCCATTTAGCTGCGGATTGTTATTTTAAAACCAACACTAATCTCTCTGAAGCAAAAGTCATGCGTGTCACCTATGACATTCCTAGCGGAGATAAGTTTCGCAAGACAATAAAGATGAATAATAGGCTTTTTGACTCATTTATTGATTTGGGAAGTGATGTCACCCTGATAAGAGAAACTGAAGGACGGAGCCTCGATGTAGATTGGTCGACTGATAATCTGCCAGTCGTAACTGGATTCGCAGCTTCTGGAGGCGTAGTGCCTTTAGGGAAAGGAACCTTGAAAGTCAGCGTCGACGGAGTCGAGAGAGAAGTTCTAACATTCATGGTTTCAGATTCGCTTCTCGATCATTCTACGCTAATTGGTCAAAGTTTTACGGAGCAAAAGGATGTAGTTGTGCACAAGACTTACGATAAGTTAAATGTTTATGACGAAAGTGCTGACGATTTCGTGGGAAAAGTAGATCTATATGCCCTCGAGGACACGGTTGTACAAAGTTTAACTACTGTTCCATTTTATTCGGTCCCAAAATTTACCGGAAATGTAGTGATTTCAACTAATAACCGAAACGAACTAGGTAAAGAACATACTATTATGAACGGTTTTTACGCCATAAAAAATGGAAACGGTAATATTTTGATTCGAAACGACAGCGATAAATCATTAAAATTCAAAACAGGTCAACTTATAACCCGTGCTCACACAACATGGACAAATAATAAAAGCAGAGGCGTTGTAACTTGTAATCGAATGATAGAAATTGAAAATAATGGGTCTTTTCAAATCAGAATCGAAGATATAAACATAGGCAGTAATGTTGACGAAAATACGAAATCTAAATTGGTGGCTTTGTTGAATGAGTACAGAGACTGTTTCGCGTTTAAATTAGAAGAACTTGGAAAGTGTAAATCCGGCGAAATGAAGTTAATTTTAAATGACGCGAATCCTGTGACCTATAGACCATACCGATTATCGTACAAAGAAAGGGAAGAGGTCAGGGACATGGTTCAAGAAATGTTGGATTGTGGAATAGCGAGGGAGTCCACTTCGGAATATTCCAGCCCTATTATTCTAGTAAAAAAGAAAACTGGAGAGAAAAGATTATGTGTGGACTATAGGGCTCTCAACAATAAGACAGTTAAAGAGCAATATCCCTTGCCAAGAATAGACGATCAACTGGATCGACTCGAGGGATATGCTCACTTTACAACGTTAGACTTGGCGTCTGGGTACTACCAAATAGCGCTAGAGGAAAAATCCAAACCTCTCACCTCGTTTGTAACTCCGGATGGTCAGTTCGAATTCAACAGAATGCCATTTGGTTTAGCGAACGCTCCGTCAACTTTCCAAAGAATCATCAACCAAGTTTTTGGTAAATTGCGCCATACTATAGCTGTAGTATACATGGACGATATTTTAGTGCCATCCGGTGATTACGAGCAGGGACTCGAACGGCTAAAAATAATACTTAATCAACTTCGCAATGCAGGCCTAACGCTGAAAATGTCCAAATGCGCCTTCTTTAAAGAAGATGTTGACTTTTTAGGGTTCGAAGTATCACAACGCGGTATTCGCCCGGGAGCGAGAAAAACAGATGCAGTATCTAAATTTCCAACACCTTTGTCCCAACACAACGTCCGTCAGTTTATTGGACTGGCGAGCTACTTTAGACGTTTCTTTAGAAATTTCTCCGGAATAGCGCGACCCTTAACGATATTATTAAAGAAGGATGCCAAATGGAGATGGGGAGATGAACAAGCGAAAGCGTTTGAGACGCTGAAATCAGAGTTGATTAATAGACCGATTTTGGCCTTATACGACCCAAATGCTGAAACGGAATTACACACTGACGCGTGTAAAATAGGCATTGGTGGTATATTAATGCAGAGGAACGGGAATGGTCAAATGCGTGCCGTTGCCTACTTCAGCCGCCAGACTTCATCCGAAGAACAGCATATGACCTCTTATGAACTCGAGACCTTAGCCGTAGTGGCATCGTTGCAGAGGTTTAGAGTATATTTGATCGGGATACATTTTAAAATATTTACCGATTGCAACTCCTTACGTGCAACCTTTACAAAGAGGGACATCATAAATCTTAAGCTTTCGCGTTTTTCACACATTATTAATGTTCTTAAGCGGGGCTTACACGAACAATTTTGAAGAAAGATAACTTTTAATACCTTTCTTAAACCCGACGTTTCGAAAGGAGTTGCATCCAATCGTGGTCACGGGAGAACTGAAGCAGCTCGCCTTCGCCACCGAGTAGTTCGTGCAGTTTCTCCAACTACCCTCACATTTATATTTAAGTCATTGCTAGGGATGTCCCTACACACAACACTGATCACGTCGACAGGTTTTACAGCACTCGAACCACTTTTTCTATGCGCATTAAATTGACTGATTACCGGATTCCATGCCGTAGATAATTTGTATCCATCTTCCCTATTGAAATTTTTATGTTTTTTAATCTCAATAGCTTCCCGTACAATTCGTGGATAGTAATGACGCTCGGTGGAGAGGATTTTTGGGTCATGGAGCTCGATCCAATGGTTTGTTCCGGTGTCAATAATGTGCTCGGCGATGGCTGATTTGTCCAACTGACGATTTCTTACAGCTGTAATATGTTCCTTGACCCGTTCGGAAATGGTGCGTTTGGTTTGGCCAATGTACGAACTTCCACAACTGCAATCAATCTTATATACGCCAGGTGTCTGTAATGGAATAAAATCTTTGGGTGAGCGTACGTGTTTAGCCATTTTGGAGAACGGAGTAAATACAGTCTTAATGGAGCACTTTTTTAGTACTGTTCCAATTTTATCCGTCACTCCTTTTACGTATGGCATAAACGCCGGCATCCTGTTTACCTCTGGCTGTCTTACCCTGGGTGCACGCCGACGTCGCGTGGGCTTGTCACTCACATTATACCCATTTCGAGCCAATACCTTCCGCACATGTGTCAGTTCACTTTCTAAGTGTTCAGAGTCACAAAGTGCGTGTGCTCTATTCGTAAGTGAAGTAACAACTGACGTTAATTGACGAGGGTGGTGATGTGACGAAGCATGCAGATATCTGTCCGTGTGTGTAGGTTTCCTGTACACAGAATGAGCCAGAGATCCTTCTGGTCCCACCATTAATTTGACGTCTAGAAATGCTATAGATCTGTCCGACTCAATTTCGTAGGTGAAACTCATTTTAGAATTAATGGAGTTGAGATACTGCAGATATTGTTCTACTTCTTGTTTGTTTCCTTTAAATATGCTGAAAACGTCATCAACATATCGTTTCCAAAGTCTTATGTTGGTTGGTCCGCAATTTAATGCATTTTCTTCAAAATGTTCCATCCAGATGTTGGCTATAACTGGAGCCACAGGACTTCCCATGGCTACGCCATCTATCTGTAAGTAGTGTTGACCTTGGTAAACGAAATAATTGCCCTCTAAACAATGTTCCAGTAAAACAATATATTCTTCGGGCAGATTGTGTGTCCTTAATTTATGTCGAACAACCTCGAGACAGTCCTTTAAAGGAACATTAGTGAACAGTGACTCAACGTCAAAACTCACCATTGTTTCGTTCTGTTCTAGTTTGAGTTCCTTGATTATGTGTACAAAATGGCGGGAGTCTTTCACATATGATGATGTATTTCCCACAAGTGGCTGTAGCGCTCCCGCAACGTGCTTTGCTAAATCGTAAGTAGGTGAGTTGATTTGACTTACGATAGGACGCAGCGGCACATTGGGTTTATGTACTTTGGGGAGTCCATAAAGCTTCGGTGGTTGCACATTCTTAGGCTTATACAACCGATTAAACTCATCTTCTGTGAATAGGCTCTGATGATTTTTAATAAGGTTACGTGTGCGTCGCGTTATTCTAGCCGTTGGGTTATATGAAACTGGTTTGTACACATTAGTGTCCGCTAACAAACTCCGTATTTTTCCGTCATAATCTTCAGAATTCATCACCACGGTCGCATTCCCTTTGTCGGCATTTAGCACCAATATATTATGGTTACTGCGTAAATCTTTTAAGGCCTTTCTTTCTTCGTTGGTGATGTTACTTTTTGGCGTTTTTGACCTCCTCATAATCACAGCTATGTCTTGCCTAAGGCTTTCAGCATCGCTAGACGGCACCTTGTTTCGAATTATGGCTTCTTCTACGCTGCTTATTATATTTTCATACGGAATTCGTTGAGGTGTTAATGCAAAGTTCATTCCTTTTGCCAGTACACTTAATTCAGCATTGTTCAACGTAATATTCGACAAATTAATCACAGTGTTTATGTCGGATTGTCTGGATATACCTTGATTCGCTTGCATGCTAGGTAGCTCCGTGTTCACCCGTGCACCGGAGGCAATATTGGTCGACTGTACTACTGACACTTTTTTGGCTGACTGTACACTGGGACAAATTAACTTTTCAAATTTTCGGTTATGTGTCACATTCCGCAATTCAAAAGTACATGTGGCTTGTTGGTATGTAATGCGATCACATAAATCAAAGTCACTTTGAGATAGAAAGACACTGCACTCTGAATGTAACGTAAGTAAGTCACTCTGTGTATTATTTAAATCAATGTGATTATTACGGATTAACTGTCTCAGTAATCGAAAACTCGCGTTGGTTAGAATTCGCTTGGAATGCGCAATATCATTTCGAGGTTTTATTCGTACACATGTCGGTAATACGTTATTATCACGGCATTTTGTCAAGAATATCAACGATGATTCTATGCACATTCGTTTTTTACGAAGGAATTCTAGGCGACGAATTTTATTTGCAATATCCGGCCCGTAGCGGTTAGCAATCATAAATCTTAAGCTTTCGCGTTTTTCACACATTATTAATGTTCTTAAGCGGGGCTTACACGAACAATTTTGAAGAAAGATAACTTTTAATACCTTTCTTAAACCCGACGTTTCGAAAGGAGTTGCATCCAATCGTGGTCACGGGAGAACTGAAGCAGCTCGCCTTCGCCACCGAGTAGTTCGTGCAGTTTCTCCAACTACCCTCACATTTATATTTAAGTCATTGCTAGGGATGTCCCTACACACAACACTGATCACGTCGACAGGTTTTACAGCACTCGAACCACTTTTTCTATGCGCATTAAATTGACTGATTACCGGATTCCATGCCGTAGATAATTTGTATCCATCTTCCCTATTGAAATTTTTATGTTTTTTAATCTCAATAGCTTCCCGTACAATTCGTGGATAGTAATGACGCTCGGTGGAGAGGATTTTTGGGTCATGGAGCTCGATCCAATGGTTTGTTCCGGTGTCAATAATGTGCTCGGCGATGGCTGATTTGTCCAACTGACGATTTCTTACAGCTGTAATATGTTCCTTGAGCGACGTCGAGCTATGTCACCCAAAGATTTTATTCCATTACAGACACCTGGCGTATATAAGATTGATTGCAGTTGTGGAAGTTCGTACATTGGCCAAACCAAACGCACCATTTCCGAACGGGTCAAGGAACATATTACAGCTGTAAGAAATCGTCAGTTGGACAAATCAGCCATCGCCGAGCACATTATTGACACCGGAACAAACCATTGGATCGAGCTCCATGACCCAAAAATCCTCTCCACCGAGCGTCATTACTATCCACGAATTGTACGGGAAGCTATTGAGATTAAAAAACATAAAAATTTCAATAGGGAAGATGGATACAAATTATCTACGGCATGGAATCCGGTAATCAGTCAATTTAATGCGCATAGAAAAAGTGGTTCGAGTGCTGTAAAACCTGTCGACGTGATCAGTGTTGTGTGTAGGGACATCCCTAGCAATGACTTAAATATAAATGTGAGGGTAGTTGGAGAAACTGCACGAACTACTCGGTGGCGAAGGCGAGCTGCTTCAGTTCTCCCGTGACCACGATTGGATGCAACTCCTTTCGAAACGTCGGGTTTAAGAAAGGTATTAAAAGTTATCTTTCTTCAAAATTGTTCGTGTAAGCCCCGCTTAAGAACATTAATAAAGAGGGACATGATTCCACGCGTAGCTCGTTGGTGGGGTGCAATGCAAGAATTTGACCATAATATTGAATACAGACCGGGAAAGAACATGGCGCACGTTGATGCCTTGAGTAGGAATCCCGTCGGCAACTTTTCTGATAACGACGATGTTGATCGGGAAATGCTCGCCGTAATGAGTATTTCTAGCGCTACGTGGATATCCACGGTGCAAAGTGCTGACCAGGAGATTCGTCGCTTGATTGATATTCTTAAGAAAACTGGTGAAGAACAAGTGAAGCAAGTATGTGACAACTTTCTCATTAAGGGAGAACTACTATATAGGAGAACGGATCAAGGCGATAAGCTTGTCGTACCAAAAGGGGTTCGATGGCATATCCTTAAGCAGTGCCATGATGATATTGGACACTTTTCTTTCGACAAAACTCTAAGTAAAATTCGTGAAACCTATTGGTTTCCTAAAATGAGGCGATTTGTTAAGAAATACGTCGAATCCTGTCTTGAATGTTCGTTTACTAAAACACCAGGCGGAAAGAAACCAGGGTTTCTCCACCCGATCCCAAAATATGATCAGCCTTTTCACACGGTACATATCGATCATCTAGGACCGTTTGTAAGGAGTAAAAAGGGACATTCTTACCTATTGTGCATTATCGACGCCTTTACGAAATTTATTGTTATCAAACCGGTTCGGAACACTAGGTCCAACGCGTCAGTAGCGGTGCTTAAAGACTACTTTAATACCTTCGGGGTGCCAACTAAAATCGTATCTGATCGCGGTACGTCATTTACGAGTCGGTTGTTCGGGGAATTCATACAATCTCTTAACATTAAGCATATAAAAAATGCAGTCGCGACGCCGCGAGCTAACGGACAAATAGAGCGCTACAACAGGTCTATACTTAGTGCTATCATCGCTTCTAGTCATGGGAAAGATGAAAAGTTGTGGGATGAGTGCGTGAGCACTGTACAGTGGGGACTCAACAATACATTAAATAAAGGAATAGGCAAAACGCCAGCGGAGGTATTATTCGGTTATACACCCGTGAGCATGTCCGAAGCACGTGTTGTAAATTCATTAGACGGAGCTGCAGGGACGGAATCGAACTTACTTCAGTTACGGACTGAAGTGACCGCCCATGTAAATGAAAATCAGGATCGTCAGAGAAAAAGCTTTAACAGGAAACGGAAAACAGCCCCTATATTCAGTGTAAATGATTTAGTTAGGCTTGAGAAAGCGGGTCCGTCTAATAATAGTCGTGCGAACAAAAGTCGCAAGCTTATCCCTAAATACAGCGGTCCGTACCGAGTGACGGCAGTATTAGACAAAGACAGGTACGAAGTGCAGGATACACCTCTGACGAAAAAGGGGAAATCCTATAAAAACATTGTAGCTGTAGACAGGATGCTGCCGTGGCTTAACTATAAAAGAGGTGAAGACAGTGAGGAAAGCAATGAGGATAAGTCTATGGCATACGTTGATGGAAACGACAGTCCTAATTCTGATGGAAGCGACCGAGTGAATGAAATCGATATATAATTAAGTCTTGAGAGTGCCTGAGGAGTAAAATGTATCCAATGGTCTTGTATTTGTTCTTGTGTATCATGGATTTGTCAATGCATATGATGTGACTGATAATGTATATGGTAAATAAAATATAGGTAAATATGTCATCGAGAACGCATTCAACATTTGTTACTGTAAAACAAATCCGATAACTATGAAAGGAGGTTGTGCTGGTAAAGGCACTGGTTTTGTAATAAGCGCAGTACGGAGAAAGGCACTGGTTTAGTAATAAGTAGCAGTGCGGAGAAAGGCACTGGTTTAGTAATAAGTGGCAGTGCGGAGAAAGGCACTGGTTTAGTAATAAGTGGCAGTGCGAAGAAAGGCACTGGTTTAGTAATAAGTGGCAGTGCGGAGAAAGGCACTGGTCTAGTAATAAGTGGTAGTGCGGAGAAAGGCACTGGTTTAGTAATAATTGGCAGTGCGGATAAAGGCACTGGTTTAGTAATAAGTGGCAGTGCGGAGAAAGGCACTGGTTTAGAATTAAGTGGCAGTGCGGAGAACGGCACTGGGTTTAATATTGTTGAACAGATACTAATAATAGCTAGCACTGAGATTGTAAATGGAGTTATGAGAGTTTCATTCGAGTACAAAGGGTTTAAAATAAAAATTGGGGTATTGAATGTTCATTTAAATTATAATAAATGAAGGAAGTATTTAAGGGGGGGATTTTAATGTTTTATCCAGAGAAATAATGTATCATACCTTATCCAATGATTCATTTTCTTTATTGATTTCAATAAATTCTTATTATATTTATTATTTTTGTGACACGGGGACGTGTTAAGTTATCGGATGGCCGAATCTGTTAGCATGTAATCTTAGAACGTACACTCATTGCTGTAATCACTGCCTCATATTTGTTTGGCGCAGGACCGAGCTGCGTAATGTTTGTATTATATGATTCTTTATTACTGAAACTTCCGACACGATTAGGCAGGCGGTAGAGAACAACGGCCCATATTCATAATGTTAGCATGTACACTCAATATCGGCGTCACTCTTGTTGACCGACAGGATTTTACTTGCGGTTCACAGCTCCGTTTGGCGAGTCGCTGAAGGTGTTCGGCTTGTGAATTATTTGATTTAGAGAGTTTGTGAAATATATTGTTCTAACGAAGAAGTGTTTTAATACAATGGAAAAAAAAACCGGTTAAGTGCGACTCGGACTCGCACACGAAGGGTTCCGTACCATCGTACAAGAATTAACACAAAACAGTCAGGTTTTTTTTATGGGGCCCCCTTTTAATTTTTATATGTTTTTTAATTTACCTATTCGTTGTTATGTTGTGTACGGAACCCTATAATTACAGCATTCGTAATTGTATTACTATTTTAAACGAATGTTGATATTTACACATGTTACGTCATATCGCCGAACCGTTGCGTATAAGTCGACAATCTCTTGTTTTATCACAAACATGTGTTTACAAGCACACAATAATCGAGTATGATATGTATTGGTTCAGATTAATCTGTGGGCGTAGGCGGGTTATGAAGAATATATTTGCAACAAATCGGTCGTTGATATTGTTTAATTGCATGGACCAATCTCTCATCGCTTGTACGTTACTTATGAATATAGGAATTATTGTTTAAGAGGATAATGAGGTGACCAAGTTAAATACAATAACTGGTACCTGATTTCTCAGTAAAATTAAAAAGAAATTTAGCATGCGTCAATTAAGGCGCTAGGACTAGCCAACTACTCGCGCCATACAAATGCACTTTTTAACAAATGTAATAATATGTAGTGAAACGCTTCAGCAAATCCAAATAGAACTCCAGACTAATAATGGATTGTTAATATTTTTTTATTCCATCATTTATTTAAATAATAATAAAAATAAAAAAGTTGATTTTTCTCATTAGAAATCTGAAAGTAATTCGATTTCTAGATATAAGCAAAAACAGCATATATGCATAAACAAAAAATTCCATTTGCTTTTAGATTTCTACATTTAGTCAAAAAAGTTCGGAAATGGACACCGTTTCCGCAATGTATATTGTATAGAAAAAGGAAACATACATTAACGAAAATAGGTTGATTCCTAGACAAGGAATCATATATTGTAAGAATGACACTTATAATCGTCAGACTTAGTTCGTTAACTTGGGGTGCCTCGTCTAACTTTGCGATTTGGCTAGTACCAGGGCCTTAAGAGCTGCACCAGCACATTTTTGTTTTTTCTTGAAAACTTAAGTAATATCCGTGATTCATATGCCTTTAAAATGTATCTACACATACAAATAGGCGTATATCACGGATACAAGTTATGTTATAAAAAAACCAAAAATGTGCAGACGTAGCTCTTAGTTAATTTTTTTCAATGAGAAAAAAATCATTAAAATATTTCTAAAATGGACTGATGAAACAGGCACGCGCCATTGTATGAAACTGGATCACCTCATTATCCTCTTAAGACACGGAACTACATAGTATACTATATGTATATATTAGTGCAACGTTGACACGGAAAATTGTGATTTTGAGATCTTCATAATTCTTAATTGTCATTCCAGATCGTTTTCGAAGCAGAAACAGAAAAGCTTTATTTTATACCGACTTTACAAAATGTTTTATGTTCGGCTGTGTGTTTTTTATGTACGTTTATTGTATTTTTTTTATATATTTTATTATTTTATTTTAAAACACATTTTAGAACTAATTCATTATTCATATATTCATTGTTCATTGGATTTTTCCTGACTATTTTGCCGAAACTGGAAGCAGAACCTTGGAAATGCCTTTTTTGCTCATTCGAAAATTCCTAACGAAACCCTGAACTCCGAATTTTTGCAAATTCTCCCGGTACCCTCCATAATAATTTCTGAGTTACATTATAACCATTCCGGATTTTTTACGGATTTTGGCGGGTTTTCGAAGTAACTTTGAACCTTTATTCAGAAGGTCATTCCGCACTTGTGGAGTAGGAATGGGCAAAATGACCCGCTGATTAATATCACGGATATCAACTTCCTTTTTATCGACATATCAACAAATAATATGATCGGTAACGTGTTTTAATTTATTTAAACACAGTATTTTTTTTAAGAACTCTTCCAAACCATGAACAAAGGTATTTCTTTTGCCACCATGTAACTGTACTTACAAAAAAAGGAAATAATTTATTCAATCGCCTAACAAATGAAATTCTCAGACCGTATTGTATGAATTAATTTGAGTTTCAGCGATATCTACCTTTGAAGCATTGTAATTGGATTTCGAAAATAATCTCATGACAATGCTTCAAATGTACACAGATGTTGCTAAAACTCAAAATAATGAGATGACGATAATGTTTCATCCATTAAATACATAAAAAAAAACATTGTATTGTATGGAATTCGAATATGTAGGTTATCTACGAGAAAGTATTATTTGAGCAGCTGAAAATGTAGATTATAGACTGCAAGACAGTGCGAACTACCAAGATGTATTTACATACTCATTGTTAATTTCAGAAACGAATTTAATGGATTTTTGAAATTTTTAAACATTGAATGTTAATGCCGCATTTTTATGGAATCTGTTAACTGTTGGAATGAGGTCTTCTACATTTAGTCACTTCTACAAAAAGCGTCTTAAGGTGGCCCAACCCGGCGGGACTAACTCATTCGCGGGCATGGTACAAAACCGTGCTGTTGCGCTCTGGGATCTTCTCTGTTTCAAAGAATAAGACAGGCTCCATGATAAGGAAGATGCAACATGTCCACAAAAAAGTCAATGTGCATAGTGTATGATTTGGTAAGATTTACGAAAATTTTAATTACAAAACGACTTATAGCTTAAACAAAACGACGACCGTTGTATTAAAAAATCTAACAAAAACCAAATTGATTATAAATCTTGATTAAATAAGCTATGTCTGATGACTAATCTTTTTAAGATGTTCTTACTTTATCATTGCGTAATCCACCTCCAAAGTTATTGTATAAAACGCACGAAAAACTCGAACTTTCGGACCTTATAACTTAGAAACCAAACACAATTTTACAATGCCAACGGTCATCAGACATCTAGTTCGATCAAATAAAGCTATTTTGAGCAAAATTTGGGATCTTTGACAAGAAATATGGGCGTGATCTTCTTTCCCCGTTTGTATGGGGAGTTGAGCGGGATGAGCCGCCTTAAGAAGATTTGCCGGAAATTTTCTGACTAATTAATTAATTTATTTATTTATGGAAACTTAACAGCATTTACATTTGCGTTATACATAAAACAAATTATCCAGAGCCAATAAAAACGTTTCACTGTTTACAATTTTAAAAATAGGTACCTAAAAACCTTACCCTACAACCAAAACTAAATTGAAAAGCAACTTTTCACAATGTATTTAAAATTAAAAGAAAATAAGAAAAAGGAAAATAAAAAAACATAATTTAATATTTTTTTGAGGATAAGTGAGGGTGTATTTGTGTGTGAGAGGGTGTGTGTGTGAGGGTGTGTGTGTGGGTGTGAGAGGGTGTATGAGGGTGTGTAAGGGTGAGAGAGGGTGTGTTTGCTGAGTCCTAAATGTGAGGATACACACCTACCTGTGCACCCAAAAACGAGACCTTTTCAAATCCGAGACGGTCTCGGATTTGACTACATAAAAATCGAAATAACGGCCGAAATATAAGACTTTTGATTGGTCAGATCTCATACACTTCATTGACCAATGCAAAGCCATCAAATTATAGTCTCGAATTCGTTAAATTAATTTGAACAATTCTTCCAGCTGTAACTTTAATTTTTATTGCACTTCCTTCCTTACGTTTATTATATTTATTAGATGATTTAAATAATCCTTTAATTACTTTAAAAACAATTGGACACCAATGATATTGAACTTATGAATATTCAGATTTTAATAATAAAGTTTGTAAGAGTGTGATTTTTGAGACTCAAAATGCGTAGTTCCAGTGTGTGACCACCAGACGGCGCTGCAGTCGGAATTGTGTATGCTCAAGAACCCAAATGTGAGACCGCCTCGTTTTTATTTGTGTGATAATAGTGTGAGTGTATCGATCAAAACGAGACCGTCTCGTTTTCGCCTTATGAACAAACACACAGGTGTGTGAGAAAGACATTATTGCTTATTAGGTCTACTTTTATTCTTCACGGCAATCCATCAGTCAGTCGCTCTTGCTCTTGAGCTTGCAGCAGACGCGCGCGTGGGTCTTGATTATATACAAGTAAATATCGAAGCAGACATCATTTAAAATGCAAACATGAACCAGAAGTAGTGAATATCCAAAAAACTGCACATATGTATTATTATATCTCTATCGCACATATTAAAGCACAGTCCGATTCAATCACAAAAAGTAAAGTTATCAAAATAACTAATATTGTACTCGATATTTAAATTCGTGTTTTTATTTTGATTTTAATTAAATATATGTAATAGTGCAAATAGTGGGTGTTGAATGAAGTTGGGTCACTGAATTAATTCTCGTGCAGGTCGTTAGAGTAGACTGAGGGATTCTTCATTCGTGGTTCGGATTCCACGTGAAACAGTAGGTCCCCTTCCTTACTAAACCTGGTGGTAGGGTTAATCCCGCCCGGGTTGGTACCACCGCATTGGATGAACGATTGGTCGAAGCGGCAATGAAAATTGTCCGTGTTTTTCATCCAGTTTAATGTAGCCGCGCAATATAAGGAAGGTCCTGGCATGTCACCTGGTTTTCATGTGGTGTTATGGGCTGATATCGCGACGGTGGTTGTGGTATTAGCCATCATGTTGGGATTACAAAAAAACTATTTCATTTATTTCCACTTCAGCTCCAGTTGCGCTCTGTCTTAATGTCGGTGGTTATTTGACATATTCATTGGTGAAACTGAGTATTTATGTAGGTATATGTATATTCTGATAATTTGAAATATCGAGCTTAAAATATTGGTAATTTTTTAAAGCTCTGACATAATTAATAAGCACATGTAAATGATAAAACTTACAGTTATTAAATGGAATATGTTTCTTGCAAAAAGATTCTGGACACTAACTTGTAACGTCGCTTTGATATTTTATTTATGGGAAAGGGCTGTGCTTATAATAGATAAGTGCGCCAAACTTAGCTTCTAACTGGGATGGTAGAGTGGATTATAATAAGCAATTTTGGTAAAGGAACATAGGTAAGGAATCGAAGTTTTCTATCCAAAGTATTTTTTTAAAATATTAAATCATGTACTTATTATTCACGTATTCCGACGTGAACAGGTAATTTTGACCTTGAAAAGTTCCTTCGCCAATATCTGCATCGCCACGATGCGTACGTTGGTGAGACGTTGGAGAAGGATATATGGGTACCTCATTGGCGATTAATTTGCGGCCCACACTCAGCTCCATAGCTAGCGGCGGATTTGTGCCGGCGGAGGAGATATTGGCGATGCATACGTTGACGATGCATTCCCTGGCGTTGAAGCTAGGCGACGGAGACATTGGCGATGGAGATGAAGGAGGGGTATAACTCAGCTTACAATGGCTTCACCGAACATATCCGGGCCCATTGGCAGTAGAGAAAGGTTTCAATAGAGGTCGGGACAAGGGGTGGCCACCGTCTCCTACGCGCTAACGTTTCGGCTCGCTTCAAGCCTCATCAAGCATCGAATTATATAATACCGTCAAGGCAAGTTTTCAGGTTGCACCAGACAACAAACACAAATGAGTGAAATATACTAATATGAGACTAAGGCCTCAGGTTTGGTTAACTGGTAATATAAAAAGCTCACTGCTTACATTAGCCTAAAGCGAGACGTTTTACACAGATTATCTGATTGAAAATTTTAAATGTGAGGCCGCCTCATATTTGGGCATTTCACAATCCCAAAAACGAGACTCTTGACACACAATATTGATACAAACCAAAAGCGAGCCGTTTTATACACACCACCTGCTATACAGCACGAATTGGAGCCCTCGTCTCGGATTCGTGCAGGCCTCGGATATGGGTGTGTTAGCACATTTAAAAAACCTTGAATATCTCTGAAACTATATATGATATCGAAACGGGTGTTTGAGAGTATAATATGTGAGAAGACGAAGGCCGTCCTTATCTATGTGATATGTCTGTATTTTGATAAATAGCTGAGGGCCTCGGATTGGTGCATTTAAACAATTCAAGAAACTTGGTTTCACATTTAGGACTCAGCAAACAAGGGTGTGTGAGGGTGTGTATGTATGTGAATGTGAGTGATACTGTGAGTGTGCATGGGGGAAGGGAAGATCTTGTATCCATAATATAGGCCCTTTTGTATATGTATGAAAATTATTAAATGCATACACATATCACGAATATAAGTTAATTTATAAGAAAAAAAAACTTAAACGTACAAACGTACCTCTCGGTTAATTTATTGTGCAAAATATCAGAAAATATTTCCTAATTTGACTGAGGAAATATTTGTATGGAACTTGATCACCTCATTATCCTCTTAAGGGAGTGATTGGGGCCTCGTCAGAACGCCAAAAATTCAGAACGACAAAAATGTTTATTTTTGAAATATCATTGCAGAACATCAAAAAATCAGATCGTCAAATTTTGTCGTTCTGATTTTCTACGTTCTGAATAAACAACATAAAATATAATTGCAGAACGTCAAAAATATTTTAATGTTCGGTTTGGATTTTTGTCGATCTACAACCAGGCATTCTATGTAACATCAAATAAAAACTTGAAGATTGGAAAATCATTGCAAAACGTCAAAAATATGGCTTCGTTAAACTATATTGCGCCTTGGAGCGTTAGTCATAAAGCGCACATTAGCAGTGGCAGCGCTTCAGGACGTGTATTTTTGGCATTCAGGCATTGCGGATTCAGTAGAGTTAACAGAAGAAGAATTTACTTTGAATTTACTGTTAACTGTACTGAATCCGCAATGACTGAATGCCAAGAATACACGCCCTGATGGGAGCCGACAGCGGCGGGACGCCGGCGGAGGCGTCGAGGGGGGAGTGTCGTTTCTTTTTCAAAATTCATTGGGCACATCACGCTTGTTAGAGGGCTGGAGAGCCATCCCTATGGTCTGAGTAATATAATATTTTTAAAGGTTGCTGCTTCAACGTAATTCAAGCTTTATTGAGTACAGCGTTGCATTTTTGACGTTCTGCAAGTATTTCTAGAAAACGAAAATGAAAGCGTAATGTGATGTGAATAGGATTTTTGACTTTTTGAATGACGGGGGTTTATCAACGT
Source organism: Incurvaria masculella (assembly GCA_946894095.1). Lineage (NCBI taxonomy): Eukaryota > Metazoa > Arthropoda > Insecta > Lepidoptera > Incurvariidae > Incurvaria > Incurvaria masculella. The sequence goes on along the minus strand of OX335662.1, from coordinate 13,186,772 downwards.
TTTAATAGTTGGTTGCAGAACTTCAAAAAATCTAATTGATTATAATTTTATTTGGTTCGTTTTGCAATGGTTTATGTACCTTTTAAAAATGCTTAATTGCAGAACCCCAAAAATCAGAACGACAACAAATTTGACGATCTGACTTTTGTCGGTCTGCAAGCTATTTAAAAAAAATAGATTATTGTCGTTTTGATTTTTTGACGTTCTGAAGGCGACTCGAGTGATTGCCTTAGGTGATTGCACATATGTCTTCTATCTACCGCTTACTCGCACCAATGCAGGTAAAAGAAACCCTCTGTATAGAATAAGTCATACTTATAATGAAGGATTCCGTAGTGTAGATATATTTAATCGCAGCAAGGGAAAATTCAAGAGGGAACACTAAAATTATTATTTTATCATTTTGAAAAAGCAGCGATATAATAGTTTATTTTTAATATATAGATGTATTTTGTATTCATATTAAATTTATATTTGTATTTTTAGTATCTATCTATTATAAGTTTTAATTGAAAATTATCTAAAAAAATTCTTTGTAAATCGCAAGACGTGTCTAGTTTTAGTTTTAAGTTTTTAAGATTTCGTTTCAGCATTTTTCTGACATTTATTAGCGATTTTGCAGCAACCGTTGTTGTACATAGATAAATCTTTTTTTGATGTGTCTGTCACATGTGTTTTTGTTTCTACTGTATGTTTGGTTGTTCTATAATAATAATATAAAAAAAATCAGTTCCATAAGGGTGTAAGTGAAAACATATTTATTTATTAATTTATTCATTAAGAATTCAACAGCTTTTATTATTAGCATCACATTAATCTAAGAAAATTATGTAATTTATATATATTTTTTATGTTACTGAACATGGACGGCTAATACCGAACTTACCGTCAGATATGAGCCTAACACGCCGCATGGGAACCATGCCATACCAGGACCTTCCTTATATTGCTCGGCTACATTGAAGTGGATGGAAAACACGGACAATTTTAATTGCCACTTCGACCATCGTTCATTCAGTGCGATGGTACCAACTCGGGCGGAGTTAACCCTCCCACCTAGTAATTAAGGAAGGGGACCTACAGTTTTACGCGGAATCCGAACCACGGCCAGCCTCTGACACTAATCGAATAATAAAATTCATTCTTAATATAAGAGAATCAAACGTTAATGGAAATACAAAAAAGAAAGGCAATGATCTTCAAATATCTTTATCAAATAATGTAAAAAAATAATTTGTGCTCTTGTTCACATATCCATAACACTAGCTTACTACGACTATGTAACGTAACTAAGTCCTCGGGCCGAAATGTCTTCTCACCTGAACATACAAACCATGTTACTACGATCAACTTGTTTGGGTCATGCAGAGTAGAAATTGTATCGCTGACACATCTATTCTGTGTGGGTTATATAATACCAGTGGTCCCACTGAATTTCTTCCCGTACATGTGGTAAGAGGCAACAAAGGGTTGTTCAGATTCCACGCACAGCCTGACTTACTAGTGGCAAGCTTAATCCCGCCGAGGATGGTACCATTGCATTGAGTGAACGGTGGTCAGAGCGCCAGTGAAAATTGGCCGTGCACTATATGGAAGTTCCTGGCATGGTATCTAGTTCCCATGTGTGGAACAGCGAAGAAGAATTGGCAAGAAAAGTTTCTTGCCAATTCTGCTGGAAATGTTTTCAACGTCCACTTTTTTGTTAACTTTTAACTTTTTTTAAGTTATTTTAACGTTAACTTTTTTGTAAACTTAGACTATCTGTATGTAAGTATTACATAGTCTAAGTGTACAAAAAAGTTTCCCAATCTACACTCACATTATGAGATACATTACACATTATAATTCCTTGTTACATAATTAATAAATATTTACCATTGAATATCAGTTAATTTGCAACCACATATCCCCACCAACTAACATGTTGCCAATCGGGAGGACGGCTGCCAAACTTTACCACCAGATGGCGCCACATAAAACTATGCAACGGTTTCATTGTTATAGGTTGTTGAGCAATTAACCTGAGTTAATGTGAATAGCTACCTTGAAATTGATGTAAAACACGGGAAATTTGATTGCCGGTGATTCGCGAGTAAACATAACCTCTACGTGATAGCTTGGTATAGTTTTATGCGGCGCCATCTGGTGGTAAAGTTCTGCGCCGTGCACCCCATTGGAACCGGCCAGTCCCCACAAACAGCACCCGTTCACGAGCATCACGCCGGGCCACAGAATAACTAATAGTGGCCGGGCCCAGCCTACGCCTCTCTCAACCAAAATTTATAAGTCAACTTAATGAACTTGCCCGTTCAGTATTTAGCTCATGTCAAAAGTATGCATATGAAACCCGTCGTATTTGTTCTTCTTTCATCCGTTGTGACCTCGTTCTGTTCAATAGAGTCTGCATATAGCTTTTGTACTCACCCCAACCGAGCCACGGCAAATATTCGGAACCTATCAGCTAAGCGGACCACAGTGAATGTTGACACGACCCTTGCTAGCCATATTTATTTTTTCATGAATACCCTGGTTTTCTAGTAGGTAAGCCAAATGCTGCCTTTATAAACTATATTATTTTATTTTGGTCTTTTTAATTAAATATTTGTTTTTTTTTGTTGAGTCAAAAATAATACGTATAAAAAAAAAAACTACAACTAAACTGAATTAAAATATTCCTCTGAAACATATTTTTAGGGTTCCGTACCCAAAGGGAGCCAACGGAACTCTATTACTAAGTCCATCCGTCCGTCCATCCGTCCGTCTGTTACAGGGGTGTATCTCATGAACCGTAATAGCTAGGCAGCTGAATTTTTTAAAAGGTTTGCATTTTTTTGCCGCTATAACATCAAATAGGTAAAAGATAAAAAAAAAAATCTTGTACGATGATACGGAACCCTTCGTGTGAGAGTCCAACTCGTAATTGGCCGGTGTTTTTAATGTTCCGCGCTGAATGACCAGACTAGGGTATGTGCTTGAAAAGAAAAACATGCACGTTTGGAGTGAATTTGAATAGCTCCATGTCAAGGCCAACTAGTCATACTATACTTTCACAAACTGAAAATCTGCTGAACCTAGGCCGTGGCCGACGATGGTGTACGTGACTAATAAGTGAAGATATAAGGCTCGATTTGGCTATACTTTTTTTCTCACACCATAAACTCATATACACCCTCTCACATCCCCTTACACACCCTTACATACATCAGATACACGTACGTACCGATTTTTTTTCGAAACATTATTTTTTCTTTCTCACTCTCATTCACCCACTCTTCTTCTACTAATTAATCAGTAAATCTTGTCCATAGGCGCCTAATTTAACCATTTGTTTTTAAGGAATACCTAGGAAGTGCATTCCTATTTAGCGCAGCACTAAAAATCAGAAAATTCCGCCTCTCATACAAACGTAGTTTACTAATCATTTGAAAATCACTGTTCCAACTTACTTGATATTTGGTATCTAATATTAGGCTACGAATATCTATGTCTGCATGTCTTTGTTTTTTCGGTAAATGAATTCTGGGTCAAACCTCTGAGAAAACAAAAATCGTATGAAGATTTTCTTTTTGGTTTTATTTAATACGGTTTGGATTTTTCAAAAAAACAAAAGCGTGCAGACTCAGAAATTTGTTACCTGATATTAAACATTAAATATCAATTTAATTGGAATAGCGGTTTCCAAATGATTAGTAAACTACGTTTGTATGGGGAGCATAGCTTACGGGCCATTCTTAACCTGCGAATGTAGACTAGGTTAAATGAAAACATTTAACCATTTTAGACATCTTTATGTATGCCTTGTTATGTACTTTTCTATTACGTCTCGTTTATTGTTGTTTTTATGTGTATTGGCTGAATACACATTTGATATGATTTTAATAGTTGGCCTTTTCTGTATTACCGCATCTGATTATGAACAATGGTTCATAATTAGATGCGGTATAACAGGCACGCATCAACATATCCTAGCCGCACGTCACCTTGAGTGTGCGTTGACACTTCACGGGGTAGCAATTTGGCGGAGCGACTGTTAGCATTGGTCGCCAGGTGGACACAGGGCGAGACGAGTGGCGAACTAATGGGGTGTGCACAGTAATCCGATCGTGAAACAAAATCACATCGATCTAAATGACAACTTTATTTTGTATGTACAAAATAAATAACTTTACAATAAATAACTTTTTGCAGACCCTTCCATCAAAAGAAGATATAACTTACCGTCAGGAGGTGCACTTGGCGTATGCCATTTGCCGGGATACTGTGAATTCCGTATTATTATAATTTTACTAATCAAATTGTGAGATGCTACAGATATTTCTACGGGGACGAGACTCTTGCCGCTTCGACAATATTTTACGTGCGATGTTACCAACCCAAATTTAACTTACCACATGCACTTATAGAAAGCATATGCATTGAATGTATGGAAATATAGACTAAATATACTGTTATGAAAACACATCTTACAAAAATAATTTGATGTGGCACTGAACTATTTAATTGCTTCTCACAGCTCACTCGTCATTATAAAACATGTGGCAGCCCTGAACGGCCGAACATTTTAGCGCTGCTAAGTGAATGTCATACTTCGGCGCAGAGCGCTAAGCTTAATTTGGCGTAAATGTTCTCGAGGTGCCTGGAGTTTTATTGGTGCCACCATAAACAACTGCAGAAGGCCTGCATTTTTTATGGAGATGGCCATCTATTACGAAGTAATTATTAGTATTATCTTTGGTACCACCTTCGGTCCTACGACGATTAAGTCTGGATTACTAGGTATCTTTGGTGTTAGTAGCAGGTCGGACAATATTCGTTGCCTGGTAAGCACTGTCCACTCCGCGACCAGCGAGCCTAGCAGATGGCCGTAGGCTTCTTCAGGCTGGACAAAACATCCGGTGCTTATCTGGAGAACAAGAGGTGCAAAGCTAGGAGATGGTTTTGTGGGGACTCTACTGCCCTTTGCTGTATATTATAATATAGCGTTCCACAGCCGTGAGGTTATATGCAAAGGGAGAACTGCACTGAACGCTCGAAAACGTTCAGGTGGGGGGACCGTAGCCTAGGGGGGGCCTAGCATAGGGTACCGTAGGTCTACGATGGTTCTTGCCGCCTCCATATATTGCTTGTGGAAGATGTCCACTCCCCATTTTCCAGTTAGGTACCGGAACTGTAATGCACGCTCACCGACGCAAGCAAAGTAGTTGACGTTTCGATCAACGCTCGGTACTACGAATACGCTCCCATATCTTCAGTATGGTACACAGTTGTTCAACTTGGCGCACCCACTTCCCGAGGCACATTATGCTTCTCTCCATTCCATGTTTCACATCTAGTAGTTGCGCCGGTCGATTCAGCCGCGTAGAAACGGAATAAATGCACCGGGAGTGACCGTGCAGGCAGTTCCGGTACCATATATTCCGGGAGGTCACGACATTTTTAGTCACGATAAGGTAAATGGCTGAATCTGGGTTCACATGTTAGAGACCAACCCTCTGATGCTAAATATGTTGGTCTGCTTGCGCTAAGTGGTTGCGTTATCTAGATTGGCTACATAACATCGATGTTGGTATGTACTATTCATTAGCAATTGCTGATGAATATACTGATTGTCTGGACATATTGATACCTATTAATTATACAACAATAGCCAGTCGGTTTTTTAATTAAATACTTAAATATACCTAAAGTTATATCAGCAAGCTAAATCGCCTATAACTACGAAATGCAACCAAATAATTGTTCAGTTTTCATATTACTAAGCAATTTTGTACTGATACTTTCATGCTTTGTTATTTGCAGCCATTTACCTTATCATATAATTTTTTTGTCAACATAAGTACTTTTTCAGGCGCCTTATCTACGTAACGCAACCACTTGGCGCAGGCAGACTGACACATTTAGCTTCAAAGGGTTGGTCTTTATCCTGTGAACCTAGTTTCAGCCATTCACGTTATCATTACCATTTTTGTCGCGACCTCCTAGTCTAATACTGGAGATATAGCAGCCGGCCAATCTGGAGCTTAGCAGTTAAACTGTTAGCAGCTTCAGTTGCGGGCGTTTACGGCTCGAAATCATATCTGAACAATAGGGAGTGGACGTTATCGACGTGACATTCGCCATTAAGAGTACCACAGCGATACGGCGAAGGCAAGATATAGTGAACCCCCTTTTGGATAGCATAGGAATGTAATATCATAAACTACCGAAGGGACTTTCTCACTGGAAAAACCTCCACTAACCACCATTTGTGACTTGGGAAGGAGGCCTCCCCGAGCTCTTCAGGATACAGTCATCAGACTAACAGCTTAGTTCATTATTAGATAAGTGTGATCAATATGATGTTTAAAGGTGGGCCATCCCGCTCAACTCCCCATACAAAAGGGGAAAGAAGATCACGCCCATATTTCTCGTCAAAGATCCCAAATTTGCTCAAAATAGCTTTATTTAATAGAAACTAGATGTCTGATGACCGTTGGAATTGTAAAATTGTGTTTGGTTTCTAAGTTTTAAGTTCGAATTTTTCGCACGTTTTATACAATAACTTTGGAGGTGGATTACGCAATGATAAATTAAGAATATCTTAAAAATATTAGTCATCAGACACCATTTATAATGTTTTTGGTTTTTGTTAGATTTTTGCCTACAGCGGTCGTGGTTTACTTTTAGCTATAAGTCGTTTTGAAATTAAAATTTTCGTAAATCTTACCAGATCATGCACTATGCAAATTGTCTTTTTTTGGACATGTTACATCTTCCTCATCATGGGGCCTGTCTTATTATTTGAAACAGAGTAGGTCCCAGAGCGCAACAGCACGGTTTTGTACCATGCCCGCGAATGAGTAAGTCCCGCCGGGTTGGGCCACCTTAAATTATAATTTTATTTTATTTTTTTTTAAATGACTATCATGGAAACTCATGGCACATGCTCGAAATTCAAACGGATTTGTGTAAATCTGGCAACACTGGCTACAGCGTGGGTACAGGGCGGCGCGTCGTCATTGTGACGAACCTCCCTCCACCGTGGTGACGAAGGCTTCTACGGCCATTGCATCAGACGGTACGACGCGGTGCGAACCTAAGCCACCTACGTCATAGCAGGACTAGGTAGGTAGTAGTTAATTTGTAACTAAATTTAGATAATCTGTTTTGAGTTCATATAAGTTAGATTTTTGTCGTAAACAACTTAACTGCAGGTCTATTCCTGGCATTCCGTAATTAGGAATCAGGAATCTTTAGTCTAGAAAACCGCTTTTGTAGCGGTTTTCAAAGCGATATTCTTAACTGAAATATTCCGTAGCATAGTTTTTTTTAATTAATCAAGGTTTTTCGTCGAAAAACTCGCATTAAGAATCGCTATAAAAGCGGTTTTTTGGACTCAGGATTCCTGATTACTGAATGCCAGGAATAGACCTGCTGAACGTATACATTTTAACATCGTGAATATAATTTTGAGTTTAAAGCAGAATCAGAATTGTATATATCATTGGTAATGGCAGCATACCCAGCGAGCTTAAACCGTAACCGTTACCTCAGTATTACACGGGTTCTGAACCGGAAATGTGGAATCAAATCTTGCTTGAGGTCAGTGTTTTGATTAGCGAGACATTGATTCGAAACAATTGTGTATTTTTCCCTCGGTCGCCTTTTACAATAGTAATAATACAGTAATAAAGCAAAACATTTCCAGGACTCAAAAACACGATTAGTCTTTTATGAAGTACTCATATAAAACTGTGAATGTCTCGTTATAAATGCGATTACGATAATAACCGTATAGTGTTTAATGCGATTACTATAATAACCCTCTATAGTCGCACGGTCCAAGATCCGCATATCAAAGCGGCACCACAATCAGTATGCCCATCTAGTCTCAACTTCTCTAGGACGGGCGCACAGAATAGAAAAAGACGGAGGAGTGTCATGTGATATGACTTGGATTCCGACGCATGAGCGGCTCGTAGCCTAGTGGCGCGGGGACTATACTAGCATACCAGAGGTCTGGGTTCAAATCCTCGCCCCGATCATGCACCACTTACTTTCTCATTCTGAGTTAGATAAGTGCATTTCGTCACGAATGCGAGCTGCTCCATGGTTCGGAATCCATGTAAAACTGTAGGTCCCCTTCCCCTACTAGGTGGTAGGGTTTAAGCCCGCCCGGGTTGGTACCATCGCATTAAATGAAAATATGGTCGAAGCGGCAATGAAAATTGTCCGCGTTTTCCATTCAGTTCAATGTCGCCGTGCTCATAAAGGGAACGTCCTGGCATGGCACCTAATTCCTTCGGTAATGTGGTGTATTGGGCTAATATCATAACGGTAGTTGTGTGGTATTACCCATCTATGTCAGGTTGGATAAAAAAAAACCAATTGTGCATAAAATAATATGGGAAGCCGACTGCGCGTCATACGTCAAACAGTGCGTTCGCCAAGTAATTTCCCACCCCCACAAACTTTTCAATACGTCTGCAACAATGTTGCGTGTTTAAGGTGGCCCAACCCGGCGGGACTAACTCATTCGCGGGCACGGTACAAAACCGTGCTGGTGCGCTCTGGGACCTTCTCTGTTTCAAAGAAAAAGACAGGCTCCGTGATGAGAAAGATTCAACATGTCCACAAAAAAGACAATTTGTGCATAGTGTATGATTTTAATTACAAATGACTTATAACTAAAAGTAAACCACGACCGCTGTAGTCAGAAATCTAACAAAAACCAAATAGATTATAAATCTTGATTAAATAAGCTATGTCTGATGACTAATCTTTTTAAGATGTTCTTACTTTATCGTTGCGTAATCCACCTCCAAAGTAATTGTATAAAACGCGCGAAAAATCCGAACTATCGGACGTTATAACTTGGAAACCAAACACAATTTTACAATGCCCATGGTCATCAGACATCTAGTTCAATCAAATAAAGCTATATTGAGCAAAATTTGGGATCTCTGACAAGTAATATGTGCGTGATCTTCTTTCCCCGTTTGTATGGGGAGTTGAGCGGGATGGGCCACCTTAAGGTGGAAGCATCAGAAAATTACGATTCCCATACAAACGTAGTTTAGTAATAATTTTAAAACCACTGTTTCAATTATGTTTCACACATAAAATGGGTCAACTCATCATACTCTACAACATACGATAGACAGTACATGTGCGTTCACCATTACTCTTTAATGTACTTTTATGTGCTATGTCTAATGCGGCCTACTACACTGAATTTATTTCTTCTGTAGGCTGCAACGTATAATTTTACTAACTACTCGTAGATTTTTGTAAAATGTATTGTTGTTAACTATTAATTTTTTTTAGTTTATTATGTATATACGTGTGTTTTTTGGAAAAATAAATTGAATTTGAATTTAATTGATTTTTGGTATCTAATAGGCAAAAACTATTTGTGTCTGTATGTTTTTGTTTTTTCGGCAAATGTTATCTTGGTTTAAACCACAGATGAACAAAGTGTGTATGAAGATTTTATTGTTGATTTACATCAAATCAGGTTAAGACTTAAAAAAAAACCAAAAACGTAGACATACAGATTGCCTGATATTGAATATTTAATATCAATGAAATTGGAAGCAGTATTTATCAAATATTGTTTTTATGTGACTGGACATGGATGGCTAATACCACATCTTCTGTCATGGTATGAGCCCAACACACCACATGGGAACTAGGTGCCATGCCAGGACCTTTCTTATATTGCACGGCAACATTGAACAGGATGGAAAACACGGACAATTTTCCATTATGAGTAAAGTATTAAACACGTTAATTTAACTATTAAAACGTGTAATTACGATCATTATTAAGTTATGTTGGCAATATTAGAAAATTAGAGACAGACGGTTTCTTAGTGAGCGCGCTGGATGGCATGTTTCCTTCGTTTATCTGAGGGCGGGCTAGTCGGCTTGGGCGGGCGGCATGAATGAGATGGTGCCACGTGCTAGCATCGATCCGCCCTCCCCCCCTCCCCCCACACCGCCCGCACAGCCTGCGCACCGCCCGTCCTACTCGAGCGAGAGACGCAGCCTGTGACTGAAAGCCCTATGCTGTAGTCTTAAGAGCGAGCTTTCGTGGTATGCTTTCTTACATGTAATTGTGCGTTCGGAGAAACTTTTTCGATATAGGTGGGGTGAGGTATCATAATTGTTTCGACGCTCTACAGATAGGTAACTAGGTCCTAAGAGTTAAATAACCATTGATGTATTTGTGCAAATTATGGATTCCTGATCATGTAATATTCAGAGAAATGAAATTTCTTCAAGTGATAATTTTTCATTACAAAATTTTTCTACATCATAGTAAAAATGCATTAAATACCTACCATCACGTTGCCTTCCCGGAGGGATAGACAGAGATAATATATCTTCATACGGTACGATCACAGCATACTTCTTTTGTTCCCTCTATACATATGTAAATCTTTTCATACTTGTTCTACGATTACGTGGATCGAATACATAAGCATATCCAAAAGTAGAAAGTTTCGCCAGAGAGCTTAACACTTCTGAGTGCTTTGACAGGCTTTCATCAAAGCCTGCTTATATTGCCGCCCTGTATTTAACTAAATTTGACGTGGTTTCAAATAATCGGAAAAATAATGTTTATATTTTTTATTTTTAACGATAATTCAATATATTTTTATGTCCTCTAAATTATGAACACAACCGAATGGCCCTATACAATTTATTTAATTTTGCTTTCCGACAGTAACTCTTAGAAATATGCTTGTAGATTAATTTGAAATTATGTGATTAAGTTAAAGGTCAAGCTTGTGCTTAATAATAACGTGAATAATAAAAAATAATTTAATCTTTAGCATTAAAAAAACCTTCGATTTAATTGAAGATTAATTGAAAGAAATCACTGTATAGAGAATTTTGATATCACCGATTGATTCCTAACTAAATTTTGCAGATGTTTCATACTCCGGAAAACCACCAATACTCACATCTTTTCTTCAATCAAATCCTCCATAATTGACGTCGAACTGCGGGAATCCTCGCACCACTATCCACTCCACGATCCGACCGAGTGCGGCCAAGAGACTGAAAGGCACCGCTGAAAATTCCCGCGTCCCGCGTGCGCCCACAGGACACGCGACGCTCACGCTGCGCGCCGACAGACTGACCGTGCGCTGAACGGCGGCGGCAGCGAGGGAGAAACGGCGGGAGCGCCTACACAAACTCGTATAGTTGAGTTATGTTATAATACCCTAACTGGTTAACTGATTTTATTGCTGAAATTATTGTAGTAGAAATTCCTGTATACTGTCATTTTTATCTTTATTTTATTTTTATTTAATTTATTTAATACTAATAATATTAAACTCTTTGAAAAAACCTATTTACAGCTGCCACTATTGTTTCCTTACATGTAATCTATTTTTTACCTCCTTATTTACAGCTGACAGTGTTAAAATGTTGTCTACATATGAGTTGATTTTTTTTCTATTGGACAATCTAATCATTAATGTATTCTTTTTTTATCTGACTCTCTATGACAAGACCTCTTTACAGCTGGTGTTGAAAGTAAAATTTTATAGTAATAATAGAAATGTTTACATGATCTGAGATGTGTATTGCACATTTGTATGTTACTGCAACCTTCTGACGTATATGAGTGTATGTAATGTACCCATGATGAATAAAAATTAAATGAAATGAAATAGCGGCAGCTTAGCTTTATTTAAGAGGGTGTGTGCGTCTATGTAGATGGCGCCACAGTAGTTCGTCGCTATACCTTCCCAAAAATAGGAATTTTCTAGATAAAAATTTAGTGGCGAGCACACTACGCATACACTGTCGTTAACGCCATCCAGTTAGTGCGCTTACGAATTCGCTCACTACACTAGCCTTCACTTATCACTAAATAGCAATCAAATCGTCGATTTCATTAACTTGCTCCATTTCAGTGATACACGAAAAGGCCGGCCGATGGATTTTTTAATTTCTGTCGAAACATATTTTCAACACGTTTAAATTATTTTACATTTCTACCAAAATATTAAAATTAATTGACGTGAGATGAAGGGGCTCGTGGCTCAGGGTCGGTGGACTTGCCTTCCATCCCGGAGGTCTGGGTTCAAATCCCCGCCCCCTTCATGCACCACTTTCTTTATCTTTCTGACCAAAAAAAGTATCTATTATCATTGTATACCCTGGAGGTGAATAATGTATGGACAAATAACTTCCATACAACGAGCGCGCAAAAAACGGAGAAAATCCTATTCTAAGGGTCTCTTCCACCAAGTACTGATTTGTTTAATGCTCACATTAAGGTGGGCCATCCCGCTCAACTCCCCAAACAAACGTGGAAAGAAGATCATGCCCATATTTCTTGTCATAGATCCCAAATTTTGCTCAAAATAGCTTTATTTGATAGAACTAGATGTCTGATGACCATTGGCCTTGCAAAATTGTGTTTGTTCTCTAAGTTATAAGGTCTGAAAATTCTAATTTTTCGCGCGTTTTATACAATAACTTTGGAGGTGGATTGCTCAATGATAAAGTAAGAACATCTTAAAAAGGTTAGTCATCAGACATAGCTTATTTAATCAACACTTATAATCTATTTGGTTTTTGTTAGATTTTTTACTACAGCCGTCGTGGTTTACTTTTAGCTATAAGTCGTTTTGTAATAAAAAAAATCGTAAATTTTACCAAATCATGCACTGTACACATTGTCTTTTCTGTGGACATGTTGCATCTTCCTCATCACGGAGCCTGTCTTTTATCTTTTAACGGTTTTGTACCGTGCCCGCGAATGAGTTAGTCCCGCCGGGATCTCAATACCAGTACAAGATAATCATCAGTTTAGTAATAAATGCCCTTTAAGTGTCGATTAAAATAAATCAGCACTTGTTGAAAACCAGGCTTATTCTACCAAATTCCTAGGTTAACTTATTTGATAAGAACTATTTTTCAATAAACCAGATGGTTGTTACGTCTTTCTTCATTCGTAATGATGTATTCATCGAGAGCCGAATCCGGCTGTCACTCCTCCCGCGGCACAAGGTGTCGACACTTTTAGGGTTCCGTACTCAAAGGGTGAAAATGGAACCCTATTACTAAGCCTCCGCTGTCCGTTCGTCCGTCCGTCCGTATGTCTGTTACAGGCCTGTATCTCATGAACCGTAATACTATCAGCTGATATGGCAGCTGAAATATTTACAGAGTGTGCATTTATTTTGCCGCTATAACAACAAATAGGTAAGATAAAAAAAACGGGCCAAGTGCAAGTCGGACTCGCACACAAAGTGTTCCGTACCATCGTACAAGATTTAACGCAAAAAAACACGTTTTTTGTATGGGACCCCCCTTTAATTATTATTATATTTTTATTTTACCTATTTATTGTTATAGCGGCAAACTTAATACACAATCTGTGAAAATTTCAGCTGCCTACCTATTACAGTCTACGATACAGCCCTATGACAGACGGACGGACGGACGGACGGACAGCGGAGGCTTAGTAATAGAGTTCCGTTTTCACCCTTTGGGTACGGAACCCTAAAAATATAAAAAAATAAAGTGGGAACCCCATACAAAAAACGTGATTTTTTGGTGTTGACGGAACGTAACCCTTCGTGTGCGAGCCCGACTCGTACTTGGCCGGTTTTTTAGTTCCATCCGTTCTCCTGTAATTTCTTCACCTCCAATTTGTAAACCCGCTAAGTACCGCTACAGGAATGTCATTCCTATAGCGGTGCATTCCACGTGCCGGCTGGTAGCGTCGTCCTCAAATTTCGCCTTTCAGCGCGTCGGGATCCAGTGACGGATGCGTCACTATCGTTGCTGTCACTGCACTATGTATTCTACCACGAACTATCGAGTCACCCATCTGACGATGTGGGAGTTATTTTGATAATGAACTGTGCGACAGGACACTGAAATTCGATGGAAGTAAAAAAACCGGCGAGTCGGACTCGCACACGAAGGGTTCCGGAACATTGTGCAATATTTGATCCAAAGAAATCACGTTTATTGTATGGTGCCCCCCTTTAATTTTTATTTGTTTTTGTCGTTATAGCGGTAACGGAAATACACACTCTGTGAAAATTTGAACTGCCCAGCTATTACGGTTCATGAGATACAGCCCTGTGACAGACGGACGGACGAACGGGCGGACGGATGGATAGACGGACGGACAGCGCAGGCTGTTGGCTGTTTGGCCGTTTGGCACCAATTGGGTACAAAACCCTAAAAATGATGGTGGAAAAAAAATACAAATTAAATATTAAAAAAACTACAACGACTTGTAGGTTAGGAGCGCAGGGATTTGCCTTGAATGCCAGAGGTCTGGGTTCAAATACCCGCCTCGTTCATGCACAACGTTCTTTCTTTTTCTAATGTATAAGTGCATTTCTTTACGAATGCGAGCTGTTCCATAACTCGGAATCCATGTAAATCTGTAGGTCCTTTTCCACTGCTAAGTGGTAAGGTTTAGCCCGCCCGGGTTGGTACCATCCCAGGAGATCGACAACTTCCGTGTTACCTTCGCATTGGATGAAAAAAAAACCATGAAAAGAGTACTAGTGGTCTCACCGTATTTATTCCCGTATTTACGTTATTCATTTTGTTTCGTGCTGACAAAATCATAAACAAAAAAGTTACAAGCGCTAAATTATGTAAGGGCTTTCGGTTATCTCTTCTCTACTTATATAAAAGGGAACGTCTGTCCACATGCGAGAGATAATCTCCGTCCGTAACCACAAAACAGATCAAGATGCGATTTAAACCAATTTCAAGAGAACATCGCGGAGAACGCTTTAAGGTACATACCATCACGCTAAATATCCTAAGGGCTGAGCAATATCAATGAAATTACTCTCAAACAAAATTAATACCATTCCGTTGCGTATGGTGGCGTTACTTGAGGCGTCATTTTGACCGCTCTTTCTAAAATAGAAACCATTCACTATTTTCGCACTGAATGTCAGAAAGCGGATGGCGCAGGGCGAATTACCGACTCTTCTATACGCATTTTGTTCGGGAGGGTATAGTTTCGAATCCTGATGGCCTCAATTTTTTTTCCGTTTTTTACATTTTATTGTTTATGGGGTCTCGCATATAATTATAGCATGGATTAGACTTAATAGATATACACATATCTATTAATATCTCGGCTTTCGCTATCAAATCAAATCAAAAATCATTTATTCATCATATAGACAGTAAGATTCGGCATAAGTTGCATTTCACTTAGTGAGCAGCAACGCTGATTTACGTCTGGTCCCTAAAACAATAAAATAAAAACCAAATCCTTCGAATCCTGGCGAAACATTAAAAAAAGAGAGAAAAAAAAATAAGCAACACAATACAAAAAAAAAAGAGAAAACCTAATATCAAAAAGTATTACACACACATCCGTTTAAAACATAAATCACATTTGAAGAAAAGGAAGCAACATTTGCAAACTAGCTAAACATCTGGGTAGAGATGGCGCCACGTGTACTCTCATAGAAAAGAATAACTTCTATCCGGGTAGAGATGGCGCCACGTGTACTCTCATAGAAAAGAATAACTTCTATCCGGGTATAGATGGCGCCACGTGTGATTGGCGATTAGAAGATCATGGCGCGATAGATGGCGCTGTGAAAATAAATATTTTCAAAGACCGAAATTCTGCAAATATTTTCGCCGCAACTATTTACTATAGCATTATATAACTTTATATTTATATTCTTTGCTTTCTGTGTACAATAACTTTGTACAGGCCAGAACAGCATTAAATAAGGCATGGGGAACTTTCTTTTGTCTCATAGAAGATCATGACACAAATGAAAATTTGTATGGGTAACCCATAATATCTTCAAACTAGGTACATGAAAACGCACCTGTTTTTTAATGAATAGTTCATATATTTTTGGTCAAGAAATGGCGCTATCGTTGATTGCATTTATGTATCTTCTTTCGAGACTCCCTAATTGTACCTAATTTGTATCGCATGGGTTTATCATTCCCGCAATTTTAGGACTAATTAGCATCAGGCAAAATTATGAGAGGGGTGTGCAAATAAGCAGTGGTTTGAAATGCTTATAAATTAAGATCCGATGTAGACCTTTTGGTTTCCACGTCTAGCCTGATTCTGCTCACAACTTAAAAGCTACATGAAATCACTCTAAATTACCGGAGCGGTGAGCAGTGGGGTGTAATGCTTATAACTTGAGCGGCTCGTAGCCTAGTGGCGCGGGGACTGGCCTAGCGTACCAGAGGCCTGGGTTCAATACCGACTTGCACCACTGTCTTTCTCTTTCCAAATTCGATAAGTGCATTTTCGTCACGAATGCGAGCTGCTCCATCATCCGGAATCCATGTAAAACTGTAGGTCCCTTCACCTACTAGGTGGTAGGGTTTAAGCCCGCCCGGGTTGGTACCATCGCATTGGATGAAAAAGCTGGAATGAAAAATTGTCCGTGTTTTCCATCCAGTTCAATGTAGCCGTGCTCATAAAGGGAAGATCCTGGCATGGCACCAAATTCCTTCGGAAATGTGGTGTATTGTGGGCTGATATCATAACGGTAGTTGTGTGATATTAGCCATCCATGACAGGTCGCATAAAAAAAAAACTTGCGAACCACTCACCCGATTTATATACGAATTGAATCTACGTTTGGCGTCTCTGAGTGCGCTCCAGTTACGGATGGGTGACCATGTTCGATATTGAGGCTGGCTGTGGTTTGTATGCCACGTAAAACTTTTGTACACCATTCGTAGGGTTCATTCCGCCTGGGATGATACATAGGTACCATCGCATAGAAGGAATGCATCATCGGGGCATGAAAATTGTCGTGTTTTAGATCCATTTTAACGTGGAAGTACGTAAGTAAGAAATAAAATAAAAAAATATGCTGCGTTTACTGTTATTTTTACGAAGTTCGTCATTTACTTCCAGCAAACAGATGGTGTTATACAAATCACTATTCACAGTCCCCAAAGCAACAGCCTGCATGCCTGTCTGTTTCATTTTACGGCGCACATCATTTATGTTTTTATTTTATAAAGCTGACATCACGAAATTAGTCACAAGATTGACGCGATAGTCCCCTTTCATAGTGTTTCATCGTCAAAAACAGTTTGATTCCGAGCAAGGATTTGCTGAGCCTTCAAATTACACTTAAAATCGTATAAAATAATGCTATGAACATTTTCATAAGTTAATATCATATGGTGATATATAGACACGCATTTTTTTTAAATGACGCCACAATGCATAAACAAGTCACAGTAAGACAAAACAAACAAGTCAAAATAGCCTAAGAACCGATTGCATACCGAGAGGGATGAGTTAATCAATGTTCAAATACGTCACTTTCAGTGAACCGCATAGAGTTCCTTCCATACTGTTCATACAAAGTGACGTGTTTAAGCTGACGATGATTTTGATTTTTTGACCTTTCGTGCACACGGCCCTATGAGTTATAATATCAAATTACTTAATTACTTTTAAGATATTATTTAGCTAAGTGGCCAGTTCCGAAAACTTATAGTGTAACTTATTGTGCGTCTTATGTATTATAAATGGGAACGTTAGAATATTTCTTATTTAATTAATGCATATCGGCTCCACCCGTTATAATTAAAAAGTAGCAGATAAATAACATATTTATTGACCAGCCTTTTGGGCTACCTACTTTTTATCTAGGAAATAATTCAGCTCGACATCAGTCCAAAAGGACATGGACCCGAGCGGAGCCGGGTACCGCAGCTAGTTTTAAAAAAGAAAGAAAAAAAATGGTATCGCAATACCAAGTGACATTTCACAAAAGGTGTCATGGGTCAAAACCTTACAAATCACCACACTTTCCTGCTAACATATTTAGTCCCTGTACACCCTGTAATTATATAAATGAACTGTCTTTCCATTAGCGTTATGGCTATCGAAAAACACCGCGCACGCTGTGCTCCCGTTTTCATCAGGTTCTCCCAGGTAATAGATATGAGGAAAGGCACCCGCCGGCAGACAGTTCCATATCCTGGCGGTGCGGCATAGAAATGAGTTTGAGAAACGGTTCCTTCTCAAAAGCCTTACGTCAACTAAAAGGGGGTACTCTGATTATCTGCGGTAGGATGGGGAGAAGTAAGAGATGCAAGTTCCACGGAGCAACGTCCATGGTAGTACCCGTAGAACAGACTGAGTGACTCCAAAAACCCTTTGTGGTTCAGGGACTCCAAGCCAACAAGATATTCCGGGAGGTTACGACATTTTTGGTCACGATAAGGTAAATGGCTGAATCTGGATCCACATGTTAGAGACCAATCCTCTGATGCTAAATATGTCGGTCTGCCTGCGCCAAGTGGTTGCGTTACCTAGATTGGCTATATAAAACAGATGTTGGTATGTACCTGCTGATGAATATACTGATTGTCTAGAAACAATGATAACTATTAATTATGCACCAAAAACCATTCGGTTGCTTAATTAAATACTTAAATATACCTCTATAAACTAAATCTCCTATATCTACGAAATGCAACCAAAATTTTGTTCAGTTTTTGTATTGCTAACCAAGTATGTACTGATACTTTCATGCTTTGTCATTTGCATCCATTTACCTTAATATATATATTTTTTGTCACCACAAAGACTTTTTCAGGCGCCTTATCTACGTAACGCAACCACTTGAAACAGGCAGACCGACACATTTAGCTTCAGAGGGTTGGTATTAATCCCCTGAACCCAGTTTCAGCCATTTACGTTATCGTTACCATTTTTGTCGCGACCTCCTAGTCTAAGACGGACCGCTCGGCGCTGAATTATACTTGAATGTACTTGATTTCGTTAGAAAAACACGAGTTTAGTGATTGCGTAATCAAAACCATGAAGTAAATAAAAAAGTTTATTTAATGAAAATAAATTAAAAAACAATATTTGGCATCTATGTTCTATCTGTGTCACCAATATGCACCTACACCGACATTCAGTTATATTAGCCATTCGAAAACATATTTTAATTAAGTGCACACATTTTACATAATAAATAACAAACCTTTCCTTTTAAATGATATATTCCATAAATAAATGATTTTTTCATTTTGGCCTGATTTTTAAATAGTCTGATAAACAGTTAGAAAACTATTCGAAGGATCTAATAGGTCGGGGAAAAAGTCTTTTCGCATTATAGTATGTATGAACTTGTAATAAAATCTCTTTGGCTATACTATTTGTATCTGGCTGGTTTTGGTATCATTGAAAGTTTAAATTTAAAGAACATAATTCCAAATTCAAATTAGGAAAATGTGTGATTCTCATTTGTTTTTCGTACTGTCAAAATGAGTGAATCTAATGAAGAAATTCGATACATTTTAAAATTTTACTACAAAAAAGGTAAAAATGCAACGCAAGCCGCGAAAAAAATTTGCGATGTTTATGGACCTAGTGCAGTGTCTGTGAGAGTAGCACAAATTTGGTTTAAGCGTTTTCAATCCGGAAATTTTGATGTCAAAGATGCACGTCGCTCTGGTCGCCCTATTACGGATAAAATGGATGCCATTTTTGAAAAAGTGGAGCAAGATCGGCATATCAGTAGTTACGACGTAGCTGAAGAACTAGGAATTGACCACAAAACAGTTTTGGCGCATTTGAAAAAAACTGGGTACACAAAAAAGCTCGATATTTGGGTACCTCACGAGCTCACTGAAAGAAACCTAATGAACCGTGTACTCATTTGTGATTCTTTATTACGACGTAATGAAACCGAACCATTTTTGAAGAAGCTGATAACTGGTGATGAAAAGTGGATCACGTACGACAAGAACGTGCGAAAAAGGTCGTGGTCAAAGGCCGGTCAAGCTTCACAGACTGTGGCGAAACACGGGTTAACTTGCAACAAGGTGATGCTGTGTGTGTGGTGGGATTGGAAGGGCATTATTCATTATGAGCTGTTACCACCAGGCAGGACCATCGATTCTGAACTCTACTGCGAACAACTGATGAGATTAAAGCAAGAAGTTGAGAGAAAGCGGCCGGAATTAATCAACAGAAGGGGTGTGGTTTTTCATCATGATAACGCTAGACCTCACACATCTTTAGCCACTCAGCAAAAACTAAGAGAGTTTGGCTGGGAGGTGTTAATGCATCCGTCGTATAGTCCTGACCTTGCACCTTCAGATTTCCACCTGTTTAGGTCTCTTCAGAATTATTTAGGCAGTGTCAGGTTAACATCACGAGAGGACTGCCAAAACCACTTGTCGCGGTATATTGATCAGAAGTCCCAATATTTCTATAGCAATGGGATCATGTCCCTACCTACAAGATGGCAAAAAGTTATCGAACAAAATGGTACCTACATACTTTAGTTAAATGTAAATAAACCATATTAAAAAATGTTTTGAATTTTCTTAAAAAATGCGAAGAAACTTTTTCCCCAACACGCCTCTGCTTATCCATCCGTTACAGTAAGTCCATATTATTATTAGTAAAAAAATACAGGCAGATAATTGTGTCGGAAGATATAATTGTCCGGTAATAACTATCGGCTTTTGACAAACGTAATTTTTTAACATCAGTCCGATAAGTACTATCTGATTATTTAAAAATCGGCACTTAGGGGCCGAGCGCACGAAAGGACAAAAAATCAAAATCAACGTCAAAGTATGATTAAACACGTCACTTAGTGTTGACAGCATGGATGTAACTCTATGCGGTTCACTAAAAGTGACGTGTTTGAACATTGATTGACTCAGCCGTCTCTTCGTGCAATCGGGGCTTAAATTAAAATAATTTAAGTGAAACGAAACTATTTTATGAAGAAAGTTACATAAAAACTATACGCATAGATTTTAGCCAGATTTGACAGGAATATTTCGGTGACTATCTCACACGCTCAAAAGCAGGCAAATGAAGAAATAAGATTGATTATGTCTAAATAAATATAAAATAATGAATAATAAAAGTAAAATTATCGAAAAATTATCTTTACCAACCGCTCCTCAATATAAATAAAATATACACAACAAATTTTACATTTTACACCGTAGTGACTATATGGTTCTTAAATATAATTTAAGACCTGCTTTAAGTTTTAATTTTCCTTGCTAAAAAGTTTGCTGATAACTTTAAGGTTGTAAAATTAATGCAATCAAAGCAAGTCTAGAAATTTCCTTAAATCGAAAAATGCATTTAGATATTCCATAAATGAGCTTAAAGATACATAACGTCTACATTTGGACCCAGCTGTTTGACATTTTCAATCAGGACACAGATAATCCTTATTATGCAGCGAGTTTTAACTTAAGGACCCTACGTAAACCACGGATTTCTACGATTTATTATAATACAAAGAAAAAAAAAACATCCATTGAAAATTTTGATTAAGTTTCACGAAAATATGTATGTCCTTTACTAGAAACAAAAAAATCTATCACTACAAGAAATAAAAAAAAACAGTGTATGTACTCTAAGTAAGCTCTGGATTCTAAGTTATCCGGGTGGCCCATTGAGTTGTTAAATGTTTGTATTTACAACTTAAATAGTTAAAGATATTCGGTAAGATCACCTATTTAAACAACAATAAAATATATAATATACAATATTTAATGAACAATAAATTACATATATAAACAAGGATACACGTGACATGCAATAAAGAATAAACCTTTAGGAAATACTGTACAATGATGTGGAAAATTTCGCTAAATTATTCAACTGATAAAACAATTAGTCAAAACATCATTGAATGCATGCAAAATTCCATTGCTTATTGACATTTAAAATAAAAATATAAATTATTTTAAAATAAACTGAATATTCGAACATGAGGCAACCTGCTACTAATACACAAAGTAAAAAATCAACCACACTAGGACAAGATTTAACATGTAACTGGGAACAGTAACCGCACAGAATTTGGAAAAGGCTAGATATGCTAGATAAGCAACAGGCGCTTCGACCTATTCAGCCATAGTTGCATTACACTGGGTCGCATGCAGAATCCACTTCAGCTGAGGAGCTTTCCGAATAAAATAAATAAATGGGGGATTTTCGAAGATCATAAACATCAGAAATCCATCGTTGATAGACCGTGTGCTATATGAAACCTTAAAAAAGTATAGATAGTACAGAAAGCATTCAGATCTACGAAGGAAACAAAAGTTGTGTTCGAGAAGGAACCGCTTTGCTCCGTCCTGTTCTATCCTTATTTAGGCGGGACAGCAGGGAGCGATGCGCCAGCCCAAACGCGAATACTAAAATAGGACAGAGGTAAACGTCATTTTGACATTACATAAACAACAATCCTTAAAAACTCATGAGGCACACGCATAAAAACCAAACCAAATAATTTCTATCTAAATTCATTAAACACTCAACGAAATTTAAATGTATACGCAATTCAACTCGACACTAAGTAGTTGTAGGCTTAGGTGAAAAATAAAACTTTGCCTTTTCATCTAAGGTTGTAGGTGATTTTATAGTTATCGTTGAAGTCACAGTAAGAACTTGTATCGATGCGTGCTCGCCGAGGTAAACCAGCCCAAAAAAAAACATTAGGGAGGTGGAACTAGTACGGAACTCGTTTTTTAATCAGCGAAGATGCCAAAAGTCGGAACACAGAACTGTCGTTCCATTAGCATTGACAGTCTTCATCCTAGCATCCTTTGCTTGTGTCTGGTATAGAACGTTGTGGGTCACGCCATCTTTTCCCCATGAGTGCGGGCGGCGGATCTACTTCTTGTGGAAGTCTGTGGCGCAGCTCGGGTACAAGGAGAGGCAGTCCTTCTGCTCCTGTCCGTCTCGCGCCGCCTGCACGTAGCGATAGTACCGGAGGGCGAGCTGACTGCCGGCTGGGGGCTGCAGCTCACTCGAGTCCCTGTAGAGAACATAAATAGGATATATTTAGTAAGATAGAACAAAGAATTAGTTTATTTTTGTCCATTAGCTGTATTCTTTTATTCGTCATTTGTTTTTGTGGTCGATTAACACGGATCGAAGAACCGGCAAGAAATTACGCCAGGAGTCAAAATACAAATATATTTTATATCTTATAGCCAAACATTTATGGAATATTCCTTTCCTTTTAATAGAGAAAAACTGGCCAAGTGCGAGTCGGACTCGCACACGAAGGGTTCCGTACCATCTACAAGATTTAACATAAAAA
Organism: Incurvaria masculella; assembly: GCA_946894095.1. NCBI lineage: Eukaryota > Metazoa > Arthropoda > Insecta > Lepidoptera > Incurvariidae > Incurvaria > Incurvaria masculella. The sequence continues at coordinate 13,163,674 of OX335662.1, read as the reverse complement.
AATCAGGTTTTTTGTATGGGGCCCCCCTTTAATCTTTATTATTTTTTAATTTTACCTATTTTTTGTTGTACCGGCAAAATAAATACACACGCTGTGAAAATTTCAGCTACCTACTTATTACGGTTTATGAGATACAGCCCTGTGATAGACGGACGGACGGACGGACGGACGGACAGCGGAGGCTTAGTAATAGGGTTCCGTTTTCTTCCTTTAGGTACGGAACCCTAAAAAGGTGAATGGTTTCAGAGCAACTTCAACAACAAAGTACGAATAATATTACTGTATGAGATTGAATCGATCAAAAACGGCTAACAATAGAAAATGGATGATCAAGTGTTGCGAAAACTATGGCACCCGGTCAGGTGCTTCTTCACACCATGTTTGAAGGACCGCAGGACTTTGGGGGAAATACCTCGGCATAGGAGGGATATACCGAACATATATACATATATAAAGGTTCTGGGGGATAGGTTGGTTCTTATTTTGGGAATGACGACACAGTGAGAGACCTTACGTCTCCCTATGTTGTGGTTTCTATCAGGAAAGGATCAAAATTTTGCTTCGTGTGAGAAATTTTCTCGCGAGTAGCAGTCATCTTTTATTTATTATTTATTTAAGGAAAAGAAACAGTAACAAAATACACATTTTAAGCGTAAGAAAGTGTAAGCATTGACCGGTCAGTCACAGGTCACCGTGAATCACCAGCGAATTCGAAATGCAAGATAAAGACAACTGTACGTGATGTTTTCGGGAAAAAATACGGAAAACCTACCGAAATTAAGATTTGATACTATGTTTGATTTAAAGGAATTTGATATTAATCATTTCATTTCATTTATTTAAACTTTTTGCTAGAAAAACTCCACCAAGTTACGTCACAAAGATCCGCGGATTCGATCAACCCAGTAAAGAAGAACCCGCAAAGAAACTTCACGGGTTTACATAACATATTTTTCCGTCCACAATTATGAAATACATACTTAGATCTAAATGCTACTGCCAAACAATTCCTTGGCAGAACAGATTGAGGCAAATAACAAAGAACAATAGAAACAGTAACCCTCAGTTTAAGTTACTTACAACTAATAAAGTTACTAATTCAATTATATAAATTAATAGAATTTATAGCATTACAAGTATACTCTGGTGTAAAAGCCGTCGTCAACTTAAGCTATGTCAGGTGTATAAAGCCCTCGTCAAGTTTGATACCAATGAAGTGTATCAAGTCAATATATAGTAATCAGCTATAAAATTTAATATAATTCCCAAAAATGCTTTTATTGAAATTAAATACTTTGTTTTGTGTGAATTCCTCCGCTTAGCGCGTAGTGCGATAGGCATAACGACCGATATAACATTCCAAGGAATATTGCTTTCTCGTTTCGTTATAAATTGGAAAAACCAAAGAGCAAGTACCTAATCGTATAAAAAAGGAGATAAAGCCGCTCGCCTCCTAGGAATATTTTTTTTTTCCTGACCATCACATCCAGGCCACACGTCATTAAAAGGATAAGCTGGAATCAGTATAAACACGTAACAAACTTTGTTTCTTCTTAAGCAATGCTACTGGATTCTGCTTCTGAACTTTGCACGTCGCCCTAAATTAGCAATAGGGATTATCCAAAAATTTTATTTTCGTTAAGAATGTAAGTTAATCAGATCTACCGTGTTTAACCAAATTCCCTCGAGTAATATGATGACGGCGAGTGTGGTATTCATCCGTATCCAGTTACATAAAACAATATTGTTTAAAATTCCTTCGGAAATGTGGACGCGGGTCGATCGGAATATGGCCGTTGAACACCGTACAAATTGCGTCATAAGATTTAGTTCGCTGGAATTTCAGAGGAGGACACATACAATAATTACTGCAACATATTCAACAACAACAAGAAAACAACAAGGTAAGCCATTATAATGTGTAATCTGACTGCTGCGTCGTCAGCTATCTTCACACGCATTTCACTTCGGGTTTGCGACTCGACATTGTCGCCTCGCTGTAATGTCAATATCATTAACTAATAAACGAACCTATGGATCCAAGTGGAATTTCCGGCCACATGAACACTCATAATTATCAGAATACACGCAAGATGGCCCGAAGTGTACATTGAGTGTGATGCGTGCGAGAAGATGAGCGAATGCGTGGAAAAGAAAGTAAAAATGCGCTCAGCCACCGCCGCGGCGCCGCGCCCGCCGACACGGTCCACTGACCGCGCTTTTGCGGCGAAAGATTGCTCTTACGGCTTGCCGACAGATAGGGTTATGTTACGGACGAGTTGTTAAAAAACAAGAACATCGTCCCTGGTGATACTTTCGGCCCCTAGCAAGGATTCCACAGCAACTGGCATGCTCGCCAATTGTTTGGTACACAGACCGAGTAGTGAGCCCATTGTCTAGATATTGCTAGAGCCGAAGAAACGGATTACATGAGAAGATTTATTTTACTATCAGGATTCGTGTTTACCAAAATGCTTGGAAAAACTCTAAGAAGAAAGAAGGCGATGCACACTAACTGACTGCCGGTCTGTCCTCAACTTAACCTAACCCGGTAGTCTTCACTACAAGTATAAAACAAAGTTGCTTTCTCTGTCCCTATATCCCTATATCCCTATGTATGCTTAAATCTTTAAAACTACGCAACGGATTTTGATGCGGTTTTTTTTTAATAGATAGAATGATTGAAGAGGAAGGTTTATATGTACAATAACATCCATTAAATAGTGAAGAAATACTGTTATTTTACATTTTTTCAGCTTACATTGCAAACGCAGGCTGAACCCTACGAGATGTATCAAAATAATTTACTAAGTATTATACGCATTGAAAAGGTCTACAGAAAACTCCGCGATGGTATATGTCTATCTCTTATGGATATCCCACAATATATTTTTTTGTCATTTACTTTTTACGACAAATAATGGCTAATTTTCGAAGCGATTTTACCCAATACAGTTTTAATCCTTATCCAATTAAATACCTTAAATACATTATTGATTTAATATAGATCTATATGGCCCTTTACAGCATATGATTTTGATGAAAATTTTCGAAGATATTACAGATTTAAATGTTGCGGGACGTAGCGTTTGCGGCGGTACCGGCCGGCCGGGGCGGCGGGAGCCCGCCTATAAATAGTGCGTCGGAGGCCGCGGTTCTCCCTATTAGTACTACTCCCTATAGCACTTTGAATTTAGCAGCGATCGGACGCGTTTATTATCGGAGCTCTCTAATATCTAATAATAATATGTAACTTTTTTTTTATTTCAAATATTTCAATCTAGGATATCTACGTAAAAAGGGTTTATTTGTGTATCATTGTGTCAAAATAATATTTTCTTAAATGATATTATGCCCGTGCAAAGCCGGGACGGGCTGCTAGTTAAACATAATTTAAACAAGCTCGATTCTCGGCTATAGCCCATAAATCGCTGGTACGGTGCCTCGCTGAGCGTGGTTTCGCGAGGTGAGGTGGATTTAGTTTTTCCGAGTACCTTTGGTCTGTCAGAACAGCCACCTATACAGGGTTTTCATAAAAAAAGACAGGCAAAATGTTACAAGAGATGTTAGTTGAAGTCACAGCTGTTAAATTACTAGTAACAAGCTATAATTTCATGCGATTATTTTTCTTCATTGCATACGCACCCTTTTTCGATCATAAATTCAATAAATTTCTGTCTCTTATTTATCTAGCTGTCTTCGGACTACCCTTCTCTACTGCAAAACTTGTCGGTTCAGTCTGTGCAGAGAATTAGTAAACCTCCTTCCAGAGTCAGTCAATGAACAATTCGAAACGAATTAGTAAAGTATACTTCTTTTTACTAACAAATTTATGTGATATATTTCTATGTAGAATCGATCATGCAGCAAGGACACATCAATTTATGGTCGATTCTAGATGTATACATTTCATATTCATCGTAACAAATAGTTCAGATTCGACTATTAACTACTTAAAAAATCGAATATAAATTTAAGAAAATTACTGTATTTAAACTCTGTGACATTTCCACGCCTTCTTCACATTACTTTTCCAAGTGTGCCACCTTTTTACGCCCCTGAAGCGTGTCGCCGTGAGATGCTCATGCTACCGTGAACATTGGTGGCGTCTCCATTACGTTACCGCGTCCCAACTGCCTCCGGTTGCAACTGCAAGCTGGCAATATACTTATGGTCGTGTCCCATTAGATCAAGAAATGTATTAAGATGGCTTCGATGTGGTTTTAGTTATCCCATATCACGAAACGTAACACGAAAAAAGTGGTTTTCTAGAATAGTGTTATCTGCTTGTTTACATTGTTTTATGTTTATATTCATATAAATGAAATCAATAAACAACAGTGTAATTATCAGTTGCTGGATTATGTAAAAATATGTTAATTTTTTTAATTGGAAAGGTCTAAAATTAGCAGCGATATAAAAGGGGAAGATATGGCATTGTCAAATATTAGTTGCGTCAAACCGTGTTACGCCAATGGCGTGCACGCCATTGGCATCAGATCATATTTTCATAATAATTCGAATGTTTCATTTGTAAAGTTTCAAGGGTAGTGCCGTTACTGGTTGTCAAATTTGAATGAATTGAAGACATTGCAACTAAAAACTGCATTTTTACAAATCTGTTATGGTATCGCAATAAAACCAACAAACTGAGATGTCGGGACTTGTTTGCGGTTTGTTCTGTGAATTTATAATGGCGTTTCATGTACTAGCGAGCTCCGAATGACACCCACCGCATCATTATAAGTAGTCTGCGGTTAAATTATATATATAGGTACTAAGGCGATCGAAATGATGGCAGGGATTCAAAGCGTAAAGGTGGAACAAATTGTATGCTATTAGAAGACGGAAAGTGTTTGTTTAATTATGAAGCAAAAGGATAGGCCAGACGATGAAAGGAGTTTATTGAGAACGGATTTATTTTAGTAAAGGACTCGGACTCCGTTTGGGAACGGATATTGTTTAGCAAAAGATTGGTAGTCCTTATTGGGAAAGCATATAGTGTAGTAAGGGATTAGTACTTCTTATTGGATACTAATATAGTTTCGTGAAGTAGTTATTGAAACTCCTTAAACAGACATAGTTTCGTAAAGGATTTGAACTTCTTATTCGAAACGGATATAGTTTAGTAAAGGATTGGGACTCCTTATTAGGAACGGATTTAGTTTAGTAAAGTATTGTAACAACTTCTTCGGAACGGAAACAGTTTAGTTAAGGACAGGGACTCCTTTTTCGGAACGGATATAGTTTAGTTAAGGACACGGACCCCTTCTTCGGAACGGATATAGTTTAGTAAAGGACAGGGACTCCTTGTTCGGAACGGATATAGTTTAGTTAAGGACACGGACCCCTTCTTCGGAACGGATATAGTTTAGTAAAGGACAGGGACTCCTTGTTCGGAACGGATATAGTTTAGTTAAGGACACGGACCCCTTCTTCGGAACGGATATAGTTGAGTAAAGGACAGGGACTCCTTGTTCGGAACGGATATAGTTTAGTAAAGGACAGGGACTCCTTGTTCGGAACGGATATAGTTTAGTTAAGGACACGGACCCCTTCTTCGGAACGGATATAGTTTAGTAAAGGACAGGGACTCCTTGTTCGGAACGGATATAGTTTAGTTAAGGACACGGACCCCTTCTTCGGAACGGATATAGTTGAGTAAAGGACAGGGACTCCTTGTTCGGAACGGATATAGTTTAGTAAAGGATTGGGACTACCTATTGGGAACTGATATCGTTTCGTAGACGACTGGGGTCCCCCTTATTTCATAGCCAGCAAAACTTACTTGCTGAGCTCGTTGGAGACTAGATTGCTGTATGGTGTGTGCTGGATTGGGTCCCTGTACAGAGAGCACACGGCACGCTCTCGGCATCCCTGGTCACGGGCACCGATGGGCACCAGGACATTTTCCACTTTCTCCACCAGCTGACCGTAGAACTTGTCGGCCGATATTGTATCCTGGAATCAAAGTGGACAAGATATAATATGACTATTCATCTGGTGGGATAATTGGCCCCTGTATTTCGGAGATGTCTGATGATTTTGTAAATCATCAGAAAATAAAATACTTTGCGATATCTATGTGTGCCAGGTCTTTTATTGTCGTAGTTACCGTGGTGAATGAACTCGCCGGTTGTACAGGCAAGTAATCGATTAAATCTGACGTTCAGTTGCATTTCCTGTTCACCCGGTGAGATAATTTACAATGGCAACCCTCTGATTTCAGATTTGAACTATAATCTCAAATGAAGGGTTGCCTAATAGTAGTTTTAGTAGTAGTAAAACAACATTTTATGGCCAAGCCACTTAGTTCTTAGGAAACTTGATTTGTTAACAAAGTAATTCGGATAAAACAGGTGTTGAACCGGTATGATAACAAGAAGCCCTTTCTCTCTGAAGTTTACAGTCTGAATTTACAAACTGTTTTATCTTTAATATGTCTCTTATTTTAGTGGGCTTGATGGCAAATGCCTCTTCTAGCTTTTTCAATGTTGTGTGTCTAAGTATGCTCTTCTCCAGTAAGGTCATGGTAGAAATATAGCTCTGCGACCGGGGTCACAGTAGTAGCTCAATTCAGGCGATTTTTGAGATTAATACCTTCCCTGCATCGAGTACCGTGGTTGTCACTTAAATATTAGCGGAGCACTGCTGGTTCTACTATTTAAAAAAATACTTATATAGTTTTCTCATGGATACCATTGTCAGAACTAGACTTAAATGAAATGGGACCACAGGGGAAGCACCAGCTTTCAAATAAAAAAAGAATCATCAAAATCGGTTCACCAATCGAAAGTTTGTAGGTCGAATTGAGAACCTCGTCCTTTTTTGAAGTCGGTCAATAAGATGATTTTGAAGGACCATTCGCGACAGTTCAGCGAAACTAGCTGACAACCCATACAAGCGAAATGTGCCTGTATGTAATCCATACATAAGTTGAGCTATTGGATGGTCTTACAGCGTTTAGAACTGTGTGTAAGAAACTGTTGCTAGAGCAGCAAAGAAGGAATAGTCAAATCTGAGTGGACCAGCTTATAAATCATATTTAATAGAAGTAATTTTATCGTGTCACCTATCAAATCACTAATGTATATATATTATCGCTAACTATAAAATAAACATTTTAAAGCATTTATTATAACCATTATATTACAGCACACACACCTTCACGCACCCTCTCACACCCTCACACCCCTTCACACATTGGTTGTAGCTGAAAAACAGCAACCTGTATAGTTAGACTAGCAAGGTAAGCTGACCTAGCGTCATTTGGCATACAACACGATGAACTATCCACATTGTTGACAAGTCTTCGTTTAAATTAATATGTAAATATAATAAGTTATGTTGTATGAACCAATAAAGAATTTGAGTTTGAGTTTGTTTGTAATCCTATACATATATATTCTGTGTTAATTTGATTTCATCCTCTCATCTTCTCCTTTTTAAGCCCATCCCCCAGCTTGGATCTCGCGATGCAGCGATCGAGTCAGTCGGCGAGAGCTCCCCAGCCACTGACCGGGTCGGTGGCGGCCAGGATCTGCTGCTGGTGCTGCACGAGCCGCTTCTCGGCCTGCGCGCGGTTCGCCTCCGCCAGCTGCGCCGCCGACACGCGCAGCACCTCGTCGCGCACCGGCGACGGCGGCGCGCGCGCAGCCAGCGCCGCCGCGCGCAGCTGTGCACGCAACAAACATGGATCAACACCACGCAACAAACATGGATAAAAGGGAAGGTCCTGGCATGGCACCTAATTCCTTCAGGAATGTGGTGTATTGGGCTAATGTCATAACGGTAGTTGTGTGGTATTAGCCATCCATGTCAGGTTGCATAAAAAAAACATGAATCAACTATTCAGTCCGTCACTTAGTCAGTCAGCGTGTTTGCATCCACTGCTGGACTGCCTCTCCAATTTTCCTCCAGTCCTCCCGGCCGTCAGCGGTACGGAACCAAATTTTTTTTTAATGCACTTGATGTCGTCGCCCCACCTGGCGGGTGGTCTTCCCACACTCCGTTTTCCTGTCCACGGCCGCCAGTGTAGGACACGGTTACTCCAAAGGTCGTCGTCACAGGATCGGTTGGGTTACGATTCGTTTCGAAATTTACAGTAAATGGGTGCATTTCCTGACTTTACCGCGTTGAGCGATGGCAGGAAGAGACGGAGGGAAGACGTCATGCAGCTCTGAAGAGCGTTCTCCGTAGTATAGATATACGATAGAACACAAACATATACTTTAAAAGTGATTTACTAATTACAATTCCATACGAGTACTTATTTCGCTTTGGAATACGAGTAGTACAAAACTTTATAATAATATAATAATACGGCACAAATACGGCTACAATGAACTGGATGGAAAACACAGCCATTTTTCATTGCCGATGGTACCAAACTGGGCGGGCTTAGACCCTACCACCTAGTAGGTGAAGGGGACCTATACAGTTTTACAGGGATTCCGAACCATGGAGCAGCTCGCATTCGAGACGAAATGCATTTATCCAACTAAGAAAGAGAAACAAACCGGTGCACGAACGGAGCGAGGATTTAATAATACCATTAAAATACATACATACATTTAATACCAGTACATTTAATACCAAAAATACATTTAATACCAGACCTGTGGTATGCTGGGGACTTGCCCCGCGCTACTGGGCTGCGAGCCGCTAAAAGCAAATCTAAAATTAACCTCAAAAACATGACATGGAAAAAGTTGCGCCGCATCGGTAAGGGCCACCACAGTACCCGCAATGTTAACGATCACAACACCATGCGAAAGGTCAGGCTTACAATTTAGTCTTCACTTAGAGAATGCGGAGAGGAAGTCATTTAGGTGGCCCGTCCCACTCATCTCCCCATACAAAAGGGGAAAGAAGATCACGCCCATATTTCTTGTCAGAGATCCAAAATTTTGTTCAAAATAGTTTTATTTGATCGAACTAGATGTCTGATGATCATTGGCATTGTAAAATTGTGTTTGGTGTCTAAGTTATAAGGTCCGAAAGTTCGAATTTTTCGCGCGTTTTATACTATAACTTTGGAGGTGGATTACGCAATGATAAAGTAAGAACATCTTAAAAAGATTAGTCATCAGACATAGCTTATTTAATCAATATATATTATATAATCTATTTGGTTTTGTTAGATTTTTTACTACAGCGGTCGTGGTTTACTTTTAGCTATAAGTCGTTTTGAAATTAAAATTTTCGTAAATCTTACCAAATCATACGCTATGCACATTGTCTTTTTTGTGGACATGTTGCATCTTCCTCATCACGGAGCCTGTCTTATTCTTTGAAACAGAGAAGGTCCCAGAGCGCAACCGCACGCTTTTGTACCGTGCCCGCGAATTAGTTAGGCACGCCGGGTTGGGCCACCTCAAGACTAAGAGACGCTTGCGATGGAAAGCACTCAGTTTTTTATTGCAACCACGAATTTTCACCCTTTTAGGTGTCCGTACAAAATTTGAGGCAAACGGAGACATTTTGAGGCAATTAATAGCTGGGCAACAGTGGCCAAACATAGCGGATCAATATAGAGCAACCCCAATACATTTTTGGCAATTATCCCAGCGATATGGAGCGATATACTTTTGTGTCGCCGGTGAGATGTCTATCGAATTGCCACGTATCCGTGCAGTTGCACGTGCGGGCAATTGATTGCTCCATTCATTTCTCCATTTATCGATAAACCATGTTGCCGGAGATTGCTGGATGTTGTCGTGACGACGAAATCGAAAGAGATGAGAAAGATGGAACATACGTAATTATCGGATGTGTCAACTTTTCGAACCGCTATAACTACGCAGTGCCACGGCTTATGAAATGGAAAATGCATTTTTGCATGAATCGTCGGATGACACCATATTTAAAGAATCCCAGGGTGTACTTTGGTGAGTGAATGGGGGCATTCCCAGGATACTCCGCGTTGAGCGGCAGTAGAAAAAAGACGGTAGGACGGCTTTATGCGGTTCCGTTGCAGTATTACAGGGAATCCGATAACAATAAATGAAAGGTAATACCGCCGTAGTAACCGTTCCAAAAAAAACCGGCCAAGCGCGAGTCGGTCTCGCACACGAAGGTTTCCGTACCATCGTACATGATATAACGCAAAACAAATTTTGAATCCCCCCCCCCCCCCTTAATTTTAATTATTTTTTTAATTTACCTATTTGTTGTTATAGCGGCAAAATAAATACATACCCTGTGAAAATGTCAGCTGCCTTCCTATTACGGTTCATGAGATACAGTCATGTGACAGTCGGACGGACGGACGGACCGACGGACAGCGGAGGCTTAGTTATAGGGTTCCGTTTTCACCCTTCGGATACAGAGCCGGTAGTCTAAGTTGTCACCTAAATTGGCGTTACGGCAAACCGATCGACTGGCGTTTTCAAATGTATGGAGAAATTGATGAGCGCGCGCAGCGGGCGTTAAGCGAACTAACATTTGCGAGTCCGAGCTTGATTTGACAGCTTACTCAACGTTGCCGTAAATACGTCGACGTTGCCGTTTACGTCCACTCCGCGTTTTCATACAAATCGGAAGTCCGCGTTTGACTTTGACAGCTTGAAGAAGTAAAACCACAGAATATCTAGTAAAAACTTGTATGGAGTTTGGAGAAAACGCCAGTCGATCGGTTTGCCGTAAACGCCAATTTCGGTGAGAACTCAGACTGCCCACTCTGAACTCTAAAAATAAAAATGCGTAATCTTACCAATGCTTCCTTTTCAGCCTGCACTCCAGATATTTCCTTGCCGACCGGGCGGCGCGGCCTCGTCATGTAGGGTCCGCTGGGGGGACCCACTGGTCTGAAACACGCGAAACGATATCAACGGTTATTAGGTTAAGATTGGTTAAGTAATTTATAATTTAAGACTTTTCACATTGTGGGTTGTTGTTTCCTCGTAGTTCTTAGTTCTTTGCCTCATCCCGTTCTACCAATGTAAGTTTGGCAGCAGCATTTAGGTATGCAATCATAATTGTGTTATACCATTGATGTGGACGAAAAAAAAAGACAAAAAAAAACATATTTTTTAGACCCGTGAAGGTTCTTTGCGGGTTCTTCTTCACTGGTTGATCGAATCCGCGGATCAATCAAATTGTGACATGACTTAGGGCCGAGTGCACGAAAGAACAAACAAACAAAATCAACGTCAACGTACGATTAAACACGTCACTTATGTATGAAAAGAATGGAAGGAATTCGTTTCACTAAAAGTGACGTGTTCAAACATTGCTCAACTCAGCCGTCTCTTCGTGCAATCGGGGGGTGTAGTTTGACTACCAGAAGTTGAATAAATAAATGAAATGAAACGAATTAATTTATGTGATGAGCTCCACTCGGGTAAATTTCGTTTGTAACAATCACCCGAGTGGAGCCCTCACGTGCTATTTTAGTTATTACGTAGCGTTCTTTCTGCCTTTTTTTATTTTGCTTGGTTCCCAAGAGTTGCTTAAGTATTGTTTCGAAATCAAATGCGAAAATATTTTCTCAAATCTGACTAGAGATTAGCGCGTTCAAACAAAAAACAAACCTTCTCCATATATTGCTCGGCTACATTGACCTTGATGGAAAACGCGGACAATTTTCATTGCCGCTTCGACCATCGCTCAAACAATGCGATGGTGCCAACCCGGCCGGGAAGTATGGAGGGGACCTACAGTTTTAGGTGGATTTTTTTATTTTGTGGTCCATATATTAATCCCGTTCCATAACTTGTAATTAATAATAAGTCATTTTCGACGATGTAAGTAGAGCGCAGGAATTAGATATGTATATTCTGTTGTAACTATTTGCAAAACAAATGAATTTGAATTTGAACTCAATCCCCTACTAATTAAAACCGTTATTTGAACAAATTGAAGAAATGGTTTTCCCCAATGCTCGCTCACCTGCCCGTGTTGACTAACAGTGGGGTCCTGCCGTTGTAGCCCGGCGCCGCGCTGGCTACGGTAGGCAGGGCGCTCGCCGCGTGACCGGCTGGAATGTAGCCCGCCGTGGGTCCCGCTGATGCTTGCCCTAAAACATTAAAAACACAAAGTCTTAATTATAGAAACAGGTTTACCTCACGTAGTAGTTAATGATATTATCGTGGAAGTTAGTACCAAAATGCTGAGACATTTGTAACATTTGAGAGAGAGGTAACTTAAATTCCAAAAAAAGGAGATAGAAATAATATTAAAAAAAAAAACAGTTTCATTTCATTTATTTATTCAACTTTTGGTAGTCAAACTACACTAAGCGTGGTTTTCATCAACTGCAGAGTTATTTTAATCGACACTTTAAGGGTCTTTATTACTAAAGTGGTGACTATCTTGTACTGGTATTGATTGCAAGTTGCTAAGATAGGCTCTTGCAGTAGGTGAAAATGGCCCTGTCATGTCAAAATTTGATTGATTAGCATTTAATACTGAATTCCAGCCGCGGCTTGGTTGGAATTCAAGCTAGCTTGTAAATATTATTAATGTATTTAATAAAAAATAAATAATAATAATAGCTAGTCAATAACAAGTCAGTTTAAAAGCTAAAACAAATGCGGGATTAATATATCTAAATTGGTATTTATGCTATTGTCACACAACCAATAAATATATGTACTTACTTTTTGAGCGGCTCGTACCAGAGGCCCGGGTTCAATACCGACTTGCACCACTGTATTTCTCTTTCAGAGTTCGATAAGTGCATTTCGTCACGAATGCGAGCTGCTCCATGGTTCTGAATCCATTTAAAACTGTAGGTCCCCTTCCCCTACTAGGTGGTAGGGTTTAAGCCCGCCCGGGTTGGTACCATCGCATTGGATGAAAAGATGGTCGAAGCAGCAATGAAAAATTATCCGTGTTTTCCATCCAGTTCAATGTAGCCGTGCTCATAAAGGGAAGGTCCTGGCATGGCACCTAATTCCTTCGGGAATATGGTGTATTGGGCTAATATCATAACGGTAGTTGTGTGGTGTGGTATTAGCCATCCATGTCAGGTCGCATAAAAAAAAACCCTTTAGTCACGGTAAAGTAGCCATCGTAATAATACCTGGCGGGAGACCCAGGCCCCATGAGTTGATGTCGTTGACGTCATCCATGTGCGGTTTAAATGTGGCGATGGCGTTACGGTGGATTCCTGCGGCGAGGTATCTGAAATATGAAAAAACATTTATGTAAAAAAACTCTAACCTATCGACGTCTGTAATGCCACATCCACATTGGTAGAGTAACCGGTAGTCAGCAGGGCGGGTACAGAGCGGCTCGTAGCCTTGCGGCGCGGGGACTGGCCCAGCGTACCAGAGGTGTGGGTTTAATTCCTTGCCCCTACATGCACTACATTCTTTCTCTTTCTGAGTTCGATAAGTGCATTTCGTCGCTTTAAGGTCCTTGCTTGCGGTGACGCTAGGTTTGGGTCTCCTCTTGCTTGATAGAGGCGATGGCTGTGCCCAGCGTGATGCTCGCGAACGGGTGCTGTCCCCGGCTTGCTCCAATTGGCAACATGTTAGATGGAGGGCATCGTTTTTACAAATAAACTGGTATTTGTAACGAACTATTGCATTTGACATGAATAGTTGATTCTCGTAAATTCATATTAATTTAGTGTATTACCTGTGATTCTAAATATTTTTGTAAACTTAGACTATGTGGACGTTGAAAAAAAAAAAACCAGCGGAGTTTCTTGCTAGTTCTTCGCTGGGATTGCCGAACTGGCTAATGATAAAATATGACAAATCCGAGTGCAGTGGACTGTCTATGGACGATGGATAAACAATGAACAAGGCAAGGACTCACTCGCTCCCGAGGCCGGGGCCGGAGAGCTCCCAGTCCTGCGGGTAGTGCTCGTGCGCCGGCGCGGAGCCCTCGTGCTGCACGGCAACATGGCCGCCGTAGCCGCCGTAGCCGCCGTGGCCGTGCGGCCCGTACGCGTGCGCGCCGTGTCCGCTCGGCGCGTGGTGAACGGGCGGCGCCTGCGACACACACACAACTAATTTAAGGCGCTAGGAGACAACGAATTTTAGACTTTCACTGTTGGTACACATTATCATTAGAATGTTTTCGGATAGACAGTGTTATAGATCGCTTACTTGTGGACGAAACGTCGACTCAAACAAGTAAGCGATTTATAACACTGTCTATCCGAAAACATTTTAATAATAACGCTAGGACTAATTCAACTACTCGCGCCATACAAATGTACCATATGTAGTTAAACGCCTCATTAAATCCAAATAGATCTCCAGACTTACAATGGATTGTTAATATGTTTGGATTCCATCATTTATTTGAATAATTATAATATTTTTTCAAGGGTTGGGCAGTAGCCGTGATAAGATACACCTTTGGCATAGTGCGTTGGTTTAAGACCGAGCTGGAGGCCTTGGATCGCAAAGTTCGCACTACTATGACCACTTTCCGTATGCACTACCCGCGGTCGTCTGTCATGAGGTTGTTGCCTCGGAAATTAGGACGTAGAGGAAAGCTTAATCTCAGAAACCTCCATTATTCCGAGGTATATCGGCCGATATAGCGGCCCTGTCAATATAATAGTATAAATAAATGAAACCATTTACTTCATTTTGTTTGTGCCTATTCATTTAAGATGTTTTCTATTATTTTTTTATATTAATATTTTTTTTGTTTTTTTTATGTCAAGTGCAGCATATGGCTTACGCCAGAACCTCTTAAGGTGCCCGGTGACGCCCATGGGATTTCGATTTAACAAGGGGCCTGCGAAATGAATGTTAATATATGATAATAAATAATTATGAAATGACATAAGATGAGTGAAAAAAAAACAGGAGAAAACGTGAACAGATGGACTGAAAAAATACCCTTGCTTTGTAATTCTATAAGTAAGTACGCAAAAAGGTTACTTGCTGAAAAAAACAAAAAACTGTTCTAATTTATGATCTAATATTAAGCAATTTACCACCTCGTTGCAACTGGTAGGAGATATGCAAAATCATACCCTGGAATTAATGTGATATAAATAAAGTTAAAACACCATTACCTTATGGTGATGATGCGAGATAAGATGGTGGTGATGGTGGAACTTGGTGGTGTGGTAGTTCTGGTGGTACCAGGAGCACAGCTTGAAGATGTGACTGAGCGCCGGGAAGATGAACAGGACGAACTTGAGGAACATCTTCTTGGCGGCGCCGACGCCGATGATCAGAGGAAGGACGAAGAACAACTTCAGCTTGATTAGCTTGATGACGAGGACGATGGCGAGAGCGGCCATGAACAGCTTCTTCTGGAAGTACTTCTCTGTGAACATCATAACATAGGTTTAGTTTAAGTATTTAATAAAGCAAGGTTTAGTTAAATTAGCAACCGTGATAGTTTAGATTATAATTCCAATAATTTAGATAAAGATGTCATTATGGTAGTCAAGAGTTTGCTCTTCACCAATGTATGCAGTGTGTTTGGTAATTCGACACATTCCTTCTAAGGGGTCAGTCTAGAGCTAATTTGCAACAAATTTGGCCAAGTGGGGGTCTAAAATCAATAGTTTTTGAGTTATTAAAGTTTTAAGCCTTTTTTTAAACGTTCTGCAGTATTTTGAAAAAGTGATGATTGTAAAATACTTACTACACTTTGGGTATTTTATCAGCGATTTTCTAATAGCTGATGAATGAGAAATTACTTAAAAAATAAATGAATTTAAAATATCCATATCATAATCTCAGAAATAAAGGGTAGTAGTGAATCGTTTTAAGATTTTTTTGTTATTTGTTTATATCGTCTTTGGGCACAAAGTGCCTCTTAGATTTGTCACATTTACATTGATCCTGATTACAAGGTCCTGTCTTGCGGTGACGCTAGGTTCGGATCACCTCTTTCCCGAAAATATGGTTGAGAGAGGCGATGGCTGGACCCGGTGTGAAGTTCATGAATGGGTATCTCATGGGTGGTCTTTTCATACATTTTATGAAAGAATACCTCTTCTTAGGGCGGGAAATACTAAAAAAAGAGTAGACAAAAAAACAGTTTGAAAGAAATGGAAAAAAACCCTTCTGTGCATTTGTACCGTCTTCTAATCAAGGGTGTAAATGAATATAAATACTTTTTAATACCTCTTATGGTTTGAAGTCGGTTCAAAGTTTTTAAAAGTTTTTTTTTTTGTGGTTTAAGTTACTAGCACCCTAAATTACCCTAGGGGTGGCCCGAAAGTATTTTTCTCAGCTGTAAATCAGTTATTAAGTTAAGTAATTTACTTATTATATAAGACTTTTCACATTGTGGGTTGTTGTTTCCTCGTAGTTCTTAGTTCTTTGCTTTAGACCGTTCTACCAATGTAAGTTTGGCAGTAGCATTTAGATATGAAATCATAATTGTGTTGTATCATTTATGTGGACGAAAAAAAAGACAAAAAAAAAACATAATTTATAGACCAGTGAAGTTTCTTTGCGGGTTCTTCTTCACTGGTTGATCGAATGCGCGGATCAATCAAATTGTGACATGACTTAGTGTAGTTTGACTACCAGAAGTTGAATAAATAAATGAAATGAAATGAAATGAGAATATACAAGTGAAGTTAGCAAAAGTTCGGTATATAAGACAATGCTCACTGATCTTCTTGAAGAAGATCCTGCCGCTGCCGACGTCGCTCCGGGGCTGCAGCTCGACGTGCACGAGCGCGCCGGTGCGCGTGAGCGCGCGCGGCGACACGCGCAGCGTCGCGCCGTGGAAGAACGTCTCCGGCAGCGCCAGCCGCAGGTCGTGCGTCATCAGGAACCGCTGGCTGCGCTCGTACAGCGAGTCCGTCACCTCCTCCAGCGGCGTCTCTGAAATCGGCCAGAAAACGGTTAGAGTCCTTGCGGAAAGAGAACCGGCGTGGCGTACAATGGAACTAACATGAAGGCCCTGGTACTAGCCAAATCGCAAAGTTAGACATAATTAGATAGAGGCACCCCAAGTTAACTAACTTAGTCTGACGTTTAGAAGTGTCATTCTTACAATAAATGATTCCTTGTCTAGGAATCAACCTATTTTCGTTAATGTATGTTTCCTTTTTCCATACAAAATACATTGCGGAAATGGTGTCCGTTTCCAAACTTTTTGACTAAATGTAGAAATCTAAAAGCAAATGGATTTATTTGTTTATGCATATATGCTGTTTTTGCTTGTATCTAAAAATCATGTTACTTTCAGATTTATAATGTTTATTATTAAATATATATGTATTATTATTTTAAAAATGATGTGATCAAAAAATATTAACAATCCATTATCAGTCTGGAGTTTTATTTGGACTTGCTGAGGCGTTTCACTACATATTATTACATTTGTTTAAAAGTGCATTTGTGTGGCGCGAATAGTTGGCTAGACCTAGCGACTTAAAATGTTTACATAACATACACTAAGACAATTATTAAGACCTGAGAATCTGAAAATATTATATTCTAACACAGCCTCAAAATATCAAGTCGTTACAGTCATACTATAATGAGGTGCCAGCGTTGTCAACAGGACAAATACGGTAATGTGTGCACATGTGCGCCCGCAAATCTGACGACTGTTCTCTTTCCGCACGGACTCTATCACGATAGGTGGCGGGCGACTTACCCTGAATGTCACAGACAACAAAGGCAAACTGAATAGATTTAAAATATTTCAACGGACTTCAAAATAGGAGGAGGTTCTCAATTCGTCTGTATGTTTTTGTGTGTATGTTACTCGATATCTCCCCAAATTGTCAAACGATTTGAATAATTCGTCGTCGCATACAATTTATGAAAGAATATCACTCCTAAGGGTGGGAAATATTCAACAGATGAAAAAATACAGATTTTGAAAGCAATGAACCGACTCCAAGCACCCTGGAGTAGAAAACGGTACAAAAGCATACCTGAAAATGTATAATGGACCCCTTCTGCGCCTTGAAGGGTGCTTGAAGTGGGTTCAAAGCTTGTTGTTTTTTTAACTTTGTATTTGAAATGACTCAATCGCCTCGATATTATTCCGATAATAAAATGTACCTAAT
This sequence comes from Incurvaria masculella, assembly GCA_946894095.1. Lineage (NCBI taxonomy): Eukaryota > Metazoa > Arthropoda > Insecta > Lepidoptera > Incurvariidae > Incurvaria > Incurvaria masculella. Next base: position 13,145,709 of record OX335662.1, on the reverse strand, counting down.
TATGCTAATGAAATAAATTCGTGGGAAAGAAAATATTACAAGAACATAACCTATATATACATAACACTCTACATAACAGAAACTTTGTGCTGATCGATTACATACTTATACATTTTTTGTTTGAAGACAAACACAAGATCTTCTTCTCTTCCAAACCCTATTTTAACTGCAGAATGGAATACATCTTGCTTTGCTTTGCACCTTTTTACGGTTCCGTACCAAAGGGACCCTATTACTAAGCCTCCGCTGTCCGTCTGTCCGTCCGTCCGTCCGTCCGTCCATCCGTCCGTCCGTCTGTCACAGGGCTGTATCTCATGAACCGTAATAGGTAGGTAGCTGAAATTTTTACAGAGTGTGTATTTAATTTGCCGCTATAACTATAAACAAGTAAAATTATATAATTATAAAAATGAAAGGGGGGTCCCATACAAAAAAACTATTTTTTTTTGTGTTAAATCTTGTACGATGGTACGGAACCCTTCCTGTGCGAGTCCGACTCGCACTTGGCCGGTTTTTTACTGTTCATATGCTTTGTGTTTTCTTCCCCGTTGGACATGAGGATTTCTATAACATTGAATAATGATCGCCCTTGCAGAATATTCTTTTATACTTCTTTGTCACTAATCACAAATCAGGACGGTACTAGAATACTGTAGCCACATGTGGGAAGGTGGTCCCCAGTACCTGTTGGCGTTCTTAAATACAGCGCCGAGCGGTTCGTCTTATTGGTGACCCACATCTCACAGTTTTCTTATAGTCCCAGACGGTTTGTAGGGTCACTCAGTCTGTTCTACAGCTACTGCCATGGACGTTGCTCTATAGAACTTGCATCCCTTAATTCTCCCATCCTACCAATATGCGGAGTATCCCCCCTTGTGGTCGACTCATTTCTTTCGAAAACTAATTTCTCTGTCGCACCGCCAGGATATGGAACTGGGGGTCCATTCAGGGCAAGGGTGAGTTCGAATTCGTCACTAAATATCAACTCACTTTTTTAAATAGTCAATGTTTCCACACTTCTTGAACATCATTACAGTTGGGTAAAAATCTAGTCTGTCCCGTAAATACGTTGGAGGTATAAATAACGGTTCCGTTATTTTAATAATAATATATTTCCCAGCTATTTTTAGGTTAACTCACTCCCGAACTCGAACTCACTCTTGCCCTGAATGGACCCCCTGTCCGGCGGCAGGTGTAGTTCCATTACACATCGGCAGATGGCATCTGCAGACGCGTCCGCCACGTGTAGACGGGGGTATTAGGTCATCTACGTATTTAACGTAGGTCAATGCGTCTGCCACTCTCTCTCTGTTTTTAATGTCTTTACCATCTATTCTGGTAATCGGAACCAGTCGTTGTCAATGATTACGATTAGGAAAAAAAAAGTTCTACATCTGATGGCATATTTTCTGCACGAATATTAGTGCAGGTTTTTTATGTAAAATTTTCTCACGTAATTCCGCTCGTAAAACTCACCCGCGCAACCGCAAAATTGTGGCCGTCACCGCCACACAACCGCAGCTGCATCGGAACCCTTATATTTCTTACCGCTGCTACATTTATAATTATATAAATAACATTTTAACCACTAACAATAAAGAAAACAAAGTGCAATATAAATCATTTTGAAAATCGATTAAAACCAAAATAACATTTTGACATATATTTTTCATGTGCAACCTACTATCTGGATACCAGCAAAACAATGTATCCTAGAACACCTACCATCCTGATTTAGCACAACACGTGCCGTATGCCGTGTGTGTTTCGGTGCGTAGAAATAATTGGGCCCACTGAATTTCTTCCCTTGCATGTCGTAAAAGGCAACTAAAGAATTCGTCGTCCTGGTTCTGATTTCACGTAAAACTGTATGTCCACCTAGTAAGAATAGTTACTATGTGGTACCCTCTTGAATTGAATTCGCTTACGATTTCTCGAGTTCTAATGACACGTAAGAACTTCAAAGGACGCTATTTGGTCCAAAGAATTCGATGTTGTGCATCCCGGATTCGTAAGCGAAATAACTGCTTTTTCGACCGCCTGCTGACTGGGTACAAACGTATCCTATTATTATTACAATTTTGCCAAGTTTTTTTTTATTTTTTTTTAAACCCGATACATTTTGCATCGTTACTACTTTTATCATACGTACTACGTGTAGTATGACATTACTAACCAATAAATTTTGATTTGATACAATTTCGTATCAATAATGACGAGAGAAATTTTTGTTTCTCGGTATTGGTCAAAATCTCATACGGGAATATTATTCTTACATCATTGATAAGGCTGCTCTCAAGTTTCTTTCCAGTTTTTCTTCGCAGTGTTTTGTTTTGCTGAACTGGCCAATGTAAAAATATGACAAACCCGAGTGCAGTGTACTGTCTATGGATGATGAATAAACAATACAATACGAAACACAATAACAACATTTACACATTTTCCCCTAATATAATATCGCACGTCGCTGACTGCCGCCATCCGAACGAATTTCCATTGTTACTACGATCGTTACTCATTGAGTACAAACTATGAAAATGCTTAAAACAAATCAGCTATTCTTTGTGTGTGGTTGGCCGGTTCCGGACACACTATTGAAGACAAAAAATATTTTGTATAAGCATAAAAATTGACATCTGTCCGTACATTGACATAAACCGTTGGGGCTGGCCGTGGTTCGGATGCCACGTAAAACTGTAAGTTTCTTTCTTCCTAGGTGGTAGGGTAATCGCGCCCGGGTTGAACCACCGAAATTAATGAACGATTGTCTAAGCGGCAATGAAAATTGTCCGTGTTTTCCATCCAGTTCAATGTAGCCAAGCAATATAAGGAAGGTCCTGGCATGGCACCTAGTTTCAATATGGTGTGTTAGGCTAGTGACGGTCAGTTTGGTATTAACCATCCATGTCCAGCAACGTAAAAAAACATAATATTTAACAACAACACTTCCACCTAAGTACTGAAGGCAAAAGTTAATTTCGTTTGGGCATTTACGCGACCTGATATGGATGGCTAATACCAGACAACTACCGTTATGATATTAGCCAAATACACCACTTTTCCGAAGGAATTAGGTGACATGCCAGGACCTTCCCTTTATGAGCACGGATGGAAAAACGGACAATGTTTCATTGTTGCTTCGACCATCTTTTCATCTAATGCGATGGTACTAACCCGGGCGGGCTTAAACCCTGCCACCTAGTAGCGGAAGGGGAGCTACAGTTTTACATGGATTCCGAACCACGGAGCAGCTCGCATTCGTGACGAAATGCACTTTTCGAACTCGGAAAGTGGTGCATGTCGGTATTGAACCCAGACCCCTAGTACGCTAGGCCCGTCCCCGCGCCACTAGGCTACAAGCCGCACTATACGCATACAATCGGCATACAACATTGACATCTGTCCGCACTCGCGCAAGCGCTTTGCGCGCGGACTATTCGCCACCGCCGCGCGGCCGCGCGGCCGTACCCCTCTGCGCCGCGCCGCCGCCGAATGTAAATCAATCGGAGTTTCACCGCACATTCCCGGCCGATGCGCGTGCGCCGCATACAAAGCCCCACCCATTGAGGAAAACGATTCGGAGGATCTCTAAAGTAAGGCGGCCTAATTTTGTGTTAGTCTATTTTTGGAAATGGCGCAAATGGTCACAGCGCGGTGTCTGAAGGGACTGAACAGAGAAAAAAAAAAGGGTTTTTAGTGCAGTTTTATTTAATTAAGTGTAATATTTTAACCAATTGGTTTTTAAAACCATTTACTTTGCGATAGCACTAATCACTTCTAGAGGCAATTCGTTCCAGGAGTTCACTACTCTGTTAGGTAGAAAGAAGTTCCTCGGATTGAATTAAGCCTGGTTTAACTAAGTATTAGAAAATGACCGAAGTCCTTTTTATTTCATTTCATTTCATTTCAAATTCTTTATTCAGTGGAGCATTTTTTTCAAGTATACAATATTACATTGTAAGCACTTAATGCTATAGAATTCCGTAGGGTTCCGTAGGGTTCCGTAGGGTTCCGTAGGGTTCCGTACCCAAAGGGTGAAAACGGAACCCTATTACTAAGCCTCCGCTGTCCGTTCTTCCGTCAGTCTGTCACAGGGCTGTATCTCATGAACAGTGAATTTTTACAGAGTGTGTATTTATTTTGCCGCTATAACAACAAATTGGTAAAATAAAAAAATAATAAAATTTAAGGGGGGGGCCCCATACAAAAAACACGATTTTTTGGTGTTGATGATACGGAACCCTTCATGTGCAAATCCGACGCGGCCGGTTTTTGTTATATTGTGCACACCGATTTAAGATTAGGCACATCATAGTGAGCATTTCGTATTTTTGAAGTTTTAATGAGGACTATTTCTCTTTTTCCTCAAGTAAGGTCGGACCGAGTGCTTTAAGGCGATCTTCATAGGATAAATTTTTCAGAGCTGGTATCATTTAAGTATCCCGTCATTGCGCATCGCCATATGATACGGACGTTTCTGGGTAGTTATTTTTTGAGACCGAGCTAGAAAAAAAAACCATCCCAATACATGCTCGATTTTGCCGTACTGATGCGTGTATTTAACATCGTTGAACATAAATTTCATTTTGAGAGTATACGCGACGTTCGCTCGGTCACGTGACCATCAGGCGGTGTTGCATTGTATATTTTCAAAATATGCTATGTGGAATCTCAACGGTCGAACACAGATATGCTAAATCTCAGATGACAGGCGTCAGTCACAACGATGTTAAAAAATGTCCAATTTTGGATCAAAACCTTAGCATTCTATTCCTAACAAGGTCAGCCTATCCGCAAGCGCTCACACGCCAGACGGTGCCAGTGTTGACAGACGCGAGTTCGCACTTTTACTCAAAATTTCTCCATTTAGCTCTCGACGTGTGCTCGACTGTTTGAAGAGCCCACTTTAGCCATGCCAAAACAAATGCATGTGTGCGATCAATTTTAGCGCCCGTTTGTGATTTAACTATAAAATCTTATGTGCAGGGCTTAAGTATTGCCATTTGTTTTCAAAATGTATTTGGGTTTTAGTTTTAGCGACTAGTGGCCTTGCCTTCAGGTCACCTTGACAGGTCATGGTTTTCAGGAAGAGAAAACAGTGGTGCAACATAACATGAAAAATCCTTTGTTCCTGCCTAAACACATACAATATACATTACACAAAATACTTTGTACACCTTACCTGATTCATCATCTTCGTCGATTTCGTTTTCTTCATCGTTCGATCTTCCATCGTTTTCCTTAATTTCGTCACTAGCACTGCCCTTAAGGTACATCTGATTTGCCTCTTCACTGTACTGATGGTAGTCGACCGCATTCTTCTTGAAGCACACGCCACTAGTCAAGTTTACATCACCGTTGAACCCGACACTCTCCTCCAAGTACGTGTAAACGTTTTTTTGCAAACAATTCACACTGGGATTCACGGTGCACTGGTTCAGAATGCCGTCCCATAGAGTATTTCCAGTTCTAAAAGTCCCATTGTTATACATCCTTCCAAATGATTCGTATTCCCCTTTGACTTTACTATCCTCCGCAAATTCGGGCATCACTGTTCTCAAAGCCTCGTCTAGGTCATCTTGGATTTTATCTTCATAAGATTTTTTGTCACTTTGTTTATTTTCGTCACCTGTAACACTGCATTCACTTGACGTTATAATTTGTAAAATAATTAAAGATACTAACAATGCAAAGTTAAGATTCAGTCTTTTAAATAAACTAGCACTGGGTATAGTCTTATTTTTTTCACTAATCAATTTAATTTTAATCGAGTCTCCCAATGGAGACTCTTGCCTTTTCCGCGACATGTTATTTGATTGCCTGTTTATTTTATTTGCGTCATTAGCAAAATGATTTTTTCTTTTTATAATCGCACCTCCGCTTATTACGGTGGTTAAAGCACAACTGTTTATGTTCTCCCATCAATGCTCTGTGTTTTGGTCTCCGGTTCGACGACGTTATTATGGAAAGCGCGTACTATTGATGCGTGTTTCCCGGCATCTTGTCACTTCTCAATTTATCTAAATTGATTACGGCTTCTCCGCATTCACCTGAAACAAATGAATGATCATTAGATGCGAATAAGGCACAGTTAGAGACGTTGATGTTAGAAAGGAGATCTTGGCATGGGTTTATCGCTGGTTCGTTAGTTCCTAATTCCGTTGGGTTGACGTTTTCGGCATCACGTTCTCGGCGGATAGCTTTGCGAGAGTCTGCAGTGCGTGAACCGAATATTAAACAGCAATTGTACAGGGAAAGTGTTTCGGTGATCAGAATGCTTTATAACACTAACAATTAAACAAACTAGATAACAGAAAAACATGGAAATGATTCGATTTTATTTTATTTCTTTTTCTGTATTTATGGTATGTAATTTGTACAAAACAAGTATTATAACATGAGAAAAATTACTTTGAATATGTAAGAGAAAATTAATTGTCATGTCGTGTCATCGTTACACGTGACACAGCCGTATGGACAATCTGTGCATACAATCTTAAGGGAAACCGGTATGCCAAACAGTCCGAAAACATTGTCACTCCCGAAATGGGCTCACCAAGTCAGTTTCCACAAGCACAAATCCTCGAATACATCTGCGAATATATTTACGTGTAAGTTGGGTAGGTAGTTTAGTAGTAGAAATTCAGAGACAGCTGATCTAATAGTAGACGCGATAGATGGGACATCTTTTTTATTGTTGATCTGAGGGTTAACCAGACTATGTATATAATATTTTTTATATTGCGAATAAAACCCCTAATCGTTCATATTTCAAAGCAGAGCTTTTTATTTCGAACTGGAAGGAACTATTTAGGTACTTCAGGCAGTCTATTTTAGTTCGTTAGTAATCATAGTAGCACGCTAAAGCTAGTTAGAATCCATTGTGCTCAAGGCATTCACCCTAGTCGTATTAAACGTAAGTAAGACATAATTGAGGCAGCAGACATCCCACAAAGGCTTGAAGTCAACTGGAAGAATCTCTGTCAGTTGGTCAACCTCTCAGTAGAACCTGTTTGATTCGAGGCTCATTCATGATTGCACGTTGATCTGGTCATCGAAACAGAAGGTCTATTTGCTTTGCAGGTGATTCATATATAGAGTTGAAGTCCCCTTTTTATCTTAAGAAAGCACCTATTTTGCTATTTAAGTAGAACCCACCGTGAAGCAGGTACACGTTATTTAATGAATGAAAGCTGTTTTAAGAGATATGTAATTCATAAAGGTAATATTTAGTGATTTTTTACACAGTTGTTAAGTTTGATTACTTACTTGTATATGAAATTAACAGCTTTACTTTGACTTATAATTTCTATTCAAACTCTTATAACATTTTTTTTAAAATATTACGTATTGCATTAGGATATATTTAAAACTCTGTCATATTTCAAAGCTGATTGATGACAACAGAAAAACCTGAAAAAAATATATATTTTATAGGTATCAAATATAATATTTTTTTTCCTACGTCGTCATATGTATACTAGAATTGGTTTTCTTCATTAAGTCAGCATTTCGGTATCTCTACCTTTCTCGTTATCAAATTCATAATTTGATTCCTCACCGAAGCATAAACTTGAATAAAGATATTTATTCAAAATACTTTTTTGGTTCTAATCCATCCAAAAAAAGGCTGTGTATTGATGAATGGTTAAGTCTAGTCCTTCATGTTTCTTGTTTAATTAAAACAAAAATCAGCACGAACAACGATGCTTAGCCTGGTTTTCACAAAGTGGTGATTTATTTTAAGCGACACTTAAGGTGGCCCAACCCGCTCATCTCCCCATACAAAAGGGGAAAGAAGATCACGCCCATATTTCTTGTCAGAGATCCAAAATTTTGCTCAAAATAACTTTATTTGATCGAACTAGATGTCTGATGACCATTGGCATTGTAAAATTGTGTTTGGTTTCTAAGTTATAAGGTCCGAAAGTTCGAATTTTTCGCGCGTTTTATACAATAACTTTGGAGGTGGATTACGCAATGATAAAGTAACATCGTTAAAAGATTAGTCATCAGACATAGCTTATTTAATCAAGATTTATGATCTATTTGGTTTTTGTTAGATTTTTGACTACAGCGGTCGTGGTTTACTTTTAGCTATAAGTCGTCTTGAAATTAAAATTTTCGTAAATCTTACCAAATCATACACTATGCACATTGTCTTTTTTGTGGACATGTTGCATCTTCCTCATCACGGAGCCTGTCTTATTCTTTGAAAAAGGTCCCAGAGCGCAGCAGCACGGTTTTGTACCGTGCCCGCGAATGAGTTGGGCCCGCCGGGTTGGGCCACCTTAAAGGGCTTTTATTACTAAAGTGCTGATTATCTTTTACTGCTATTGCTTGCAAGTTGCTAAGAAAGGCCCTTAATAGGTGGCGATTAAGATAATCAGCAGTAGGTGGAAAAGGCCCTTAGATTCCTGACAGATCATGATAATTTTGAATTTAAAGCCTAAACATGGCGACAAATGATCGTTTAATTTGGCGCTAATCGATCGAACGCCAGCTAAATCAATCGTTCTGCGACGCGCTGTCCAGATTCGTTCCGCTTTCCACCGCGGCGCTCGCGTCGCGTGCGCGTGCGCAACTCACTCGTCGCGCTGCGATTACGTTCTCGCACTTTCAATGTCAATTTATTAGGTCTATTTGTTGTGATTCTACACAATACCGACCAATTTCGATCTGAGTTTGGAGTTCTCACATCTTCGAGAACTATAAATAGAAATCATGGAGTTATAGGCGATTATTTTTGTTGATGTTCAAGTGACAGTTTACTTTTCTCACGCGAGGTAAAATAGCTTAAACTGGGAGCTCATTAAGGTAAGAGTGAGTTCGAGTTCGGGAGTGAGTTAACCTAAAAAATTCTGGGAAATATAGTATTATTTAAATAACGAAACTGTTATTTATGCTACCAACATTGGCTTATATATTGGCTTAACGTATTTATGGGACAAACCTGATTTTTACCAAACTAAAATAATGTTCAAGAAGTGTGGAAACAGAAACTATTTATAAAAGTGAGTTGATATTTAGCGACGAATTCGAACTCACTCTGACATGAATGGGCCCCTGGTTCGGACACGTTTTTGGGTCAGCGAAATGGCTAAATGCTACCTAAACCTCTATTACGAGTTACAAATGTTTTATCGAAAAAGCATGTGTCATAAAATAGAGCAGGCATTTGAGGATTAAACATTTTTACATTTGTGAAGAAATATGAAACAATGTAAATGTCTTGAATATGAACTATATACAGATATATTAAACCACGTACCCCTTAAATTTCTGCTCTATTCAATGTTGTATACCTGCGGAATCGAATAGCTCAGCGAAATTTCGATAAGTGATTTGTAACTCGTAATAGAGGCTCTATATTTGGCTGTGGAACTGTCGGAATGCTAGTCAAAATGCAATGTCTTGTTCCATTCTGTACATTACTCCACGGAACAGTATTCCAAACAAATCCATTGCTTTTGAAATTTTATGAGCTTATTAAATAATGCTTTTAATTTTAAACAATATTTGAGATAACACTTAATTATAAAAAAATAAAAAATAAAGATTGATTTTGAACCTCTTTGCGTACAAGATATCTCAATTCTTGGCATTAAATGGTTGTAGGTCCTAAAAAAACATGGAATACACACTCTGTGAAAATTTCAGCTACCTACCTTACGTTTCATGAGACACAACCCGCTGACAGACGGACGACCGGACGGTCTGACGGGCAGCGGGGGCTCAGTAATAGGGTTCCATTGCCACTATTTGGGTACGGAATCCTAATAAGGGTGCAATGTGTATGAATGTTGTCTTTTTTAGTTCCTCGTTGTAACGTTCATTCATATTGCATTAAAAATAAATGATTTACCCCTTTAAGTAAATATACTTTTCCGTCCTAAGCAGGTACGTCGCTTATATCATGGAATGAGATATGTGTGTATGTATAATCGACCGTGAAGCAAGGACACATTAATGGAAGAAAGAACCCAGTCAAAAGAACTACTTGGAAAAATAATATACTAATTCAATTAATGTGTCCTTGCTTAACGGTCGATTATACTCTTACATACATATCACAATCCTTGATTTACCCCTTTTTTTTTCAAATTAATTTTGTGTCCAAAACAAGTATGTAAATCCAATGTCATAATCAACATGTTTTCGTTCATTTTTCTGTTCCAGATAACCACGCGCGGTGTTTCATACGCGCAATTGGCAAACTTGTTTCGGAGCTCCAAGGTACGGATACCTGCTCGGAGAAAGCCGGAAGAATTCGTATGAAAGTTGGCCCATTTGAAGGACAAGTATGTGAGCGAATCGTCTTTTTAACTTTCGTGGTCCCTTATTGTTGTACGACTGGTTGATGGACGAGTCTGCTGCAAGATTGCCATATTTTCTGTCTTCCGAATTGAGACAAATAGAATGGACACAAACCATAGAAGATTGTGAGGTCATTCCTGTAATTACCCTATGACAAGCTTATAAAATAAGGTACTTTTAGAATGCCCAAATGTGACGTATGTGCGAATTGATGACTTTGGTAACCAGGTAGGCCCGTCAGGCCCTTTATCGTAACCAGTGAGTGTTAGGGAGTCGTTAACCAGGGATTTTCATCAATACAAGAAATTTTGATTTTTGAAAGATTGATTTTTTTAAACCACAAGTTAAAGTTTTTTTTATCGGTTGTATTCAACCACTTGGGGTGGCAAAGTTGTTTAAATGGCCACAAAAAGAAACAGATAATGTTTTTATTGCGATAATTTGTTGGACAGAACAAGCAAATGTAACAAAGTGGATGCACAAAAGCGGACTAATGACTTAAAGTGATTTCTTCCAGTTAACATTTACATAGTCTCAGAGAGATATGCAGAATAAGTAAAGATTTGTGCTCATGATGCAATCACTGATAAATCATTCTTTGAGCGATTTCTTCTGCTCTTAATTCATAAAATATATTTTAAATTTCTACTTTAGAAAGAACGATGAATATAGATAAGTTAGGACGTATGAATTAAAATACTTATCATAGGCATGAAAGCAAAAATTATGTCTACTTTCCTTTTCGATGCTGTATCGTTAAAGTAATAATTTCAAACGAGATTTAGTGTACAAATATGTTAATCTTAGAATGTTAAAAAACTGTAGCAGGAAAGTTATAACATCCGTAAATATGCAATGATACTAGATAGCATGTTATACAAGTAGAAATAAAATATTATGGATTGACTTCTGCAACTGTCCCTCCCTAGCATGTATGATGGTTCACCGCAAAGCGTATGATCCAGTACATTTCTATCCTTTATTTTTATAATATCCAGAAATGTCAGATATTATCTCGTCGCTAACTGTCACGTGTTATGGGGACATATTGATGCCAGACAATTTAGAAGATGTGCGAATCGTGACTTAGAATTAAGGCAACCTAAGTTTCGTAGGAAAAGTTCAATGCTGTTCTAGGTTCTGGTTATCGCTAAATGACACAGCAATGGGATATCCCGCAGAAGAGAAAAGAAAGAAGAATTGTCGTGTGCTCCTTTATCGCGACGCCGCGTCGTATAGACAAGTTGTGCATATAATAGTATGACACACTGTTTAAAGGCGTTCGCCAATTCACTTCCCACCCACACAAACCTTCCAATACGTCTGCGACTATGTTTGCGTGTGACATAGTTTGGAAATGTGGAGACAGCGGGCCATTAAGAGTACCAAAGCAATATGCGGCGGCAAGACCTACCGAAGACCTATGGTATCACCCATCCAAGACCAGACCGGACCCAGCGTTGCTTAACTTCGGAGAGCGATCGCCGAAGTGTCGCGCCACTGGGCCATTGAGGTGTGTCGTGACTTGCTTATTAAAACTGAACAGATTTCCCTAGTAGTTGCTGGCATGCGCGCGCTGTTTTCCGAGCATTCTTGCTCGCGTCACGCATCGTGTTTCACGTTTCTACGGCCTAATGCAATATCGATTCCGCATCCGATAATCAAGTATCATATTGGACAAATACTACGGATGAGAATACGTATAGGCGCGCAGAATACGACGACGCCCAGTGTTACTTAGCCTAAGCGCCGAGGCGTCTCGCGAAACTGGAACAGCAAAGCTCACAGCTTGGGAATACTATTTCATAGCCCGTTTCCATCACCTCCAGTTACTAAAATCCCAAAGTTACCTTTCGGTTACACCATGTAAATATGCAATGTAACCGAAAGTTACTTATCGGATTGTAGGCAACTGGAGGTGGTGAAGATAGGGGTATTGAAAGTATAACTGTAACTTCGACGCAACGAAATATTATTTAGCAAGTGTGATCACTATATTAGAGCGGTGATGGCAAAAAAAGCCTAACTATACTTGTTAAAATAATTTTGATTGCGCCCAAAATTTATGGCAGACGGGCCATGTTATTAATTTTATTTTCAGTACAAAATTTATTACATAAAAGAAATTAACAGTAAAATAAAGACAGAGCGACAATAAAAGCCTCGGTGGCCCAGTGGCGCGACACTTCGGCGATCGATCTCCGAAGTTAAGCAACGCTGGGTCCGGTCTGGTCTTGGATGGGTGACCATTCGACCGTTGAGAGAGGCTGGCCGTGGTTCGGATTCCACGTTAAGCTGTAGGTCCCCTTCCTTACTTACTAGGTGGTAGGGTTTATCCCGCCCGGGTTGGTACCATCGCATTGGATGAACGATGGTCGAAGCGGCAATGAAAATTGTCCGTGTTTTCCATCCAGTTCAATGTAGCCGTGCAATATAAGGAAGGTCCTGGCATGGCACCTAGTTCCCATGTGGTGTGTTGGGCTAATACCATGACAGAACTTGTGGTATTAGCCATCTATGTCCAGTCACATAAGAAAAAAAAAAAAAAAAACAACACAATAAGGTTATACATAAACTTTGGTAAGTCCTTTCCCGTAAACTAGTCCTGGACATGGTATACTAATAATATATTTTCTGTGCTGAAATGGTTTGGTTGTGATGTGATGTGATGATATGATGTGAAATGTGATGGTTTTGATATGTAAAAAAAACATCGTTTGGTTAAAATTAGACGGTGTCCATTATTTTAGTTTGAACATTTAAAAACCTAAAGAGATTGCTAGACGGCATAGGCGGCTTTCTCAAAGAACTATCGTGGACTGTTAATGACTGATTTTTAATTAATTATATAGATTTCTGTTGCCAACATACAAATTTTTTTTTAATATGAAGCGCGTATTAGAGAAATAAATCCTAATAGAGATTTTGTTGGAAATCACGACAAATACTCTCCTATACTAAGTAAGCTAAGTCAATTTAATTTACTGAACTAAATCAGAACTTTACGCGTTTCATAGCTCAGGGGCGGGTGGACTTGCCTTCCATCCCAAAGGTCCAAAACTTAAACTTTTAATAACCTCCCCGTTTGTGCACCACTTTCTTTCCCTTTCTGAGTTGGATAAGTGCATAAATGCGAGCTGTTAAATGGTTCACTGAGAAAAAAATATTGTTGGCCCAACAAAGAAACTTTAACCCTGGAGAGCCGTCATAGGGAATTGGTTGCAACCTTTATTTTGTCGACCATATATACAAACTAGCTAAGTAATTCTAGCAAAACATACTAGACATTGTTGCGCTCGCAACTTCCACTTTGTTACACTAACAAACAGTGACCAAAGTTGTTACAGTAACAAATACGACTTTGTTTCAATGACAAAAAGCAATTGACAAAATAAAAGCTGTCCTGAGAAATAAGCTCGATTCGTTATAGTAACAACTTATTTTGATGCTACAACATTTTTTTTCTGACAACGTGATTTTTGTCACTTTGTCAGCCTACTTTTTTCTCAGTGTTCGCAATCAATGTAAGACTGTAGGTCCCTTCCCCTACTAGGTGCTCGGGTTAAGCCCGGCCGAGTTTGTAACATAGTACTGGATGAAAAGAATCGCGTTGGACGAAAATATGGCCGAAGAGGGAATGAAAAATTGTCCGTATATTCCATACAGTTGCTCATAAAGGAATGTCCTGGCATGGCACGTTATTCCTTTGAAAAAGCGTTGTGTTGGGCTAATATGGGGTCTGGTATAAGTCATCCATGCCCAGTTAAATAAAAAAAAATCTTTGCTAAAGCGGCTACATGCATGGACAGACCTAAACAGGCAAAAAGGCAAAACAAAGTATGTAGAATCTTAATGAATGTGTTAGTAGGAAGCATTAATCACGGGGAGGGACTGTAGGGCTAGGCTAGACAGTGCTTTTTTTATGTGACTGACATGAATGGCTATTACCACACCTGCTGTCATGATATTAGCCGAACACAGCTCATGGGAACTAGGTGTCATGAAAGGTCCTTCATTTTATTACACAGCTAAATAGAACTGGAATGAAAACACGAATGATTTTATATCCCGCTTCGATCATCGTTCATTCAGGGCGATGGTACGATGGTTGGATAGGATGGATGGTGGGATTAACCCTACCACCTAGTAAGTAAGGAGTTTTTCGTGGAATCCGAACCACGGTCAGCTACAACGGTTGAAAATGGTCACCCATCCAGAACCTAACCGCGCTCAGGGGTTCGAGAGGCTTATCGAATCGCAAGGCGTCACACACCCAGGTACCGAGGCTGACAAACGCTTTGAACGATTATATATTTAATTTATTTATATACAGAACCATTCACTGTGGTGGTACATGGCAAGATAGAAGTTTTGTCAAGTGGGCCCTCAGCACTAAAAAGTTAAGAACAACAGGTCTAAATTAAATCGAAATCTACTGAATAGTTGTTCTGATAATATTTAATTTTATAGTTGAGTCTACTTAAGGCGCTAGGACTAGCCAACTACTCGCGCCATACAAATGCACTTTTTAACAAATGTAATAATATGTAGTGAAACGCTTCAGCAAATCCAAATAGAACTCCAGACTGATAATGGATTGTTAATATTTTTTTATTCCATCATTTATTTAAATAATAATAAAAATAAAAAAAGTTGATTTTTCTCATTAGAAATCTGAAAGTAATTCGATTTCTAGATATAAGCAAAAACAGCATATATGCATAAACAAAAAATTCCATTTGCTTTTAGATTTCTACATTTAGTCAAAAAAGTTCGGAAATGGACACCGTTTCCGCAATGTATTTTGTATAGAAAAAGGAAACATACATTAAAGAAAATAATTCGATTCCTAGACAAGGAATCATATATTGTAAGGATGACACTTATAATCGTCAGACTTAGTTAGTTAACTTGGGGTGCCTCGTCTAACTTTGCGATTTGGCTAGTACCAGGCCCTTAAACTGTGCCGTTGGAACAGATAATATTTAACCAAAATACAGTTTTTTTTTCTCTGTGTTAATAATAAACTTTGATTCAAATTACTCTGATTTTTCTTGAAATATTCTTTCCCTAATAAAGATATTTAGTAACTTTACTGATGTTACTTGTTTCTGCATGTATGCGGTGTCTAAAGAATTTAACATTGTGGAATATCAAAGAGTTGGTTTCTATTCAAATTATGTGTCAGTCAATGTCGGTTGAAAATGGTCACCCATCCAGAACCTAACCGCGCTCAGGGGTTCGAGAGGCTTATCGAATCGCAAGGCGTCACACACCCAGGTACCGAGGCTGACAAACGCTTTGAACGATTATATATTTAATTTATTTATATACAGAACCATTCACTGTGGTGGTACATGGCAAGATAGAAGTTTTGTCAAGTGGGCCCTCAGCACTAAAAAGTTAAGAACAACAGGTCTAAATTAAATCGAAATCTACTGAATAGTTGTTCTGATAATATTTAATTTTATAGTTGAGTCTACTTAAGGCGCTAGGACTAGCCAACTACTCGCGCCATACAAATGCACTTTTTAACAAATGTAATAATATGTAGTGAAACGCTTCAGCAAATCCAAATAGAACTCCAGACTGATAATGGATTGTTAATATTTTTTTATTCCATCATTTATTTAAATAATAATAAAAATAAAAAAGTTGATTTTTCTCATTAGAAATCTGAAAGTAATTCGATTTCTAGATATAAGCAAAAACAGCATATATGCATAAACAAAAAATTCCATTTACTTTTAGATTTCTACATTTAGTCAAAAAAGTTCGGAAATGGACACCGTTTCCGCAATGTATTTTGTATAGAAAAAGGAAACATACATTAAAGAAAATAATTCGATTCCTAGACAAGGAATCATATATTGTAAGGATGACACTTATAATCGTCAGACTTAGTTAGTTAACTTGGGGTGCCTCGTCTAACTTTGCGATTTGGCTAGTACCAGGCCCTTAAACTGTGCCGTTGGAACAGATAATATTTAACCAAAATACAGTTTTTTTTTCTCTGTGTTAATAATAAACTTTGATTCAAATTACTCTGATTTTTCTTGAAATATTCTTTCCCTAATAAAGATATTTAGTAACTTTACTGATGTTACTTGTTTCTGCATGTATGCGGTGTCTAAAGAATTTAACATTGTGGAATATCAAAGAGTTGGTTTCTATTCAAATTATGTGTCAGTCAATGTCAAGACCGAGAAAATTGTAAAATTACCAAACAATGCCGAGGACCACAGAATTAGCCGACGGCTGAGAAGAAAGTCTCAGAAGTAGAAATAGTACAATAATGGATGTATTTAGGCACTTCTGTAACTGAACAATGAACTTTAGTTATGATAAATGTTAGTAGTATACTGTTAGAACACGATATATACATCCTAACAAGTGCCACAATAATATGGCTTTTACCTGCATCATATTTTTCAAGCTTAGTTGTAAAGCATCTTCTTGTCTGTAATTATTAGGGTTACAATCTGATTGATCCGCGAATTCAATTAAATCAATGTAAAAGTGACCGCAAATAAACTTTATTGGTCTATTGGATATGATTGTTTTTCGTCCACATTTACGCTATAATGTACTGCCCGTACACTAAATGCTACTGCCCAAATTATATCTGATCTTAATAAGTAATGTTACAATCTGATTGATACGCGAATTCGATTACATCAGTGAAGAAGAACCCGCAATGAAACTTCACTGGTCTATAAGTTATGATTTTTATTTGTCCACATTTAAACTATAATACACTATAATATCAATGAATACTTTAATGCTACTGCCCAAATTACAATCAGATCTTAATAAGTCATGTTACAGTCTGATTGATACGCAAATTTGATCAAATCAGTGAAGAAGAACCCTCAAAGAAATTTTACTGGTCTATAGGTTATGATTGTTGTTCATCCACATTTATCCTCTTATCAATTAATATATAAAGGTTTTATAATGATAAAGTAAATTTAATTATACAAAATAAGGCCTAACCATTTTCGTTCATAATAAATCTTGTCTATATTTTGGTAATTAGCTGTTTGTTTTATTTATTAAATAAATACTGCCATACATACCAGTGATCTTATTAAACAGTAATCGTTTCACATTCATCAAGAACTCCTTAACCAAACTCTTCACCGTTTCACCTTCATTCATTTCATCTTAACCAGAGTCTCTCTGCTAGATTGAATGAGCGAACTGGAGTGGTGTATACAGTAACGCGATCGGAAGTCGCCTTGACCGCCAAGTGAAAGTGGCGTAGACGCAAAACGAAGAAATCAAGAGTGAATTGGAGACTAGTCAGATTTCGACTCTATACTCTCGTTGGTGATGGGAATATGAACTATGGATAAAAGCTGTTGGTGAAACGACTGCGCGTAAGATTAGCGTCGATGCAAAATAGAGAATGTAAAGTAGTTATGGACATACTTGTCTTTGATGTATTTGCGATTCGATTTCGCCTTTTTTATTTCCTTTGACTAAACGGTAATACAATGCTTCAAATGCAGATGTCGCTGTAACTCAAATTAATGAGGTAACGGTAATGTCGTATCCATTAAATACGTAAAATTATTAATTACAATTACAACTAACATGAAATTTTGTTTTATGCACACATCGAACAGCTACAATTAAATTGAAACTTATTATTCTTTAATTATGTTACATCTTCTTAAAAAGGGCAATGTTTCTATGACATTCGCGATCATAACGAAAATTCATAAATAAAAAAATATTCTACTTTGTACCAAAAAGATTTTATAATGAAAAAAACCCGAATATACTATTTGATACATAACTCAAATGTTCTGTAGCAATTAAGCACTGTATGTTTTATTAGAGAAAGTTGATTGTCTCAAAGACGTTAATTAATTACAAACTATTAAAGAAACAGGTACAATATTTACTTTTCGTGGGCAGGTGGGTACTCAAAATTGATTACCATTCATTAAATAGGTACATCACTAATAACCTTGACAGAATAACCTCACAAGGTTTGCAGCAATATAAAATAATTTGAATAAAGAAAGTTGATTCTTCCCAGATAATCGAAATTTATTCCATACTTGCTAATTAATAGGCCCCATCACTTGATTACCTACCCAAAGAACTGACAAACACATTACCATAACATTTGTCAAAGTATTTACCAATGTTAACCTTTTTATGACCCTAAAACATACATTGCAGGTGTAGGTTCAATTTGAAAGCATACACCGATTTTCGAATTGCGTGGTACTTGGAAAAATCTGGTTTTACTTGCTAAAGGTATGCCACCAACTCGTTTCCGTTGCTAATGAATAATTACTTTGAATTAACTTTACACGTACGGAAATTAAATGTAATTGATGTAAATATTTGAAAAATTGTTTTAAGTAAATTATTAACTAGCCTTAAAAGTAGCACAACAGTATGGCTTTTCATGTTAATCATATTGCTAGGTAAATGTTTCTCGTATAAATCGTACCATATCAAGCATTTTTTACTTTGAGGTGGCCCAACCCGCTGCACTCCCCATACAAACGGGGAAAGAAGATCACGCCCATATTTCTTGTCAAAGATCCCAAATTTTGCTCAAAATAGCTTTATTTGATCGAACTAGATGTCTGATGATCGTTGGCATTGTAAAATTGTGTTTGATTTCTAAGTTATAAGGTCTGAAAGTTCGAATTTTTCGCGCGTTTTATATAATAACTTTGGAGGTGGATTACGCTATGATAAAGTAAGAACATCTTAAATAGATTAGTTATCAGACATAGCTTATGTAATCAAGATTTATAATCTATTTGGTTTTTGTTATATTTTTGACAACAGCGGTCGTGGTTTACTTTTAGCTATAAGTCGTTTTGTAATTAAAATTTTCGTAAATCTT
This sequence comes from Incurvaria masculella, assembly GCA_946894095.1. NCBI lineage: Eukaryota > Metazoa > Arthropoda > Insecta > Lepidoptera > Incurvariidae > Incurvaria > Incurvaria masculella. The sequence continues at coordinate 13,126,514 of OX335662.1, read as the reverse complement.
ACCAAATCTTACACTATGCACATTGTCATTTTTGTGGACATGTTGCATCTTACTTATCACGGAGCCCGTCTTTTTCTTTGAAACAGAGAAGGTCTCAGAGCGCAACAGCACGGTTTAGTACCGTGCCCGCGAATTAGATCGTCCCGCCGGGTTGGGCCACCTTAATAGATATTGTATTCAGAGTCTTGTGAAAACTTTTAATATGTTTGTCTCCGAAGTAAATTTTATTAAGGTTGACTGGTACGAAAACCAAATTATGGCAAGTTCCTGTTGTGCAGATCTTTATTATTATTTTTTTTTAATTTAAATGTTCTGATCACTAGAGATCTTGGACATAAATATATCTCCACCGACTTTGCAGAGACACCATAAAGGTTCCTAGTCTATCGAAACATTGATCCATCGATGAATCGGTTAGTTAAGAAAGGGAATAAGTTTTTTTTTATAATTAGCAATAGTGATGCAAATTGGTTCATTTGGGAAATATCTATTGAACAGTAAAAAAAAAAAGAGAAAAACAAAGATTCCGACGAATTGAGAACCTCCTCCTCCTTTTAAGGGTTCCGTACCCAAAGGGTGCCAACGAAACCCTATTACTAAGCCTCCGCTGTCCGTCCGTCCGTCCGCCCGTCCGTCTGTCACAGGGCTGTATCTCAGTAATCGTAATAGATAGATAGTTGCAATTTTCACAGAGTGTGTATGTATTTTGCCGCTATAACAACAAATAGGTAAGATCAAATAATAATAATAATTAAAGGGGGCCCCCATACAAAAGACGTGATGTTTTTGTATTAAATCTTTTACGATGGTACGGAACCCTTCGTGTGCGAGTTCGACTCGCACTTGGCCGGTTTTTTTGAAGTCGGTTAAAAAACGTTACAATTCAGGCTAGTTGTTTATTTGGGACTTAAGCCGTCACCAACTATGCCTGTCTCACAGTGACTGTAAGTATAATTAGCTACTCGGTTTAGTTATACTATGGAATAAGTTAATTGACATTTTACCTTTCGTTCGCAATCTGGCAACACTTGTTTTGATTTCTGTCATCCAACCCGTCCATTCATCGAAAACTGTTCTAGGGAAACACATTAGACCTAAGGAATCCACAATGTAATACTTCCAGTCGACGCAGCATACAACGGACCGATCCCAATAAACCCAAAAAAAGGGATGATTCGAGGCGCACTGTGTAATATTTAGGTGAATGTATACCACAGGGAAAAGTTATTTTTTATAAAGATATTGTTAAAAAAACTGGCCTAAAAGTAGAATAAACGATTCCGTATAAAGAGTTTGTGAACAAAAATGACTATATTTTCTCAGTATCAGCATAATTAGTAAAGGAAGAGAATGTGTCAAACGACTTTAAAGGTATGATGTAAATATAAGCCAACTTCACATATTTAAATGCAATTTACCTTAAACTAAAATAAAAAATAAATACTGTCATAAAAATACTTAAGACAATTTTACACTAGACAGTTTTTTATTGTGTTAAATTTGGTGTGCGTGACTTATTTCCTTTCTTAATTAACCGATTTAAATGTCAACAATCAACTGTCGCCTACATTCTCAATCTATCTCAGCTCGCTTGGTATTATAAAGCGATTATGTTTCAACTCATCACCGCCAACAAAGTAGGTCTATAGACCAACCTGCAGTGTGTTTGCTACTTGTCTGTCGGCCTTGAGACTATCATTGTTGTTAGAGTAGTAACCTCATCTATCTGAAGATTGTTATTTGTTATTTATATGTTTCCCACGAGTCGTTTAGTGAATTGTTCTCATGTTCAGAGATCCAAGTCTGGTCATGTTATCGTTTCAATAATTCGTAGAAAATAACGGTTTTAGATCGGAAGAGAATTTACACTGAACTATATTCCCTTTTTTTAATGAAAAACCAGTATCGGTGGCTAAGCTGAGAACCAAAGATGCTCAGAAAAGACAAATACACCTGGTATGGTGCACTCTGCGAGGCACCATACCAGCGAATTAGCGGACTATCACTGAGCTATTGAGTTTGTTCAAATAACACTTGAAGGCTCCGCTGGCAGACAGATCTATATCATGGCGGTGCGGCAGATAAATTGGTTTGAGAAACGGTTCGTTCTCAAAAGCCTAATGACAACCACAAGGGGGTGACTTAAGTAAATATGTCCTTATTCCTTATTCCAAGGAATGTATTACGATTGGTATGTTTTGCTGGTTTGGGTCCAGCCTTGCAGTATATTCGTAAAGTAGTTCTTTTTACTGGGCTCCTTCTTTAATTAATGTGTCCTTGCTTCACGGTCGATTGTACATACATACATTTCACATTCCTTGAAATAAGCGACGTACCTTCTTTAAGTTCACTTAGATTTTCCTAGAATTTAGATTGTTTTTATATTTATAAGTATTGTTGCTTTATTAAAATTCCATAAATGTTAGATTTTTTGAAAATGAATTACGTATTATTCAATCATAATTTCCTTTGCTCTGTCTCTTTTAATTACAGTGTCAGTACTCGTATGTTATTAAGAGAAGGAACACATAAAATACATCCGCTGACATACTTTAGCTTGCATACATTTACATTTCAACGTCTGCGGTCTTTGTTTCCTGACGTTTGACCGCACGGAGAGGAAAGTCGTAGGAAAGCGCAGGGCTTACTGTTTCTCATTCTATGTATGTGTCTCTTAACTTAGTTTCAGGGTAGTTAACTTAGTCTCATGAAATTACTAGCGGTGCAGAGCTTCTTGTTCGCTCATGTTATGTGGCCGTCTTTCTATTGTGATCGATTTAATGGTTTTTTTAGAACTGAACATGGATGGCTCATACGACACTTTGTATTCTGAAAAGGTAGTAATAATGAAATGCAAGTTTAATTTTTTTTTAAAATTTGTATATTCAGTAACAGCTAAAGCTGTCGTCGGGAAATCAAAAAACCTACTATTTAAAATATTTCGCAATACAGCCCTTTTAATAAAAACAATATTTGAAGTTTCGTAAGATTTTGTTTTCAATAGAGATATAATAAAAAAATGGGGTAGCTGCATGCAAGTACTGACCTATGGCTATTTGATAGCGTTTGTTTACTGATATTCTCAGCAAGGTCCGCACTAGATTTTTGAAATTTAAGTTAAATGAAAAAAAAATACTAAAGTTGACATATTTTAGGAGAGATGAATGCCTATATAGTTTACGCTTCTAAATACATTTCTAAGTAAATAATTATGCATTACCCACATCCCGCACAGTGTTGTAAGATATTAAGCACAAATAATGAGTAGCGTGCCCACCATTGTGTCATCTAGCTATTGCTGGAAAGCCTTACACCACTGCACTAGTGGTTTTCCTAAAGATGATTTCCTTCACCTTAAAACATTCGTGTTACACATATTATTCCTTATCAAACTCTAAACGAAAAAGTAAGTGGCACAAAAGCACCCAACGGTTATCTAACGAAGGCTTGGCTTGGGCTTAATTTCGTTATTACATACAAATATATAAATCCATCTATGATACAATACCGTCATTTGCAAACTGAAATCTAAAGCATCATAAATCCCTGTAAAATAAAATTATCTTCTAGATTAGACTATGTGGTCCTAATACCGAGAACGCTGGCAACGTTGCAGTGGCCATGCTTTATATTCCGGGAGGTCACGACATTTTTGGTCACGATAAGGTAAATGGCTGAATCTGGGTTCACATGTTAGAGACCAACCTTCCGATGCTAAATAAGTCAGTCTGCCTGCGACAAGTGGTTGCGTTATCTAGATTGGCTATATAAAATAGAAGTTGGTATGTACCTGCTGATGAACATGCTGATGGTCTTGGAATATTGATACCCAATAATTATACAACAATGACCAGTCGGTAATTCAATTAAATACTTAAATATACGTAAAGTTATATCTTAACCTAAATCGCCTATAAATACTAAATGCAAACAAGGATTTGTTCAGTTTTGGTATTACAAACTAAGTATGTACTGATACTTTCATGCTGCATTATTTGCAGCCATTTACCTTTTCATATATTTTTGTTGTAACGATAACTACTTTTTCAGGCGCATTATCTAGGTAACGCAACCACTTGGCGCAGGCAGACTGACACATTTAGCTTCAGAGGGTTGGTCTCTATCCTGTGAACCCAGTTTCAGCCATTTGCGTTATCGTTACCATTTTTGTCGCGACCTCCTAGTCTATTAGTTAGATACTCTAGCACGCAAGGCCGAGCAGTTTAGCTTCCGCTATCCATTCAGCTCTACTTACTTAATGCACATATAGCGCAATACAAACAACCTAAGCTTAAATAAGATGTTCATACACTTGGCCATAACTTGGTTGCCACCAACCCAATGTTTACTCCGGGCCGCTACTGTATAGTTTCAGTTTCTTTATTTCCTTCATTAGATGTATATTACACACTCGGATTCGTATTTTTTTCCCTTTCGGTTCGATTACTTCTAGCAAAGAAGAGCCGACAAGAAACTTCGTCAGGTTGGTCATTGTATTTTTTTTCGATTGATACTTATTCTACAAACTAGTTTATAGTGATTGATTGATTACTACTGCTTACAAAGAACATTATGCAAGAACATTATATACATTGGTAAAGAGCAAAATCTTGAATACGATAATGACATCTTATTCTCAATTAACATTAATTATGATCTAAATTATTCAGGTGTAAAAAGCCATCGTCATTTTTGATGCAAGGTATTAGACGCGTGCTACTCCATTTATGCAAATTTATTCGGACCGATTAAATTTGGGAGTGACATGTAATGACGTTAATCCTCATTCATCCTCAATCCTCATTGAGGTTAGTCAGCATTTTTTAATGTAAACGCGGCTTATGGCTTACGCCAGGACCTTACATATGAGGCATCCGACGACGCCCATGGACTTTCGATCTTTCGCGGGGGCTGCAAAAACCATGACGGCCGGCCAGGTGCTTCTTTACACCGTGTTTAAAGGACCCCAGGTTGTGCTATTAGGGAAATCGTAAGTAGTCGATTCCAAGGTTGAGTGACCCTATAAATAAAGGATTCGAAGAAAAAAAGCAAATTAAAGATCTGTAGGTCCATTCTTGGAATCCTTTGCTCAGGGACTCAAACTCGAATAATTGAAATACCGTGCTGCGGAATCTTTTGGTCCAGAAAATCGCTTTAACAACCGCTATAAAAGCGGCTTTATCGACTGAAATATTCCTGATTCCCGAGCAAATAATTCCGAGAATATGCTTACACAGCATATTTCCTGTTGCAAATGTTGGGCCCAAACGGTGAGCTCAGCCTCGGACAATATTCCCACTGTCTCTACTTCGAATGACACTGAAGTGTAATTAATGATGCACGTAGAGAATTTCGTATGTTTGAGACGATCTGCTTTCTCTGCGTCTGCGCGCTTTAAGGTGGGCCTTCCCGCTCAACTCCCCATACAAACGTGGCAACAAGATCATGTCCATATTTCTTGTCAGAGATCCAAGATGTTGCTCCAAATATCTTTATTTAATCGAACTAGATGTCTGATGACCATTGGCATTGTAAAATAGTGTTTGGTTTCTAAGCTATAAGGTCCGAAAGTTCGAATTTTTAGCGCGTTTTAAACAATAACTTTGCAGGTAAATTACTCAACGATAAAATAAAAACATCTCCAAAAGATTAGTCCTCAGACATAGCTTGTTTCATGAAGATTTATAGGTAATCAATTTGTTTTTTTTTTACATTTTCGACAACAGCGGTCGTGGTTTACTTTTAGCTATAAGTCGTTTTGTAATTAAAACTTTCGTAAATCTTACCAAATTAAACACTATGCGCATTGTCTGCTTTGTGGACATGTTGCATCCTCCTCATCACGGAGCCTGTCTTTTTCTTTGAAACAGAGCCCAATAGCACGGTTTTGTACCGTGCCCGCGAATGAGTTAGTCCCGCCGGGTGTGGTCCTTAAACTAAGCTAAACAAAGTATTCACACATGTAACATCCCACAACACCGACTTTGACATTTGAATGGGATGCCATGGCGTCCGTCAAACCGTCTTGTCGTTTGCCATCTTCTTATCGGACGGAAGTGAACCGACTTCAATAAACTTTTAATTTTGTTGCGTGCGTTTTTTTGACGACTCAGTCCATGGTGCACCAATCGGTCAGAAATTTCGATACGATCAAATGTAAGTTATGCAGTAGAGGCACATGGTATTACTCTACATATGGTCGATCCAGGTGCATATTTGTTGTAAGCACCAGAAATCAGGAATCTGCTCATTTTCAAGATTGAATTGATAGATTGACTCTAAAATATGCTGGTCGCGGAAAATGGTGATGTCGTAAACAACGAAATCATGCAAGTAATCGAGAGTCATGTTAATTATGTCACTGTTAGCTACGCGTAAGATATAAACATTACACTAAGTACTTTATACCGCTTAATCTGTTTGCACAAATTAAGTCGGCAAGCACACCTTCAAATTAAGATTATCTGTAATACTGCTATATGTATATGAGTGCATTTTGTCACCAATGCGAGCTGCTTCATGCTTCGGAATCCTTGTAAAACTGTAGATCCCATTTCGCTACTAGGTGGTAGGGTTCAAGTCCGCCCGGGATGGTAACATCGCATTGGATGAAAAGATGGTCGAAGCGGCAATGAAAAATTGTCCGTGTTTTCCATCCAGTTCTGTAGCCGTGCTGACAAAGGGAAGGTCCTCGCATGACACATAATTTCTTCTGGAATGTGGTGTATTGGGCTGATATCATAACGGTTATTTAGTGGTATTAGCCATTAATTTCAGATTGCATAAAAATACTAACAAAAATAATAAAACAATACTCTAGACAAAAACGTTGTTTTTTTTTGGAAAAACAAATTTCGATGAATTGAAAAAATATTTTAGATATATTGACCGATCGCTTTCAACTCAGTCTTCAATAACATCTAATCTTGGTCACATAAAGCGACTTTATTACAGAATTGCTGATTATCTTGCACTGGTCTTGATTGCGAGATGGTAAGAAAAGCCCTTAGTAAGTGCTTTTGTACCGAATAATCTCAGAATCAGGACACGGTGAAAAAGACCCTAAGCTTGGTTTTCACCAAGTGCTGATTTATTTTAATTGACTCTTAAAGTGCCTTTATTACTAAAGTGACGTTTAACTTATACTTGTATCGATTGGGAGATGGTAAGAAAGACCCTTTAATGAGAGCTAATCAGTACTTGGTGGAAGAGACCCTAAGTGCCCTTTTCATCAAGTGCCGATTAGGTTAATCGCCACGTATTAAGGGCCTTTCTTAGCAGCTTACAATCAATACCTGTAAAAGAGAATCAGCACTTCGGTAATAAAGGCCCTTATATAAGTCTGGCGATTTTTCAATCCTCGGATAGGACTTAACCGACTGATAGTACAAATAGTACAAATTTATCCAAAGATGGATAGACATTCCCTGAGATTTATATCTTCGATCACAATTGTCTGACTGACATTTTAATAACAAACAAAATATGGACTTACTATATCGGTCGATTGTGAATATTTTGATGTCAAGTGACGTCATGCGCATGCTTGAAAGATATAACCAGATCTCGTTATAAGAGGTTTTTTGGATTTTTTCAATTCTAAAAATCACACATACAAGACTACGAAGCCAATTGTTCAGAATAGATCGCGCGTGTGGTCTGGTGTGATCTGCTTCGCACTGGTCGCGCAAAAATACGCCGATTTCGTGAGAGAAAGTGAAATAAAACATTCCAGTGGCATCACGCTATAGATGAACGCTGATAGATTTTTCATCAGAGCATTAACGCTAATATGACGACATTCATAATCATTTTGACTTGTATATCATTTATGTATATCTCACGAGGGAAATCTGCCTAGAGACGTGGATGATACATTGCAGTTATAAGCGTATTTAGGGTTTAAAAGGCATGCATACACTGAAAAAACCGGCCAAGTGCGAGTCGGACTCGCACACGAAGGGTTCCGTACTATCGTACAAGATTTAACACAAAAAAATCATGTTTTTTAATGTTTACTATATTTTTGTTTTGCCTATTTGTTGTTATAGCGGCAAAATAAATACACTCTGATACAGCCCTGTGAGAGACGGACGGACGAACTACGTACAGCGGAGGGTTGGTAATAGGGTTCCGTTGGCATCCTTTGGGATCCTCCAAAATTAAGCTAATCAGTAGAGAGAGTAGAGAGTTGAGCGGCTCGTAGCCTAGTGGCGCGGGGACCGGCCTAGCGTACCAGAGGCCCGGGTTCAATACCAGCTTGCACCACTGTCTTTATCTTTCAGAGTTCGATAAGTGCATTTCGTCACGAATGCGAGCTGCTCCATGGTTCGGAATCCATGTAAAACTGTAGGTCCCCTTCCCCTACTAGGTGGTAGGGTTTAAGCCCGCCCGGGTTGGTACCATCGCATTGGATGAAAAGATGGTCGAAGCGGCAATGGAAAATTGTCCGTGTTTTCCATCCAGTTCAATGTAGCCGTGCTCATAAAGGGAAGGTCCTGGCATGGCACCTAATTCCTTCGGGAATGTGGTGTATTGGGCTAATATCATAACGGTAGTTGTGTGGTATTAGCCATCCATGTCAGGTCGCATAAAAAACAAAAAAAAAGAGAGCGTTTTAATATGACTTCATTGAGGATTTATGGGTTGCCCAAAACATTTTCATCCCCTATATCGTCCTCCCAACATTTTTTTTGAGCAAAAGGTAGCCTATGTCCTTCCCCAGGATACTTCTATCCCCTAGCCAAATTTCGGGCACTTCTCGTGTAAGGTGCTGGTGTACGCCATACGCCGCGCTTAGCATAAAAAACCATGTCCAGTTTTGAACATACAAAACTAGAGTTCCGTCCACGGAAGTGACTTTCGAATAGGGTTCCGTAGAAGGAGCACGGCGTGTGTGTCGCGGAGCGCGGTACTTTCCCTTTCGAGGCACCGACCTTCTTACCGCGCGAACGGGTTCCATTCCGGCGTTTACTTTTTTGGAAAAAAATACATTGATCTGCTTTCTTTCACGATACATTCCTTTATGATACAGCGTGATGTTTTTTATTTCTTATTTGATACACCTCATTTTGAGCGAGAAGTATTTATTTGACAAATCAGGTTTTCAAAACCTACATCAATAGTATAAACGTGCTCAGTCTGTTTATCTGTATGTCAAAGAGGCCGAGAGAAAACGTTTATTCAAAAGCAAAACACATTTTTGCATTCCTTTTTTTATTTTTTACCCAGCTTCATTTATTCATATAAATATTTTTAATAACGCCGGGAAAACGTTACCGCAATTCAATAACGCAGCAACAATAATCTTTTAATAAATAACCATTTTCTAATTATGTTACTAGGCAAGAAAACAATTCTTGTGGTCGTGATCAGAGCTGTTTTTGATAAGAGTGTTGTAAGTCAAACATTTTATTATATTTAAATATAACTACAACGAATTTAGGTAACCAAAAAAGGCTTGTAGATAGGTTGTCTAGCTATTATCATGCAAAGATAACGTGATAGATTTCCGGTGCTTTGATTTCTCAAATACGATTAATAATTCCATGATAATTCCATAAAAAAAGTTTAAAATGCGAGTGTCAGATATTTATTATTGTAGCTTTCAAATATGGCTAGAGAATCAATGTATCTTTCACCTTTTCGTAATTTTAAAACAAGGTTGTCGTTATTTTTAAAAATAATTAAGTGTATTAAGTTAAGTTAATTTAAGTTAAAATTAAGTAATAGTTAGTAATAAAGTAATAGTTAAGTTATGTAATAGTTAAGATAATTAATAAAGTTAATGCAATTAGCCTCTGTCACGCCCTTAAGCGTGTAGTAGTAGTTTTTGTACTAATGAAACGAACACGAGTTAAATTCATTGTTAAAACGAATACAGTTTACGCTTAGCTTTCGACTGACGTCATTTCAAGACAATGTAATATTGTGTCGTCGCACTCTAATTAGAATAAATAGAAAGGGACAACACTAGGGTGACTCGTGGCTGTCATTTCACAAGTAAGAAAGTTTTGTGACTCGCCGCCGAGTACAGGTGAATGTGAATTAAAGAATCATGTGAAATTCAAGAGTAGCCCTTCAGAGCTCTTCCCTTTTGAAATTGCAAAATTGCATTAGATGCTAACTTATGCATAATCTTTTAGTAAACACCCAAAATTCAATTTGGTTTGGATGCGGCCAATGCTAATAAGACTGGTCCGGCCTGGTTTTTTTTTTGGTCTGATGACTAAAACCAAACGTTAAGTGGAACGTTCTTAAAAACCGGCCAAGTGCGAGTTGAACGCGCCCACGAAGGATTCCGTATCATGCCAAAAATCACGTTTCTTGTATGGGAGCCCCTTTAATTTTTCTTTAATTTAATATTTACCTATTACGGTGGATGAGATACAACCCGGTGACAAACGGACAGAGGAAGTTTAGTAATAGCACAGAATATATATAGGATTACATCCAGTAGGTCAACTCCATACAAAGTCATTTCGTGCACCTGTACAGGCACATTTAGCTTGTATGGGCTCTAAGCTAGTTTCGCGGTGGTGAACTGTCGCGAATGGTCCTTCGAGATCTACTTTTTGAAAATAACAGAACCAGCAGTGCTTTGCAAATATTCAAGTGACAATCCCGAGACTCGAAAGAGGGAAGATATTTATCTAAAAAATCGCCTGAGTTGAGCGTGGTTGAGCTACTGCAGTGGCCCCGGTCACACAGCTATATATCTTATGTGGTAACAGGGTACTGTTGGTACCTTTTGGGTACGTAACCCTAAAAACCGGCCAAGTGCGAGTCGGACTCGCACACGAAGGGTCCCGTACCATCAACAACAAAAAACGACTTTTTTGCCCCCCCTTTAATTTATATTTTTTTTTTATTTTACCTATTGGTTGTTATACTGGCAAAATAAATAAACACTGTGAAAATTTCGGCTGCCTGCCTATTACGGTTCATGAGATACAGCCCTGTGACGGACGGACGGACGGACGGACGGACGGACGGCGGAGGATTAGTAATAGGGTTCCGTTTTTACCCTTTTGGTACGGAACCCTAAAACATAATCAACAAATTGTATGGGAAGATTTACCTACGCCTATGTCGTATTATTAAATTGAAATAAATGAATTATAGAAATGGCGACACAAATAATTGAAAATATTTGAGATAAAAGTATTAATATTTAGTTTCAAAAGTTTCACGTTATTGATTTGACAAAACGTTTTTATTGTACATAAGTATTGAATGCGGTGTTTTAGCTACTAATATTTCATGTTATGTATCCAAAGCTATATACCAGGAACTTAAAACAAGTAGGTAGTAAACTTCAGTAAATTGAAATCACTTTCTTCGAGACGTCTTTACATTCAAAGAATAATTAGTTTTTTTCATCTATGGTTAAGATAGCAGCATCGTCATATATCAACTTTACCCGCCCACATAGCATTTATCTTAATGTGTATCTTTTGGAGCAAAGCATCCATGCCGTATGTATTACAATAAGAATTAGAAAATGGAAATTTACCTTTATACACACTTTCCACTGCGTTTCAAGAACAAATTCTGAATAAATTAGCAATTATAGCACTCACAGTTAAAAATAAACGTTTTTTTTTCACTTGAAGACACCTATGATTGTTTGTTTACATGTCAACAATTAGGTTAGCGAAAGAGGTCGCGGCTGTCAAACGTGATTTTGCCGACCGTTCCGTGAAGGAAAACACGTTCGGCTAGTAGCACGCGGCCTGGGCACTAGCGCGAGGTGATCTCCGGCTTGTCTCATGGCGGGAGAGAGCGAGAAGACATATGGCTGAGAGAGACTGGGTCTCTTTCGCGCCTACGTGAATTTGGTAGGGATGGGAGAAATGGTATGTCGATGACGATACAATTTAATTTAGTGATCTTTGTTTATTGTTTTTTGTTTATTTATCGCCCATAGACAGTGCACTGCACTAGGATTTGTCATATTTTATCCATTAACCAGTTCATCAATCCCAGCGAAGAAGAACTGACAAGAAACTCCAACGGTAATTTTTTCAACGTCCTCTCAGTCCAAGTTTAGTTTATTTAGCGTTTTTTACTGCTTTAAACTTTTTTTACCAATAACCGTAAGTATTTACCATTTATGATATAAGAAAAACATAGGTGATAACAAAAAAAAATATGAATTCACAAAATAACAATACATGCAATTTGCAACAGTTTTTGCAAAGACTATACCCGCCATCTGACATGGTGCCAATTGGAGCAAGTAAGTTCCCACAAACGACATCCATTCACGAGCATCACGCAGGGTCCAGCCATCGCCTCTTTCAACCATGTTATAGGAAAAGAGGTGACCCGAACCAAGCGTCACCGGAAGCAAGGACATAAAGGCGATGCACAACTCCAGTGGCAGCAAGAATTGTAAAACATTCTCCCGTTTGGTTTTAATACGTGACTAAACATAAATTAAAGTAAATTTAAGGTGGGAGAAAGGTTTTTGATAATTTTGATCACATAATCGTATAACAAAGAACAATAAATTATACAATTTAGTTACTAAACGACATCTCCATAAGGGCATTGAAATAACATTTGGAAAATAATCAGTTAGTCTCCGATTGTCTTAGGATAGCATAGATATGCGAAACCAGCGCCATCTAGTAGTAGATAGAGGAATCATTGTGTCGATGCAAATATAATTGGGAATTTAGTTGTCTGACGTGATAGCGGAGTTAGCTCAGCGCTTGGAACCCTGCTTCCGACGAATGTCCAGACCAAAAACGTTGAAAGAAATCAAATAATGAGATAACGGTAATATCGTATACATAAAATACAAATGATCATGAGCTATGCCAAAATATAAATACCAAAATGACGAATTGGAAGCTGTAGTGAAATTGCATCTATTTCAAACCACGTTAGAGTGAGTAACAGCCTTCAACGTAAATAACATAATTAATTTTAAACAAGTAAAAAAGAGAAGCTCAAAAAATGATACTGCATTGAGGTCAGTAGCAAACACGGGGTTTTCTATATTTTTTTGAATTGTTGAGGGAATTTTGAATGAGATTGTGACTTGTGATAAAAAATATCCTGAAAATTGTTATTTTTATTAAATAGTATGACTGTCGGGAACGTTTGTAATAATGGATAGACCCAAGGGAGCCAGGCCCGTGACTTATGCCGCCATTGTGTATTAAAACGTATTAATACCTGGCACAATAATGACACAGATGAGTACTGTCGAGAAATGCAAACTGAAATACATCCTTGGTATCGAATAATTGAAAATTCTGCTCTAGTCCTTAGTTGACTGAACAATAGACGGTCTCAAAATTAAAGGAGATTTGACTTTCGTCACCCACCGTAGTCGGCAGACCACCATAGCCACATTTTTTTATTTTGTTAAGTAATTCATGGGGAAAAAATTATGCCTACCAGTCAGTGTAAATTTGTTTTGGATTAATTTAATTATGCAATTTTAATAAAAAAAATATTATTTTATGATTAAAAGTTTTTGTGTGTCGAGCAAATACACCACGCTAAGATACACGAACAATATAATAATATAAATATAATTTTTCGTACTAAGCAGGTACGTCGCTTATTCCAATGAATGTGACATGTATGTATGTATGAATAATCGACCGTTAAGCAAGGACACATTCATTGAAGAAAGAGTCCAGTAAAAATAACCCGCTTTACGAATATACTGCAAGGCTGGACCCGAACCAGCAAAACATACCAACATACCGTACATGAGTTATTGCTTCACGGTCGATTATACGTACATGCATGTCACATTCCTTAATATATTTATATGTATTTAATCTATTTGCACTTTTATTCAATTCTTCAAATAATATTAGTCCACCTCGCTGCACCTCGCGATATCGTAGACATCGAACCATTCACATCCCTATGGCATTGAGAATGTTCAAGCGCAAGGTGAAGATCTGGGTCTTTGACCGCGCACCAATCGCTGACGGCTGTCAGTGTGGCCCGACTATTTCGTATGTGCTTAACCTCAACTTAAACTACGTTGAAATCATTAAAGGGAAATCATTATATATATATGATTAAAAAAAATGTATTACGTTTACTCTTGAACAATGCAGACCTTATGTGTAATGACAGAGAGAAAATTCATATCAGTGAAGAATACTTATGGTTTTAATTACTTATTTCTAATTATATCTTATCTCTTTATTATAATATATCTTATTTCTAACAAATATCTACTTTTAATTCGAATCGACACAATGCTTCCCCCTGCTTTCCCCCTATCTGCTACTAGATGACGCTGGTTTCGCCTATTGATCCTTTGCTAAGGCATTTAGACTGCTACGAATGACATTTCAACTTGCTGTCGTTTTGGTATGGTATACTAGAGTAAGCGCGGATTTAACTTGATGAACATACTCTAGAAGAATTTTGTGATTGGCCCGCTTGCTTTCAAGTTAAAACTACAACTTTTGTTCAAAAAGTATTTTAATATTTCTGGTATATTTTATGTGTGATTTCCACTATCTCAAAATCGGTTTCATTGTTGAGTTTACTTAAAACCAGCCGCGATAGAACTACTATGCTCTATCGCAACGAGCTGTGTGAAATTCTTTTCAACAATGTTCATTTGAAATGTTTGTCTTTTAAATTATGTTTTATTTGTAAGTGATTTATTTTTATAATTGTGGAATAAATGTATTTTCTTTCTTTCTTCACAAATGTCATTTAATCTTTAGTTATATTGTCATGGTGTCGCCTGTCCTTTCAATGAATGACAAAATTTTGATTGAGTGTGATAAGCTACCGACTCTCTGTGGTGTTCAAGATGTCTACAAATCCTTCAACTTTTCGAAATAGATCACTATTTTGATCCCAATGGTTATATTAGGCTATAATTGTAAAAAATCTTTAGTAAAAATGTCTTTCAAAAACGATTTGGGACGGAACGCGTTCATTTTAAACCATTTTCATCATTTTCTTTTTAAACCTACCTTGATATTATTAATGTAAACGTACTGTAAACCTTATTTGCCTGCCTTCAAAAAAGGAGTAGGTTATTTTTTTATGTTTTTTACCCAAGAACTTTCGCCTGGGCGAACCGATTTTGATGATATTTTTTTATTTGTAATCTGGTGCTTCCCGTGTGGTCCCATTTCAATTTGGTTTATTTCTGACGATGATATCCACGAGAAAATCATATAAGTCTTAAAATTTAATTAAGTATGTGCGCTACAAATGGACGAATAACTCAATATAACGCCAACCGATTTCGATTATTCTTTTTTTTCTTGGAAAGGACGTGTACAAATAAGTTAGTGTTTTTGTTTATATGTTACCAATTGAAAATCAGGATGATCTAGGTGAATACGTTTTCTAGTATTCCTTGTACATCACCAATTGGCTTATTAAATTACTAGGAGATGCCCACGGCTCCATACTAAATTGTCGGTTGTTCCCCGATCTCTGTCACATTTATGTTCAAGAAGCGCCACTGCATTATACATTTCTTATTACGGTGACATGTGCGGCGTCTAGACCTAATTTACCTGTTATTCTACTATGTGCAAGTATTTAGTCACTAACTTTCTAATCCTTCGCTTTCCTTTCATTATTTATTTGTTCTACCAGTGTTTCATTAAGTTATTTCTATATTTAACCTATAGAAATAACTAACGTTGTTTTGGTTTAGTTTTAAAATTCGGATGAATAAACGATTTCATTCTTTCATTCATTTATACCAACATGAAATCAATAGGTATCCCCTTTTGTTGCCTCCATATTAATTCAAATTTACTGAATGTACATTATGGGAATGAAATTAAACCGATTAAATATATGCTTATTTCAAAATAATTCATACCTATACCCATAGATTTTAACAATCTGTATTTATATCCATCTTAAACTGAGTTGCAGGCGAACTGATCCGCGGCAGAGCTAGTTTTCGATTACTTAACTATGTATCTTTAAGAAAGCAATCGTATGATTTTTTTACATACATAGTTTGTAATCTCTCCATTTTCTATAAAGCGGAATGGGTCCTTTTTATATTCTCGTCGGCTTCGTTGAATTCACATCCACACTTTGAATTGAATTTTGAACGTTTTCAAGTAGAAAAGAAATCACCCCGTTAAAACGCGCCTTATTGCATTTTCGTTCCGAGGAAAAACCATATTATTTCGGATGAAAATTGTACACACATGGAAATTTCTTTTATTTTCCTTTTTATGCTAACATAGATCTGTGATAAAAACCCTGTAATGAGAGTAAGATTTTTTACGAGTACATTATTGATATAAAATATAAAACATCACGGGAACCGTTTATGGATTCCCAGCACTAATTTACGGTGTCAGAGTACCCTGGGTTGACTATTGTCAACCTTGTTTAGCAGAATGATGTTTTAAGGCATACATAATGAGTGACATTGGGCATCAAGCTATTGCTTGATAGCTTTTTACCACCGATTTTCCGACAAAACGATTCTAAGTAAACGTGTCATCTACATACATGAAATTGGTAATCATTTATTTCTTTTGCAAGTTGGTTACTTATCCATGTTAAAAGTTGCCATGTGACAAATATGATTTAAATTGGCAAATGAGGTTCGATAGCAGAAAGAGTTGTCCAGGAGGTAAATGTTTATACAGGTCATTTTAGTCAAGGACGCTGACGTCTTTTCCTGCACTCGGCCCTAAATCTGGATGCATTGTGCAGCATTCATAGCTGAGTATTCAATATGAAATCGATTATCTAGACACAAGTGGAATGTTGTTATTTTGTATGCATGATTGCAGACGACTCGTGAATTCACAATGACTTTGGTCCACATTTACCGCCATCTATGAACACTTTTAAAATAAGGCAACATCGCCATTCCAGCAACCTTGAAAATTTGCTGCAACAAAAGGCTCTTCTGTGCGCTCTCACAAACTGGTTGGATAGCGTCAGTAAAAGTTCAAAGAAATGCGCAGAGATGGCGCTATGATTAACACCATCGGATAAAAAGGCATTTCGAACATTATGTTAAAATATTTTAATATTAATTTAACCTTAACAGTAAGTTATAAAAAATAAATGCTTTTGACATAACATATAACTCTTTGTAGTCTCAAATACTGGCCATAGCATCGTGTAATAGAGCAGGACTTAAATAAACAAGTAAGACCTGATAACGGGTGACACTAAACTGTCGAGTTCATCTAACTTCACCAAGTAATATAGTCATTCCCAAGGATTATCCTCCACCACGTCTTTCACTGTTTCCTTCATTTTCTGCATCTTCTTTCGATTCATTCTGCCTTCGATAACTCCATCGACAATTTCACCTTTATTGAAATCTTCCACCGTCACGATTGGTTTCAGTTCATTGTCAATATTCTTTACGTTATCTAGAGGCATCATTTTAGGATACTTCCACCTGTTCAAATATTTTTGTGGATAATAAACATATTTAACTCCGTTTATAATCCTGTATTTGGGATAAGAGTTTATATGGTTGTTCAGATTTTTCAAGTTTGATTGGAAGACGCTGTTTTTCAAAACAGTGCTAACGTAACTTATTAAATCCATAATCCCTCTCTTTTTCCTCGAATTCACCTTTTCTGAATTCTCAACTTTGAGCCTTTCATCGTTAAGGTTTTTCACTCCTTCGACGACTTTCTCTGTCTCGGATTGTCCACCGCTGTATCTCACAAGAGGTGTAACGTAAGATATGATGGGTTGTCTGTGAAATTTGATCTGCACTGGCGGTGACGTGTCTTGAGGGAGTAGTTCTGGTATAGATCTGCTCTGCCACTCTCCAGCCGCATTGTAACCACCTCCTGGGCCGCCGTAGCCGTCAGATGAACCACCTCCTCCTCCACCTGAGATACGGTTCACATTGTAGGATTATCTTTGCTAAGTTAACTTACGTTAAGTAGCTATGATAGTTCATCTTACGGTGCGAGATCGGGTAATCGAATCTGGTCGTGGTACTAGGCCGTCTGGTGTCGGCACTTACTTCTGCTCTGTAAATCTGTTTCGTCGTTATTTCGTTATTCATTCTCTTTATATGTCCTAACCACCTGGAAATACCCTCCTTTATCCTCGTCACTGTGTATTCTTTCAGTTGACACTGATTTCTAACCCAGATATTGCGAAAATTTTCAGGTAAACTCAGTTCGATAACATAACTTAACATTTAACTCCCAAAAATTATTTCCTGTCTTGTTATTTGTTAAATTTAAATGTATTACCCCCTATTGAAGATTATAACCACGGAGGATAGAGATATTATAACCTTAACTGATTTCTAATAAACCAATCAAAGGGGGTTTATTAATGTAATGGTTGGAGGAGATTGCTAAAAGAAGCTACGATATCACTTTGAAAATTTCGATATCCCTCGTTCCACTTTTTTATGGAATGCCAATACCTTCCCTATGTCGCATGCCAACATTGATCTGGATGGAAACCACAGAGGATGTTTTAGCTTCGCATCGTCTATCTTTCATTAAATGCGATGGTAAATCTATTTTTTTTTCCATTACTTTTTTATGAAATCTGAAGATATATGAATTGTAAAATGATGAATTTTTGGATGAACGATCGACTAAACTCAACTTACTCTATACTCAACTTTAAAATAAAGGTGTTATCACAATAAGCATTCGGTTGCAATAGCAAACATGATCTATTAAAATCGTGTATGCAAAATTTTGCTATAGTTAAGTTTAATTTGGACATAAAGAAAGGATTCTTCTGCAACAAAATACTTGTCCAGTAATTTGAGTCATTTATCATTTTATATTATAAGCGTTTTAGTAACATTGGGCTGACCCTTCTGTACCCGATTTTCGACTTGCTTTGACACGGTTTTGGTTTCATTCAACCATATGCCGGCCGGCATGGTTTTCGCAGCCCCCCCGAATGTTCGAAAACCCATGGGCGTCGTCGGGCACCTTTAGGTCCTGGCGTACGCCATATGCCGCGCTTAACATAAAACAAATATTTTCTCATTGCGCCTAGCGTTTAACAGAAAACGTGAGGTATCATGTAATCATCACCTGCTGGCATCCACGCCCCACCGCCGCCACTACCACCGCCAGTTGCTGGCCAGCCCTGAAATCAACATTTTAGTTTGTTTGGTTAACGTTCTGTTATTATCTACAACTTGGAAAATTTCGTAGGTACTGTCCAACCCATCGATATTCATGTAATTTGGGGTACACAGAGCAATCAGTATTGTACATACAAAGTGTTTCGGCTAGTTTATAGCAATTAGATGTTTAACGCCCGGTTTCTCCTCCTCCAGCTACAAAAATA
The DNA here is from genome assembly GCA_946894095.1 of Incurvaria masculella. Taxonomy (NCBI): domain Eukaryota; kingdom Metazoa; phylum Arthropoda; class Insecta; order Lepidoptera; family Incurvariidae; genus Incurvaria; species Incurvaria masculella. The sequence continues at coordinate 13,107,227 of OX335662.1, read as the reverse complement.
CCAAAGTTAGCTTTCGGGTACACCATGTAAATATGCAATTTAAGCGATAGTTAATTATCGTATTTCAGGTAATTGGTGTTGGTTAAATCATAAATGTAGTCATAAATATTAGTGGACCCCCTTCATGAAGAGATGAGCAAAAGTTTGACGGCTAGTCGCTCATTGCTTGACTACAAAATACTTAATACTTAACAGGCTACAAGACGGCTAGTGAGTTTATCACGCGAGTACAGGTGTTATACACAGAATTCACACGAGTAGCTGTAATTCTCGGTTAATGGTTTGGGTTAATCGCTATGATAACTCGTCGGAACGGGACTCACCAGTAACTTACATTTTCACGAGTAGCCGTGATTTCACGAGAGTAGTAAGTCTAAGCATAAAATATAAATACATCAAAGTAGAACATTTCGGTGTTTTCTTGAATTCAATGTTAAGAAGTGACAAAATCACCTCATGATCTACAAATATAATAGACACACCGCTAGATGTGATGTCTCAGATCGCCGCGGTCAACTCGAAAATGATTCTCATCGATCGAGCTGTCGTCTCCGAGTTGATGCGGTAAGCCCAGCTCTATCAGCGTTACAGTAAACGTGCTCCGATTAACAGAGCTTCTTTTTCGTTTTGCAGAAGATTCGGATCAAAGCGTAAAAGTTGCTCAGGCTACTTTTGAAGCAATGGGTAATCGAACATAGAAAGATTGAAGAGTGCACCGGATTTAGAATTCGCTATTAGAATGTAATCTCATTTATTAAATGAATACGAAGCACATTATTGTTCATTTATATGCAGGAATGTAGTTCTAGTTTGTATTTTGAAGGGAAAAAAACTTAATTTCTGTTTAGGTTCATTGAGGCTTCAAAAAGTAATGGACTTTGAGACATGAATACCTACTTAATATCCTAAATGCGAAAATGTGTTTGTTGGTTTGTGATTATTTCAAATAGCAATGGATTTACGTGATTTTTTCTCAGAGTTAGTAGAGCTACATATGAGGCCGGAGATTGACATAAGGTTTTTTTGTAATATGAATTTTTCGATATTGGGGATACTATCAATCTATTTCAATTGCATGTAAAAACATGAAATTGCTTATTGTAACAAAAGTAAAAAAACGTAAAGTTCTAGAAATGTCATTGGGCTCAACAACGATGGATTTACTTGATATATATAATTAATTAGTGACTCAAAGTCCATCAGAAGTCGTTCAGCAATAGTATTGTAGAGAAACAGTATTTTACCTAATTCGGGGCAGCAATAAACTGTTTTCTTGAATTTTTCCAAAATGTCCGAAAATGTTATGATTCCCCAAGATTTTTCATCCAAAAAGGAAGAAACTATTAAAACCATACTTACAGCGTCTGCCCCGCCACTTCCACCAGAACCTCCGCCCTTCTTCTCCAATATCTTCATTAGAAGCATCATCTGAAAAGACACGTGAATTGTACACAATCATCAAGCTTCTAAGTAGCCTGGTCTCTTCTATCGAAGACCGCCGAGTAAAATCTTACGGTATGCACCTTTATTTCTTTTCCGAGTATAAAAGGGCATTTTCGTTGAGAATGTGATTATTTTCTTGGTTGAGAACCCATGGAAAATTCGCCCGGGTTGGTATCATTGCTTGGAAGAAAGATGGTCGAAGAGAATTGAGGTCCTGGCATGCCATGGGCTTATATAATGCACAGTAGTTGTAATGTGAGCCATTCATATCCAGTTAAATTGTTTTTTTATGTGACTGGACATGGATGGCTAATATCACACCTTCTGTCATGATATTAGCCCAACACCACCTGAGAACTAGGTGCCATGCCAGGACCTTCCTTATATACATAAGAAGAAAAAAATAGTTAAGAATAAAGACAAACATTTAAAGATAATGACATATGTACCTTTGCAATCATGAATGACATCATGCTAAACATCATTCCTTTGAAGGACATCATACCCATCATTCCCATCATTGCAGGAACCATCTGAAATAGAGGATAATTTGAATTTTTCCAAATATCAAAATACTATGCTCCTGCATAAAAGTAAATTTTATTAGATATGTATGAAAAACTGCATAAGTTATCATACGCTTAAGATAAATTTTACGAAATGATTTGGAAAATTTCAAGAAAGACGTTAAGCAGTACAGCTTACATGATTAAGCTTGGGACCAGTAATATTTGGGAACCAAGCTAAAAGCAATACTGGATACTCACGACCATCATTTTCATCTTCATGCACATCATTGCCATCATCATCATCTTCTTCTTCCCGCCATCTCCCTTGTCACCTCCTCCACCACCACCGCCTCCCTTCCGCCTTTTTCGGCCCACAAACTCATCCACTGGAACAATTTGTATAATCTTTCATGGAATTTTAATGGTTAAGATATTCTAGCTGCTGCTGCTGCTATTCTTGCTGATTTCGTATATTACTAATTATTTAAATAAAAAAAATGTTTTAAGCATAACTGTTATCCACCTGTTCTGGTTACATCCAAATCTTTTCCAATCGTGTGGAACCTCAGTCTGTGTTGCTCGAAGAATCGATCAATAGCATCGTCTATCAGGACAGACAAATCCTTTTCTGGCTCATTGGTGTCTGCTGAGAATTCATCTTTAGGAGATGCTGTCGGATGCACAGAAGTCACCTTAACTGTAATTAAGACACATTGTAACGATAAGTTTTTTTTTTGACTTTGGGATTATTTGACTTTGGTAAATTAATTATTTGCATGTTTTTTTTATTTAAATAAAATTTGATTTCCTGCACTGAAAGTTTTCTATATTTTTTGGGTTTACCGGCCTGTTATGCATTTTACAAGTAAATATTTCTCAATTTTCTTTAATTTAACTTCAAAGTAAAAATTCTATTTGTCAAAAAGGACGTTATCTTTCAATCCTATTATTAACAAAGTGTATCTGAACATTTATTGTTGCTTGAAATTCTTCGTTGCATTTTAGTATCGAACTGTTTGGAAATTATCCAATTTGTTTAATTTGTAAGCAGAGCAACAAAGTAAAAAGGAGCACTTAGAATTTACTAAAATTAAAAGCACGTATCCTTCTGAAGGTATATTTTGTTGTTGTTATAAGGACAAAAAAAATTGAAGATACCAGAAATATATTAATTATTTTAAAAAAAACTTACCAAATTTCACGTAATTCCCAATCACTGGCACTTCATCTAAGCTGTTCATTTCGTTCAGATATTTCAAAGTTTTCTTTTGTATGCAAGAATATGATAAAAACAACACACACTCACTATACACTCCGTTAAAAATATCTGAAGGATTACTAAGTTGTTCCGATGAATTGTCATTCTTGTTTTCTACGTCTACTATGACATCTTTTAAGTTGTTATGGTCATTATTAATATTCACTTTATTATCGTAACCTTGAACTAAATTTACTAACAATGCTACACATACTATTTGTACTGTCATATTCATTCTTAGAAATTTTCGTTGCATTAATGTTGGATTATAAGTAAATTGGAATAGTGCGTATTCCTCCTTCAAAGTGCGTGTAACGATTGAAACAAAATGGTTTGAGTAGAGAATACTTATTTTATTCTTATATTTTCAGGACAGTAGGCTAAATAGTTTCGCCCGTTGCCACAACTACGACAATATTCTTTTTCGCCCCTTGTTCTAGAGAAGATTGTGTTGTTGGCTTAAACGTTTTGATACTTTACGCTGGTTTAAAGTGGATGAAATATTTATTTTAAGCATCAATCGATTCGATGAATCTAATGTTAAGATAAAATAAAATGTTGAAGTGAAACTTCCTTGCTGGTGCGTAGCTTTATAAAAAAAAAAATCGCTGCTATAACGGATACACAAATGGTGAAAGAGAAGAGAATATGTAAAAACCCCGCTTTCCCCCCGCCCTCGGTTTGAGGTGGGTACATAGGAAGTATGGTGTAGTTATAACGCTGGGTCGAGGTGACGGCAGGGGATAGGTAGAAGTAGTGGTTTCTCAATCTTCTCGTAATGCTGCTCGTGCTGGTTGTTTTTTTTTATTTATGATCATATCCATCCTTACTAGTATCAATAGTTCTCTCCTGGCCAATATTTATTTTTCCTATATCTACACATAATGAGCAAGACCTTTCACTTCTGTCGCCCGTGACTTCCCCGCTCGATAGATTTTTTTTTATAAGCGGTTGAATCCAAAAGTGGTAAGTATGTTAATAAAAGTTCGAAGATGCATTTACCGTTCGTAATGGCCCAATATTAGGGAATATATAGGAAATCCATGTATAAAATTTAGTTGAGCTTTGAATGACTTTACACCAAGGAATTTATTTGTTAAAACACAGGCCAAATAGGCTGTTCCGGCTATTGGAATTTAACATTCACTCAAATGGTGTCAAGCCCATAACGCAAGTTAAATGAGCCCTTGTATGGAAAATATTTTCGACTGACCACTGACGATAAAAAAAAAGTAATATATGTAATATTATTGGTTATGGTGTAATTAGTAAAAAAATAATTCCTACCACATATCACAATGGTTGTTAAACATTCAATACTTTATTGACTTAGGTAAATTCCATATTGAATACACGTTTTCTTGCAAGAAACATTGGCTGGGGAAGTGTCAAGACTTTTTAAAGTTGAATGGGAGAACGAAGAGACCGCAATCGTGACTTCAATTATGTACGTATCAAGGCTGCATTTCTCTGCATCTAAGAAACGAAGAAAATGTTAACTGCACACCAGGAGTCTAATGCGATATATGTATGTACCATACATCTTTGGTCATGGTATCTTTTTCAAAATTGCCCAACTCCTAGGCGAACAACCGTACTTGTCATTTTTAACCGAGTTTCTATATTGCTCTATATGGCTACTGTCTGATAACGAAATGATATATATTAAATTATAAACGTTTATTGTACTCAATAAATAAAGGTACAACTTAATACCGGAGGCACGGCCGTCTTTTCTTTATGAAACCCGGTATGGGTGGCTGAGCTGAGGAACAAAGGTGCTCAAAAAAGCCAAATACACCTCGCCTCGCAAAACCACGGTCACCTCTAAAGGGTGCTCTGATACTCTGCGGCGGGTGCTCCGCATATGGGTAGGATGGGAAAGAATAAGGGACGCAAATTCCACAGAGCAACGTCCATGGCAGTTCCTGTAGAACAGACTGAGCGACCCCACAAACCGTCTGTGGCTCAGGGGTTCCAAGCCAGCGGTGAGTTGTGGGTCCCCAACAAGACAGACCGCACGGCGCTGACTTGAGTCCGAGGACGCCAACAGGTACTGGGGACTACCTTCCCATATGTGGCTACAGTATTCTATCATCGGCCTAATCTGTGATTTGTATAGAAATAGTAGTTTTACCGATGAAAGAACCTTCTACAATCTTATCAAGCCTGTATCAGAACTGTAAATTTGGACAATGGACTATTTTCTGTTGGGTGCTAGAGTTCCAGAAGCACTACGTAGTACCCCCAAATAATTAATTTCGTTGGGTTTGTATATTTATATGCAAGAATGAGTGACTTATGAAATTTCTTTTAAGGCTATTTTGCTTTAAATCATTTGTAGGTACCAAATTTAAGGACTGGAAGTTTTAAAATTACAAAATGAAAGAAATATGTTAGACAAAATCTTATTTTTATTATACAATTTTTGGTCAATAATAAATAAATTACAACACATTTTCAAATAGAATCAGAGAGCGATAGAGAGAGAAAGATAGAGAGAGAGAGATAGTATATAAATCTTTCGTAGAAAGGAACTTTAGAATATATAATAGTAATAGGAAATAAATACATGACTTTTGTTTTTCGTACAAATGTATATCACAGCTAAATATACCGCTTACAATAAATAGTATAAATCTAACGTTTGCAACACAAATTTGAGGTAATATAATAATACATTATTTCTAAAATTAAAAACACATATAAATCAAACGTATATAAAGTATTATGTAGGAAAGTCTGAAAGATTAGTAATAAAGTACACATATTTAAGAAAATTATATATAAATGAGAATAAATATGTGTTTTAAGAAAAATAAGTATAAATAGTAAATACAAATAATTATAAAGAGTAAAGAAGTTATGTAAGCAGTACAGAAGAGCATGTAAATATTAATAAGGAGGTAGCACAGCTATTACATTTTACAACTATGTAAAAATAAATTAAATAATCGATGTACATAAACTAAAAAGGTGGGCGAAATATTACATATAAACATAAATTACGTATAAACATACAAAAGAAGAGAAATACAATAAAATGCCCATGACTCAGGAGAGTGGAATAACAACAAGAAAAAGTGGAAATCAAGATGAAACTTATTACTATAAAATAAATTACCTAACTAAATACAGCAGTAAACTAAAGTTTCATTGTCACATTTTACATATACCCAACAAGGACGAAACACTAATTTACTAACAAAAAAAATGATTAAACCAGCCAGTATTACTAACACCGAAGAGTAAGTAAGGAAAAGTGGCATGCGGTCGATATCGCGTCTCCGCCTTATGATCAAAGTGGCCATATACATAATTGTATGGGAATCCGACGGCGTTCGTATGCCATATGGCCGTAATATCGCCAATTTATAGCGCGCGAATGTGTTCTTAAGGCTCCATTTGACGTTAACCTCCAAGATTTTGGGGTTATTTTTATTTTATCTCTGCGTAATTTAAGAGTAAACACCCGTAAAAATAAAAACATCAAAGTTTAGACTACTAGTCTAGTAGTTTAGACTACTAGTCTACTAGTGTATGACTGTAAAACAGTTTTAATGCGATGCTTACATTAAAAAAAAATTGTAAACAACTATTTACTAGGTTTTCAAGCCGGTGCTTGGAAACTATAAATACTTTAGAAATTTTTTTTCTTATGCTACAAGATCACATATTTATCTAGTGAATAAACGTGAAAGATATATTAATTCACATTAAAAAGTAAACTTTACAGATAAAAAACGTAAATTTCGCTCGTTTGAAAACGATTTTGACGCGCATACAATAGTGTACACTAACGCAAACCGGAGGACGCCATTATCGCTCGTTTGCTGAACGCTGGACTCAGTTGGAGCCTTAAAAATGCGTTCATCAAGTAACCAAACACTCCAATACATCTGCGATTACGTTTGTAGGTTACAACTAATACAACTAATCGCTCCGCGAAGTGGGATTGTAGCTGGTGTCGTAAGCCGAGGTTACAACTAATCGCTCCGCGAAGTGGGATAGTAGCTGGTGTCGTAAGCCGAGGTCACAACGAATCGCTCCGAGAAGTGGGATAGTAGCTGGTGTCGTAAGCCGAGGTTACAACTAATCACTCCGCGAAGTGGGATAGTAGCTGGTGTCGTAAGCTGAGGTTACAACTAATCGCTCCGCGAAGTGGGATAGTAGCTGGTGTCGTAAGCCCTCCGGTAGCCGTCGTGGTGGCCGTGCCCGTGCGCGTGCTCGTGGTGCTCCTCGTGGCTCTGCGTGTGGTGGTGTGAGACAACCGGCTTGGTGATGATCTCGTACGTGGTGGACTTGTGCCCGCCGTGCATGCCCTTGAGGCCGACCAGCGCGGAGAGCAGCAGCGACATGAGGGCGGTCATGAGGGCCTTGCCTGCCAGCAGGGCGAGGGCTCCCAGCGCTGCGGCAGCCAGGGTACCTGGTGATGGGAACATATTGGCTTTAGTGAAGGATATTTTGACTCTTTGTTTAGTGGTGGCTGTAGTAGCTCATGACAGAAATAACAGTATTCAAACTAAATCGTACAAGGTTTTCACAACTTTGGTGGCTGTAGAAGCTCATGACAGAAATAACAGTATCCAAACGAAATCGTACAACTTTTTGATGTTGCCACTGGAGTAGTGCATCGCTTTAAGGTCCTTGCTTGCGGTGACGCTAGGTTCGGGTCTCCTCTTTCCCTAAAATATGGTCGAGAGAGGCGTTAGCTATGCCAGGCGTGATGCTCGTGAACGGGTGCTATTTGTGGGGACTGGCTTGCTCCAATTGGCAACATGTGAGAACCCGGGCATGGTCTTTACAAATAAACTGATTTTTGGCATGAACTGTTGCATATGACATGCATTGCTGATTCTCGTCGATTCATACTAATTTAGTGTTTTTATCTGTGATTCTAAATACTTTTGTTAACTTAGACTAAGTGGAAGTTAAAAAAACCAGCGGAGTTTCTTGCCAGTTCTTCTTCACTGGGATTGCCGAACTGGCTAAAGATAAAATATGACAAATCCGAGTGCAGTGATGATGAATAAACAAAAAACAAAAGACCAGTTAGATTGAGCAGCCTTTGAGCAGGACATTCGTTCGTGCGTAGCTGTATGGGGGCGACGGCGTAGCCACTTCAATATCCAATGTCGGTAGCGCCTGTGAGTGAGTTGGCTCACGAATGCTTTTATTGTTTTTTTCATCATTCATAGATTGTACACTGCACTCCAAGTACCGACTCACAGCACCGCCTAATTCCAAAAAAGCCTAAAATTCAAGGGTGGTGCACATTTATAACAATTTTCCGCTAGAATGGTACATAAGAAAGTAAGTGTTCTTTTAAAGTGAAACAAACCAAATGGCTCCCGACTAAAACTTTTTACGATTTCACGTATTTTAATTTAGAATTTTAGACATTATATAACAATTTAATTTTTATTTTATTAAGCCATTATTGATTGCGTGGATATTTTGCGTGGAAATATTAATATTAGAAATCGGAAGATTAATCTTGTCACTAATCCTTCCGAACGAAGATATTATTGTCCGGCAGATTGCGTATTTAAAACATCCAGTTAGTGGTGGAATGAACCATGTTCTAAACATTACACTTTAACGAAACGATAATGCATATTTGAATTTTGGATCGATTTTTCTGTGAAACACTCTAACCATGAGTGACAAAGGACCAAGTTAAATAAACTATCTCTGTAGTGACCATCATGCGTACTTAAGTAAAGGACGTAATTGTAAAAGATTTAAAGTGATAGCTGTGTTAACCTTGTCTCCTTTTACATTTGTCGATTACCATTTGTAGCCTAGTGGCGCGGGGACTGGCCTAGCGTACCAGAGACCTGGGTTCAATACCGACTTGCACCACTGTCTTTCTCTTTCCGAGTTCGATAAGTGCATTTCGTTACGAATGCGAGCTGCTCCATGGTTCGGAATCCATGTAAAACTGTAGGTCCCCTTCCCCTACTAGGTGGTAGGGTTTATGCCCATATTGGGTTTATTACCATCGCATTGGATGAAAAGATGGTCGAAGCGGCAATGAAAAAATGTCCGTGTTTTCCATCCAGTTTAATGTAGCCGTGCTCATAGAGGGAAGGTCCTGGCATGGCACCAAATTCCTTCGGGAATGAGGTGTATTTGGCTAATATCATAACGGTAGTTGTGTGGTATTAGCCATCCATGTCAGGTCGCTTAAAAAAAACCAATTATATTTATTTATTTCTGGAGTGTTCATATGAGTGGATAATGCGAGTGGGAAACCCATGAAAAATCGTCCATCCAATTTAATGTAACTCTCAATGAATGTTCAAATGTTCTAGCATGCCAGTGAAGTTTCTTCTGGCACGGCTTAATCGGCGCATATCATGAGTAGATATGTTAATGAAAAATCATGGTATTAAGACTCAATTAAGTTCTTAAATTTACCGAATAGACATCTTCTTTTCAATTTCTTCAAGTGCCAAAATCATCTTTTTTGCACTAAGTTTAATGAAACTATGTAGATATTTCCATCATTACTTATTTCTTAATTTTTTTGGGTGCATATTTTTATTAGTATTTTTAAAGATTGATGTTATGTTGTCCTTATGTTTTTCAGTCCACATTCCACTATTAATGTATGTAAAATGTATTATATTATATATTTTGCGTATGATAGTAAGTACCATCAAAAAGCATTTCACTTATACAGGACCGATCGCATGAATTTAATTAGGTCTTTAAGGAATCTAGCATTATCTTTTATTCTGCGTTGTTGCAAACATTGTAACCAATAACGAACATAATGTTGTCCAGACATACCTTTCATCATAAGTGCTGCCGCCAGGAGTGCACCTCCGCCGCCACCCTTGCCTCCTCCGCCAAGACCTCCTCCGCCGCCACCCTTCCGGCCAGTCTCTTTCTCCCCTTTGGCCATACTCAGAGCCTCGTCCGCAGTCTCCGAGTCCAGCAGTCGATACCTCAGCGAGTGCCCGTCCAAGTAGGACTGCAGTCGGTACAGCAGGAACCGGTTCAACTTCTCCTCCGGCCTCCCAGGGTACTGCTTGGACAACTCCGAAGCCAGGTCTTCGGGCTTGGTCGAGTTCGAAGACGTGTTCTCTTTCACAATACTCAATCCGGGGAGCAGCGACAGCTCATCTTTAGAGCCCAGGTCCTCTAGGAAGGATATCGCGTGGATCTTCAAGCACTTGGAGTTCAAACTCGCCCCGCTGCACTCCTTCAGGAGCGACCTTCCCGTTCTCTCGGAATCGATCGGCTTGAGGGTCTCCACGTTTTCGCTGATGCTGTTCAGGGAGGTCCCTTCCAATGCACAATGCGTCGGATTCACGTGGACGAACATAACTAGAAACAGGTTGAAGATCACGCAATGATTCCTGGAGATCATTTTGATTGACTACACTTTGCACTGTTGCGTGATTGGTTCGTCTATAACGCACAATCCATGATGGCATTGATCGAACTGGTGCAGCAGAGAGCTAACGGTCTGGTTTTATATCGGTACGCTGGGCTAAAAAGTAGAGTTTTCGTAGTGAAATATAAAAAGAGCACGATGGCCGTCGAACTTTATTGTTAGCGGAATAAAAGCAAACAAGAGTACAACTTCGATGGTGAGAGTATTGGAGCACCAATATTTACTATCTCGAGTTGATGGGATGTGCTGATGTATTTTCAAGAAAATCGAGAACATCATAGTTGTATGAAGAAGTTTATAAAGCATTCAAACACAGTATCAAATCGATTCAAATTAGATCAAATAATTCATTTAGCGCAACACATATCTGCAATGAATTAACATGTAAAACAACAATAAACGAGTCAGAACAACGAAAAGACAAGACTTATAACATAACTAAAACCTACATCAAATGTGTTTAAAAATACTTATTATTATTTCCCTTGAAGCAACCATACTACTACAAGTATGTAGAAAAAATTATAAATTTCAGTAGGAAGCATTGATTGCGGGCGGAAGGACCTTTTTATAGAGCAGTTAGCGGAATTGATAGACGCACTGCCCGCTAAAGATTGCTTACTGGTTCCGGTCCAGTTTAATATTACAATTTTAATGTAAGTAGTTGTACTTTGAGCGGCTCGTAGCCTAGTGGCACGGGGACTGGCCTAGCGTACCAGAGGCCTGGGTTCAATTCCGACATGCACCACTGTCTTTCTCTTTCCGAGTTCGATATGTGCATTTAGTCATGAATGCGAACTGTTCCATGGTTTGGAATCCATGTAAAACTGTGGGTCCCCTTCCCCTGCTAGGTGGTAGGGTTTAAGCCCACCCGGGTTGGTACCATCGCATTGGATGAAAAGATGGTCGAAGCAGCAATTATAAATTGTCCGTGTTTTCCATCCAGTTCAATGTAACCGTGCTCATAAAGGGAATGTCCTGGCATGGCACATAATTCCTTCGGGTGTGTGAATATCATAACGGTTGCTGTGTGGTATTAACCATCCATGTCAGGTCGCATAAAAAAAAAGTTCTTTTTACAGTTTTTTTCTTTAACTAAAATGTCCTTAACTCACATTATACATAAATATGATATTCGTATTGTCATGATTGTCGTATCAAAACCGAGCAAGACTGCTAAATTCTGCTTATTTGATATGACTTAAGAGGTTAATGAGGTGATTAAGTTCGTTACAATGGCACGTGCCTTAAATAATTACTTAAATTGACAGAGCGGAAGTGAGTGAAAGTGTCAAGTCCGGTTGGACTAGGAAAAGATACCACGACCAGACATAAAAAGTACTTAATTAAAGTTAGGTGCGTAGAACCCGCAACGTAGAGCACGTATGAAAATATATATGTCTGTAGAGGAATCAAAAGAAGCATGCTGTGATCGAACAGTATGGCGCTCTTACACCTACCCCTGCTGAGAAGCGGCGTGATAGAATGCATATATGTGATTATTATAAAATATATAACCTGTCGCAGAAAAAGTCAACCTCTACACAATATGTCACAATAGGCAAAGATACTCGCTAATGTGGTAATAGAACCAATTTCACTTGATTGTAAGAAGGTGTTCAGTTGACAATACGGAGAAATGAAAACGGGTGTTTTTCTCGATGACGACGACAGTGATGATTGTGGGAAAACCATTTTCCTTTCGTTGACGTGCGAGGTCTCTACGGAAAAGTGAAAGGGATCTTCAATGGTCCCAATCGCGTCTTAGGATATTTTTGGCATTCCACATGTTTTTTATGAACGAGAAAAACTGAGTCAGTCAGGAGTAATATTTCGTTGAAAGAAGTGAATATTTTTTTATTTGCTCACTAATACTACTACTAATTATATTTATAGATGCCGTTCTCCATGGTACGGATGATAAAATCAAAGGAGCCAAGGAGGTACTTGGCTGGACCATCCCACAGATGCGAGCAATGCTCCACGCAAGACATTATTTGAGCAGTTTTTTTCTCGGTTCTTTTTTTTTTTTTTTTTTAATCTATTTTTTTTTTTTAGGGCTTGGGTACACTTTGTGACCATGTCAGCCCCGTGAGGCCTGTTACATATTAAATACTTAAAATTAGAAATTACACAAGAATTCAGTCTCTTCTTTTCAATATGACACTTACAAAATTGTAATTTTTAATTGCCATTTCGGAAAATGGCAAGCTTAAAATTGTTTGATAGGTCCCTACGTCATAGTTTATACTATTTAGCTGTCGCTGCTCGCCCACTCCCCGCACACACTCCGTTAAAATATGGTACACGTCTTCAAGCACACCACACACGTCACAATTTGGTGATGTTCTTTTCCTCATTAAGTGTGCAAACTTATTGAGCGGAATGTGCCCAGAGCGTAATCGAAAAGCAACAACTAAATATTTTCTCTTCAATTTGAGACCGTCGAACCAAGGTATCCGAGGGGGCTCGGATTGGATGGTCTTATACCATATTCCTTTAACCAACGACCTAGAATCAAAATGTTCCTTCCATAAAATACGGCATTTATTTTTAGCTGCTGGTACACAATTCGTAAATACAAGTTTGCATTTCAATGGAATCCCCAAACTTAGGGCTGTTTTCGCGAGGGTATCAGCCTGTTCATTCCCAACTAATCCCACGTGAGATGGAATCCATTGTAATACCACGATTTTACCCAGTGATTGCAGTTCTAGAATTACTTTTAAAATTTCGTACGCTATAAATGAACTACGAACTCCCCTAACACAGCGTGCAATGTCCTGTAGGGCACTTTTGGCATCACTTAGAACTAGGATTTTTTTCTCGGAAAGCGTTTTGCTATACGATAATGCCTCGCATATAGCTATAAGTTCAGCTGTCATTATGTTTACATTTCCCGTTATTTTAAACATAGCTTTTGTATTTATGCAAGGATCATAAAAGGCGGCCCCGACCTGATCTTCTCGGTTCTTGTAGCCGAGTTCTTAGTCTGGTGGTTGCTTACTTTGAATGTGTTTTGTATCATGATTTAAAGACCAAAAATGTTTTAGATTGTATCCGATTACAATGTTTCAGTGTAGATGTCGTCGGATTTTTTTTTTATAAACAATTTGTGACCTCAATCCGTATTGGAAGCTAAACTACTTCGTGATAAAGGATTTCAAGAAACATTATTTAAGATCAACTTGCCAAAAATAATAAAAACCTGCCAAGTGCGAGTCGGATTCGCACACGAAGGGTTCCGTATCATGGTATAAGATTTAGAACACAAAAATCACGTTTCTTATTTTATTTTTATTTTACCAATTTTTTGTTATAGCCGCAAAATAAACACACACTTTGTGAAAAATTCAGCTGCCTACCTATTACGGTTCATGAGATACAGCCCTGTGACAGACGGACGGACGGACAGCGGAGGCTTAGTAATAGGGTTCCGTTTTCACCCTTAGGGTACGGAACCCTAAAAACCAAGATCCAATATTGACCGTTGAAAGGACAAACCTGTCTCTTAAGATTAACGCCTCTTAGGGTTGCGAAGGGATCGATTCACATCCTTTTGATTGATCAAAGGAAAAACTGTGATTTTCACGGAACAAGCGCGGTCCATTAAGTTTACTTTCACTTTCTTCGACGCCATGCTCTTTTATTTTGGTCTGCAGAAGAAAGCCGCCGCCGTTCCGCTCCGGAGGAGTTTCAAGTTTTTTTTTTGTTTTATTTCCGACTAGCGGAATATAAGCCTCCGGCAGTGAAAACTTGCGTCATTTTGACTCCGAATGCTATTACAGTATGCTTATTCATGTTCAGGTTCTATGTATTTATTCTGAAACTGGTTTCGTAAAACTCTTTAATTGTTATGAACAACAAAATCAATTAATTGTTCCTTAATTGTAAATATGTATAAAAACTGCTAGTATTCCAGGGATTGTAAAATTTGGACGAACATTCTAACATTATTAATTATTCCTTTGCCTTAACAAATGTAATTTAATGTGTTTACTAAAATTTTGATAGTAAGTAAATGATGTATTTACTTACTATGTACTACCGTAGGAGTTAAAAATCAAATATTTGTCTATAAATTTATGGTAGATATGTTTTGTGGTATTTAATAGTTTAAATTTTAAATAAAACCAAATATTAAGATAAGTTCAATGTTATAAAAACTATTTTATTTCGAAATAAACAAACAAAAACACCACACATGTAATAAGGAATGGAATGTAGAGACATATGCATTGTATTAGCATGGATATGTATTATTATGTAAGGATATTATAGGCTTTTTTCAGGGATCAGACATAATCAGTGACTCAAAATGCAAATATTTTTCCATTATTTATTGTAATAAATAAAGTTGTAATGACTTAAATGAAATGAACAGACGATGAAGATAAATCATGACAATTGATAAACAAAAAACGAAAATAACAATACGATTAACAAAGCTGAAAGATAATATCATAAATTATAGTTGAACAATATATACAAATAAGTTACAGATTTTTTTTTGTAAAACCTTATAACAATACATATATTTAAAATACAATTAAAAAAAACCACGAATGTGCGTTAAAATCACGTGTCCAGTCATATAACAAAAATAAATGAAATTAAATTTAAACATAATACATAAATATAAACAAGCTATTTACTTGAATTAAATAGTATATAAATGAAATAAAATGTTTGTAAAACAATATAAATTATACTCACTAATGAGATACATATTTACAAATGTACAATAAACGTAAACGACTAGAATATGATAAAAAAATCATGATATTATATAAAACAATTGTAAAAATATTAACATGATATAAAATGCAAACATAAATTGTTTAATACTCTAATGATATAGTTTTTAAATTATATATTTATATATTTTCAATAGATATATATTTTCTTAAATACATATTTATTTTAAACACAGGTACCATAAGTCGCACCGCTAAATATGTTAAAACAAAATTAATATAAACGTACAAGAGATAATGCAAACATGACAAATAAAAAGTAAATACGAGAGATCGAACAAAACAAAAAAGATAACAAATAAAAAAAAGGTTATGATGCATGAATTAAGAAAAAATAAGGATGATATATGAGGTGTAAGGACTAAATATACTCAAAGTGATACAAGTTTACAATGAAGATATATCTCACTTCGCTATTATACAGTCTTTATGCAAAATCGATTCGACTGTAAAACCTAAACAAAAGAATAACAAACACAACGTAACTCCAACAAACCCCGCGACGAACACAATAAATTAAATAATTTAGAATAAATAAATTCAATCTAAACTACACGTTAACGCCGCCTGAGCATGGCGTCGATGGAGCGGCCGTAGTGGCCACCGCCAGAGTGCCCGTAGCCTACGTCCTCGTGGCCGGTCGAGTGCGAGTGCGAGTGCGAGTAGACCGGCTTCGTGACGATCTCGTACGTGGTCGACTTGCCGCCGCCCGAGGTGAGCGCCTTGAGGCCGATGATCGCCGAGAGCATGAGGGACATCAGCGCGGTCATGAGGGCCTTGCCGGCGAGGAGGGCGAGCCCGCCGAGGCCGACCGACATCAGCGTTCCTGGAATGGCGGATAAAGAAAATCTGAAGTATATGTGACGAAGGGAAAGAACAGGCGAATGCCTTGATGCTGATCATGGCCTAAAGCATGAGAGACATTAGCTCGGTCATGAGGGCCTTGCCGGCGAGGAGGGCGAGCCCGCCGAGGCCGATCGACATCAGCGTTCCTGGAATGGCGGATAAAGAAAATCTGAAGTATATGTGACGAAGGGAAAGAAGAGGCGAACGCCTTGATGCTGATCATGGCCTAAAGCATGAGAGACATTAGCTCAGTCATGAGGGCCTTGCCGGCGAGGAGGGCGAGCCCGCCGAGGCCGACCGACATCAGCGTTCCTGGAATGGCGGATAAAGACGATCTGAAGTATATGTGACGAAGAGAAAGAAGAGGCGAACGCCTTGATGCTGATCATGGCCTAAAGCATGAGAGACATTAGCTCGGTCATGAGGGCCTTGCCGGCGAGGAGGGCGAGCCCGCCGAGGCCGACCGACATCAGCGTTCCTGGAATGGCGGATAAAGACAATCTGATGTATTTGTGACGAAGAGAAAGAAAAAGGAGAGGGTTAGAGCGGTTCGCAGCCGGAACAGGGACAACAATAAACAATTGTAAGAAAATATGGTCGAAGCGGCCATTAAAAATCCGCCAGTCGAATGTAGCCGCGCTCATAAAGGGAAGGTCCTGGCATGGCAACTAGTTCCCATGTTTTGTGTTAGGCTAATACTAAGCTGTGGTATTAGACATCCATGTCCAGTAACATAAAAAAACTTAATAAAACATAGAAAACATCCCCAAAAACTGCGTATTTTCGCTGGTACTATGACATTTCTAAGTTGCGCCAGTTTCCGCCACTGCCAGAACTAGTTACACCGTGATTATACTAAGCTTGATTACAAATTTTGCCCAGATAAGCGTGATGAAATCATTACATCCGAACGATTACTTGAGTAATGTCATTGTAAATAATACATGTCATTGAAAATCTTTTGTTTCTATTCAATGCATTCTGAAATGTGAATTGCAATCCCTCCATGTGGACTTTTTTTATCCCTGTTCAACATTGGTATGACGTTAGCAACGTATCCATTCCTCTTTAATCAATGGCATAGACGACTTATACCTCCGTCATGATATAAGCCCAACACATCGCATTCACGAAGGAATTAGTTGCGGTGCCGGGGTTCCTTTATGAGCACGGCTACGTTGACTTAGCTTAGACCATCTGTTCATCCAATACGATGGCACCAAGTAGGAGAAGGGGAACTACAGTTTTACATGGATTCCGAACCATGGAACGGCATGTAATCGTAACGAAATGCACTAATCCAAATCAGAAAGAGAAATAATGTGGTGCGGGGTTTTGAACCCACACATCTGAGATGGAAAGCCAGTTCACTCGCCCCTGAACGACTCGCCGGTCACTTGAAGTATTGAGATGTGAAAAGGAATGGAATTATGACTTGTTTGATGTTTGATGGAAACACAGGATAATAAATTGCTCGGATCGCGAATTCGCTTATTGACCTCCTGTACTTATGTTGTCATGCTTTCGGGCAATCTTATTATTTTGCATTGAACTTTAAGCTGTCATTTCTAGAAATAAAGTCATAGGTACCAATGATGTATATGTCGGTAAGCAAGAGTGTCTGTAAGCAGTGGCAAATGCTTTGAAAGCTTACAATACGTTGAAGTTGAAAAAAAAAACCAGCGAAGTTTCTTGCCAGTTCTTCGCTGCGATTGTTGAACTGGGTAATGATAAATTATGAAAAATCCGAGTGTAGTGTACTGCGTACGGATGATGAATAAACAAGTAGGTACTGCAATAACATGTCACCATTTTGTTGCACTCCATGTAATTGTAATATATAAATGTAATATGTAAATATATTTAAAAAAAAATCCAAATATAATTTTTATGGAGTCTTCACGCAAGATGGCACTGTGAGGAAAGCGCAGTAGTGAAGCTTAGAGATGAATAAACCAAAGCGCGAAAAAAGTCTGTTTTGTTGAAATGTAATCCGCTTTTCATGTAGTATAATATCCTGTAAAGTTCGTTAACCACTCAGTGTTATGATATGCAGCCTCAGAAATCAAATAAGAGCAACGTCAGGGCACGCCCGACATATACGAATCTTTCAGTTGAAATAATTTTCTTTTAAATTAATAGTTAGTGATGAATATTTAAAAGACACCTCGACCTGATGACGGCTTAAGGTTTGTCTCAGTTTACTACCCAGCGGCCGAGCCCTAGACTAAAGAGGCTTCACTTGAAAAAATATGACCTTTTAATATGAGGTGGCCTGTGAAAATATCTTGTCGTTAACATACACATGTCGTATAATTGTGTACGCTACGCTCTCGGTAATGAGTAGTTTGATTTAAATTTTCACACTTTCCGTACACAATTCAACTTGGTTGCAAGCGTCATCATAGCGTTGATAACCGATGGCAGGAATCTTGTTTTTTTTTGTTGTTGTTTATAAGCAGGATTTGAAGACATACTCGTACCTTTCGAGCAAACGCTTATTTAGGGGTTGAAACTATGAGATATGTTTTGCTTGTGGTATTTGGCTCCACGGACTCTATAGAAGAGTGTGCAGCATTTTTTAAACTCAGTTGCATTTTTTGCAACAATTGCGTGTTGCGTTTGGTACTAAAGTACAATCTTAGAGCCCCTCTAGGGAACTAGGCTGTTTGCTGAAAAGTGTTATTTTCAAATGTGTAACCACTGAGACAAGAACCAATTTTAAGGCTTACATTTTTGTTATTAACACGGTTATCAGTGCAAATTTATCAAGTTCTTTTTAAATTCACCTATGTCATGTTCACAAATACGTCCGAAAGGTGGTTTATCGTTATTTCAATAAGTCAAGTGAAATTTGAAAACACGACAGAGATGGGTATCATTTATATGAAAGTGCCATCTGTCACACGCGGTGGCCACATGTCAACCAACCTCCGAATTAAAGTTTTCTTCTCCAGTGATTTCGGGTGACAGTCTTTCCATTCACGGTCTGATTCTTGCATCTTGCTCATTACACATTGTATCCTATTGGTCATAAGCGAATTTACAAGAATGTATAGGATACAATTTATTGATAAGGAATAAAATGGGGTTATTTCAAATATACAATGGGAAGGGCTTTTCAACAAAAAAATGTTAATCAACTGTTTAATGACAATGCAAATATTATATTCATTCAGCCCTTCAGCCTTTACATTCATTCAACCTTTCAACCTTTATATTCATTCAACCCTTCAGCCTTTATATTCATTCAACCCTTCAACCTTTATATTCATTTAACCCTTCAGCTACACTGCAGAGAGATTCGTTTAGTTTCACGGTTTTTTTCATGCGGAGTTTATCGTGAGCGTTTCATTTTGTATGTGGGTGGTTTTACATTTCAGACCCAATGTGAAACTGAAAATGTTATCGAATAGATCGAAGGATTAATCTCAAAGGGAACCGCACGTAGGTACTTATTGAATGTAAGATGCAGTTAAAAGCAATGATAGATGAATGAAGATAAGTTGGAGTACAATTGATACTAGTTGAGTGAAAGATGGAGCACTGAAGGTTTGATATGTAGACCCTACACAGGAAAAAAAGCGTCGGGAAACCACCAGCAGCCCTATTCCTGGATTTCATTAATCAGGAATCCTGAGTTTAGAAAACGGCTTTTATAGCGGTTATGCTATAAAAGTAAAAAATACTATGCTACGCAATCTTTTCGTCATTAAAATCTCTTTGAAATGCTCACACCAAAAAGCGGTTTTCGAGACTCGGGATTCCCGATTCCTGATTACGGAATTTTACGTTGGCCACGTTGGCCAGATGATAAACGTCAGTTAGCAGGCCACAACTGGCGAAGGAGACCGCATGACTTGACGTCAGGGGGGACGTCTATGTCCAGCAGTAGACAGCAAAAGGCTAAAGAAGAAGATACGAATTGTGTAAGAGACGCGATATAATTAGCACGAATGAGTTCCCGCTTTAAGAAGCTTTTTAAGTACGGTACTTTTAAAAAATGAAAAATGATAGACGGTGAAAAAATCTTTTAAAAGTTACCTTTCATCATGAGGGCCGCGCCGATCAAGGAGCCCATGCCGCCTCCCTTCTTGCCGCCGCCGCCGCCGCCCATGCCTCCCTTCCTCGCCTCGCCGATGGCGGACCTCGCCTCCTCGGCCGCCCCAGCGTCCAGCAGCCGCAGCTTCACGGAGTGCGTGTCCAGGTACGTCCCCAGCCGGTACAGCAGGTACTTGTCGAGCCTCTCCTCCGGCTTGCCGGGCAGCGAGCGCGCCAGCTCCGCCGCGACCTGCTCCGCCTGGCTGCCGTTGTCGCTGGCGTCCTTCACTACGCTGATCCCGTGCAGCAGCGGCAGCTCGTCCTTAGCGCTCAGCTTCTCCAGCACCGATATCGCCTCGATCTTCAGGCAGGTCGAGCTGAAGATGCCGCCGGTGCAGTCCTTCTTCATGGACCTGGCGGCACTCTCCAGGTTGTCGATGGTGTTGGCGGAGGCGGCGCCCGGCGGCTGAGGCAGGGCGGTTGCGAGAACCACCGCGGAGGACACCAGCAGGAGTTTGTACATCTTGGATGCTCGCGTCCGTTCGGAAGGCAGTGCGGTCACGGTTTGATGTGACGATTGTTCTACCATGCTTATATATGATGCGGTTGGGACGCGAGCCTGTTATAATTCTCATAGGCGAATGCGTGCAGAGGCGCGTGCGAGCGAGATTGATGCTTCCGTCGGAGGCATTAAGGTTAATGTTGCGGAGTGTGAGTGCAAGGTTGTAATGTTCTTGTATTAGGTGTATGCAGAAACGTTTAATCTGCGCGTATGTAGTGAAGGCTGGATTGGAGTTAGCGAGCTATCACTTCTGCGCGTTGATAGAACCGGCATATTATTTTTTTCATTTCACTTTTTTTTTTTATGTAACTGGACATAGATCCACCCACCGTCATGACTAGCCCGATAGACCGCATTCCCGTAGGAATTGAGTGTCATGCCCGAATTTTCCTGTTATGAACGGCTAACTACAATCTCAAACAGGAGTCTTATTCATACTTTATTGTTGCTCTCAAACAATTATAATTTCAATTTCCTGTTGTTCCATTTAAAGGCATGTTTGGGTATAGCAATAAAAAAAATTATCTTTTTTATGCCTCGGCCGACTTTCTTGTCGGTTCCGCTTAGGCCGTAATGTTTGAACCATTTTCAAATAAAAAACCAGCCAAGTGCGAGTCAGACTCGCACAAGAAGAGTTCCGTACCATTGTACAAGATTTAACACCAAAACATCACGTTTTTTGTATGGGGGCCCCCTTTATTTTGTATTTTTTTTTATTTCCTATTTGTTGTTATAGCAACAAAATAAATGCACATTCTGTAAAAATTTCAGCTGCCTACCTATTACTGTTCATTAGATACAGTCCTGTGACAGACAAACGGACGGACGGACGGACGGACAGACGAACGGACTTACGGATGGACAGCGGAGGCTTAGTAATAGGGTTCCATTGACAATAAGTGTTGTAAGAATGGAGCGGGGCTTGTACCCCTAACCTAACATCTTGTATGAGAAGCGAGTCACGCGCTCCTTTGCTGCGAGCTACTAACTCTTTGATGGGTGACATATTAATGATACTAGGACTTATATCAATGCAATTTTTAACTTGTTATTTTTTTATTAAAAAGGTCTGAAAGTTGTAGATTCTACATTAAAAAGTGTCGAATTAGTGTGGACTGCGCAATCTCTGGTTGATGATACATTATTTGTAAAATTTAAATATATCCATCCTTATTTTTATAATAAAAAGACAGATCTATAATAACCATAATTATAATACTAACTATATAATTTTGCAACATTTTAAGTTTAAAGAGAGTTCGTAAATGAGTAAAGACGCAAGTGGAATAAATTGAAGTTTTTGAATTAATATCTGTCATCATGAGTTCTGAATTCTTGTCAGCAGAACCCAACAATCACACGTGTCTATCCAAATATATCGTTAAGCAATGAAGCGGATAAGTATGTAAGGTAAAAGAGGGTAAGTAGGTCTTAAGGAGTTCCAGGAAATTTGTTCACGAGTTACGCAGAAAACTGTCCAGAGAATTAATTTGATTTGGATTTCTTTACAACAGTTAGTTCCGGATGCAACGCCAGTTCATCTTTGAAAAATAAAATAAAATGAAATTAAAATGATATGAAATTAATATACTCTTCATTGCTTAGAACTTTTATTACAAAGGAAGCAAAGGCGAGCTTTTTTCCAAAGGCAATCTTTAACAGCAATATTAGTAAATTACTTAAAACTAAGCTCTATAATCAGACTTATAACTAAAGACTTTAAGACTTTTTGTTACTTTACTTATTGAAAAGAGAAATGGCATACATTTTTAATCATATAGCACATAGGAGCAATATTTTTGAAATCACTTTTACCAAGTTGCAATGGAGGAGATCTTCGATGCACACAATTTGAGAGTTTAACTACATATTGGACATATTTTCTAATATAACATTGTATATAGAATAAACCATAAAACCTGGTCGCAGTAAGTATGTGATTAGAGCTCAAGCAAGAAATAATTTACCAGAAATTTCAAGCTAAGTTTTTTTTTTCAAAACATAAAGGTAAATGAATGGAGTAAAATATTGTTTATAAACGTGCTGGCCAAGAATGTATGTTCTTACAATATTTAATTCAAGTATTTATGAAACCACATTAATATATGTATAGAAAATATTTATGTATGTATTCTCGACCGTGAAGCAAGGACACATTAATTAAAAAAGAGCCCACTAAAAATCATTACTTTACAAAAATACTGCAAGGCTAGACCCGAACTAGCAAAACATACCATTCATGGGTATTGCGTCTTCCAATTTTGCCACCCGTTGTATACATATAATTTGGAATTCTCATACAGTCCCTTCTCCCGTAATCAATGCCTCCTACTAACACTGTGTTAATAACTTCATATATTTATTTAACGCTTCATCTGCATTGCGGACATTATTTTGGAATGTTCTATCTTTGCAATTAGTTCTGTTAAATTTGTTCATTAAATGCCAACATTTATATTGAGCAAGT
Source organism: Incurvaria masculella (assembly GCA_946894095.1). NCBI lineage: Eukaryota > Metazoa > Arthropoda > Insecta > Lepidoptera > Incurvariidae > Incurvaria > Incurvaria masculella. The sequence continues at coordinate 13,083,936 of OX335662.1, read as the reverse complement.
CTTAAAATGTAACTAATGTTTTTTTTAAGTATAAGTAAATAGCAGAAAGATAAAATATGTAGTAATCATACATAATATGTTTTAGACTACAATGGGAAACTGACATGACATACGCACATTAGTACCCAAACTAGTAAGCCTTCGCTGTGCCTCGCCGTAAAAACGTGGCCACTGCGAGTTGTCAATGAAGCTCCAGACTCTAGTGGAATTAAGTCGAGTAGTTGCCGTGAATCTAGAGCATCGACGTGAAGTGAGCTTACACTCTTGCTATGTCTCACTATGTTGAAAGTTTTTTTGGTGTTTTGGTGAATCGCATCATATTTTATGACTATTTCTCATTCAAATCCAAGTCCTCAAATTATAAAGTATACAATAACATAAAGTAACGAAAACTAGCCCTCGGTTGAGTCTCACGAAATAATATATGTAGCAGGCAATCATTATTGTAATCATATGCATATTTTTATTTTTGAACTAATTTTAAACATAAAAAATCAAAATAGCTTCGTAATTCTTAATCGCAAAATCAAACATCACTGTCGATATAAAAACAACTATGAGACTTATGACAAAAATGGCCAAGGTAGTGTAGGGTTCACAAACGCTATGTAATAAACCATACATTAGCGATTAAATAAGTTACTTCTAGTCAGAAAAGTATTTGAGAAACCTTAAGTTTTATAACAAACGTTTCTAATCTGTAATTATATCATTTGCCAGGGTAGTCATGTCAGACTGACAGACAGACGGAGGGACAGACTCTTTTTTAAGCATTTCAGTTTATTTTAGTACGTAAGAACTATTACACTGGATCTGATGAAAAAAAAAAGGATGTTGTTCTTAATTCCAAGAGAACAATCTGCAACCATCAATATGTAACTACATTTCCTATACCTCTATATCCACGTGTTTTACTTTTCGCTCCAAAATGTTCCTCATCTTGCCCGAAATCAAATCTACTTATGTAAAAAATAGGATTTGGATAGACAAGATTGTGAGAAAGCTCTGACCCACATAATTCAGTAAGTAACTTAAAAATTATAACTTAGACACGCTTTTCTCATATCTTGATTTAGCTGCGGTGAAATAAGATTTTCATAAATGTTTTTTTTATTTTAATGAGTTCATTGTATGTGCTGTGCTGACTTTAATAACAATTTACACACAAGTTATAAACAAGAAAACGAGCCACCACGAGTCTTATGTCTACACCAGGAAATATTTGAATCCAAGGTGTAACGATTACAAATAAATAAATAAAATAAATAATAATAATAATAATAACCATTTATTGGATGAAGAAGACATAAGTACACAGAAAACCAAACAACAGTAAAACATACAATGCAGAGTACATTTCTGAAAAGATAAAAAGGAGAACATAAAAACATAATATAAATGTTAGCTACCTACTGCATGCTTAAGTATATATATATTTAATATATATACTTAAGCATGCTTAAGTATATATATATTTAATATATATACTTAAGCATGCAGTATAAGCATGCATTATATATTTAATATAAAAGTAAATAAGATTGCATGAAACGATTATGTTCTTAGATGGAAACTGTATCAAGTTTTACATGAGTTTGCGCGTAGACATACAATGAATTAATCCAGCTTTACATCTTCCATATGTTAATTTTCGGATAGTCGCTGTACTTTTTTGTCGCTTTGCAATGCTGCATACTTTCGTTTAGTAGCAGGTAGAAACATAGGTAATTCACCCTTGCTAATAACCGGGTATTAACTTGGGTTGGCAACACTCTACTTACCTAGGCGTGTAGGTCAACATTCTTCGTAAGTAGTTTTCCCTTTTTTCAACTATTTTTTTCGTATAATTAATGGTTAGAATGTACGCACCTCTACAAAGAGACAAAATACGTATTTATTTCACAGAGAGCGCATGAGGTTCATTTGGAGTATGACCAAACGTTTTTAGGAAAGCGATTTTAGCTCTGTTTAGGGAGAATGGAAATATTTAGGAAAAAATAGATGCAGCAGTATTTAGGTTTGGTTAAGTTTGATTATGTTAGGTCAAATCTTAAAAAAATAGATCTAAGTATTTATTTCATAATTGTGGACGGAAAAATATGTTATATAAACCCGTGAAGTTTCTTTGCGGGTTCTTCTTTACTGGGTTGATCGAATCCGCGGATCTTTGTGACGTAACTTGGTGTAGTTTGACTACCAACAAGTTTAAATAAATGAAATGAAATGAAATAGAGGGGTCCTTGAGAGAGTGGGGTACCCACCAAATGTCAGGAATTATCCTGAAATGTCAGGGTTTATGTTCCGCTTTTAGATATTAATTTTTTAATGGAAATAAACATAATTGGCTAAAACTCAATCTGAAACTAGGGGCCTTATACTAACTTATATTGCAAGGTTACTAAATGGCAAAGAAAGAAATTGAATGACATCTAGTTTTAATCAAATCTTAAACGCGGCATGTGTCGTAAGGCAGTTCCTCATCTAAAAGGTGCTCGACCACCCATGTGCTTTTTAGGGTTCCGTACCCAAAGGGTGCAAACGGAACCCTATTACTAAGCCTCCGCTGTCCGTCCGTCCGTCCGTCTGGTTGTTGTGAAGTTGGTCAAGATACTCCGCGGCAGATAAGAAAGACGAGAGCAACACGAAAGCAGGCAGAGCCTGTTCCTAATAAGTTTCCTAGATGCCTTGGAAACGTGCTAGGAACAGGAATTGACCTCAAACGTTGATGGCGACAAGGTGTTCCTGGCCATGGGTGGCCATGTCTTAGAGAACGTTCCATGTCGCAGGGCTGTTCATCTGTGCTCCTTCAGTGCCTGACTTTCGCTCGTGGCTGTTTCCTGACAGCGGCTCGTAGCCTAGTGGCGCGGGGATTGGCCTAGCGTACCAGAGACCTGGGTTCAACACCGACATCTTCTTTCTCTTTCCTAGTTCGATAAGTGCATTTCGTCACGAATGCGAGCTGAATCCATGTAAAACTGTAGGTCCCCTTCCCCTACTAGGTAGGGTTTAAGCCCGCCCGGGTTGGTACCATCTCATTGGATGAAAAGATGTTCGAAGCGGCAATGAAAATGTCCGTGTTTTCTATCCAGTTCAATGTAGCCGTGTTCATAAAGGGAAGGTCCTGGCATGGCACCAAATTATTTCGGGAATGTGGTATATTGGGCTAATATCATAACGGTAGTTGTGTGGTATCAGCCATCCATGTCAGGTCGCATAAAAAAAATACCCATTGCACCATTCGCGTGACTATGAATCAAGCCTGGAGGTAGTATTTTTTTTATTAAGATTATAATAGCGTAGCTGACAGTACGGTGCCTGGATGACACCATAATCGATCGGAAAGTAGTCCGACTACGCACCATCAATTGTAACGAACATGGAGCGGCCCGACAGGAAACTGGCAATCCAATAGCATAGCTTAGGAGGAATGCCAAAAAGGTTCCGGTACTTAAGGTGGGCCTTCCCGCTTAACTCCTCATACAAACAAGGAACGAGAAGATCATTCCCATATTTGTTGTCAGAGATCCAAAATTTTGCTTATAGAACTTTCTTTGATCGAACTAGATGTCGCTGGCATTGTAAAATAGTCTTCGGTTTCTAAGTTATAAGGTCCGAACGTTCGAATTTTTCGCGCGTTTTTTACAATAACTTTGGAAGTGGATTACTCAACGACATAGCTTGATCAATCAAGATTTATGATCAATTTGGTATTTATTAGATTTTTTACTACAGCGATCGTGGTTTACTTTTAGCTATTAGTCGTATTGTAACTAAAATTTTAGTAAATCTCACCAAATCACCTTAAGGTGTCCCTTCCCGGTGGGACTAACTCATTCGCGTGCACGGTACAAAATTGTGCTGTTGCGCTCTGGGACCTTCTCTGTTTCAAAGAATAAGACAGGCTCCGTGATGAGGAAGATGCAACATGTCCACAGAAAAGACAATGTGCATAGTGTATGATTTGGTAAGATTTACAAAAATTTTAATTTAAAAACGACTTATAGCTAAAAGTAAACCACGACCGCTGTAGTAAAAAATCTTACAAAAACGAAATAGATTAAAAATCTTGATTGAATAAGCTATGTCTGATGACTAATCTTTTTAAGATGTTCTTACTTTATCATTGCGTAATCCACCTCCAAAGTTATTGTATAAAACGCGCGAAAAATGCGAACTTTCGGACCTTATAACTTAGAAACCAAACACAATTTTACAATGCCAGTGGTCATCAGACATCTAGTTCGATCAAATAAAGCTATTTTGAGCAAAATTTTGGATCTCTGTCAAGAAATATGGGCGTGATCTTCTTTCCCCTTTTGTATGGGGAGATGAGCGGGATGGGCCACCTTAAGACGTTCGAGGGATTCGGAAATGTCCAATGCAACTGCCAGTAACTGTTTAAAATTGGTCAGTTGTTCGGCCTAAGTTATTTTCGTAATGTACGTTAGATCTCTTGCTGTCTTCTGAGAGACTGTTTGTTATCCAGGAGTATATTTGCTTCTAATTACGTTAGGAAAATCAAAGGGTCGGGCTATATTTTTTGGGTCCGGTAGAACAGAGGTTGTCTAGGATGAAGGTGATGGAGAGATTATAGGTGTAAACTCAGGGGCGCATATGTTCGGTGTTCGAATGCCACAAAGGCTAGGGTTCGGAGATGTTCAAACGCGACTGATAATGACTTCTTAAAATTGGCCAGTTTTCTGCCCAAGTTATTTTCGCAGCGTACGTTAGATCTCTTATCGGTCTGTCTTTGGACATTTTGAAACACAGTGGGTCAAGATACTCCGCGACAGATACAAATTAGCGGTAAGCTGTTCTTTAGCAAGTTTCCTAATATAAAAGTGAAAAGTTAACTTATCAAATGGTCAGGTTCTCATTTTTGTGTCCAGTAGGACAGAGGTGATGGAGAGACGGGTGATTATTGGTGTCAACTCAGGGGCGCACATTCCCTGTGTTCGGTGAACTGAACATTTTCCGTTGTCGGTGAACATCGTTCAGTGTCAGTGAACTGTGGTGCACATTCCCTAGTAGGTCACGCGACCTCAACGAAATGTTAGAAACCGCAAAAAATATCGTATTTTAGATTTATGTGGATGTTTTTTTTTCAGTAATGAGTACTAGCCTTATCTGATGTTTACGCAACCTTTGCTGAAATACCTTGTTCAGATTTTAAGAAATGCTCATAAAAGAATAGAAAATAATAATAAAGAAAATATTATATTTGAGTTATAGCGACATCTACATATAATCAGATTTTGAAAATAATAAATAAAAAGTATTGGACGAGAAATTCGTCAGATTACAATGCTTCATATGTAGATGTCGCTGAAACTCAAATTAATGAGAAATGGTAATGTCGTATCCATTAAATACATAAAAAATATTTAACAAAATATTGTTAATAATTATTCTAAACAAGTCCGTACATAACCCATCCTGATATTCCTCAAGCTCATAGCAATGAATCAAATTTACTTGCACACTTAACAAAATGTTAGTCACTGAAATTAAATTAATTACTTACATACACTTATTTTTTCGTACGGTTCGTTGATTCTAGAGCGAATAAATTTGTCGCTAGCTAAATGGAGGGTCTTTTCTCAACAGCAATATAGTACATGTAGTCTTATCGTAAGATTCCCAACTAGGAGAATGAGTTAAGAGGGTACACTTTTCGTGTCAGCCCATACGAATAGGGGAAAGCTATTTCTACTCCATTTCTAAAGATCTTTGGTTCAAATTATGCCAACAACTTTATCTAACCAGCACGTAGTCGTCTATGTTTTTAAATTGTACCTTTTTTTATTTACTGGAAGATTAAATGAAAAAAATATCATAAAAGATTTTGAATAAAAATCAATTCAAAATAATACTACTTTTAACTTAAATAATTTTCGTACTAAGTTGGTACGTCGCTTATTCCAAGGAATGTGATATGTATGTATAATCGACCGTGATGCAGTATATTCGTAAAGTAGTTCTCTTTACTGAGCTCTTTCTTCAATTCATATGTCCTTGCTTCGCGGTCGATTATACATACATACATACCACATTCCTTGCTTTTACCTTAGTCATTTAGGAGAATAAGTAATTAAAATAACATAGGAGACCAGCTACTAGGATTTCAAAATATATTTCAATAAATTATGTATATTGGATATATTTTGATGTGCGCGAAATATTTGTAGGTAAAGGATTGATGTCTCCATTTAAGAATGTAGGCTCTTCAATGCGCCTAAGTTTTTCATCAAGTTGTAGCCTTGCTCATGAAGAAAATGTCCTAGCATGGCAACTAAGTCCTTCGAGAATGCAGTGTGTTGGGATCATCATGACATTAGATGCGGTATCAGCCGTTCATTTCCCAATTCCATGAGATCAAACAACCCCCAAACCCGTGATGACTTAGATCTAAAAACATGACATAGAAAAAATATATAAACATGTTAATATAATTTAAATGTTAGCCCGAATGTGCGTTCTGGCTTGATTTGCAACTGGTTAGACATTTTATACTTGAACAGTGATTACCGATAACTTTTACTACGTGATATTGCAAATATTCTTTCTATAAAGAGTTTTAGCACGTTTCTCCATCCCGATCCATTCAAAGTTTTTGAACACAGAGCGCAAAAAGTATTGCACGTAATCCATACTAGTATTATAAATACGAAAGTAACTCTGTCTGTTGCATTTTCACGCCTGACCCAATATGGATGAATTTTTGGTATAGAGATAGTCTCGACCTTGGAAAAGGACGTATTCGTGATAATTATAATTGAAGGGGTTGAAATAGCAGATGAAAGTTTGTATGGAGAACTCTATATGAGAATATATAATTATATCATAGGAATTAAAACGTCCAACATAGATCTGAGCGGAGCTTGTTAATTCAGCTAGTTCATAATTAATGTGAAATATAGCCATAGTAGTTGCGGATAAAAAAATAACAGAGTTTCCGGTTTATTGGTTTATTTCATTTACAATGAATTCTTGGCTGAAAGTACTCAGATTTATTTTTCATACTGTGAAAAAAAAAAATAAAGGTCAGAACAGCTATAAGAAGAAACTGAATGAGTATTTAATTGGAAATAAATACCGAAAAAGAAAATTAAAGCGTCATGGAACTGTATTTATTGCAACATCATGCGTGGTTCATCATTTGACATTTCTTTATTATGCGTCTTAATGAGGAGGGAAAACATCGATTGATAATGTTTAATTATGTGTCTGAGTAGTAATTCTTTCGTAACTATCCGGTTGATCATGATCAGCGAATTCTCATGACATATGTACAAGTTTAAGGGACTTTTTCATCTACTGCTGATTAGCTTCATCGCCACTCCTTGCAGGCCTTTCTTTGCAGCTTGCAATCAATACCACTTTAAGATAATCAGGACTTTAATAATAAAGGTCCTTTAAGTGTCGATTTAAATAGATCAGCGATTGGTTAAAACCAGGCTTAGACTTGTGAAGAGATCACATCAGAGTGCTATGGTAGCCCCATCCAACTAACACTTTCGCTACTTATTGCTTGGAGAAATTGTATTTTATGGGGTTCCAATGGTAACCGAGATACAATTATCTGATAGTAAATATGTAGTGCCACTTGCAATAACATCACGCCGACTTGTGGCCTGTGGGATGGATAGTCTTGCCATTAGTATCGAGAGAAGAAAGATAGTGGTTATGCGTGAAAGGAACAAGAACAAAATAATATTTCATACAATGTTGCTGTACTTATTTATTTTTTTCAATTTCATAGGCGCATCAAATAATTACTTAAATTATACTCCCCATGCAAACCACTGTTCCAATATACCTGATATTTGGTATCTAATACAAGGCAATAATTGTCTGCATGTATGTGATTAGATACTAAATATCAAGTGAATGGGAACGGTGGTTTTTTAATAATATCAGTCAGTCAGTCAGTCAGCGTGTTTGCGTCAACTGCTGGACATACGCCTCTCCAATTTTTCTCCAGTCCTCCCGGCCCTCAGCGGTGCGAAACCACTGCTTTCCGCCGACGCACTTGATGTCGTCGTCCCACCTGGCCAGTGATCTTTCCACACTCTATTTTCCTGTCCACGGCCGCCAGTGTAGGACATAGTTATTCCAACGGTCGTCGTCTCTTCGACTGTGGCTGAATTATTTATGAATAGTAACACTAATATTACGTACTAAGGTACTTGTGTAATTTGTTTCAAAAACCGTCTAATAAAGAAATTTGAGTTTGAGTTTGAGACTAAGGTGACGAGCCCACTGCCATTTAAGGTTAGCCACCCGGTGTCCAATATCGACTACTTTGGTACGTCGGCGAAGTGCCTCGTAACGCACCATATAAAAATGTATAAACTAAATTTGTCGGCTGCTGGACTTATTTCGGCGATGGTAACCGTTCTCATAAAGGTAAGGTGCTGGAATGCAACCTAATTATTTTGGGAATTCGCTGTGTTGGGCTAATAACTTCGCGAGGGTGTGGAATTAGCCACCTATGTCATGTTACATAATAAGAACTCAGGAATACTACATACATATGTATTCTGTGGTATTCCACTAATCCATTACAAATACTTTTTTATAAAAAACTAAGGATTATTAATTCAATATTAACCAAATAAAATTTGAAACATAATAACTTTATTCAAATGAGTATACTTTTAACTAATGTGGTTCAGCATATTTTTAACTTAAACGTAAGTTTGATATTATAATTTATCAATAGATTGAAAGTTAAATTATACAGGGTGTTCCAAAAGTCATGGATCAAACGAAAAGTGGTGATAGAGGAGGTCATTTGCAATCAATTTCACCCCATATGTAGTTACCCCCATTTTCAATGGTTTAGGAGTTAGAGCAAATTCAAATTGTTCGGAAGAAATAAATAAAAATCATAAAACATATGATTTACTATTGTAATATGAAAGTGATGATCATGAAGTCATGTTTACTAGAAAGAAGCATAACTAGTAAGCACAAAACTTTGAAAATTTTTTTTAGAAAACATAACATTTTCTTAAAAAAAATTTTTTTGTTTGAGCGGAAAGAAATTTAAAAAAAATATTTAAATCCTAAACCATTGAAAATGGGGTAACTACATATGGGGTGAAATTGATTGCAAATGACCTCCTCTATCACCACCTTTCGTTTGATCCATGACTTTTGGAACTTCCTGTATAGTTTAAAAAAGATCAAATAAAAGCTACATATACATACACTTGTACATAATTATACAAGTACATTGTGATGGAAAATATTAGAACCAGCAATCCTTTATGCTTCATTTTGAATAAACATGTTTACAGACGTGCTCAAGCGCACTTGTAACGGAGCTCACTTAGTAGTAGCGTGCTTGTCTTAGGCCTCACAACAAATAACACAAAGAAGCGATGCGTTTATATGCATGATTTGTTTAACATTATTAACTTATAGCTTGCCATCCTATTGACCAGGAGGTTTTTGAATTAATTTATGAACAAAAAATAAATGATGAACAATGACTTAGTCACTTTCCGGGATAATTCCAATAAATGAAAAAAAAAAATCGAATTTGAATTTGATTTATTGGATTCAAAATATAATCCCAAATCATGTTATGGTGTAATCATTAGATTAATATCCATAATTATTACTTTGGCCCCAATCTATGGCAAGTGACTGTTTTAACACCAGAAACGACTGATATATTCAAGTATTGTGATATGTATGTACGTATAATCGACCGTGAAGTAATTGAAGAAAGAGCCCAGCATAACCATGGACCCGAACCAGCAAAACATACCATTCGCGGGCATTGCGTCTGCCACTCCACGTCCAATTTGGCCACCGGCTGTATACCCATAATTCAAATTCTCCTACAGTCCCTCCTCCCGTAATGAATGCCTCCTACTAACACAGTGTTTAAGATTATACCTACATACATTTTTTTAACGCTTCATCTGCGTTGCGGAAATAGGTTTGAATGTTCAATCTTTGCAGTCAATGTCCGTCAAAATTCGTATATAAGTCAATGGTTGGAGGTGTCCTTTTAAATCGCGCTATAATACACTCTATCGAAATCTAAATACTTATTATCTTACCCAATTTCTGTATTCCTCCCTAACACAAATTGAAATTAGTTAATCTTTATTTTCGTGGGTATTAAATGTATTTTTTTCTAATAATAATTATTGTTTGAATATCCAATTTCTTTATTTTAAGAAGAAATCTATTTATTCCATATACAGTGTACATTTATTTATCTGTATGTATAATGTATATTTATTGTGCATTTATTTATTGTGTATTTTAGTAATTATGTTGCATTGAATTAAGTATATAATTTTCTTCATAACCGCTACTCGCATTACTCGCGGTACCCAAAGGCAGACTGGTAGAGAATGCTTCCGGAATTAAGTTGTACCTTTTGCCCATTTTTTTCAGTGCAAGAAACATATATGAATAAATAAACTATTTTTATGTGGATATTTAGTTTCTACTTATGTTTTTATTTATTACGTTTTTTTATTCATATAGTCATTATCACACTGAACTTGAATTTATCACATAAAAAAAAAAAAATTCGCAACATTAATTATATTCCTTAACATAAAACGCATCTTCATAGCTTCGATGTGTAGCCTTCTAAAATATTTACAAAATATGTATACTCCGATAAGTTAAGTTTAACAACATGCATTCAGATTTGATGCTGTGGTCAAGTGGACAATTTACGTTCGCGACTCGATTTTATGTTTTCTCAGATTCGTTTTTGAGACGAAGTAAAAGAAAAAAATATGTAATTGAGCCTATTGAAGCAGCCGCATGACACTGATTGTAAAATTTAGAACATTGACAATGTCTGGCAATAGACTTACGTATAGTTGTAGTATTTTAAGCAGCTCGTAGCCTAGTGGCGCAGGGACTGGCCTAGCGTACCAGAGGTCTGGGTTCAATTTCTCGCCCCGACATGCACCACTTTTTTTCTCTTTCTGAGTTCGATAAGTGCATTTTGTCACGAATGCCAGCTGCTCCATGCTTCGGAATCCATTAAAACTGTAGGTTCCCTTCCCCTACTAGGTGGTAGGGTTTATGCCCGCCCGGGTAGGTGCCAACGCTTTGGATGAAAAGATGGTAGAAGCGGCATAAAGGGAAGGTCCTGGCATGGCACCAAATTCCTTCGGGAATGTGGTGTATTGGGCTAATATCTTAACGGTAGTTTTGTAGTATAATCCATCCATGTCAGGATGAATACAAAAACATAGTATTTAATGAAAATTTTATGTATATTGATATTAAGTAAATATACTTTTTTGTAGTAAGCATGTACGTCGCTTATTCCAGGGATATTTCTTTAATTAATGAGTCCTTGTTTCACAGTCGATTATACATACATCCATGTCACATTCCTATATTGATATTGTATGCTATAGATAGGCAATAATACGAAGATTTCAGTTTCAGATTCAGTTTATTTATAACCTCCATTAAATGTATATGACACACCCAGATTCGTACCTTTTTTTCCTGTCGGCTTGATTATTTTTGGCGAAGAAGATCCCACAAGAAACTTCGTCAAGTTGGTAATTGCATTTTTTTTCATTGATACTTACAAACTAGTTTACAGTGATTGATCGATTACTACTGCTCAGAAAGAATATTATATATACATTGGTGGAGAGCAAACTATTGACTATCATAGTGACATCTTGTTCTAAATTAATAGATTTATAATAATGGTTTGATGAAATATGTTTAATTATTTATCTTTCTGAGTTGGATAACTTCATTTCTTCACGAATGCGAGCTGTTTCACGGTTCCAATTTCGCTTCGTCGCGCACGATTTACACGCGCATACAACAATGAACCCTAACGCAAACTCAATGCTTCCGGAGATCGCGATTATCGTTTGTTTTCTCAAAGCTGGAGTCAGTGGGAGCCTTAAGAAATCCTAACGTACGCCGCGCAATTACATTTATAATTTAAAACTTAAGTGGGTGATACGAGCCGATTGTGTTCAGTTTGATAAGGACGTAAGTTAAACAACATTTAATTATGTTTGAAAATAACCACGAAGAATTTCGGTAATTCGAAAAATAAATCATATGTAGATTGATGGTCTAGTTATAATTTAAAGAGAAAACTGGAAGTCGCTGGTGCTTTGTGTTCTCAAATTAGAAAAATATTCATATATTTTCATTGAAAAATTTGAACACGGAATATGAGGGTCCCAAATATACCGTCACACGTATCAAATTTAGCTAGAATATCAATTAATTTTTTTTTTATTCGAAAATAAGTAGTGGTTATTTTTTAACATTATAAAATATGGTTTCACTTACACCCTTCAAGAACTGAATGAAATTCGGTGTTATCACTCCCTTAAGGATGTTCCGACCCATACAATGTTTTTTTTACACAGAACGCAAAAAGTATTGCACTTTAAGGCACAAATTCGTCAAAAATATTAATATAGCCATAGTAGTTGCAGCGAAAACATATTCACAATTTCAGGTTTAATGGTTTCGTTGTAATTTCCGATTAAAAGTTTTACACCGTTAGATGGCGCTGTTAAAAAAATCGTATTTAAATAAATTGTAACAAAACCAATAATCCTGAAATTGTGAAATTGTTTTTGCTGCTAGTAATATGACTATATTAAACTTTTATTATTAATTCGTGGCTTAAAGTGCAATACTTTTTGCGTTATATGTGCAAACAACTTTATATCGGTCGGAACAGCCTTAAGATGTCTTAACGTACGGTGCGCCAATACATTTATAATTTAAAACTTCAGGACTTATAGGAAAATTTGTGGCGCCATCTACTTCGACCACATGCAGCATGAGTGCACTGTGCTTACATTATTATGACTGACGCACACACCCCCTTAATCGGTGTGGTAGGTCAAAATTTTCGCGTTCAACGCCACATGCAAAAGAAATGCGTTCGAAAATAATCTACCATTAGCATTTCGTGATGTTTTTTGCGGCCAATTTAATTTCGTGGTACAACTAAAGCGTGGCCAGCGGTGTGTGTATAATTGTACAGTGCGGTTTCGTGGCCCTGTTATGGTGTGGGTTTCTCCAATAGACCGACCGAAACTCTAGTGAGTTAGTCCTTAGGCCTTTTTCACCTACTTCCGCTTAGCTTATTCGCCACATATTAAGGGCCATTCTAAGCAACTTGAAATTAATACCAGTACAAGATAATCAGCACTGTAGTAATAGTACTTCAAGTATGACTAAGTATGACTTTTTATGACTATAGACTTCAATATTGTCAAATTTTATATGTGTATTAGTTATAAACTACTCAAAATTAGTGAGTGAAAATGGGGCAACTAAAGCCATTCTTAATTCATTAATTAATGAAACTTGTATGTCGCCTCTTCTCGAACCGATAGATTGTTAACGTGTCCAAGAGTAGGTATCCTACCTATGGATAAGAAATGAAATGAAATGAAATAATATTATTAATATTATCGTGCTCTTTATTAGTACTTCTGGTAATCAGCCTTTTAGTCATAAAAGTGTTATGTTTTGATGAACTGGCCAATGTTAAAATATGACAAATCCGAGTGCAGTGTACTGTCTATGTATGATGAATAAACAATACAATAAAATAAAGGCTCTTTAAGTTTCGATTAAAATAAATCAGTACTTGGTGAAAACCAGGCTTAGGCTGAGATAAATAGTCGTAATCGAAACTAAAGACTAAAGAAAAGTAGTACTTTGTGACGTCACTTTGAACAACTTTGACATATCGTCCATACAAAATGTGTCAAAGTGACGTTACAAAGTTTTCGTTAGTCTTAGTTTCTGTTACGATTATTTATCTCAGCCAGAGTCTTTGCAAAAAATTCAAAGGCTTCTGAAAGCGTATCTTATTAATAAGGCCTTCTACAGTGTATTTAAAACCATCCTAACTGCTTCTGCACATTTTGGATCCTTAGCCTGATTTTCACCAAGCGCTGATTTATTTTAATTGACACTTAAAGGGCCTTTATTAATTAAGTGCTGATTATGTAAGTGCTGGTATCCGTTGCGAGATGGTAAGAAAGGTCCTTTAATGTGAGGATTAAGCTAATCAGTAATTGGTGAAAGAGACCCTTAATTTATTTAATTAATATGAACTGCTTCTCATTGTTATTTATTTGTATCATGTACTGTACCTATTTTATATACTTATACCTGATACTTATTTTGAAATTTTAAATTTAAAAGTTTGTTTAGATTAATAACCGTAAAATAATATAATTTGTGACATAAAGATATGAAATAAATAGACTATGGTCCAACTCATCAAACAGAACCCTGCGACCATGACCTTAGGCACGCGGACATGCTTGAAGAAGCTGACCGGACACAAACGACTACTGTAGTAGTTTATTGTTTATTGTCTATTCATCATCCTTAGACTCTGCACTCGGATTTGTCATATTTTATCTCTTGATCAGTCTTCTTCAATTAACCGTAAGAAAGTTAAACGTTATTAATACTGTTGGTCATTTTCCTAAATAAAACATGGGAGAGTCAATCCCGCCTGAATAGACATTGAATGAAAGTGGACCGAAGCGGCAATGACAGTTGTCCGTTTTACAGAAATTAATGGAAGACGGGAAAGCACGCTCAGGAGTCAGGAATCTTTCAGTTGAGAAAACCGCTTTTATGGCGGTAGTTGTAGCGATGTTCTCGATGGAAAAAGCTCGAATCGTTGAAATACCGTGTTGCGGAAACTCTATCCGTCCAGAAAATGGCTTTAACAACCGCCATAAAATATTTTTTCTCGACTGATACAATGTGTGGATCGAATTCCAACAATAGGCTTCCAGCAGTTAGGACGGGGTGCGAATACTTTCTATGTAGATGGCGCTTTTTAACCTGAAAATACGATATTTGCAGTCAGCGATGTTGAAAACGTCGATTCATGTCAGATGTATTTTAATCGGATGACTCTTCGTTTTGGTTACTGAATCAATGCAATTTTAAAGTCTAGACTCTCACACGAATTTCTGATCAAATTTAAATTTCAACACACAGCCCGTCACGCAAAAAAAAAACCAATCTTTTCGCTCTCTTCAAAAGCGGTTAACGCGTCATTCCCGTTATTAAAATATCTCCAATCATTATATCTCAATCACGAGATATCTTGCGCACAGGCGGTGTGCAGTTTCATTAGAAAAGGTAATCCAAATATAGTTTCGTGCGAAACAAAATAAGAGAAAAAACACACACCTGTCGGCCAATCACCGACTCACTACGCGACGTCACCTTTCTTTTTGCTCTTTTTAGACTCGAACCACCGCGCGCAGCCCATGACTCTCGGCGAGTCCGATAGATGGCGTTGAGACTAGACTGCGGTGAAAGCAGTTCCCCACGGATGGCTGTAGATGGAGCTAGCTGTTTTAAAAATGAAAAAGAATACGCTGTTGCGAGCTTTATAATGATTTGCTTGTCGACAATGCTACATTCGCAATACTTAGTTCGTCCATAGCACAGAATAAGTAATAGTGCCTCTATAGTGTTAGGATGAATATTTGGACTGTTATTTGTTTGAACCAGAATTTTTAAATTAGAATATTTTTTCCAACAATTCCTTTACAAGTATATCCTCCAGGATATACTTGTTAACTCCAAATTATATTATCCACAGAGACAATACATAGTCAGTCAGCGTGTTTGCGCCCACTGCTGGACATACACCTCTCCAATGTTTCTCCAGTCCTCAGCGGTACGGAACCACTGATTTCCGCTTACGCACTTGATGTCGACTTCCCACCTGGCGGATGGTTTTCCCTCACTCTGTTTTCCTGTCCACGGCCGCTAGTGTAGGACATGGTTACTCCAAAGGTCGTCGTCTCTTCGGCTGACGTGACCAGCCCACTGTCATTTGAGATTAGCCACCCGGTTTCCAATATCGACATACGTGTTTAGCTTTATTATTTTATTTAAAACAAGCATTTTGCAGACAAACTCTGTTCCGACAGACGATGCCAATGTCAGGTGCCTCCGACGCCCATGGGCTTTCGAACTTTTAGGGGGCTGCGAAAATCAAGCCGGCCGGAGCTTGTTCACGCTATATTTGAAGGAAGACAGATTGTAATTTGGGAGAAATACCACGGCGGGGAGTCGATTTCAAAGTTAATCTATCCTAGTTACTACTACTACAGTTACTACTCAAAGTTTATAAATCATCTAGAGGATCGGATGGTCCTTATTTTTGGGTAAAAGACAGTTAATATGGGCATTCACGTTTCGCGTTAAGCGATGGTAGAAAGGTAACGGAGGGTCAGCGTGAGATGCCGTTAGTTATCTTCGATGAGCATGTTCGCAAAGGAAACCTAATCGTTGATGTCTTTTCAAAGCGTGGAGTTCGAGGTTCACTATTCTTTTGTAAATACGTAACTATGAAACAACAAAACATGCATAAACAAATTGGGCTTTCTGACAATTTAATGCGGAGATTTTAAAAATGCTTGGACATTTGCTAATGTACTGTGCTATGTCAGAGAAAGACAATATACTCGTAGAGAATAAGTAGAAAGTCCGCCACCGAACAGTGGCTCCAATACTTTTCCACCGCACGGATAACAACAATTACACGTATATGTTATTATTAAAAATACATGTATGCATCCGAAAAGCTGAACCAAACGGTTAATTGATAACGTCGATTTGTTCATCCAACATAATTTTAAGATACTTATTCGATAGTAAACTCGAATTATAAGAATTCGTGAATTTTATCGAGACAACCTGTACTTCCGGGACATTTTCAAAGGAACCATGCCAGAAAATATCCTTTTATTTAATAGGGCTACATAATTGTATCTGGATGGTAAATACGAACAATCATTTCTGTATTGATTTATCTTTCATTAAATTCTATGGAACCATGCTAGGTGGATTTGAGTACGGTGTCGTATGGGTTTCGAAACATAAAATATAAGACTTCTTTAATTCTTAGACCAGGTGTATACAACGTTTTACGATATAATCTAGTCTCGTTTATGTCTTATAACATTGAATGTAATCATAAAAAAAACGTTAAATATTTTAAAATCAATGTAATGTGTTAGTATTTGATTTGAATATGAGATGATTTATAATCCATTGGAAATATGAGGTAGCTTAATAATATGGAATAAACCGACATTGACGTAAAAAAGGAAAATATAAAATTCATGTACTAAATACCGATATGTTTACTGCTGTAATGGCAAATAGCTGGCTCTCTCATTTATCAATTTCGACAAAGATGTATTTGACCTACATTGAAAGAATTAAATTAAATGAAAGTGCCAAGTTTTTACCGTAATATGTTTGAAATGTAGCTAGGCTAAGCCTGGTTTTCACCCAATGCTTATTTAATTAACTCTACACTTAAAGTGCTGATTATCTTGCACTAGTATTGATTGTAAGCTGCTAAGAAAGGCCCTTAACATGTGACGATCAAGCTAATCGGCAATGGGTGACATATTAAAGACATTTCTGAACAGTTTTCAATCAATACCAGTCAAAGATAATCTGCACTTTAGTAATAAACGCCTTTTAAGTGTCGATTAAAAAAAAATCAGCTTTTGGTCAAAACCAGGCTTAGATTTTCATATTAATGTAATTTTAAAAGTATGATGCCCTGACCGAAAACTGCTCCTCTACAAGGCGCAGATAAGGTCTTGCTTAGAGTATTGTTTTGTGGGACGGTCAAGCTAAGTACCTGCTTGGTTCCATGGAGTCGATATAACGGGCAGTTAAGTCGATAACCCCGAGGTATCCCAGAATGTAACGACCCTCCAACTCCGAATTTATGTAGGGTCTCTATTTGTATTCTATCGTCTGTACCTCGAATGCTTTTCGGGGCTGAATAACTCCATCTCTTTGTCCCCCATGTATTGTCGCACAAAACGTAACAGGCAGAAAATTCCCATTCCCCACCCGAAAGTCCAAAAGCAATAAAAACTTTAGCTAAAGGGGCAGTAAACTATGGTTATGGTGCTGTCTCCACAACAAACACAAAAAACAACAATCGTTGTTATTAATATTATGTCTGCCTACAGAACCAATACGGTAAAAACAACTAAATAAGTAAATGAATAATTAAATAATAAAAAAAAAAAGAAAAACAGCTAATCTGGTTGTATGTAGCTGAACGCCCCCTCTTGTGTCCCGCGCCGCCGTCTCTATGCGGATCGGATGGTGGTGATTTAAGGAATGTGTATGGATGTATGTTGATTGAGTTAGAAAAAGGCTTTTAATAATTCCCGATCATCTTCGGCGCATCTCTAAAGAGCGCCTCCGAATTCCCAGGGGCTACTCTATGCGCTTGCGCAGAAATCGCAAGCGTTCTTACAACAACGACGTCAAACTTTCCATTACAATATCCGGTTACTGTCCCTTTCACTTGCACGAACTCACGAATATCTTTCGCGGGGAGTTAGCACGTCCATGTCGGGGTGATTGTACTCCACGCTCACTTAACATCTGGAGGTGACTAGCTGAAACTACATTACTATTGCATAAGCTAATCAAGGTTTCGTTGGGTAGGTTCTCTTTGACGTGTATGAAAGCATTTGTTTTAATTCACACAGTTGAACAATGATCAAGAGATAAATAAAACTACAAATTGATGGTGTTATAATACTAGCGTCCTTAAAGTTTAGGTTAGATTTACACAGTTATCAACGCAAGTTGTAAATTATGTTGCTAAAATTGTTTCAACTGTTTATCTTTAAATCAATCAAATAATCAGCACGATTATCTTGTACTGGTATTGATTGCAAGCTGCTAAGAAGGGCCCTTAATATGTGGCGATTAAGCTAATCAGCAGTAGGCGAAAAAGGCCCTAATCCAAACATTTCGACTGTTAATGGATAGTTAATACCAGTGCCATGGCCAATATCACGTTAATAATAGCCCAGCACACTTAGAACTCAGGGCTTTGACAGGATTATCCGTTTATATGAGCTTGATCATGCACTCATGGAATGAACAGAAAAAGTGGGACATGTGGCTGTAATGCTCTATGTAACAAATTACAACCTAATCTTTTTCGATATGGAGTATGACTCTCCGATGAAAACTTCTTACATGAGTTCTATGACTCGTCTGCGTCTGGATGTCTATATATTAAACTGAATTATGTTCGACATTATTGCCTGGTAACAAAATTAAAGCGAAATAAGTAAATTTTATTTAGTCCTAATCATACAAATAAAAAAAAGATTCGATTTTTTTTTGTGTTTTCTATTCATTCAACACCAATATTTCAGAACAAAGTTAAAACTAAACTAAATATTTTTTTATGTTATAGAACCCCCTAGCTGCGATTACTTGTTAAATAACCTGATAATGTTTAGTAGTTATTTTAAGTTAAGAACGTACATTTTTTAATTAACACTAACTCTTTAACTTAAAACATATATGTCTAAAAATTGCTAATACATATCTATTCATGATTATTGATGCGCTCGTTATTAAGTGATCCTGAAATTCAAGGAAGTTGTGAAATTTCATAGCCCACATGAGTGGGTCCACCGCTCATGCCAGTGTTTCCTACAGATACCACCAGCGGTATGGTACTGCGGTGAGGCAGCGCGTCGCTTATATAAAAACAGTAAGCCTTTTGTATTGTTTGGCTTTGATACAAATAAGGCAGCTGAGATGAAAGTTTTACCTCAAGTTGGGGGTTACAAGAAAGTACTATAAATGAAAGCCTTTATGTCTAAAAATGTATTTGCTTATAAGAAGGTTTTCAGCTAAAATAAACTAAGTTACAGGAGCTGTTTAAAGCTATTGATTCGTATTATATTGTCTATGTGAATTTATAGTTTTTCCTCACAATTTTTCCAACGAAAATATTTGTCATGATTAGTAGTTATTTGCTCTTTAACATAAGAGCAGACATACGCATACATATATCAATATCTGAGAAAAAATGAAGCCTAAGTTATTTTTAAAATTCGGTGGAATTAATTGTTAGGACCTAAATTTATTACAAATAAAAATATACGCTTCTCATTTCATGATTTCTTACACGATTATAACTTTTTCGACACTATCTAAGTCCCGAAATAAAACTCACGGCCCTATGCTCACCCACGTTAAAAAAGAAAAAAAAAATTGACCACCTGATCTCTCTGCTTGCTTGGGAATCTTCATTTCTCTTTGCTTCAATCTCAATTCAACCTTATTACAATAATCATAAAATACATATTACTCAGGTTGCCACAGATTTATTTAATTTTAATCCAGAACGCCTTTAGCATAAGGATTAAAATCGTTTTGGCATCACCCCGGCTCTTAGCACGTTTACGGAGCCGGCGTAGACGCGCCGTAAAGGAGGTTATAGAATCCGGGTGAGGCGAAAGCCGGTGAAAGTCTGGTAGTTTCTCCGAGATGGTGCGGTGTCGTAACAGCGGACCACACCTGACGATGGGCGCGTGACCATATACGGCGGTGAGACGCAGCGGATGTGTGTAGGTATGAGGTTATAGGAATTAACTTTTTATCGAAGGAGAGATGTTGGTTTCGTAGCCATGTTTTAAGATTTTTTCGACTCAGAATATTGTGAGAATAAGGCATTTTCAGTTAGATGAAAGCTCAACTTTTTATTTTTCAAGATATTTTTTTTATGATATTTAAAAAAATAGCACTTATCGAATACGTCATAAATGTATTTTTTATTTCTTAGAAGGTCCACATTTCGATGAAAAATATTGTACTAATCTTCTGGCTTCCATTTCATCAATTTCGACCAATTTTTGGCGCTAAAAAAAGGAACGGGAGAAAAAATATCGTCAAAGATTTTGGAGTTTATTCTTCTTATTATTTTTTTACCAGAAAACAACTTTTGCCAAATCTGGCTGTTTGAAAAATACCTTAGGAAACTGACGGTTGAATATCAATGATCCTACTTCCTGTTTTATTAGTGACTAAAAGGTGTTACGACCCGTATAGAGTAAAGAAGTTTTAGACACCAATTCATTTAACAGCCACATCTATTAGCGCGATTTTTTTTACATTTTCAGGTGCATTGTTTGTGTCATAAAAAAATCTTTATAGTAATTAATTTATGAAAAGCGAGACGTATGTCGTTGGCCAGACATTCAAAAAGGTGACGAATGGCATCCATGGGGTTTATAACTTTCACAGGTCCTGCAAAAATGAATGCCCGCCGACCAGGTTCGGACCATGTTTGAAGGCCTCAGTTTGTCCTTTAGGAGGATATTTTTTTTTTTTATGCGACCTGACATGGATGGCTAATACCACACAACTACCGTTATGATATTAGCTCAATACACCACATTCCCGGAGGAATTTGGTGCCATG
Source organism: Incurvaria masculella (assembly GCA_946894095.1). Taxonomy (NCBI): domain Eukaryota; kingdom Metazoa; phylum Arthropoda; class Insecta; order Lepidoptera; family Incurvariidae; genus Incurvaria; species Incurvaria masculella. The sequence continues at coordinate 13,062,627 of OX335662.1, read as the reverse complement.
CCAGGACCTTCCCTTTATGAGCACGGCTACATTGAACTGGATGGAAAACACGGACAATTTTTCATTGCCGCTTCGACCATCTTTTCATCCAATGCGATGGTACCAACCCGGGCGGGCTTACACCCTACTACCTAGTAGGGGAAGGGGACCTACAGTTTTACATGGATTCCGAACCATGGAGCAGCTCGCATTCGTGACGAAATGCACTTATCGAACTCTGAAAGAGAAAGACAGTGGTGCAAGTTGGTATTGAACCCGGGCCTCTGGTACGCTAGGCCAGTCCCCGCGCCACTAGGCTACGAGCCGCTCAATAATAATAAGAATAAGGCCCATTGCTTAGGTTTCATTTAGATAAGTAATATATAATATATAAATAAAACATCCCTGTCTAGATATATCATAAATATTATCAAATATAATTTGATGTTTTCATTATTTATTATATTTTCGTGATTTTTGTTTTGTGCATTTGATTGCCTTGTTATAATGTCATCAGTCCGTGTAATGGATAAACGTAAAAATACTTAATGCGAAATGCATTTATTTATTGGCTAATATATTTACATTTAAGTTTAGTGTTACTATTTCTGCATCTGCTTTGACACTTATTGACACTTTTTTGCTTTAAAACTTTTACATATTCACTGATTTCCTAAAAAATATTATCAACTCTTGTTGTGTAAGGATAATCAAATAGAAATTAAAAGAAGACTTGAAGAAGGAATGAAAAACTTTCCAATTTAACATATTAGGGCGCCTACTTTATAAATATGATATGTGATTGCCTTATATTATTAGAAAAAAATGTCACGTTTACTTAACTTCCCTTCCAATAACTTAAAAAATGTGAAGGGAATGTACTTACATTTTAATTATGTATGGTATGTGCTAAAATTAAAGAATGAGAAATTTTTTTAATCTCTTATCTTGAAACGTTTAAGCACATGAATTTTAAAAGCAGTTAGTCACTTGCACAAGCAGAAATACATTCATTCTTAAATTGACCGATTTCGATGAGTCTTGGATACCAGAAATACATACATATTATTACAACAATTTTACTGACCATTTCATTACATTTATTTATTCAACTTCTGATAGTCAAACTACACTAAGTCTTGTCACAATTAGATTGACCGTGAACCAAAGACATATTAATTAAAGAAACGCAACGCAGGTAATGCGTTCAATACGTTTTTGTCTTATATAAAACAATGTGTTAGTAGGAGACTTTGATTGTAGCAGGAGGAAAAGTAGGAGAATACCAAATAATGGTTATAGAGCAGGTGGCGAAATTGGTAGATGCAACACCCGCGAAAGGTATGTTTTGCTGGTTCGGGTCCAACCCTGCAGTATATTCATAAATTAGCTCTTTTTACTGGGTCCTTTCTTTAATTAATGTGTCCTTGCTTCACTATCGATTGTATATACATGTTACATTCGTTGAAACACAAATCATATCTAAAATATGTATGTATATATTAGGAATAAAGTTAGCAAAGATTTAAAATCTATTTAAATATTGCGATATAATATTTTGAATTGGCATTGCTGATAAAAAAAGTAAGTTTATGTTAAGGCTGGTTAATACTATATTTAATCGAGAACGGTACAAGATAAAAGTGATCAAGGAAAATGGAATTCTATATTTTTTTTTAATCGGCTGATCTTCAATTGGGACTTGCGAAGAAATAATATCGCCAGAAACTTGAGGCATTAATAATAATTATAAATAAAATATATATAAAATATATATAATATAATTTATATAATATATATATATAAATATAAAAGTAGTTTTTAAATGTAGAAAGATTTTTAATCTGTCACTCCCGACATCTTAAAAGAAAATCCATTATTTTCTTCTCTAGGAGTTTTTCTTTAGTTCTGAATTTTACTTATATGTTCAATTGCTTCTTTATTTAATAAAATTGGCGTCAAGAGACCTGAGCTACGCCACCTAGAGATTCAGGAAAGCTCATTACAATATATAAGGTGGACGCAAAAGCTTTCTCGGATGTCAGGAGCAGCACCGCAGTCGGTCCTGACCGTAAAAATATGCCAACAAAAATCTTCAACTCTTCAACTCTCAACTCAACTCTCAAACAAAAACGTAGAAATAGATATCAGCTAAAAATAGACATAACTAAATAATTTGGGGATAAAAGTAAATATCTGGGAAAGTATAAACACCCACAAGCGTCGCCCGACTTTTCTTAAAAAACTTTCTATAGAAAGCATGTACTAGCCCACTCGCTCGAACTGGTATTTGTGTGTTTTTTAATAAAACATAATAAAAATATTCCAAGTGAAAGTTGTAAGAGCACACCGATGGCGGTGGCCGCACCTGTGTTGGTAGTGAAAGGTGAATTCCAGAAGAAATACGAAAGGAATGGAGCAGCTTGGTAAAGATTTTATTTTGGAATTCCTTCGGGAACGGTAAAAATGTGTCTTATTTTTAAGTGTAAGCGTATCTACACAGATTGCTAGTAAAATAGCTATTATCATTATATTTCATTTCATTTATTTAAACTTTTTGGTAGTCAAACTGCACTAAGTTACGTCACAAAGATTCGCGGATTCGATCAACCCAGTAAAGAAGAACCCGCAAAGAAACTTCACGGGTTTACGTAACATATTTTTCCGTCTACAATTATTAGCCCAACACATGGCATTTCCGAAGGAATTAGGCGCCAAGCCAGTACCACCCTTTTGAGTTCGACTTCATTACACTGGATGGAAAAGAGAAAACATATTTCGTTGCCGTTTCTACCATGTTGGCACCTATTGAAGAGGACATACATGGATTCCGAAGCATTGAGCAGCTCGCATTCGTGACGAAATTGTAAAGTTCTCCTTTCAGTTCCGAATCGCAAAGTTAAGTTAAAACTGACTTGCTTTTTTAAGGTTTTTCTAACGGTATAATATATGTCATAAAATAATTGTTAATGTAGCCATCATTAGAGATAATCCGACTTTTTTCGAAGCATTTTAAAATAAGAATATGTCACGCGGTCACTTTGTTAAACTCGAGGGGTCATAACTCCTTTTTTTTAAACATAAATACATCGTGAAATCCAAAACGTTCCATTTTGTGCTGATACAATCATATACATGAGGAGACGGGTTTAAAGATTCTGGTAATAAAAAAAATCGTACCTGGATACCACGTGACTTTTGACAACATTTATAATGGGTCTAAGCCTTGAAAATAGCCCGTCTTATAATGAAAACCCTGTACATTCCAATGAAATGTCGCAATGCCTATTTGTTACAAGAAAACTTTAGGGACCCTTTTTTTCAAATACCTGTCCTACGACTAAATAAATAGCCTCAATTAAATTTTACTTTTTTGTTCTAATCATTAGACAAAATCAGTGGTTATAGACATAAATAAGAGGGGACCTGCGATTAATTTTGGCTTCTTAATGCTATGAAAAAAATTAAAACCTAATTTCATAAATAAAAAACTATGAAACTTTTGAGATTACCGCGGTCGTTAGACATGTTTGAAAAATGTTACGGCTTTTCACGCGGCAGGAAGATACATGTCGTCTGCAGCGTACGAACGCGGCGGATGCCTCCTTGACAACGGGCTGAATGATTGGCTCGAAACGTCGGAGAATGTCGCTTCCTGCCGCGTGAAAGCCGTAACATTTTTCAAACATAAATAAAAACATAATCACGGGTCCCGTATTTGGCCCCCATGCCTTTCGGTTAAGAAGCACGGTCCTTATATCTTACTTATTTTCGGAGATTATTAAAAAAGGAAAAAATTAAATTTAATAATTAAATACAATTTATTTTTGAGCTATTCTACGCCACTTCAGAACTTAATTCTCTCACGCATGTGAGTTTAAGTGAAAGGCCCATGTATAAGCACAAACAGTTTTTCATAGAAATATGTGTTAGTGACTGACACACAAACACCGAAATGTATTCGTATGTATGCACATATGTACTCTTCAATGACTTCAAGGATTTAGTAATATTACGTTACATGCCCACAGGATAATGATTCATTATCTTTTCATGAATCTTAAATTATGCGCATAATTGTTTCAACAAGAGAAACTTACTTCGACGCTATAAGAAAGACTTTCAGGGTTAGGTAAATCGTATCTTGTTTGATCATCGTATGATGCAAATGATTGATCGAAAAATAGTCAAACTTGTCGATTAAGTAATTAGTAGTAAATATGTTTTATATGAAATGATAATATATACACATTTTACTTATAATAGGCATGTACCACGGTTCGATTGAATAGGATTTTCATTGCCTTTGCATTACATAACTTCTTTTGTGTAGGAATGTGATATGTATGTGTGTATAATCGACAGTGAAGCAAGGACACATTAATTGAAGAAAGAGCCCAGTAAAAATAACTACTTTACGAATATACTGCAAGGCTGGATCAGAACCAGCAAAACATACCATTAGCGGGTATTGCGTCTACCAGTTTCGCCACCGGCTATATACCCATAATTTGGAATTCTCCTACAGTCTCTCCTCCCGTAATGAATCCCTCCTACTATCACAGTGTTTAAGATTATACCTACATACATTTATTTAACGCTTCATCTGCGTTGGGGACATTTGCTAGACTACTAAGAAATTAAATACAATAAAGATTATATCCAGTCGAGAACTCTATGCTATCTGAGCATTAAAAGTTGTTTATTCGTCAAATTATAATCAATCCTTACTTATTCCTAACACCTTTCAATGTACTACGGATGAAAGGTAGTTCCGCGTCTCTCCTTCGATACCCACACAGATGTCCCCCGCACAAACACACAGACAAGCCTTGGAGGCGCAGCATCATGCATGGGAGATAGTTAAAAGACCTTGACCGGGGGAGCCATTTCACTTGCCCGCCGGCTGCCGCGGCCCGCGGTCGTTGGACTGGTTCTGTCAGTGTCGGTCAGCACGTGGCACTGTTAGATGCTCGCATCCTGGTGTGATGAAACCCATATCCCATATTTACAGAATGTTTGGTATTGTTACGGGCTATTTTTTTTTATTTCAAAACAGTAAATGCGTAAGACAATTTTAAAAGTTTAGGTCGTTTTACCTCACTACGAATTTCGTTAATAAAAAAAGTAAATATGTTTGATTGATGGTCTGGATATAATTTTAAGAAACATTTGTAAGCCAGGTTTTCACCAAGTACCGATTTGTTTTAATTGACACTTAAAGGGCCCTTTCCACCTACTGCTGATTAGCTTAATCGCCACATATTAGGGGCATTTGTTAGCAGCTTGCAATCAATATCTGTACAAGATAATCAGCAATTTAGTAATAAAAACCCTTTAAGTGCCAATTAAAATGAATCATCAATTCGTGAAAACCAGGCTAAGCCTATTAATAATGTTTTTGACATTAAACAGATTGTCCATTTTAAAACGCATGAACTTTTAAAAACAAGAAACAATTGATAAACTTGTAACTTAATGTTATAAGCATAGATTTTTAGTAGAGTCTTATTAAAAGTCTTATTTATGGAGGTGGTTAGAAAGGATGAATTTATAATTACTAAGGGCTGATATTTACACCACTGTTTATCTATTCGTTACATTCAGTGCTAACTTTAATTAATGAAATTATATTCAGATATTTTTTCTGGTAAATAACTTTCAAAGGTCGCTTAGAATGAAATGAAATGAAAAAAATACTACATATAAGCCACATTCGGTTACAGGCAAAAAAATATTGCATAAGTCATTTTATAATATTAAACCTTAGCGCAGTTAAGCGGGGAAAAAATACAAACAGAAGAAAACAAAAATACCTACGATAAATTATATATTTAATTAATAATATACATATTTCAATTCATAAAAGTATTAATATTTAAGGTTATTATATGGTTTATGTTTATTTAACACATATTAGGTTAACATAAATAGACGTAATACTTTAATAAATCAAAACGACTTTGCTAAAAATATATACCTAAGACATAACTAACCAGAGTGCGAACTATGTTACAAACCCATGGCAGAAACCCCCATGGGACAGAAAATTCATGAGGTGTTCTAGAGCAAAGCCAGGGAATATTTAAGTAATTGTTTTCTTATCTGGAATCGGAGCCCAACATCCAATATTGTTACAATGAAAAAAATAGAACTGGACACGAATAATTAATAAACGTCAAACCATGAACGATAACTCTCATGGTAGTATTATGCAAAATGTACGGGAAGAAATGCGGTGGGACCAGATGTAATACCACAACCCATACAGCTTTAAAAATGAATGTTTCGCTGAACAATTAGAAACAGTTAGACGTAATACCCGCGACTGTTTTGCTGGTTCGGGTCCAGGCTTGCAGTATATTCGTAAAGTAGTTCTTTTTACAGCGATGTTTCCTTAATTAATGTTTCCTTGCTTCACGGTCGATTATACATACATACATGTCACATTCCTTGGAATAAGCGATGTACATGTTTAGTGCGAAAAAGTATATTTGCATTATTATTGTGTTTTTTTTATTATTAACAGAAATGTGTTTGTTCTAGGCTTTTAGCTGTGGTTTGCGAAATGTAGTTCGCTGTCTTAAGTGTCGTAACGACATGCGAGTAATTGGAGTCGTAAAATGATTTTGTCCACTTTGGCATTAAACAGTTAACAGCCGCCAGTAGAAGAAGCTATGGACACAACGCAATAAATATGTTTAATGGATCAATAAAATCGAAGAGTAATGAAGAACCATTATCTGAGTTTGATTCGGAGCGCCTAGTCCGACTTGTCACCTAAATTGGCGTTTATGTATGGAAAATTAAAGAGCGCGCGCACTGGGCGTCAATAGAACTTACATTTGCGAGTATGAGCTTGATTTCACTGCTTTTTTTTATAATATAATATACCGGACTGACCCTCATATATTTAATACCGAACTGACCGTCAGATATAGTCTAAAACAACACATGGGAACTAAGTGCCATGCCAGGACCTTACTCCAGGAGCTTCCGTAAACACATTGACGTTATCTTTTAAGCCCGACGCCGCGTTTTCATACAAATTTGGTGGTTTCAATTTGACAGGTTGAAGAAGTAAGACCACAGAATAAGTAGTAAAACTTGCATGGGGTCAGACGTTTTTACGTAACTTCGAAGTTCCGTTAACGGCGATTTAGGTGAGATATCTGACTAGGGGCTCAGTTTATTTTACTGGAAGTAGAGTTTTTCAAAATCATACTTCTAGTAATACTTGAAATAGAAACACAAGGACTAGAATAGTTATTTTTCATTGCTTTGTAAACATCCTGTTTTATAAATACCTTATATCGAGGACGATGCCAAGTGCTAACTTATTTATTTATTGTATCCTAGTTTAAAATCTGCGTATTAAAAATGAATGTTACTTAGGACACCCACGTTAACAGACGGCAGGGGTTAGTCCATCCGTGATGGTACCATCGTATGAAATGGTATATGGTCAAGCAGCTCCAACAGTTTTCTATCCAGATCAATGCAACGGTGCTCATAGAGTGGGATCGTTTCTTCAGAAATACGGTGTGGTCGGCCGATGACTCCGTCTGAACTTTCTGAGTATTTTGACTCTGCGTTGACTATTTCGTTTTGGTCATTTTACGTGAGATCAGCGCCGGGTCCAATTGTGGACCCAAACTATCAAGGAATCCACCCAAAGACACACAAAAAATGTCATCAAAATCTTTCCCGTAATTTAGGAGTTCAGTGACACGTACTTGGTACAGAATTAAATTGGTACAAACATTAAATTATGTGACTGGAGGTGGATAACTTATACACAGCATTCCCCAAGGTATATGGTCCATTGCTGGGACCAAAATGTTAATTTTATGAGTACAGCTATATAAAACTGGATGGAAAATGTAAAGAATTTTGCCGTTTCTACTATATTTTCATCCAGTGCGATGTTACCAACCCCGGGCGAACTCAGCCCTACCATCTAGTACAGGAAAGAGGACCTACAGTTATAGATGGATTTCGAACCCCAAAAAAATACCCAAAATCCCGTGTTTTAGGGTCTCTTTCACCACGTGTTGGTTATATTTTTTTTATGCGACCTGACATGGATGGCTAATACCACACAACTACCGTTATGATATTAGCCCAATACACCACATTCCCGAAGGAATTTGGTGCCATGCCAGGACCTTCCCTTTATGAGCACGGCTACATTGAACTGGATGGAAAACACGGACAATTTTACTTTCATTGCCGCTTCGACCATCTTTTCATTCAATGCGATGGTACCAACCCGGGCGGGCTGAAACCCTACCACCTAGTAGGGGAAGGGGACCTACAATTTTACATGGATTCCGAACCATGGAGCAGCTCGCATTCGCGACGAAATGCACTTATCGAACTCGGAAAGAGAGCATGTCGGTATTGAACCCGGGTCTCTGGTACGTTAGGCCAGTCCCCGCTCCACTAGGCTACGAATGGGCACACATTCTCAACATCCCTCAATCAATACCAGTACAAGATAATCAGCAATTTAGTTGTAAGATACATCAGCACTGGTGAATATCAGCCTTTATTGTCAGATCTTTTACCATTCAGCCTATATGTTACGACCGAAATAAGAATATGAAAATATATTTCTTCCAAAAGGCCAAACAAACTACCTGCTTGCAATCAAGTCTTTATATACCTACATGTAAAATTTTAAAAGTCTCTTTCGTTCGCCACCTGTCGCATCACGCTGGCATTGTGCGTGCGAGTGCGAACAATTTAAGCTAAGCAAGTGGCCTTTCTCCGCTAGATGGCGGCTGTAGTAAGTTTTTGTAGATATTGCTTATGTATCTGCCGACGTCAGACAATACTCAATGGCCAGAGTTTTTGAAGTTTGTGTTTAGACGACATGAGGCTACTTTGGCCCGACAAAAGAACTCTGGGCATTGTGGCTACATCGTCCCTTATGTGAAGGTATTTACAAAAAAATATGGAAAGGGCGTTTTAAGTCGTACACCAAAATTTCCTTTTTTTGCTCCAAATTTGCCGGGGAAATACATCGTTAAGGGGCTAAAGAGGTGATCAAGTGTCAGAAAATGGTGCGTTCCGGTGTCCTTATTCAAGTTAGGTTTTTTTATGAAAAAGCTACGTTTGGTTTTTTTGATAACCTAACTTGTGACATGCCTTTTTGTATTGGTATGCACATTTTGAGAGGCGTTTATAATGGTTGTAAGTTAAGTTATTTATCGATATCAATTGCAGAATTGGGGAAGCGCGAAGCACCCATTACATTAGCCTTTTGAGAACGGACCGTTCCTCGAAATCATTTCTCTGCCGCACTGCCAGGATATGGAACTGTCTACCGGCGTATGCCTTTCCTCATACCTATATCCTGGGAGTCTTCAAGCGTCATTTGAACAAGCTCGATAGCTCTGCCATAGTCCGCAAATCCGTTGGTATGGTTCCTTGCGGAGCGTGGTATCGCGAAGAGAGGTGTTTTTGGTTTTTCTGAGCACCCTTGGTTCTCAGCACAGCCACCCATACCGTTTTAGTGTTAAAACATACACTGGAGGTAGCGCCGGTCAGGCAGTTCGCTTGCGAATTCGAATCCCTGCCGAGGCATTTCCCCCAAAGTATAACCTGGGTTCCTTCAAACATGGTGTGAAGAAGCACCTGGCCGGCCGGCATGAAGCCTTCTTAAAAGTTCGAAAGTTCACGGGAGTCATCGGGCATATTTAGAGATCCTGGCGTACGCCACATGCCGCAATTACCATGAAAAAAACCAATGTGACGTACCAACACGGGCGGGCTTAACCTAACCACCTAGGGATTACAGTTTTCAAGGCCTACATTTTAAATGGTCGAAAACGGATGCTACATCGCATTCAATGAAAGATGGCCGAAGCGACTTTAAAATAAACATTCATGTCGATGTGTTTTTATTATTCTGGTTGCAAGTAAAGAAACAATGTATATTGGAAATAAATATATTTTTTCTCTTAACATAATAATACAGTCTTTCATATTATAAAAACCAACCTAAGTAGTATGACACACGATCAAAACTTACCCGTAATAAGTAAAAGTTTAAATAAACTTAAGTACCTTTCTATCCGTCCAGGACTTCTTAACATATATTTAAATACAATATATCAACCAAATTATTACCCTGAATGCATCCCGAATTTCGTATTTGTACATATTTTCTCTTTTATTCATAGACATTAATATATTTCATAAATTATTAAATTGAAAATAAATTAACAACACTCATTCTTGGATTATAAAAAAAAAACTTCATATTATGACATTGCAATAAGCACCATTTTTCAGCACAACTTAATAAAAATATTTACTAAATATAGTAAATTAAAGCTTTATGCTATATTGCCTCTTAACTATGATGAAGAACACAAATAAATAATTTAAATTAAATAATTTATCGCCGAACTACAACACTCTTAAATATCTCTGCTACGGAATAAGTATCTTAATTTCTCTGTACAGACGTATTTGAAGTGTTGAAAGAAAAATATATTTTGGATCAATTTTGTGACGTTATTGAATAAGATGAGATGTGGAGACGCATCGTGTCCACATCAATAGAGCCATCGACCTCTTGTATTTAGAGATAACATTCGTTTTCAGACAAAATGACCCATTGTAGGTAAATGATACATTTGCAAGAATCTGGGTCTCACATCTAAAGTAATTTCAAGGGAGGTATAAAAAAAGGTAATCGTAATCATAAAACAAAGACCCATTTGAACTGGAGATGCAAATCAGATGAAACATTTTTCAAAACAGCAATCACACAATGAAGATATTTCCGATTGGCTAAAGACCGGAGGTCATTAATTGGATAGGTTATTCTTTAGTACAATTTAGCTCAAATCTAGATTCTGAATGGAGGATAGTTTTAGGAGGGTATTTGTTCCTTGTAGGCGAGATCATTGGAGTCCTGGGCGACGCTAGAGGAGCGTGCGTAGGGGTAGGAGGCAGAAGAGGCGGGTGCTGACCACTGCGGGGCCGTTGACTGCCATGGGTTAATCTGTGAAGAAAGCGAAGAAGACATGTATAAGGTCTTAAGAATAATGCGATACCATAATCGACTCTTGTGACGACAGCGATTAGGTTAATATCTCAATAATTGCTGTCAAAACGCCTATTAGGCTTAGGGTTAATCGGAGATAAGTCGGAGTGGACAGGGCACAAACGAGAATCTACACAGATGCTAAAACCGTTTCTGTTCTAAAACTGGATCTTTCAGTTTTTCACGTAGTCTTTGTTTTGTTTCATGAGTTTGACGAGTCAAACTACACTGGTTTGACTACCAAAAAGAGTTTAAATAAATGAAATGAAATATTGATCATCATTGTGCTAACTTAGATGAAAAGGAAATTCTTTTCCATCTAAGTGTGCAAATAGTTTGTAATCGTTTTTACATAATATGAACCATCATCTGAAAAAGTGTTTTTTTAATGATTCTTTCGAATAAGATTCCTGACAAGGCTAAATTATAACAATACAAGTGAACAAAATGACAACTCTTTGTCTTAACTCTCCGGCTTGGCCCGCTGATGAACTTATGTACTCAGATCGCGGCGGCCACAAGGAAGATGAGCTTCGCCATCACTAGCGCCTTCATCACCAGGAGGGTGAGGCCTCCGAACAGCAGCCCGAACAGCACCCCCGCCTTCACGTCGCCACTAGCTAATAGAGGGGTAGACTTCTCAATCTTTCCGCGAGCGGTTACAAATCCACGTACCGTTCCATCGAACGAGCTAAGTCCTTCCCCGCTGATCAGCTTCTGTACTCCGAGAGCTGCGGCCGCCAGGAAGGCGAGCTTCGCCACCACTAGGGCTTTCGTCACCAGGAGAGTGAGGCCTCTGAACAGCAGCCCGATCACCGCCACCGCCTTCACCCCGTCACCGGCTAGCAGAGGGGCGTACTTCTTGATCATGCCGCGAGCGGTTTCATATCCACTTACCTATCCACCGAACGAGCTAAGTCCTCCCCCGCTGATAAGCTTTTGTTCTTCGAGAGCCGCAGCCGCAGGCGAGCTTTGTCACCCCGAGCGCCTTCGTCACCAGGGGGGTGAGGCCTCCGAACAGAGGGCCGATCACCGCCACCGTCTTCACCCCGACACCGGCTAGCAGAGGGGCGTACTTCTTGATCATGCCGCGAGCGGTTTAATATCCACTTACCTATCCACCTAACGAGCTAAGTCCTACCCCGCTGATAAGCTTTTGTTCTTCGAGAGCCGCAGCCGCAGGCGAGCTTTGTCACCCTGAGCGCCTTCGTCACCAGGGGGGTGAGGCCTCCGAACAGAGGGCCGATTACCGCCACTGTCTTCACCCCGACACCGGCTAGCAGAGGGGCGTACTTCTTGATCATGCCGCGAGCGGTTTCATATCCACTTACCTATCTACCTAACGAGCTAAGTCCTACCCCGCTGATAAGCTTTTGTTCTTCGAGAGCCGCAGCCGCAGGCGAGCGTTGTCACCCTGAGCGCCTTCGTCACCAGGGGGGTGAGGCCTCCGAACAGAGGGCCGATCACCGCCACCGTCTTCACCCCGACACCGACTAGCAGAGGGGCGTACTTCTAAATCTTGCCGCGAGCGGTTCCATATCCACGTACCTTTCCACCGAACGAGCTGAGTCCTCCTCCGCTGATCAGCTTCTGTACTCCGAGAGCTGCGGCGGCCAGGAAGGCGAGCTTCGCCACCACCAGCGCCTTTGTCACCAGGAGGGTGAGGCCTCCGAACAGCAGCCCGATCACCGCCACCGCCTTCACCCCGAGACCGGCCAGCAGTGGAGCGTACTTCTTTATCTTGCCGCGAGCTTTGGAAAAGACATTACGTTATTTTTTTCATGTATCTTTTAAGAGGTGGCCGACGATGCCAATGGGCTTTCGCTCTTACACTGGGACTGCGAGACCCAAGCCAGCCAGGTGCTTCTGTACACAGGGTTTAAAGAACTAAAGGTTGTACTTTGGGGGAAATTCCTAGGCATGGAGTAACTCCATGTATGAAAATTATCGATACGGAATAGATACAATCCCAGCCTGCTTCGCGTTGAGCGGTGGTAGAAAGAGGTCTGAGGGATGGCATTATGCATCAACGAACAGCATTCCTTTTCTAAAGATGATATACTACAGAGATAGACCCTACATCCCTTCGAACATAAATGGCCAATTCCACAACTAATATCATGATATAATTCCAACCCACTCCAGAGATTCTAGGTGTCATGCCAGGACCTTCCACGTCGTTCATACAAAGGAACCTATCCATGGATGGTACGAAGTTTTTTAACCCACTTTCTGGTCCTGCTGCTTTCTGTGATCTTTTCATTTTAAATTATACACTATAATGTATTTTATGCGATTAGATGTCATTTAAATTATGCAATATAAGTATGGATCTAACGTAAAACTATTGAGGGTTGAAGTGATCTTATACATTTATGAAGTTTTAAAAATAAGATGTATTTTTTTTTAAATCCTGAATAGAACTGTGACTAACTAATAAGTAAACTTTTTTAATACTTTAGCATCTCAATACTTCAAATTAAGGAATGCGAAATAATGTTAGTTTACTTAGGATAGGAACATAAAAAATAAAAAAAACCGGCCAAGTGCGAGTCGGACTCGCACACAAAGGGTTCCGTACCAGCGTACAAGATTTAACATAAAAACAACGGCCCCCCTTTAATTTTAAATATTCTTTCATTTTACCTTTTGTTATAGCAGCAAAATAAATATACACTCTGTGAACATTTCAGCTGCCTACCTATTACGGTTCATGAGATACAGCCCTGTGACAGACGGTAGGACGGATGGAGGGACAGACGGACGGACCGACGGACGGACAGGGGGGGCTTGGGAATTCACCAATGAGAATGAGAAAAGTATGAATTTTAGTAGGTAAAGTCAACTTGCCCCTCCCTGCGCCATCGGCTGGCGACGCCCTTGTGTAGCACCTAGCAGGTCTAGTGGCTTATTTGGTAGTTTATTAGGTGTATGTTTTAGACCTGGATATGAATGGGTAAAACCACTCCAAATGCCACGATATAAGCCAAATAGCAGGGAATTTAGCGACATGCGAGAAAGATTCCTTTGAATGGAAAACACGAAAATGTGTATTGCCGCTTCGACCCTCTTTAATCTAATACGACGGTACTAACCCGGGCGGTCTTAACTCTACCACCTAGTATAGGATGTAGACCTTCACTTTTGCTTGGATTCCGAACCATGGGACAGCTCGCATTCGTGACGAAACTCACTAATGCAACTCGGAAAGAGAAATGGAGTGGTGCAAGAAGTGGTTGAATTTTTGAATTTGAATTTGAATACTTATTTTCTTGTCGGCCTGTACCATAATATCAATATACCTTTAGATGACACTGTGAAAACAGTGTCTTCATAAATTTTATTTTATATTCCTCATGTACTTTTCCCGAATACCAGATCAGTCCTTTGTAGGGTTCCGTACCCGAAGGGTGAAAACGGAACTCTATTACCAAGCCTCCGCTGTCCGTCCGTCCGTCTGTCACAGGGCTGTATCACGTGAACCGTAATAGTTAGGCAGCTGACATTTTCACAGAGTGTGTATTTATTTTGCCGCTTTAACAACAAATATGAAGGTGAAATAAAAAAAATATAAAAATTAAGGGGGGCCCCATACAAAAAACATGTTAAATCTTGTACGATGGTACGGAACCCTCCGTGTGCGAGTCCGACTCGCACTTGGCCGGTTTTTTGCTCCTATTTTCGCCCTTTACAATAAGGGGAGTAAGGCGTTTTCGCGCCAAAACCTATGTCAATGTCGATATTACTTCTACCTTTGCGATAAGGCGTATTTTGGTGCCCAAAAGCGTTTGATATCTACCGAATGGAACCGAAGCGGTTATTTATTTATTTATTAATATGGCTCACATACAGGATAAATCCGTATTACACAATCATAAACACATTTACAGTATTAAAAACGAGCGAATCATCCTACAGGTAGTGGGCACAGCGTGTACAGTTATACATAGGTAGTCAGCTAAGAAAGTTTATGTCTACAATTCAACAATATGTTTAAAATAAAATAGTGAAGCTAAGGAAGCTGAACAATGTAGTGTAAAATTAATAAATGAGACAGTATAAAATTTAGATGAACACAGTACAAGCTTGATAAAAATATTAACATATTTCGTTAACCTAATGCAACTACAAGCAACATATAAGATACTAAAAACAGAATGAATACAGGAAACACAGTATGCAAGTACTAATATGAATTTTAAATGCTTCAAGGATAGTTGATAATTGTTAATGATTTATTTAATCAATCAAATTTGTATATCTGCACCAACAGTGCTACTTCAGTTTTCTTAAATTTAAATAATATATTAAATTTTAATTTAACGTAAATTGTCCAAACTATGGTGAATATTAACGGTTAAAGACAGTGACTCACCTTCCTGAAAGGTCCTGGCAGCGTCGCGAAGTTCACCCGGCTGAAAGTTCACGTTCAGTTGTTCCGATCCCTGTGAATCCCTGAAAAAAAAATACATTAAATTACTCAATGACATACGTTGATTTCTTCCTGTAACCAAAATCTGACATATTTTAATGAGAACTTCACTTAGATAGCCTCGGGAGTATTGTCGTTTGATTATCAAGGTGCGGCAAATCTGGGTGCAATCGGGTTCTGGATGGTTGAACATTTTTGGATCGTTAAGGTAGGCCGTGGTTGGGATTCCATCTAAACATAAACGTCCATTACCTTACTAGGTAAGTTAGGTAGGGTTTGGTAGTAATATCGCATTGAATTGTAGATGGTCAAAGCGGCAATGAAAATTATCCCAATTAAGTTCTAGTAATTTAAGGAAAATCCAGGCATGGCACCTTGTTCCCAGATATTGTGTCCAGTCATCATGACAGTAGGTGTTCAGTTCTGTTGAAAAAGTTTTTTTTACTGAGGTCGAAAATAAAAAAAAAACCGGCCAAGTGCGAGTCGGACTCACACACGAAGGGTTCCGTAACATCGTAAAAGATTTAACACAAAAAACACCTTTTTTTGTTTGAGATCCCCCTTTCATTTTTTTATTATAATTTTTTACCTGTTTGTTGTTATAGCAGAAAAATAAATACGCACTCTGTGAAAGTTTCAGCTGCCTACCTATTACGGTTCATGAGATACAGCCCTGTGACAGACCGACGGACGGACGGACACCGAAGGCTTAGTAATAGGGTTCCTTTTTAACCCTTTGGGTACGGAACCCTAAAAACCCAATTTATAACATTATAAGTATATTTGTAGTTATAAAGATAATAGTCTAATTACAAAAAACATCAATATTAAGTTCCGATTAAGCATGGGAAGAATATATCAAGAAAAAAACCCTTGTACAGCTATTATACCTGTGCGTTTACATTTAAGCACCTAAAGAGTAAAGACATCATACATATTAACATTTGCTCCGGAGCTGATCGAAAGGACAAATGTTTGACCTTCGCACAAGTGCTACGAAAACAGTCCTTATATCGTTGCCAATAAGATCGAATCAAAATCTCGAGATCTCGTTTTCACGATCGCATATTTGACGCCAGGCAGTCATTGACAACTCTCATTGTATGCAAATAAACTTGGCGTATTTACTTGGAGAAATTTAACGCTGTTTTAATCTGCGAGTGACCTGAGTGAACTGCGTGCAGCTTTCTATGTTTTTAATTTGGTATCTCTACAAATGCAAACCTCTAACTTAAAGTTTAAGAAAAACAATAAAAAATAAAAAACTCGACAGCGTAAAAATATTTTAAATTTAAACTGAACATAAAAAAACAAGTCCAGTAGTCTAAAATTATATTATATAATATTGAATAACTGTTCCGTTAAAATCGATTCATGATTGATACACACATAAATCAAATAGTAAATACAGGATATAGCGATTATAACACTCGAAAGCCGTTATCAATCGAGACGGGCTCAAATCTTAACAATAAACCTTCCTTGAGATGTGGTGAAATCACTTTTAACTTGGGGGCGGAGCTCTGGTAATCGGAATGAAACGCCTGAATCCCTTGATATATTAATAAAGAAGCTAATAATAATAAGGAATTAATAAAATGTACTCGTGAAGAAAAAGTACCTTTTCTTTTTAGTCTGTCACTGCAGTCGGGTAAAAAAAAAGTTCCTCAACATGTCAGTTGACACATTGACCTTAGGACCAATGTGATAGACTAGGAGGTCGCGACAAGAATGGTAACGATAACGTAAATGGCTGAAACTGGTTTCACGGGATAAAGACCAACCCTCTGAAGCTAAATGTGTCAGTCTGCCTGTTCCAAGTGGTTGCGTTACGTAGATAATGGGCCTGAAAAACTAGTTATGGTGACAAAAAATATATATGATATGGTAAATGGATGCAAATAGCGAAGCATGAAAGTATCAGTGTATACTTGCTTAGCAATACAAAAACTCAACAAACATTTGGTTGCATTTCGTAGTTGTAGGCGATTTAGGATACAGATATAACTTGAGGTATGTTTAAGTATTTAATTAAAAAACCGACTGATTTTAGTTGTATAATTAATAGGTATCAATGTTTCCAGACAATCAGTATGTTCATCAGCAGGTACATACAATCATCTATTTTATATAGTCAATCTAGATAACGCAACCACTTGGCACGGGCAGACCGACATATTTAGCATCAGAGGGTTGGTCTCTAACACGTGAACCCAGATTTAGCCATTAACCTTATCGTGACCAAAAACGTCGTGACCTCCCGGAATATGAAGAATTGTTCCTCAGAAAATATCAAAGAGACATCTGTAAGATCTTTCTAAAACTCTGTAGATCTTTATTGCATTTGAATTAGAGCAATTTGCTCCACGCTGAGCTCTCTGGTGTCTCTAACCAATTCATAACCTCAAAATTCAATTTCGTCCACATCTTCAAAATGGTTTATTGGCTCATTGTCTTAGCGATTTTTCGATAAGTGATTTGTATCTCATAATAGAGTCTCTGGAGTGGTCATTCCAAATGTTATGCAAACGGCGGACGTAGATGGCGAAAAGCGAACAGTCAGCACGCGCGTGAAGGAATTGTCGCGGTCACATTGTTTTTTGGTTTTCTCTTATGTGACGCATTTCCTCGGTCGAGCGAGTGAAAGTGGCGCTTTACTTGTTTACAGGCTCGGTGTGCGGGGTAATGAGTTGTTAAGAGATGGAAAGGAAATTGGAGATAAGAGAACTCACCGGACACGCGCCTAGAGGCCTGTTTCTCCTAGGTAGTGTAGTGCTGGACAATGAGCGGCGCGGGGACTGGCCTAGCGTACCAGAGGCCTGGGTTCAATACCGACATGAACCACTGTCTTTCTCGTTCCGAGTTCGATAAGTGCATTTTCGTTAAGAATGCGAGCTGCTCCATGGTTAGGAATCCATGTAAAACTGTAGTTCCCCTTCCCCTAGTAGGTGGTAGGGTTTAAGCCCACCCGGGTTGGTACCATCGCATTGGATGAAAAGGTGGTCGAAGCGGCAATGAAAAATTGTCCGTGTTTTCCATCCAGTTCAATGTAGCCGTGCTCATAAAGGGAAGGTCCTGGCATGGCACCAAATTCCTTCAGGAATGTGGTGTATTGGGCTAATATCATAACGGTAGTTGTGTGGTATTAGCCATCCATGTCAGGTCGCATAAAAAAAAAATAAGCTTAGCAAAGAATCTTTGAAATTCTAGGAAAATCGACCGAATGATTGAGGCCAAAAATTTTTTTTATTTGATTTAAAGAAAACAATCTACAAACCTATACTTACTACAACGTTTTTGCTCATAAACACAATATTTCGGCTCTGAAACACAATATTTAGTATGGTTAGTTAGGGTACGTTAATCTTACATACATTTCAGTTTTCCTGTTGAGTGAATTTCAGTGGACCCGTGAAGTTTCAGTCTGGCTTCCCTCAAGGATGCGTAAGGATAAAATTGCATCCTTTATACCAATTTAAAACTAGACGTAATTTTTTACTGGTTTGAGAAGTTGGAAAATTCAATTTTAATAAAAATCAATTTTACTTTTTGAATAAAACATTTAGAATAATTAAAGCCAACAAGCTCACCCATGCACGATCAGGTACCAGATTATTTTTTATCTTCGAATGGATATTGATTTATATTTTAGAATAACTTATATTTATTTACGCAAAAACTAAATTATGTAATGGTATTGATCTATTCTCTTATGTTACTGGATATGGGTGGCTAAACGAAACATACTGGCATGTGCCATGTCAGTTATTTTCTCATATTGCACGGTAACTTTGTTCAAATTTTTTAGCGCCTCGTAAATGCCCATAAATGAATGCCTAAATGTACATCATTACCGCCTACGTCGGTGCTCCTGGAAATGAAATGCGTTTTGAAACGACCCATGCGCCGACTTTCGAGTGATTCGGCGAATACGCGAAACGCAGACAACCGGATTCGCGTAGGTTGCGGGTTCGACACCCTTTCATTCAATTTTCTGGGGAGTGCGGTGTGTCACACATCAATAAATTTATTTATCTCTACATACTAGATAATAATTGCCTGTACAATCCTATTTTCGATCATGTATTTCTACGTAGATCAATCTAATGTTTTTTTTATTGGTTTGTATTTTGAAATGTTTTGTTACCTGTTTAGTTTGCCTTTCATAATCATGGCATAATCATTCTGCCAGTCTCTTTGCACATGTTCTAATCTGGCTAGATTATAATAAGAGGTCATACTCTGCCCTGCGAATACAATACAACAATATTTTCAGATACTTGATGCGTCTGCCTCGTTTCTGCAGTGCATTCACAATGTTTGCAGAGGCGAGAGTGGATGATTTTTATGCAGTAATGAGGAAACGAATTGAAAAATTTAGTCAAAGGATTGCGGAAAGCTAAAACGAAATTATAGCCTACATTGCTCAGTATATATGCAACAATACTTACAGGTACTGGGCAATGTATTGCACCGCAAACAATATTAGTTGATTGTTTTGTTTGTAATTTGTTTTTTAGTTATTTATAAATATAATTAATAAATAATTATATTTAGTTAGTAATTAATGTACTTTCTATTTTTATAAAATATTTTGTTGTTTACCTATTTGTTTTGTGCTGTACGAATTGACTTCGTGTCTGATGAAATAATGTTATTATTATTATTATTATAACCTTATTTGGTTTTCTCATCACTATCACTACATAGTATAAAACAACGCTTTCTCTGTCCCTATATCCCTATGTATGCTTAAATCTTTAAAACTACGCAACGGATTTTTTAAATAGATAGAGTTATTGATTAGGAAGGTTTATATGTATAATAACATCCATTAAATAGTGGAGAAATACTGTTATTTTTGAGTTTTCTAATGTGATGTCGTAAATCATTACATTTTTTCCGTTTCCATTGCAAACGCAGGCTGAACTTGACGAGCCCGAGATCAGTCAAAAACGACATTGACCCCAGCGGAGCCGGGTACCTCAGCTAGTTTTTAATATAACACTAATATTTTATTTGTAATTTAAAACAGAAAAAAATCTTTTATAATTTTGTTCTAGATAAAAAATAAGTTTTTCCTAATTGATTGTTTCATTCTTCATCCTCGGTAGCCAAATGGCGCGACCATTGAGGTTAAGCAACAATGAGCGCGGTCAGGTTATGCATTGGTTTCTGTTTAACGTTGAGACTGGTCGTGGTATTCCAAGTAATATTTTAGGTCACCTTCCTATCTTGCTAGATGGTAGAGCCCTATTCCGCCGATGCGAATCATCGCATTGAATGTAATATGGTCGAAGCGGCAATGATTGTGGAAATTGTGCTGTTTTCGATCCAGTCTAATGTGGCCGCGGATAGGGAAGGTCCTGGCAAGTCACCTTGCTACAATTTAGAGTATTGGGCTAAGATGTTGACAGCTATAATTCACCTAAATGAGGTGTTTTTATGAATAGCGTTCGCCAGGACCCATTAAGGTGCCCGACAATACCCATGGGCTTTTAAACTTTCAGGGGGGCTGCGAAAACCATGCCGGCCAGCCATGTGCTTCTTCACACCACGTTTGAAGGACCCCAGGTCGTAATAAATGCCTCATTCTCATACCGAACTTAGTTCATTCAATTGTTTATCAACCATATGGATAAAGGATCTTGAGAATCGGTGGGTTCTTATATTATGAATGTTGACTGTCCATCTCTGTTCCGCCTTGAGCAAAGGTAGAAAGGGAACAAAGGGGCAGTGTTATGCAACAGGTGACGCCATTGATACCAAGTCCAGGGTTAGTTTTAGGGCTTTGTAAGAAAGTTGATGGCAAAAGCAACAAAAATTCTCGAAACAGACGAACATTAATTTTTTTTTTCTATTTAACTAAACATTTTACAAAAACGAAACACGGAATAATGGTATTTGTCTGTAAAAAAACTTGACGAATTGACGCAACCGTTGAAACAAAACGCACAAACAATAGAAGATCTAACTTACTTTCTGAAAACCCGAAGAATATCAAGAGCAACTCTATTTCAAAATTCGAATCGACGTAACCGTTGAAACAAAACTCACAAACAATGGAAGATCAAACTTACTTTCAATGGAAACCCTGAAGAATATATAGGGCAACTCTATTTCAAAATTCGAATCGACGTAACCGTTGAAACAAAACTCACAAACAATGGAAGATCAAACTTACTTTCAATGGAAACCCTGAAGAATATATAGGGCAACTCTATTTAAAAATTCGAATCGACGTAACCGTTGAAACAAAACTCGCTACCAATAATATTTCAAAATTGGAATCGACGCATAGTCTTTAAAATAAAACCCAAGAAGATAAGATGATCGGACTCACTTTTCGATGGCGACCCCGGAGAAGATCTCTATCCTGGCGTCGTCCTCGGCGGGAGTCGCTCCCGGTCCCGGTGCGGCGCCGCACACCGCGAACAGCGCCACCACCACCGCCACATAGTAAACTCCCACCATCTTTCCAGGAACGGGCGAGTATCCCAATATGCGCTCGGCCGGCGGTGAGTTCCGAAAATGGTACGCCGCAGGAGGCTCCGGCGGCTTTTATACCGGCCAAGGAGCCGAGGTGTTTGAATAAAGAACACGGAGATTTGGTGAGACGCGGAGGTGACGTTGTCTCGCTCGCGCGGCTCGGTGCGTGAACTTTTGGAATTGAGAGCAGGTCGAGTGGTTTTGATCCTTTAAAAAAATCATTTTGGGAGGTTTTAAAATCAGATTAAAATCTCAATGCATGCCTAACAATAAAATGTTGCAGGTGTACATTTATTTTCTTATACAAAACGAAATCTGGACTAAAACCTTTTTAGTTTTAGTGCTATGACGTAAACTATGGATACTTGCCATAATGTCACAGTCATTTAATTTCAGTTTGTTGTAATAATGTATTTTTACTCTAGTTTACCTCTTTGACAGCTTTCCTTATAAAGTAACAATAAAAATATACTGGCTCATTTGTCTGATATCGCTCTATTGATGCAACGATGCAAAACACAGTCCTCAGGTCCATAGAAAATGTTCTGTGATGTCACCAACAAATGAAACCATATCTCTATAAAATATGTACCACTAAATCAATCTTCGGATCGATCCAAGTGCATAAAAATACTGTGAAGGAGAAAATTCGATCCATTGCGAATATTTATCAGAACAGGCTGACTAGTCACTCCAGTGTTCTGGCAGCCCCGCTGACGCAATATGGCCACCCCAATAGGGTGCAACATTCTGGAGCAACAACATTGACAAACGCTTCACAATCATTGAGAAAAGCAACTCCCAGTGGCGCAAACTTTGCGACCTATTATCTGAAAAAAAAAGAAAAACATTCAGTCAGCGATCTACCTTAGGTACAAATATTGAGTGTTTTAGATTTTTGTGTTTGTCTTTTTTCGTGTCGCTTTTTCATATCATCGAATTTCAAATCACATCGGTGCTAAAGAAGATTTCACTTTAAAAACACTGATTATAGTCTGAGGAAAGATCGCAGATGTCACACGGCCATCTGCGATCAACCAGAATAAAAAAACAGTGAATAAAAGTATGTAATTTATAATTTCATGAAGATGACGGAAAGTAAAATGTTACAGAAAGAAACTGACGATTCGCTCAAAAAATTACATTTATACTCTACGCGAAGGATAAGACAGCTAATGAACGACCAAGACCTTTTCTTCTTGACACGCAGTCGCGTACGCACGTGTAGGGTGCTACATGAGAGGGGCAGGCTACGTACGTGCGTTCGACAGAACTAGGGAGCACACAATCTGCCGATGCTGTCATGCGTTTGAAATCAAAGGGAAAAACTTGTCCGATGGATTTGGTGTACACACTTATTGAATTTTAAAATTAATATAATGTTTTTTTTTAGAAAGCAATAAGTTGCAAAGATCCAACCGTTAAACGTGGTTTAATAAATCGCTGATTCAATGGGAAATAATAATTCAGAACATTTCAACATTGCTCCATAAAATTATGCTTATTTCTTTAAATGTATTTCGTAATTATCTATGATTATTCATTAATACACCCGACATTTTTTTAAAGTTGACTTTTAAAGTTGAGATGCTTTTACCAGAGAACTAAATTAAATGTAATACTAATATGCATTATCATTATTATACTGTACATTTATTTAGTTAAGTTATTTTTAATTCTTAGACTGATCACATTGAGGGTTCTTGTTTCTTTAAGGTTCTTGGTATTTTACCAAAGTATTTGCATTAACATAGGATGTAAAACTGGTATCGAGTCAGCATGCAAGTAATTCTTCTTTCTCTTTCTGAGTGAGATAAGTGAAATTTGTACGAATGCGAGTTGTTACATGGTTCGGAATCCATTTTAAACTGTAAGCCTCCCTCCCCTATGTCCACCCGGGTTGGTACCATCGTAAGGAATAAAAAGATGGCCCAAGCGCTGGTTCTAATTATCTAATGCACTTGGATTGAATAAGGGTTGCCATAAGGGGTGGGTTAAGTTGTGTGGTCAGGAGCCATAAGAAAATAATGTAAATATTGTCCGTGTTTTACATCTAGTTCAATGTAGCCGTGCTTATAAAGGGAGTGTCCTGGCATGGCACCAAATTACTTGGGGAATGCGGTGTATTTGGTTATATTTTTTATTCCATTTCGAGGTAAAGCATTGATGTTGACCGCTTTGAAGAATGGTTATTGGCTTAGTAACTTGGTAAAATATATAATTAAATTGGGTGATAATCCTTTGATGCGGATTATATCTACTAATAGCTTGAATTTTGCGATTCAGTTAAATGTAGCCATATAAGAAAGGTCTTGAAAACGCACCAAGTTCGCAGCTAGTGTGTTAGGCTAAAAACACAACAGTAGGTCAGAGGCCTTAAGAGCCGGAACGTACACCGCACTGCCAAACCGCAGTTGAATAATGTTTTCAGAGACCGACGAAGAATGCAGGAATGCAGCCAGGCTTACGCCAAAAAAGCGAAAGTAGGCCCCTACTCATTCGTAAACAAAACGCAGAGAGATTCCTGAATAGTGAATCATTAATTAAACGAAATCTTAGTGTTTTGAGAGAAACCTGTTACGGTTGTCCGATGACAAGCTTATTACTGTAGGAAAATTGTCTCGGTTCTTGACTATGCCTGTTCAGATAAATTTTCAAATAAAAACGGGCCAAGTGCGAGTCGAACTCGCACATGAAAAGTTCTGTACCATCGTAACAACATTTAACAACAAAAGTTTCTTTTAAAAATAATAAAAAATTAAAGTGGGGCCCCCCTTTTCTTTTTATTATTTTTTAATTTTACCTATTTGTTCATTTAGCGGCACATCAAATACATACTCTGTGAAAATTGTAGTTTATGAGATAAAGCTCTGTGGCAGATGGGCGGGCGGACGGACGGACAGCGGAGACTTAGTAATAGGGTTTGGTTGCCACCAAGGGCAGACCAAAACGGCATTGACCCGAGCGGAGCCGGGTACCTCAGTTAGATAGTTTAAATATATTGTTTTTCGTTACGACATATCAAATATTTATTTGATAAATAAGATTAATCGAGTAGTACCAAAAATAAATATGGTTACGTTTCATGGCTTATGGTGAGTACATGAAGTGTTGCTAGGGGACCAAGTGGCCGAGGTTTACTGTTCTTCTAGGGACATATTTTTTGAAAAAAAACAAAAACTTATGTTTATAAATAAAACTGAAACAATTACTCATTTTAAATACTTTAATTACAATAGACTGTGCAAGTGTTCTCTGCACAATTCTTTGCAATGTTCCTTGCAATTGCCTCTTTAGCAATGTTGAAAAAATATCTATTTAACGCTCTTATACCTCTCCATAGACGCATGCGCGTTGGTTTAGGTGCGGTGGCCCCACCAAGAGACGCTTTCATAGTTATAAACAAATGAAGGCTCCTCTTGGTATGATGAATTGAAGGAAAAACCTTCTACCAAATAATGCTTTGCGTGAAATTGGCGTCGTAGTAAAGGTGCAGAGTGGAGCAGTGACCAATGCAGTTACGATCCAATTTAACAACTTTTATCTAATACATATCAAAAGATTCATTATCAAAATATTTAAAAACAAATAAAATACTACCTGAAGTAGTATGGCAAAGTACAAAAATAAGACAATAAAAATAACAAATACACAAACATGAGATTCCGAACGAAGACTTAACCAGTTTTTCTCAAGTCAATCATTTATTTAAAACTTTGTTTTTACGTGGACAAGCTATCATTAACATATCAAATATTAGGCCATAATATAAAGGAAGATTTAAATGCTCTTATACAGATTTGAGTTGTACAGCCATCATATTTTCATATATTTATTTTTATCTTTATGTCATCCATAGTTTTTGCTCCAAATATGACAAGGCATACGTGGTTAGCGATTTATACGTGATTTTATACGATATCTATGAACCTTATGGGCTTACGTCTCAGTAGTTCGTTCAAATCGTTTAAGATTAGATACCTTCTAGTCAATAAACGAATGTCTTTAAAATAAAGCTAAATATATTTTTATTTATTTGTCTCTATTATAATAACATTATTTTAATTCTTCAGAATATCGCGGTGTATTTTCCTTCACCGCTAATATTAAGACCAGTATTACAAGTACAGAGTTAGCTTAGCGAATACGTCTTACGGCATAAGCAAGAATAATACCAGACAGGAATTTCGAATTAAACTCATTTTTATAATTCCCAAATAATTTCGATTTCCCGGTCAACATTTAATAGTCTAATTTTAATAACATGTTACTAGACATTACATAGTTCCTAAAGTGACCGATATGAATTGAATTGTAGAAAACCGGCCAAGTGCGAGTCGGACTCGCACACGAAGGGTTCCGTACCATGGTACAAAAAAATAATACAAAAAAAAATCACTTTTTTTGTATGGCGGCCCCCTTTAATTTTTTTTTTTAATCTTACCTGTTTGTTGTTATAGCGGCAAAATAAATACACATTCTGTGAAAATTTCAGCTGTCTATCTGTTACGGTTACTAAGATACAGCCCTGTGACAGACGGGCACACGGACGGACGGACGGACGGACGGACGGACGGACGGACGGACGGACGGACGGACGGAAGAATGGACGGACAGCGGAGGCTTAGTTCCGTTTTCACCCTTTGGGTACGGAACCCTAAAAAGCAAACACGACAGATTAAGTAAATATAATTTTTAGGGTTCCGTACCCAAAGGGTGCCACCAGAACCCTATTAGTAAGCCTCCGCAGTCCGTCCGTCCGTCCATTCTTCCGTCCGTCCGTCCATTCTTCCGTCCGTCCGTCCGTCCGTCCGTCCGTCCGTCCGACCGTCTGTCACAGGGCTGTATCTCATGAACCGTAATAGGTAGGCAGCTGTTTTTTTCACAGAGCGTGTATTTATTTTTCCGCTATAATAAAAGATAGGTAAAATCTAATAATAGTACAAATTAAACGGGGCCCCCATACAAAAAAACGTATTTTTTTGTGTTGAATCTTCTACGAAGGTACGGAACCCTTCGTGTGCGAGTCGATTGGTCGATTGGTGCGAAAATATTCTTATTTCGTCTTATTAAAAAGGATAAAATTAGGGGACAAATATTTAATACTAGTATTAAATTTAATTGACCCACACCCATTCAAAAATATTGTAATTGGGTTGTTAGCTCTGTACATAACTTCAACGCATAGCCCACATGCAAGAGAAAGATGTTAAAATGTTACGTGTTCCCAATATCAACACAGTTTAGAAAGTTACGAACTCGCTGGAGGTCAATATTCTTTGACGTAAGCTCCAGTGACCTTGAGCCTGCGCCTTGACCGTGGGTCGTTGACCACATCTGACCAGGAACGCCCCACTTCGCTCGGAGAAAGTTAATTTATTGTATAACTTGTGTTATGAGAACTATTTTGTAGTTCAAAACTCGTTAAAATATGAAGAAGGTATGCAACAAACACATAACCAATAGTTTCATTTGCTTGTGTTATAATTGCATATGAATTAAAATAATTAATTTTCATAATTCAGTGTTTAGATTATAATTTTGACATTAGAAGCACAATAAGCAGTGCTCTGGAGAGGTCAGGCTTACTCTGTTCAAGGCATACTGTCAGGCGCTTTACACCGGTCACCTGTGGTGCAGCTACACGCAGCGAGCGTTTAACTCGCTGCGTGTGCAGTACAACAATGCATTGCGCTGCATGATGGGACTGCCGTGGCGGTGTAGTGCGTCTGGCATGTTCGCGGAGAACGGTTTGACTGATTTCTTTGGTGTACTGCGCAAACAGAAGGCGGCATTCCTTCGCCGTTCAGCCATCAGTGAGAATAGAATAGTAGCAAACATTTTGGGACGAATTTATTATAAGGATTTTATTAATGTGTAACTTAGTTTTAATATTATTTACAATGTTATGGGACAATGCACCTGAAATAAATTATTATTATTATTATTATTATTATAATAATAAATGTAACGATAGAGACATGTATTTAGAATCGACCGTGAAGCAAGGTCCACAAGAACCACATTGATAAAGGAATAAAATCTGCATAATATATTCTTTACGCCTGGAATTGAACCTACAAGCAAACCTTTCGGTGGCAGTACGCACCCGCTCTATACCCAAATTTTAAAAATGTCCTTCCGTAATCAATTTGATTAAGATAAATACATCGATTTCACTCTTTACCTGCGTTCTTTGCTTGTTCCAGCCTGACATTATAATCATAAAGTAGTCATAATATAAGATTTATTTAATTAATGCGTCCTTGCTTCACAGTCGATTCTACCAAGCGTTGGGCTTGGTAGAATAGAATAAGCACCGCATGCCTAAATAATTAGGTATCATGCCCGGACTTTCCCATTAAGAGCACGGCTCTGTTTAACTGGAGACAAGCATGGATGTTTTCTAATTGCCGCTTGGATTATATTTTCATTCATTGGTACCAACGCAGGCGGGCTTAACGTGACCACTTAGTAGGGTAGTACATATCATGTAGTATATATCACATAGACGTACTTGCTTCAATCTGAAAAACTATATTTTAAATTGTAAACACAACTAGTTATAAAAATTGCTTCTAATAAAAAATAATTTACCATTAACTCAAATCATTAATCAGCTTATAATCCTGAAAATAATTTTCTTCGTGGCCCAACCCGGCGGGACTAACTCATTCGCGGGCACGGTACAAAACCGTGCTGTTGCCATTTCTGTTTAAAAAAAAAAGACAGGCTCCGTTATGAGGCAGATGCAACATGTCCACAAAAAAGATAATGTGCATAGTGTATGATTTGGTAAGATTAACGAAGATGTTAATTACAAAACGACTTATAGCTAAAAGTAAACCACGACCGCTAAAGTTAAAAATCCAACAAAAACTAATTAGATTATAAATCTTGATTAAATAAGCTATGTCTGATGACTAATCTTTTTAAGATGTTCTTACTTTATCATTGCGTAATGCAGCTGCAAAGTTATTGTATAAAACGCGCGAAAAATTCGAACTTTCGGACCTTATAACTTAGAAACCAAACACAATTTTACAATGCCAATGGTCATCAGACATCTAGTTCGATCAAATAAATCTATTTTGAGCAAAATTTTGGATCTCTGACAAGAAATATGGGCGTGATCTTCTTTCCCCTTTTGTATGGGGAGATGAGCGGGTTGGGTCACCTTAATGTCTTGCTTCTTTGCCGTCCTAAAATCCCGTAAATCGGTTTGAATGCTGTTTCCGTGATTCCGAATATCCGTGAAAACTGATTGGACCTTCAAACAAACAAGCAGTGTTACTCTGATGACCGACCTAAGTGGATGCATTATTGCAAATTAAAATGCAATGCATGGAAAATTGCACCGTCCTGATTTCATATTCGCATATAAACTAAGTGTCACATCGAGTGCATTCAGTCGTGTGCATATTTTCACACTTGTAGCATAGTTAGTGGAAAATGGTGACCATTGGTTTGTGAAAAAGGAGGTAACAAAAGGGAGTTAGATTTAGTGAGGCAAGTAAAACAAAAAAAAAAACATTTTTCAACAAAGAAAAGAGACACTTCAAAGAAAAATTATTCCAAAACAAATTAACATGCACTAAAAAGTGAAAGAAAATTGCCATTTTTTAAGTTAAGATTATTGTTAATTTTCGAGTCGGTGTCAGGTGGGCAGGCGCTATGCCAGTCAAGAGAATCTTGGCTACGTTAAACATATAGAAAAAAAAATACAGTCGAATTGAGAACCTCCTCCTTTTTAACCGACTTCAAAAAAAGGAGGAGGTTATCAATTCGTCTGTATGTTTTTTTTGTTTTTTTTTATGTTTGTTACCTCATAACTTTTGCCTGGGTGAACCGATTTTGATGATTATTTTTTAAATGAAAGCTAGTGCTTCCCAAGTGGTCCCATTTTAATTTGGTTAAATTCTGACAATGATATCCATGAGAAAATCATATAAGTCTTAAATTTGTATTAAGATGTGCGCGACAAATGGACGAATAACTCAATATAACGCCAACCGATTTCGGTGATTCTTTTTTATTGGAAAGGACGTATACTTTTCACACTTGTAGCATAGTTAGTGGAAAATGGTGACCATTGGTTTGTGAAAAAGGAGGTAACTAAAGGGAGTTCGATTTAGTGAGGCAAGTAAAACAAAAAAAAAACATTTTTCAACAAAAAAAAAGAGACACTTCAAAGAAAAATTATTCCAAAACATATTAACATGCACTAAAAAGTGAAAGAAAATTGCCATTTTTTCAGTTAAGATTATTGTTAATTTTCGAGTCGGTGTCAGGTGGGCACGCGCTATGCCAGTCAAGAGAATCTTGGCTACGTTAAACATATGGAAAAAAAAATACAGTCGAATTGAGAACCTCCTCCTTTTTAACCGACTTCAAAAAAAGGAGGAGGTTATCAATTCGTCTGTATGTTTTTTTTTTATATTTGTTACCTCATAACTTTTGCCTGGGTGAACCGATTTTGATGATTATTTTTTAAATGAAAGCTAGTGCTTTCCAAGTGATCCCATTTTAATTTGGTTAAATTCTGACAATGATATCCATGAGAAAATCATATAAGTCTTAAATTTGTATTAAGATGTGCGCGACAAATGGACGAATAACTCAATATAACGCCAACCGATTTCGGTGATTCTTTTTTTATTGGAAAGGACGTGTACACATTAGTAAGTGTACTTCAGATTCACTTAAAATAAAGAAATAAAAAAAAATAACAAAAAAATTACCGACTTCAAAGAAAAAGCACTAAAAAGTAAAAAATAATTGCCATTTTTGTAGTTACGATTTTTGTTATTTTTTGAGTCGGTGTCAGCCAAGGTAGCCAAGGTTCTCTTGATTGGCGCAGTGCGTGCCCGGCTGACACCGACTCAAAAAATAACAAAAATCGTAACTAAAAAATGGCAAATTTTTTTTTACTCTTTAGTACTTTTTCTTTGAATTCGGTTAAAAAGGTAGTTCGACTTCGGGAGACATGTTAAACCAGAACAAAATTACTTTGGTTTGGATGAAGAAACCTGAGAATGTGAAAGTAATCAAATACTTTTAATTTTCAATTCAGTGACCTTTCTTAACATTTTATTTCCTTCAAGGTGTTATATTTGCAAAAACTCTAATGTTAGAAGCATTCAGCGGCTCGTAGCCTAGTGGCGCGGAGACTGGCCTAGCTTACCAGAGGTCTGGGTTCAATTCCCCGCCCCGACATGCACCACTTTCTTCTTATTTCTGATTTCTATAAGTGCATTTCGTCACGAATCCGAGCTGCTCCATGGTTCGGAATCCATGTAAAACTGTAGGTCCCCTTCCCCTACTAGGTGCTAGAGTGTAAGTCCGCCCAGCATCGCATAGAATGAAAAGATGGTCGAAGCAGCAATGTAAAATTGTCCGTGTTTTCCATCCAGTTCAATGTAGCCGTGCTCATAAAAGGAAGGTCCTGGCATGGCACCTAATCCCTTCGGGAATGTGGTGTATTGGGCTAATATCATATCGGTAGTTGTATGGTATTAGCCATCCATGTCAGGTTGCATGAAAAAAATTATTTTTAAATCATTTTTTTCATCTATGCTGAAATTGGACCCTCAGGTAGTCAAAAACTAAAAACCGGCCAAGTGCGAGTCGGACTCGCACACGAAGGGTTCCGTACCATCGTAAAAAAATGTGTACAAAAAAATAACGTTTATAAAAATAAAATTAAAATTAAAGGGGGTCCCCTTTAATTTTAATTATTTCTTAATCTTAGCTATTTGTTGTTATAGCGGCAAAATAAATACACACTCTGTGAATATTTCAGCTGTCTATCTGTTACGGTTACTGAGATACAGCCCTGTGACAGACGGACAGACGGACGGACGGACGGACGCACAGCGGAGGCTTAGTAATAGGGTTCCGTTTTTACCCTTTGGGTACGGAACCCTAAAAACGGAAATTAGTGTGAATAAATCGATAAAGAAGAACCCACAAATAAACTTGAATTGTTTATTATTATTTTTTGTCTGTATTTTTCAAATAAACACTATAGCACATAAATATAATAAAACACTAAAAAACGAAATTTTATGGTAAAACAGGCTTAGACAAACAATAAAGATCAACATAAAATACTAATAAAGGAAAGGTCCTAGCAAGGAGCTGGTTCCTTCGGGAATGCGGCGTACTGGCGTGAGGTGCTCCTTCAGACCATGTTTGCGGTTGTACCATGGAGGAAATTATTTGGCAGGGGGAGTCCATTCCATAGTTTAACGACCCTTCCATAGATAAAGGATTTAGATGAACGGTTGGTTCTTATTTTGGGAACGTTGACAGGACAAGGTAACGCAGGGACACCATTATGCAGCCTGGGCGAGCATTCTCCGTGTAGGAGACGACAGAGAACAGAGGGAGACCCTATACATTCCTTCGAAGTTGTAGGGTCTTTATATAATCTGATATTCTATAAGGTCCTGGCATGGTTAGTTATGAAGTGGAAAGCGGATGGCGCAATCACTCCAAACATTTCCTCTGAGCACTCGCCATGAAACAGGCAATTGAACAGGAGTAGTATCCCTGCGTAGTTTTAAGTTGGTCTAAGTTGCCTGACAAGGGCCCTTCGCATTCATAATCCACAATTGTTTTCATATTTTCAGACATGTACACGTCCATTTGACAATGCTCGCCTATCCGCATCGTGGCATGGTCCTGGACAACAACAACTACGGATTCCTGAAGACGGAGACTTACTTCGGGTTCGCACCGCCGACACAGAGGGACCTCCGCAACGCGAGCGATCTCAAGTGGGTCCTAGCGCCACAGAAGATGGATAGATCATTGCAAGGTGCGTACTTGACACGAGGATAGATTCCAGTAACATTTAAACGGGGGGTCAATCTGGGTGGCGCAAATGGTTCGTACCAATTCTCATTTTTAGACGTGGCCACAATTTTTGTCAATTCTCGCTTATACGCACCGTGGCATGGTCCTGGATATCAACAACTACGGATTCCTGAAGACGGAGACTTATTTCGGGTTCGCGCCCCCCACACAGAGGGACCTCCGCATTCTCTAGTGGGTCCCGGCGCCGCCGAAGATTGAAAGATCATTGCAAGGTACGTACTTGGGACGATGGATGCCCATAATCGGGAATTCTCCTACAATCTCCGCTGGCCTATTGCTGGAGATGTGTAATCAGGAATCGTGAGTCTAGAAAACAGCTTTAAAGCGATTTTCTTGACGAAAAGATTCCAGAGCATAGTATTTCAATTTAATCAAGGTTTTGCGTCCAAAAACCTTCTTTTAAAAGGTATTTTCTAGACTCAGAATTCCTGTTTCGTGATTACGAATCAGGAAGCCAGGAGCATGAATAGGCATCCTGATCCTGTAATCAACCCGTACTGCTGTTGCAGACACTCCAGAGTTGGTACCGCAACCAGAGCGGTCCGACGGTCGGGGCAAGCACCACAAGTGCATCTTCAAGATCCTGAAGAAGGGCGAGCACGGGCAGCAGGAGAGCCAGGAGAAGGGCAAGCGGAGGAGGCGCCGCCACGGCGGGAAGTTGAAGAAGAAATTCATGATGCCCGTCATCTTGGGAATACTCGCGGCGAAGAGTGTCCTGGTGCCCATCGCGCTGAAAGCCTTGGCGTTCATGTCCACGAAAGGTTCGATCGAGTTTTATTCAAGTAGAATAGAATAGCAGCATTTTATTCCCTTAAAAGCGGTACAAACAATCATGATTAGGCTAGATCAATGTGCATGTAAAACGTTAGGAAATAGGTAATGTGGCTCAGCGTTAATGCCCGCGTATACTTCAGCAAGTTTGCTGAAGTAGACTTGTGCCGCTGGTTTTCAGCCACCACCGGATCTCAAGGTATTGTGATTAATTTATAACAGAAACAGGAGAAGCAATAACAAATCATAAATTAACAACAGAATTAACGGCCAGTGATCAATATAAAAAGGTGAGTACGTACTATTTTTCACTGTTTAAAATATGTGAAATTGTAGGGTTATGAGGAAATTTGGAAGTGTAAGAGGGATTAGTTTGTTATTTGTTGTGAAAGGTTTTAGTCAAGTATGTTTTAAAGAAGAGACGGCGACCGTTGGAGTAACCGTGACCTTCACTGGCGACCGTTGACAGGATAACGGAGTGTGGAAAGACCACCCACCAGGTGGGGCGACGACATCAAGTGCGTCGGCGGAAAGCAGCGGTTCCGTACCGCTGAAGGCCGGGCGGACTGGAGGAAAATTGGAGAGGTGTATGTCCAGCAGTGGACGCAAACGCGCTGACTGGCTGACTGTCTTCTTCAAGCTGTCGAAATCACAATCAGACTTCCGATTTGCATGAAAACGCGGTTAACGCTTTTTTTCTCCGTACATTTTAAAAAGCTAGACGGTCGGATTGGCGTAAACACCAATTTAGGTGAGAAGTCGGACTAGGGGCACTGTAGTGAAAGGGAAAGAATTATGCTGTGATCTAACGGCATGAGGATATATTATCTCTGCTAAACCCTCTAAGGTAGCGGCGTGATATTATGTGTGTATCTTCATGTACCATTTCAACTTCCAGGCTTGATGATGGGTTTCTTCTCAACGGTGATGGCCTCTGTGCTCAGCCTGAAGGGCATGTTCGACAACAACCACCGCTACGGCGACCGCAAGGACGAGAAGACGCAGGTGGAGGTCATTCAAATTCCTCCGCCCACCAAGGAGGACCACTATTACTCCGAAGTGCACGAACCCTATCGGAGATATGACATAGTTCCCGTGCAGCCTGTGTGAAGTATACAATTACGTCCTCGCTAATAAACATATACACCATCGCAATGGGGAGGATGGCTGCCGAACTTTACCACCAGATGGCGCCACATAAAACTATGCCACGGTTTGATTTCAAGGTTATAGCTTGTTGACCAATTTAACTGAGTTAATATGAATAGCTACCTTGAAACGGATGTAAAACACGGACAATGTGAGTGCCTGTGATTCACGAGTAAACATAACCTCTACGTGATATCTTGGCATAGTTTTGTGTGGCGCCATCTGGTGGTAAAGTTTTGCGCCGTGCACCCCATTCCTCAAGGATTCCTAGCTGTCAAACGAATACAACTACTAATGGTGGTGTAAGCTGATCCTCTGCTAAGCTATGGAATAGATTATTGCAACATGTATGGCTAAGGAATCATCAAACCAAACAGCTGTTGGTATTTAGACGTAATAGCCAGACACCGCGTCCAATAACTGCCAAATTACTCGAAGCGCTCAGATTTGTGTTCAGAATGTCCTTACTTAAAAACTTAACGCTTCTCATAACACATTTCAGGAGCCGGTAATCCAGTGGTCCGAGGTCGATTGAGCAAATTGTTTGATGTATCGCAGGGATCACTATTCCTTCACTATTCATTACGTTTTGGCTTATACCATCGTAAGCCTGGCGTAACTATTACGACATTAAGCGGTGCAATTAGAATGGTTTATTAGTGAGCCTGTGATTGTCTTACTAATAAACACTTCGTAAGTAAATACACTTTTTCTTGCTAAGCAAATAAGTCGCTTATTTTCAAAAAAGATTAGTTTCAGAATCGACTGGAAGCAAGGACAGAATAATTAAAGAAGAAAAAGACTACTTTGAATATTCTGAATTATTAAATCGTTCAGACTCGTTGAAACATTTCTTATTCCACTGCTTATCCTGGGAACAGTTATCCAGGACATAAAGACGTTACAAGATTCATTAGGTGCTTATAATATCGAAACAGAAACGAATCTTCATACAAAATGAACTTGAAGTTCCTACAGCAAATATGTATACCATACACACAGAATACGTACTTCATCCTGGTTAACTTGATTCACTTATTGTCAAAACTACAAATCAGCTGATACGTGTCGCCATTTTGTTTAATTCCTCATGTACTCGAGTAACCTTACACAGCTTTTATAAGTAGCCTTTTTTGACAGCTATAAATACCCGAGCAACAGAGATGGTACAATTTTTATTACTAAGGCCGTATACGTGCCCATTATGTTAGTATTTATATAGTTATAGTCAGCTCTAAAATATTGTTTTATGAAGCATACTTTTTTAAGTTTAAAATAAAAAAAAAATGTTATGAAATTTGGTTTACTCCTATTAATAATTTCTTCATTTGGTAGCATGTCAACGTTTGTAATGGGAAGCGATATTTTGTGAAATCAAAGCGGTTTGCAACTCTGGGGCCCGAGGACTACCTTTTGATGCCAGAGGTAATAGGTTTGTTCTCAACTCCGTCCATGAACCTAATTCTTACTCTCTATGAGTTGGATAAATGTATTTCGTCTCGAATGCGAGCTGCTCCACTGTTCGGAACCCTTCCACTACTAGGTGGTAGGGATAAGCTTGCCTGGGTTGGTACCATCTCATTGAATGAAAGATGATCGAAGCGACAATCGGAAACCGTCCGTGTTTACATACAATTCAATGTAGCCGTGCTCATAAAGGGAGTGTCTTGAAATGGCACCTGATATCTTTGGAAATGCACTGTATAAGTTTAAATGATGTGTTAAACTGGACTTAAAACACTAGTGAGTGTTTTAATTAATATAAACTTACCTATATTTATGGCATTGCAAATATTGATTTCGAGTTATTTAAACAGTGGTGTATCATAGGTCACTAGCACCCGGTGCGGATACCAAACTTGCCGCCCTCTTATTTTTGTGATTGATCATAAAACATGCCTTTTTACCGTGCATAAAATAGAAGCACTGTCAAAAGGGTACTCTTTTTGGGTCATTACGGCGAAGTACAAAAAATGGATTAAGAGATGTTTATTTAAATTAAAATCGAATCAAAATTAATTGCCTAAATAAAAGTTATTGAAGAAACTTGCATCAGTTCACCCATGCATAAAATGTTGTGCCTGTATATATGGAAACAAAAAAACATTGACGAAAAAATGTTGAAGGAAAGCCGCCCCCGTCAAAGTACCGCCCGGTGCGGACCGCCCCCTCAGCCGCCCCCATGCTACGTCACTGGATTGAAATAATTAAACCCAAAATTACAAATATTTATTCTCTTCCTAAACTGAGGTTTGAAAGTCGAAGTGATGTTTCCGTAAAAATAACTTATTCTATACACGTGCTTTCGGAACCTTTTCAATGAATTGTAATTTTTTCAACAAATTTTACACTGTTTTCAGTCTTCACAATGAGCGAGTGTGTAATACTTGTCAATTTATTATCATGCAAATAGGCTGTAACCACACATGGCATTTTCCAAACATAAGCGAAGCAAAATATACTTTAACTCGTTTGGTTAATGTTGGTTTTAGGATAACCAAAGATGGATTTCAATGTTGAGTAAGAGTCAAAAGAAAGTTGTGAGGTGTAACCGATACGGTTAAATATTGAGATGTAGCTCAGTTGTTTATCGAAACAACGGCAGAAGACACGTTATTTCAGATAGATTCGTTGTTCTGTGGAACTTGCATTCCTTATTCCTCCCCATCCTAACTATATCCGGAGCACCTGCCGCAATGGTTGTGGTTGACATTAGGCTTTTGCGAATGAATCGTTCCTTAAGGTGGCCCATCCCGCTCAACTCCCCATACAAACGGGGAAAGAAGATCACGCCCATATTTCTTGTCAGAGATCCGAAATATTTCTCAAAATTGCTTTATTTGATCGAACTAGATGTCTGATGACCATTGGCATTGTAAAATTGTGTTTGGTTTCTAAGTTATAAGGTCCGAAAGTTCGAATTTTTCGCGCGTTTTATACAATACTTTTGGAGGTGCATTACGCAATGATAAAGTAAGAACATCTTAAAAAGATTAGTCATCAAACATAGCATATTTAATCAAGATTTATAATCTAATTGATTTTTGTTAGATTTTAACTACAGCGGTCGTGGTTTACTTTTAGCGATAAGCCGTTTTCTAATTAAAATTTTCGTTAATCTTACCAAATCATACACTATGCAAATTATCTTTTTTGTGTGGACATGTTGCATCTTCCTCATAACGGAGCCTGTCTTTTTTTGTAAACAGAAAAGGTCCCAGAGCGCAACAGCACGGTTTTGAACCGTGCCCGCGAATGAGTTAGTCCCGCCGGGTTGGGCCACCTTAAACTCATTTCCCTGCCGCACCGCCAGGATATTGAACTGTTTGCCGGCGGGTACCTTTCCTCATACCTATAATCTCGGTGTCTTCAAGCGTAATTGGAATAAGCTCGATAGCTCAGCGATAGTCCGCAAATCCGCTGGTATGGTCTATCTGTAGTCCTCATCACAGCCGTATTAAAAAAAATTATAACAACTGGACATAGATAGCTAATGCAACGCCCACCGTTCTAAAATCATCCCAACACACGCCTTTCGCGAAGGAATAAGGTTCTATGCCAGAACATTTCCCGGGCTGCGAAAATCCTGCCAGCCTACTTTGAGGTAATTCTTATGGCAAAAACGTGCCATAAGAACTGTTCTAAGAATGCCACAACAAGAGTCATGTCGAAAACATTTTGTTAGACTAAACATTTTAACAGTATCATCGCTCCATATTCATGTTATTTGATCTAGCATATCGAGTAATTTTGACAAAATATGGCCTAACCAAACGCATGACCATGATACTCGAAATGGCAACAATTTACAACATAGAATAATGCCTAGGTTAGAAGTTGTTAATCATGGCAAAGAATACCAATCTAGTAAGCTGTTTAATGCCCTACTCGTTGATCTGAAGAATATATTTAAAAAAATGTTTTTTCTAAACAGTTGAAATCTAGACTGCTGAAGAAGGCTTTTTATTTATTAAACGAATTTCATTCTGAGAAAGATTTCTAATTATTTTTAATTTCATGAATTATATTTTAACAGTTGATTAGTTTTTAATATAATAATAAAATGTTTAGTATTGTGTTGTTATAATTTAAATCAGTTGACTTACTTGTAAATTTAAATACTTATTTTAATCATGGCAAATTATGTTACGGGCCCATATTCATATTTTTAGAATGAATTTTGCTTACAATTTTATTGGATGTAAATTATTGTTGGATATTATTGGATGATTATTTTAAATATTTTTGTGAAACATTGTATGTGTATTTATAAACCTTAGCTGTATTTTATTGATGAAATTGACTGTTTTTTTTAATGGAAGCATGGGTTTTTTTTACTGAAAAACATTTTACTGTGTTTTTATTGCTTGTGTAAGTGTGATGTTTCCATATAAATTATGTTTGTTGCAATAATTGCGTGAAATAAATACTTTGACTTAGAGGGAAATACCTCGACAGAAAATGCATACCATAGTGGGCCATTACCGACCCAATTGATACATTATTTAGATGAGCGGTTGGTTCATATTTTGGGATTTTATATAGTGAAATTGTGATATATTATTATGATAATCAAGAGAGCTTAAAGTGGGTAAACTGCTGTACGCCACAATTAGAAATTCTTGTTTTCGCAAATGTAAAAAAATTACATAGCTCTATTCAATATGGTTTATAACGTCTGTTAACACTTGTTTGTCCGGTGTGGCAAATTGAAAATCTAAATCGAAAATTTATATATATATGGTTTGTATAAGTTTAAAGTTAGGTAAGGTCGTGTAAGATGTAAGAGTTATACTAAAAAAATAGCGAGGCACCTTTTGAATAAATCGTTTTCAAAAAATCGTTTCAAGGTTCATAACATTGGCCTACGCATTTAATTCACTGCTCATGTTTCATGACCAGCCTAGGAGTGAAGTTGAGTCGCATATTGAACTACTTGGCATGGATACTGGTCAACAGCAGGTCCCCAGCGGGGCGTTACCTTCTGTGTTACCTCACTGCCGAAACAAAATTGAAATATGCTCCTTCTTAAGAGGATAACGAAGTGATCAAAATCCGTACAACTTGTACGCTTGTGTCTGTTTCCTCAGGCAAATTAATTGCATATTGAATAAATCAACTGACAACATGTTTTTGCTTTGTATGATAAATTAGGTTATGATCGTGATATAGGCGTCTAAAAATGTGCATACGACTACAAAAGGCTTCCGTTATGCATACAAGTAAAGTTGTCAAAAAACAAGTAATAAGTACAGACCAAGCTCTCGTTAGATTTATGTAGTGTGCAAAATATCAGAAAAATATTGTTTAATTTGACTGAGTGATTCTCTCTTCATTTCATTATATGGAATCACTTCATCATCCTCTTAAGTGAGTCACAGAGGTCCTGGGACCTTTTTTTACGTAACTAAATATGGATGGCTGATAGCAGCCCAACGCACAGAGTTCCCGAAGGAATTATGTGCACACCCAGGACCTTCCCTTTACGAGCACGGCTAAATTAAACTGGTCGAAAACACTATAATTTTTCAATGCCGCTTTGAACATCCTTCCATCCAATGCCTTCCAATTGCATCCAACCGGTCTGGGTTAGCCCTACCATTAAACATTTTACATTAATTCCGAACCAAGGATCAAGAAACGGGCGGGAATCGACCTATGACCTCTGGCATTGAAGGCTAGGCCCCACGCCCCTGAACTACGAGCCGCTCATCGCTACTTACCGACCGACGCTATCCACCGACGCTGTGCACAGTTCCCGGTGCAGATTGCCAAGTAGAGCGCATCGCAATCATTCCACAGCCCTCATTACATACAGACGGACGGACAGACATTACGAGGGGACTCGCCCCAGCGAGCGCGACCGATATCCATCATTATACATAGTTGACTTTTCGGATGAGTTTCTTTACTTTAACTGTACATAAACAGGTCAATATTATATGTATATGCCAAAGTCAAAAACCGGTCAAGTGCGACTCGGACTCGCACACGAAGGGATCCAAAAATTACGTTTTTTGTATGGGGGCTTGATTTTTTTATTTTTGATTATTTTTAAATGTCGCCTTTGGCAAGTGAGTGACTAATCCGTTCACGCTCAATGTCACGCACTGTTATTCGGCCAAGTGAACTGAAATTTATTGGTTAGTATGAATCCTGTTCACCCGGTGAATTAATTTACCATGGTAACCACCCAGGTACATAGTGCCAATGCTATATGATGCAAATTACTAGATATGTGTCCGATGACAATCGAAGAAAATCAGTCACTCCCCTCAAGTTATTTAGCGTGATGGCCAATAGCCTATAATCGTTGGATGGAATGAAACTATATGTACCCATCCATACATTAACCGCTTTAATATTGGGTAAGTGGTTCTCAAGTGATCAACAAACAAACAGAACGACAGACAAACGACAAATGTTGGATATAATAAAGTTAGTAACTGTGTTTTTTGTGGTCGTCTAAGATCAAAACTAAGGAAATTAGAAAACTGCTTAATGAAACTTGATTATATGAATTGTGCATTTTCGTAAAGCGAGTGACTCTATAGTTTGGAACCCATGTTAAACTGTGTAGGTCCGTTACCCTACTTACCAGGTGGTAGGGTTATCCCACCCGGGTCGGTACCATCGAGATGGATTAAAAAATTGTTCCTGTTTACGATCCAGTTAATTATAGCCGTGGCAACGACGTACATCCAGAACAGGACAAGACAAAACCATGCCGGTGGCTGGTTTAAGGAAACACCCATTTGAGGGAATAGTTTAAAAATATATATATAATGAATGGAAATAAAACAACTAGAGCAGAGATGTTTTATTACTAGGTTCATTGGTGTTCGTGTTTATTTCAGTTAAAATATTATACAATTTTATTGCAATCAATGTAAAATAATGTGAGACAGTCTTAAATGTGGTAACTGTTATTAATGTTATTAAACAACTTAACTGTTCTCATCAAAAATTAAGTAATTCTAATTACATCATTTAATTTTAAACATTTTTAGCTAGCAAAATAAACACTAAAACAACAGTTAAGAGACAAATAAACACTAACTTATTGTTTTAGGCTTTAACATAAGAATAAATAATAAGCTAATGCGATCACAATTCTAGAATCAATAAAAAGAACCTACCTACTATCTATTTACATTCATTTTGACTCACTAAGAACATTTAGCTAACATAGAACGCTAAAACTTTTTTGGAATCTTTGTTCTCTAAACATTATTCCTAATCCTTTGGTTGATGGGTATTGTTTATTTAAAATAATTACACGGTGTGTAATATTTAAAATTCATAGTTAGATTGCATTTGTGCTAAAAATACTGCATTAAACATTTCAAATAAATATTTTCTACCAAGTTTTTAACTTTCATATTATAACGATGAGATAACAGATCATGGCAAATATGTTTTATTACTTTTATACTAACCAAGTTTCAGTAATAAACAAATTTTCAACATAATTTTTATGTCGGCAGATAATTAAAATTTCCTAAAAAAGACAACTCTTCAATACTCTTTCGAAAACAAATCTTTTAGAATTTCCTCGACGAAAACCAAACCAAATGGTTAAGTCTCTCTCTGACATAGGATGGTCTCTGGATATAACTTGACATTCAGTGCCCTGTTGTCTTACTAAGTCCCATCACAGCAGCGAAAAGAGCAAAGAAGAATCCAGCCAACCCTGTCGCTCCCGTAAGAAGGACCATTCCTCCCATCAGAAGTGGGATCAGAGTGAAGAATTTCAACTTGTAGGCGAGCAGCAAAGGGAGCATATACTTCATGTACTTCTTCTTTATCTTGGGCCCCTTCTTCCTCGTGCTTCCGTTTTCTTCTTTTTCTTCATCATCTTCTTCCTCGTCGTCGTCTTTGCCGTCTTCTTCGTCTTCATCTTCACCAAAGTCTGAAATGATGGATTGGTCTATGATTAACTGATGGATGACTAGAACCATTTTCGGTGGAATTTAAAAACAAAGTAGACTAAAAAACAATTGGCGTAATGCACGTTTCATGTTAAATAAACAAAATGCACTAAGATACTTCTTAACCTCAGCACAATATTACCCAACATTGTTAATCTGTGTTAATTGACAATATATAGGTATCAGTTTTACATTCCAATGGGTACTAGCCATGACTAGTATATATTTTGTCCATGCCTGTCATTTCATTTCGGAAACTGCATAGCCCGAATACCACTTTCTCTCTTTGTAAATCTGTGTTTCAGAACTGTCTTTTCTAATTCCTAAGTCTTCTATCTTTGTTGAGTTCCCTGGCCCGTTCCTGACATCCAAGCCCATTCCATAGCCCACCTTGTGGACACCTTCGTGGGAAATAAAATGGGGCAAGCCTTTGTACACCCAATTCCTTTGGTAGGCTTTTGTAGACTGAGATTACCCTGTAGCCTGCAAACTCTATGTTTATTAAAAATAATTGTTTATTTTCGTAATTTTCTTTGGGGAAACGCTAATTTTTTTTGTATGCAAGCTGACATGTATAGCTAATACCACAACACTACCGTTATGATATTAGCCCAATACGCCACATTCCTGACGGAATTAGGTGCCATGCCAAAACCTTCTCTTTATGAGCACGGCTACATTGGACTAGATGGAAAACACGGTAAATATTTCATTGCCGCTTCGAAAATCTTTACATCCAATGGGATGGTTCCAACCTGGGCGGGTTTAAACCCTACCACCTAGTCAAGGAAGTGACCTACAGTTTTACATGGTTTCCGAACCATGGAGCAGCCCGCATTGACGAAATGCACTTATCAAATTCATAATGAGAAAGAAAGTGGTGCATGCGCGGATTTGAACCCAGACCTGTCTGGTATGATAGGAAAG
The DNA here is from genome assembly GCA_946894095.1 of Incurvaria masculella. Classification (NCBI taxonomy): domain Eukaryota; kingdom Metazoa; phylum Arthropoda; class Insecta; order Lepidoptera; family Incurvariidae; genus Incurvaria; species Incurvaria masculella. The sequence goes on along the minus strand of OX335662.1, from coordinate 13,019,006 downwards.
TCCTCGAGCCACTAAGGTATGAGCCTCGACTTCATGTTAAAAGTTATTTTAATATTTTTATAATTGACTATCTCTTTGCTAAGAATCTTAAAAGATTTATCTGAATATTTATGCTTTGTAGGAATAGGCTACAATTATATTCTCATTCTCATTCATGTGTGACTGTTCTTTTTATGCAATTTATAGGAATATGTATTATTTTATGGATATGTAAAATACTGATCCGATTAGTTACAAAATATAATTCCAATAAAATATACATATTTTCATAGAAACTACCCCAAATAACTTGTAGGTTCTTCTCGTCAAATGTAATCGGACGGGCTTGTGAAATGTCAAATTTATGGACACCTATTACGGGAAAATAAAATGGTAAACCAAAAGATTTATTGCACTCGAGACCACACTTAGGAAATATTTTCCGAATCGGATAACAGCGAGTCAATGCAGCGTGAAATGGAACCGTTCCCAACGGAGAGAAAATCGAAACCGTGGAAATTGTAAATATTTCCACGTCTAGAATATCTTATAATTTGATGTAGAATTTATTATTTCTTTGAATGGATCGAATTGATGCAAGCTAAATTCACGGAAATAATTGTGTTAATGATGTATAACAAAACAAACAATATATAGATAATACCAATATATTAGAAGATTGTGATTTGTTTGTGATTGAGTGTGAGTGTAGTTTCCAGGTGGTTTCAGTAGTAATGTTACTTACCGTGCATGTCGTAGTAGACTAGGAGGTCGCGACAAAAATGGTAAAGATAACGTAAATGGCTGAAACTGGTTTCACGGGATAAAGACCAACCCTCTGAAGCTAAATGTGTCAGTCTGCCTGTTCCAAGTGGTTGCGTTACATTACATACTTGATTAGCAATACAAAAACTCAACAAACATTTGGTTGCATTTCGTAGTTGTAGGCGATTTAGGATACAGATATAACTTAAGGTATAATTAAGTATTTAATTAAAAAACCGACTGGTTTTTGTTGTATAATGAAAAGGTATCAATGTTTCCAGACAGGTATATACAAGAATCTATTTTATATAGTCAATCTAGATAACGCAACCACTTGGCACGGGCAGACCGACATATTTAGCATCAGAGGGTTGGTCTCTAACACGTGAACCCAGATTCAGCCATTTACCTTATCGTGACCAAAAACGTCGTGACCTCCCGGAATACAAGAGGTAACTAAGAGATTGGTCTTTCGTGGCTCGGATTCTATGTAAAGTGTAGGTCCCTTCCTTACTAACCACCTAACTTATCCTAGGTGGTAGGATTTATCCCGCCCAGGCTAGTACCATCGCATTGAACGAACGATGATCGAGGCGGCAATGGAAATTGTCAGTGTTTTCCATTCAGTTCAATGCAGCCGTGGAAAATAAAGTAGGTCCTGGCATGTCACCTAATTTCCCCGTGTGGTGCTGCTAATGCATGCTAATATCATGACAGTATGAGCGGTATTATCCATCCATGTCTAGTTACTCAAAAAATGGTCTCGTAAACTTAGATTTATTTAGAAGCAAGTAGTAATTTTAGGATAGATTGCACAATCTCCGGTTATAATTTTCTGTAGTTATGGTTATAGATCTCTCTTTTTTACTAAAAGTAATGACGGATGTATTTTAGTTATAAAATTATGACGAACAAGTGATTGTGCACTCCTCGCTAAGGAGTAATATTTACTCGGAAGTTTGGATGGGGTTAGGTTAGGTTAGGTTGGGCATTATAAAAGATAATTACTATAGTTTTTTCAACGTTATTGTATTTTATTACTTAACTTTTAGGCGCATGGATACCTTCTTAGTTATAATCACGATAGTGAGTCAATTTATGACGATATATCGACACTAGTGAGTCACTGGCACATATAATTAAATTTTATATAGTACCTATGGGTACCCTGAGAATCCATTAGATTGTTTTAAATCATTGTTCAGAATAAGTACCGAGAACAATTGTAAATTAAAATACAAAATGTGTGACGTGTTGAAAAATATATGAATGAAATAAACTATGCACTACCGCCTTTTGTTAATCAAATCTAATATATTTGTTTAGATTTTCACTGTTGTTCGACATATTATTTTACGTTTAAGGATAAACACTGTTTATCCGTAAACGTAAAATAAAACGAATAATATTTTGATTTGAGTGTTCTATGGATGTTTAAACGATTGTCTGATATTGGCTTACCACAGTTATTTCCTCGGTCCTTGTGGCCGAACTGCCCAGTGCAGTTTATTTTCAAGGCGAGTGCGTGCGTGCGGCTGGGCGCACGATTGGTCTGTCAAACGTGCGCCCAGCAGTACCGAGGAACATAACTGTGGTCAGCCAATATCAGACGATAGAATATTATTTTATTCCATATTGTTAAACCATTTCATTAGCGCCATACTCAAGGAAACCTCGGTCCTGGCATGCCTAGCTAACATGCAAACAAATCTGAGAAACGTCTCAAATGGCAACACATATGTTAGCTGTAAATTCAAACATGCCCTGCTGGAATTGAGTACTACTAGCAAGCGGCTCGTAGCTCGTGTGTGCGGGGACTTGCCATCCATTCCAGAGGTCATTGGTTCGTTCCCTGCCCCGTTCAAACATAACTTTCTTTCTCTTTCTGAGTTGGATTAGTCAATTCGGTCACGAGCTGTTCGATAGTTCGGAATCTTTGAGAACCTGCTCATATCATGACGGTGAGTGAGGTATAGGTCCATGTCGATTTAGATCAGAGGTTCTCAAACTTATTTCGCCCACCGCCCACTTTTAAGATGAATTATTTTCTAGCGTCCCCCATTTTTATGCTATGCTTAGTTTTAGTTAAGTTTTCATTTACATTGTTCTGTATTAATTAGTTATAAGCGTTGCTTTTCTTTGCTTACCCTAAGCTGTAAAATTTCCCTATGATAGGGTCGATTGTTAGAAATTGCCTTAGGCAATAAATCCGCCTTTGCTTTGTACTCTGTATGGATTGTAATAAATATTATTATTATTATTATTTATTGCTTTTCCACATCTGAAAAATCACAATCGAAAATCAAATATTAGAAAAACAAAAATCAGCCATCGCCCCCCAATTTCCTCTAGGCCCTATAGACTTCTGGCGCCCCCTAGGGGGCGTTATCGCCCACTTTGAGAAATACTGATTTAGATTCAACCATTTGACTCGGCCATAGCCTAGGAGGTTGTGACAAAAATGGTAACGATAACATAAATGTTGGATACAATGGTTACAGGATAAAGACCAACCCTCTGAAGCTAAATGTGTCGGTCTGCCTGTGCCAAGTGGTTGCGTTACTTAGATAAGGCGCCTGAAAAAGTAGATATGGTGACAAAAAATATATGTGATAAGGTAAGTGGCCGCAAATAACGAAGCATGAAAGTATCAGTACATAATTGCTTAGCAATACCAAAACTGAACAAATCTTTAGTTGCATTTCGTATTTATGGGTGAGTTAGGGTTACAGATATAACTCTAGGTATATTTAAGTTTTTAATAAAAAAACTGACTGCTCATTGCTGTATAATTTATAGGTATCAATATTTCTAGCCAATCAGAACATTTATCAGCAGGTACATACCAACATCTATTTTATATAGCCAATCTATATAACGCAACCACTTGGCGCAGGCAGACCGACATATTTAGCATCAGAGGGTTGGTCTCTAACATGTGAACCCAGATTCAGCCATTTACCTTATCGTGACCAAAAATGTCGTGACCTCCCGGAATATCACGTCTCATTAATCAGTTTATCGCACGCTTATAATTGTATGAGTTGCGTGACCATACCGTAAGTGAATGCGTTTGCGCGTGCGCTTTGCAGTTGCTCCTAATTGGACTATCGACCATAGTACAATTCTAGCTCTGCGTGCGCGTTATCAGTTGTAATTGTATAATTATCCATGAAACCGCTATCGCTTGGTTTAAGGAGAGAATAAAAGAGTTTAAAAGATAAACAATACTGAGTTTCGCACGCAAAGGCGGTTAAAATTATGTTGTTACTTTCAAAATTAAAATTAATCTATTCCAACCTTTACATAATCGAAAATAATTACTCGGCTATGGTTGGTAATCGACCTGAGTTACAGGTAAGAAAACGTGAGGTAAATAGGTAATCAACCTGAGGTGTGCTGGTAATTAACTTGGAGTACTTAGGTAATCAACACGAGATAGGTTTACTTTACTTTAAGACGGGCTCAATGATTAAACCTAAAAGCTCGAGGCAATGTTTGTAAGAAAAAAAAATTTTTTATAATAAATATTATTATTATGATCTAGATTATAAAGCGATGTCAGTTTAAAATTCTAATGTTAGATAGTAAGAATATTTTTTGAATCATTAATTTATTAAACTTTTCAAAACAATGTAAAAATTTCGACCGTTATTCTAAACTAAATAAAATTATGTTGCCGCCAAGCAGTGGACTGTATGGGCAAGCACTCGACCAAACCGAATGATACAAATAAACCGGATACCAACCAGCACAGCAGCCGTCCTAGTTGGTGTGGCGCTGGAGGGCCCTCCGTATTCAGCTCGGCGTTTCTGGTCGTTATTTTTTTAATTTTATCTTTAACCCAACATATTTCATTGGATCGCTCTCCGATCCACATTTTTCTTTAGTTTTAGTTTTAATTTTTAAATTTTACTTTTAGATGTTAATAAGTATTAAATAAATATCTGTACTTGTCTCTGTGTAAAAAGAAAAAGAAAAATAATATTTTATATTTTTTTGTGAATGGTTATTATTATTATTTGTTTATGAATTAGCAGCCGAAACTTGCTTACTAGTTAATACGCTTAAATATTATTATATAATTAATTGATAAGTACAGTTTGATTGAATTTGGTTCGTTTTTATGAATATGAATTTATTGAGGGAGATTGTTGGGATTCGTAGAAAGTGCTTTCTGCTGTTTTATGGATTAGGTAAATGAACATAAAAAGGACGAGTAATTTCATTCAAATAAAAGTAAATTAAAATGAAAGTAAACTCTAGGGTTCAAAGACGAATAGAATAATAACCTCCAAGATATATTATTCGTGTTTACTAGAAATGTGTTTGCCATGCTCCCATAATTTCAGCAACAATGCCATCAAACCGTTTTACCCGAGGGGTAGGCAGAGATGATAGTGTCATACGGTACGACCGCACAATACTTCTTTGACTCTCTATACAGACATGACAAGCGACTCCGTTTATAATAATCATAATGACACTGACATAATTAATTGTTTTATTAATTCCACGAGGCGGAGTGACTGACCGCGACTGCGACCAGTCGCATGGTCGCGTGCGTCGAGAACTCACACTCGATATCGCTTCTACGACCACGATGCGGAAAGAAATGGCTAATTATATGCATGCAGCACAATATAGAAGTGCCGCTGGGTCGCTTGTATCGATTATTTCGATTTGCATCGAACTGCATATGGATGGCTAATATCACACCTACTGTCATGATGTTATCCCAATATAAAATATACAGGAATTAGGTTCCACGCCAGGAATTTCCCTATATTGAACGGCTAGATTGAAATAGATGTAAAAGACAATCAATGTTCATTGCCTGTTTGACCATTGGTCATTAATACGGTGGAACCAACCCGATTGGCCCCCCACCTAGGAAGGAAAGAACGGTAGACTAGACTTCAAGACACGAACGAGGAGCTTTAGTGGCCTTTTGACATGCACGGGATGACATGCAGTGGACCCAATTGTATTCCTTTTACTTGCCGAAACCCACACGGCAATATAAGGATATTTTATTGCCCACTAGCGGATGATTGCGGCTCCGCCCGCGTTGAGAGACAAAATCAGTAGATTTTTCCCAGCATCATTGATTCAACCCCACTGCTCTCCCCTCAGGTAAAATAACGCGGTGTTAAGTGACGTTTAATTAAGCCGAAGAATCAACCTATACATCGATATAAATATAATATATAAAATCGGTTGAGTGGTTCTTCAGTTATAATCGAAAGACAGACACGATGTGGAGTTAGCCATTATAAATGATATAAGTATTTCAAGTATTTTTATATAACTGAACATGGATAGTAGTATGTACTGTAATTACACATTACATGGTAACAAGGTGCCATACCAGGACATTCATTATATTAAAATAAATGGACTACTTTAATTGCCGCTTATTCATTTATTTTCAATTTCATTTATTTAAACTTTCTCGTAGTCAAACTTCACTAACTTACGTCACAAACAGTGAGATTCTCGAATGTCTAGACCGAACCTACCTAGTAAGTTAGGAAGGTGACTTTCCGTTTTATGTAGAATGCGAACCATGAACGACCAATCCGAAAGTTTTATAAATTAAAAACAAAGTCGAACCAAATTTTCAGTATTCATGAAAATAACGTTCGAAAACCTAGAGTAGGGACAAATGTTGACCTTACATGTCGTTACATAGACATGAATGGCTAATACCACATCCCCCACGTCATGATATAAGTCCAACGCCATGCATATCCGAAGGAATAAGGTGCCTTGCCAGGAACTTCCCTTTATGAGCACGCCTGCATTGAACTGGATGGAAAATACTGATAATTGGTAACGACCGTCTTTTCTATCAATGACATGGTACCAACCCGGGCGGGCTTAAGCCTACCACCCAGTAGGGGTAGGGGACCTACAGTTGTACATGGATGCCGAACCATGGAGCAGCTCCTCTTCGTATCGAAATTGACTTATCCAACTAAGAAAGAGAAAGATCGCCAGTTTGGGTGAAGGCCTCCTCCAAAAATGCCCATTTGTCTCGCTCCTGGGCAATTTGTGCATATGATATTAGAACCTATTTAATTTACGTCTGTTGAAACGGAATACTTACAACCGTATGACCTTCTCATGGCGGTAGGCTGATCTTGCACCCCTTGCACTCCACTGTCACCATCAAAGGACCTTCCCTGGACCTCGTACTCCTCCCTCATCAGAGGGATAATTTTGGGCGTGAACGGCGAACGCGCCAAAGGGTCAAACCCGCTGTCATTCTCCTTCTTCGCGTCGGCAATTGGGAAGTAACTACCGGGAAAAAGGATCTCCGTCTTGAACTGATCCGCGTTCCTGATGTCGCTGTATCGGACCGTCCTTTCCACTGTAGTTTCCGGCTCCTTGAGGGGTATAGAGCGGGGCTTGAACTCGTACACCACCCGCTGGCTCCTCTGCACGGGATCAGCGCCGCCGTATCCCTCGGGGCTCACTATGTACGTGTCACTCTCCACGTCTAAGACAGTCCGCTGGGGCGTGACACTGGACCACAGTTTCGTCAGTTTGTTCTCGTAAGCACTGGAAGCTATCACTATGGAGCACAGGACGAGTAGGCGTAAGCACGCCATGTTGGAGTCACTCTCGTATCAACCGCGCATCGGTAACATCATTTTGTCGCTGAGGACGGAGTAAAACTGAATCACGGACGACGCGCCGGCTTATATTTATACATGTATAGGTGAACTTGCGTTTTTCCAGACGTCGCACGCTCTAGCGGACTCGAGGAACCCGCGCGAGTGGCCCGATGCAGTACCTATTGGGTGGAAAATAAAAGTCAAAATAAAAAAAACACGCCAAGCGGAAAGCTCGGTGGTTCCTTTTTTGGTAATATACAGGAATATTATTAAATTTAATTAGTCAGTTATGATGGTATTGTAAGGGTTTTAATTCGTTCCATTTAATATTTCAGTACGCGTGATAAATGATTTCTTTTTATGCAGAGTTATTAATAATCTTCTGCATTAGCGAGTCCAGCCATATTATTGTTTTTTTCCACATTATCTTCTCTGTAACTGTCTATTAGATTGTTTAATTTTTTTACTCGTGTGAAATATTTTTGTGTATTAAGATTATTTATAAATATTTTGTTTTAAATGTCAAACATTAATAATTGCATTGCATGCAAAAAAGAAGTAATTTGAACAACTAATTGACGTATGAACCATTTTCATGCAAATATTTATTGTTAATAGGTTTGATGAAACAGCAATAATTAGTAAAATATTCGGCATTGTTTTACATATTTTAGTAGCGGGAGCACAAATGAAACGATACGGCTATTTCGATCGATAAATGTGTTTTGTTTCGCTTTTCGTGCGAGCGGAAACGAGAACGATAGACGTTTACCGGTCGGTTTTATCATCAGTTGTATCATTCGTTGGTGCTCCCGGTACAAGTAACCATAATATATTTTCATAGTGCACGAAAACAATATTTTGCCCTGATAACTAGTTCATTCGGAATTGTAATGTGTTGAGCTCATATCAGTATTACTGGGTTACTAAGATATTACTGGGATCTGTATATTTCATGACAACAATGAAACATACAATTCATACTTGTAAAATGATTTGCAAAAAAGCATGTGGGGACTGTATGGTTTATCGTGAAATGTCTACATCGCTTCCAATTTGCGATCTTCTCACTCGCTCGCTTGCTATGTATTCGATTTTAAAATACCGTCGTGTGCTCCATGACTTACCATGGTTACGACAACCGAATATACATAATACACAGTTTTTTTTTTTATGTGACTGGACATGGATGGCTAATACCACACGTTCTGTCATGGTATTAGCCCAACACACCACGGGGGAACTAGGTGCCATGCCAGGACCTTCCTTATATTGCACGGCTACATTGAACCGGATGGAAAACACGGACAATTTTCATAGCCGCTTCGACCATCGTTCATCCAATGCGATGGTACCAACCCTTATTTTATTTTAAACACTTATTTTTAAGATTTCGCTTTACGCATCCTCCCATTTGTAAATCACATAAGCGAGCTTATTTTTAAATCTAAAAAAATACACCCAATTTAAGTCTGTAGAGAGGCGAGACGATATAGACAAATTCTCTATGGAACACTTATGATAACCCTATCATCCTATCAATTCTATCTTGTGAAGTCCTTGTAAAATCCTATCGTAAAAAATCATCAAAAACTCAGCAATACAAACTAAATTAGTCGATACTGGACACCGGTTGGTTAAGCTCAAGTGGAAATTGACCAATCGAATAAAGAAAAATTGTGACCAACGGACGGACGGTCGTTTCCGCAGCCGATAACAGTTCCAGTTGACATCTTCGGAACTCTAACAAGAACGATACATTCATATGGACCACACGCACCGTTTGCCACTAATGTGGGCTCTTTGCGATAGTACGAAGACGGCGACACATCCACGTACAGTCGATCGCTAATTTGGTATATTTTCGGTGACACGGCACGGTCCACCGAGGGACATGATAGTGGACATTATTGTGGATAATTTAATTTAAATCAAGACTTTCTCGTGGCTCGGTGACTTGATCGCATTGTTATCAAGGAATTGAAAGTTTTTGATGTCTGTTAGGGACGTATTACGCTTTCTTCACTCTTGTTTTCGATCATGTCTTCACTCTTGTATTCGATCATGTCAGAGTCTTCTTCAGGCTGAGTGAATGACCGCTAGACATGTTACAATTTAAGGAATGTGATATGTATGTATGGATAATCGAAAGCAAGGATTTACACATTAATTAAAGAAAGAGCGCAGTAAAAATAATTACTTAAAATAATATGCTGCAAGGCTGGATCCGAACCAGCAAAATATACCATTTGCGGGTATTACGTCTACTTATTTCGCCATTATTCGCGAGCTATTCATTGAGCTCAACATATTAACAGTCGTAAATCTATTTGTAATTAAATTAGGCATAGAAACATATAAAAATCAATGTAATATTCAAAGGCAAGGGGAACAACAAATCTCATACAACCTTCGCGATAGAAATAAGCTTTGTATACCTGCAGCTAGATCTATCATAATGAAAAGAAGTACGCATTATATATCTATAAAAATATTTAACCACCTTCCGCTTAGTATTAAATACTGTGATAATGTGATTAAATTTAGCGCCAATCTGAAAGAATTCCTGATACATAACCCCTTTTATAGTTTAGACGAATTTTTTGCATTAAGTTTTTTATTTTATTGTTAATGAATTAATATTATAGCACTTTTTTTATTGTTTTTTTCTATAATGTTTTAAAACAATATGATGAAAGTGTGTAGTTATTAATACTGTGATTGTAAGGTTTTGTTTAATCGTGCCATTGCCTTGCCCTAATGTTATTTTATTTTATATACATGTATGTGTGAGATTTTAGTATGCTATATTGTAATACCTATCGGTCTAAAAATACAATAAATAAATAAATAAACACCGGCTGTATACCCAAAATTTGGAATTCTCCTAGAGTCTCTCCTCCCGTAATGAAAATGCCTCCTACTAACGCAGAGTTTAAAATTATACCTACATACATTTATTTAACGCTTCATCTGCGTTGCAAACATTGACTGCAAAGATTGAACGTTCAAACATATTGCCGTCGTCACCAAAATCGTATTTGTCATCAGACGCCAGAGCCAGTCCTAGGTTGACTTAAGTAAATATACTTTTTCGTACAAAGCAGGTAAGTCGCTTATTCCAAGGAATGTGATATGTATGTAATAATGTTAATAATAATAATATTAATGTTACAATTTAGCTATATGTAGATCCAAATATGACCACAGAATACAAAAAGTTAGGGCACAATACTGCCCGATCCGGAAATGAGGAAAGGCAAATCATGAACTCAAATAACCGCTTTATGCACCACTTTCTGAGTTAGACAAGTGCATTTCATCATGAATAATAGCTTCTCAATGGCTCAAAATCCATATAAAAAAATATCCCCTTTCCCTGCTAGATTGCAGGGCTAGCTCCGCCCGGGAAAATAAGCACCAATGAAAAAATGTTCGTGTTTTCCATCCAGTTCAATGTAGCGGCCCTCGTAAAGAGAAGGTCCTGGCATGCCACTTAATTCTTTCAGGAATGCGGTGTGTTGGGCTAGCATCATAAATGTGCGTGTAGTATGTGATAAAAGCGTGTATGTCTAGATACTTATTCTGTTTCCAGTCCAAATTCGTTGGGCGCTATACCGAACGATACTATTAAAATTACACTCTTCCATTGGCCAATCAATGGAATCATATATTTGCGCAATAAATGGCGTACGCCAGGCCCTCAATACGGTGTCCGACGACGCACAATAAGTTTTGTAATTTCACAGGGGCTGCGAAAACCACGCTCTTCCACAGGACCCTGGTGCTGTGAGACACCAGTTCGTACTTTGGGGTGAATACCTCGGCAGGGTGCATTATAAAGATCACCGACCAATTGAATAAGCATTTTAAAGGATCGGTTGTCTCCTAATGCTGGTAAACCTCGGGGTCTTCGACAACGAGCACGCGCAGGTACTTTGCTGTCCCGTCCTACAGATGCGTATAATACCCTATGCAAGACCTCTTCTGCGCCTTGTTAGTAAAATACCGACGCTCAGGAATCCCAGCTTTTTTGAGGTGAGCTTAGCTGCATCTTCTTTTCTTCTTCTTTTTCTTTTTTAATTCTTATCCTCATCACTGGAAGAAATCACTTTTAGTGATAAGTTCGCCTTTGTGCAGTTTCGCTCTGTTAGATTTCATTGTTCTGTAAATAGTTTTTAATGTAATTTGCACAATAAAGAATTTCTTTCTTTCTTTCTTCAATATTGCGCTAGAAGTTAAGGTCACGCGTCAGAAGGGGAACTTGAATCCCTTATTCCTACCCATCCAACCTATGTCCGGAGCATAAGCCTCAGAGAATCATAGCAACGCTCTGTGGTACCTTAAGATTTTGAGAACGAACCGTTTCTAAAAACACATGTCCATTCTGCACCGCCAGGATATGGAACTGTCTCCCGGCCGTTGTCTTTCTTCAGTCTTATTTGGTATTTTTGAACACATTTGGTTTCACAGCCACCCATTTGTGTGTGAGGATGTGGTATGATTGTTGGTTGCATATATGACTTGAATCTAACAGTATTTTCGTGAAATTAAATTAGAAACATTATTTTAATGCACTTATGGCATTACCTCTTTGAATTTACACGCTTATTCGGCGAATAAAATATGTTTTGGAGCGCGAATCACACAATGCTTCGCTTAGCAGATTCCTTGCATCAGGTGAACAAACAGTAACACCACAGCAAGAGGTAGAAACTAAAAGATGGGCAGCAGGGACTTGTACTTTTTTCGCTTTCAAAGCAAGGCGGAGGCCGCGGCAGCCCCAGACGTAGGCTGGGAAGCGAGGGCATGGCTTGGCACTAGCGTATCGACGCATGTGGCATCCCCCAAAAATGCCTTTCTTTTCGAACAAGAAACCAGCGTCACGCCATCTAGTTCCTTTCCGTCTGACCGGCAAAGCCTTGGAGGTTCTAACAAGGTTGGCATACCAACGGAATTTAAAGACTTTTTGATAATGTTGTTAATGGCGGAATGACGTCGTAAACGACACTACGCTGGAATGGCGTGCCGTCATGGCAATAGCTGGCTCCACAGATCCAGGGGTAGCTTAAAAGCTTCTATACTTTTATGTTTCCCACGCTATCCTCTCTTCAATCGGGAGCATCGGATGGCGGTGACAACTCTGGATCTGCTATGGGATGCGTAAAGCAGAGGGGGATACCGTGGTAACTCTCCGGGTGAATAAGTAAGTGAGTGATTAAATCATCCATTAGAGCGGCTCGTAGCCTAGTGACGCGGAGACTAGACTAGCATACCAGAGGTCTGGTTTCAAATCCTCGCCCCGATCATGCACCTCTTCTTTCTCATTCTGAGTTAGATAAGTTCATTTTGTCACGAATGCGAGCTGTTCCATCATTCGGAATCCATCTGTCAGTCCCCTTAAGCCCGCCCGGGATGGTACCATCGCATTGGATGAAAATATGGTCGGAGCGACAATGAAAAATTGTCCGTGTTTTCCATCCAGTTAAATGTAGCCGTGCTCATAAAGGAAAGGCCCTGGAATGGCACATAATTCCTTCGGGAATGTGGTGTAATGGGCTAATGTCATAACGGTAGTTGTTTGGTATTAGCCATCCATGTCAGGTTGCATTAATAAAGCATTATGTAATCGTATGGTGGACCTAATTATATTTCTTTAAGTGCCGGAACCCCCACAGCACAAGTTCCTTATGAATGTCATCACGTGCATTACTCCAATGAGCCTGACCTATTAGAGCTTAATAACTACAAAAAAACACATGTATGCGAGCATACAAGACACGGAAAAGCATCCTTCAACCAGCAAAAACAAAGAGGTAGTAGCGTCACTCATGTGAGTCGACGCATGCGCAATGAACTTCCTTCTCACTTATGTGAACGCGACTTGATCGCGTGATCGAGCAGGCGATAGCAACTCGAGTTATTGCGCGTGCTGCGACAATCCGACATAGTATTAATCGAACGGTAATTTGTACGTTTAGTTATGGTTGCGTTGCGTACTGGCCCAATGTTGAAAGTACAAATTGGAGAAAATATTTTGACTTTTTGGGGTTCCGTACCCAGAGTCTCTCCTACTCCAATGTCCGTCCGTCTGACAGCTGAAGTTTTTACAGAGTTTATATCTATTGCTGCTATAACAACATTTAGTAAAAATAATAACAAATTTAGCAAATATACACGGTGTTAAACAAGTTCGCGACATTCCCCGTAAGGGGGTTATTTTGGGTCGCATACGGATTCCGAAAACGAAGGATTTTTCTTGTTTTGAGCTTTTGTTTTAAAATTTTCGATTTCTAATACTAGTATGATAACATAGTATTTAGTAACAGGAATCGCACTGCATTCATAAAAAGTTCTAAAGTAGGACATGTTTTAAAATAAATGTGAAAATTTACATTCGGATCGACGCGATACAATTGGCGGCGGCGTGCAGTCAGCTGCGAGACAGCAAAGGCATGACCTTGGCAGTGGCGCGTACACACGGCGAGCTTACACGATTCCAAAGGGAAATTGTCGCTGAGATAAAATTTGGATTAAATCTGCATTTTTTTTATATTTTAGATTTAATTTTTAAATACCACAAAATGGTCAGTATACGAAACAGTTAAATAATCGGTATTAAAATAGTAATGTCGCGAAAAAAATTAACACCGTGTATAACAAGTAATAGTCAAAATAGAAAGAAGTTTGTTTTACTTACAAAAAACATGATTTATATGTATTTCAGTGGCCGTTCATTCTGTTGTTCATTTATGCTGTGTTATTGCGTCTCCTGTTTCTCTTTTAAATTAATCACGATACCTTGAGATCGGTGGTGGCTGAAAACCAGCAGCACTAGTCTACCTCAGCAAACTTGCTGAATTACACGTGGGCATAAACGTGGTTCAGCGTTACCTTTTCCCTACAGTTTTACATACACATTGATCTAGCCTGATCATAATAATATTGTAAAAAAATGTAAACCATGATGTACCGCTTTTAAGGTGGCCCAACCCGCTCAACTCCCCATACAAACGGGGAAAGAAGATCACGCCCATATTTCTTGTCAGAGATCCCAAGTTTTGCTCAAAATAGCTTTATTTGATCAAACTGTACCCGTTGGCATTGTAAAATTGTGTTTGGTTTCTATGTTATAAGGTCCGAAAGTTCGAATTGTTTGCGCGTTTTATACAAAAACTTTGGAGGTGGATTACGCAATGATAAAGTGAGAATATCTTAAAAAGATTAGTCATCAGACATAGCTAATTTTATCAAGATTTATAATCTATTTGGTTCTTGTTAGATTTTTGACTACAGCGGTCGTGGTTTACTTTTAGCTATAAGTCGTTTTGTAATTAAAATTTTCGTAAATCTTACCAAATCATACACTATGCACATTGTCTTTTTTGTGGACATGTTGCATCTTCCTCATCACGGAGCCTTTCTTTGTCTTTGAGCCTTTCCTTTCTTTTGTCTCAGAGAAGGTCCCAGAGCGCAACAGCACGGTTTTGTACCTTGCCCGCGAATGAGTTAGTCCCGCCGGGTTGGGCCACCTTAAGGGAATAAAATGCTTCTATTTCTATTTCTAAGATGGCACAAAACCTTTCGTGTGCGAGCCCAGTTTTTTTTAGAATAAAATTACATGGTTTGCTAATACCACACCCAAATATCATAAAATTAGTTCCGCACGCCACACGGGAACTAAGTGCCATGCCAGGGGTTTCATATATTGCACGGCCACATTGAAATTGATGGGAAACACGGACAATTTTGCATTGCTGCTTCGACCATCGTTGACTCAATCCGATGGTACCGATCTTAAGTGTACCACCTGTTAAACAAGGACAGGAATCTAGCTTTTACGTGATATCCGAATTATGAACGAAAAATCTCTCAGTCGCCTCTGACGGCTCAGGACGTGTATTCTTGGCGTTCAGTCATTGCGGATTCAGTAGAGTTAACAGAAGAAGAATTTACTTTGACATTACTTTGGCATTCCAGAAACCGATCGCAGCGCCACACGGAATGAGTGGGCACGGAATTAAACGTTTACATATGTAATAGTCGTTGTTTGTATGGACGATGAAAACAGATGAGTACAGACAGAAAATAAAATCCTCGATGACAAGACGCATTTGTTTTCGAGCGCTACCATTCGATGGCGTATAAGAGCGAGCACTTTTATTACTGAGAAACAGAAAGATATAGCACTGCACTAGCTCCCACTGTCCTATTCAAAATCATACTTTCCGAGTTCAGGAATAACGAAAAATTGCATATTAGTTTCCGTATGCGATTCAGTAAATGCCGCAGGAATAGGTCGGAAGTAATTAACTGATTCAGCTATGATTCAGCTATGATTCAGTAAAGTGTTTACTTAAGTTTGGCTAGAATGCACCTCCAGCACGGGAAGGAATTCCAAGGAACCACTTGTATAATTTTTTCGTAACAAGCATACGCTTTATAACGAATATTATACGGGGTCAATCACTGGTGTTTTTGAAATATAGATTGGGTAGAGTTTTCTTCGCATCTGTGGGACTGTTTAGCTATGTAAGTGCCTGTTTCGCTCCCTATGCTCAATACGTATGGATGCTCAATAAGTAAGGGATGTAGGGTCTTTCTCTGTGTTCTATGGTCTCTACCATGGAGAATGCTCGTCGGAGCTGCAATACGCAGTCCCGCCGTCACAATTCTAGTATCGCTCATCACGGAACAGGCAGGGAATGCACCCATTCATGTCGACATTCTAAAAATATATCGGCGTAAAATAGGTCATTCAACTATTGATTCGAATCGAAGTACAATTCCAAAGTACATGCCCCAACTTCCTCTCAGCATCGGCCTGGTGTGAAGAAGCACTCGTTAAAAGTCGAAAGCCCATGGGCGTCGTGGGCATATTCATGATCAAGATCTCCTAAATGCAAGAAAATGGAAGATATTCTTGCATTTTTGTGTAAATATGATTAATTTAACGTAAAATTATATGGTGCCAATGTGACTCGTATGTTTTTAGGGTTCCGTACCCAAAGGGTGCCAACGGAACCCTCTTACTAAGCCTACGATGTCCGTCCGTCCGTCCGTCCGTCCATCTGTCATAGGGCTGTTTCTCATGAACCGTACTAGGTATGAAGCTAAATTTCTTACAGAGTGTGTTGCCGCTATAACAACAAAGGTAAAAGCCAATATTTTGCCGCTATAACAACAAAGGTAAAATAAAAAAATAATAAGTATTAAAGGGCCCCCATAAAAAACCCCGTACGATGGTACGGAACCCTTCGTGTGCGAGTCCGACCGACTGGGCCGGTTTTTAGTACAATGCTAGAGAATTCATTAGGTTAAAAACTGACAAAGTATTTATTAGTTCACGAAATATTCTGTTTCGAATTAAAGCTCTTTAAGGGCGTGATAACATCTGATTGCATTCAGTTCCATAAGTGAAGCCATATTTTATAAAAAAAAATTAACAAAAAAAATAACCGACTTCAAAGAAAAAGCACTAAAAAGTAAAAAATAATTTCCATTTTTGTAGTTACGATTTCTGTTATTTTTTGAGTCGGCGTCAGCCGGGCACGCGCTGCGCCAATCAAGAGAACCTAACCTAACCTAACCTAACCTAACCTTGGCTGACACCGACTCAAAAAATAACAGAAATCGTAACTACAAAAATGGAAATTATTTTTTACTTTTTTGTGCTTTTTCTTTGAAGTCGGTTATTTTTTTGTTTATTTTTAGTGAATCTGAAGTACACTTACTAATTAGTACACGTCCTTTCCAATAAAAAAAGAATCACCGAAATCGGTTGGCGTTATATTGAGTTATTCGTCCATTTGTCGCGCACATCTTAATACAAATTTAAGACTTTTATGATTTTCTCATGGAAATCATTGTCAGAACTTAACCAATTAAAATGGGACCACTTGGGAAGCACTAGCTATCATTTAAAAAAATAATCATCAAAATCGGTTCACCCAGGCAAAAGTTGTGAGGTAACAAACATAAAAAAAATAAAAAAAACATACAGACGAATTTTTTCCTCCTTTTTTTTAAGTCGGTTAAATATAAACACAATAACTACGTCTTATTTTGGAATTTCAAAAATATAAAAGGTGCATTTATTGTCTAGCAATGTATATCGAAACCTATAACGGTAAATATCTGACGCTCATATTCTATGCACATACTTTTTTATGAACGTTTATTAATATTTGTTTAAGCTTTGTTTTCAACAAGTGCTGATTTATTTTAATTGACGATTAAAGGGCCTTTATTACTGAAGTGCTGATTATGTTATATTGGTATTGTTTGCAAGATGGTAAGAAAGGCCCTTTAATGTACGGATGAAGCTAATCAGTACTTGGTGGAAGAGACCATAATTTGAGAATACAAAATTCCAGAGACTTAAGCCTGGTTTTCACCAAGTACTGATTTATTTTTATCGACACTTAAGGGGGTGTTGGCACCTAATTGCATTCAGTTCCATAAGGGCGTAAGTAAAACAACATTTTATTTAATTTAAAAATAACTATAAGAAATTTCGATAGTCTAAAAGTATATTTGTAGATGGATGGTCTAGCCATAATTTTAAGACAAAACTGTAAGGCCCCGATGCTTTGATTGCTCAAACGGGGCAAATATGAATAAAAATGCTTAAAAAACGTTTGAACAAAAAGGGAATCCTCATACAAATATATTAATAGGTTTTAAACTTAGATAAATAATCAATTCACCATAAATCTTTTTTAAATTTCAAAATCTGTTGCAATTATTTTTCAAAATGATAAAATGTTCTTTCACTTACATCCTTATGGAACTGAATATGATCGGGTGCTAACACTCCCTTAAAGGGCCTTTATTACTAAAGTGCTGATTATCTTGTACTGGTTTCGTTAAAAGCTGCTAAGAAAGGTCCTTAATGTGTGTCGATTAAGCTTATCAGCAATATACAAAGAAGGTCCCAGTTTTATCTTAAATTTATAGCTAGACCATCAATCAACATATTTACTTTTTTTATTGACGAAATTAGTTGCGATTATTTTTAAATATTGTTTTACTTACGTCCTTATCAATCTGATCGCCATTGGCTCTTACCACGCACATGATCGAGTTGTAGCTCAGTAGCGCGGGGTTGCGCTTTCCGTGACAAAAGTCCCCACCCCGTTCATGCAGCACTTTTCTGCTCTTTCTGAGTTGGATAAAAGCATTTCGTCACGAATAAGAGTTTTACATCGTTCGGAGTCCATCCCATCCACTAGGCAGTGGCATTAGGTCCGCCCGGGTTGGTACCATCGAATTGGATAAAAGACAGAAGGATAGAATGAAAAATTGTACATGTTTTCAATCCAGTTCCATGTACCCGTGCTCGTAAATGTGGGGCCCTGACAATGCACCTAATTCCTTCGGGAATGCGGTATGTTGGGATAATGTCATTACTGTGGGTGTGGTATTAGCCATCCAAGTCAAAGGATCAGTCAAGGGATAGTCAAGGAGTCAATGATATATCTGTAAAGAAAAGACAAAAAACCAACGAGTATTTGTGGAGTACATTCAAATGAAAATATAATAGTACACTTGGAGAGCACAAACTACGTTCTAACTTTGTGAACCCAGTCGACTAACCGCAAAGAATGGTTCAATTCTAAAATTACTTTCTTCTATCGCATGCTCGCAATAGAAACTTTCTTCAGTTGCTGTATAATGACGGTAGATGGCTCTGTAAAATGAAATGAAATATTTACGCTGTATTATCATTGTTCTTTCATTTTAAAGACTAGTTACAATAATATAATAACTTTTTGTATGTTGCTGAAATGGAAGGCTAACTTACCATACCTACCGTCGTGATATCATACCGAAATACCTCATAGGAACAAGGGCAATGCCAGGGCCTCTGGGAATCGACACCTACTAGGATGATATTCGTTCAAAAAATCTTAATCCCAAAGAAATGGAGTCTAATGCCTATGCATAAAACCTGATGGGATAATGTAAATTTTTTTTGAGATAATTTTTTATTGTCACTCCGAAAATATTTAATACAAACCAGTGGTAAGTGGTACCTATGAGGAAAGGAACCTACACTTTTAAATGAGTGCGTACCTTGGAGCAAGCTCGGATCGCACTAAATTGCGCTAAATTGCAAAATGCACTAAGTACCGAAATAGAGAAAAAAACCGGCCAAGTGCGAGTCGGACTCGCACACGAAGGGTTCCGTACCATGGTACAAGATTTAACACGAAAAATCAGGGTTTCCGTAGGGGGGGGGCCTTTAATTTTCACTATTTTGAAATTTTACCTATTTGTTGTTATAGCATATAAAATAAATATACACTCTGTGAAAATGTCAGCTACCTACCTATTACGGTTCATGACATACAGCCCTGTGACAGAGGGACGGACGGACGGACGGACAGCGGAAGCTTAGTATCCTTTGGGTACGGAACCCTAAAAAGTACAGGCTGGAAGTGGATTAAACCCACGACCTCTCGTTTGAGAAGCGAGCACGCGAAGCTTGGAGCCTTTGCATCAGAGTTTCGTGGGTTTAATCCCACCTGGTCCGTGGGATCTGGGCCTGGGGTCCGTGGTGCCACCTGGTCCTTGGGACTGGGGTCCGTGGCATCAGTGTTGGGGGTCCATGGCATTAGTTTTTAAGATCCATGTTTGATGTGATGACAATAAATATTGCGCGTGATCAATTGAAAAAAAATACGTTTCTTTAAGGAGCGTGACATGTATGTATGGATAATCGACCGCGAAGCAAGGTATAAATGAATGTAGGTATGATCTTAAATACTGCGTGTTAGTAAGAGGCATTGATTACGGGAAGAGGGACTGTAGGAGAATTCCAAATTATGGGTATACAGCAGGTGGTGAAATTGGCTAGACGCTGGTTCGGGTACAACCTTGCAGTATATTCATAAAGTAGTTATTTTTACAGGGATCTTTCTTCAATTAATTTGTCCTTGCTTCACGGTCGATTATCCATGCATACATGTCACATTTTTTGGAATAAGCGACGTACATGCTTAGTACGAAAAATGTGTATTTACTTAATACGTTTCTTTACATTTTCTGTGGAAATAATTACACAGTAGGTTTTTCAAAATGCCTTGGTTTCTTTCCCTTTAAGTAGAAGGGGAGTATTCGGAAGGGGTACGTTATAATTTTGATATCTCGCAAGGGGTCCGTGAGTCCAAAAACGTAAACAAACCCTGCTTTACATGAAAGTTGAAATCAAAGCATCAACACCGTTTACAACACCCAAGCCCATGGAAAATCGTACGCACTTTCACTTCTTGTTTCCAGTCCGTATTTCTGTTCTCGGTGTTTTCTGTCGAATGATATGTTGCCATTTAAATCATCTTTTTCGTCTTGTGACGAAAATGCAATCACAATTGCGAGCTACTCCATGGTTGACAATCCCTATGTAGGTCCGCTAACATCTAATATCATAACGGCAGTTGTGTAGTATTAGCAAAAAAACGTATCTACCACATTTTAGGGAGGGAGCTATTTTTCGAATAGAAAAAACATTTTCATTTATAGTACAAATTATGTAACTGGACATGCGGATGTATTACTTCTTGTTTCCAGCCATGACAAAGATAAGCGAAAAAAGAAGCAGAATTGGAAAATAAATGGAATTCATTTGAAATACATTTTTATTTGTGATGACCATGTTCATAACTTGTAACAAAAGCCAACAGAAGCCGATTCAGAAATATTTAAATAAATATTAATCACGGAACAAAATAAAATAAAACAATGTACAAAAAATATCCTGAATGAATCTGCATTTATAATAGTTTGTAAAGTTTGTTTAAAACTTGCTTGAAAGTAAACAATAAGTAAACAAAATTATATTTTTAACTTCAAATAAATCACAGGAAAAATAAAAAATAACACAGACGTCACACTTACAAAAGGAAAGAAAGTAGCTACCTACCCAGTCTTTAAGCACATGTTTAGAGAAATTGAGTATTCCAGGCACTTTTCATAAGTTAAGGTACATTTATTTACATCTATATTTAAAAGTAAATATTTGTTACCTATCTAAAAGTTACAATTCGTGTCATACATACATACACAAGTACAGTCAAACAATAAGTTAATTCTCAATAAATTCGTTACATTCATTACCCATTCGCACACATTTGATAACCAAATTATCGACGCTAAGTGGACATTATTAATTTTACGGACATGCTGTTGATCCTTACGACTAAATGTTCATAATTCTGTAATCAAATTGATTGCTAAATGGTTCTTTCATGAAGATTTGTGGAAGAGTATTAATTTGTATGAAGTGTGTTTATTAATTGATTGTAAAATCGGGTGCGTCGAGCAAAGGCCGAGATAAAAGCGAAGCAAAGCATCTACGCAGTTTCGAACCAGTCCATTTTATGGACTCGTCCACCCGCTGATGACAGCAGAAGCATTATTTAGGGAGTTATTAATAAAATTAGTTTTCACGCGAAAAAACTACGGTAGTGGGACCCGACCCGATGCTACATTGCGAGGTTGCCGCTCTGTGCGCTATCGACGCCATCGCAATCCCCACCACCGCCCGCCCCTAGTGAGTCTGTTCACACGGGAGCATTTCGTTAACGTAGTGTTTTTATTTGGTTTAGTATGGAAAAACGTTCACTGCAGAACATAATGTCATCTAGCTTTTTGGGTCCAAATCGGCACCCCGTTGGCCATAATACAACATGGTTTAATGTCCAATAGCGTCAACAATGTCGGTCCATCTATTATCTATCTATTCCTGCTTGTGGGCTGAGTAGGCGAGGTCCGACACGTCGTTGTACGAGCGTCGGTCCCAGCCTCCTGACGAGCCTCCGCCGCCGGAGGACCAGCCGTGGCTCTCGTGACCGCCTCCGCCGCTGTTCTTCTGCGCCAGGAGTTTCTTCAGCGCGATGATGCCGGAGAGGAGGAGAGCGATCTGCGGAAGGAGAAGTGAGATTGAAGTCAGATACAGCGCTCCCAATGACCAACCGTTTCATTAGATTGCATGCATTCGATGTTGATTCAAACTTCAAAAACGGTTTCATTGCTGTTTAGAGATTTCATACTCAAAGAGACGGTACCAAATCGGGCGAGATCAACCCTAATAGTTTCCTTCTAAGTAAGGGGGTTGTAAGTTAGTTACGGCCAGTTAGAACTGTATTCCATCCAAAACCTGGTTACAATGCTTTAATGCATAAGTATGAATCATTTAACCCTCAAATGAAGGGAAAACATGTTAAAAAGATAACGTAATGTAAAATTGTAAATAAATGTAATTGTCTGAGCAGCTCTGTGGTTAGAGCTGCAGACATAGAAAACTCGGACAATGTTTCATTGCCGCTTTGACCATCTTTTCATCTAATTCGATGGTACAAACCCGGGCGGGCTTAAGCCCTGCCACCTAGTAGGGGAAGGGAAACTATGTACAGTTTTACATGGATTCCGAACCATGGAGCAGCTCGCTTTCGTTACAAAATGCACTTATTGGACTCATGTACATGGCCAAAGATCATTTTTTTTAATATCATTCATTTTTGGTAACGTTTAACCAGTGGTTTATCATCAAACTAATGGAATGATTACAAAATGAATCAAATTGATTATTTTCGATTTTGTATGCCGTACATATACAAGTTTTCTAGAATACTTGTTAGTTACGTGACATGTTAAGTTTACTTGCGACAGAAATGATGCTATTTCAAAAAAAAAAACTATAAAAATCTTAGCTCGACAATTTCCGTGTAGCAGATCCCATGAACGAAGGAAAAGCTACAGAGCGTCCGTGTGAACCCATCGCCGGAGGTCAGGCACGAGACGGAAGGTCGCAGAGAGAGTCGCCGTCACGACATGGGATGCTTCAATTATGGTGAAAGGCGATGGAGGGGTTCATTATTGTGCTCCGAGTGGATATGGTATTACAAAATATTTAATTTTGGTTTGTGCTGATAAAACACGAAACTGGCTTACACGTATAAGCCGAGACAACTTGACATTTTTAATATTGGTTATAATTCCCCACTAGAAATAAAGACGGAAAATTCCATTAACTCGGTCAGCACCACGGTTACACACATGCTTGTAACCGTATTTGGTATTGCCAAATCAATCCAAAGTGCAAAGTAAGTAAGCATAAACATGACCTCCGAGTCCGTCGAATTCGAAATCCGTATTTAGACTCACTACATAGGCTGCTATTTTTGTATACGGAATTGGCAACACTAGCGTTGCTAGGCGCCATCTACAGAAATCGAATATTGCTACAAATATTAAACTAGACATCCTTATTACTTATTATCATTACATCTTAAGAAAGTATTTTTTTTTCTATTTTATTCGAGTAATTTATTTAATTAGTTAAAATGTGGATATGTATATGGATATGTTTGTTGTGTGGAGGATCTAACAGATGGGATATTGGAATATATTATTTTATTCCCAAAATATAAAGCAGTCCTTAAAATTGTTGCCCATATACAGAGTGATTGTATAATTACCTGCATCGCTTTAGGGGTGTACCTGATACCTTTTATTTAAAAGAGTGAAATAAAATAAATTTATAAAATTAATTTCTTTGACAATGAATGATAGTGAAGATAGCGGGGCTATGCGATTTTAAAATTGTAAGAAATGGTTTCTTTGTCCATTGGCCAAGGCACAATTTGTGCTCGCCGACTGCGAATTAAATAAGAGAAATACCCCTAAGAGTTGTCAGATCTTGATCAAAAATTTCAAACACTTAAGAAAGCTTATTGTTAAAGCCGTAAGTTAATTTGTTGATAAAATAAATTTATTTTAATAAATATCTCTGTACTTTCCAGCAAAAAAATATTCTAAAATGACTGTAAAAAAAGACAATATTTCAATCTAATAGATTAATTAAAAACATTTAAATATACAGAGACAGGTCTCGAAAATAAATTTTAGAATTACAACATTTTCAAAAACCTAGTAAAAATTTAGAACAATCAGACAGTTAACGCCCGTAGTTTAGGGAATTGAAAGGGTAAGGACCGTCTTAAGTTGAAAGGAAGTCGTGAACTGTCGGAATGCAGTGGCGTACCACTTGCATGCGAACAAGGCTATGCGACGAGAGCGCTCCACAGCCTCCGGTTTGGAAAGTACGTTGGAAAATGCGAGGGGACAATGTATGGGAAATAGGCATGGCACGGCACGCGATTTGATGGACAGATAATGTGTGTCATCTCCTCGTCTAAGCTGCCAACCTAAGCTATCAAAACCTTACCCACAAGAGCCGTATCCAGTTAAGAGTGTACTTAAATAACCTTAACTTAACGTATCGTTTCCCCATGCTAAGGTAAACGCAGTGTGAAAATTAAACCCATAAGTCCGATAATGCAATATTTTGTTATGTTACTTGATCTGATTATTTCTGATTGTGTTTTTTTTGGATGCGCAAATCAAGAATTGACTCGTGCTGATTGAAACAGTCTGAAACTAAGTATTTTAAGAGGGCAAATGAGATTGGACAGGTCACAAATTTAAGAGCTATTTTGGAGATATTTAGAATAATTTATATATATTGCCCCTGCGGCTCGCCGGTCGACACTTACGGCCGCCACGGTCTTTCATGTGCCAAGAGCGCTGGAAGAATGTCACGCCACGCTTCCCTTAACGACCTGCTAAAGCGCTCGCTTGCGACTGCAAAGATCCCCAGCCACCTCGAGCCCCGCGGAATCTGCCGAGATGACGGGAAGAGGCCCGATGGGATCACCCTCTTACCCTGGTCGCAGGGGAGGGCTTTAGCATGGGACGTTACGTGTGTGGACACCTTAGCCGCAAGCCACTTAGACGGCTCCTCCCGTGCCGCGGGTTCCGCCGCAGCGAAGGCGGAGGCGCTCAAACACGCCAAGTATTCATCCCTGAAGGATCAGTTTGAGTTCCTTGCCTTCGCCGTTGAGACGCACGGCACGTGGAGTGACGGCGCGTGGCAGTTCGCCAATAGATTGTGCAAGTTGCTCGTGGAGGCCACTGACGACCGGCGGGCTCCGTCATTTTTCCGCCAGCGGGTGTCTCTCGTCATTCAGCGGGGGAACGCGGCATTCGTCATGGGGACAATGACAACGGGACCCATGATGGATGATTATTTTTATGTTTAGTTCAGTCAGTCGGTTATTTTATTTTTTTATGTAAATCTTATTTTAATTGTTTAATGTAATAAACAAATTGTCATATCAAAAAAAAGTCTATTGTTGTTTAATGTTTATTGTTTATTCATCATCCGTAGACAGTACACTGCACTCGGATTTGTCATATTTTATCATTAGCCAGTTCGAGGAAATCCCAGCGAAGAAGAACTGGAAAGAAACTCCGCTGTTTTTTTTTTTTCAACGTCCACTTAGTCTAAATTTACAAAAGTATTTAGACTCACAGATAAACACGCTAAATTAATATGAATTGACGAGAATCAGCAATTCATGTCATATGCAACAGTTCATGACAAATATCAGTTTATTAGTAAAGACCATGCCCGCCATCTAGAATGTTGCCAATTGGAGCAAGCCAGTCCCCACAAACAGCACCCGTTCACGAGCATCACGCCAGGCACAGCCATCGCCTCTATCAACCATATTTTAGGGAAAGAGGAGACCCGAACCCAGCGTCGCCGCAAGTAGGGACCTTAAAGCGATGCACTACTCCAGTGGCAACATGAAAAAGTTGTGAAAGCTCTGTACGATTTAGTTTTAATACGATTATTTCTGTCATGAACTAATATAAATGAACAATAAAGGTAATTTAATGAAAAATATATATTTTGATACATTTTAGAATGGGAATGACACATAATTGTGTATTCGCCAGTTCCATGAAATTTATAGTGAATATTTTGAGGCGCCTTTATTCTCTTGAACATTTCGAAGCCTCAAATATGTGTATCTAATTATTGAAACCAGTCTAATTGACGAATTTATACGTTAAGTCATTCCAACCAGCAGTCATTTATTGCATCAAGTCAGAATCAGACTGTGTTATGAAAGCAAAAACATTCACTTTTCGTATAATCACTTTTTGAAAACATCACAAACAAAGCTTCAATTCATCTAATCACCAACTTTCACTGGCTCCACAAAAGGTTGTAAGTGTACTTCGTCGGCCGCAACCTCAGATCTAAAAATTAAGGAGATGTGCCATCTAGCGCGCCTGCTATAGGACACACTGTCTCCAATTTTCTATTACTACCAACCCAACTTTACAGTACACGTACATGTGTGTAATAGTCGCGGACACATGGCCAGGTTCGTGTGGGTGGGAACTGATTTGGAAAACGCATTTCGGAAACACATGGCGATGTTTGGACTACAGCGCACACAAACGCACGGCCGGCTTTCCATACGAATTTCTTTGTTCTCATTCTAATTTAAATCTTCTTTAAAAATGCTTTTTTATGAAAAATCCATGTGTGTGGCTTTACTGAATGATCAAAGGTGCCCGAAAAATTCAAATCGACCTCGCAACCACGTTCAGCGCGGCACCATACCAGCTAATTTGTGGACTATCGCGGAGCAATCGAGTTTATTCACGCACATTTTTTCCGCAGCCATAGATTAAAGAGAAAGATGTAGGAAAATGTTCGCTGGTACAATGACATTTCTAATCAGCGCCATCTCCCTTCGCTGCTAGAACTAGTTTCATTAAACTAAGTTTGATTTCAATTTTTGACTTGGTAGGCGTGATGAAAAAGTAACATTTTCATTACACAATAAGTAATGTGTAAAATGTAAAAAAAATAACTATTGTAAATAAAAAAAATCCTTGATATTAATTGTTTTTTATTTTATATATTCTAAAATGAGAATTACAACGCCACCTGTGTACTATTACTATTCTACCATTCAACACGTGCATTACGTTAGCAATCAATCCCTTCCTCTTAAATCTAATATTAATGAGCGCATCATCGCAAGTAACGGACACGAGCCACTTCTCCATTCTTTTCTCTTCTGTGGCCGCGAACGTCCGGGGTCACGACGCGATCATCGGATTGACGACTCTAATGATTCACCGGACGCGAGTTCGCGACCTGACGTGCGATACGAGTGCAGCCTTGATTGCCTGCATGGCGCGAGGGTAATGGCCAGGCCCTACTTACTGGAGAAATCTCGTTCGTGTGTCGATCATTTATCCAACGCGTGACAGCTTCGAAGGAAATCTGACGAGAATTATGAGGATGCAAGGGTGTAACAACTGGCGTTGATGATGAACAAATGATTTTCTAAAAGTAAACTTTAATACATCGACACAAAAGTAATCTTTGCTTTGTTAGGTTAGGTTAGGTTAGTTAAATTATTAAAATATCGAACGTGAAACGACATTAACAGGAATTTATAAAAATACAAAGCATATTTATTTTAGCCCAAGGGAGAAATTTTGCGTGGCATCTACTATGAATTTAATTTAAAATTATCTTTTGATATATTTATATTTATTACTCTTCCCACATCTCAAAATGTATATAGTGGCCTACGTATTATGTTATTTCAGTCGTAGCTACCCGCACTATTCTAAGTAATAAATAGTTATCATCCGTGAGAAAGAATTTATGATAGTGATCATTCCTTCTTTTCACACATCGGATCATTCATGGTCTGATTAGATGTTTTTCCACGCATGAGCAGTTATCGCAACGTGATCATTTTGCTTCGTTTTAAACTTACCTACTTCTTTGTCGATGCAGCCGTCCCGTTTGAGGGTCAAATCATTATTTTTGAAAAACTTTTGCAGAATAAATTAGTTTATAAAATAATTTAGTTTTGATAATAGTGTTCTCGGTACTATGAACGAATCAGATTTTAGATTTTAGTGTGTTACTTTTTAATTAATGTTACTGTTTGATTTTAGTTTGTATTATTAGTTATTTACATTTGTATTTTTATATAATTTCTTGCCGTTACATATATTTAGAAAATAAGACATTGGAATATGTTGAGCAATAGTCGTAGTTTTGATAATGTTTAAATTGTCATACAACACGTAAACGAATATTTAGACAAATGTTTTTAAATTTCGCGTCGGATTTATTTTATAAACATTTAAAAATAAACAAAAATCTAAGAGCTGACCACGTAACCATAACAACAAAGTTCCATCACATAACCATTCTCATATTATATGGGTGCATGTATGCCTCCAAATTTTTTTTAGTGGTGCAAAAGGCAGATAATTTTGATGAAAGGAACTAAGAACCACACCTTTCCTGTTCTTCAGATAAGGTGACAGTGGTTTCCTTCCATATTAATGTAATTTATTGAAAAACATATGTAGTTCTGAGTTGCTACTACTATTCAAATCCTCAGGTCATACGTTTGAACACAGACTTTTTTCCGATATAAAGCAAAACAGTGGGTAACAGATGACATGGTTCAATAGCCTAGAACGCTCTCAATGTCATCACAAAAAGTGCATCCGATGCACCGGCAACCCGCTTTGTTAGGATAACATTTTCCCAAGCTTCTTCATCATCGACACATGTATTAAGTGCATCGTCACAAAAGTCATCAGCGTTATTGTCATCTCTCGTGACGACCATTGAACATCAACGTTATTGGTCATTACATTCATCACAGTTACTGTTACAGTTGAAATGTAGGTTATTGTGGTAATGTCTCTGATCGTTCTGTGGTCTTCCGGCTCTAGGAAGAGGGAATTTTAATGAGACAACTTAGGAATGCACCAAATAGTGAAACCTTGCGGTAAGTCTTGTGACTCTCTTCAATTTCTAGATCGGTTCTAAATTTTTAATCCGAGATCAAGATTTAAATTTTATAGAAATAACCGGTAATTAAGATTCCTTGAAGTCACGTCAGAAAAAGGTGGTTTGTTTTAAAACATTCTACGCGTCTAGATTATGCGAGAACTAGCTTAAGTTGTTGCAAATATTTTTGAATATGTAATCTAACGCTTCCATGTTTTTAGATCCTGCCTTTCCCACATAACCTCGCATCTCCAATGCTGTCCTAGCCATCCCAGTAAGGATCCGTAGCCTACCTTATAGATTTAAGAGGACACAAGAGGAGGCCAGCCGCTGTAAAATCAAAATGAAGCTTTTTTTTTCGCTTATATGTATATCCTGTATATTTAATGTTTTGAATTATAGTGATTAGAAAAATAACAATAATAGTAAATTTTTGGGTCAATAAACTATCAAAACATTTTAACTATATATATTAACCTTTCAAATTAATAAATTTACAAATATATCCAAACGTATTATTGATTATCAAATTTTTTTTTGTGTTTGGGAATTTTTAATTTCGTCCATAAAATAAAAAAATAATAAAGATATATCCTTAAAATGGACAGTCAACAGTGCTTATATCAAAGCTGATAAGTTGGCTTACATTGCACTATGGTGTCAGCAAAATCTCTCCAGTGACTGAATAAGTGGATTGAAACCTAATGCAATTTGCTGAAGTAAGGACAGCAGAAAAAAAGATAGAAAAAAAATCAACAGAAAAGGAGCTCATTGTCTACACACGAATCATGTGTTCGTTTCATAATGAGGTAATCTTTTCGCCTACAGATAATCTGGGAGTTTTCATACGAAATTTAAACAAGGTTTTTATTCTCATTTAAAGCCTAAGGATACATGTAGAGAATATGTACGGTTATAAATATATTTGAATATTTCATACGAATATGAAGCAATTCAAGGGGTGAGTGATAAACACACATGGCAAGAAAATGTATAATGCACCGCTATAATAATGTCTGTGCTGATTATTTTTAAGGTGGCCCAACCTGGCGGGACTAACTCATTCGCGGGCACGGTACAAAACCGTGCTGTTGCGCTCTGGGACATTCTCTGCTTCAAATAATAAGACAGGCTCCGTGATGAGGAAGATGCAACATATCCACAAAAAAGACAATGTGCATAGTGTATGATTTGGTAAGATTTACGAAAATTTTAATTACAAAATAAATTATTACAAAAATCACGTTTTTTGTATGGGGTCCCCCTTTAAATTTAATACCACAACCGCTGTAGTCAAAAATCTAACAAAAACC
Source organism: Incurvaria masculella (assembly GCA_946894095.1). Classification (NCBI taxonomy): domain Eukaryota; kingdom Metazoa; phylum Arthropoda; class Insecta; order Lepidoptera; family Incurvariidae; genus Incurvaria; species Incurvaria masculella. The sequence continues at coordinate 12,988,629 of OX335662.1, read as the reverse complement.
AAATAGATTACAAATCTTGATTAAATAAGCTATGTCTAATAATTAATCATTTTAAGATGTTCTTACTTTATCATTGCGTAATCCACCTCCAAATTTATTGTATAAAACGCGCGAAAAATTCGAACTTTCGGACCTTATAACTTAGAAACCAAACACAATTTTACAATTTCAACGGTCATCAGACATCTAGTTTGATCAAATGAAGCTATTTTGAGCAAAATTTGGGATCTTTGACAAGAAATATGGGCGTGATCTCCTTTCCCCGTTTGTATGGGGAGTTGAACGGGATGGCCCACCTTAAGGATGTATTAAATCTATTTATGTTAAAAACATAAGTTATATGCATATAAAAGGCATGTTACTTCGTGTTTCAAGGTTTAAAAGTTTAATTTTCTTAATATTTTAATAATCCGTTTGCCCAGAACGTTTTTGTAAAAAATAGATCAACTATTTTCGTCAGTTTTTCTTATTAGTTTCCGCGTTATCACGCTTCCATTGTGACTCCTTTTATTCCGTTTTCTCGCTTGATTCAAATTCAGATTTTATCTTTGAATTGGCGAAAGGCATATTTAGTATGAATCGTTATTTCAAGGAATCTTATATGTCTCGTTCAGAAGTGGTATCTTTAAAGGAAAGAGCGCTTTAAACACCTCATGGAGTTGATTATGCCACTAATTTAAAAAAATTCAAATTGACTAATAACTCAATTAATGTATAAAGCAATACTTTAATCTTAAATGTTCACTTAGTGAACTTATTTTACTGACCTTACCGTTTAAGTGCACAGTCTAAGGCAAAGTGATTGTCCCAGGCTGGATTCCACGCTTAGGGTAAGCGGTCGTTTCTCGACTCACCAACCGTGACGTGTCGTATCTCTGCTATCTACACATTGTATCTTCTTAACCTTCGAGTACTTGCTTGGAAATCAACACTTGAATACCATTGCCATTGCCACGATGGGTGGTGCCAGTAACTTTTCCGGAGATATTTTTTATAGACGAAAATTCAAGTTAAGATTTAAGAAAATATTAAGACAATAGAGTTTATTATGTTTGCCCTTAGAATGAACTTCTTCAGTGACTGTTATTAACACCTAAAGATACAGTAACATATGTTTAGGAAGAATGTAATGATTACAAAAAAAACGAAAATTATTTTAATTTTTTTTGTCAAAATTAAATACTTTGGGTCAAATACAGTGTCAATGCAATTATTTGGAAAAATCATATAAATAGAGCTTAAGATAAGTTAAATATCAATATTAAAGCGAAAACTATATTTTATTTTATGTATGGATTCTTAACCACCTAGTTCTTTCGTGAGTACGGCCGTATGGGTTACGTCACCTAATCATACCTAACCTAACAATGTTAATGTAAAACTGGACATGGATGCCTAATAATCACATTTTAAGAAATTCGATCAGCACAAAGCGAAGGAACTAAGTGCCATGCCAGGACCTTCAACACTTTCACTACCGCTTCGATCATCCGAAACTATTGTACCAATACAAGCGGGTTTGCATGAAATGAAAATCTGCATGGCTCCCGAACGACGGAAAAACTCGCATTCGTGCCGAGGTGAATTTGACCAACTCATAAAGAGAACGCAAGTGGTGCATGGACGGTTCGGGGATGGAATCCATGTCGTCTTGCTAAAGAGGCAAGATACCGCTCTATTACTAGTTTCCGTATTCATACCTATCCATACTGATATATCCAAAGTATTTTGTATTTAATTTAGTTTTTATTTCTTGAGTATAGTAATTTGAAATTTGTTATGCTATTTCTTCTTCTTGTTCTTCTTCAGCCTTTTGTTGTCCACTGCTGGACGTAGGCCTCCCTCAGACATCGCCAAGTTGTGCGGCATTTACTTTATTTAAATTCTTTGTATAATATATGACCACTTGTAGATTTTCTTAAAATAAAGAACTCGTATTGACCTAAATTATTTATAATTGATTTTAAAATATGGGTATTGTAGAAAATATGCTCTTTGTGTAATATTGTATTCTATATATGTATAAGCATACATTTTCCCCAGTTTTGCTAGGACCATTAACAAAAATATTTGACGTTGTTTAAGCATAACAAAGTGTACCTAAGGACAAATAAATAATTGAATTGAATGAATATTATAAATGCGTATATCTCTCTTTCTGTCTGTTGCGTATTCACGTCTACACCGCTGAACAAATTTCGTTGAAATTTGTTATAGAGAGTCTGGACATTGGGGAAGGACATAGGCCACCCTTTGTGGCGAAAATTAAACTCGAAAGGGGTAAAAAGGAAGATAAACGTTCGTATAGAGAACTCATACAAGATAACGTTAGGTTAAGCCCGACATCAGTTCGAAATGACATTGACCCGAGCGGAGCCGGGTACCTGAGCTAGATTCTTATAATTTAATGATACTTTCTACGATCGGACTTATTCCAAGGGCACTCCATTCTTAGTTCTTAGCTTTAGACCGTTCTACCAATGTAAGTTTGGCAGTAGCATTTAGGTATGAAATCATAATTGTGTTATATCATTTATGTGGACGAAAAAAAAGACAAAAAAAAACATAATTTATAGACCAGTGAAGTTTCTTTGCGGGTTCTTCTTCACTGGTTGATCGAATCCGCGGATCAATCAAATTGTGACATGACTTAGTGTAGTTTTACACCAGAAGTTGAATAAATTAATGAAATGAAATGAAATGAATGAAGCTACAACAACCGAGCATTTTCCTGCTTACCCGACACTAACCCGTGGAAACTCCAATCTAGTTAGGAATCTGAGCTTTCACGCGCTTTCGTTCAAAGCTCGCGGAATTTACTGAGCTCCGCTATCACAGATCAGAGACCTCGCTTCCCACAGCGCACAATGCGTAGCCCAATGATACAATTCCCACATGGTTATATTGTGGAAGTTATTAGATCGGTGTGCGAGTCGCTAAGTAGGATGGGTAATGGTAGGCGTGTTTGTCTATTTTCATAGCGGGCATTTAATTTTTAGTTTTTGTTACAATTTTGTTTGCAGTGGCAAAAGTGTCATATTGTTGAACGGGTTCCAGTATCTATGTTCCCGGATATGTATAAAAAGAACCCATATTATGTTAGTGTAGGTTTTTTTTTTATGTGACTGGACATGGATGGCTAATACCACACCTTCTGTCATGGCATTAGCCCAACACGGCACGGCTACATTGAACTGGATGGAAAACACGGACAATTTTCATTGCCGCTTCGACCATCATTCATCCAATGCGATGGTACCAACCCGGGCGGGATTAACCCTACCACCTAGTAAGTAAGGAAGGAGACCTACAGTTCAACGTGGAATCCGAACCACGGCCAGCCTCTCTCAACGGTCGAATGGTCACCCATCCAAGACCAGACCGGACCCAGCGTTGCTTAACTTCGGAGAGCGATCGCCGAAGTGTCGCGCCACTGGGCCATTGAGGCTGACAATAATTAATAAATAATAAAATAATGAGTAATAATTTCCTTTACCGATTTCTACTTCCCGGATAATGTTATATGTAAATGTGGATGTGTGTTTGCTGGTTGTTTTTTTTGTCTTTTGTTTGTTTTTTGCATAGAAATAGTTTACATAGTTATAGATATAGTGACGCAGGCTATGCCAATTTTTTTCTACGATAACCCGAACGGAGCCAGGTTCCGCAGCTAGCATTTCATTTTTTTCGAGAACTATTGATTTTAAAAAACGTGATATTATAGTTTGATGTGTGAGATAATTTCTCAAATCTTTGTCAATAACAAAAGGTTTTTTTGTGATTTTTTATGATGCCTCTAGTTTGCCTTATGGTGACCTGTGCTTTTTTAGATTGTTAAGTGAACGGGAGTAAAAAAAACCCTACAAAAACCTTTTTTTATGGTAACTCTTATTTAAACCCACTGATTCTTTGTCGATCATTTTTTTTAACTTTTCCTCAATATTTCGAGGTAAAACTTAAAACATAACTTCATTGCATTATTTTGAAGCTACATAGCGATTTAGAAATATTTTTAGTAAAAAATTAAATGTCAGTACATTTTGTATAAAACAATTTTGGTCCCATCCGTCAGTTGACTTTGTATGTCTATACATTCTAAGGGCCGAGTGCACGAAAGGACAAAAAATCAAAATCAACGTCAACGTCTGATCAAACACGTCACTTTGTGTGGACAGTATGGAAGGAACTCTATGCGGATCACTAAAAGTGACGTGTTTGAACATTGATTAACGTCTCTTTGTGCAACCGGGGCTAAGCCTATGATCTTAACATGTTTTAATTGAGTACCGAATCATACCTTGGACACGATGAGTGCCTTCCCGGCCAGGATGAAGAGTCCTGCGATGGCGAGCGGGACCAGGCCGGCCATTTTCATGGCGAAACCCATGGCCATCATGCCCATCATCTTCTTCATCTTGCCTCGTCCTGGAAATTCGTTCATTCATTCGTTATTTGGAGAAGTTTAGCACGATGGAATGGCGGAATTACACGAAACGAAAAACCATAAACTTTTTGTTTTAGTGGATTTCAATAATAATATATTTGTTGAAAAATAATCTCATTTAATTCAAAGCATTTACAAATAATAATAGCCTGGGTGTTTTTTTTTATATTAACAAAGAAACTTTTAAGAATGTTGGAAGTGATTTTAGGAAATAAGATTCTTTATACCATTACGGATTTTTTCCAGCAGACAAATGTACCATAAAAATTTAAAAGCACGTATAAAAATGCAAAGAATTCAGGAATTTATTTTTCTAATATCAATAGTATCTGTAAAAAAAAAAAACAATTTCGTTATGCACATAAGCTTAAAGCTTACAAATCGTACCGTCACCACTCAAAGGGATTAGTGTGAAACATCGCTTAAAGTATTAAATTGAATAAAATAAAAGTTGCTAAAATATTTCTAAATCCAAAAAGATACATGGTAATGATGACAAGGCAAATATAATTTATTATAGCACTGGGAATGGATGGCTAATTTAATATCAAGACAATTTCTGTCATGATATTAAAACTGACTACCATGTGAAAACACTGTCGAATTTAATTGGCGTTCGATGATTGTTGATTCGAAGCGAACGTTTAAAAAATATCTTTAAATAGTGGACGATAATTGTAAATACATCATGATGAACAAGTTATCCAATCGAAGTAGACAAACTTTCTGCCTATCGTAGGTTATTACATAAACAGGCACGTGAATCTAGTGCCATTGTAGCGGGAAAACGGAGTTTGAAGAGCTTCGAGTCGAGTGGATGGCAGCTTTCAACTTAAATTCTATGTCATTTAATGCATAGCTATAAAACGAATAGGGGAAATCTGCCAGGTGCTTTGGAGAAGAAAGCTGTGCGAATCGCTGTGTAAGCGTCTAACTTACGGACATCGGTAATACTGTGGTGGAGAACAATTTGAGTATCTCTAGAAATAGTTCAAAGTTTACAGGAATTCAATTTCGGGTTGGTCAAGAAGCTAATCTCAAGATAGTGCAGGTACGTAACCAATTTATAAGGCGGCTGGTAGCTCAGGGGCGAGGAGACTTCTTTACCACAAGTTATGGCTTTGATCATGCACCATATTCATTCGCTTTCTGAGTTGGATCAGTGCATTTGGTCACGAAAGCGAGCTGCTTCATGGTTGGAATCCTTGTAAAACTGTAGGTTTGCTAGGTGGTAGGGTTAAAGCTAAACTGGGATAATACTATCGCTTTGGATACAAGTATGTTCGAAGCGGCAATGAACAACTGTCCATGTTTTTCATCTAGTTCAATGTTGCCGTGCTCACAAATGGTAGGTTCTGGCATGGCAGCTAATTTCTTCGGAAATGCAATGCAATGGGCTAAAAGTTGAGAGTAGGTTTGGTATTAGCCATTCATGTCCAGTTACATACAAAAATGAGTTCTCAATGAGCGAAAATACAATAAATACAAAATTCAATGCATGGAGTTAATGAATGGAGTCTAAATGGCACTCCGATGGTATCAATAAATGAATAAATACATAACTAACGTTTTTAAGAGGCTTTGATTAATGATAACCAACCGAGACAATAGCTCATGATGAGATAGTATTTCGACACCGTAAAGATTATTGTGGGTATCAATCGACCAAGTAAAAGCTGGTAGCAGCTTCTTTCTATGGAACTGGACATGTATGGTTAATACCTCGTACTCTCATTATATTAGCATGACACATCGATTCCCGATACTAGGTGCCATGTCAGGACCTTCCCTTCTTATGAATACGACTCTATTGAACTCTATGAAAATATGGACAGTTTTTATTGCCGCTTTGACCATCTTTAATCCAATGCGATGGTAGCACCCGTTATTGACAATATCACCGAGTAAGTAGGGGAAAGGGACCTGCAGTTTTACATTTTGAAACAAGCAGTGACCCGTATTGGAAGGGCAGTTTTACCGAGGAATAATAATAATAATGGTTTCAGTTGTGATGTTGACCTTGCATTGAAACTCAATGAAAGTTCAGTTTCACGAGTGAATATTAGTTGATGAGAATAAAGAAGTGGAATAAAGTTTAGAGAGATCATAAAATAAAAAGTCTATAAAATGCAATCCACTCATCGTCTCATCATTACGAGTATTTACCCATGAAACAGCAATGTTATGGTCATAAAAGCAAAATAAGAGTCATATAAAACAATTAATTCACGCTTAAAGAGCATACGCATAATTTTTAAGGCATATTGCGCGTTATGTAGTCTCATTGCTCGAGGTCATTATAATTTAATTCCAGTTTTTACTTTTACATGACCGTTTTCTTTTGAAGTGAATGGAATTAGAGAAAGTGCAAGTGTGGATGCCACCATTCTGACAGTAATTACCATGAACATTCAATTTTTATGCTAGATTGTGATTCAGGTGAAATGTGTGTGGCCTTGCTTTTTTGGCACAAATGCTTACTTTTCAATTACCGTTTTCAGTTATTAACATAATAAGAAATAATATTATTATTATTAATACGTATCAAGCCATGCCATAGATAGGGTGAATAAATAATAACATTTAATGATTACTTTAAAGTATCATAAAAAAATTAATAATGATGATTCAATTATTGAGTGCATTTCGTGCATTCGTGCATTCGGTCACGAAAAAAATTACACATTACCCAAAATCGTTCTTTGAATGAAAAATTGTAATATTAACATTTTAGATCATTGATGAAATATTATAAAAAGTATTCATTAAAAGATTCCGACGAATTGAGAACCTCCTCCTTTTTTTAAGTCGGTTAAAAACGTTTTCTATGTACGGATTGAAAAATGATTTCTAAAGATTTTCTCACGCAGATTGTTTATCAATACGAAATGAGCATTAAACCCATGGTACACATTTAAGGTATATTCGTTACAAGGATGTAGATAATTAAAAAAAAACACCCCCCTGATTCTATTCCACAAGTTATAGTTATCACGAACATACAATTTTCGTTCAAACGTCATTTTTAACCCAAATGTAATTTTAAACCCGTTTAAACCAAGATAATGGTTGGAATGATCATTGAAGATTCTCTTTTACATCCAGATCCCCCTTAAATCCTTGAATCCCTTGCAGAAAACCGTTACCTTCTTCCATGCCGCGCCCGATCTCCTGCGCCGACACCTTCGGCAAGCTCAGCCGGATGGTCCTCGAATTCGCAAACGACGCGATCCTGTCCATCAGCATCTCCGTGAGGATCTCGTCCTTGTCCTCCAAGCTCCTCGGCAGCGACGCCTCGATCTCCGGCTCGCTCGACGGCGCGATCACCGGCTCCGAGCTCTTTATCACGTCCACGCCTTCAATCAGCGGTATCGAACTCATCCTGGACGCCCTGTCGAAGAAGACGATCGCCTTCTTCTTCAGGCAGGGCACGACGCCGTCGGAGCGACTGCACTCGTCGTATATCCTCAGGAGGTGCCTGTATCCGGTGGTGTCCTGCTCCCTGGCGACCGCCGCGCAAGCAGCGCCGGCGGCTATAATCACTAGAGCGAATCTCATCTTGGCTGTTCCGGGAGCGGTCGGGGCGGTGGCTAAAAAAAGACTGTTGGGACGTGTGGTGAGGCCGTGACTATTTATAGAGAAGGTTCGCGGCGTAAAGAAGCGATGAGATCGGGGGTACGGCGCTGCCAGCTATGAAAGTGTGCGAGCGTACGGATGGAGCGGTGCGACAGTGTTGGTGCACGATTGCGATAACGTATAGTCGGCTAGCGCCCACTGCCACCACCTCCAACTACATAAATCCCAGTTACTTTTCGGTTACACCATACAAATTTGCCATATAAACGAAAGTAACTTAACGGATTTCAGGTAACTGGCGATTGTGAAAACAGGGGTAGGCAGTGTAAAGAGCCTCGCGCTCACCTGTAGGATAAGATGATCTTGTTCTTATTGTGACAATTAGGAACATATTTATAACTCAATTAACAGAAAACAAAACTAAAGCCGTTCGTGAATAACTGATGGCGGCTTTCTAATTACGTTTTTTTATATTGAGGATGGTGGTCTTTATGAAGGGTGTACCATTAAATTTATTCTATGAAGTAAAAACTATGATTAACTATGTATAGAAATTAATTTATAATTTTAAAGCTTTATGTTTCAAAGTGATAAATACTGAATATGCTAACGACTCAATGTAATATTTTTAATGTTGTGTGTTCTTTGTGGCGAAATTAATATCTGAATCTGTATAGGCTGAGCTTGGTTTCGCGAGGCCACCATTACCGGTTTTACATAAACCAAGTGCAATGTAAGGAAGGTCCTGAAATGGCATGGCACCCAGTGAGGAAACTTAAGTTTTCTGGTGGGAAAATATTATAAGTAAATAATCATTTTTCAATGTTTCTTCTAACTCATCTGATTGCATTTGTATAATGATAATTGGTTTATTTCAGTTCACTTGGCCGAATAACACGCCATCTGACAGCATGGTCACAAACGCAACTAAACGTCAGATTTAATCACTCGCTTGACTGTTAACATGGCGAGTTAATTTAACATGGTAACCCCCCTGTTCACAAGAAAGAGAATTATAAGTATTGAATTCATGCAAAGGCGCCAAAGTAGATATACCTACATTTCTAGAAATCAAATCGGTTTCAAATTTTAACTATTAATGTGACTAACAAGAATTATTTTAATTTAATATTTAAAACAAAATCAGTTAACCTTTATGAAATTTATTAAGTTACTTCGAAAACAAATATGGTATCAAATTATTTTTCTTTTTTTTTTCTAAAACGATTTAATAAAAAAAACAAATGTATAGCCTCGAAGAAATGCCGGACAACGCTCCTGGGTTTTCGATTTTTTTTTCAAAGCTTTCTTATCAAACCCCAAAATCAACAGGCTATGAACGTGCATCGACTCTAGCTACCACCACGCGCTGTGGCCTAACACTTTTCGCACCTAGCGTGCTACCAAGTGCACTGAACCAAGTCTTCCTGCATCGAACGGTGGTACCAGGAACACAGGAAGCGAAGCACGTGACACTGCAATAGTAACACACATTTGGTTGCAAATGAATGCGTAATTAATTATGTGTTACGAACGTTACGCAAACGTTTAATTTGATTGGCCGTGTCGCCTGGGGTATTTGCATATTATTATTCATTGATTCGGCCTTGTGTCCTCCACACTTAAACATTGAGTTTGTATGGAATAAGATTGTTTTTAATATCTATAAATTTAATTCTAATTATTTTTTAATTCCAATTTGATATTATGTAATAAATGTTAGTCTGTTAGACCAACATTAATAAGAAATGGATTTAATATATATAGCTTCTACAATAATACACTCTATGATCAATTGAATGTTCAAATTCAACGGTATTAAGCCTTCATGCAATAAATTAAGTTATTTGTGTTAAATTATGAAAATGAAATGAAATGATAATATTCTTTATTGCTTACAACTATTACATAGTATGCAAAGGCGAGCTTATTGCCAGCTAACCTTAATATTAGAAAATATATTAAGAGGAAGCAAGAAACATTAAATTACTTAAAACTTTATGTAGGAAATTTTAATAAACCTTTCATGGTTAAGCAGAGCCTGAAGGTTTTTAAGAGTTCCGTACCCAAAGGTTGCCAAATTTTCACAGAGTGTGTATTTATTTTGTCGCTATAACAACAAATAGGTACAATTTAAAAATAATCAAAATTTACATAAATACATAAAAATGTGTTTTTTTATGTTAAATCTAGTGCGACGGTACGGAACCCTTCGTGGGCGAGTCCGACTCGCACTTGGCCGGTTTTTGTTACATGTAAATCTAATATTCAAGGTAATATGAATTTACGTATGTAAATATAAGCTCAAAATTAATATACTTGTTTGATTTTATTTAGCTTAATTTCGTGCAGTTTAAGAAGGATATTTTTATGAGGCATGTCCATTTAAGGACGTCAGGATGTTTGTAATACTTTTCGCACTATCGCATGCATCAACTCATTGTTATCCTTAAAAGCTAACCACCAAAAAAATATCCTGCATTCTATCCAAGAATGTGAAAGTAAAGTACAGACTTCATGCGATAATTGCAACACAAATAATAATTTAAAAGCTTTTGAATTATTATTGAATTTATAGTGTTACGTTCGTGATTCAGGCAGACGTTTTTCTGTAAAAACCGGACAAGTGCGAGTCGGACTCGCACACGAAGGGTTCCGTCGACATCAAAACATCACGTTTTTTGTATGGGGCCCCCCTTTTTTATTTTTTATTAAACCTATTTGTTGTTATAGCGGCAAAATAAATACACACTCTGTGAAAATTTCCGCTGCCTACATATTACGGTTTATTAGATACAGCCCTGTGACAGACGGACGGACGGACAGACAGCGGAGGCTTAGTAATAGGGTTCCGTTTTCACCCTTTGGGTACAGAACCCTAATAAAAAGGAATTGCTTTTTATTATGGAAATGGGATTGGAACATTGGTGGAGTTGACACGCATATGTCAAGCAGTCTGCCAAGGTCGCACATGTCGACAATACCTTGGCAGACGACCTGGATAACAGATGAGCCGTGTTTAGGTTGTTTTTGGTCATAGATGGCTTTTTCATGTGACTGGATATTGATGGCACTTCACGCAGAATTCCTTAATTAATAAGGTGTCATGCCATGAACTTCCCTTCATGAGCTCGGATACATAGTCTCACCGGAACAGTAGTAAAGCATCATTTAATTATAGGTGTTGGTCAGAATCTTATTCGTACATTATTACAGAGGTTGCTCTCAAACCATTGTACTATTTCTGTAGGTGGTAGCATTTGAAGGGTTAATATTAAAAAGTTTTTTTAGCTGTATGAATAATAATTAATTAATTTATATTTTGCCTCTTGACTAAGAGGTCACTGTAGTATTTCATGATAGAAAAATTAGTACTAAAACTAAACAACTTTTTTTCATATTGCCCCTGGAGTAGAGCGTCGCTTTAAGGTCCTTGCTTACGGTGACGCCAGGTTCGGGTCTCCTCTTTCCCTAAAATAATCCGAAAAATGGCCAGCCAGGATCATCCATCTAGAACCTAACCGCGCTCAGAGTTGTGTCTTTTCGCTGCATGATATAAAGTCTTATTCAATGCGCCGGAAGGTCATGGGGCCGTGAGTTCTGGATTTTTGGAACTGAGAGGATCTGGAGTTCTGGACTTCGTATTTTTTTTTAAGTTTGCGAATACTTAATAAACATAATTTAATTGTCTTTATCATTTCTATCAATTGTATTGTATTTGTATTGTTTATTCATCATCCATAGACAGTACACTGCACTCGGATTTGTCATATTTTAGCATTGGCCAGTTCAGCAAAACAAAACACAGCGAAGAAGAACTGGAAAGAAACTCCGCTGTTTTTTTTTTCAACGTCCACTTAGTCTAAGTTTACAAAAGTGTTTGTCAATTATTTTAACAAAAACATAGGTAAAACACTAAATTCACATGAATACACAAAAATTTACAATCCATGCCGTATGCAACAGTTCATGACAAATATCATTTTATTTGCAAAGACAATCCCCTCCAACTAATATGTTGCCAATTGGAGCAGGCCAGTCCCCACAAACAGCACCCGTTCACAAGCATCACGCCGGGCACAGCCATTACCTCTTTCAACCATATTTTAGGGAAAGAGATAACCTGAGCCAAGCGTCACCGTAAGCAAGGACCTTTAAGCGATGCACTGCTCCAGTGGCAACACAACACTGTGAGACACTTGCACTTTTAATATTATGAGTTTTGTCATAAACTACTACTGTCAGCTGATCACATAGTTACATATCCCTTTAAATGCTACCACCTACAGACAATTAAGAGTATAATGGTTTGAGAGCATCCCTATCAATAAAGTAATAATAGATTCCTATATGAGATTTTGACCAATACCGAGAAACTAATAATGCTTAACTAAAATAAAATAAAAATAAAATAAAATAAAATAAAATTCGGGTGTATAGAGCCCTCGTCATTATTGATACGAAATTGTATCAAATCAAAATTGCTTGGTTAGTAATTTCATACTACAAGTAGTACTTATCATAAAAGTAGTAAAGATACAAAATGTATCAGGTGTCAAAAATTAGTAAAAATAAAATTAGTCAAAATAGTAATAATAATAGGATACTTTTTGTACCCAGTCAGCAGGCAGTCAAAATCTCAGTAAATTCAAATGTATCAGCTAGGGCATCTTTAATACAATAGTAAGCCTTATGTGTTAAACACTTCTTAACCTTAACTTTAAAAGAATTTTCAGATAAATCTCTCACCTCTTTGGGCAATTTATTATAAAATCTAACACTGTTACATATAAAATTCTTAGATGTTTTGACTAATTTATGACTAATTACTTTAACATTGTTCTTGTGTCTTGTGTTATAGTTATGAACATCACAGTTAAGGGTGAAATCATTTATATGTTTTCTTGCATAGCAGATGTTTTGAAAAACGTAAGCACTTGGCAAAGTTAAGATTCCTACGTCACCAAACACCTTTCTACAGGAATCTCTCGTCCTCATGCCAAGCATGCATCGCAGTGCTCTTTTCTGCAAAACAAATATACGATTTACTTCAGCTGCATCACCCCAGAACATCAGCCCATATGACATTATGCTGTGAAAATAGGCATGATAGACAGATTTAGCAGCTTCTAAACCACAAAGCTCCTTAATTTTTTTTACTGCATAGCATGCAGAGCTAAGCTTAGCAGCAAGCTTATCAATATGTGGTTTCCATGTAAAACGATTGTCAAATACTACACCAAGAAATGTTATTTCCTTAGTTATACTCAAAGACAAATCATGTGCTGCATTTAAAACATCATGATTCACATAGCGTTTCTGGGTCCCCAGCACAAAGTGCATTAAGTTAGTTTTACTTACATTTAAAAGAAGGTTATTGGCTTACCAGGTGTAAAGTTTTAATGGTATGTATTTGTGTTTATAGAAATGAGATCTACATTCCTCGCACAGCACAGCAAGAGTCCGGCTGCATATAACTTTTCATTTTACCTGACAGGCATGATCTTGAAACTAGTTCCAGGCGGCGCAGGTACGTGCGAGCACCAAGGTTGGACCTGAGTCACTTCACTCTCATCAGCAGCCTGGAGGCTGGTATGATTGTTACGGACGTGAGATACTCTAGACCAAGCACGATTGAAAAGGAATGGACGTGATACATGCCGTCCAACCGCGTGCCGAGTTTTCTTTTGTAGGTACGGTTATTGGTGTTAATGTGTTAAGATAATGCCTGTATTGCAAGAATGCTGGTAGGTTCCAGTGAGATGTTTTGATATAAATAAAAAAAATACACGAGAATCGGCGGAGATTACTTTCGTTGATTGTCTTTGTTCAGTTTTAGAATTAGAAACAAAAGTATTATATCATACTAGTTATATAATATATACAATACAGAATATATAAACTAGCATAAGAGTTTGTATCATACTAACACATTTCTATGTAACACAAAAATACACGGATATTTTTCTATTATTAGCATGGCCTTCAGTAATGTCACGGAAGTGAAAGAATATTTCGACATTGTCGTTTATCTCAAAATATTGTGATTAGTTCATGAAACTTTTTCAACCGTACAGTTGTTTTATTTAACTGTGTGCGTGATATAAACTCACTAATGTCAATATCATAAACTTGAAATATGTTTATACCAGCGACAAATCCCTTTAGTGACATGAAATAAGGCTACACCATAGTTTTCCAGTTGAACGTTCATAAACAATAAAAAAAAATCTTGCGTTATCCACAGTGTACCACGTCTTTGGTTGGCCAGGTTGCATAGGTCAGTTTTCTCTGCGCCGACGCATCGCACGTGCGATGAACTCTATTTATAATAATACGTATAGAAACCGCATTCAGAACATGTGATTGCAATGGGTATGAATGCAGCGCATTCTATACTTATTTAATTAATACTTATTTCATTCAAAATATGGTAACTGAAGCTTACATACACAACTTCTTTTTAGGGTTCCGTACCCAAAGGGTGCCAACGGAACCCTATGACTAAGCTTCCGCTGTCCGTCCGTCCGCCCGTCTTTCACATGGCTGTATCTCGTGAACCGTAATAGGTAGGCTGCTGAAATTTTCACAGCGTATGTATTTATTCTGCCCCTATTACAACAAAGAGGTAAAATTTCAAAATAATTAAAATGAATATAACATACAGAAAACCTGTTTGTCTATTGTTAAATCTCTTACGATGCTACGGATCCCTTCGAGTGCGAGTCCGACTCGCACTTGGCCGGTTTTTTTATACTTTTTTTTATTGAATTAATTCGCTGAATTGTAAATTCTACGTATCTACTGAAAAACTGAGTTTCCTGTGTGAAAGTAAATAAAAGCCTGATCTGGAATATATAATTCTAAGCAATTGTTGGATTGTGTTCTAGTAATACAATTTGAAAATGAAGAAAACATGATTTTGTTCGAAAACTGAATTAATATTCTGTGTTCTTTTCAAACCAGATTAGTTTCAATCGTAACCTTCAACTTCATATCACATGCATGAGGCATTACCAATAACGTAATAAGCAACACTTTCTCCTATAAACATCTCACAGTCAAAAGAAAATGGCAAATTTAATAGAGACCCCCAATTAAGTGCCTGGCCGAAATGAAAAGTAAGTACTTACGTGCATAGAGATTTGGCGCATGCCTCAAAGGTGAAACTGTCAATTTGCATTAAGTAAGTATCATAAGTAAGCATCATTATTTGCATCTTGCAATTGTGGTCGTATTTTTTACACGAACAATTTTAGTGGCTGAAAGTTTCCTAATGTATAATTTTGTGAATTGTATTGTTTTCCTTTCATTTTATTTTTGTTCATGTCATACTACATTTGTTATCGTTATTTGTTATCATTGTTATTGATACTTTACTATTTAGACCAGTATTTCTCAAAGTGGGCGATAACGCCCCCTAGTGGGCGCTAGCGGTCTACAGCGGGGCGGTAAAGGGCCCATAGGAAATTGGAGGACGTTGAAGCTCTTTAGGGGCGGACGGTTGATTTGTGACATCAATTATTTCGTTCTTATTCCTGCCCAGTTTGTTAAGAATTAATTATTTATCGTAATATTCTAAAGTACCTACTTTTAGATATCTATACGTTAAAATATCTAGAAATAATTCACTTGTTAGATTCAGGCAAACGAGCTTTCATTCACCTTAGTAGTTTGTTTTCAATGAAGTCTTCCATGCATCGATGCCATTGGGCCGGATACCACAGTATATGACAATCGTCTATAGATCATTAGCTTATAGATTCCGAGATGTACGTAATTGCTTTTGCGACCATGTAAGAGAAGTAAGCTGTAAGAATTGATCTTCTTCGCTGTAATCCTGTTATCAGATATTGTTAAAGAGCCGTTTGCAGAGAGATGGTTCAATTTTTAGGGTTCCGTACCCAAAGGGTGCCAACGGAACCCTATTACTAAACCTCTGCTGTTCATCCGTCCGTCCGTCCGTCCGTCCGTCCTGTGACAGGGCTGTATCTCATGAACCGTAATAGGAAGGCAGCTGAAATTTTCACAAAGTGTGTATTTATTTTGCCGCTATAACAACAAATAGGTAAAATTGAAAAATAATAACAAATAAAAGGGGTCCTCCCATAAAAAACGTGATTTTTGGTGTTCAGTCTTGTGCGATGGTACGGAACCCTTCGTGTGCGGTCCGACTCGCACTTGGCTGGTTTCTTTGGTTGTTTGATAATTCGATACATGTGTGAAAGTGGACAACACAATGTACCTTTTCTGAACGCTCATGAAATGATGAAGTTATATCCATAATTAATATGCAACATGTAGTACTTTTTTTTTTAGTAATCCTCTTCGATTTAATATAATATATTTTTTACATAAACTGTCATTTATGAGCCTTTATTTCTGAGATTATAGATATTTTGAAGTAGTCTCTGATTCATCAGCTATTAGAAAATTCCTGATAAAATTCCCAGAGTGTAGTAGTTCTTTTACAATCATCACTGTTTCATAATAACACAGAACATTAAAAAAAAACTTTAATAACTTAAAAAATATTCATTTTAGGCCCTTATTTCACTGGGCCACATTTTTTTGTAAATTAGCTCTAAAACGACCCTTAAAAGGTCGCATTACCAAACGCCCTGTATAATGAAAACTTTTATATTTTTTTATTTATAATCCATAGAGTACATTGGTCATATTTTGATATTAAATCGAAGAAGAAATGGCACGAAACTTTTCTGTTTCTACTACTGCTTACGAAATATTTCCCCCTGCACATATTTCGCTTGCACGGGGGCGGCGTAGCCTTTCATACAAAAACGGTAGCGCCGGCGAGCGCGTTCGCCTTTTCTCGAGTTCCAGCCAAACGTAACACGTAAAAACTTCTAAGGCTGCTATTTAGTGCGACGAACATGCGTACATACATGTTGCCCGTCCCGAATTCGTGAGCGATTTAAATACATTTAGATGTCTTGGACTAATTTGTGGCTACACTACCGCCACATGAATAAGTGTCCGATCGCTCCTTCAGTCCTTCCATGCTCGTTGTTCACTCTATACCTTTATAGTCAAAGATTCAGGCTGCTAGCTCCAGGCTAAACACTGTTAGTCCAGATCAAATTTCGTAATGAAACTACAAGAGAAACGTTTTTATTTTCGCATGACGATATTCAATTGTCTATTGAATTTCGTAAGCGCATATCCACACTTATATTAAAAGGCAAAAATTACATTAAGAAATAATAACAAATGTATTTAAATAGTTTAAACGCTCGACTGAATACAATATAAATTCAAGGGAAATAGTTTTGACGAGTTGACTATTCCTATGTGGGAATTAAGCTTCCCTTTCCGATGAGAATTCGAAAAATACCTCTTTCATAAGTAATGTTACTACCATCATCTAAACCAGTGGTTCACAAACTTATTTCGTCTACCCGCCAAGAATCAATTATTTTTCAACGTCCCCCAAAATGTTTATCTTTACCATATGTTCATTAATTGTTAAACCAATCGCATTAATTAATCAATCCCCTGTACAATCCAGCCCACAAGGGGGCGTTATCACCCACTTTGAGGAACACTGATCTAAATAGTATCGCCCATTTAAACTATATGCGACAAGCCAAAGGATATTCAACAGACACAAATCAAACTAGCGACACAAGTCTGCCACTACACCACACTTAGGACAAATCTGTGCCAATGCAATTATATCATAAATCTAGAGATGAGCTACTCCTATGACATCTGTATTGGAAGGCGTTTTTGTCCAATTTGTTTAGTTTCTAAATTACATTTCTATTATTTCATTCACAGGTAAATGTAGAAAGCATTTATCTGTTGGAAACAATGAACACAATTTGTCATTCCTTTCTGTGCAAATGATGAGTGGCAAAAACTAAATGATAAATCATATCGCACTAGTTACAAACGGAAAAGCCTTTTTTTATTATAGTGCGATTGAATTAATTAATGAAGGGTGGAATTCATGGCTAACGAAAATTTATGTGTCCTTGTTTTCGTGAATTTTTAAGGTACATTAAATGAGTCGAGAGCACTACTTAAGTCTTGTTGTTTTAGGATAAGCGCGGCATATGGCGTACGCCAGTACCTCACATAAAAGGTGGCCAATGAAACCCATGGGCTTTATAACTCTCACAGGGGCTACGAAAACCATGCCGGCTGACCAGGTGCTTCTTCACACTATCTATTTTTTTTATGAAAAACCAACATGGGTGGCTGTGCTGATGACCAAAATTGCTCATAAAGCCAAATACACCTCGCCTCGCGAAATCACCTATAACATACTATATTCTTAAATAGGTACCTATTTTTCAATGTAATTGTGTACTAAGCAAAGGCAAACGGATTGTTAGTATCATACCATATTCACGCCATCTAATTCATTTGAAGTGCCGGAGAAATTACCAAGTACTATTCGAATACAGTTGACTTCGAACCCCCGCAGCAATTGACCTAGTCTCACTGATTGAAGAATGCGTGTCGCACCACACCTTTGTTGGATATGTTCTACCTCTTATGTATTGACGACTGTGATACCCGTGTCATTTTGGTTGTCTGGCCAATTATGACAAAGATATACGAATGGTAGTCATTTGTTTCAATAATACTTCGTGTTAACTTGATACACTTATCAAATATGACGAGGGCTCTGTACACCCGACATAGCCGTTCACACCCGAATAATCATGCATTAAATACTCAATATGTATATTTATTATGTTAAGGGCTGATTTTTCAATAGTCAGATAAACACCCAGATAATTATTCGACAGATTTATTTACGCTTCTGCTTATCCATCCGATATAGTAAGTCTATATGTTTATTACTAAAATAAAAAAATTAAAAAAATAATTGTGATAGAAGATATAATTCTCCGGCAATGACTATCCGTCTTTTGACAAACATGAATTTGCCCAGCCGTCAGTCAGCAATCAGTCCGATAAGTACTATCTGAGGATTGAAAAATCGGCCCTAAGTTAAATATATTTTAAGACTGTTCATATTGTGGGTTATTGTTTAATTGTAGTTCTTAGTTCTGTATTATATCATTAATGTGTACAAAAAATAGGCGAAAAAAAATCATAACGTATAGACCAGTGAAGTTTGTTTGCGGGTTCTTCTTCACTGAATTGATCGAATCCGCGGATCAATCAAATTGTGACAAAACTGCTTTGTTAGTTTGACTACCAGAAATTTAATCCATAAATGAAATGAAATAAGTATATACTTCAGTTTAATTTTTAAATATACGATATTGAATGTATTTTGACGATTATTTTGTTGGTCTTAGTTTTTTTTATGTGACTAGACATTGTTGGCATGAACATCATGGCGGTGGGTCAAGGTCGTCATTGGAATTAGGTGCCATCTTCCTTGTATTGCACAGTTACATTGCCAGCCTCAGTGGCCCAGTGGCGCGACACTTCGGCGATCGCTCTCCGAAGTTAAGCAACGCTGGGTCCGGTCTGGTCTTGGATGGGTGACCATTCGACCGTTGAGAGAGGCTGGCCGTGGTTCGGATTCCACGTTAAGCTGTAGGTCCCCTTCCTTACTTACTAGGTGGTAGGGTTTATCCCGCCCGGGTTGGTACCATCGCATTGGATAAACGATGGTCGAAGCGGCAATGAAAAATTGTCCGTGTTTTCCATCCAGTTCAATGTAGCCGTGCAATATAAGGAAGGTCCTGGCATGGCACCTAGTTCCCATGTGGTGTGTTGGGCTGATACCATGACAGAACGTGTGGTATTAGCCATCCATGTCCAGTCACATAAAAAAAAACATTGAAATGGATGGGGAAAGCGGAAATCTTTCGTTTATGATTCAACCATAGTTCATTCAATTCGATGTTACGAACTTGATCGGGATTAACCCTACCACCTAGTAAGTAAGGAAGGGACCTGCTTAACGTGCAATTCGAACCACAAACGACGAATTTGTGAAGAAATGAAATGAAAAATAATATGAATGATGCAATACAATGGGCCCAATAGTATAAATACTACGTACCGGAACCCACACAGAATGGTCACCTATCCAGAACCTGAGCGCTCTCAGTGGTGTTTGCCCTCAATGGTCACGCGCCGAGGCGTGTTGTGAGATATGCTTGCCGATTTTTGATTTTTTCGAATGACATATCCTGTGCCAAATGCTATGGAAGAAATGTGTAAGAATTATTTTTGCTGTCATTTGTCTGCAAAAATACGATTTAAACTGTAGAGAAAAATATTTAAAATGGTTTGTAAATAAGTAACTCTGAAAATAGAGTTTATTTCCGTGCAAACGAATTTAACTGGAATAAAATATGAAAGTATTTAGATAGAGATATTTGAAAATATATTTATAATACGGTTAATAACTTATTGTCACTTTTGTGCAATTTCCCGTCGTAAGATATGTGTTTTTTGTTCATTAAGAAATGAAGTATTTATTTATCCCTATGTAATTGGTACCCAGTTCAAATTGAACTTCCACTTGAGATTTTTTGACGTGTAAGTTCAGCCAGGGTCACGTAATGAACTCATTGTTTAAGACTTTTTTGAAAACTACGTAACGTGCATTTTTGTTTATCATTTTCTTTCTTAAGCTGTAACCAATCGCTTATATGTTTAAATGTATATTTATTTCTATTGCATTTAATTGGAAGTTATCATCATTTCTTAAAGCTCACACGAGAATTATATTGTCTCTTTACACCATATCCTTATTTCTGTATTTGTATTTGTTTCCGAGATATTTAAGATTAATTAAATTATCGCCAGTGGCAACACTAAGCGGTTGAATAAGCTAGGGTTCTAGATGGGTGACCATTTTCAAACATTGAGGCTGGCACGTAAAACTGTAGGACCCCATTCTTATTTACTAGGTGGGACGGTCAATCCCGCCCGTGTTGGTACCATCGCATTGAATGGACAATGGTCGAAGCGGCCCTGAAAATTGTCTGTCTTATCCGCATGCAGCTAGGCCGAGCAATATGAGGAAAGAAGTGGCATGGCACCTAGTTCCCATGTGGTACGTTATGCTATTATCAGGACAGTTGATATTAGCTATCCACGTTCAAATACATAAAAACAATAAGTTAATTATTTATTAAGACTCTAGTATCCTTTATCTAAAGCGACTTTGGTAACAACAGAAATTCTGTTGATTGCAGTCACAATGCCTTACCGTAGAATTAATACGCAAAATCACCGCCAAAGCATTGCTTCAGTTAGAAAAATACGTAATCGTCTTGATACATTAGTTGCCGAAGGTAGCAGTTAAGAATCTGGTTTGGACAAATATTCAGACCAAAATGTCTGGTATTTTTTTTAATTTGATCACGAATATTAGGCTTAAATTTATTTAAATAATGTTATAAATTATAAAAAAATTCAATAGAAAATAAACAATAACAATGAAAGTTAGATTTTATTTAAAAGGATTCGGATAGCGAAAACTACACGGACCAATATGATATAAGCTCAACAATAGATGTTGAGAAAAAACTTATTAGTTTATTCATATATGTTTATTGCACTCAAAATTCGGGCAAAAGGTACTACTTAATGCCAGGGGCATTCTCTACCAGTCTACCTTTGGGTATCGTGAGCAGTAGCGCGAGTAGCAGTTATAGAGGCAAATGAATTTACTACAACAAATATTATACACAATATACCAACTACTAATATACTTATAAGTATAAATATACATTAATATAAATATAATATAGAAATTGAAAATAAATTATTCCTACAAAAAATATTGTTTCTATCATTACTCGGTTAATATTGTGGAAACTGTGTAGCTCGCACATTTCCTGGTGATTAACCTATGAATTAGAATATAGAAATCACGTTTCAAAATTACCAGTTATTTCTTAACGAACTGAATTCATAAATTTTCAGATATCTGAAAACTGTAATAAAATAAAAATAAAAAAACGAATGTTAGCAAAAGCAAAAATGCCTTTACGGTGTTTTTCTCTACTTCGGACACCCTTTAAGACACACTTCATTCATACACAGAACCTATTCTCATACTCCGTCAAGTCGTGGCCCGCGGTCCCCTGAGGGCAATAGAAAACTGCACTTAGCTGAGACGGCACCAGCTTTCGATAAACACTCCGTACGTAAGACAATGACTTTTAGGTTGTGCCAGATAAGAACATCTACGGACAGGAAAAATAACTTCTGTAATCATCATTTAAAATGTTGGTGGCAACACAGTGGTCAACCGAAAAAGTTGATGGTATATGCCAGAAAACTGTAAGATGTATGGATGTTTATTGTTGTAAATGCTAATTATCTATGCCTTAAAATAAGAAAATATTACCTGTCTTAGCGTAGCTTGTCTACCAATTTTACGAATACAAATACAATACAATACGAATACATCTATACCAAATAAAGGGATAGATAATTAGGGTGTGTGTATGAGTGTATGTCTGTCAGTCTGTATTGTTATTTTTTATTTATCAATTTATGGATTTTTTTTTGTTGTGGTCACATTTTTACTAGTTAGTGGCAATCGATACCAGTACAAGGTAAACAGCACTTCAGTAATAAAGACCCTTCAAGTGTCAATCAAAAAGAATCAGCAATTTCCATCACAATTATCTGACTGTAATTTTAGTAATAAAGATATTGACTTACTACAACGGATAGATAAGCATAGGCGTGAATTAATCCGACGAATATTTATCTGGCTGATTATCAAACTGTTGAAAAATCAGCTCATGGAAATTAATTGGTAGGTAAAACCAATTTCGGAAGTTAACTGACTTCTGACTTTAGCCACGACATATAAAATTCATGTTTGTTTTTTTTTATATATTCAATACATTATAAGCCCACCCAGTCTACATAGTCTAAATAATATTTTTAAATTATTTTTGATTGAATATTACTACTTTATAACCAACAACGCATCTAAATCTAAATCGTTACATAGTTGCACTGTTACAGCAACATGGGTAACAATGTTGAACTAGAAATACAGTGACCCCAGATCTAGACCGGTTCAGTCGCACGCAGCGCCAATTATGTTAGGTCTCTCGCTAGTTCTCGCAACTTTTTACCGCCAGATGGCGCTCAACGAGGAACTGAATGTCAAGTGACTAATGGTAGTTGCACAAAAAGTTTACATTGCATGAGAATGAGTTGGGCCCGATTGCAGGAAGGGACATCTCAGTCAATCAATGCCACTCTAATTAAGAGGATAATGAAGCGATCAAGCTTTACGAAATGGTGCGTGCCAGTTGACAAATATTTTGCACTTGAAATAAATAATAATAATAATAATAATAACGACTTGGTGGTGCCATATTATAAATACAAACCGGAAGACGTGTTGGAAAAAGATGGCACTAAGCTCTATTGGGATCGACCAATACAAACCGATAAGACAATTAAGTGCAATAAGCCCGATATTGTATTGGTCGATCCAAGTCTAACGAGATCTTCCTCGTAGACATAACAATACCACATGACGAAAACCTCGACAGGGCCGAAAATGAGAAACTTATGAAATATTTAGACCTGGCCCACGAGGTTACCGCCATGTGGGGTGCACGGAAAACCACCATCGTGCCAATTGTTATGTCTACGAACGGCGTTGTCCCAAAGAAATTGGCCAAACACTTAGAAAAAATAGGTATCGATATTGGGCTCCGATTCCAGATGCAGAAAGCGGTTCTACTCTCGAATACAAGAAACGTTCGGCGGTTTCTGTCTCTGTAGCTCGGAGCGGTCTTACAGGATTTGTCCCAGGTGGGACCTCCGTCGGGTTTTCCAGTTATAGGTTTATATTTTTTAAAGCTTATTTTTGTATTTTTGTATTAAATAATGTAAACCTAAAATTTGATAATAAATATATACTGCGAATAATAATAATATAGTTTTATTTCAGGTACATTTGTACCTATAGCTGTATACTTATTACATAATTTTGTAATAATCAATTGATCAATTGAATCAATTGAAAGCTACGTTTGTACGTTTTTGTTTGATAAACAACAACAATTCTTCTGTACGAGTGTTTGTCACCTAACTCATATTTTGTATTAGGGTTCCGTACCCAAAGGGTGCACATGGAGCCCCCTTACCAAGTCTCCGCTGTCTGTCCGTCTGTCACAGAGCTGTATCTCATGAACCGTAATAGGGCAGCTGAAATTTTCACAGAGTGTGTATTTATGTTGCCGCTATAATAACAAATACAAAAATTCAAAAATAATAAAAATTAAAGTGGTTAAATCTTGTACTATGGTACGGAACCCTTCGTGTACAAGTCCGACTCGCACTTGGCCGGTTTTATATGTAACTGGATATAGATGGCTAATACCAAACTGACCGTAAATATTAGCCTAACACACCACATGGGAACTAGATACTATGCCAGGACCTTCCTTATATTACTCGTCTACATTTCACTGGATGGAAAACACGGATTTTCATTTCCCCTTCGACCTCATAAACGGCTTTACCGATTTTGATAACATTTTTGATTGGAGCCACTATTGTCGAGATATAGACCCGAACGGAGCCGGCCACCACAGCTAGTATTGGATAATATTCAATCTAAAAATTCTTGCTCACTAAACAAGCAATAGTTAGAAACCAAAACTTAATTGTACTCCAAATCAGTAATCTTTTGTTAATTATGTACATTCAATCACTTTTTCCCAGAGAACCTTATACTATTACAGCATAATTTCTTCGCATTCCTACAGATACACATCAATAAAAATATATTATCTAATTACGGGTGCAACCTAGCTGACCTTTCATTAATTGTCGGTAAGTCTTTCTAATTCATAAAGTGTGCCTTCTTCCACATAATGTAACTGTATTCTGCAAATTAGTGCCAGTTTACTATGTATCTTACAATGCGATCTTACGAACTTTCTGTTCCATTCTCTATTGCATTAAAATATATTAATCGAATAAGTAATTTATTAACATTTTTGTTTAAAATTAATTTATAGCCCTATGTTGGGCAAGAGAGAATTGTAAACTGAAAGATTTAGGGTCTTTTTCACCTACTGCTGATTAACTAAATGGCCACATATTAAGGGCCTTTCTAAGCAGCTTGCAATCTAGGCTATTGCAAGATACCAAAACTTTAGTAATAAAGGCCCTTTAAGTGTCTATTAAAATAGATCAGCAGTTTCTTAGCAGCTTGCAATGGATACCAGTACTAGATAATCATCACTTTAGTAATAAAGGCCTCTTAAGGTGGCCCATCCCGCTCATCTCCCCATACAAAAGGGCAAAGAAGATCACGCCCATATTTCTTATCAGAGATCCAAAATTTTGCACAAAATAGCTTTATTTGATCGAACTAGATGTCTGATGGCCATTGGCATTGTAAAATTGTGTTTGGTTTCTAAGTTATAAGGTCTGAAAGTTCGCATTTTTCGCGCGTTTTATACAATAACTTTGGAGGTGGATTACGCAATGATTAAGTAAAAACATCTTGAAAAGATTAGTCATCAGACATAGCTTATTTAATCAAAATTTATAATCTATTTGGTTTTTGTTCGATTTTTTACTACAGCGGTCGTGGTTTACTTTTAGCTATAAGTCGTTTTGAAGTTAATTTTTTTGTAAATCTTACCAAACCATACACTATGCACATTGTCTTTTTTGTGGACATGTTGCATCTTCCTCGTCACGGAGCCTGTCTTATTCTTTGAAACAGAGAAGGTCCCAGAGCGCAACAGCACGGTTTTGTACCGTGCCCGCGAATGAGTTAGGGCCGCCGGGTTGGGCCGCCTTAAGTATCGATTAAGAAAACCTACAGTTTTAGATGGGTTGCGAACCATGAAAAAAATCGCATTCGTAACATAAAATAATTATCTCAGAAAGAGAAAGAAAGTGCTGAATGTTTGAACCCAGACCTCTCGCATGAAAGGCTAGTCCACTGGCCCCTTCACCGCCAGCTGTTTCTAAAAAGCTTGCTCTAATATTCCGGGAGGTCACGACATTTTTGGTCACGATAAGGTAAATGGCTGAATCTGGGTTCACAGGTTAGATACTAACCCTATGATGCTAATAAAGACATTTTGCCTGCGCCAAGTGGTTGCGTTAGCTAGATTGGCTATATAAAATAGACATTGCTATATACCTGCTGATGAATATACTGATTATCTAGAAAAATGAATACCTCTTAATTATACAAAAATAATCAGTCGGTTTTTTAATTAGATACTTAAATATACCTAAAGTTATATCTGTACCCTAAGTCGGCTATAACTACGAAATGCAACCAAAGATTTGTTCAGTTTTGGTATTATTAAGTCAGTATATACTAATACTTTCATGCTTCGTTATTAATTGCTATTTACCTTAACATATATTTGTTTTGTCGCCATAACTATTTTTTCAGGCGCCTTATCTAGGTAACGCAACCACTTGGCGCAGGCAGATCTATACATCTAGCTTCAGAGGGTTGGTCTTTATCCTTTGAATCCAGTTTCAGCCATTTACGTTATCGTTACCATTTTTGTCGCGACCTCCTAGTCTATAAGGCTTGACCGATTTATTTATACTCATAGAGTCACACGGTAGGTGATTGTGGTGGCTGTTGAAATCCAGATATTCTTTTTATCCGCCCGCGAGTCTTTCCGATCATATTTAACGGGCTCCACCCGGGTGAATGTCCAAAACGATATTGACCCGAGCGGAGCCGGGAACCTTAGCTAGCTAGCATCTTTGCGCGCGGGTGTACAGTCACTTACCTCAGCTGACGGGTATATAAGTCGCGCACACTCGCTCACTGCTCACTACTTCCCCCGATGCTGCTTCTACATAGTTCGTGGCATGGTGTTTGATGGAGGTCTTGCAGGCATTTTCCTAGGATTCCGTAATCAGGAATCCTGAGTCTAGAAAACCGCTTTTATAGCGGTTTTCAAAGCGATTTCTTCGACGGAAAACCTTGAATAAATTGAAATATTACGCTCTGGAACATTTTCGTCAAGAACGTCTCTTTGAAAACCGCTATAAATGTAGTTTTTCCAGAATTCAGGTCTACTGTAGACGAGTTCTTATTCCATGCTCAGGGACAGGAATCATTCATTTGAGCAAACCACTTTTTTAGCGATTGTCAAAGTGATTGTCGAAGAAGATTCCGGAGCACGGTATTTAAATAAGCCAAAAGATTCGAGATAATCGCTTTGACAAGCGGTTATCTCGACTTAAGATTCCTGATTTCTGACATCGGAGTTTTAAAGTAGTTTAGCACCAGAACTTCTGTTTCTGCTATAGCTTAGCTTCTGATGTAATGGTGAAAATTTAAAATCAAATGTGTGTGTGATTTAATTTGGAAGGTGAGCCATCCCGCTCAACTCTTCATACAAATGTGGAAAGAAGATCTTGTGCATATTTCTTGTCAGAGATACTCGAACTAGATGTCTGATGACTGTTGGCATTGTAAAATCGTTTTTAGGGTTCCGTACCCAAAG
Source organism: Incurvaria masculella (assembly GCA_946894095.1). Classification (NCBI taxonomy): domain Eukaryota; kingdom Metazoa; phylum Arthropoda; class Insecta; order Lepidoptera; family Incurvariidae; genus Incurvaria; species Incurvaria masculella. The sequence goes on along the minus strand of OX335662.1, from coordinate 12,961,161 downwards.
GGTGCCAACGGAACCCTATTACTAAGCCTGCGCTGTCCGTCCGTCCGTCTGTCACATGGCTGTATCTCAGTAACCGTAACAGATAGACAGCTGAAAATTTCACAGAGTGTGTATTTATTTTTCCGCTTTAACAATAAATAGCAAAAATTTAAAAATAATTAAAATTAAAAAAAAAAAATTAAAAAAATGTATGGTGGCCCACATTCAATTTTTTTCGCGTTCAATCTTTAACGGGTTTAACATTTTTTGTTAAATCTTACATATTAAATCTAACATTACCTTTTAATTTTTAATATTTAAATAATAAAAAATACACACTCTGTGAAAATTTCAGCAGCTTACCTATTCCGGCTCATGAGATATAGCCCTGTGACATGCGGAGGATTGGTAATAGGCTTCCGTTGGCACCCTTTGGGTACGGAGCCCTAAAAAGCAAACATTTTCACGATAACGTTATCTATGAAAAATATGTTGTAAGTAGTTGATATTGTTAACCGTTGAGATGCGTTTACCTAGTAGGGGAAGGGGACCTTCATTTTAACTTGGATGCCGAACCGGAGCAGCTCGCATTCATGACAAAATGCACTTATTCAACTAAGAAAGAGAAAGAAAATGGGGCATGAACGGAGCGAGGATTCGAACCCAGATCTCTGGTATAGAAGACAAGTCTCTGCGCCACTGGGCTACCGAGACTGGCAAGAGGCACTATCATGGACTTCGCTCAGTGGAAATTGCATACCTTATTATTGGTATGGTAACTCGCTGGGCGTGATTTCACGAGATGAAACGCTCCATCTGCAGACATACATATTTTTATAAATGCTATACTATTACGGGTGCTACGTACCAGACCTTTGCGAAGAATTACATCGATTTGGTCGTGGTACGTTTATTTCATTTATTTTTCAGTTATTAAAACTCAAACTACACTAAGTCTAAGATCCGCGGATTCGATCAACTCAGTAAAGAATAATCCGCAAAGAAACTTCCGCAGTAATGAAATACATACTCAGATCTAAATGCTACTGCGAAACATTTTTTCGTAGAACAGTTTAAGGCAAACAACAAGAATAAAAGATACAGCAACCCTCAGTGCAAATGGATTATAAATAGAACGTATGTAACCTAACCTAACCTAACCTAACCTAACCTAACCTAACCTAACCTAACCTAACCTAACCTAACCTAACCTAACCTAACCTAACCTAACCTAACAAATGTGTTTGCTAGTTGGTGTAAAAGCCGTCTATAATAGGGATTTTTTTCTGTATCACTGAGACCTACAGATTGGTGGGATATCCCTGTTGAACCAAGTTCACACGATTAGTGCACTTGTTAGAACAATTCACTTAGGTTTCGTAACGTTTAGCTTTCATTTGGCAGACACAACTATGTCGTTAAATTAATTCAATTAAATCGATTCTTAATTGCTTAACGTGCCTGTTTTAAATGGTGGAAAACTATATTTTTACGTATATTTACAGTGTATTAACCACGGAGGATAGAGGTAGAGAGGAGATAGTCCAAGCAAACTGGGTCTGTGTAGACCAAGTGGGCCGCTACGTCACAGCCCACGTGATAAAGAAGGCGTGGCTTAGCGACATTCGCGACATGGCGCTGGCGGTGTTAGGTTGTGGGACAATATTATGGTCTGCGGTGCAATTTTCGGTGAACAGTCGATAACACGATGAGATTTTGTGTAAAATGTTGCAAACATTACACAGGACAAAATAATCTAAAGTTTGTAGGTGAAATTACGTTTTATTTGTCAGTAAAACACCTCATATTTCATAATTTGAGTCAATATTCGAGAATTGTATCGATGTATCGCTCTTGCTATATGCCGATAGATGGCGCGCAATCATTTTCGTTCTACGGTAAGAAATGTTGATCTCATGATACATATTTTAATTACATTTTTAAATAAAAATTATTTGAATCCGCGCAAAGGCATAGATTTAAATTTCCAAGGTTTTTTAATAGAAAAAATACTTAGTACAATTTAAAAGGTGCCATCTAGTTGTAGTCTTGTAACCAATAAGAATAGCTCTCGGAATAGCTGCTACCAGAATATCGATTCTTCCGGTAGATGTATTTCGCAAAAATGGGCGGTGCACGACCCCACCATGAAGCGATTTTCCCCCCGCTTCCCCGCACAGTGTCACGCTGCGATCCTTAGTAATATGAGTTAAAAACATCTCCTCTCTCCCTCTATCCTGCGTGGTATTAACAGTACCATTAAGGTTTTTGAAATTGTTTTTCTTTTGAATGGAAATGTTTATTATTTCAGCTATCCCCGTGATCTCAATGTTCATTTTTTTTTTCTTAATTTCATTTTTTTAAATCCTAGGATGATCAAGTTTGAAAAAAATACAATCCAACGATTAAATCTGTTGGCATTATATTTTCTTGTTACGGTGCTTTCTCCACGACAAACAGAACTAAATGTTTCTCTTAGCATTTAAAATGCTTTTCAATCGCTTCAGTAAAAAAATGCCGGGCGGGTGTCCGGGTCAATATCTCGACATCAACACCACCTATCTGTCCAATTCTAAACAATCTAGGGACCTAATGAAATACAAACAAATACAATTTGATCAAAATCGGTCTAGCAGTTTAGGATATACACACGTGTTGAAGAATTACAGTTCGCGCCATACTTAAAGAAACCTCTTAAGCTCGTTCGTGTACTCTATGCCCTTGTCACAAGAGCGTTTTTGTTTGAGTTTGGGGCGCACTGTTTATATGTTCACGTAAAAGCGTTATTCTTCTGAGCAATGAATAGTATTTGAACGCGCTAACGTCAGGAGCTAGCTTTTGGATTAAAAAACAATTTTCATAGGTTTAATAGCCTGATTCTCGAGGAACGTTATTGGATCTTAGGAGCCGAGCAATTCAGAGAGATAAAACGCTAAGCGAAAACTAAATAATAGCGTGGGCGGGCGATGCGACGCGATGGTAGAGGCGCATTTTACCAAGTTCCGCTCAGGTGATAGTTCAAAACGAAATCGATCCGAGCGGAGCTGGGAACCGCAGCTAGCATAACATGTATTTAAATAACTCTGAAGTCCTTCTCTAGTAGAGTGTTGTGGCTTGTAGTATCCGGTTGGGCGTGACCGTCCCCCATCTTATTATCAGCCACTTAATAAGAATGGCTGGCGTTCGTCAGTTGTGTTACGGGCAGTGTGTAAGAAACGTTAGTCGACGTTAAGCCTACACATTCAGACGCCAACATCAAAAACTTGTTTATTTTTTTATACCAATTAGCGTAATTTTCCTTTTTTTTGGGAGCTGTACACATAGTATTAACCCAATACACCACACAGGAAATAGGTGACATGCCAGAACGTTTCCTTTATAAGCACTGCTGCATTAGACTGCATTGAAAACAAGAAAAATGTGCTAAAGGCGCCTGGACCAACACAGGCGGGCGTACCTCTTCTACATTGTGGGAAAGGGGATTTGCTTATTGAAAAACCGCGTCCGTGCTGAGAATCGAAAGGTGCACAGAAATGTCAAATAATCCTCGCCTCGCTAAACCACGCTCAGCGAGGCACCGTACCACCAGATTTTCGGACTACTGCTGAGCTTACAAGCTTGTTTAAATTACATTTGACGACTTCCAGGTAATGGGATTCAGTAAAGACATCTGCAGGTCTATTCCTGGCATTCAGTAATCAGGAATCAGGAATCCTTAGTCTAGAAAACCGCGTTTATAGCGATTCTCAAAGCGTGTTTTGCTACGGAAAACCTTAATTGATTAAAAAAACTATGCTCCGGAATATTTTCGTCAAAAAAAACGCTTAGAAAACCGCTACAAAAGCGACTCTAGACTCAGGATTCCTGATTACTGAATGCCAGGAATAGACCTGCTGACGGCGGGCAGTTCCGTATCGTGTCGGTGCGGCAGAGAAATAAGTTTGAGAAACGGATTGTTCTCAAAAGCCAAATGGCAACCAAAAGGGGAATGGGATGAGGCGGATGCTCTGGATAAAGAAATAGAAAAAGAACATTCGATAGAATACAGGTATGCAAAGCCATGAGAACATTTTTTTATTAAACAAAAGTACCCTACGGAAAAGCTTACCAGGTTGGATGGGCTAGACTAGTTAAGGGGTGCAAATTCCGCATAGCAAATTCCATAATAGTACCTGTGGAACAGACTGAGCGATCCTACACTTAGCCCCGGTTGCACGAAGAGAATGCCGAGTTAATCAATGTTCAAACACGTCACTTTTAGTGATCCGCATAGAGTTCCTTCCATACTGTCCACACAAAGTGACGTGTTTGATCATACTTTGACGTTGATTTTGATGTTTTTTCCTTTCGTGCACTCGGCCCTTAGTCTGTGATTCCAGGCCAACGGTGAGTGGTTGGTCGAAGCGGCTTTGAAAATTGTTCGTAATCGCGATCAAACTCAATGTTTGTATTTTACATAATGTATTTTTTTATGGAACCTGACATGGATTGCTAATACCACATAACTACAGGTATGTTACTAGCCCAATATACCACATTCCCGAAGAAACTCGGTGCCATGCCAGGACCTCCGTCCGTATGAGTAACGCCATTGCACCCCTTTAACGTGTGGTGTATTTATAATATGAGAGCAGGTACTGTAATAGCCATCTATAGTTTCATTAAAATACATTGTTTACTTTTTAAATACATTTAGTTCTCTATATTCATATCAATGCAGGGAAACTTTTTTATTTTGTTGCAATTTAATTTGAAAAATATATTTAATAGAATATTATGTTTAATTCATTGATAGTTATCGAAGTGGTTGATATTGAGGTTTGGTAAATACAAATGTGATTCATATTTATTATTAGTTCGCCGGAACTGTGAAGGCGGGACTATTTGTGGTATCTAATGAAACCTATGATAAATTATGGAATATAATCAGTATTAGTAGTTTTAACTTTTTAACGACACGAATATATAACTTTTATGTTACCCTTTTATGGGAATTATAGCCTAAAGTTTGGTTGGATGAATAGAGGTATTGTTTATAGTTTTGCCTAGAGAAACTGTCAAGAAACAATCAAAATCGTATTGATTCAAATTTCTCAAGTAGGTAGATAGCGCGATGTAGAATGGAGGTAGCGTCCACCATCAAGTTTTTTCGATCACCTCTTATAACCCTATATCTCTCAACTACCACGTGAATTGGCTTTTGTTTGAACTTAAAAACTATGATTATCTCATTTAACTACTCTCCTACCAAATCTCATGGCGTTCGACTCGAGTTATTGTCGAACAAACATTCATACATGCATTCATACAAAGCACTGGACAGCCTAAGTCCATAGATCTAGCATAGCGCGCTGTAACAATTTTGGTCTCATCCCTTAGTTGACTCTGTGGCTAAGATAAATAGTCGTAACAGAAACTGAAGTTAACGAAAATTACTACATTTCGTTAGTCTAAGGCTGAGATAAATAGTCATAACAGAAACTAAGGTTGAGATAAATAGACGAAGCAGAAACGTTTCAAAGTGACGTCACAAAGTACTACTTTTCGTTATTCTTACTTTCTGTAACGACTATTTATCTCAGCCTAAGAAAGTACTTCTTTTCGTTAGTCTTAGTTTTTGTTACGACTATTTATCTCAACCTGTGTGTCTTTATATTCTAAGCCTATGGTTTAAGTAGACATTGAGAACTTCGTTCGTTTCACTCGCTTTTTCAACTTACTAGGTACTTCCTGAAAGTATCAAAATTTTAAATTGACAGTAGCATAGCTGCTCCAACAAAATTGCCCACATCCACCAAGTGAGACCATGCACCGATGTTGACCACACACACGTGCACAAATCGCACACACACAGCGACAAACCAACCCTGCACATGCACGCCGACTCGCTGCAACGATTGCACGCTCTAAAAGATTTATAGATAAATGCAGTTCCCGGTGAAAATAGATAAATGGCAGTGTCTTACTATTCGCTGCACATTTCGATCCGCGCAGCCGCACCAACCGGGCGCATGTCCAGCGGGGTCGAGTCAATAAACAAAATCGGCTGACCTGGGAGCCAAGATGGAGTGTCGCGGCTTGGTGGCGCTGTGCGTCTGCGCGCTCGTGGCGGCCGCCTCGGCCTCTGAATCCTTCGGGGCCGGCATGAAGATCCTCGGCCGGATGTACGACAACTGCGAGCGCTCCCAGGCGATTGTCAAGTGCTTCAAGATCCAGGCGGCGAAGCTGGTCGACCGCGCCGCTCGCATGGACACGCTCAACATCATGGACGGCGTCTCCATGACCAGGCGACCAGAGTCCGGCCGGGCCCTCTCCTCCGCGATCCCCGCGGGAGACCTCAGCTCCCTCGGCTCCGAGCAGGTCGACAGACTTCTCGAAGCGACCGCGTCGAGGCTACTCGAGTCGCATCGGCTCAACGTGTCTCCGGGCAGCGTCGGCGGAGACATGGGCCGATCGATCGGCGAGGCGAGGAGCCGCCTGAGACGGCTCATGGGCCCGATCCTGACGGCCCTCGCCATCAAAGGCGGGTTCGTCGCCATGGCCTTCCAGACGATCGCCGTGATCGCCGGCAAGGCGCTGCTCATCGGCAAGATAGCTCTCGTCCTCTCCGCCATCATCGGCCTGAAGAAGCTGGTCTCCGGCGGAGAGGCCCACGAGAAGACCACCTACGAGATCGTGAAGCACCCGCAGGTGTCGCAGAGCCACACGTACTCGGCCTCGCACTACGGGGGTGGTGACTTCGAAGGGACCGGTCCCGGGGGCCACTACAGGAGGAGCGTGGAGGACGAGCAGGCGGCCCAGGACAGAGCCTACAGGGCCCACCAGAGGCACTGACTGCCCCCCGACCAAAGAAACCATCGACGCAGTTTTTGATACCTCCGATTTTCGTACGAAACGTATATCTATTTATTGGTAGCTTTTATTTGTGTGAACGTAAATGGCTATAATTTATTGGGATAAATGCAATAATTATTTAAATTCAGTGTAACCGCATATATCTGTAAATATTCGTATGAAACGATTTCAGTATTGTTATTAGCTCGGTTTGTACGACGAGATGCACCAAATATTACTCGTAGTTAGGTGTAAGATGTAAAGAAAAATGGAAATATGACACGTCAAATAGTTTATATATGTAAGTTATTCATTTAAGTTAAGATAAGATAACTTAATAAATTAGACTAGTCGACGGGTATGCGCGTTAAAATTTTCCTGTTTTCATTTCATATGTCCAGTTTTACTGCAAGTTAGGTTAGGGATTTTTTTAATTTTATTATTAGTCGAACATCTATATTGTTATTATATTTTGCTTAAGTTTATATAACTCATTGAGTCTATTTATTGATGGAAATGATACATAGAAATAATGAAATATATAAATATTGTCGCATATTCGACACGGTGGTTACGCGTGTACCTTTATCAGTATATGTATAAAAGTGTTTTACACTTTAATAAATTGTAAAATGTATGTATTTCAAGATGTAAACAAGTCTTGAGCAAATTTAATTTTTAACGAAATTAATTGAAATTAAAAACAATTTTTCATCTCAATACAATCGTGTTTATTTTTAAATGTACTCGATTCTTTTGCAAATTACCTAACGTATTTTTTATCTATTTAATAAATTTCTGCAATAACTTTTGCTGCAAAGAACGTATCGTCAACAGAGCAATATTTATAACTAACAGCCTTGCTATATGACTATCATAATACATAATACAATTTACTTTATTTAAATATTCCCATGTATTTGCTGGTCGGATTGATATAGATTCATTAGTATTTCATCCAGTTAAATGTCATGAGCCTATTTAGTTGGCACAAAATCTTAAAAACCAGCCAAGTGCGAGTCGTACTCGCACACAAAGGGTGCCGTACCATCGTACAAGATTTAACTAAAAAAACACTTTTTTTGTATGGCCTTCCGCCCCAAAGATAAAGTCCCCCCTTTATTTTTTAATATAATTTAATTTTACCTATTTCTTGTTATAGCGGCATAAATACACACTTTGTGAAAATATCAGCTGCGTTTACGGTTCATGTGGCTTAAGCATTGCGCCTTTGTAAACTGCGAACCACTTAGTTACATAATAAATTTGATATTGCTAACAGGGACATTACACCTAACACCTAACAGGAACCATTAAAAAAAGGTGATAACAAAGATTCTTCAAATTATCGCCCGGTTGCACTTCTTTCTGTAATAAGCAAAATTTTAGAAAATATTTTAAATATGACTAGTAGGTTTTATAAAGAAATTCGAAATTTTAAACAAAAATCGAAATGGATTTCGCAAAAGACACTCTACAACCAAGGCAGTGTATGACACATTTAGCGATATTTGGGACTGCATAGATAGAAAAAAGCCCATTATAGGAATATTACTTGATATGACAAAAGCATTTGACTGTGTAAATCATGATAAATTGTTAGATAAATTAAATGACATAGGTATAAGAAGTATCGCATTAGAATTATCGCATCATCTTTAGACAACAGACAACAAATCGTAGAAATTTCAAGTTTCGATAAAAAAACGAGTACCTTGAAATCATACAAACCGAAAATTAATTTAATCAAAGCCGGTGTCCCTCAGGGTAGTACCCTTGGACCCATAATGTTTCTCATTTACATTAACGTAATTCTCTAAATGCACTATTCAATAAATTGTGCTCTTTGCTGATGACGCAAATGAATTAATTGTAGCTGAATAGAAAGTTAATCCAGAACAACATGAGAAAACAGTAAAAAAAGCGCTATCTGATATAATTGATCGGCTAAATAGTATACAGATAAATCTATCAAAAACAAATATTATACAATTCCACCCATATCAAGGCTCGAGACAGGACATTACGATTTAATATGCGGGAGATGATATTGAAGAAGAAACGGGCACCAAATTTCTCGGAATGATGATAGAGAGTAATGTTAGTTGGAGAACTCATATTGATAATCTAGAAAAAAAATATATAGTTTTTGTTATGCTCTAAAAGTGCTCACTGCAGTGTCTTCCATCGAGACTAGCCTAATGGCTTATTATGGTTTTGTATACTCCCATCTTAAGTACGGAGACATATTCTGGGGAAACTCCACACATGTTAATAAAATATTTGTTTTGCAAAAGATGTGCATTAGAACAATTTGTGGAATGAGGTCCCAAGATAGCTGTAGTAAAATATTTAAAGATAAGAAAATACTAACCTTCACATCATTATATATATTAGAATTGTGTAGTTTTGTTAAAGAGCATCCACAATATTATACTACAGCTGCCGATATAACAAAATACAGGACCCGTCAATTTAAAGCTGGCAACTTATCCAAGGCTCCTGTACGAACTACACTAGTGTTAAAGAGCACAATACAGTCAGCCATTACTATATTCAATAAACTTCCCCAACGTTTGAAACAGTGTAATAATGCTGCTATATAAAAAAAAAACAATTGAAATACTGGCTTCACACCAAAGCCTAATATAATGAAATAGAGTTCCATAATGATAACCACGGTTAGAAACATATTTTGTGGTTATATGTAAGTTCAACATAGTTTATTTTTCACGTTTTTATTTTATTATCTTTTCTGCATAAATCTATTGTATAACATGTTTAATCTGTGTCCACACATTTGAGTGTTCGCGAAAGTGCGAAACTATTGCTACACCTACGTTTAAGTAATCACTAAACTTATTTTTTTAGTATCGCTTATTCTCCATTTTGTATGTACTATTGTAAGTGATAATGCAATAAATTATATTGATTTGATTTTATTTTACAGCCCTGTGACAGACGGACATACGGACTAGGCACTAGGTAGGGTTCCATTGGCACCCTTTGGATAGTATGGAACCCTAAAAATTAAACAGTAAAATGTTATAGAGAAATAAAGAATATAACACTCTTATGATGATGTAGGTTACGTACCTAAAGTGTGCCAAACGGAACCCTATTACTAAGCCTCCGCTGACCGTCCGTTCATCTGTCACAGGGATTTATCAAACAAATAAAGGGGCCACCGTACAAAAAACGTGTTTTCATTGGGTCGCCTTCATAAAGTCCAAAAAGCATAAGGTCCAAAACCCAGAACGTCCAAAAGTATGTATTTTTCGTGTGTATTATAACATGCATATAATCTAACCTAACCTAACCAAATTGAAAATATTCGTATTGAAAAGTGTTTTGGACGGTATGGGTTTTGGACTGTGCTTTTTGGACTTTATGATGCGTCCCCTTTTCATTGGGTCAAATCTTGTATAATGGTACGGAACTTTTCGTGTGCAAGTCTGACTCGCAACTGGTCGGTTTTGTAAATTAATTATAGTCTGTTCTTAGGGCTAGGGCTGACGGAATAGACATAGATTCGGGGCTTGTGCGACCGTTTTTCTTATTTTTACATACGTAAAGCGCCAAGCTCACACGAGGTGATCAGCGACGCCCATGGGCTTTTGAACTTTCTCGAAGGGCACGGAAAATATGCCGGCCGGTCATTTGCTTCTTTACACCGTGTTTAAAGACCACTGGGGGAATTACTGCAGGGAGTGCATTCCACGATTAACTGACCCTATCTCTATGGACTCTAATAAGAAGAGTGTGGACAGTAAATTGATGCATTGCCTGTCTGTTACGCTTTGGAGGATCGTAGAAAGGGGCTGGCTTTATGCAGCTCTGAACAACAGTCTCCAAAGCATAGAGAATAATGAAGTCGGTAAAAATAGAAAGAAACCCTATCTAGGAGTTGAAGGGATACCTTCGGATTTGTCTAAAGAGGTACGTCATGAAGATGCATCGACATCAAATATCATTAAAGAAATAGATCGAGTCCAAGGAGCCAAACCCCACCTAACAAGATAATGAGGTGATCAACTTCCATACAATTACTTGTGCCTGTTTCTTCAGTCAAATTGAGAAATATTTTTCTCATATTTTGCACATTTCATAAATAACCTGATCCGTCTGTAAGTGTTCGTTTCGTATAATCATCTAAAATTATATAAATAATAAATCAATATAATAAACGTAAATACAAAAAGGTATATATCAAGGATATAAGTTAAGTTACCAAAAGACAATAAGGTACAGAGACAGCCTTATATTCCGGGAGGTCACGTCATTTTTGGTCACGATAAGGTAAATGGCTGAATCTGGGTTCACATGTTAGAGACCAACCTTCTGATGCTAAATATGTCGGTCGGCCTATGCCAAGTGGTTGCGTTATCTAGATTGGCTATGTAAAATAGATGTTGGTATGTACCTGCTGATGAATATACTGATTGTCTAGAAACATTGATCCCTATTAATTATGCAACAATAAGCAGTCGTTTTTTTTATGAATTACTTAAATATACCTAAAGTTATTTTTGAAACCTACATTTTTTGTATTGCTAACCAAGTATGTACTGATACTTTCATTTACCTTATCATATTTTTTTTATCACCATAACTAGTTTTTCAGGCACCTTATCTAAGTAACGCAACCACTTGGAACAGGCAGAATGACACACTTAGCTTCAGAGGGCTAGTCTTTATCCTGTGAACCCAGTTTCAGCCATTTACGTTATCGTTACAATTTTTGTCGCGACCTCCTAGTCTAATAGCTTTTTATGACTTTTCCATGATTTACAGTTTAGGGTACAGATTTAACCTCTGCTGATAGCAGTGCAATCAAAGCTGCCTGGCTTTCTGGGAACATAAAGACAAGATAAAGGTTTTCGTTCTTGTAGGATCGTTTAGGTTTTTGGATTTCCGCACCCTGGGATTCTACACTAAGTCTCTATTCCTGAACCGAAGATATCTGATGTCCATTCACTTCATTCAGGATTTTTTACAGAATAATTCCTATTGAAACTGTATTCGGTCTTCATGAGATCTGATCTCATAGTGTCATTATAGGTTTGGTTTCGTAGGGATGTGGGTGCCTTTCAAAGTCAGATTATTTTTACGTTCACCATAATCCTAAACATTCTTCCTCATGCCTCTTTTGTAACTTGTCTTTTCTCTGTCTCTGACAGTGAAAAAATGCATAGTCAATAAACTTCATCTTTATCGGCTTTTGTTCCACAACGTTTCTGGATATATAACTGCTGCTAATTTCTACATAATCTAGTTTGTTAAGGAATTTCATTGCTTCCCTATGCGAATCCTTTCTGGGGCCCATCCAGTTCAATTTATCATTGGTTTTAAATGGGAAGATCCTGGCATGGCACACCGTTCCTCTCGTTAAACATTCTGTTGGGCGATGTCATAACGGTCGGTGTGATGTTAGCTTAGTTCAGTAACTTAAAAACAAACCTGCCCTGATCATTGCCACTTTTGTTGTTTTAATAATATAGTATTTAAAGTTGTATACAATACATTTATGAAAAGAAAACATCTTATTTCTATCTATGGTTCTATTTTAAGTACATTATCATAAATTGATCTAACAGTGTTTCAATATCCCAGTTCATCCGTTAATGGAGAATATTTCTGACAAAAAACGCCACACATTCAAGGCAACTAGACCAAATCACAACGGTTCTGGACACACTGTGCTCCCCGTTAACTTAACATAGTAAACGTGTTCGATATATTAATTCTGATGTGCCCGCCGGCTATCTAGAAGCACCTCACGCGTGCTGGAGGAAAGCAGATTTTCCTCGCGAGCACGCGAGTGCAGAAAAACTGCGCTCAGATCACGCGAAGACGGCGATTCGTCGAAAAAAACCGTGGAAAGTTGTGAAATGTTTCATGCAAATGAGTGATGTCAACGATCTCACCGCTTCATTTGCGAGTGCAGCCGATGTTCTAAGTTTAGATGAAATTGTGATATCGTTAGCTAATTATCTTCACTGTAGTCAGAGATAAATCATGCTAGAAGTAACCAAGGATCCTTTTAGAACTTCCTTATTCTATCAGAAAAAATGGGTTTTATTGTAGTTATCCTTATATCCGAGATAATCGGATAGGTATTAATTAACATGTGTGTTTACTTAAATACGCCCGGAGAAAATACATTTCTTTGGCGTGAAACAAAAACCGGCCAAGTGCGAGTCGGTCTCGCACACGAAGGGTTTGGTACCATCGTAAAAGATTTAACACAAAAAACACTTGTCTTGTATGTATTATTATTTATGATTTCTCTATTTTACCTCGCTTGTTATACACAATCTGTGAAAAATTCAGCTTCCTACCTATTAGGGTTCATGAGATACAGCCCTGTGACAGACGGACGGACGGACGGACGGACGGACGGACAGCGGAGGCTTAGTAATTGGGTTCCGTTTTCACACTTTGGGTACGAAACCCTACAAAATGCATCAGGCGACATTCGATCTTAGTCCATCAACAAATCGCCTTGTTGGGGTGACAAGCGATTAAATGCATTTGGCCACGCAGCAAGCCGTCCTCCGCGTGAAATTAGGGTTCAATAGTTCAGCTCAAATGATGCCGAACCTGATGTAGAATGTTCAAAGTCGTTTGTGTTTCATACGGTGGCGATTTTCGGGAGTTTCCGGTGGCGAGCGTAGCCTAGGTGTTTAGGCTTTCGCTTCTCAACTTGGGGGGTGCGGGATCAACCGATTATGAAAACCTAACATAAACCCAACCGGAGCAATGAGAAAAAAACAGCCAACCGAGCAAAGGAAAAAAAGAGCGGGGGAAAAATAACTCCACGAAGCAAAAAGTTTGATATATAAATAAACTCCACGAATAAATAAACGGCCAAGTGCGAGTCGGACTCGCACACGAAGGGTTCCGTACCATCGCACAAGATTTACAAAAAAAAAAACACTTTTTTTGTATGGGGCCCCCCTTTAATTATTGTTATTTTATTATGTTACCTATTTGTTGTTATAGCGGCAAAATAAATACATAATCTGTGAAAATTTCAACTTCCTACCTGTTACGGTTCATGAGATACAGCCACGGACAGACGGACGGACGGACGGACGGACGGACAGCGGAGGCCTAGTAATAGGGTTCCGTTTTCACCCTTTGGGTACGGAACCCTAAAAACGGCCAAGTGCGAGTCGGACTCGCAGACGAAGGGTTCGGTACCATCGTACAAGATTTAACACAAAAATAAACTCTTGTTTTTTTGTGTTTAATATTTAAAACTTGGTGCTTTCGGATCTTTGAAATAATTTTAACAAAAAGGAAGCGGACTTTAAAGAAAAAGTATTCCAAAACAAATTAACATGCACTAAAAAGTAAAAAAAATGAATATAATTATGAAAAGAGTTGGTATCTTTTCACTAAGCTCTGAGAAATTAATAAACACTCAAAAAAATTAAGTGCTTATTAATTTAAAGGGAGGAGCATCATCATTTTTTGTAAGATGGTTATACTAGCCAATTCGAATGGTTTGATTTCTTGATTTCTATGGAATGTGATCATGAAAAAAAACATGTATAATTCGAGCTAACGTTCTACCAAAACAGAAAGAAAAATGTTACAGAAATTGATATATTATGCATGGAAAAATGTATAGCATTATATAAGCATTCTGACGCCATAATGAAAAAACATAATTTTTAGTGCACCAGAAGGTCATGGGGGCCATTAATTCTGTGGATGTTTGTCCTACGACCATCTATTATGGTCTTTGGTGAATAGCAGGCGAACAGGCAAATAAGTGATTAAATCTGACGTTTAGTCGCATTTCGTACCATGCTAAATGGTAAATTTCAGTTCAATCGCTAACTAGGTGGTAAGGTTGATTGAATGAAAGATGATTTTAGACTTAGTAAGAACGGCTTACTCACGGTGTGTCACTGAATCCGTTCTTACAAACCCTAAAATGTATGCTAACAACGGTAATCTCAAATCATATAGATTAAATATTGTTGAAGCGGCAATGAAAATTGTCAGAGTTTTCCATCCAGTTCAACGTAGCCATGCACAGACAGCAGTACTCCATGATGGGTTAGGGGTGACTTATTTGGTCACCCCATTCCTTCAAGGGCACCTCTCCGCCTTCAACCCTTAAGGGCCTGGTACTAGCCAAATCGCAAAGTTAGACGAGGCACCCCAAGTAAACTAACTAAGTCTGACGATTATAAGTGTCATCCTTACAATATATGATTCCTTGTCTAGGAATCGAATGATTTCCATTATCCATTATCAGTCTGGAGTTCTATTTGGATTTGCTGAAGCGTTTCACTACATATTATTACATTTGTTAAAAAGTGCATTTGTATGGCGCGAGTAGTTGGCTAGTCCTAGCGCCTTAAAGCCTACCACCTAGTAGAGGAAAGGGACCTACAGTTTTACATGGATAGGGAACCATGGAGCATCGCATTCGTGACGAAATACACTTATCCAACTCGGAAAGATAATGAAAGTCGTGCATGAACGGGGCGAGGATTTGAACCCAGACCTCTGGTATGCTAGGCAAGTCCCCACGCCACTAGTATTCGTATCAAACTTGACGAGGGCTTTATACACCTAACATAGGTTAAATTGACGACGGCTTTTACACCAGAGAACACTTGTGATGCTATAAATTACATTAATTTATATTATTGCATTTTGTTAGTTGTAAGTAATTTAAACTGAGGGTTGCTGTTTCTATTGTTCTTTGTTCTTTGCCTTAATCAGTTCTACCAAGGAATTTTTTGGCCGTAGCTATTACATCTAAGTGTGTATTTCATAATTGTGGATGGAAAAATATGTTATGTAAACCCGTGAAGTTTCTTTGCGGGTTTTTCTTTACTGGGTTGATTGAATCCGCGGATCTTTGTGACGTAACTTAGGCTGAGATAAATAGTCGTAACAGAAACTAAGACTAACGAAAAGTAGTTCTTTGTGACGTCATTTTGACACATTTTATATGGACGGAATCTCAGGCTGTGATAAATAGTCGTAACAAAAACTAAGACTAACGAAAAGTAGTACTTTGTGACGTCAATTTGCGTTACTTTGCGATTTCGTCCATACAATGTGTGTCAAAATGACGTCACAAAGTACTACTTTTCGTTAGTCTTAGTTTCTGTTACGACTATTTATCTCAGCCTCAAAGTAATGCAAACTGACGTCTCAAAGCACTACTTTTCGTTAGTCTTAGTTTCTGTTACTACTATTTATTTCAGAATAGATAAATTTGAAATGAAAAAATCATAACTTATAAATGAAATTAAACTAGGCTACCGGCCGCACAATCGATCGATCTACGATTGTATCTAAACTTGCTAAACCTCACTCACGCTTATTTACAAATATTTAAATATTATTTAAGGCGATTCTTACGTGTTGTCTTGTCATGGGTACGTGTTATTAATCTTGATAGAGATATAAACATAGCATCGTGTGCAGTATTACAAGTGCGTTAATAATATGAAATGACAGCTCACCTCAACTATCTTCAGCGATGTACATAGTATGAACAAGATTAAAACATATCGAGGCAGGTATTACACGTGCTAGAAATATTGCCAAGGGGCGAAGTTTCTCGCCTTTTTAACAGGAATCTTGTCCTGTTCCTTAAGGTGGCCCAACCCGGCAGGACTAACTCATTCGCGGGCACGGTACAAAACCGTGCTGTTGCGCTCTGGGACCTTCTCTGTTTCAAAGAATAAGACAGGCTCCGTGATGAGGACGATGCAACATGGGCACAAAAATACCAATGTGCATAGTTACGATTTGGTAAGATTTACGAAAATTTTAATTACCAAACGACTTATAGCTAAAAGTAAACCACGACCGCTGTAGTAAAAAATCTAACAAAAACCAAATATATTAGAAATCTTGATTAAATAAGCTATGTCTGATGACTAATCTTTTTAAGATGTTCTTACTTTATCATTGTGTAATTCAACTCCAAAGTTATTGTATAAAACGCGCGAAAAATCCGAAATTCCGGACCTTATTACTGAAACCAAACACAATTTTACAATGCCAACGGTCATCAGACATCTAGTTCGATCAAATAAAGCTATTTTGAGCAAAATTTTGGATCTCTGACAAGAATTATAGGCATGATCTTCTTTCCACGGTTGTATGGGGAGTGGGAAGGCCCACCTTAACCATACATGTCCAAACACCCCAGAAAGCTGCCGTACGTTAGCGGACACGGATCGCCCACATTTCGCGCGCCACATTGCTGCGTCGCAGTTCGCTCATTGTCTATGCGATTTCACGCTCTGAATGCATCCACGATGGCATAAACTCGGTATAAATG
Source organism: Incurvaria masculella (assembly GCA_946894095.1). Classification (NCBI taxonomy): domain Eukaryota; kingdom Metazoa; phylum Arthropoda; class Insecta; order Lepidoptera; family Incurvariidae; genus Incurvaria; species Incurvaria masculella. The sequence goes on along the minus strand of OX335662.1, from coordinate 12,944,021 downwards.
ACTTCTTACTCGCGGAATTAGCGCCAATTACTGACCGGATGTATGGGAAGCAGTGGATCGTTGGCTCGGCGGTGTCTTGGGCTCTGGGTTCAATTCCTGTTTGGTTCTGTCTGGTGAAAATACGCCGCCCGGCACCAAAACACACGATCGTACTTTCATTATACATTTTTTGTTATAATTTAAGGTTTAAGGCTCCATATGGTGCTAACCTCCAATATTTTCGAGTTATTTTAATTTTATCTCAGCGTCAGTTAAGAATAGAAATAGAAAATTCTAAATATCAATATATACCAGTGTATGACCGTAAAATGGTTTAAATGCGTTGCTTATATTCATTAAAAAAATTGTTGTTGATACCTATTGACTAGGTTTTTACTGCGTTTTAAATTTTTGTGGTGATATATCATGTTTTTGTCTTGCTATATCATGTTTTTGTCTAGTGAATAAGCTTTCACTTTAAAAAGTAGACTTTACAGATCATAAACTTAAATTTCGCTCGCCTGAAAACGATTTTGTCGCGCATACAACAATGAGCCCTAACGCAAACTCAGTGCTTCCGGAGATCGCCATTATCGTTTATTTGCTGAACGCTGGACTCAGTTGGAGCCTTAAATGCGAAGTTTGACGAGGCAACCCGAAAAAACTGACAATTACATATATTACTATTTCATATCAATGCATAATCGCTTACTATTTAATTTAACTTAAAAAGGTGTCTATTCCTGAAGCTTTTTTAATTAAGATATAAATCTAAATGGAAACGGAATTATTTGTTATATTTAGGGATCATCTGGCTCGACAGACATACGAGTTATGTGTATTTTTAAATTATTTGAATTTCTTATGACATTAACAGTTAATATTTATCATTTATGAGTGGAAAAAACACAGGTAAAAACTCTAAATCAATATGAAGTTACGAATCTCAACAATTCGTGCCGTATGCAACAGTTCGAATAAATCAGTAATAATCAGTAAATATCCGTTTTTAGGGTTCTGTACCCAAAGGGTGAAAACGGAACTACCAAGCCTCCGCTGTCCGACCATCCGTCCGTCCGTCCGTCCGTCCGTCCGTCCGTCCGTCCGTCCGTCTGTCACAGGGCTGTATCTCATCAACTGTAATAGGTAGGCAGCTGAAATGTTCACAGGGTGTGTATTTATTTTGCTGCTATAACAACAAATAGGTAAAAATAATAATAATAAAAATTAAAGGGGTCCCCATACAAAAAACCTTACTTGTTTGTATTAAATCTTGTAAGATGGTACGGAACCCTTCGTGTGCGAGTCCGACTGGCACTTGGCCGGTTTTTTGTAACTCCTACTAAAATATATCATGTTGCCAATGGGAGCAGGCCAGTCCCCATAAACAGCACTCGTCCACGAGCATCATACCGGGTCCAGCCATCGTCTCTCTCAACCATATTTTAGGGTTAAGTGACCCGCACCAAGCGTCACCGCAGGCAAGGAAGCGATGCACTATTCCAGTGGCAACAATAAGGCTGAGATAAATAGTCGTAACATAAACTAAGACTAACGAAAAGTAGTACTTTGTGACGTCATTTCGGCACATTTTGTATGGACGAAATCTCAACTAAATGCAAAGTGACGTCACAAAGTACTACTTTTCGTTAGTCTTAGTTTCTGTTACGACTATTTATCTTAGCCTAAGAATCTGCGATTCGTGCTCTGAAGGTGTTAAGGGATGGGAAATGAATTCAACAAAGGTATAAAGTTATGATGTCATCACCATTCTACAGGGTTTGTAAATTTATACAGAATTTTAATTATTAATTAATTATTTAACAGTGAATAAAAAGGATATTTATTTAAATTTAATTTAAACTTATCATTGACTAGTAGAACATTTCCAAATAAGAAAAAGATATAAATAAATATTAGGATAATATTAAACAGCGACACCTTGATTAACAAGCATTATTGGTTTGACAGTATAGTGAGTGAGTAATAACATAAGTAATTTTACGATGATACATTGTAGAATAATATTAAGTAGTACGAACATTTTGTGCAACAACAAAGTTGGTAGAGTTTCAGCCAGATTTACGTTTGCTTGCTCGTTTAAGAACTGCAGCGCATAATAAGCAATTAACTTCTGTATTTTTTATTCTGATAGTGAAGGTTCTTCGTAGTTCTTCGTTAAGGAACGTCACAAACGGAGGCTGTGGAGAATGTGTCCTTACTACACTGTCGGTTATACATACATATAATGTTCATTGCAAAAATCAAAATCCAATCCCAGCCATTTCCGTGCAGAAGCTTTGCCGTCGAAATATTAAAACTATGCTAAAAAACCAGTCCAGTGTTAACATGTTTACGTGTCTAGAGTCCCGTCACTGCTGCCTTCAGAAATCTAACTTTCTCTCAAAAATATTACGTTTTTAGCAAAACTAGATGAGTGGTGCACAACTATATAAATGTTTATATATTTTTTTATAATTTTTAAACAAAACGGTGAGATAGGAGAATAATTCGAAACAAAATGCCTGTGACCGACACAAACAGCCAGACAATAAGTCGTTTATTCTCTTTCTGCCCCGGGACCCTAAAACAACTGTTAACTTAGGATATCCAGTTCGGAGAGGTGGTAATGCATTGTGATCGATCTTGACTCTTATAGTAATACTGGCCACATGAGCCCACAGAAGAGAAAAGAAAAAAGAACCGTGATGTCATTACACGTCACTTCAAATATCTCTTAAGTACGAAACATTTTGACGCCTTTTATTAATTAAGTTTTGTTTCACTCTTGAATTAGTGTTTTTCTTTTTTTTTTCTTTTTTTTTAAATAAATCAATTCGAAAACGTACAGCCTTTTAGACTGAGACTCTGACAACAATACGCATGATATACGCGTGATTGACATAAAAGGCCAATCCACCAGCCTGGTGCGAAGCCTTCGAAAAAGCCTCTTCGCCTCTTCGCCTAAATGACCGGGCTCCAAGCGAAATTCCTCGCGTCCCTTATCTCCTCCCTCGGCTGATTCTCGTTCTTGGTGACGAACAGCCGCTCCAGCCGATCCCTGAGCTCCCCTGGCGTGATGGGCGTCGCCGTCGAGGGCTCCGCGGACTTCTCCTTGTAGTAGTAGTCCTGGTGGGGCCGGCTGTAGAAACCTGTGCAACAAGAGCCTGTGAACGGTGTCAGCGGTCAGAACGAAGAGTGCATCTTTGTGACGAGACGAGGACAAGTTACTGTGGGGCCGGCTGTAGAAATCCGTGCAACAAGAGCCTGTGAACGGTGTCAGCGGTCAGAACGAAAGGTGCATCTTTGTGACGAGACGAGGACGAGTTACTGTGGGGCCGGCTGTAGAAACCTGTACAACAAGAGCCTGTGAACGGTGTCAGCGGTCAGAACGAAGGGTGCATCTTTGTGACGAGACGAGGACAAGTTACTGTGGGGCCGGCTGTAGAAACCTATACAACAAGAGCCTGTGAACAGTGTCAGCGGTCAGAACGAAGGGTGCATCTTTGTGACGAGAAGAGGACATGTTACTGTGGGGCCGGCTGTAGAAACCTGTACAACAAGAGCCTGTGAACGGTGTCAGCGGTCAGAACGAAGAGTGCATCTTTGTGACGAGACGAGGACAAGTTACTGTGGGGCCGGCTGTAGAAATCCGTGCAACAAGAGCCTGTGAACGGTGTCAGCGGTCAGAACTAAGGGTGCATCTTTGTGACGAGAAGAGGAAAAGTTACTGTGGGGCCGGCTGTAGAAACCTGTACAACAAGAGCCTGTGAACAGTGTCAGCGGTCAGAACGAAGGGTGCATCTTTGTGACGAGACGAGGACAAGTTACTGTGGGGCCGGCTGTAGAAACCTGTACAACAAGAGCCTGTGAACGGTGTCAGCGGTCAGAACGAAGAGTGCATCTTTGTGACGAGACGAGGACAAGTTACTGTGGGGCCGGCTGTAGAAATATGTACAATAAGAGCCTGTGAACAGTGTCAGCGGTCAAAACGAAGGGTGCATCTTTGTGACGAGAAGAGGACAAGTTACTGTGGTGCTGGCTGTAGAAAACTGTACAACAAGAGCCTGTAAACAGTGTCAGCGGTCAGAACGAAGGGTGCATCTTTGTGACGAGAAGAGGACAAGTTACTGTGGGGCCGGCTGTAGAAATCCGTGCAACAAGAGCCTGTGAACGGTGTCAGCGGTCAGAACTAAGGGTGCATCTTTGTGACGAGACGAGGACAAATTACTGTGGGCCGGCTGTAGAAACCTGTACAACAAGAGCCTGTGAACAGTCTCAGCGGTCAGAACGAAGGGTGCATCTTTGTGACGAGAAGAGGAAAAGTTACTGTGGGGCCGGCTGTAGAAATCCGTGCAACAAGAGCCTGTGAACGGTGTCAGCGGTCAGAACTAAGGGTGCATCTTTGTGACGAGAAGAGGAAAAGTTACTGTGGGGCCGGCTGTAGAAACCTGTACAACAAGAGCCTGCGAACAGTGTCAGCGGTCAGAACGAAGGGTGCATCTTTGTGACGAGACGAGGACAAATTACTGTGGGCCGGCTGTAGAAACCTGTACAACAAGAGCATGTGAACAGTGTCAGCGGTCAGAACGAAGGGTGCATCTTTGTGACAAGAAGATGACAAGTTATTGTGGGGCCGGCTGTCGAAGAGGACAGGTTACCGTGGGAGCGGGGTGAAGATCGTGAATTAAGAATTGTTAGTGGAAGCCTTTCTTCTTAGAGGAAATTTCTTGCTCATCGTGTTAAAAGATAGATCAAACAAAAATATATGTAATGACAATACGAAGGAAGGAAAAACAATAAGCACATGCAGCGTTAGAAAAAAAATCTAAGAACCACTGCTTCTACCTCTCCCCCGCCATAAACCCATCTCAGAGTTACAACTGGCATATCTTGTACTACTCACGAGGGGAGAGGCTGCGAAGACTTTCACCGACATCGCCGGTTCCCCCACCACGTCTATTCCTCCCGAGAAATCTGAATTTTTCGTAAAGCTTGGAAATATTTAACCGGTCATTAAAGTAACGGAAACGGAATTAGGCGCCATGCCAGGACTTTCCGTTTATGAGCACGGCTACACTGTAATGAATGGATAACACGGACAAATTGTTCATTGCCGCCCAACCATAGTTTCATCCGATGCGGTGTTCCTTCCTCGATGTTATACACTAAGGCTGAGATAGATTGTCATAACGTCAAGTAAGACCAACAAAAAGTAGTAGTTTGTGATGTCTTTTTAGGGTTCCGTACCCAAAAGGGTGCAAACGGAGCCCTATTACTAAGCCTCCGCTGTCCGTCCGCCCATTCGTCCATCCGTCCGTTCGTCCGTCTGTCACAGGGCTGTATCTCATGAACCGTAATATGTAGGCACCTGAAATTTTTGCCGCTATAACAGCAAGGTGGCCCCCATACTAAAAACGTATTTTTTTTTGTTAAAAATATGTACGATGATACAGAACCCTTCGTGTGCGAGTCTGACTCGCGCTTGGCCGGTTTTTGTATTACGTTGTAACCTCCACGTATAACGTGTGCGTGGAGAGTGTACACTGATATACCCTATTAATTAAAGGGACCAAAAACACACTGTAAAATTATGCGATTTTATTTTTAGTACGATATCGCCATGACAATAACAAAAACCCAAACCGGAAGTACAATAGTGTGGCCAGCTAATATAAAACAAGATAAGTGTTGCTACACTCTTCACCCCTTTAACAAAAAATAATAAACATAGGAAAACTTAAATCACGGAAACAATGTCGTCTCTTTCTTAGACTAAAATAACAAAACAATAACTATAATTCTTGCGAACATGAAAGCATCTGGTTCACGTGTCTTTTCCACATTAATCCTTCCACTTGAACTAGATACGTTACCCCTTGCACAGATTGTTCCTTAATTCTTTTCTTCTCTTCTTTTGTTTCTTGTTTTTATTTTTTCTATAGTCGCGAACCATCACTTTATTACCCACCATAAAATCAGTCAGATTTGCACCTTTACTGTTCTTTATCTGACGCAGGCTTTTCTTATCCAGGCTTTCCGTTACTCGAGGTGAACGTAATAAGGAGACCCGGGACCGCAGTTCGCGACCAAACATTATTTTTGATGGAGTAACTCCCGTGGCCCTATTAAGTCTATAAATCTCCTTGTTCGCTTTTTCTTTTAATGCGAAATGTACTGACCTTGGTCGCAGGAATTTTGTATTTACCTCTGGCTTCAGTTTTAAATGCATGGATGAACCTTTAAAGTCACCCTCACCTGATTTATATACTTCTGAAAACTCAGACTTTAACTTGTTCGTCAAATCGTCAGTGTTGGCCTTTAATTGGTTGACCGCAGCGTTTTGATCAAATTTGAGAGGCCATAATTTTAGTTCATTGAGCCAGTCTCTGCCGATTACCCGCGGAAATCCATCCTGCACAACAAATATTTCCATATTCTCAACATTTACACACCCATAGTATACTGTAGCAAATGAAATCTTTCCAAATGGTTTGGACACTGATTGGTCAAAATTCGTAAAAGATACATCTGCTGGTAACAGTTCCAAATTTGGAAAATACAATAATTTGTCTTTCATGCACAGAGTTGTAACGGCGGACCCAGTGTCGACTTAAAATTTTAAAAATATATCATTAATCTTAATATCAATGTACAAAGGCTTAATTTGATTATCTGCGGGAAAACTGTTTTTTAATATTGTGTACTTCTTGATTTCACTCTCATATTCATCATCAGAGTTTTCTATCCTGGCCAAGTCCATAAAAGCCTTTTTAAAACTGCCTTCACTGTCGCTTGAGGATTCGCAAACGATTACCACGTTCTTTACTGACACACTCTTTTCCTGATACTTGCCACACATTTTAAAAATGTGGCCTTTTATTCCGCATTCGCTGCAATATTTGGAACGCAATGAACACTCTTTTCTAAAGTGACCCATTCTGCCGCAACAAAAACAAGGGCTTGCACTATTGTCGAACCTCGATCTCGATGCTCCAGCCGCGTGACTACCGGTCGACGGCTGCAGCCGGCGTTCGTCACTCGTGCGTTCCCCGTAGCTCTGTACTCGCCCATTTCTCCAACCGGCCTTGCCGATGCCCCTTGAATATTCAATTTTTGAGTGAAAAAGTTCCGTTTCAATATTTTCGTTGCTGTCGTTTCCCTTAGAATTTTTGAATGCAAATTCAATTGTACGAGCCACTGTCTTTAATTTACTTAGTGGTTCGCCTGCGATTTTCATTAATTCATATTTCATTAGCTCTCTGCACACTCCATTGAGAAGGCATTCTTTTATTTCTTCATCTATATTTGTAAACTCACATTTGGATGCCAGTTTAAGGAGTGCCAGAATATATTGATCGATTGATTCCTCTGGCTGCTGTACCCGTCGACGAAATATAGCACGATTAACGACCTTGTTGTCCCTGGGGTGATAATGATTCTGTAATTTTTCACACAGTTGCTCGTAGCTAAATAGCGTCGGTTTTGTTGGTAAACAAATATTGGACAACACTTCATAAACCGTTGACGATAGTTTGGTAATGAGCAGTGGAACTTTTTTCTCCTGTGGTAGATCATGAAGGAGCACGAAGCAATCGAACTGTTCCACGTACTTTTCCCAGTCGCCTCCCGTAAATGGATCGATGTTTGACGTTGACATTTTCGTTTTGTTTTAATTATTTTCCATTAGTTTGCTCCTTGGATTTTTGGGTGCAAGCTGCCAATTTTACGATGTCGATTGATATGTTGGAAATTAAACCTCAGAACTTCCACACGGCAAAATTACCAATAAAATGGCGGCCTTTACCTATTGTGTTGAGGTGCGCACGCGTAACTTCGTTCCTCGTCGCCAGTTGTTGTAACCTCCACGTATAACGTGTGCGTGGAGAGTGTACACTGATATACCCTATTAATTAAAGGGACCAAAAACACACTGTAAAATTATGCGATTTTATTTTTAGTACGATATCGCCATGACAATAACAAAAACCCAAACCGGAAGTACAATAGTGTGGCCAGCTAATATAAAACAAGATAAGTGTTGCTACATATGAGATTTCCTAAATACAAAATGTGTCAAAGTGACGTCACAAAGTACTACTTTCCGTTAGTCTTATTTTCTGTTACGACTATTTATCTCAGCCTGAGGCATCCGGAAAAGGGCACACTTACCACCTCCGCCGCTGGAGCCGTGGTGGCTGCCGTGGTAATACCCGGGTCCAGTGGTGTACGGCGAGCTGTAGGAGACCGACGGTGCCCCCCAGCCGCCCCCCAGACCGCCCCCGCCGCCGCCCCACGAGCCTGCGCCCCCGAACACGGTCACGGCGACTATGGCCAGCTTCGCCAGCAGGAACGCCTTCTTGCTGGCGATGAGGACTAGACCCAGAAGCAGGGGCAGCAGCGTCGACAGCTGGAACTTGAAGCCGAGCAGAAACGGTACGAGCAGATTCTTGGCGAGAAGGCGACCTGGAATTAAAGATTAGAACCCTGGTACAATCCAAATCGCAAAGTCGGACGAGGCACCCCAAGTTAACTGACAAGTTAACTAACTTGGTGAAAACCAATCTAATAAATATTATAAAGGGGAAAGTTTGTAATAATGGATGGATGGATGGATGGATGGATGGATGGATGGATGGATGTTTGTTACTCTTTCACGTAAAAACTACTGAATGGATTCTAATGAAACTTTACAATAATATAGCTTATACATCAGAATAACACATAGGCTACAATTTATGTGCCCATGGGCTTTAGAACTTTCACGGGGCTGCGAAAACGATGCCGGTAGCGCTACTTCACACTAGGGGGAGAGGAGCCGGGGGCGGTGGCGGGGAGCGGCGGCGGGGGGAGGGCAGACGTCGTGACAGTTTGGTGTCCGTTTGGCGAATTTTCAAGGCACTAGCGATTTGTAAAACTTAGTACATGTACATTTAACTACCCGGGAATTAGGATTGGCTAAATAGAATTCAGTTCCGCTTACGCTAAGATGGGGCTGTCATACAAACTGCAATGCTATGCACGGCTCGGCTTTGCGGCGGCAGCGCTTACTTTTACTGAAGTACGGCTTGGTATTTCCTGCAACTTTAGGACTACTTGGCATCACGCTAAATCGCCGGAGGAGCGACCAACAGAATAAAATCCTTGACAACCAATTACTCGATTTAGATGTGCATTGTATCTACGTCTGGGCTGATTCTACTAAAAACTTATAGATTACATAATATAACGCTTCATTAACAGAAGGGTAAGTAGTGAGTCTTAAAGTCTTATAACATGCGAACCACTTACCTGATTTATATGCGTATTTTATCAATGTATAGCATCTCTGGGAGCAGTCAGGTTCGAGATGGGTTACTGTTTTAGATGTTGAGGCTGGCTGTGGGTTGGAGTCCACGCAAAACTTACCTACGTTACACGTTACTTGCTAGGTAAGAAATGTAGCAGTGAAAGTGCAGAAAGGTTCTCGCGGCAAATGTTTTTTTTTTAAATAGCCACCAAACGCTCTAAATGGGAATTATTGGATGTTTCTCATTAAATCATGCTATTTCGGCTCGAACGATCTTGATTAAATTTGGTACATGGATACATTGTCCTGGACCAGTTTGACCCTATTTTGGACCAGTCATGTGGGCTACTTTTTATCCATGAGATAATTTAGCCGACACTAACCCGAGCGGAGCCGGGTAACGCAGCTAGTTGTATAATAATTGGTAATCTCAGGTGGAAGTCTGAGGAAGTCCTTTCGGGTTCGTTGTAATCAAACGGTATTTAGAGAAATTACAAATCCTAGAGTGTGTTTACCTAATCGAGGAAAATATACGAATAAGTAGATTCGATGGTTGATTCCAAATGTTCACAATATCTTCACCAAAATATAGATGGCGTCTTATCTGAAAACTTGGAAATTAATAAATGTCAGCTGAGTATTCGGCAAAATGTAATGATTTGAAATTACGTTAATCAATCGTCACACCTTTACGATTCAATGAAATATAATATTATGTAAAAAAACTTAGTTGTTGTGAAAAAAATAATAATAAAGTTGATAATCGAAAGCATTTCGCCGAATGTAAATTTGATAGACGAGGTGGCGAAAGAATGACGAATCAACTTTACGGATCAGAAATGAGCGGAAATGTCGTGCAGGGCGGTCTAGGAGAACGGACCGAGACAAAATCGATGTAATACTTCGAAAAAGTCTCGTTCGTAGCACCCATTATCGTAGAGCATATATGAAAATATGTATGTCAGCAGATGAAGTGATAGGGGTGTGCTGTAAACGAACCATTTGGCGCTCTATCATCTCTGCCTATCCCTCCGCGAAAGCGGCGTGAAGGTATGTATGTAAATTTGAAATATAAGGATGATGAGCGTGAATTGTTTTCCACTTTTCTTATAAAAGCGCCATCTAGATTTCGTACAAAACGCATATATTAAATATCTAAAGACAAAAAAATCATAAAACCTTGCACAATTTATTAATGTCGAGGAATCAATGCTAGCTTGTTGTTTTTTATGATGCAAAAATCATATTTTCCGTCTTCACGATGGAATTTGTAAAGAGCTTTTTTTCAAATAATTTTAGAACTGAACCAACGTGACATTGAACTTGATGTACTCGTGCTCAAATCCACCCACAGATGGAGCAACAATGCATCAAGTTCAATGTCACTGCTCTCTAGTTTCAAGTTGTTGCTAATAAATATCCATAGATGGCGCGTAAAGCTGATGATATATTATTAATAATTATGTTTCTAGAAATCCTAGCGGACAGAGCGATAGTAATCATTTTACAAGAACTTTGTATATTTTTTATGAAACTGGTGACATCCACAGCCACCGTAGTTAATTTCCGAAGCAACTTAGTGCCATGCCAGGACCGAGGCCAGGGGGGCCATTCAGGGCAAGAGTGAGTTCGAGTTTGGGAGTGAGTTAACCTAAAAATAGCTGGAAAATATATTATTATTTATATAACGGAACGGTTATTTATACTTCCAACGTATTCACGAGAAAGTCCAGATTTTTACCTAACTGTAATGATGTCCAAGAATTTGAAAACATTAACTATTTAAAAAAGTGAGTTGACATTTAGTGACGAATTCGAACTCACTCTTATCCTGAATGGACCCCCAGGACCTTCCCTTCATGAGCATGGATATATTGAATTGAATAGAAAATAGTGTATATTCTTCATTGCCGCTTCATTTAATGCAATGATACCTACCCTAGCGGACTTAACCCTACTGTAAACTACAGATTTACATGGATTCCGAACCATGGTACAAACTCACGCAACAAATGAAATGCACACAGAAAGAAAAATATAATAGTGGTTCATGAATGGGGTGGGGATCAAACCCCGAGTCCCCGCGCCTTTGAGCTACGAGACGTATACCATAATCCAAGTCTAATATTTGAGAGCGTAACATTTTTTTCTTATTTTACTGAAATAGTCTGTTTATGTTACGACTATTTTTATTTCGTAATTTTGTATCGCATTAATGTAATTAAATTGGTGAAATACGGTATTTTTTACCCCTGAAACTTTATTCAGATAACGAGTTAGGTCAACCAAGCAATAAAAGAAAGGTCCTGGCATGACGCCTAGTTACAATGTAGTGTACTGGGTTAATATAATAAGAGCAGTTTTTGGTATTAGCCTGCCATTTCCAATAACAACCGCAGAAAAATACAGTTGCCTACCTGTAGAGAGTTCCTCAGAACCTTGATAGGTTCTGTGGGTCTCCTTGACCCTAGGGTCCATGACAAACTCCAGAAGTCCGTTGGAAAGGGTCGGACCGACCCTCATAACCAGACCAGGGTAGAGGCCACTCATATCCCAGTGAAGTGATCGCTTTGAGATCAGGGAGGAAGCACTTTCCATCATTGACCTGAAAATATTGAAATAATTGCATTTCCACTGAGCGATGCTGTTGTTCTTTTGTTCTTTGCCTAAAACTGTTCTACCAAAAAAATTTTTGGCAGTATCATTTAGATCTAAATTATTTTTTCCTTGTTGTGGATGAAAAAAACTAAAAACTAGTGAAGTTTCTTTGCGGGTCTTAAGTTGAAATACATGAAATTAAAGTTAGGTAGTGATTGAAAAAAAAAAGGGGTAGTTAGATCAGATCCTTTTAACTGTAACGAAACTGGGTAACAAAGATCACCCCCTTAGAAGATCAGGATTAGCAGGGCTTCCCAGTAGTATGGAATGTAGAATGTAAAATGGACAAATTGACAAAGAACTTCGAAAGGGCAGGTGTAATCGTAGAACAGGATTTGTATGACTGTAGAGAAAGTGAAGCAAAAAAATTTTAGAACTTCGAGACAATATCTTGCTGGATAAAGGTAAATCAGGAAAAAAATCCACTGAAGATTGCAATGCTTTCAAGTATCTGTTTATATGATATTTTTCAAAAATATCATTAGCACTTTTAGGCAATATGCAATGATGAAACACTTTTGAAGGAACACCTAATGAAATGAACATACCTGAAATCTAAAGGATCCTTGTCCAGTATACTGCCAAAGTCTCTAGGCGTCTTCTCATCTCGAACGAACGCCACTCCTGTGGCCAAGCTGAAAGAATCCTTCTCGTCGAACCGGTGCAGATTACTGAGCAGCTCGTTCCCAAAGCACACCCCCACATCTCTACTCCTCCCTTCCACGCTCAGGCAATCCTTCAGGCTCAATCCTTGAACATTGTTCTCGTCTATCGTTTCTCCTTGCTGCAGTTGCACCGGGATCGCGGGAATACTGAACGATAAGAGAAGTAGCAAAGTATATTTCGACGACAGCTTAAGCGTCATCTTGATTGTGTTTGATATCACTTTCGCTAATTAATCATTTTGATATAAGTTCAGATGTTGGCGCTACTTAAGTAAGGACGACCAGGTAGAATGGGTTCAGATTCACTACAGCAAAAGCGTGGAAGATTTTCACTCATTTTATAGACTCTTTGTGTTATGTTTCGATGAACTTTGCCATTGTTTTGGTTCCGAGAGAGGAGGAACGACTTGTCGTCACGGTTGGTCCCACACTGACAGACAATGCAGTGAAAATTTGACGGAGCTGGTATTCTTTTGGGTTCTAAATGTGACACTTTTTGGGTAATGTAATAATGTAATGTTGTTACGGAATTTGCTTTCTTTTGTCTTATATAACTTTTCTTACTATGTGTTGTAGGGGCTTCCCCTGTGATCTCTTATATCAAGATTGCGGCTCAGATTCCAGGATCTTCTTAAGGCACGTCTTTCTTTCTTGACCGAGGTAAACATTAGAATTTCCGTTTAGAATTTGGTTAATTGCATGTTTCGGAATGCACGTAAAACTGTAGGTCCCTTTTCCTTATTACTAGATCGACGAGCTCAACCGTACAAGCTCGCCTGGGTTTTCACCCATAATCGTGTGGGAAGCTGGTCGCGCGCCATAAACCACATAGCCCAAATATCGCCGCCACGTGCAAACCCTCCAATAGGTCTGCGACTATGTTTGTGTTGTTTGCTTAGTAGTCTTATAAAATTGGAGACAGCGGGTCTCATAGTAAAAGCGCTAGATGGAAAATCTCATTCCTTGTTGATCTCAAGTAAGAACCAACACATCATGTAAACAAACATATCATTTTTTTTTATGCGACCTGACATGGATGGCTAATACTACACAACTACCGTTATGATATTAGCCCAATACATCACATTCCCGAAGGAATTTGGTACCATGCCAGGACCTTCCCTTTATGAGCACGGCTACATTGAACTGGATGGAAAATACGGACAATTTTTCATTGCCGCTTCGACCATCTTTTCATCCAATGCGATGGTACCAACCCGGGCGGGCTTAAACCCTACCACCTAGTAGGGGAAGGGGACCTACAGTTTTACATGGATTCCGAACCATGGAGCAGCTCGCATTCGTGACGAAATGCACTTATCTCACTCGGAAAGAGAAAGACAGTGGTGCATGTCGGTATTGAACCCTGGCCTCTGGTACGCTAGGCCAGTCCCCGCGCCACTAGGCTACGAGCCGCTCAAAAATAGCAACAACAGCGAAGTTTCCAATTCTGAAAATCAATGCGTATTATTTTCTAGTTGTATCTCGTAGGTAGGTAGTTTGGTTATTGTGTAGGCGTAACGCCTCTACATCCGTTATTGCAAAACATCTGTGGGTTATATAAAGGTATGCCATGATCGCTAGATACAATATTTGCTTTCTTTCAACATATTTGACCTAATTTAAGAATGTAGTTATGGGAATGAATGAAAATGCGATTTTCAAGACGAAAACGCATAAAACTTCCGTTGCAAGGAGTCTACTTCTAGATATCTTTTTAGTGTTGCTGCTTTTCCATCTGATGACAAGGACAATGAAATCCCTAGTAGTATAAAGATACTCAGTTCGAATTTAAATAAATGACCATATTTACTTCTGAAAATTAGTGTATGGAATCCGAGAATACATTTACAATAGCTATGAAATTGAGAAAGTGAATATATGCTACTATGAAATCTTCCGTGGTAGACAAGTTGCTCACAGGCGCAGCTTATGGCGTACGCCAGACCTCACATTACAATAATAATAAAGTTCTGTTTTATATATTTAGAGAAAATTTGATTGCAGTGACAAACTTTCCTCCCCTCATCCTGCAAGTTGAATTTTCGCCATAAAAGGTAGGTAAGATGACGGACATCTAACCTACAAGGTCCAGACTTCGTTACTATAATGTACTATACCCAAATTCGTAAAAAATGAATTGGGAATAAAAACGCCACAGACTGATAGAGTTACTTTAGATAATCCGCGGTTATAAAATGAGATAGTTACACGAAAATGCATTTTATTAATTAAAAATACCAACACTGAATATATTTTCCTATTACAGTGAACTTTCATGTTCGCCTTCGCTAATATTTTTACGGTTCCGCACCCAAAGGGTGTCACCGGAACCCTATTACTAAGCCTCCGCTGCCCGTCCGTCTGTCCGGCCATCCGTCCGTCTGTCACAGGGCTGTATCTCATGAACCGTTATAGGTAGGCAGCTGAAATTTTCACAGAGTGTTTATTTATTTTGCCGCTATAACAACAAATAGGTAAAATAAAAAAAATATGAAAATCAAAGGAGGCCCCCATACAAAAAACCAGATTGTTTGGTATTAAATCATGTACAATGGTACGGAACCCTTCGTGTGCGAGTCCGACTCGCACTTGGTCGGTTTTTTTGGAGTTCTCCTAAGCTTATGAATCGACTTTTGGAGTTCTCCTTAGCTCATGGATCGACATATTTTCTAAGCAATGTATTAACACTTAAACTAAGATTTCTATGTTACTCTGTTTGTTTTTCCTAAAATAAATAAATAAATTAAAAAATAAATAGATTTGATTTTTTGTCGCTCCAATAAAAGCATATTGAAATTCTGTTTCTCTGACTTCCCACATATGGGATATCTCCAAACCATAAATCATCGATTCCAACCAGTCTCGCCATAGCCGATACTCACGCAGTTCACACAAAAGGCTGTGACCTCTCGTCTGCAGCACTCTCTCCTCGCTTTAGCGCACGACCGACTTCGAGCCGTGACGCGCGAGGCCAAAAGTCGACATTGCCGCGACGCAATAAGAAAGTGTGTGTGTGAGATTGAGTGATACAAGTGAAAGTTTTTTCGTGCTCCGCCCGGGAGGCAGACGGTAAAAGTCCGACTGATGTAACAGTCGATGGTACGTCGTCACTGTGACCGAAGTGGGTTGGGTCACAGATGGGCCGGACGGACGTCCGAAACGGACACGAGTTGCATCCGATTCTGTGCTCGATTTCGTCATGCTTTCCGAACATTCGCGAGGAGCTTTCTACCATGTGTTCCTATTGGTTCCGGCGCTTACAAATGCAATGGAACCAATGCATTTGTTTCCATGCAAGCACCGAGAAAAAAATATGGTTAAATGGAACCAAAATCGCCCAAGATTCTTGTCAGGTTCGGTAGTCCAGTGGTGCGACGCCTTGCGATTCGGTGAGCTGGGTGAAGCACCTGTGAGCACGGTTGGGTTCTGGATGGGTGACCATTTCCAACCGTTGAGGCTGGCCATGGTTCGGATTCCACGTAAAACTGTAGGTTCCCTTCCTCACTTACTAGGTGGTAGGGTTAATCTCGCCCGGGTTGGTACCATTGAATGAGCGATGGTAGCCGAGCAATATAAGGAAGGTCCTGACATGGCACCTAGTTCGCATATGGTGAGTAAGGCTTATATCTGACGGTCAGTTACATAAAGGAAAAATTTGGCACCAGATAATTAAACGTTTCAAATTAAAATTATCTGACAAATACAACTACATCAGGTACATTGGTTATCAGTCAAGTCAAAATTCAACCTAACTCTAAATCTACCACACACGCTTTTACCAGATCAATTTAGTTATCACAACCAAATAGTTGTTATGATGATACTTATTTTATAATTGATAATGCTTTTATAATTTCACGGCGAGCCTTAACGGTTAAAACTGGTCACCCATCCAGAAGCCAACCGCGCTCAGAGATGCTTCACCCAGCTTATCGCCTCGTAAGATCGCGCCATTGGGCTACCGAGGCTGACTGTTAGTCTCCTTCCCCAACCGCCCGGGTAGATGTCTACCATCGCATTGGATGCTAAGATGTTTGAAGCGCCAAGGAAACGTTGTCCGTGTTTTCCTTCTAGTTCAATGTAGCCGTGCTGATAAAGGGAAGATCCTCGCATAGAATGAAATTCCTTCGGGAATGCGGTGCTTGGTCTCATATCATGACCGTGCGTGTGTTATTAGCCATCAATGTCGCATTCCGCACGGAAAAGTAGGTTCCTTTCCTTACAATATGTAGTAAGGTTATTTCCACCGGTAAGTAGGCGACCAATTTCAGGTTCTGGTATGGCACTTATTTTCCATGCGGTGAATTGAGCTAATATCATGACGGTAGATGTGGTATAAGTAAACCATAGAGGAACTAACTTTCCGTACTTTGCACAGCTACATTGAACAAGATTTAAAACACTGAAAATTGTTATTGCCCCATCGACCATCGTTCATTCAATACGATGATACTAATCCATAGGCTTAAAATGTAAAGACATACAGGCTAAGATAAATAGTCGTAACCGAAACTAAGACTAACTAAAAGTAGTACTTTGTGACGTCAATTTGCATTAATTTGAGATTTCGTCCATATAAAATATGTACAAGTGACATCACAAAGTACTACTTTTCGTTAGCCTTAGTTTCTGTTACGACTATTTATCTCAGCCACAGAGTCAACTGACGGATGAGACTAAAATCGTTTCATACAAAATGTCTTATTTTGTTTAAAAAAAATTTGAATCGCTATTTAATTTCAAAATAATGATCTGAAACTATGTTTTGAGTTTTACTTTTAAATATTGAGGAAAAGTTAAGAAATTTAATCGACGAAGTATCAGTGGGTCACCCCTTATTTACAAAAGGGTTTTCGTTAGGGTTTATTAATCTCATTACTCGTTTTGCACAGGTCACCATGCTTTCTTAAGGCTGTTCCGACCCATATAAAGTTGTTTGCACACATAACGCAAAAAGTATTGCACTTTAAGCCACGAATTAATAATAAAAGTTTAATACAGTCATATTACTTGCAGCGAAAACAATTTCACAATTTCAGGATTATTGGTTTTGTTACAATTTATTTAAATACGATTTTTATTCAACAGCGCCATCTAACGTTGTAAAACTTCTAAACGGCAATTACAAAGAAACCATTAAACCTGAAATTGTGAGTATGTTTTCGCTGCAACTACTATGGCTATATTTAATATTTTTGACGAATTCGTGCCTTAAAATCAAAAAGATTTCACAAAAAAACATTTCACATTCCATGAGCGCGATTCCAGTGTATAACGATGTCAGACGTTGTCTGATCGGCCAGATGTGTTCCATCTCCCGCTATCTTGCGGTAGTCGTACTTTGAGTTGACGTCTCACTCCCACACATTGTTCGTCTTGTAAGCACAGCGCGCTACGCTAGGTCTGTGTACTAACCGGAACGGATTAACCCCTAACACCTAGTAAGTAAGGAAGGGAACCTAGAGTTTAACATGGAGTCCGAACCACGAATTCCTTAGTCGCTTCTTAAAAAATACTATGAATAAAAAATAGTGTGATATATCGGCGCGCGTAATTGGTAAAACATGACTTGGTCACGATTGAATTTTTATTACGCGCAGGAACCGACACGGCATACAGGACATATTGCTTTTAATCTAGCCCTGAAAAGGTATATTAGACAAGAAAGCATATTGCACCTAAACGCTACTCACTGATGGTGAAAATTCGATGATGCAGACCACCCGGATGCGACGTGCAGGGCAATAGTTCCGCCGCACGGCGAGAGCGGCGCGCAAGTCGCATCCGCTTGGTTACAGTACACAGAAAAACAGTATGTTTACGTTTTTCAACAATATTTTTTGAACAAGAAACAGATCCGAGTGTGTTCTTAAATATATTATTAAATATTTAATATTGAAGTAATGCGTATTTTTAGCGGGGGACGAATTTACGCGAATGTAACGCACTATTTTCTATTGAGCCCGATTTTTTTCTTATGTAAGTGAAATTATTTTTCATTGTATTTAATGTCGTCTATGTATCAGACGTTTGACTCAGATCAAATGTATTTGAATGCACAAAAAAATAAAACTGGAAAAAGAAGAAATTTTAAGAAACAAAATATGTATGTGTTCCATTAAATTAATTTATACAGGTTAAGATCGCGACAAGCTCTTATTTGAAATACATATAAAGTATGGATAACGTTGTAAGTTGATGAGTTTTATTTAATTACTAGCTGCGGTACCCGGCTCCGCTCGGGTCCATGTCCTTTTGGACTGATGTCGAGCTGAATTATTTCCTAGATAAAAAGTAGGTAGCACAAAAGGCTGGTCAATAAATATGTTATTTATCTGCTACTTTTTAATCATAACGGGTGGAGCCGATATGCATTAATTAAATAAGAAATATTCTAACGTTCCCATTTATAATACATAGGGCGCACTATAAGTTTCACTATAAGTTTTCGGAACTGGCCACTTAGCTAAATAATATCTTAAAAGTAAATAAGGTAAAAAGGCTGTATGCACGAAAGGGAAAAAAATCAAAATCATCGTCAGCTTAAACACGTCACTTTGTATGGACAGTATGGAAGGAACTCTATGCGGTTCACTGAAAGTGACGTATTTGAACATTGATTAACTCATCCCTCTCGGTATGCAATCGGTTCTTAGGCTATTTTGACTTGTTTGTTTTGTCTTACTGTGACTTGTTTTTGCATTGTGGCATCATTTAAAAAAAATGCGTGTCTATATATCACATAGACACGCATCTTGTCATATTAACTTATGAAAATGTTCATAGCATTATTTTATACGATTTTAAGTGTAATTTGACGGCTCAGCAAATCCTTGCTCGGAATCAAAGTGTTTTTGACGATGAAACACCATGAAAGGGGACTATCGCGTCAATCTTGTGACTAATTTCGTGATGTCAGCTTTATACAATAAAAACATAAATGATGTGCGCCGTAAAATGAAACAGACAGGCCTGCAGACTGTTGCTTTGGGGACTGTGAATAGTGATTTGTATAACACCATCTGTTGCTGGAAGTAAATGACGAACTTCGTAAAAATAACAGTAAACGCAGCATATTTTTTTATTTTATTTCTTACTTACGTACTTCCACGTTAAAATGGATGAAAAACACGACAATTTTCATGCCCCGATGATGCATTCCTTCTATGCGATGGTACCTATGTATCATCCCAGGCGGAATGAACCCTACGAATGGTGTACAAAAGTTTTACGTGGCATACAAACCACAGCCAGCCTCAACATCGAACATGGTCACCCATCCATAACTGGAGCGCACTCAGAGACGCCGAACGTAAATTCAATTCGCATATAAATCGGGTGAGTGGTTCGCAAGTTTTTTTTTATGCGACCTGACATGGATGGCTAATATCACACAACTACCGTTATGATTTCAGCCCACAATACACCACATTTCCGAAGGAATTTGGTGCCATGCCAGGACCTTCCCTTTATGAGCACGGCTACATTGAACTGGATGGAAAACACGGGCAATTTTTCATTCCAGCTTCGACCATCTTTTTATCCAATGCGAGGCTTAAACCCTACCACCTAGTAGGTGAAGGGACCTACAGTTTTACATGGATTCCGGATGATGGAGCAGCTCGCATTCGTGACGAAAATGCACTTATCGAACTCGGAAAGAGAAAGACAGTGGTGCAAGTCGGTATTGAACCCAGGCATCTGGTACGCTAGGCCAGTCCCCGCGCCACTAGGCTACGAGCCGCTCAAGTTATAAGCATTTCACCCCACTGCTCACCGCTCCGGTAATTTAGAGTGATTTCATGTAGCTTTTAAGTTGTGAGCAGAATCAGGCTAGACGTGGAAACCAAAAGGTCTACATCGGATCTTAATTTATAAGCATTTCAAACCACTGCTTATTTGCACACCCCTCTCATAATTTTGCCTGATGCTAATTAGTCCTAAAATTGCGGGAATAATAAACCCATGCGATACAAATTAGGTACAATTAGGGAGTCTCGAAACATAAATGCAATCAGCGATAGCGCCATTTCTTGACCAAAAACATATGAACTATTAATTAAAAAAACAGATGCGTTTTAATATACCTAGTTTGAATATATTATGGGTTACCCATACAAATTTTCATACGTTTCATGATCTTCTTTGAGACAAAAGATAGTTCCCCATGCCTTATTTAATGCCTAGCTGGCCTATACAAAGCTATTGTACAGAGAAAGCAAAGAATATAAATATAATGTTAAATAATGCTATAGTAAATAGTTGCGGCGAAAATATTTGCAGAATTTCGGTCTTTGAAAATATTTAATTTCACAGCGCCATCTATCGCGCCATCTATCGCGCCATGATCTTCTAATCGCCAATCACACGTGGCCCCATCTCTACCCGGATAGAAGTTATTCTTTTCTATGAGAGTACACGTGGCGCCATCTCTACCCAGATGTTTAGCTAGTTTGCAAATTTTCTTCCTTTTCTTCAAATGTGATTTATGTTTTAAACGGATGTGTGTGTAATACTTTTTGATATTTGGTTTTCTCTTTTTTTTGTATTGTGTTGCTTTTTTTTCTCTCTTTTTTGAATGTTTCGACAGGATTCATAGGATTTGGTTTTTATTTTATTGTTTTAGGGACCAGACGTAAATCAGCGTTGCTGCTCTAAGTGAAATGCAACTTATGCTGAGATGGTCCCTGTTTACTATTATGTTATAAATCTTAGTAAGATTATCTTCTGTCTATATGATGAATAAATGATTTTTGATTTGATTTGATAGTGAAAGCCGAGATATTAATAGATATGTGTATATCTATTATGTCTAATCCATGCTATAAATATATGCGAGACCCCATAAACAATAAAATGTAAAAAACGGAAAAAAAAATGAGGCTATCAGGATTCGAAACTATACCCCCCGAACAAAATACATATAGAAGAGTCGGTAATTCGCCCTGCGCCATCCGCTTTCTGACATTCAGTGCGAAAATAGTGAATCGTTTCTATTTTAGAGAGAGCGGTCAAAATGACGCCGCAAGTAACGCCACCATACGCAACGGAATGGTATTAATTTTGTTTGAGAGTAATTTCATCAGCCCTTAGGATATTTAGCGTGATGGTATGTACCTTAAAGCGTTCTCCGCGATGTTCTCTTGAAATTGGTTTAAATCGCATCTTGATCTGTTTTGTGGTTACGGAGATTATCTCTCGCATGTGGACAGACGTTGCCTTTTATATAAGTAGAGAAAAAATATTTTCTTCTTTTCAGAGCGTTTAAATAAAAGCTTGTTTTAAAAAAAAATGTTTAACGATCGATTTTGCTTAGCTTGGGATTGTGTTTTTCATTTAAATATACATCGCAGTATTAATCTGAAAGAATAAATATTTTATTTCATTTAAAACTTTTGGTGGTTAAACTACACTGAGTTAGGTCACAAATTGATAAATCCAGGTGTAGTTGTTCGTAGAAAATAGTATTTTTCCGAATTATTGAACCGAAGATAATGGTAATGTCGTGTCCATTAAATACATAAAATTATTTTCAATAGTTTCATTTCAAGCTTTGTCATCCTGGAATCATGTTCGTCAACGGAGACGCCACACGTCATTCAAAAGAGAAGTTAATGACAGGCTTAAGATAAAATATGACACATCCAAATGCATTTTACGGCCTATATGGAAAATGAATAAACAAAAATCAATCGTACATATCATAATAAGTATAAATGTGTATGCGTGATCGATCTACTTGCAGTTATCTTACTGATTTATTCTATTTACTGTGGCACCGCTGTGCGGTCGATGACCCTGCGTTTGCGCACTACGTTATATAACGTGAATATCGGCGGTCAATGGTATGGTCGAAGGTGATATAGGCACAGTAGTGGGTAGCTTGTTTTCACGACAATCAAATAGAAGAACAAAACTTTTCAGTTTTGTCAAAATATGATAGTGTTTATGACATGGTTAAAATAAAAATCTTTTTGGATCGTGTTTTTTTGGTTTCTGGACGCAAAATGGCACGCATGCGAACATGGAGGAAGTTATTTTTATCTCACTGGACACGGATGGCTAATACCTAACCACTGTGACGATATTAGCCCAACACACAGAATTCCCGAAGGAATAATGAAATGAAATGAAAAAATTCTTTATTTGCAAGCCTGCAAGCATGGTTCACAAAAAGGCGGAATTAATGCCAAATAAGGTGCCATGCTAGCATGGTAGCACGGCTAGATTGAACTGGATGGAAAACACGGACGGTTTTCTATTGCCGCTTCGACCATTTGTCTATTCATCTAATACAATGGTACCAGCCTTGGCTGGCTTAATCCTATCAATTAGTAGAGGAAAGGGACCTACTGTTTTACGTGGTTTCCGAACCTTGGAACAGCTTGCAATCGTAACGAAATGCGCTTTTTCAACTCAGAAAGATAAAGAAAGTGGTGCATAACCGGGACTGGGTTTGTATCCCATGAGCTCTGGTGTGCGGGGCAAGTTAATGCGCCGTAGAGCTACGCGTCGCTCACGTAAATATCCATTAAACTGGGCCTTCCCGCTCAACTCCCCATACAAACGTGGGAAAGTAGATCATGCGCATATTTCTTGTCAGAGATCCAAAATAATACTCAAAATAGCTTTATTTGATCGAACCAGATGTCTGATGAATTAATTGGCATTGTAAAATTGTGTTTGGTTTCCAAGTTATAACGTCCGAAAGTTCGGATTTTTCGCGCGTTTTATACAATTACTTTGGAGGTGGATTACGCAATGATAAAGTAAGAACATCTTAAAAAGATTAGTCATCAGACATAGCTTGTTTAATCAAGATTAATAATCTATTTGGTTTTTGTTAGATTTTTGACTACAGCGGTCGTGGTTTACTTTTAGCTATAAGTCGTTTTGAAATAAAAATTTTCGTAAATCTTACCAAATCATACACTATGCACATTGTCTTTTTTGTGGACAGGTTGCATCTTCCTCATAACGGAGCCTGTCTTATTCTTAGAAACAGAGAAGGTCCCAGAGCGCAACAGCACGGTTTGGGCCACCTTAAGCAGTGGTACGAAAGGCGGTCGATCTTTATTTTTTCTACAATCTGTGTTCGACTGCATTTTACCTGAACCAGTGGCGTACCACAGGTCACTATCACCCGGTGCGGATCCAAAAATTTTCACCCTCTTATTATGTTGATTGATCATAAAATATGCCTTTTTACCCGCATTTTTTTCCGCCCCCTGTGATTTGCCGCCCCCGTCAAAGTGCGCCCTCCCCAATGCTACGCCACTGCACCTGAACGACATGTTTTCGCAAAGAGGCGCGGGGCCTTGCATGCCAGAGGACAATGGGTTGAAGTCCCCGCCCGTTCATGCACAACTTTTTTTTACTCCAGGAACTTTAGACTTAAATCAGCACTTAGAAAAACATTAAATCCGAAATGCAATTTTTTTTCTCAGAAACGTAGTATTTCATATGGACGTGTGTACATTAAGTTTGCAACATTTTGGGGGGCCCGGAAGATAGAAATAAAATATGAAATATGTTTAAGAAATGATATCTCCTAAACAAATATTTAGAAATGGTATTTCAAAATCGAATATGTTAACTAATTTTAAGTGTAATATAACTGTAAATTTGCAACAATTTATTATTTACGGAACTGTGTAAATATATTTTTTTTGTACTATTTCCGTAATATCTGCAAAGCAAATACTGCTAACTCAGTTTTATTTTCTGGAATATGTAAATGGCCTAAAACTCTATATTCTGTGAGAAATTTAAAATGTTGCAAAACTTAGAAGCACATTTTTTTTCATTTATAATTTTTAGATTCGAATATAAGCTAAACAAAAAATTCGAAATGCGGTTTGAATCATTCATTTTGTAGTTTTATCTTTCAATAATATGCTATTAATTTTGCAACAATACAAATCGTCCGGAACTAGGTTCAATTAAAACATTACTATAATTACCAGTTTTCACTCGTACACGGACGTAAAGCCACTTATCTGTGTGAGTGTAGCGCGTGTAAACATAGCTAGGAAGACTGCGGTGGACGCGGGGGGATGGGGCCGGTCGGCTCGACAGATTCTCCCTACCTTGCTACCTAAACATCGCCGCATTTATTTTGTGTTCGTTCGGGAGCAATTTTCATGTGTAAATTGATTTACATTGTTGATAATACAGAATGGCTGTGGACATTTGCGATAGAGCGATCGTGCCACAGTGTCGGGTAGATTTGCCTTACACGACAGAGGTCTGGGTTCAAATCCCCACAATGCACATGCACCACTATCTTTCTCTATCTGAGTTGGATAAATGCATTTCGTCATTAATGCGAGCGGTTCCATGGTTCGGAATCCATGAAAAACTGTAGGTTCCCTTCCCGTATTAGGGGGTAGGGTTAAGCCCTCCCGGGTTGGTTCCATCATACGGATTTTCCGTCCGTGTTTTCCATCCAGTTCGATGAAGCCGTGCTCATAAAAGGGGTGGTCCTGCCATGGCACTTATTCCATCGTAAATGCGGTGTGTTGAGATGAAAATGGAATAGAATTGATGCGATCATAATTGGCAATTACTAAGAATGTTTTGACGGGATGCCGACCGTGCCTCTAGTCCTTTTATTTTTAACATTCTTAGTATGCTTATGGTATGCTTGTTTTATCTATATTTTTATTTTGGATGATAAATTGTTCGCCTTAATAATTTCACCTTTTTACCGATTTCGCCACGCATAGTCATTATCAGAAATAATAGGAAGATTTGAACCAGGAAAAAAATTTTTTCAAGAAATTCAACCGACGAAAAAATTATCAGAAAAGCGAAAAACATAACAAGAAGTTTTGATATGACCCCGTATCGTAACAAACAAACGTAAATCGCTGACTCAATATTAGTATTTTTATTTTTCCCTTCTGAGTTTTAAGGTTAACCACCCTAACTCCGCGAGATATAGCAAGATTATTAATTAGATTAGATTAATACCAAGAATGCAATCCCGATCTCGCAAGATCTCGTTTTCGCGAGTTCTCGGCCTTTTTTAAACGAGATTGATCTCGACACACTAGCATAAAACCCTCTAAAGAGAGTTGTTACTCTATCAATTCCCTATACTACGGGCGATAACTGGCGATAGCTCTATTTCAACACTGACAAGTGCGCTATATTGACATTGAGTCACTCCAGAGAGCCTATTCAATACCAAAATTGACTTGGTGATGTCTTGCTTTCGAGAGTGACAAGTCAGAAAAATTAAGGTGTCATCATGGACACCAAATTGTCTTTTTTCATGATCACGTCGACAAACTATGCAAAAGCTCCTTTCGGACCCTGGGTGTTGTATTGAGACAAGCGTACCATTTGCGCAGTACACATGCCGTAAAAATCCTGTACAACACATTTGTGAGAAGCAAGCTAGAATGCAATGCAATGATATGGAACCCTAATGAGGCTTAATATACCTAGTAATCTGTTCGCCCCAGAAAATTACAGTCGCGCGCGCTCTCATCCTCGCTTGGCGCTGCCCTCCTCGCGCACCAACATGCTGCGTCACGCGCCGCTCACCCATGCGCTTACAGCTCTAAATGATATATCTGACAAAATAGACATCTATGCTTGCACTCTGGCCGAGTTCCAGAAGGCAGTTGCTGTTTACTTTGAAGCTGCATAATTTTTAAATAAGGTGTGTACTTTATCTATAAATTGCCTAACGCCTTGGCCAATACGCTGTAATGTTAGGTATATTGTTGTATGAATAAATAAATAAATAAGTAAATACGGCCAGTGGCTGGGGAAGGGGGTATCCGTCTATAGAGCAGCCACTCCACTAACCCCTGATTTCACTATTTCCAGCTATCTGAAATTCGTTAGCTTACTTTCAGTTAGATTGCATATTCGCATGGTGTAACCATAAGATAACTTTGGGATTTTTGTAGCTTATGGTAGTGAAAATGGGTGTAAGTAAACTCTTTATTATTATTATTTTCTTTCAGGCCGGATAAGCAAATATTTGAATAAAATATAAATTTTAGTACTAAAATTACATACGTCGCTTTGTTCAACAAATGTGTTATTAATGCAGAATCAACGGACACATCAAAGACATTGCCTTACTTTACGAATGTGGAACTAACTCATTCACGAACAAGGTACAAAACCGATTTATCGCGCTCTGGGACCTTCTCTGTTACACAGAAAAAGACAGGCTCCGTGATGAGTAAGATGCAACATGTCCACAAAGCAGACAATGCGCATAGTGTTTGATTTGGTAAGATTTACGAAAAATTGTATTACAAAACGACTTATAGCTAAAAGTAAACTACGATCGTTGTAGCCAAAAATCTAACAAAAACCAAATTTGTTTTAAATCTTCATGAAACAAGCCATGTCAGATGACTAATCTTTTTAAGGTTTTTTAGTTAATCGTTGATTAATCCACCTCCAAACTTATTGTATAAAACGCGCAAAAAATTCGAAGTTTCGGACCTTATAACTTAGAAACCTAACAAAATTTTACTATGCCCGACAGTCATCAGACATCTATTTCGTTCAAATAAAGCTATTTTGAGTATTATTTTGGATCTTTGATAAGAAATATGCTCATGATCTTCTTTCCACGTTTGTATGGGGAGTTGAGCGGGAAGGCCCACCTTAAGTCTAGATTTTTAAATAAACTATAACCCCACTTAAATTTTACAAAATCAGCAAATTACAAAATAAAAAAGTGGACATCTTTAGCTATAATCACCTCTAGTGTCATGATATTAGCCCAAAACAACATATAGGAACGAGGTGCCATGCCAGGAACTTTCTTATATTTCATGGCTACATTGTAATGGAAGGAAAATATGGTCTATTTTCATTGCCGTTTTGACCGTAGTTAATTCAATGCGATAGTACAGCCCCTACAGTTTTATGTTTAATCCGAACTACCATGAAACGTGAAGTAGTAAATACTCTTTCGAAGACAAACTACGCCACCCTAAAGATATTTTTATCATTGTCAGCCTCGGTAGCACAGTGGTGGGACACCTTGAGATTCTATAAGCTGGGTAAGCAGCTCTGAGCGCGGTTGGGTTCTGGATGGGTGACCATTTTAGACCATTAGGGCTGGCCGTGGTTCGGATTCCACGTAAAACTGTAGGTCCCCTTCCTTACTTACTATGTTGTAGGGTTTATCCCGTCCGGGTTGGTACCATTGCATTTAATGAACGATGATCGAAGTGGCAATGAAAATTGACCGTGTTTTCCATCCAGTTCAATGTAGCCGAGCAATTTAAGGAAAGTCCTGGTATGGCACCTAGTTCCCATGTCGTGTTTTAGGCTAATATCTGACGTTCAGTTTGGTATTAGCCATCCATTTATAGTTCTTTAAAAAAATCATTACAATACCGACTCAAACAAAAACGATCGTATAAATATTTAAATTTTGATTAAGATATCGTTATGAACAAATACTAAAGCAGGCAGTTTCAGTAAATATGTACATTAACCCTGCTACAAATAATCCCAGATCATCGTCTGAATAGGTATACAATGTTTTGTCCCTTTCTATCGAATTAGAAACTGCCTGTCAATGCAAAGGACAAACCATTGTATAACGATTCAGCTGATGATCTAGGTTTATTAGTAACAGGGATAATATTTCGTGCTAAACAAGTACGTCGCTTTTTCCAAGGAGTGTGATATGTATGTTATATTATGATATGTATGGAAGATAGCCAGTGCATGTTATGCGATGAGATCAATAAAAAACACTGTGCACATATCAACTTTAAGAATAATTGATTTTAGCTATATAGAATCGATTTTAAGATACGGAATAGATGTGTGGGGAAACAATTGTAATGTTAAAAAAAGTATTCTCATCCTTCAAAAGAAAGTTATACGAATTATTTGTGGAGCAAAATATGACGAAAGTTGCCGACCCCTTTTCGTAAAATAAAAAACCGGCCAAGTGCGAGTCGGACTCGCACACGAAGGGTTCCGTACCATCGTAAAAAAATGTATAAAAAAAATCAGGTTTTTTGTATGGGGATTCCTTTAATTTTAACTATTTCTTAATTTTACCTATTTGTTGTTATAGCGGCAAAATAAATACACACTCTGTGAACATTTCAGCTGTCTATCTGTTACGGTTACTGAGATACAGCCCTGTGACAGACGGACAGACGGACGGACGGACGGACGGACGGACGGACAGCGGAGGCTTAGTAATAGGGTTCCGTTTTCGCCCTTTGGGTACGGAACCCTAAAAAATCATGACTGTAATATAATATGCATTGGAGTATAAAAGAAAAACTAATAATTAGATAAAGTGAAGGAATTGCAGATATATGACTTAAGAAATAACGACAGTTTTCGACCAAAAGGCCCAAAATGTTTATTGTTTAAGAATTAATCTTTTTATACTGGAGTAAAAATTTACAATCATTTACCTATTTCCATCAAACAATTTTTAACAATAACCAATTTTTTTATTAATTTCAAAGAATATTTAATTTAAGTAACCCGTTTTATAATATAGAAGAATTTTTCAATAATTTTAATTGTTATTTAGAATAATTTAATATTGACATTTATTGAACCAGATTATGTATTGAAAATGTATTGTGAATTTTAATAATGTATTTATAATTATTTTTTATTATAAACTCTAAGATAATTAATTTATGTTATAAAATGTGCACGGCTCGCAAGGGTCACTCATGCTAAATAAATAAAATAAATATCTATTATTCGACCGTGAAGCAAGAACATATGAAATAAAGAAAGAGCCCCGTAAAATAACTACTGTAAGAATATACTGCTAGGCTGGGTCCGAACCATCTAAAATACCATTCGTAGATATTGCGTCTTACAAGACGTAATACCCGAAAGTACCTACACATGTAACTGTCGCACGCACGTGCCACTCCCGCCCCGCACCACCCGGCGATAGCGTCCTCCGTCCGTCTCCCCGTGCCGCTGCCTACTCACTCATACAATTACAACTGATAAATGTCTGCATATGGCTGCGCAACAAATACACCTGTGAGAGCGGCACCTGTAAAACGCTTGCAGATTTAATTCATTTTTACCTTGTTCCAGACTTCTTGCGATGTTGCAAAATTAGGGAAATGTTCACAATTGATTTATGTTAACACTGAATGACGGAAATCTTATTTCTGATTTTTTGTTTACCGTTTATAGCATTAGAAAGTTTGGATTTAAAAAAAAATGCTGTTCTAAGACTTGCAACATTCTAAAAACTTTACAGGATAAAGAATATAATTTTGTTTACATATTCTAGAAAGAAAGGTAGCCATAGCAAGTAAGGTTCTCAGCGTAGATTTTTTTTAGTAAAAACATTTTTTTAAATATATTTCCGTAATTAGTAAATTGTTGCAAATTCGCCGTTACATTACGCCTTAAAAGAGTTAACAAATACATTTCTATAATACCATTTCTAAATATTTGTTTAGGAGATATATATTTTTTTATACATTTTAATTTTTTTTTCTATCTTCCGGGCCCCACTCAATGTTGCAAACTTAATGTAAGCATATAAATATGAAATTGTATATTTCTGAGAAAAAAAAATTCATTTCGGATTTCATGTGTTTCTCAAACCGTCCGGGGACGGGCCTATTTATCATTCTAAGGTACAGAGGTGCATTGTGTAATGAAATGTAAGAAATGGTAGGGTAAAGCTCGCCCGGAGGGGGCCTCGCATTGAGGGATTCGTCGTACATAGTACATAGAATTCCATGTTAAACAGTAGGTTTGCTAAATTTGTTAAATGTTTTCCATCCAGGTCTCGACATGGCACCCAGTTCCCATGAGGTGTGTAGGGCTTTAGGTGAGGTATTAGCCACAGTTTGAAATATTTTATTATAGTTTTGATTATTGGGTATTGGTCAAAATCTCATATAGGACATATATTACTTTATTGATAGGGCTGCTCTCAAACCATTATACTCTTAATTTTCTGTAGGTGGATATGTAACTATGTGATCAGCTGACAGTAGTAGTTTATGACAAAACTTATAGTATTCAAACCTAATGTGCAAGTGTTTCACAGTGTTGTGTTGCCACTGGAGCAGTGCATCGCTTAAAGGTCCTTGCTTACGGTGACGGTTGGCTCGGGTTATCTCTTTCCCTAAAATATGGTTGAAAGAGGTAATGGCTGTGCACGGCGTGATGCTCATGAACGGGTGCTGTTTGTGGGGACTGGCCTGCTCCAATTGGCAACATTTTAGTTGGAGGGGATTGTCTTTGCAAATAAAATGATATTTGTCATGAACTGTTGCATACGGCATGGATTGTAAATTGTGTGTATTCATGTGAATTTAGTGTTTTACCTATGCTTTTGTTAAAATAATTGACAAACACTTTTGTAAACTTAGACTAAGTGGACGTTGAAAAAAAAAACAGCGGAGTTTCTTTCCAGTTCTTCTACGCTGTGTTTTGTTTTGCTGAACTGGCCAATGCTAAAATATGACAAATCCGAGTGCAGTGTACTGTCTATGGATGATGAATAAACAATAAAAAAAAAACAACAATATTTGCGATCATTTTTCTAACTAAAAGCAGGTGTGTGGTGTGTCTCACGTTTGATGATAGCATCCTCCATCAAGTATGTCTCGATTAATCAGCCGTACTATCGGACTTCTCGTCACATCTCCAGGATGTCTTGTCTCTTGAGTCTCTTCTCGTTGGGGAGTGTGATAAGCTGCCCTGCCAGCTGGTCCGGTTGTATAGTGTTTATTTGTATGACTTTGCGACAGAAGCTATTTCTTCTCAGACGGTCGATATTTCGAGGAGCTGGTTTAATTCCGTGGTGGTATCATTACCACCATGCAATTACATCAGCTCCTCAAGCTACGGTGGGTTGACTAGGCTTTAGATGATACCATTTTGGAGTCATAAATAAAAGTATATTGCACACTGAATCTCTGAACAAAATAAATGCACTTTTTTCCTAACGGTGCAAAGAAAGTACAAGAATGCATCCTTCGTCGTTATGATTTGATCTTCGGTTCCTCTAGTTATCATTTTGGTTTTCATTAATGCATCTCTCTTCCGGAAAATGATGGTTCTGTCTGCAGGTGAGCGCCTTTCTTCATGCGTCTAACGTCGGAGTTTTTATACGTAGTTCAAACAAGCTCCATAGGTTTGCATAGGTTTACAAATGTTCTCTTATAGTTCTGTTTTTATATAACTGGATATGGATAGCTAATACTAAACCAACCGTCATAACATTAGTCTAACACACAACACGGGAACTATGCCATGACAAAACCTTCCTTATGCTCGGCTACATAGAACTGGATGGAAAACACTAAAAATGTTCATTGCCGTTTCGACTAACGTTCATCAATGCGATGGTACTAACCCGGGACGGATTGACCGTACCACAAAGTAAGTAAGGAAGGGGACCTGCAGCAACAACCAGCCGCAACGGTTGAAAACGGTCACCCATCTAGAACCCAACCGCGCTCAGAGTTGCTACACCAAGGTTATCTAATCGCAAGGCGTCGCGCCACTGGGCTGCCGAGGCTGACTATAGTGCCTCGCTGAGCGCGGTGAAGAGACTTGTATTTTCTGAGCACTTTTGTTTTCTAGGCACAATCGTTTTTCATTATCAGAGCCTCGTAGATAGCTTAGTGGCGCAGGGACTTGCATGAATTCCAAAGGTATGAGGGTCTATTCCTGGAATTCCATAATCAGTAATCAGGAATCCTGAGCCTAAAATACCGCTTTTATAACGGTTTTCAAAGCGATTTTTTTTTTGACGGAAAACTTTGATTCAATTAAAATACCATGCTCTGGAATATTTTCAGCAAGAAAGTCGCTTTGAAAAGCGCTATAAAAGTGGTTGTCTACACTCAGGATTCCTGCTTACTGATTACGGAATTCCAGGAATAGACCTGCTGCGTTCAAATCCACACACATGAACCTACAAGGGATATTCAACACTTCATTTATCTTTATAAGTGGGATAAGTCCATTTTGTTACGAATGCGACCTGTTCCATGGTTCGGAACGATGGTCGAAGCGGCAATGAAAATTGTCCGTGTTTTTCTTCCAGTTCAATTTAACCGATCAATATAAGAAAGGTCCTGGTATCGCAACTTTGTTTTTTTTTTTCAGCCTGAAATGGATAGCTAATACCACACAACTATCGTTATGATGTTTGCCTAATAAAGCACAATCCCGAAGGAAGGAAACAACCACCTAGTAAGGGAACGGGGACTTACAGTTTTACATGGGTTCCGAACCATGGAACAGCTCGCATTCGTAACGAAATGCACTTATCCAACTCAGAGAGAGAAAGAAAGTGGTGCATGAAATTGGTGGTGTGTTAGGCTAATATCATGACGGTCGGATTGGTATAAGCTGTCCATATCCTGTTGCATATGAAAATGCTTCCTTGCTTCATGGTCGATTCTAGATACATATCACATTTATTTAAATTATTAGTATTGAAAATACCCAGTGGCCAGTATATCCTCTCATCATCGTCTCTGCGGGTTGTCATACAAGCTTTCCACGATTTTAGAAACCGAACAACTCAGCTGGTGTAAGTATTTACAGAGGCTAGTTTTTCTCCAGAATCTAACTTGGTAATGAGTTAGTTGCGTGCGGCCGGCAGGCCCACTTAGACGAGAGCCAACGGAACCCTAGTTTTCCGAACTGTGTACATGCTTGACTGACTTTCGTTTGCACTGGCCCTTGCATTTTAATTTTGTACGCTGTTAAACTCACTGATTTTTTTATTAATTTAAATTTGATATTAAATACATATATTTTAAAATAATATAAAAAAAGATAATTAAAATTAAATTTTAATTAACTTTGTCAACAGTCTGCAATAGAAAACATCTTTCCTAAAATGGCCTTCTATGGTTCGTAATATTTTGTATACGGAAACCTCGTACGTAATTGTGTTAAGGAATTATTCTTTTGATATGACGTTGTTTTTCTGTCTGCTTGGCAATTAAGAGGGTAATGAGGTGATCAAGTTCCATACGATGGCTCGTGCCTGTTTCCTCAGTCAAATTAAAAAATATTTTATCGAAATATGGCACATTTAAATAAATAAACTGAGACTCTGAGAAATAACTGAGCTCTTTCTTTGATAACTTAACTTGCATTCCTGATGTACACCTGTTTGTATGTTATCATTTTTAAAAGCGTATATCACGAATATAACTTAAAGGTACAGATGTAGCACTCAGTTCATTAATTTTATTTGCGAAATTTTAGAAAAATATTTCTTAATTTGAGTATAGTAGTATATTAGTATAGTGGCACGGGGACTGGCCTAGCGTACCAGAGGCCTGGGTTCAATACCGACATGCACCGCTGTCTTTCTCTTTCCGAGTCCGATAAGTGCATTTCGTCACGAATGCGAGCTGCTCAATGGTTCAGAATCCATGTAAAACTGTAGGTCCCCTTCCCCTACTAGGTGGTGGGGTTTAAGCCCGCCCGGGTTGGTACCATCGCATTGGATGAAAAGATGGTCGAATCGGCAATGAAAAATTGTCCGTGTTTTCCATCCAGTTCAATGTAGCCGTGCTCATAAAGGGAAGGCCCTGGCATGGCACCAAATTCCTTCGGGAATGTGGTGTATTGGGCTAATATCATAACGGTAGTTGTGTGGTATTAGCCATCCATGTCAGGTCGCATAAAAAAAAATAGTATAGTATAGAACTCAATCACCGCATTATCCTCTTAAGAAGCACTAATCCGATTTAGATGCGGCTGTATCTACATACACCCTAAGGGGTGAACTGTAATGTAGAATAAGTGCTTACAGAGGTAACTGGGTAAAAATCTCGCTTAATTATATGAATTGTGATTTGAAATTGTGTAAGTAAAATTAAAGACACAACCTGTCCGATCTCTTCTGTTTTCAGGTTAATTAAATACAGCATTTTCTTGATCTGGCATATCCACACGGTTTTGAATTTTTAAACTATAAAACAAAGTGTTTTCGGAAACCTAACATGATCTTGTAAAAGCGTGGATGTTAGCTAGAGTTAGTCAGTATGCACATCGTGGTACAGGTCAATTAATAGCTCAGTCAAATATTCCTTTTGGCGTTTTGGTATGATCACGTTACATAAAAAAAAATACTATTTCACTTAAAAATCAACCCTAAAAATTTCAGCTGTTCTCAAATTTAATTTTAATCTCAAAACAACATTCCAATGCCTCTTAAGTTGAGAACAATTATAAAGAGCATCTTTATTCAATAAATCAATCATATAAGTTCAAATATTTGAGCCGGGCTGTACAATCGAAAGTAATTGAAATATTGCACGCCGACTGAGTATTTAATTTTGATTGATATTTATTTGACCTGTTACTGGAATGTTTTAAGTCATGCAATGACAGCTCGATGTCTGTATTTCTACCTTAGCAGAGCACAAAAAAGCATCTATCACACCAAACTGCATCTCGTGCCGTGCACATCCACCACCGCTGCACCGATCGCTCTAGCAGAACGCGCGCCGCATATAAAGTGTTGCATGCTCCATTTTCCACGCACAGTATCACCCGAGCGCCGTCCGTCACGATGCTACACCACATTCTGATATTGTCGCTCGCCTCGGCGGCCCTCGGCAGGACGGTCGAGGACGCGAGGGGGCCCGAGGACGCCCTCTTCGGGGACCTGAGGGTCGCCTACGAGACCTACAGGGAGTGCAGCGGCGGGGAGCTGACGAACTGCTTGAAGATGAAGCTGGCGAAGGCCCTCGGCAGGGCGGAGAGGAGCGAGGAGATTTCCCTCCTCAGCGGCGTGACCTTGGTGAAGGACAAGTCGGAGGCGAAGGCGGAGGAGAGGCCGAGCGTGGAGGAGCTTCCTAGGGCGTTGCTGGAGAAGGAGGGCGCTTTGGACAACATCATTATGGATAAGCTGCTCGGATTCATGCAGTCCCATACCTTGCAGGTGAGATTAAAGTAACGGATTGAATCTTCGATAGTGCGTGTTCTGGTAAGCAATTTCCATATTGTAATTGTTGATCGCATGAATACACCGTTCGTGAGATTAGACAGCTAATATTATGAAGTTCAGGTGCAGTGATTTAATATAATTTTAACTTTACCAACTGCATTTTTGACTTGTCAGTCAGTCAGCGTGTTTGCGTCCACTGCTGGACATACGCCTCTACAATTTTCCTCCAGTCCTCCCGGTCTTCAGCGGTGCGGAACCACTGCTTTCCGCCGACGCATTTGATGTCGTCGTCCCACCTCCGCGGCGGGTGGTCTTCCCACCATGCCGCTCCATGGCTGCTGCAAGTCATAACTATTCAGAGCAACAACGCCGCCCAATTCTTACTCCTTGATTGCTCCAAATATTTTTGGTTTTTGCGGACGCCAGGAATATTCCCTTATAATTCCATGATTTCAGAAATCAATTCTATGGGTCTTCTAGCGGAAGTCATAGTTTTCATGTAGAACTCAAAACGAGCTATTTTTTTAGCAAGTCAGTCAGTCAGTCAGTCAGTCAGCGTGTTTGCGTCCACTGCTGGACATATGCCTCTCCAATTTTTCTCCAGTCCTCCCGGCCCTCAGCGGTACGGAACCACTGCTTTCCGCCGACGCACTTGATGTCGTCTTCCCACCTGGCGGGTGTTCTTTTGCAATTTTTTTATTAAATCAAATAATTCGTTTTTTTAATAAAAGTTAGCTAAGTGCAGGGTTTGAGATGCGGTGCCCAAGGTAATGTTGCCAATGGCAAACAACATTTTCGCTGTTTCGATATTTTTGTATGTGTTAAGGTTGAATGAATGATGGTCGAAGTGGCCATAAAAATTGTCCGTGTTTTCCATCCAGTTCAATGTAGCCGTGCTCATAAAGGGAAGGTCCTGGCATATGGCACCTAATTCCTTCGGGAATGTGGTGTATTGGGCTAATATCACAACGGCACCTGTGTGGTATTAGCCATCCATGTCAGGTCGCATAAAAAAAAATGTAATAAAGATAATATTTATAATTTGGTTTTCTGCTTGTATGGTCCATTCTTAGCGAGATGAGGTGAATTTAGCTTTTCTTAGTACCTTTGGTCTCTCAGCACAGTTACCCGTATAGGTTTTTTATAAAAAAATACATATAAATATACGAAAAAGATTTGATTTTAGAATTGCTGAAATTTTTTGTAAAATATTTGTAGGTTTTGATACAAGATCTACTAAACTTAACATTTCGTTATGTTACTCTTCATAATTCCTTATAAAAATAGCATTTAAAATGTATGTAATGTAAATTGCGTAATTAGATTGCTGTGTTCAACTTTATCAAAATTAGAATTTTATTAAAGGAACGAACAATACTCTATTATGCATACAATTTACAAATGAAGAAATATCAATCATATTGAATGACAGACATCCTGATCCAGGTACGCTATAGAAAGAGCAAATTCACGTTGCAACAATGCTTTTAGACTACCTTTTTATAATCTATCTAATCTATCAGTTGACCTTATTTGCAATGGGTCAAATAAAAAATTTAAGAGAATGATTTGCATTTTCTAAATTCTCGTAAACGTATTTTCCAAGTCGGTGATAAGTTGGCTGAGTTTGTTAACGACGAAGTTATTATTGAAGCACGATTAAATAACACTATAGGGAATAAAAGCCTCTTCACATGGAATAATTCACTAAGCAAACACAACTTAATTGATGTAATCGTTTTTAAAAGAAAGGTAGACTTACCTGAAACAATTGATTCGTGCAAATGTTTGTCACGCATAACCGATAACACACGAAATTGACTGGTTAACACTTACCAGGAAATGCTCACATATAT
Organism: Incurvaria masculella; assembly: GCA_946894095.1. Classification (NCBI taxonomy): domain Eukaryota; kingdom Metazoa; phylum Arthropoda; class Insecta; order Lepidoptera; family Incurvariidae; genus Incurvaria; species Incurvaria masculella. The sequence goes on along the minus strand of OX335662.1, from coordinate 12,906,638 downwards.
TACAATAGATTATTCGAATCGTAAAGTAAAGTTAATATTTGTTGAAGGAAAATCGGTTATTTTGTTCCACTCCCAGAATAAACAGATTGGCATGATGTTACATTAGTATCCAGACTGAGTTCAACGCATGGACTACAAGAATCCTGTGTTGGATCATCGATTCACACGTTGTTATTGTCAATGCCAATGTTGGAATTAGATTTACAATTTCGAGAAAACAACGCTCGTTGATGATTTATGTTTTAAGGTTGGTCTTCCTGCTCAACTCCTCATACAAAAGTGGAAAGAAGATCGTGCTCATATTTCTTGTGAAAAATCCAAAATTATACTCAAGACAGCTTTATTTGATCGAACTAGATGTCTGATGACCATTGGAGTTGTAAAATATTGTTTGGTTTCCTAAGTCCGAAAGTTTGAATCTTTCGCACGTTTTATACAACAACTTTGGAGATGGATTATTCAACGATAAACAAAAACATCTTAAAAAGAATAGTCATCAGACCTAGCTTGCCCGAAAAAATATAATCAATTTGGTTTTTGTTTTATTTTTCACTACAACGGTCGTGATTTACTTTTAGCTATAAGTCGTTTTTTAATTAACATTTTCGTAAATCTTACCAAATCGAACACTATGCTCATTGCCTGCTATGTGGAATTGGTCCAAATATCAGTTTATTTATTGTTTATTCATCATCAATAGACAGTACACTACACTTGGATTTGTTATATTTTATCATTAGCCAGTTCGGCGTTTCCAAAGGCAGGTGCCATCATAGATAAAAAGGAAGTGATAGATAGCTGACGTCATACAACGTTCAGTCACTGAACACTGCTTATTTTCGTTGGTACTATGACATTTCTAACCAGCGCCATATCCCGTCACTGCCAGCACTAGTCACCTAATCAAACTAGGCTTGATTCCAAATTCTGCCTAGGTAGACTTGATGAAAACCTTACATTTTAACTATACATTAAGAAATGTCATTTTAAATAAAAAATATTAACGATATTCGTTGGTTTCTATTTAACCTAAATTTTACGGATCTTCGAAGTAACGTAAAAATGCTTAAAACCATACAATTTTGTAATGGTTATTCCGTGGTTTTATATCATCAAGCTGTCAAAATCAAACTCGGATTTCCGATTTGTAGAGCGCGGAACCGGAATAAACGTCAACGTCAACCTATTACTTGCTGTAGGTAAGCTGTCAAATCAAACTCGGACTCGTAAATGTTAGTTCGCTCAACGCCCCCTACGCGCGCTCTTCAATTTCTCCATGCATTTAAGATGGTTATACTAGCCAATGCGAATGGTTTGAATGCGTTAAATTCCTGATCTCTATGGAATGAGAATATGAAAAAAAAACATGTATAACTTTAGCTAACGCTCTACCAAAACAGGAAGAAAAATGTTAAAGAAATTGATATTTTATGCATGGAAAAAAAATTTGGAGTCAGGTCTCAAATATATTCTTTTTCAAGTTTGCGGCTTATATTTATATAAACTAATATTGATTTTAATACTATTTCAAAGATCTTAACATTATCTACCCATTCAGTGAAGAACATGTTTAGTTTTTCCCAATTTATTTAACGAAACAATAAAAAACCGGTTTCACGCGTTATGCGGGTTGGTCACATTTAGAAAAAAATATTTCGAGCTGCTTTAACTAAGCGACACGTCGGGCTCTGGCTATCTCGTTTTAATCGCAAAAAATGGTCCAAAATGTTTAGGTATGAGGATGCTCTTAAAAACGTTAGTCGATCGGTTTGGTGTACACGCCAATTTAGGTATCTAGTGGGACTAGGGGGCTCTGAAATATAAATTGCAACGCCACCTGTCGACTTTTATAATCCCTATTTAACAATGGTATTACGTTAGCAATCTGTGTGTTCCCCTTTAATCTATGCCGCCATCTAACATGTTGCCAATTGGAGCAGACCAGTCCCCAAAAACAGCACCCGTTCACGAGCATCACGCCGGGCACAGCCATGCGTCATTATCACCAAGTAAATAAGCACATCAATCTAACAAGTGCTAACAAAAAATCGTTAACTTCACAATGAAACCACCGTTGCATTGAATGTTCATCGTATAATCAATTAAACTTTACAATCATTACAGTTTCGAGCGATTCAATTAAAACTCTTCGAAGCGCAGCGCACATAACCGACTATCAATTAAAACCGTCAGACGAATTAGCATGACACAAACATGCTATCTCAACAAAAAGTTGCATTCTCGCCCGGAGTCCGCGGAACGAATCTCCGCTCAAACCGATCGCTTTTTTTCCTTCGCCGCGGTCTATTAAATGGATTTTCCATTTTCCTTTTTGTCGGATCGCGTCGATGCGCGCACGGCACACATGCTCGTTGGAGTGTTGTCAATTACATAGGTGCGTGGTCGAACGCCTCGCCGTAAGTGTCCACACTTAGCGGCGTGAGAAGTTTCACGTTAATGCTTGCTTGAGGATAAGAGTTGACTTTGTGACGAATTACATTTTCTAGCTCTCTAGTTGGTAACATTATTTAGATTCCTCCATATGTAGGTTTCAATGGCTGGTAGCTCACTGACGCGGGGACTTGCCTTTCATGCCAGATGTGCCTTTCCTCGTACCTTTAACCTGGGAGTCATCAAGCGTAATTTGAAAAAGCTCGATAGCTCAGCAATGGTCCGCAAATCCACTGGTATGGATGCTGAGCACCTTTTTTTAAAAAAAAAAGGTCATAGGTACATTCCCCGCTCCTTTTATGAACCACTTTGTTTCTTTTTCTAAGTTAAATAAGTGCATTTCGTCATGAATGGAAGCTGTTCCCAGGTTCGGAACCCATTTAAAATTGTAGGTACTATTCCCCTACTTGGTGGTACAGTTAAGCCAGTCCGGGTTGGTACTGTCGTATTGGACAAAAATATGGGAAAACAGCAATGAAAAATAGTCCATCCTTTTCAGCACTGTCAGCCTCGGTAGCTAAGTGTGCGACGCCTTGCGAATCGATAAGCTGGGGAAGCACCTCTGAGCGCGATTAGGTTCTGGATGGGTGACCATTTTCAACTGTTGAGGCTGGCCGTGGTTCGGATTCCAGGTAAAACTGTAGGTCCCCTTCCTTACTTACTAGGTGGTAGGGTTAATCCCGCCCGGGTTGGTACCATCGCATTTAATGTTGCCAAGTGATATAAGGAAGGTCCTGGCATGGCACCTAGTTCCCATGTGGTGTGTTAGGCTCATATCTGACGGTCAGTTCGGTATTAGCCATCCATGTCCAGTTACATAAAAAAAAACAGTTTAATGGAGCCGTGCTCATAAAGGGCAGGTGCTAGAATGGCACCCAATTCCTTCGGGAATGCCAACCAGGGCCGGTCTCAAGGGTCGAAACAAGTTCACCCATGCAGCACGCGAACCCAGAGTTGTTTCATCTCCATTTTGAGTTCGTCAAACAATGTCACAGTACATTTACAGTTGAGGAAAACATAGGGAGTAAATCCATTACTTCGGTGCTGGTAGTGATAAGCTCGCAACTCATTATATGTGGCTAAAAACATCATTGAAGTTAACGGGCTCAATATTATAAGCTGCGAGTAACTTTTTCAGTTCTCGGGATCCAGAAATAGCACTAAAAGTTATGTATTTTATTAATGTGTTAGTTAAATTAAGAAAAATATTTATTATATTTTGATAATTGCTATTGAATTAAATATTGTATACAGATATGGGTAATCGATAATGCTTGCAAATAAGATATTCAGAAATATTAAATTATTATAATAAAAAAGTCAACAACGTATTGTTTTTATTTAATTGAATAGCATTGGAACAAATAAATGAACAATATCTTGAACGAAAACACAAACGAACAAATTATTATTAAATTTACAATTTTGACGAAAAACAGTGGCTCTATTCTCTTACATTTTACACCCCTCAATGCCTATAATACATCTCCAACATATCCTCAACGGAATTTCCGTTAAGGCGATAGGACTATTCAACTGCTCGCACCATACAAATGCACCTTTAAACAAATGTAATAATTTATTTATTTCTTTACATTCGAATGTTGTCAAAACGGTTTTGTAAAAACACTAAATAATTTTATTACTACATTAATATGTAGTGAATCTCCTCAGCAAGTCCGAATACAACTGCAGACTGAGGATGGATTGTTATTTTTTTTTTATTCCATCATTTATTTAAATAATAACAATAAAGTCGATTTTTCACATTAGAAATCTGTAAGTTTAATTATTTCTAGATATAAGCAAAAACAGCAATTTATGAATTTATAAACAAATAATTCCATCTGCTTTTAGATTTCTAATATCTGTCATTTAGTCAAAAAAGTTCGGAAATGGACACCGTTTCCGCAAAAAACGAGAAAAATTAAACATACATTAACGAAAGTAGGTTGATCCCTAGATGAGGAATCATATATTTTTTTTTTTTTTATGTGACTGGACATGGATGGCTAATACCACAAGTTCTGTCATGGTATTAGCCCAACACACCACATGGGAACTAGGTGCCATGCCAGGACCTTCCTTATATTGCACGGCTACATTGAACTGGATGGAAAACACGGACAATTTTCATTGCCGCTTCGACCATCGTTCATCCAATGCGATGGTACCAACCCGGGCGGGATAAACCCTACCACCTAGTAAGTAAGGAAGGGGACCTACAGCTTAACGTGGAATCCGAACCACGGCCAGCCTCTCTCAACGGTCGAATGGTCACCCATCCAAGACCAGACCGGACCCAGCGTTGCTTAACTTCGGAGAGCGATCGCCGAAGTGTCGCGCCACTGGGCCACTTGTAAGAATGACACTTCTAATCATCAGACTTAGTTAGTTAACTTGGGGTGCCCCGTCTAACTTTGCGATTTGGCTAGTACCAGCGTCTTAATCTGGACATCATTCCGATTGCAGGTGAAGTTCCCCGCCGGCTCGGAGCTGCAGCGCGCTTTCGAGGAGGGCCGCAGCCGGAGGAAGCGGCTCATGCCCCTCCTGATCATCCCGCTGCTCATCGGTGGGATGATGGTACCCCTAGCCTTCGGAGCTCTGGCCCTGCTCGCCGGCAAGGCCCTCATCGTCTCCAAGCTGGCGCTGGTCCTCGCCGGCATCATCGGCCTGAAGAAGCTGCTCTCGCCGTCGGGCGGCGGCCACGAGTCGCACGAGGTGGTCGTCTCGGCGGGTCACGGCGGCTCCGGGTGGAGCAGAGCCTTTGAGGGTGCCCAGGACATCGCGTACAGCGCCTACAAGCAGTAAACACCAGTCAGGAGAGGTTTGGGTTCTTCGAGATTGCGGTGCGGGAATGAGGTATTCTTGGATTGGCACTCAAGACTGATTTAAGATTGGAAAAAAATTGAGAGTAGACAAGAGAACAAACAAATCTCACTGATTGAGGTTATTCTTGGATTGTCACTCAATACTGATTTAAGATTGGGAAACATTTGAGAGTAGACAGGATAATATACATATCTCAATCATTGAGGTTATTGGATTGTCACTCAAGACTGTTCTATGATTGGAAAAAAAAAGTAGTAGACAGGAGAATAAATATATCTCAATGAATGGGGTTGGATTGTCACTCAAAGAATATTCCCAAGAATTTAAGATTGGGAAACATTTGAGAGTTGACAAGAGAACAAACACATCTCTCTGATTGAGGTAAATCTTGTATTGTCACTCGAAAGATATAAAGACTAATGTAAGACTGGGAAGAACATTTGAAGAGTTGACAAGAGAATATACACATCTCATTGATTCAGGTTATTCTTGGATTGCCACTCGTAGGATCTTATCAGTCTGACTGGTTTTAGATTGGGAAAAAAACATCTTACCGACGCATTATGTAGTTAAGGAAACCGCAGGGAGAACTTAAACCTTTTCGAGAATCGAAACTTAACGATAACTGATAAGCCATCGAGAATGCTAGAAATTGCCTAAGGAAGTTTTAAAGAAATGGGTCACATTGGAGCGGTCTGTTTTCGCCTTGATGTATGACTCTACCTATGGAGAGAGATCTACCTAGCCTGGGACTGGTAGCGAGCGCAGGCTTTGTAGGATTCCTGTGCACGACTTCGAAACCGGTATGTGTGGAAAGTTGGATGGGAGAAAAGCGCTGTGTTGGGTAAGTACCGGCTTATAATGTGCTAAGACTGTTTCTATGTAAACGTTTTGTTCTGTTAAATTATTTTAATTTATTTGAGATTGTCTGAATTTTAACTTAGTATGATTGATTTTTTATGCGTTTCATTTATTATTTATGTATCGACTTTAGTATTTATGTATGTTTATGAATTACAAAACAAATATAGTCATTTATTTTTATTTTGTGTAAATATGTAATATAACTAGTACATTTGTGTAGATATTGCATTTATTATATTTTATTTTGTTTAATAATTTGTATATAATTTTATTTGTTATGATCACATATACGTTACAAGATATTGTATTATAAAATATATATTATATTATTGTTATATATTTTCGTACACATAGATGAGTAATGTTACTGATCTCGATATTTTCTTATAAGAAGGTGCTTTTTTGAATCCAAAGTTTTTTTTAAGATTTTAGTTTGACTCAAGACTTGTATATATATTTACTTATTGTCGTAGACTTGGTGTAATGAGTGTGTGGAAATATTGATTATTTCTAGTAAGACATTATTTATTGGAGTGTTTGGTGTGTTTGAACTTGTCAATAAATTAATTATAACATTTACTTTGAGTAACCGTGCATTTTATATTGACATCCTTAGCCCCTGAAACTTATTAATAAAAACCGGCCAAGTGCGAGTCGGACTTGCACACCCAGGGTTCCGCACCATCGCATAAGATTCAACACAAGCAATCACGTTTTTTGTATGGGCGATTTTTATTATTTAAAAAAAAATATTTTTTTTTTAATTTTACCCCTTTGTTCTTATAACGGCAAATACAAACTCTATGAAAGCTGCCTCCCTATTACGGTTCATGGGATACAGCCCTGTGACAGACGGACGGACGGACGGACGGACAGCGGAGGCTTAGTAATAGAGTTTCGATGGCACCCTTTGGGTACGGAACCCTAAAAGCCCTATAACCTCACATAATTGTAATAATGTTCATACTTCGTTTACAGAGGTCATGGGTTCAAATCCCAGCCCGTTCATGCACTGCTTTGTTTCTCTATCCGACCCGGTTTATTGAGTCTAAGTAGAGTTTAAGAGGAATAGATAGTTTGCTAATGTCATACAAGTGTTGAATAGGGTACAATAAAAGTACACAGATGGCGTGTGCAATTCACATTTCAAAATATATTGAATTTAAATCAATGAATATTAATGATTAAATATACTTTTACGTACTAAGCATGTACGTCCTTGCTTTACGGTCGATTATACATACATACATGTCACATTCCTTGGAGTGAGCAAAGTACACGCTTAGTACGTGAAAGTATATTTACTTAAGTCAACCTAGGACCGGCTCTAGCGTCTGATACCAAATACGATTTTGGTGACGACGGCAATATGTTTCAAAATACAATCTTACAAAATACAAGGTACGTAACGCAGGTATAGCGTTCAATAAATCTATGTAGGTATAATATTTAATACTGTGTTAGTAGGAGGCATTGATTACGGGAAGAGGGACTGAAGGAGAATTCAAAATTATGGTTGTACAGCAGATGGCGGAATTGGTTAGACGCAACACGCGCGAATGGTATATTTGGCTGGTTCGGGTCCAGCCTTGCAGTATACTCGTAAATAGTTCTTTTTACAGGGATCTTTCTTTAATTAATGTGTCCTTGCTTCACGGTTGATTATACATAGGTACATGTCACATTTCTTAAATATTAATGGCATTTTTATTTAATGTAACGTTTTCGTCATGTCCACCTATGCAAAATTTGGCATAAAGCTAAGTTTAATGACGCTTAGTGTAACTAGTTCCGGCAGGGACGGGAGATGGCGCTGGTTAGAAATGTCATAATACCTGCGAAAATAAGCAGTTTTCGGCGAGTTGTGTAAGTTGTGTGAAGTTCTCTATCTGTACCTTTAATCTATGGTCTAAGTAACCAAGACGACTGCGATATGCACCAGCCGAAATCAATTTGTATTCATTGATGGTCAGACCTGTTTTGACTCGAGCTTGTATTCCACAGTTCGTTGTCACGAGACAATAGCATCGTATCAGGACACTTTCATTGGCCTGGTGATCTCCTTTGGTGTGCCAATTTTATGTTTAAAGTGTGTAGTCATGTTTTTATCTCGTGAAACACTAACCGTATACGCTCTCGACCTGGTGCACTTATAGATGAAAAATGTAGTCATTGTAATTCGAAGCACTGAACAACTCTGTCCTGGTCTCAACAGAATAACTTTTTTTTTCAACGAATGTGTTTGTAAGTAGAATCGATCGTGAATCATGGACACATTAATTAAAGATAGAAAGATGTAAAAAGAACTAATTTATGAGTTTACTGCAAGACCAGAGCAATAATGATGATACGGAATGACCCATAACTAGCGATTGGACGATGGGTTATTTTATTCAGTAGCCATGCAATATACGTACTGACATGGCCCCTAATTCCTTCAGGAATGCGGTGTGCTAGGCTAATATCACATCGGTATGTGGTTTTCTTACTTCGACCCACATGCTATGTTCTGACCGACCGACCCAAAAATTCCCAAATTAAATGTTGCGTTTACTGTTATGCATGAATAAATGACAAACGAGTCATTGGGATAGGTTTGAACATGATCTATGTATACTTTGCCTTCTGCGAGGACCAACTTGTGTGAACCTGTCGCCGATTCACAAACACGAAACAGATTTATGGTAATCGGGTTGAGCGATAGTTTAGGGGTCAACCGTCACTATTTCACAATAATTTGCAAAACAACGCCCATGCCAACACTATTCAAAAAATATTGCCAACGATAAAAAATCGTCTGGATCGAGCCTCCAAAGTCACGCAGCATCATATTCGGCATCACAAAGAGTTCGTTGCGTCATGTACCGGTCACGGCACGTCATGTGCCGTTGCGGGTGCCCGGATGACCGATGTTTTTTGCGACAAAAAGAAAGTGTGATTCACTCGGAAGATCGTGGGTGAGGCGAGCTGTCAAAACGACACGCGTTAGCTGCGGCCATTGTGAATTGTGCAAGTCAAACGTGAGACCCATGAGGTGGTCATTATTTTAAATGACAATGGAAACATAGCTTGTTCGCGCATCTTTTAAATACGTTTTGCTAGATAGAATTTCTTCAATCAATGGCACTTTACCATATTTAAAACATTGGCAACACAGATAGATTAAACAAGAGAAAAGCGCGGGAAAACGGACACATGGCTAATGGGTTCGTTTTGGGTTGGAAGTGGAAAAAGTGGAAAGTGACAATTAAACGACTATTACCTTAATTACACCCTTGAAAAGTTAAAGGGCATTAATATTTCACGCATTATCCTAATACTAGATAAATACTGAAAACAATTATTTCGAACTATTTACTATTTTAGCACAGTTAAAATTCAGTAATTTATGGTAAAGTATTTCTCATTACTATTAATTTATTACGGTAACTATCTATTAATGAGCCAAAACGGTTAGTACTAAACAGTAATTTTAACCGATTGAACAGAACCGTTTGGAAAAATAACACGTGTGATAGAGCAGATGATTTTGAAACGATTATCGTAACTGATTGAACAATGCGGCTGACTAGAATTTAGGCGTGCTTCTACCCAGTTTCAAGAGGTACAGGAATTTTAACAGACTATAATATTTCACTGAATATAAGATGTACTTAAAAATGGAAAAAATACTAAAGCTAGAAAAAGTTTTCAAACAGTAAGAGAAAACAGTTATTATTATTAACAGTTAACATATTGTACGATGTTATCAATCTATAGCTTCCTATTTATCTATGAAAGCTTTCGCTGCAGTACAAGGTTGTCTTTTATTGACTGATTGAACGTTCAATATTATTCCGAACTTATTACTTTTGTTACCTTACAGGCCAAGAATAGAGAAAATATTTTTGTCGAAAGTTGTTGCAATATTTTTTATGTATACAAAAGAATTACTTCCTATCCTACATATAATAAATGTAATCATGGTTTGACAACGTAAACATACAGAACCTTCTTTTGAGTAATTTGCGTGAGAAACGAATGCATTTTGCACTCAAAGAAAATATTGTATGTGTAGCAATCGTTGGGATCCTTTCACTAGCCAGAATTCTTGTTTCGGGCAAATAAAAATATTAGTATACTCAATGAAAGATTAATGAATGCGACGAACGTTTATTTAAACATTCTGTTTCAGTTTTTGTTTCATCGTTTCGTCCATTATAGTAAATTAAACCCTCGGATTTCTAATTTTTTTTCTTCTTTTTCGGACGGTTCGATTACTTCTGGCGAAAAAGAATGCTTCCGATAATTATAAAATCTGATGGCAATGCTACAATGTATATTTCGTTGTATAATCATAATAATAAAGCCTAAAATTGAAAAACCTTAAAGCGAAATCCTATCTTTTTCTTGTATTTTCTTGCTAAATACATACCTAACGCTTAGGGTCGCGCTTAAAGTCTTCTCAAGGGATATTTTTTAAAAAGTACTAGACGAAAATTTTCATATAATTATCGAACCTGCTCATATATTTCATGAGAATCGGTTGAGAAATGTGACCTGCAGAGGAGAATATCTGGACAGACGCACAAAAACATTTTTAGTCAACCTGTAACGGAGACCCACGCTCGCACTTCGCACGTCAATAAATTTAATGATCTATTCTCGCGTAATATTTGGTTTAGGCGGCAGTTTCTGAATGAAATGCTGATAAAGAAATGTATTTTTTGTTAAAGTTAAATAGTTTGTTGTTTTAATCAAATAAAAAGTAAGCTTGCATGTTTTTACGGGATAAAAAGTAGCCCACGTGTATCACTGTTGCTCCGTGAAAGAAGGCACACTACCAAACACACTTACGCATAATAATATTAGTAGGGATCTCACAGTATAGTCTAGATATTCTGCTCGAAACTACCATTTTTTATTTTAAGATAATTAGCTAGCGAGAGTTTCGAAATAAAATTAAGTTTTTTTACTTTTTACTTGAAATATAGATGCCAAACCAGAAAAATAACTATACTCTATTTCTTACGAATCCGCAAGGTATGACTTGTTAGAATATGCCACTTCAACGTCTCCACTCACAGCCCGCGGTCAACAAAAATGTTTCCAGGCTCACCTTGACTACGTACCGGCCGTATGATTATTGAAAATAATATTCCGGGAGGTTACGACATTTTTGGTCACGATAAGGTAAATGGCTGAATCTGGCTTCACATGTTAGAGACCAACCCTGTTATACTAAATATGTCGGTCTGCCTGTGCCAAGTGCTTGCGTTATCTAGATTGGCTATATAAAATAGATGTCGGTATGTACCTGCTGATGAATATCCTGATTGTATTGAAATATTGATACCCATTAATTATACAGCAATAAACAGTCAGTTTTTAAATTAAATACTTGAATATACCTAATGTTATATCTGTAACCTAAATCGCTTATAACTACGTAATGCAACCAAAGATTTGTTCAGGTTTTTTGCATTGCTAAGCAAGTATGTACTGACACTTTCATGCTTCTCAATTGCAGCCATTTATCTTATCACATATATTGTTTGTCACGTAATGCAACCACTCGGCGCAGGCAGACTGACACATTTAGCTTCAGAGGGTTGGTATTTTTCCTATGAAACCAGTTTCAGCCATTTACGTTATCGTAACCATTTGTGTCGCGACCTCTTAGCCTATAAATATTCATTGCTAAGTTGCTGCAAGAAAGACAAACTAAAGAAACGCTCTTAAGCTTTTATAATAAAAGTAGAGCTTTTATAGAATATTCTAGAAATAATAATCCTTAAGATATTAATTTGTCGAACTATTTAATTGTTGAATAGGAAAAATTCCCTAACATAGCTAGTGTTTTAAATATAAAGTTTAATTTAAATTATTATTTAATTTAAAAATAAAGTTTTCTGGGTTTTTACCTGAAATAAAAATGCCAAACCATAGAACAAACTATACTCTGTTTTTTTCCGAATCCGCAAGGTATGACTTGTTAGAATATTCCATTTGAACGTCTCCACTCACGGCACATGGTCAGGAAGGCGGGCGTACAACCGAAATATTTCCAGGCTTACCTAGACTAAATACCGAATGATTATTGGAAATAAATATTCATTGCTAACTTTCTGTAAGAAAGACAAACTAACAATCACTCTTAGGTATTTATAATATAAGTAGAGCTTTCATAGAATATTCTAATGATCCTTAAGATATTAAATTTATCGAACTATTTAATTGTTGAATAGGACACATTCTCTAATATAGCGAGTGCTTTGAATAAAACTAAAGTTTTCTGGGGTCTTACCTGACATATAGATGCCAAACCATAGAACAAACTATACTCTGTTTCTTCCTATTCCGCAAATTATGACTTGATAGAATATTCCACTTGAATGTTTCCATTCACGGTTCACGGGACGGGTGGCACAACCGAAAGGTTTCCAGGCTCACCTACACTACTTACAGGCCGAATCATTATTAAAAATAAATATTAATTGCTTAGTTGCTATAAGAAAGACAAACTAACAAACACTCTTAAGGATTGATAATATAAGTAGAGCTTTCATAGATTATTCTAGAAATAATGATCCTTAAGCTTATTTATCGAACTATTTAATTGTTAAATAGGATACATTCCCTAATATAGCGAGTGTCTTGAATAAAAATAAAGTTTTTAGGGTTTTTATCTAAAATATCGATGCCAAACCATAGAACAAACTATACTCTGTTTCTTCCGATTTCGCAAAGAATGACTTGATAGAATATTCCACTTGAACGTCTCCACTCACGGGCACGGGCGGCACAACCGAAATGATTCGAGGCTCACCTAGACTACCGGCCGAATGATTATTGAAAATAAATATTCATTGGAAAGAAATCGTCTGTCAGCCTTCATTTTCACTGGAGGTCGCAGATTTGACACCCATAGAAAGTTTTAATTGAGCGAATATTATTGTAAACTCTTCAGGTGTCAAATACGCAATGTCGAGTCTTGAGGTGTCTCCGAAAAAAGCCGCTTCGGCAAGCTTTTTAATGCGATCCATCGAATGAATATTTGTAGTAGTAAATATTCACATTATGATTTAAAAAATACGACCAACTGCAAGTCGGACTCGCACGCCAAGAGTTCCGTACCATGGAACAAGATTTAACACAAAATACCACGTTTTATTACGGTTCATGAGATACAGCCCGCTGACGGACGGACGGATGGATATATATATATATATATATATATATAGCAGAGACTCCTCCGGCTCCGGTAGCACCCTTTGAGTACTGAACCCTAAAAACATTTTTGGATGATTTGGGCTTTTTCAAATTATGATTTTTCACGGACGCAAGGAAAGAAAAAGTAACATATTTTGAAAGATCGAGAAATATTTATTGTCGAGTAATGCTTATAATTGATTTTTATTTTATAAGTACGTACAATCAATACATTTCTTACCATTCATGTCGTAACAGGATCGTAGCTAAGGGTCGGATTCCTTGTTAAGATGTAAATCATGAAATGAAATGAAAAATGAAAAAAATACTTCATTTGCAGCCATACGGTACAAAAAGGCGGAAATTAATGCCATAAGGCATTCTCTACCATTCAACCTTAGAGATGTAGGAGAGGTGCAGTGAGGCGGGCAAAAAAATAAACGTAAAACAAAATGAATTAGCGAAAATATTAACTAACCTAAAAATAAGGATTTATGTATTAAAATAAATTACATACAAATATGTACATACACTTAAACATATTAATAGGTATAAGATACAAATACATAAATATTATTTTAGATTATATGAACAGATTTACACATAAAAAAAATACAAATATATATATATATATATATATATATTTGATAAATAGTGTGAAAAAAAAAATACTCTTGATTTTTGAGAACAATGTGACAAGAAACAATCAGGAAGTAAGAAAATGACATTTAAGACGCTCTTTAAATATATTAATTGACTGAGATGTGCGTACATCAAGTGGAAGCTGGTTCCACATACGCGCAGCGCTGACAGCGAAAGAATCTGTGTAGAATGAAGAACTATGTCCCGGAATAGCAAGAAGCAAATTATTTGAGGATCTGAGAGGTAGGCCATGAGAACAGAGGAGTTCTATCCTATCAGTAAGATATTTAGGAGCAGCTGGATTATTTAATAAACCAAAGAGAAGGGAAAGAACATGGGTATTTCTGCGTTTACGAATGTCAAGCCAATTAAGTGAGGCGCGAAAATTAGAAATATGATCAAACTTACGCAACCCATATATATATCTTATGCAAATGTTTAGAAGTCGGTCAAGTTTGTTAAGTAGGTATTCATCTAAATCTGGATAGCAGATATCAGCATAATCAAGTATGGGAAGCAACAAAGAGTTTACGAGCGTAATTTTAGTGTTGATAGGAATAAAGTTTTGCAAACGCTTGAGAGAGTGCATGCTACCGAAAACCTTGCGACTAACTTCACTGACTTGTTTACTCCATGATAGAGTTTCATCAATCCAGAGTCCCAGGTTTTTGACATGTTTGCTGCAAGGGACAGTAATCCCGTCAAAAACAATGGGAGGCAGACTTTGACGATCCAACTTAGCCAACATCATGTGAGAGCCTATTATGATAGCCTGTGTTTTTGATGGATTGACTAATAATCCAAATCGACTAGCACAATCGAGAGCAGTATCTAAGTCAATGTTCATGAGAGAGATAGCAGATATTACATCATCAAGTCGAAAGTGCCTATACAACTGCAAGTCATCGGCGTACAAATGGAAGCGGGAAAGAAAGAGTCCAACAATGGAGTTAATAAAGACTGAGAATAAAAGAGGAGAAAGCACACCGCCTTGAGGCACACCAGCAGTGATGTCACACCAAAGTGAAGTGACATTGTCCACCCGGACGCACTGCCGACGACCCCGAAGGTAAGAAGAAAACCAATCAAGTCCTGACTGTGAAATATTCAGAGAATGCAAGGTAGCAATGAGGATATCAGCATCAACTGAATTAAAGGCACTACTGAAATCTAGCAGAACCAGAAGAGTCAGCTGACGATCATCCATGGCAAAGCGAATATCATCTGTGATTTTGACAAGGACTGTGGTTGTACTATGACATGGACGAAAGCCAGATTGGTATGGGCTTAAAAGATCATTAAGTGTTAAAAATTGTGTGAGTTGAGTGTGAGCAGCACGCTCCAGGACCTTGGAGAGAAATGGGAGAATAGATATGGGGCGGTAGTCTTTGAACTCAACAGGTGAGTAAATTTTGGGGAGGGGAATGACATATGCTTATTTCCAGGAAGCAGGAAAATTACCTGACGATAGAGAAAAATTAACTATGTGTGAGATTATAGGTAGAATATTATCCAATAGTGGGACAAGTAGTTGACGACTCATACCATCAGGACCTACAGCTTTGCTTTTTAAAGAAAGTATGATCTTTTTAATTTCACAGTCAGAAACTTGGGTGAAAACGAAAGGATCTGTATCAGCAAGCCGAGAAGAATGTAGTTGCCGTAATGTATTGGCTTTTAATATGGGGTCTATTGAAACAGGAGATGATGAGAAGTGTTGGTTCAGCCCATCAAGGTCAATCGAGTGATTTGCCGTAGATGAAGACTTACCAACACCTAATGTGCGTAAAATCATTAAACTTACATCGTGGTAGCGTTATACCCGTCCAGGTTTATACCATCGTATTGAATAGATGATTACACTTGAAGCGGCAGTGAAAATCGTCCGGGTTTTCCATTCAGTTGAATGTATAGACGTCTTTTTTAAGGAATTTTCTAGAATGTCCAGCTACATACAATAAAACTAATTTAGTTACATGCAATAATAATATATACAATTATTATTATTTGAAAATTACTTGAGTATTTTTGAAATCTCTGTTTTGCATATATTTAAA